>CM067842.1:164530007-165767776 GCA_034509565.1 Triticum monococcum | reverse complement strand
TGCTTTACTTTATCGCTATGCGATAGCAATAGTTGCAAGAACAAGTGTTGGCGAGACGACCACGTGACGACACATTGATATAGATCAAGATGATCGAGATCATGGTGTCATGCCGGTAACGATATAGATCATGACAGTACTTTGGAGATGGAGATCAAAGAAGCAAGATGATGATGGCCATATCATGTCACATATTTTGATTGCATATGATGTTTATCTTTTATGCATCTTATCTTGCTTTGATTGACGGTAGCATTATAAGATGATCTCTCACTAAATTATCAAGAAGTGTTCTCCCTGAGTATGCACCGTTGCGAAAGTTCTTCGTGCTGAGACACCACGTGATGATCGGGTGTGATAGGCTCTACGTTCAAATACAACGGGTGCAAAACAGTTGCACACGCGGAATACTCAGGTTATACTTGACGAGCCAAGCATATACAGATATGGCCTCGGAACACGGAGACCGAAAGGTCGAGCGTGAATCATATAGTAGATATGATCAACATAGTGATGTTCACCATTGAAACTACTCCATCTCACGTGATGATCGGACATGGTTTAGTTGATTTGGATCACGTGATCACTTAGAGGATTAGAGGGATGTCCATCTAAGTGGGAGTTCTTAAGTAATATGATTAAATTGAACTTAAATTTATCATGAACTTAGTCCTGGTAGTATTTTGCAAATTATGTTGTAGATCAATAGCTCGCGTTGTTGCTTCCCTGTGTTTATTTTTGATATGTTCCTAGAGAAAATTGTGATGAAAGATGTTAGTAGCAATGATGCGGATTGGATCCGTGATCTGAGGTTTATCCTCATTGCTGCACAGAAGAATTATGTCCTTGATGCACCGCTAGGTGACAGACCTATTGCAGGAGCAGATGCAGACGTTATGAACGTTTGGCTAGCTCAATATGATGACTACTTGATAGTTTAGTGCACCATGCTTAATGACTTAGAGTCGGGACTTCAAAGACGTTTTGAACGTCATGGACCATATGAGATGCTCTAGGAGTTGAAGTTAATATTTCAAGAAAATACCCGAGTTGAGAGATATGAAGTCTCCAACAAGTTCTATAGCTAAAAGATGGAGGAGAATCGCTCAACTAGTGAGCATGTGCTCAGATTGTCTGGGTACTACAATCGCTTGAATCAAGTGGGAGTTAATCTTCCAGATAAGATAGTGATTGACAGAATTCTCTAGTCACCATGACCAAGTTAGTAGAACTTCGTGATGAACTATAGTATGCAAGGGATGACGAAAACGACTCCCGAGTTTTTCATGATGATGAAATCAATGAAGGTAGAAATCAAGAAAAACATCAAGTGTTGATGGTAGACAAGACCACTAGTTTCAAGAAAAGGGCAGAGGGAAGAAGGGGAACTTCAAAAAGAACAGCAAGCAAGTTGTTGCTCAAGTAAATAAGCCCAAGTCTGGACCTAAGCCTGAGACTGAGTGCTTCTACTGCAAAGGGACTGGTCACTGGAAGCGGAACTACCCCAAGTAATTGGCGGATAAGAAGGATGGCAAAGTGAACATAAGTATATTTGATATACATGTTATTGATGTGTACTTTACTAGTGTTTATAGCAAACCCTCAGTATTTGATACTAGTTCAGTTGCTAAGATTAGTAACTCGAAACGGGAGTTGCAGAATAAACAGAGACTAGTTAAGGGTGAAGTGACGATGTGTGTTGGAAGTGGTTCCAAGATTGATATGGTCATCATCGCACACTCCCTATAATTTCGGGATTAGTGTTGAACCTAAATAAGTGTTATTTGGTGTTTGCGTTGAGCATGAATATGATTTGATCATGTTTATTGTAATACGGTTATTCATTTAAGTAAGAGAATAAATTGTTGTTCTGTTTACATGAATAAAACCTTATATGGTTACACACCCAATGAAAATAGTTCGTTGGATCTCGATCGTAGTGATACACATAATCATAATATTGAAACCAAAAGATGCAAAGTTAATAATGATAGTGCAACTTATTTGTAGCACTGCCGTTTAGGTCATATTGGTGTAAAGCGCATGAAGAAACTCCATGCTGATGGGCTTTTGGAATCACTTGATTATGAATCAGTTGATGCTTGCGAACCATGCCTCATGGGCAAGATGACTAAGACTCTGTTCTTCGGAACAATGGAGCAAGCAACAGATTTGTTGGAAATCATACATACTGATGTATGTGGTCTGATGAATATTGAGGCTCGCGACAGGTATCATTATTTTCTGATCTTCACAGATGATTTGAGCAGATATGAGTATATCTACTTGATGAAACATAAGTCTGAAACATTTGAAAAGTTCAAAGAATTTCAGAGTGAAGTGAAAAATCATCGTAACAAGAGAATAAAGTTTCTATGATCTGATCGTAGAGAAGAGTATTTGAGTTACGAGTTTGGCCTTCAGTTAAAAACAATGTGAAATAGTTTCACTACTCACGCCACAAGGAACACCATAGTGTAATGGTGTGTCCGAACATCATAACCGTACTTTATTAGATATAGTGCGATCTATGATGTCTCTTATCGATCTACCACTATCGTTTTGGGGTTATGCATTAGAGACAGCTGCATTCACGTTAAAAAAAGGGCACCATCTAAGTCCGTTGAGACGACACAATCTGAACTGTGGTTTAGCAAGAAACCAAAGTAGTCGTTTCTTAAAGTTTGGGGTTGTGATGCTTATGTGAAAAAGTTTCATCCTGATAAGCTCAAAACTAAATCGGAGAAATATGTCTTCATAGGATACCCAAAAGGAGACTGTTGGGTACACCTTCTATCACAGATCCTAAGGCAAGACATTCATTGCTTATAATGGATACTTTCTAGAGAAGGAGTTTTCTCTCGAAAGAAGTGAGTGGGAGGAAAGTAGAACTTGATAAGGTAATTGTACCTTCTCCTTTATTGGAAAGTAGTTCATCACAGAAATCTGTTCTTGTGACTCCTACACCAATTATTGAGGAAGCTAATGATAATGATCATGAAACTTCGGATCAAGTTACTACCGAATCTCGTAGGTAAACCAGAGTGAGATCCGCACCAGAGTGGTACGGTAATCCTGTTCTGGAGGTCATGTTACTTGACCATGACGAACCTACGAACTATGAGGAAGCAATGATGAGCCCAGATTCCGCGAAATGGTTTGAGGCCATGAAATCTGAGATATGATCCATGTATGAGAACAAAGTTTGGACTTTGGTTGACTTGCCTGATGATCGGCAAGCAATTGAGAATAAATGGATCTTCAAGAGGAAGACGGACGCTGATAGTAATGTTATTATCTACAAAGCTAGAATTGTCACAAAAGGTTTTCGACAAGTTCAAGGTGTTGACTACGATGAGATTCTCTCACTCGTATCTATGCTTAAGTCTGTCCGAATCATGTTAGTAATTGCCGCATTTTATGAAATCTGGCAAATGGATAAACAAAACTGCATTCCTTAATAGATTTATTAAAGAAGAGTTGTATATGATGCAACCGGAAGGTTTTGTCGATCCAAAGGGAGCTAACAAAGTGTGCAAGCTCCAGCGATCCATTTATGGACTGGTGCAAGCATCTCGGAGTTGGAATATACGCTTTGATGAGTTGATCAAAGCATATAGTTTTATACAGACTTGCGGTGAAGCCTGTATTTACAAGAAAGTGAGTGGGAGCACTACAACATTTCTGATAAGTATATGTGAATGACATATTGTTGATCGGAAATAATGTAGAATTATTCTGTAAAGCATAAAGGAGTGTTTCAAAGGAGTTTTTCAAAGAAAGACTTCGGTGAAGCTGCTTACATATTGAGCTTCAAGATCTATAGAGATAGATCAAGACGCTTGATAAGTTTTTTCAATGAGTACATACCTTGACAAGATTTTGAAGTAGTTCAAAATGGAGCAGTCAAAGAAAGAGTTCTTGCCTGTATTACAAGGTGTGAAGTTGAGTAAGACTCAAAGCCCGACCACGGCAGAAGATAGAAAGAGAATGAAAGTCATTCCCTATGCCTTGGCCATAGGTTCTATAAAGTATGTCATGCTGTATACCAGATCTATTGTATACCCTGCATTGATTTGGCAAGGGAGTACAATAGTGATCTGGGAGTAGATCACTGGACAGCGGTCAGAATTATCCTTAGTGAAATAAGGATATGTTTCTCGATTATGGACGTGACAAAAAGGTTCGTCGTAAAGGGTTACGTCGATGCAAGTTTTTGACACTGATCCAGATGAATCTAAAGTCTCAATCTGGATACATATTGAAAGTGGGAGCAATTAGCTAGAGTAGCTCTATGTAGAGCATTGTAGACATTGAACTTGCAAAATACTTACGGATCTGAATGTGACAGACCCGTTGACTAAAATTATCTCACAAGCAAAACATGATCACACATTAGTACTCTTTGGGTGTTAATCACATAGATATGTGAACTAGATTACTGACTCTAGTAAACCCTTTGAGTGTTGGTCACATGACGATGTGAACTATGGGTGTTAATCACATGGTGATGTGAACTATTGCTGTTAAATCACATGGCGATGTGAACTAGATTATTGACTCTAGTGCAAGTGGGAGACTGAAGGAAATATGCCCTAGAGGCAATAATAAAGTTATTATTTATTTACTTATATCATGATAAATGTTTATTATTCATGCTAGAATTGTATTAACCGGAAACATAATACATGTGTGAATACATAGACAAACAGAGTGTCACTAGTATGTCTCTACTTGACTAGCTCGTTAATCAAAGATGGTTATGTTTCCTAACCATGGACAAAAGAGTTGTTATTTGATTAACGAGGTCACATCATTAGTTGAATGATCTGATTGACATGACCCATTTCATTAGCTTAGCACCCGATCGTTTAGTATGTTGCTGTTGCTATTCTTCATGACTTATACATGTTCCTATGACTATGAGATTATGCAACTCCCGTTTACCGGAGGAACACTTTGGGTACTACCAAACGTCACAACGTAACTGGGTGATTATAAAGGAGTACTACATGTGTCTCCAAAGGTAGATGTTGGGTTGGCGTATTTCGAGATTAGGATTTGTCACTCCGATTGTCGGAGAGGTATCTCTGGGCCCTCTCGGTAATGCACATCACATAAGCCTTGCAAGCATTGTGACTAATGAGTTAGTTGCGAGATGATGTATTACGTAACGAGTAAAGAGACTTGCCAGTAATGAGATTGAACTAGGCATTGGATACCGACGATCGAATCTCGGGCAAGTAACATACCGATGACAAAGGGAACAACGTATGTTGTTATGCGGTCTGACCGATAAAGATCTTCGTAGAATATGTAGGAGCCAATATGGGCATCCAGGTCCTGCTATTGGTTATTGACCAGAGATGTGTCTCAGTCATGTCTACATTGTTTTCGAACCGTAGGGTCCGCACGCTTAACATTACGATGACAGTTATTATGAGTTTATGCATTTTGATGTACCGAAGTTAGTTCGGAGTCCCGGATGTGATCACGGACATGACGAGGAGTCTCGAAATGGTTGAGACATAAAGATTGATATATTGGATGACTATATTCGGACACCGGAAATGTTCCGGGTGATTTCAGAGAAAACCGGAGAGCCGGAGGGTTACCGGAACCCTACCGGGAGAAGTAATGGGCCTTATGGGCTTTAGTGGAGAGAGAGAAGGGCTGCCAGAGGTGGGCCACGCGCCACCTCCTCCCTAGTCCGAATTGGACTAGGGGAGGGGGGGCGCCCCCCCCCCCCCCCTTTCCTTCTCCCACTCCACCTCTTTCCCCCTCCTAGTAGGAGTCCTACTCCTACTAGGAGGAGGAGGACTCCTTGGCGCACCACACCTGGCCGGCCGGCCTCTTCCCCTTGCTCCTTTATATACGGGGGCAGGGGGCACCCCAACACACACAAGTTGATCCACGTGATCGTTCCTTAATCGTGTGCGGTGCCCCCTGCCACCATATTCCACCTCGATCATATCGTTGTAGTGCTTAGGCGAAGCCCTGCGTCGGTAGAACATCAAGATCGTCATCAGGCCATCGTGCTGACGGAACTCCTCCCCGAAGCTTTGCTGGATCGGAGCCCGGGGATCGTCATCGAGCTGTACGTGTGCTAAGAACACAGAGGTGCCGGAGTAACGGTGCTTGGATCGGTCGGATCGGGAAGAATACGTACGACTACTTCCTCTATGTTGTGTCAACGCTTCCGTTGCGATCTACACGGGTACGTAGATCAGACTCTCCCCCTCGTTGCTATGCATCACCATGATCTTGCATGTGCGTAGGAAAATTTTGAAATTACTACGTTCCCCAACAGTGGCATCCGAGCCTAGGTTTTATGGTTTGATGTTATATGCACGAGTAGAACACAAGTGAGTTGTGGGCGATATAAGTCATACTACCTACCAGCATGTCATACTTTGGTTCGGCGGTATTGTTGGATGAAGCGGCCCGGACCGACATTACGCGTATGCTTACGCGAGACCGGTTTCCCCGACGTGCTTTGCACATAGGTGACTTGCGGGTGACTGTTTCTCCAACTTTAGTTGAACCAAGTGTGGCTACGCCCGGTCCTTGTGAAGGTTAAAACGGAGTCTATTTGACAAACTATCGTTGTGGTTTTGATGCGTAGGTGAGATTGGTTCTTGCTTAAGCCCGTAGCAGCCATGTAAAATTTGCAACAACAAAGTAGAGGACGTCTAACTTGTTTTTGCAGGGCATGTTGTGATGTGATATGGTCAAAACGTGATGAGTTATAAGTTGTTATATAAGATGATCATGTTTTGTTGAACTTATCGGCAACTGGCAAAAGCCTTATGGTTGTCTGTCTATTGCATAAGATGCAAGCGCCCAATAATTGCTTTACTTTATCGCTATGCGATAGCAATAGTTGCAAGAACAAGTGTTGGCGAGACGACCACGTGACGACACATTGATATAGATCAAGATGATCGAGATCATGGTGTCATGCCGGTAACGATATAGATCATGACAGTACTTTGGAGATGGAGATCAAAGAAGCAAGATGATGATGGCCATATCATGTCACATATTTTGATTGCATATGATGTTTATCTTTTATGCATCTTATCTTGCTTTGATTGACGGTAGCATTATAAGATGATCTCTCACTAAATTATCAAGAAGTGTTCTCCCTGAGTATGCACCGTTGCGAAAGTTCTTCGTGCTGAGACACCACGTGATGATCGGGTGTGATAGGCTCTACGTTCAAATACAACGGGTGCAAAACAGTTGCACACGCGGAATACTCAGGTTATACTTGACGAGCCAAGCATATACAGATATGGCCTCGGAACACGGAGACCGAAAGGTCGAGCGTGAATCATATAGTAGATATGATCAACATAGTGATGTTCACCATTGAAACTACTCCATCTCACGTGATGATCGGACATGGTTTAGTTGATTTGGATCACGTGATCACTTAGAGGATTAGAGGGATGTCCATCTAAGTGGGAGTTCTTAAGTAATATGATTAAATTGAACTTAAATTTATCATGAACTTAGTCCTGGTAGTATTTTGCAAATTATGTTGTAGATCAATAGCTCGCGTTGTTGCTTCCCTGTGTTTATTTTTGATATGTTCCTAGAGAAAATTGTGATGAAAGATGTTAGTAGCAATGATGCGGATTGGATCCGTGATCTGAGGTTTATCCTCATTGCTGCACAGAAGAATTATGTCCTTGATGCACCGCTAGGTGACAGACCTATTGCAGGAGCAGATGCAGACGTTATGAACGTTTGGCTAGCTCAATATGATGACTACTTGATAGTTTAGTGCACCATGCTTAATGACTTAGAGTCGGGACTTCAAAGACGTTTTGAACGTCATGGACCATATGAGATGCTCTAGGAGTTGAAGTTAATATTTCAAGAAAATACCCGAGTTGAGAGATATGAAGTCTCCAACAAGTTCTATAGCTAAAAGATGGAGGAGAATCGCTCAACTAGTGAGCATGTGCTCAGATTGTCTGGGTACTACAATCGCTTGAATCAAGTGGGAGTTAATCTTCCAGATAAGATAGTGATTGACAGAATTCTCTAGTCACCATGACCAAGTTAGTAGAACTTCGTGATGAACTATAGTATGCAAGGGATGACGAAAACGACTCCCGAGTTTTTCATGATGATGAAATCAATGAAGGTAGAAATCAAGAAAAACATCAAGTGTTGATGGTAGACAAGACCACTAGTTTCAAGAAAAGGGCAGAGGGAAGAAGGGGAACTTCAAAAAGAACAGCAAGCAAGTTGTTGCTCAAGTAAATAAGCCCAAGTCTGGACCTAAGCCTGAGACTGAGTGCTTCTACTGCAAAGGGACTGGTCACTGGAAGCGGAACTACCCCAAGTAATTGGCGGATAAGAAGGATGGCAAAGTGAACATAAGTATATTTGATATACATGTTATTGATGTGTACTTTACTAGTGTTTATAGCAAACCCTCAGTATTTGATACTAGTTCAGTTGCTAAGATTAGTAACTCGAAACGGGAGTTGTAGAATAAACAGAGACTAGTTAAGGGTGAAGTGACGATGTGTGTTGGAAGTGGTTCCAAGATTGATATGGTCATCATCGCACACTCCCTATAATTTCGGGATTAGTGTTGAACCTAAATAAGTGTTATTTGGTGTTTGCGTTGAGCATGAATATGATTTGATCATGTTTATTGTAATACGGTTATTCATTTAAGTAAGAGAATAAATTGTTGTTCTGTTTACATGAATAAAACCTTATATGGTTACACACCCAATGAAAATAGTTCGTTGGATCTCGATCGTAGTGATACACATAATCATAATATTGAAACCAAAAGATGCAAAGTTAATAATGATAGTGCAACTTATTTGTAGCACTGCCGTTTAGGTCATATTGGTGTAAAGCGCATGAAGAAACTCCATGCTGATGGGCTTTTGGAATCACTTGATTATGAATCAGTTGATGCTTGCGAACCATGCCTCATGGGCAAGATGACTAAGACTCTGTTCTTCGGAACAATGGAGCAAGCAACAGATTTGTTGGAAATCATACATACTGATGTATGTGGTCTGATGAATATTGAGGCTCGCGACAGGTATCATTATTTTCTGATCTTCACAGATGATTTGAGCAGATATGAGTATATCTACTTGATGAAACATAAGTCTGAAACATTTGAAAAGTTCAAAGAATTTCAGAGTGAAGTGAAAAATCATCGTAACAAGAGAATAAAGTTTCTATGATCTGATCGTAGAGAAGAGTATTTGAGTTACGAGTTTGGCCTTCAGTTAAAAACAATGTGAAATAGTTTCACTACTCACGCCACAAGGAACACCATAGTGTAATGGTGTGTCCGAACATCATAACCGTACTTTATTAGATATAGTGCGATCTATGATGTCTCTTATCGATCTACCACTATCGTTTTGGGGTTATGCATTAGAGACAGCTGCATTCACGTTAAAAAAAGGGCACCATCTAAGTCCGTTGAGACGACACAATCTGAACTGTGGTTTAGCAAGAAACCAAAGTAGTCGTTTCTTAAAGTTTGGGGTTGTGATGCTTATGTGAAAAAGTTTCATCCTGATAAGCTCAAAACTAAATCGGAGAAATATGTCTTCATAGGATACCCAAAAGGAGACTGTTGGGTACACCTTCTATCACAGATCCTAAGGCAAGACATTCATTGCTTATAATGGATACTTTCTAGAGAAGGAGTTTTCTCTCGAAAGAAGTGAGTGGGAGGAAAGTAGAACTTGATAAGGTAATTGTACCTTCTCCTTTATTGGAAAGTAGTTCATCACAGAAATCTGTTCTTGTGACTCCTACACCAATTATTGAGGAAGCTAATGATAATGATCATGAAACTTCGGATCAAGTTACTACCGAATCTCGTAGGTAAACCAGAGTGAGATCCGCACCAGAGTGGTACGGTAATCCTGTTCTGGAGGTCATGTTACTTGACCATGACGAACCTACGAACTATGAGGAAGCAATGATGAGCCCAGATTCCGCGAAATGGTTTGAGGCCATGAAATCTGAGATATGATCCATGTATGAGAACAAAGTTTGGACTTTGGTTGACTTGCCCGATGATCGGCAAGCAATTGAGAATAAATGGATCTTCAAGAGGAAGACGGACGCTGATAGTAATGTTATTATCTACAAAGCTAGAATTGTCACAAAAGGTTTTCGACAAGTTCAAGGTGTTGACTACGATGAGATTCTCTCACTCGTATCTATGCTTAAGTCTGTCCGAATCATGTTAGTAATTGCCGCATTTTATGAAATCTGGCAAATGGATAAACAAAACTGCATTCCTTAATAGATTTATTAAAGAAGAGTTGTATATGATGCAACCGGAAGGTTTTGTCGATCCAAAGGGAGCTAACAAAGTGTGCAAGCTCCAGCGATCCATTTATGGACTGGTGCAAGCATCTCGGAGTTGGAATATACGCTTTGATGAGTTGATCAAAGCATATAGTTTTATACAGACTTGCGGTGAAGCCTGTATTTACAAGAAAGTGAGTGGGAGCACTACAACATTTCTGATAAGTATATGTGAATGACATATTGTTGATCGGAAATAATGTAGAATTATTCTGTAAAGCATAAAGGAGTGTTTCAAAGGAGTTTTTCAAAGAAAGACTTCGGTGAAGCTGCTTACATATTGAGCTTCAAGATCTATAGAGATAGATCAAGACGCTTGATAAGTTTTTTCAATGAGTACATACCTTGACAAGATTTTGAAGTAGTTCAAAATGGAGCAGTCAAAGAAAGAGTTCTTGACTGTATTACAAGGTGTGAAGTTGAGTAAGACTCAAAGCCCGACCACGGCAGAAGATAGAAAGAGAATGAAAGTCATTCCCTATGCCTTGGCCATAGGTTCTATAAAGTATGTCATGCTGTATACCAGATCTATTGTATACCCTGCATTGATTTGGCAAGGGAGTACAATAGTGATCTAGGAGTAGATCACTGGATAGCGGTCAGAATTATCCTTAGTGAAATAAGGATATGTTTCTTGATTATGGACGTGACAAAAAGGTTCGTCGTAAAGGGTTACGTCGATGCAAGTTTTTGACACTGATCCAGATGAATCTAAAGTCTCAATCTGGATACATATTGAAAGTGGGAGCAATTAGCTAGAGTAGCTCCGTGTAGAGCATTGTAGATATAGAACTTGCAAAATACTTACGGATCTGAATGTGACAGACCCGTTGACTAAAATTATCTCACAAGCAAAACATGATCACACATTAGTACTCTTTGGGTGTTAATCACATAGATATGTGAACTAGATTGCTGACTCTAGTAAACCCTTTGAGTGTTGGTCACATGACGATGTGAACTATGGGTGTTAATCACATGGTGATGTGAACTATTGCTGTTAAATCACATGGCGATGTGAACTAGATTATTGACTCTAGTGCAAGTGGGAGACTGAAGGAAATATGCCCTAGAGGCAATAATAAAGTTATTATTTATTTCCTTATATCATGATAAATGTTTATTATTCATGCTAGAATTGTATTAATCGGAAACATAATACATGTGTGAATACATAGACAAACAGAGTGTCACTAGTATGCCTCTACTTGACTAGCTCGTTAATCAAAGATGGTTATGTTTCCTAACCATGGACAAAAGAGTTGTTATTTGATTAACGAGGTCACATCATTAGTTGAATGATCTGATTGACATGACCCATTTCATTAGCTTAGCACCCGATCGTTTAGTATGTTGTTGTTGCTATTCTTCATGACTTATACATGTTCCTATGACTATGAGATTATGCAACTCCCGTTTACCGGAGGAACACTTTGGGTACTACCAAACGTCACAACGTAACTGGGTGATTATAAAGGAGTACTACAGGTGTCTCCAAAGGTAGATGTTGGGTTGGCGTATTTCGAGATTAGGATTTGTCACTCCGATTGTCGGAGAGGTATCTCTGGGCCCTCTCGGTAATGCACATCACATAATCCTTGCAAGCATTGTGACTAATGAGTTAGTTGCGAGATGATGTATTACAGAACGAGTAAAGAGACTTGCCAGTAACGAGATTGAACTAGGTATTGGATACCGACGATCGAATCTCAGGCAAGTAACATACCGATGACAAAGGGAACAATGTATGTTGTTATGCGGTCTGACCGATAAAGATCTTCGTAGAATATGTAGGAGCCAATATGGGCATCCAGGTCCCGCTATTGGTTATTGACCGGAGATGTGTCTCAGTCATGTCTACATTGTTCTCGAACCGTAGGGTCCGCACGCTTAACGTTACGATGACAGTTATTATGAGTTTATGCATTTTGATGTACCGAAGTTAGTTCGGAGTCCCGGATGTGATCACGGACATGACGAGTCTCGAAATGGTCGAGACATAAAGATTGATATATTGGATGACTATATTCGGACACCGGAAGTGTTCCGGGTGATTTCGGAGAGCCGGAGGGTTACTGGAACCCTACCGGGAGAAGTAATGGGCCTTATGGGCTTTAGTGTAGAGAGAGAAGGGCTGCCAGAGGTGGGCCGCGCGCCACCTCCTCCCTGGTCCGAATTGGACTAGGGGAGGGGGTGGCGCCCCCCCTTTCCTTCTCCCACTCCACCTCTTTCCCCCTCCTAGTAGGAGTCCTACTCCTACTAGGAGGAGGACTCCTCCTTGGCGCGCCACACCTGGCCGGCCGGCTTCCTCCCCTTGCTCCTTTATATATGGGGGCAGGGGCACCCCAACACACACAAGTTGATCCACGTGATCGTTCCTTAGCCGTGTGCGGTGCCCCCTGCCACCATATTCCACCTCGATCATATCGTTGTAGTGCTTAGGCGAAGCCCTGCATCGGTAGAACATCAAGATCGTCATCATGCCGTCGTGCTGACGGGACTCCTCCCCGAAGCTTTGCTGGATCGGAGCCCGGGGATCGTCATCGAGCTGTACATGTGCTAAGAACTCGGAGGTGCCGGAGTAACGGTGCTTGGATCGGTCGGATTGGGAAGAAGACGTACGACTACTTCCTTTACGTTGTGTCAACGCTTCCGTTGCGATCTACAAGGGTACGTAGATCAGACTCTCCCCCTCGTTGCTATGCATCACCATGATCTTGCGTGTGCGTAGGAAAATTTTGAAATTACTACGTTCCCCAACAATTCGAGCCCTCAAGGCCCCTGGCTTGTAATATAAAGCTTGTGTTATTTTAATTTGTGTCTAGAGTTGTGTTGTGATATCTTCCCGTGAGTCTTTGATCTTGATCATACACATTTGCGTGTATGATTAGTGTACGATTGAATCGAGAGCATGACAAGTTGGTATCAGAGCCGACTTCCTGTAGGATTCCCCTTTCCAACTCCTTGACCGAAGTTGAGTCTAGAAACCGAAAACTGTTTTACTAACTTGGCTGTGTGGCTTACGGTCCCACGTCGCCATTGGGTGGTATTAGGATCTTTTATTCCTCGTCTATACTCTGGGACTCTGATCTCTCGTCTATTCGGGTTAAACATTTTACTAACTCTGAGATTAGGTTCTCGTACCCACTTCCTCCCGGAGAGACCCTCACTCCAGATGATTGCTTGGTGCATCAAAGGATTCCGAAGATACCCTCCGATGTTCTCTCGAGACTTTGTGCCATCGCTATTGCAATTCCCTTCCAAGGGTAAAACCCTATGGATTATCACATACACTTTCTATTCATACAATCATTCCCCATTGATATTGTATTACGAGATACACCGAAATTCTCTCTTTTGTTCTGAGAATCCTTTGTGCCTACTGCCTTGCAGTTCTTTGACACCTGAATACCACTACGGATAATTTCTCACATTTATCGAGTATCCGCTCATTCCCAGATGATTCATGTATTTCACAAAAGTCTTCGAAATACTATTCGGTCTTCCGAAAATCCTGAGCAGCCTAGTGCTCCTGAAATTCTTGCTTGCCTGCGTTAGGGTTAATGCCATAAATCTCGTAATCTTACTGGCACCCCTTGTCCTTTTCATTTTGAGTCTGTTGATTCAATATGTTGCGAATGCTCGCAATCCTCAATCAGATCCTAGAATTCATCCTTCCAGCTCTGACGTCATCTTAAACATGAGCTGGATCTCGACCAATCAAATTGCCATCGATTGTACCCCTAAGACTATTCAACTTATCCATCCCTAATCAGAGCATTGCTTATGATCCCTTGTCTTGGAATTCATAATTCCTATGCATTTGAGCCTTGAGTTAGTCAGTTGTTTCTATAATCTGATCTCCTTGCATTCTTTCTTCTTCTAATTGTGTGCCGATGCTCACATCAGCTCCGTTGTGGACCGTAAGATCCTTTGTTGAGTTATCATCCGACAGTGTCCTTTGTATACAAAAACCTCGAGAAGTTCTTTCCCTGATACATAATGCCATTGGTAAATCGTATTCTCTGATATGGGCAACGATGCTCTGCTTTCGAGCTTGAGTTATTTACTTCTGAACTTTCTAGTATATGTTCCTAAGATACCCGATGGGTTGGACCAATGCCTTCCCTAATCTGTGCAAACCCGAGAGTTTTCATGAGTCATATTCTCCTGGTGATTTACCAAATAAATTTTCAACACTACAACACCAACTAAAATCAGAGGTGAATGATAGGTTATGCATTGGAGAAGTGGGAGTCGACCTTGAACTTTGTGTTCATGCCCATGGACCTAATGTGGAACTTATCATGGAAGCTTCTTGTGATATAATAACCCCCTTATTATAAGTTCATATGGTATCTATGTTTGGTCCTTTGCAACCGTGGTTCTCACCATGATTGTTCCCCTTTAATTCAATTTCTCGGACAAGTTAAAGCACTTGTCTTTTGCAGATCAATGCATCTCCGCAACCTCTATTTTGATCTTCCTTTGAGTATTACCCTCCGGTACCTCGAGAATATCAAAGAACTGTGTTTCTTCCTATGAGTCTTCATCTAGTATTGCTTCTCACCGATTTTAGATTTTCCCCAGGACCTGAGTTATTAATCACTCGAGGGCACCGATAAGTGAATCGGTTGAATCGATTCCGCACTCCGATCCTATAACTCTTAGTAATTTTCATTTCTTATGAGTTTAATAAGCCTTCAAGTCATTCCTAGCCTGGCCGGCTATGTCATTATAGTGCTAAATTTTAACTGTGCTACCTGGTCCTTCCCGGAGCACAATTTTTGATGATGAGCTAAGCCTACGTCGATCTTCCTCATCTTATCATTTCACCTCAAACAACCAGCTTGACTTCCAGCTTGTGTCGAATCTGTGGTTCTCATAGCCTTTCACTTCATCCTTCCTTTTTGCTCGATGGCATCTTCTTCGAGTCGCTTGACAAAATTTGTCGTGATCACCGTCAACACTTTGGATTCTTCAGAGATGTCAATTGAATTCATGATGAGAGATACCATCCTTGCCCCTCGATGATTTGTGTCAGCATCGACAACATTCTTGTCTTCGCCCCTAACACAAACTTGTTCGTATTAATTTTGGGAATACATCCTTTTGACATGTCGATGGATTGCTACTGAACCCATCGACCACATCATCATCTCTTCCCTGATAAAATTGCATGAGATGTTCTAGAAATTCCCGATGGATCCTTTGTGTTCCCAAGGCCTGACCTTTACCTGATGACCGTGTCAATGCTATCCCGAAGCTTGGTTGTGGTACTTCGATCATCTACAAGAACATTGGGAGCGCAATGCTAACTGTTCTTTATCAGTTATCCAAACACCGTTGTATAGGTAAACCTCTTAAATTCCTTGCCCCTTTGTGTAAATGGTTTAATACTTGGAGCCCTATCATGCGGTGCCTTTCCTTGGGAAAGTTATACTCTAATACTTGGGTATAAACACATTTCCTTTCCATTGGTCCGATTATAATAGTGATCACATTTTTCCTTTCCATTGTTTTGTTTCACCTTTCTTGTAATCTAACTTGTCTGAGCAGAGATAAATCCCTGCTTAAGTAAGCACCTCGAGGTACAATTTGTCAGTAAGACCCTGTTACTATTGTTGTTGGCATTCCAGTAGCCACCAATGGATGAGAACTTTGCCTATTGGTCCGCCTCATTCAACGAGCAGGAAAATGGTTCTCTTCATCCCTCGCCCTTGGTACCAACGTTGTTGCCGACATAACTGACATACTATCCTCTGACATGCCTTGCTATCATAACCGTGCAAGATGCCAACACCCTTCCTACTTTTAACCCACATGGTGGGCCCATAACCCACAGTTCCACGGGATCGAAACCTAACTCCCCTGTACCCCCTGTTTCTAAGGTTATTCCTCACGCTTGGCTTCGTATCATGTCACCAGCCACCTTCCGAGAGATGATCTATTCTTGATGCTCTGAACCCCTTTATCACACTCGGTTCAGGTATCAATCGTTTGTCCATCTGCTTGAAACTTCCTATTGTACCTTCATACTTTGCTCTCAATGTTTATTATGTTTCAACTCGAGAGATACTTCTGCCTCATTCCCTGAATTGTTCATCAGATAATTAACCCTATAAGGGTCAGTTCTCCCGAAGTTACTCTTTACTTCCCCACTTAAATCTCAGGACGAGGTTTCTTGTAGTGGAGGAGATTTGTAACACCCCAGTGTCATGCTACAGTAATCCCCTGTTAATGGTGCCATGTCATCATGTTACTGTATCTAATCTTCACTTGATCCAAATCACAATTCAAATTCAAATCCAATCTAAAGTCAAAATTTCATATTTGCCAACACCTGAAAAACTAAAATGTTCAAAGTGTGGCAAATAATACCTAAGTAATTATCATGTTGGAACCAACCTCTTTTGGATTCCGAAAGTGCTCCTGGCAATTATTTAGTGGTCCAGCAGCATTTAAAATTGGCCTTTTGAAATTTCTCAAAATGGTTTGACAACTCCTCTTGACCCCAAACTTTTTATTCCATCTCATTGTATTGTGTTAAATTTATGTGCCAAGTTTTGTTCAAAAACAAAACTCATTTGGTACTAAAAGAAAATGCCAAACTGAGACTAAAAATGTTAAACAGAAAAGTTAAAAATTGAAATGTAAAAAAACAAACAAATAAAAAAAAACCGCCCACGCTGGGCCGAACGGCCCAGCTTGTCACCGCACCGGCCGGCCCACCAGGCCCAGCCGGGCCACCTTATCCCCACCCCGCCGGAAACCCTAACCCCCTTCATCGCCCCACTTCCCACCCCCACTCCCCGATCCCCTCTGGATCGGGGCAACGACCTCGGTGCCCGGCGCCCCGCTGCCTATCCCACCGTCCCGCCGTCGCCAGGCGCTCGCAGGACCCCGTCGGCGCCGTCCCATCCTTTTCCCTGGCCCGTTCGAGATCTCGCCCGAAGGCCGCATACGCCGCGGCCACTGCCGCCCCGCCTCTGCCTCGTCGACGCCGCTTCCCCCGCCGGACCGCCCCGTCATCATCTCCTCCTCGCTGGCCCCCTTGACCCTCGCCGGCCCGCTCCCCACCAACGCCCCTGTGTGCCACCCCTGCCGTGCTCTCGCCTGAGCGCCTGTGTGCCACCCCTGCCGTGCTCTCGCTTGCCCTGGGCGCCGGCCGCCGCCTCCCACCGTGACCTCCTGTCCCCCGCTGTGCTCCCCTGCATCCCGCGCCACGACCAATGATGTCCGTGAGCGAGCCCTGCCGAGCCCGCTCGCTGGCCGCGTCCCCCTGCGCCCTCCTCTGCCCCCGCACCACCGCGCCCACCCCGCGTCGTTGCTCGTTGTCCGCCTGCGCTTCGCAGCCAATATCCGGCCGGCCGCCCTCGTCCGCGCCCAGCGCCACTCCGCCGCGCTGCGCGCTCCGGCGTCCGGTGCCGGTGCCCATGCCCGCGCCCCCTTGGGCTCCGGCCTGCCCGTTCACCCGTAAACGCACACCCGCCCCGCTAAGGCCCTCGGCCTATGGCGGTTGGGGCCCACACCCCCTGTAAAAAAACAAAAAAGATAATGTTAATAAAAATAAAATTAATAAATAAAGTTAATTAATTAATTAACCTCTTGATTAGCTTAATTAACTCTGTTTAGTATTCCTAATTAACTTGATTAGTTAATTAAAACTGTTGATTGGCTGTTAGCCTATGACAGAACGGCCCCACACGTCAGGGTTGACTCTGGTCAACTCAGTTGACTGCTGATGTCATGATGACGTCATACTAAGGCAATAACCCCATTTTAGATTTAATAATAATTTCAGAATATTGCTAAAACTTTAATAATTCATAGAAAAATAAGCGTAGCTCGGATGAAAATACTTTGTACATGAAAGTTGCTCGAATACGTGACCCGTTCGTCTGCCACACATTTCTAGCATAGCAAACACACAACTTTCCCCCTTCGGTTTATCTGTCCGAAAACGCGGAACACCGGGAATACTTTCCCGGATGTTTCCCCCTTTCGCCAGTATCGCCTAGTACTACGTTAGGTCACCCCTAGCACCGCGTATTGCCATGTTATGCTATCTTTGCTCTGTTTATACTGTTTCTTCCCCCTCTTCTCTTTGATAGACCCCGATACCGATGTTGCCCCTGTGATCGACTACGTCGACGACGACCCCTCCTTGCCAGAGCAACCAGGCAAGCAACCCCCCCCCCCCCCTTGAGCATTCCGATATCGCCCATTTCTTTCCCTCTCATGCTTGCATTAGAACTGCGCTTTATGTATGATCCTACTCTGATGCATAGCATGTTATTGTTACCTGCTTTTATACCTTACCTGCTTATCCTAAACTGCTTAGTATAGGTTGGTTAGAGATCCATCAGTGACCCCACCTTGTCCCAGTTGCCTCGCTTTATGTTCGATGGCTCGATCAACGTGATCGAAGTCCAGGCCCCGACACCGCAAATCACCCCCCCTAGTTGTATGACTCTACAGAGTTACCATCGAGTGCCAAGGGTGGAATCTCTTACATCACTCCTGATGAGATCTCTGTAGTGTAGCTATACGGTCGAGGTCATCGAGGGTGATTTCCTCCTTAACCACTTCCGTTAAGGCCCTGTCGTGCAACCCATCAAATGTGAACCTTGAGGGTGGATCCTTTTACGTTCACCTTGATGATAACATCGAGTGGGATTCACCGGGGGTGATTCATCGGGTTTTCCCCTTGGTGTTAGACTCACAGTTACTATGGTTACTATAACTTTGCACTGCGCCATGATTACTAAAGGCGGGTCGACCCTGAGGGGTACCCGCGAGTGATGTGGAGACGGGTTGACCTAGAGGGTGCCCGCGAGATAAGTACGAGGCGCGGCCGGGCATTCCTAGCCCTTGCCGCAAGTCCTCGAGACGGGGCAACGGGGTCACATATTTTGTGAGTCTCTGCTTGTAACCGCGCGTTCCTAATCCACAACGATTTGGATATTTGATCCGACGGGCCTTTGGCCTGATAGCACTAACCATCATGTGGGCATTGTATGCACATTCTGCGTTGTATGCATCAGCCGAAGCATAATAGACATCAGCGACTGAGCGGCGCGCGCCGGGTTAGACTGGTAAGCTCCTGCCTTTTTAAGGAGGTAGCTAGGCCTACTCACCGGCCGCCCACGCAACATGGAGGAGTTCCCGGGGCGATGGCCCAAGACCCCTGGGGGCATAGGTTTATTCCGGCGTGCTGACCTCTCTATTAAGCCTAGGTCGGGTTGTGGCGTATTGCTTGGCGGAGGCCAGGCATGACCCTGGAAAGTGTGTCCGGCCGGAGTTAATCGAGCGTGGTCGGTAAGTTGGTGCACCCCTGCAGGGAAGAAAACATCTATCAATAGCCTGTCCTACAGTAACGGACACTTGGAGTTGTATCCCGCTCGATACAACTAGAACTGGATACTTGAGATGAGAAATGTATATGATAGATGGATAGTATGGCTCTGGGATTGCTTTCTCGCAGGGAGTCGAGAAAGGATCTCTGGCCGAGGTTGATAACACTATTACTACTTTACATTATGTCGATCTGTACTCTTCTATATGCTGCAAGATGCTTGGAGATGCTTGAAGATGCTAGTCTTCGATAGGCTAGGCTTTCCCCTTCTTTTCTGGCATTCTGCAGTTTAGTCCACAGATACACCCATTTTCCTTCGATACAGATGCAAACTTAGTTTAGATCTGATGTAAGTCTTGTGAGTACTTTGGATGAGTACTCATGGTTGCTTTGCTACCTCTTTTCCCCATATACCTGTTTGTTGCGACCAGATGACGGATCCCAGGAGCTAGACGACACCACTGATGACTACTACTACCCCGAGGGTGCCTACTACTACGTGATGGTCGTTGACGACTTGGAGTAGTTAGGAGGCTCCCAGGCAGGAGTCCTTGCCTTTTCGATCGTAGATGCTTTTGTGCTAGCCTTCTTAAGGCAAACTTGTTCAACTTATGTATGTACTCAGATATTGATGCTTTCGCTGACTCTCGTGTATTCGAGCTTATGTATTCGAGCTCTTGAGGCCCCTGGATTGTAATATAAAGCTTGTATTATTTTAATTTGTGTCTAGAGTTGTGTTGTGATATCTTCCCATGAGTCCTTGATTTTGATCATACACATTTGCGTGTATGATTAGTGTACGATTGAATCGAGGGCGTCACAATTAAGCCATGGAAAAGTTATATGACAGTAGCTATAGTGCAAAAACAAAATATGAATTGGTTTTCAACAGTACTTAGAGTAGTGATTTGCTTTATTATACTAACGGATATTACCGAGCTTTCTGTTGAGTTTTGTGTGGATGAAGTGATCAAAGATCGAGGAGGTCTCGATATGAGGAGAAGGAGGAGAGGCAAGAGCTCAAGCTTGGGGATGCCCAAGGCACCCCAATTAAATATTTAAGGAGACTCAAGCGTCTAAGCTTGGGGATGCCCCGGAAGGCATCCCATCTTTCTTCAACAAGTATCGGTATGTTTTCGGATTCGTTTCGTTCATGAGATATGTGCAAACCTTGGAGCGTCTTTTGCATTTAGTTTTCACTTTTCTTTGATGCACCATGCTGGTATGAGATAGTCCTTGGTTGATTTATAGAATGCTCATTGCACTTCACTTATATTTTTTGAGTATGGCTTTATAGAATGCTTCATGTGCTTCACTTATATCATTTGAAGTTTGGATTGCCTGTTTCTCTTCACATAAAAAACCGCCATTTATAGAATGCTCTTCTGCTTCACTTATATTTGTTAGAGCATGGAAATATCTTTTGTGGAAAGAATTGAACTCTCTTGCTTCACTTACATCTATTTAGAGATGACAGGAATTGGTCATTCACATGGTTAGTCATAAAGTCCTACATAAAATTTGTAGATCACTGAATATGATATGTTTGATTCCTTGCAACAGTTTTGCGATATAAAGATGGTGATATTAGAGTCATGCTAGTGGGTAGTTGTGGATTGTAGAAATACTTGTGCTGAAGTTTGTTATTCCCGTAGCATGCACGTATGGTGAACCGTTATGTAACGAAGTTGGAGCATGAGGTATTTATTGATTTGTCTTCCTTATGAGTGGCGGTCAGGGACGAGCGATGGTCTTTTTCTACCAATCTATCCCCCTAGGAGCATCACATAGTACTTTGTTTTTATGACTAATAGATTTTTGCAATAAGTATGTGAGTTCTTTATGACTAATGTTGAGTCCATGGATTATACGCACTCTCACCCTTCCATCACCGCTATCCTCTTCGGTACCGTGCATTGCCCTTTCTCACCTTGAGAGTCGGTGCAAACTTCACCGGTGCATCCAAACCTCGTGATATAATACGCTCTATCACACATAAGCCTCCTTATATCATCCTCAAAACAGCCACCATACCTATCTATCATGGCATTTCCATAGCCATTCCGAGATATATTGCCATGCAACTTCCATCATCTTCATATGCATGACTTAAGCATCATTGTCATATTGCTTTGCATGATCCTAAGATAGCTAGCATAATGTTTTCATGGCTTGTCCGTTTTTTGATGTCATTACTATGCTAGATCATTGCACATCCCGGTATACCGCCGAAGGCATTCATATAGTCATATTTTGTTCTAGTATCGAGTTGTAATATCGAGTTGTAAGTAAATAGAAGTGTGATGATCATCATTATTAGAACATTGTCCCATGTGAGGTTATCAAAATAAAAGTGGCCAGAGAACCCCCCCCCCCCCCAAAAGAGAGAGGCCAAAGAAGCCAAAAAAAGAGAAAAAAATAAAAAAAATGAGAGAAAAGAGAGAAGGGACAATGTTACTATCCTTTTACCACACTTGTGCTTCAGAGTAGCACCATGTTCTTCATATAGAGAGTATCTTGAGTTATCACTTTCATATACTAGTGGGAATTTTCATTATAGAACTTGCTTGTGTATTCCAACGATGGGCTTCCTCAAGTGCCCTAGGTCTTCATGAGCAAGTAAGTTGGATGCATACCCACTTAGTTTCAGTTTGAGCTTCCATACACTTATCTCTACTCCTAATGGAGCAGTTGGTGAATTGTCTCCATGGTTTATTTTCGCTGGTTTATTTTCATCTCTCCTCCCACCACCCCTCCCACCCTGGTCCATCAGTTTATTTTTCTCTCCACTCTTTATTACAACCAGAACTTTCCTAGCGTATAACAAATCACGGATCTAACTTCCTTAAATTATGCAAATCAATCGATTTCTTTTATTGGTTCAATTTGTCTTAGGAAACAAATAACAGATTTTCAGAAAACAAATAATATATTTTAATCTAACTTTCCTAACTTATCTAAATCAATCGATTTCTCTCATTAGTGAAATTTGTTTTAGGAAACAAAAAACAGACCCATCACAAACTTTCCTCCCAATAAATAGTTTCTTAACATTTACAAACTTTCCTAATCAGACACTTTACAAAACGGGCAGGTACTGTTATCACATTACCAAACAATAAAAACCCATTTGCATACACATCAGTTCAAAATCCTAACTTTTCTAAATTTTTACCTTTCCTTGATAACAACCAATCTCTACTCCTAACTAGATACTTCCTCTATTTCAAATTTTGTAAAATTCGACTGTGTTTAATGAGCGAATTATTTATATTTAGAATACCAAATGTATATCATCAGATACATTGTGAGTTAAATATTCATACTACTCCCCCCGTGCCGTATTATAGTACGCATATTTTTTTTTTGAAAAATCAAATTTTACAAAGTTTGACCAAGTTTATATAGAAAATTGTATATATGTACACCTTATGATGAATCTAATGATATATGTTTGGCATTCTATAGATGTAAATATTTTTCTCCATAAACTTGGTCAAAATTTGTGAGGTTTGACTTTTCAAAACATCAATATGCACAACATTATAGAATGGAGGGACTATTGTTTATGCTTGGTGTTGAAGATCTACTATCTCCGTCCCCAAATGGATGGCGTATAAATTCAATTAAAAAGTCTTTGATCAAGTATATATTAAAAAAATGAAGATAAACAATACCAAGTCAGTATCATTATATCCACCATTAGATATATTTTCGTAATCTATTTATTCAATATTGTATATGTTGATCCTTTTTTATACATATTTGGTCCAACATAGAGAGAATTGACTTTTTGACTGAACTTATATGTCATCTGCTTAGGGACAGAGGGAGTAGATAGCTTTTTTGGCACGGCGGCTCGAGGCTCTACTCCAAACAGCACCTACTACAAATTCTGCGAAGTACATTAACTGTGCAGGTCAACATCATGCAGGGAGAAGTCGAGAGAAGAACACAAGCGAGACAAGATATTCCGGACCTAGCAAGTGCCGTCGGGTTCATTTCTGTTATCGGAGCTCAGCTATCAAATTGCTGTAGCTTCAACATTTTTTTTAATTTGTGTAATAACTACTACTACTACTAGTATAACGCCCGTGCGTTGCCACGGGCTCTTCAAAATTTATAATCAGTATCTTTCATTTATCATCCCTTCATATTAGGTGATTATGGGGTGCTCTAATTAGAAACACAACAATCAAATATTAGGAAATTTCACCGAATGAGCAACAACGAATAATACGATATCTATCAAACGAATAAAATGAGGTCATATTTTTGGTCCGTCATGCACTTCTGTTGAAAAGTGCCTATCCCTTTTAGAATCAACCCACTGTTTGCTCGCACGCAAAAAAAATACATCTCGAAAGTGGGGAATCGATCGGTGCCAAAAAGAACTCAAACTCCTATCCAATCTCGACTCCGTGCTCTTCCACTTCCATTGATAAAGATGGGACGTCAAGGGTTTCATCATGATGACCTCGAGCAGCCGCCGACATCCCTCCCCACATCTACCCCTACCCCCTGCTGCCGCTTGCACTGTCCTTGCTCCTCGAGGGAGCTAGGGACACAATGTTCTCTAGGATGGGCATGACCAGATCCACGAGGAGGCCACATTCTTCCATGGGAACCCAACCAAGCACACCACCCTCCGCAACCATCCAATCCCAGCCTAACAAAGTCAAGACCCGCCATCGATCCACAAATCAGGCTCGCCGCATCCAAGTTCACTGCAAGTCTGCGACGAGTCTGTAGTCGACATCTTGACTTTGGCTATCCCCACAGAAGAATCATCGGATCCTGCTTACTTTTACGATCACTTCGTCTCTTCCCAAGGCAGCGACACCACCCAGCCAATCACCACCACCGCTTGCGGCTTGCCTACATAAAATCATGAGAAATCCCCATGGCGGTGCTGTAAGATCACCTTGGTGACCTCGACAGTGACCGACTGGTCTAAGATCTAAGCTACCCGCTCTTTGTAGAAACCAATAGAAGTAGGCATGTGACTCAGATTTGTTCTTTGGTGTCCATGCGTTTCTTGCTGCTCACCAGCTCTTGTCTACAACTCGCCTATCTCTATACCAGCTCTTGGTCTACAACTCGCCTATCTCCATGCTCGAGACGACCAAGCTCGATGCGCAAGCCGCATACGTCTGCTAGAGCTATATCCAGGCCCTATGATTTTTGGATCACTGGCACTATGGGTGCCAGGACCGGAGTCGCCCTCATCCACCAAGTGGATCAAGGAGGCCCACCACCTAGACTCTACATCGCAACATTTTGTGTTTTCCTATAAAAAGTAAAGAACCTTCTCTAATAAACGTAAATGTAACCTTTTGGTTTTATAGTCTCAACTTTCCTACACTCCAATACCAGAAGGATTTCTTGGTTTTATTTAATGACCTTCTTGAATGTCATTCACTTAGAAAGGTAGTAATACAATCTGTGATATTAAGGCAAATTATTAGTCATATTAAAGTGCAAAAGGCCCTATAGGAGTCAAAGCATGACTTTTATGATTATACTGTAATTTGCAAGATCTGAGATTTATGCAAGTGTACAATTAGAGAAGAGCCAATTAAATAGATTTTCACATTCAGAATAGTACGATTAGCAGTAGCACTTCAATTTTTTCATGTTTGATCAGCTTGCTAGGTGGTTATCTCTAAGCATGTTGGAACGATGAGCATAACCTAATTTAGTTCAGTACGTGTTGCTGCAAATTAGTTCAGTACGTACGAAGCTATTGCTAATTTCAATGCCTGGCTGTTGCAAGTTTCTAATGAAAAAGTACTTCAGATCAAAGGTCAGGGAATATACACTTTTGTTATCATGGTTGTTTCCTTATAGTGAACAACTTTGATCACCACTTCAGCAGCTACTATCTATAAGAAGACATTAGCTAAGTAGATACAGGCAAAGAAAGCATGTAGGCAAAATCAGAATTAAAAACATCCTTCTAAATGGAGCTCGTGCAGTTTGGAAGACCCTAATCATCGATGAGGGACCCCTCCGATGGTAGCATGGCGTGACAATTGCCGTCAATGACGACACCCAAAGTACCTTGCACAATCCATCGATCCAGTTCGGAACAATCAAGCACATACCTTGCAAAGTGATGTGGATCTGAAGCAGAGGTGGGAAGGTAAAGGCTCAGGTGAGGTGGAATGAGACGTTGATATAGACGTGCACGCATGAAAATAAGGCGGTGCCCAGGATGGATCTCCATCGGAGGAGGCCGGATCCGCTGGGGAGGAGGTCGCTGTAGTACTTGCCATCTGTGCGATGGATCACGGGGCTGGCAGGCAGGGGAGGGGATAGGAGGGAGCGGGTGGGCTAGAGCGCAGATGGCGGGTGCCCCCGACGACGGCTGGGAAGGATGGTGGAGGAGGTGGATGAGGATGGCGGCGGCGACGTCTGCGGTTGCGCCTCATCCGCAGCCGTGCTGGTGGTGGTCGATGCGAGAGCCGGATGGCGTCGGCCAGAATCAGGCAGGGGCGACAAAGATTTAGAGGAGAGAGAGAATGGAGGCGATGAGCGATGGGAGGAAGGGCCACGGGCGATTGGGGTGGCCTCAGATCCGCCCTCCGTGGCCGCCTATTTCATGGGATGAACACCCGTGCTCACCGTCGGGCTCGCCTTCGGCCGCTGCCTCGCCGATATTCACGACGTAGAGCCCCTTCCTCCGATCCCATTTGCCAGGGAGGCAGCACCATCCTTCATCACAGAGAACGAGTCCACACTAAGATCCCAACCAGATCGTGATTGCGCCTCCCCAAACCGCAACGGCACATCCCACTCCATCAACGACCAACCTATATGAGGCGGAGGGTCAGTGTAGGACGCGAGCGCCGTCACCATGGACGTGGGGGACGCCGTAGGTGGGAAGAAGGCAGCGACGGCGTCTGTGTCAGGAAGATCGCACGACGGTGGCGGCGTTTACTCGAGGGGATCGAGAGGAGCTGCGTTTGGTGCCGGGTGGGTTCTTTGGTGCGTGCATGGGGCTGGAGATTGTGATAGGTGATCAGGTGAGGGCGTGTCATACCTGGATCGATAGCCTTACCATACCTGGTGGTAATTTAAATTTATTACCATATTCGATATTTCCCGAGTTATAGCCTTACCATACCTGGATTGATAGCCTTTGGGGTAATTTAAATTTATTACCATATAATTACCATATTCAAAATTTCCTGAGTTATGACCTTACCATACCTGGATTGATTTATTACTATACGTGGATTAATTATGATTGATTACAATAAATACGTTGGGTACTGCCGGTCAGACAAGAAAAGAGAAAAACCGGTGGGAGGGGCTGGTGGGAGGTGGGACGAAAAAAAACCAGTTGAAAATAAACCGGTTGAAAGTGGGGGGGACTATTCAACCAATTCGTCCATCTCTACTCCTAATGAAGTAGTTGGTGAATAGTCCGCGCGGTTTATTTTCGCTGGTTTATTTTCGTCATCCTCCCACCTCCGGTTTTTTTCGTCATCCTCCCACCCCACCCCATCCCACGCAGCCACCCAAAAAACCCGCGCCCAACAAAAAAAACTTCATCGACCATATAAAAAATAAATCGCAATCAATCAAGTATTGATGATCAGATTAGTTACCATATAAAAAATAAATCGCAATCAATCAAATATTGATGGGATATTTCCTTATATTGATGGGATATTTCCTTATATTGATGTGATTTTCTCTTTCTTATCATCAATCATCTCTACTGCCTAAAAAATGCGTAGCTCTCCTTTTCCTGCCAACCCATCAGATTAGTTACCATATAAAAAATAAATCGCAATCAATCAAGTATTGATGATCAGATTAGTTACCATATAAAAAATAAATCACAATCAATCAAATATTGATGGGATATTTCCTTATATTGATGTGATTTTCTCTTTCTTATGATCAATCATCTCTACTGCCTAAAAAAATGCGTAGCTTTTCTTTTCCTGCCAACTCATCAGATTAGTTACCATATAAAAAATAAATTGCAATCAATCAAGTATTGATGATCAGATTAGTTATCATATAAAAAATAAATCGCAATCAATCAAATATTGATGGGATATTTCCTTATATTGATGTGATTTTCCCTTTCTTATCATCAATCATCTCTACTGCCTAAAAAAATGCGTAGCTTTCCTTTTTCTGCCAACCCATCAGATTAGTTACCATATAAAAAATGAATCACAATCAATCAAGTATTGATGATCAGATTAGTTACCATATAAAAAATACATCGCAATCAATCAAATATTGATGGGATATTTCCTTATATTGATGTGATTTTCCCTTTCTTATCATCAATCATCTCTACTGCCTAAAAAAATGCGTAGCTTTCCTTTTCCTGCCAACCGACCGCGTCCCGTCTCCCTACATCTGCCCTCGTTGCTCTGCCTCCCGCATGAAAAAGCCCTCTCGTTTGACCTCCCCCAAACCCGCACGATGGAAAAACCAAGCCGCCTGCTTCCCCTCCTCTCGACCGCTCCATACGTCCAGATCGCGGCCCCATCCCCATCCTCCTCTCACGTCACGGCGGCCGATGGACTGCCGCCACCACCCTCCTACTCTCTCACCGCCGCCGTCCTCCCGCTCGCTCGCCGCCGCCGTTGCCACCAATCCCGGCGAAGGCGCCGTTGCTGCTATGTCGCCTCCTTTCCCCATCCAAGCCCGACCATGGCAACGACGCCCTCTCATGTGTCCCGCGGTGAGGTTTGGGGAGGCGCGACCACAATCCAGTAGGGATCGCAACGCGGACCCGTCCGCTGGGATGGGTGTTGCCTCCGTTGCGAATGGGATCGAAGGGAGGGACTACTTCGTCGTCAAGGTCGGCGAGGCAGCGGCCGATTGGGAGCCCGGTTGTGAACATGGGAGTTCGTCCCCATGAAGGCGGCGGCCGTGGAGATTGGATGTGAAGCAACCCCACTTGCCGGTGGTGGAGGCTTGCCGTCCATGTGATCCTTTCTTCTCCCGGTATCCCCATTCCTTGCCTCACATTACAAAAGCGAGCATAAATGAGAGCAGGGGCTGATTTTCATCACTTCATTTCTCATATTTTTAGTTGCTTTTTTGAGATTATACAAGATGCTCCCGATCTGTTTTGTCAAATTACTTGGATCGTCTTATGGAATTGACAGCCATCGTATTTTTCACCTCATGTTATTTCTTAACCCTTGTCCCACTAGGCATCCACTACATGTTTGGTAATGACGTGATGTTGAGGCGGCTAGGAGAAGCGGGAGAGGGGGAGAGAGAGTGAGGGAGAGGGAGGGAGAGTGTGTGTGTGAGGATTTGATGGTAAAAAAGGTCGCCAATGTTGTAATATTGAATTTTTTAAGTTAATGTGGCCCCGTTGCAACGCACGGGCGTTCTTCTAGTTAGGAGTAGAGATGGAGCAGTTGGTAGTCTCCGCCGGTCAATTTTCGTCCCACCTACCATGGTTTTTTTCGTCCCACCTTCGCTGGTTTTTTTTCGTACATTTTTTTCGTTCCCTCCCCCCACTTCATCGGTTTATGAGTTGGTTGAATAGTCCCACCACTTTCGTCTAGCTTTTCTTTGTCCCACCACCAATCACCTTACCATACTGGTTTCTTATCTATCGGTTTATTTGTTTCTTTACTCTTTTATTGCAAATCAGCACTTTCCTAACATACAAAAGATCACAGTTCTAATTTTCCTAATTTATCTAAATCAACCGATCCTTTCATTAATGCAATTTGTTTTAGGAAACAAATAACAGATTTTCAGGAAACAAATAATCTCTACACAGTCTGCGGTTGTGATGGTCGGTCGGTAGTCGTTTCGTTTCGTATGCTCGATCGGTCTCACCTCTATTCGCGCACAGTAAAAGGAAAGAGATCGTGCATGATAAAAGGAAAGAGAAGGAAACTTCCCTCGCTTGCCATTTGCAATTTCTTTCTACCAAATTAACGATGCATCCACGCTAAAGAAAACCGATGCAGCCTCCTCAAAGAAAAAACAAACGGCCCACCAACTCCTGAGTCCCGAGCGAGGGTCCCCTGCTCGTGCGCACGCCGCCGCCGTCCTTCCGTTCGAAAGCCCCATGGATGTCTCACCCCACGCCCGACCCCCACTCCGGGTTTTTTCGTACCCAGCCGCCGGTGACCGGAGTCGCTTCTCTCCTCCATCCGGTGGATCGGCTCCACCCTCCCCAGAATCCCCATTCCCTTTGCTGCCTCCTGCTCCAACACTGATGGCCTGACGCCGCCGTCTCCTGGTAGGCATACACGCCCACATGCTAGCAACTACCGAGGTCGATGATGCAACAGCCCCGAGACCCTCCTTGTGTTGCAGTGGGAGCGGAAGAGGCAACGCACGCCCAGGGAATCTGCTGAGAAGACGCCGTCGCCACCGACCTTGAGGTACAGGTCTGTCTCCATCAGCTCGAGGAAGCCATGGCGATGCATCCAACCACGGATGCCGCACCTTCGTGGCTGCCACCCTCCCTCACCGCCCTACACAACCTACTCCTCGGTCACGTCATTCCCACCGGCGGCTTCAGTATGTCGTGATCGACCGTGAATCTTCTTATTGTTCGATTTTGAGATTCAATCAGTTAGGATTTCATTTGGTTCCTTATCCCCTTTTGCAGGTTTTTTGAACTCCATTTGCAGAGGGAGCTTAAGTGCAATTTCATTTCAGGAAGAGTTGGCACATATGTCTCCTTTTAGTCTGATACTTCAGACTTCAGTACACATCAATATTTCTCCGTTTTTAAGCTATGCTACAAATGCTTAAGTATAGCTTCAGGTTTCAGTTACAGTTTATGCACATTGCCATGTTCTAAACTTCTGATCCATGGAGACATAGTATGTTTTCTACAAAAATAAATTATCGTAACCTAATCTCATGCAACTTGATGTACTATGCTTTGTTGTACTGAGAAGCTGCAAAGCCTAAGCCTCATGTAAATATAGGAGGGCATCTCTGAAGCGATGGGGTGAATGATCTACATAATTTTTGGGATGCCGTAAATATAAATCTTACCTCTCCCTCAGCCATTCGCGATCTGGCACCCCCTGCATATATAGATAAGTACGTGGTGTCTACCATAATTTACTTTTGCCTTTATAGTAGTCTTCTTAAATGTTTACTGTTGAGTATCTCATTTCCAGCATATTAGTAGAGGAGCCTGCAAGTTTGGATAGTTATGTTTGTTGATGGGATTCATTGTGCTGGTTAAAGTCGTAATATATCAGCAGGTATGGCATGAGATTCATTGTTCTGGTTAGATGAGAGTAAATCATGGGACACATTTCACCGTATTGGATTATTTTGTTTAGAATTCTTTAGTCAGGTACCTTCTTTCTCTTAACACATCTCCCTCTACATGTTTTATATATTTACAACTTCCAATTTAATAGCAGATCTCAATACTTGCTTGCATGGTGTAAGAATGAAGAAGTATGTTTTATTTTGGCTCCTAGCTGTAGTCTACAACTGGGTGTTCCAAGAATTTGTTTTGGCATGGTCTTCTTTGCTACCTCTTCATGGGCGATCCTCCTTATTTGTTGGTTGATTCTCTATGCAAGAATCTTGCCTAATGGTCGAAAATATATGGTCACATATTTGCTCCAGGGATTTAATTTTAGTCAGAGCTGATTGACAAATGATCAGCCAATTAGTATATTTTCTAGCTTACCACATGTCACGTAAGTATGTTTTCCTTAATGTGATAGGCAATGTAAATTTTGTGGGTCTCTCAGTTGCTATGAGCGTAATATAGTTAATCGGAAAGCATAATTCTGATGGAAATGCAAAAGAAACAGAACCTGAAATAATAGTTAATTGGATTGCATGATTCCAATGGAAATGCAAAAGAAACAAACCTGGAATAATAGTTAATTGGATAGCATGATCCCGATGGAAATGCAAAAGAAACATATTTTTACTATTATTGTACAACATATTTTTATTTTATTATTTTACTGCTTAAAAAGAAAGTAAATCAAGACCTTGAGGAATGCTAAAAATATATATGTAAATGAGGAAAGGAGAGCCGAAGTTCAAGGCATGTTCAGCTCCAATGACTTGCTCTCAATGAAGTGTTAGTCCTTTGAATATTTTTATTGCTCTGATCTCAAACATCGTCTACGCAAGAGTCTAAGCTTCGTCTGCCACTGCTCTTCAGTTCACGCCGTTGATGTTGTGAGGACTGGCAGCTCTTCAGTTCATGCCGCCAATGTTGTGAGGACTGGCAGGACTTCAATGGGCATGGAGGATGCAATCTAGGGCGAGGACATCAGTGTGTTAAGTTGGCGGGGCTGCGTCGGTGGGGGGCGGCGATGGCGGCAGCACCACCGATGTCCACCAGGATCACTAGCCGCAACAGATCGAAGAACAACTTGGGGATGTTGTGCAGCTCCTGTGTGTAGTAGATAAATCACCGCCCAGATAAATCACCGGGACACTATACCAAGTGTGTCGTTCATTGGGCCAGGATAAAAAATCTCGAGGGTGCCTCAAGTGCGACTCTAGCTATTGAAAGTCAACGAACCTGACTACTTCCAGAGTTTGATAAGGATTTACAGTGAGTTCTCATAGTGGTTTATGTGCATGATGGGATGCTGGTACTGCTGTTCTACTTTACTGCAGTTGTTATTAAGCAGATTTTGTCAAAGCAATTGCTATGTGTATGCCATTTTCTTGTTCTAGACGTGGCTGTTTTCCATGTTATAGACATGGATATGATGACTGGTCGAGGAATCAATTGATTTCTAATACTAACAATTGTGTTTCTGGCTATTCTAATACTGATAGTTTTGTTTCATTGTCCAGCGTTGAAACTATTCATATGGTGCTAGATGCAGCATAACCATCAGTTGATGTAGATAATCTTCAAGGTTGTTTACCATTATCCAGCTGGTTTATTCGAATTTAGGTTTGTAGTAATTTATTCAACAACCAGGTTTGTAGTGTTAACACTGATTTATTTAGTTTCAAATTAGTACATTTCATATGTATAAAGGCATAAACATCTCTCATTTCTGAATAAGTTGTTGATGATTTCCTAGCTTTAAGTATATAGGAAACACACATTATATTCAATTCACTTGTTATCCGCACATGTGGCAATTAATTTGGATAGGACCAGTTAAAGTACATCTCATTCAACGGTTTTTGTCGTGTGTTTTAAGTTTTTATTATTAGTAGCATGGGTTTCTATAGCTAGCCCAATGATGACCCCCACTTTAACCGGCATGTTGTCAAGCTCAAGGCTACCAGTGAACATCCATATATAGCTCATCAGTTCATTTTCAGATCACTAGCCCTATTGTCATCGCGTCATTTTCATGATTGTCAAATGCCTAATCGATGCTCTAATTAATTCATTGCCTTCAGTTCGTGTAGCATGCTGGTAACATAATTAGGTCCATTTCATGAATGATGTGAACTAACAGAGTAGCCATAGTACCAAACCATGTGTAGCAGGGTGTAGGGAGTTTGTCGATTTTATATATGCTAATCACTGATTGCTACAGTTAGGAAGAATTTTCATCAACCACCAAAGATTGACACGTGATAACCATTGTTTTTTTCTTTGAGATTCACCGGGGGGAGTTTCCCCACCTGAATATATTACTCAAAGTGGCCAGAATGCCAGAGTGGTGATCCAGTTTATAAGGAAAACCGGATCAAAAACCTTAACAAATTGACCACATTTATAAGGGAAATTGGGCCGAAACCGTACAAGGCACGGCCTAGCTGGCAGACATAAGACCATCATCATGAGAGACACAAGTAGATGTGGGGTGTCGTCGAGAGATCACAATACTAGGACTTTGCAAACATCCGAACGCATCGGCGGGCATACCGGCCCCATGGCACAACTCAGGAGCATCCACAATCAACTAGTGTCATCCCAGACATGAACCTTGACTGGGGCTCCGCCACAGAAAAACGGAACGAATAGCAGTTTGAGAGGCATCTTGCGCCATCCTTGAGCAAAGATGAGTCGAGACAACACCAAGAGCACCAAGCTCGCCGCAACACAACGGTAACCATGAGAGGGTCTTGAGCAACCATTACCAACCTGAGCCGCACGAGAACACCACCACCGTAGACGAAAAGCTCCAATAAACCAAGACCATCCATGATGCCTCAAAGCTATTGGTGCAGCCGAAAGGCAACGAGCGACCAAGTCCACACACAGACGAAGAGTCACACACAACCGAGTCTACATCACAACAGCGGCACCGCCGGCGAAGCCGAAGGGCATCGAGGAACCGAGTCTACACCCGGATCGCTTCTCCGAGCACACCAACACAAGCCGGCCGCACCACCACCACCGTCCAACCCGCAATGAGCAGCCACCACACAATCCACCAAGCTGATGCCTTCAGGAGGGAATGCGACGCGAAAAGCGCTGCCATCGGCTGTTTCGGACGGACCAGGAACATGGGTTTCCCCAGGAGCCTCGAAGGGGAAGTCACCATGACAACGATGCCTCCAAGGAGGTAAGCGGCACGCGTGAGCATCACCATCGCCGACTCCGGCAGGAGCAGTGGCTTTCGCCCAAGTGAGTAGACCACCTCCGAGGAGCACCGGTAGAGTGCGAATCGCTGCTCCCTGCACCACCATAGAGCAAGAGTCATTGCAGCCCGCCACCGCACGTGACCAAATTCGGTCCACCATAGTCAACCGCACCTCACGGAGACGACCGGCAGTCAACCACCAGAACGAGGCGACAGATCCATCAATGGCCTTCCGGACGCACAGTGTCACACCCTAGCTAGTTCAAGCATTAGAGTGTGTATCATGTTTAAATTTCTCTTAAATTTGAAATGGGGAAAGCAGAAACCCCCAACACCCTCCTGGAAACAACTAGGGTTTACTAAAATTATTTTCAATGAACCTGAAATGCCCTTCTAAAAAGTTCACCCTCTTTGTCTTGGGTTAGAACCTCTGGCAAAATTGGTGCACAATTTTCTACGTCAACAGAAGGTCATTGAATTAAATCATAAGTATTTGAATTTGGGCATTTAAATGCTATAAAATAATTTAAATGCTCAAATAATTCTGGAGATAAATGTTTGCTGTTGGAAATAATCCAAACAGAGCCCATAATTATTTTCAGGATTTTTGGAAATTTTTTAGTATTTTAATTAAAGCCCAACAGTTACAGTTCAATAGAAAACAGAAACAAATTAAAAAAGGGAGGGAGAAGCCCACCTGGGCCTTACCTGTGCTGGCCCAGCCACCTGGCTCGGCCCAGGTCGACTGGCGCGCCCAGTCGTCGTCCTCCTCGCGCCAGAAGGACGTGGAGCGCGTGGCCGGCGCCCGCGGCCACACGCCGGCCACCTCCTGCTTCCGCCGACGCCGGGAGACGTCCAGGGGATGCCACGCGACCCCCACGTCCCCCTCTCATCCTCTCTCACTCTCCCCCTCGTCTCCCTCTCCCTCTCCCGCGATGGCCGAGCGCGTCCCTCGCCGCTGTTCACCGTAGACGCCACCAGAGCCACCCCCTCGCCCCTCCGACGAGCCCAACAGCTCCGCCTCGTCGCCCTGGACCTCTCCGCCGACCCACGCGACTCCAAACGCCGCCGAACGCCGTCTTCACCCTCGTCTTCAACCTCGGGCACCCGAGCCATCTCCGGTCGATTTGCCGCCGTCAGGGCCTCCCCGAGCTCGCTGACCCCCTCTCCGACCCTGCTGTGAGCTCCTCTTCCTTTTCCCCTAGCCCCCGTGCTCGTTTGGCCTCTGTAGCCGCCATTTCCACCTCACCCGAGAGCTTGGATCCGCCGGCCATGTCGCCGCGGTGGCCGCAGGCGCGTAAGCTCGAGTCCGAGCACGCCTTCGTCTTCCACGCGCTCCCAGGAACCTAACGCACCACTCCCCGCGCCTCGCCGTGCCCCATAGCGTCGGGTTCGTCCACGCCCGAACTCCGGCGACCGCCAAGGTCGTCGCCAGCGTCGTTTCCGGCCACCCCGAGCCCAACCACCACCACCAAATGATGCGGCTCGTTCCCAGCTACGCGTAGCACGTCTCCGCCGTCGATTTGGTCACCGGAGGACCAAATCCAAAGACCTCCGCCGTCTCGGGCCTCGCCGGTGTCGAGTCGCCGGCGAGTTGACCCAGTTTGACCCCTGGGTGGGCCCAGGTAGACCCCCCTGAGTCTATGACAGGTGGGGCCGGTCTGCTAACTAATCTAGGATTAGTTTTAACTAAATTTAATTTAATCAGTCACTGACATGTGGGCCCAGGCATCACTAACAGCTAATTAGTGTTAATCTAATCTTGTTAATTAGCTGAGAGGCTGACAGAAGGGGCCCACTAGTCAGGTTTGACCTGGGCTGGCGCCTTTGACCTGCTGAGGTCAGCATGACGCAATGCTGACGTAGTAATGCATTTTCTGGATTTATTTTTATTCAGGAAATTCCAGAAAATGTTTAAAACTTCTAAAAATCATAGAAATTCAACCGTAACTCCAAATGAAATAATTTACATATGAAAAATTATCAGAAAAATTCAATCTATCCATATGTAATGGTTTCATGCATGACAAAACAAATTTACCTTGCTGTTTAAGCAGAATAAGGAAATGCACTATTAAAGCCATGTTTAATAAGCTAATAATTGAATCTTTGTTTTAAATAAGCACATTCCTTTCTGTTATAGCTTGCATTAGGCCAAGACACATTCATATTGCCATGTCATAGCATGCATCATATTGTTGCATATCGTCATGTGTTGATTGTGTTCCGATGTGTTCTTCGTGGTAGGTTCTGCCTCCGAGGATATTCACGAGTATCCAACTGAAGGGCGGTATCCCACTACCACTCCATCAGGCAAGCAACCCATTGATCATTCCGATACAAACCCATGTTCTCGCTTCTGCTCTTGTTTACTGCATTTAGACATCGCGATTCAAACTGCTGTGTGCTACGGTAGTTGAACCCTTATCCTCTGCATGACCTGTCATTGCCACAGTAACTAGATGAAACCCACTAGCATGTGTAGGAGTTGATTGAGCCATGTATGTGATTCCTACCTTGCTATGCCTGCTATGCTTAGAGTTGTGTCAGGTCTAGTTCATCTGGGTGATGGGCTAGAGTGATATGATTATGTCGGTAATATGAGGAATGTGTTGAACATGTTTTGGTAAAGGTATCGATGAGAGGCCATGTAGGAGTACATGGTGGGTTGTTTCATTGAGACCGTCCCTAAGAACTGAGATCTGTATGTGTGATTTAAGATTCAGCTACTACCATGCATTGGGATCCTTAATCGACCCTCTCGGCTTCTTAATCACCCTAGTACTCTGTCCAGGAGTTGCAAATAGTTTCTGGTGTTTGTAGGTTATGTGTTGGCGGCTGTGCGTAGCGCTGACCCTAGGGGTGGGCTATGTTGCGGTAGATACACCGTGGCCGGGTATGCCGGGCGCCCGTTTGGCGTCTCGGGACCCTGTTCACATCGTTCGGGGCCGTATGTGGAAACCTCGGCCGGACTCCCCGCGGATGGAACCTGGATAGGCGATAAACCTGGACTAGAGACTTAGGTGTTTAGGTAGGCCGTGGCCGACACCCTCGTTGGGCTTCCGCTTGAAGGTTGCCGGGTACATGTCGTGTAAACGTCGGTAAGTGGTGAAAGCGTGTATGACGAAGTACACCCCTGCAGGGTATAAAACTATTCGAATAGCCGCGTCCGCGGTAAAGGACTACTTGGTTGCCTATATAGTTCATAGACAAGTAAATGGATACTACTAAAAGACTCAAGATAAGTGTGAGTACCGAGGATGGCCCTCTCGTAGGATGACGAGGGAGGATCCCCGGTGGAGTATTGTGTTGGTGAGTAGTGGACTCGTGTGCGAAAACTATGTTACTAGAGAAGTTCCGTAGGATAGTTTAGCCAAGAGTCAAAGCTGGCTTGCTGCAATATCCCCACCACCTTTTTGAGAATAAGCATGTATAGTAGGTTCTGTTGTAAGACTTGCTGAGTACCTTTGTACTCATGTTTGCTTAATTACTGTTTTTAGACGACAACACCGCCCCCTCCGATGGGTAGACCTTGACGTCGACGAGTGACTAGCCACCCAGGTGGTGATCCTGGCCATGGAGGGCCCTATGTAGATAGACAGGCTTCGAGAAGCCTTCTTTCTTTCTAGAGTATGTACTCAGACTAGTTGCTTCCGCATGTGCTTGTATGATTGTATGACTTGAGTGTCGGGTCATGTGACCCCTATCTGTATGAACATGTTATGTATGGCTCTCTAGAGCCTTTAAATAAAGTACTTGAGTTGTAGAGTTTTGTTGTGATGCCATGTTGTATGTACTCATATCGGGCATATTGTGTGTATGATTGAAATGCTTGGTATGAGTGGGATCCGACAATCTAGTTGTTTATCCTTGGCAGCCTTTCTTATGGGGAAATGTAGTCTAGTGTTCCTCGAGCCATAGTAGTCCGCTACAGCCCGGTTCACCGGAGTCCTGCCAGCCCAGCACTACTGCTCAGGACACTTGACTGGCCGGCATGTGATTCACTTCGTTCCTATGTCTGTCCCTTCGGGGAAATGTCACGCGGTGACTTCCGGAGTCCTGCCTAGCCTGCTACAGCCCGGGTTCCCCGGAGTCCTGTTAGCCCAGTGCTACAGCCCGGAATCACTCGCTGATGACCGACATGCTCGATGTGATTCATGTATGCCTGTCTCCATAGGTCTGTGCCGTTTTGGGTTCACCACTAGCCATGTCGGCCCGGGTTCTCTGTCATATGGATGCTAGCGACACTATCATATACGTGAGCCAAAAGGCGCAAACGGTCCCGGGCCATGGTAAGGCGACACTCGTGGGATACCGTGCATGAGGCCACAAAGTGATATGAGGTGTTACCGGCTAGATCGATGTGGCTTGGAATCGGGGTCCTGACAGCGTTGGCATCAGAGCCGGACTGCCTGTAGGTTCGTTGAGCCAAACTGGTCGATGTCGAGTCTAGAAATGCTTTAGTTATATGTAGGGGAATTGATTGTGGGAGGGAACCTAAGGCTCTTTTACTCCTTTACCTTATGCCCTCTGATCTGAGTCATTCTCTTCTCATTCAACGTGGGTTAAGGACTAGGCTCTCTTCTTCTATCAGGTTCACGTGTTACTAATCCGTAGTAGCTTATAGGATTATTGTTACAAGTCCCAGTTAGTTTCTACTATTCCTAGTATGTTGCTAATTGAATCAGAACCTTGATATGATGTTGTTGAGCGGTATTGTGAACTGTTGTGGATGTCTCAAATCTTTTTCTGAGCATTTACAGCCGTTATGCTGTCCAATTTTCCCTAGAGATTCTAATGTCTTGCATTGTGGTTGTGCTTTCAGATGGCCAACCGTTGTCAAAACCAAGTGGTTCGCCTAACTAGGTGCCTCGACGTGCCCGGTCATACTGCTATGTTAGTCCGGGTCATGATCGAGGCGGGTTACCGTTGGTATACCGAATACACCGTCGAAGAGCAATTCCGAGACTTTAATCAAAGCCAGTATTTCTGCACCATCAGGATATTTCCTTCTTATCCTGGATCTACCGAGCCCCTTCACTGTTCCTATGGACTCGGGGTTACTGTTGAGATGGCTGTGCAGGATGCTGCCTATTCCATGATGACCATCATGCGAGTCCGGATTGGCCTGCTTCGGAACACTGATTTCCGTTACATGCCAGCTTCACTTCCGGGAGCGCAAGGGTATCTTCAGGCTATCTATGCTGAGTCCACTTAGGAGGATTCATTAACTCGTACCACTGCTAAGATGCTCGAAGATAAGGACCGGGAGAATCGGGCCTTGAGGCTGGAGCTTTTTAATACCCGTGCTGATCATTGGGCCACATTGACTCGGTTTGCACCTGCGGTGCAAGCTGGATGTATGGATACAAGGGATCTGTATCCTGTGAGGTCTGCTTTGCCAGACGTGGTGGATTGGTGTGATGTGGGAGGCATCACCCCACCCCGTGGTCCCCGCAGGCCACCGTTTGTTGGTCCAAGACCCCATCCTAGCCCCTATGGTCCACAGGCTCCTCAGGACCGTCTGTTCCCGGATGGTCACGTTGAACTTCCAGGCTATGGAGGTGACTTCTATGAGGACTACTACGGAGCTGTCTGAGTTAGTAGTAGTACCACTAGTATTGTAGTAGTTGTATCTCCACTGTCCTGCGTGACTTGTGGAATATGACTTTGCGTGTAATCAATTCCGGAGGTGTAGACAATAATGTTTAGGAGCTTGGAATGCCTCCGATGAGATGTAACGTCTTTCATCATAGTTGTACTGTAGCCTGGGCTTGTACTAAACTATGTATGATGTGTATGACCGTTGGTATATATATGGTAGTTTTATATTACCATGACATACGGATGAACATCTCTGCATTCTGTGTTATCCATTACATTCTGCACTTCCTTGCTAAGTTTGAGCCATCCTTGTCTAAACCGCTGTCTTGTTTTCTCCTAGGATGGTCAACACCCGCAGCAACCATGCTGCCCCGGAGCAGGGGGAAGCCAGTGCTGCTAGAGGTGAAAATCTGCCTCACCCGCCTTCTCTGGCCAAAGTAATGCTGGAGGCGGAAAGAAACAAGCGTGAGACCAACCGCCTGCTGGAGCGGATTGAGCAGAACACTGCACGCCACCCGCGAAATGACTTGGTGTCAATCAATGACTTTATCAAGCTGTACCCACCAAAGTTTAACCATTCCGTCGAGCCCCTCGACGCGGATGACTGGCTTCGCAGCATCACCCACAAGCTACGTTCTGCCAACGTAGCCGAAGCCGACAAGGTTACCTATGTTGCCTATCACCTCGAAGGCCCTGCTAGCCTTTGGTGGGAAAACTTCGAAGCTATGCGCCCGGTCGGCCAAATCACTACTTGGGCTGAATTCAGTGAGGCTTTCCGTGAGCATCACATTCCGGAAGGTCTCATGGATCGCAAGAGGGAGGAGTTCTGTAACTTCACCCAAAGAAGACTGACTATGGATGCTTATAGTCGTGAATTTGGGAACCTGGCACGTTATGCCCCTGAAGAGGTATCTACTGACGCTAAGAAGCAGGCAAGGTTCCGCAAGGGACTTAGCCCTGAGCTTCGCCGCGACCTTCGTCTACACGAGTGCACCTCCTTTCAGAAGTTGGTCAATAAAGCCATCAGTGCTGAGACATGCCAGACTGATTATGACGCCTCACGCAAGCACTCCCGTGATTTTGGCTCTTCATCCGGCTCTGGAGCTCAAAAGCGCCGGGTGTGGATTCCAAGCACGGCACTGCCACCCAGGTTCATCCCGAGGCCATCCTTTGAGGCACCACGTCCCAACCAGCAACTTGCACCGCCCAAGCCCTATGGTGGCCCCGCTGTTAATGCTGCTCCACGCCCCAATGTGGTGACATGCTTTAAGTGTGGAGAGCCGGGTCACTATAGCCGAGAGTGTCCCCAGAACAACAACCCCAATCAAACTGGAAAGTCCGTTGGCCGTGGTAAGCCCGCGGGAAAAACGTTCTACGCCAAGCCGGCCACCACTGCACGTGGCCATGTCAATTATGTTTCAGCCGAGGAGGCTCATGAGGATCCCAACGTCGTCCTTGGTACGCTCCTTGTTAACTGCCATCCGGCATCTGTTCTTTTCGATACTGGAGCATCTCATTCATTCATATCCGAGAACTATGCTCGATTGCACAACACGACATTCTGTGACATGCCCTCTACCATGGAAATTCAAACCCCTGGCTCTAGATGGCAAACTTCTAGAGTAAGCCATGGGAATGAAATTCTTGTCGATAGACTTGTCTTCCTTGCATCATTAATAGCTCTCAAGTCCTCGGACATAAACATCATCTTAGGTATGGACTGGATGTCAGCTCATTATGCTAAGATTGACTATGCCACTAGAACCGTTCAACTTACTCACCCATCGGGCAAGACAGTTAATGTCTTAACTCGAGTGGCCAAGCGCCAACTTTACTCCCTAAATGCCAACCCCCTTCCAGACCTTGAGGATGTTCTGGTAGTCCGAGACTTTCCGGATGTCTTTCCAGAAGAACTGCCAGGTGTTCCACCTGACAGGGATGTTGAGTTTGTTATAGACCTTGTTCCAGGAACCGTTCCAATTTCTAGAAGACCCTACAAGATGGCACCCTTAGAACTAGCCGAGCTTAAGAACCAACTCGATGAGTCCTTGAAAAAGGGTTTCATCCGTCCTAGTTCCTCTCCTTGGGCTTGCTCCGTCCTCTTCGTTAAGAAGAAGGATGGAACAGATCGAATGGTTGTGGATTACCGACCTGTCAACTTGGTCACCATCAAGAACAAATACCCGCTTCCCAAGATCAACGATCTGTATGATCAGCTCGCTGGATCCTCAGTCTTCTCCAAGATGGATTTGAGGTTGGGCTACCATCAAATCAAAATCAAAAACGGGGACATTCCCAAAACGGCCTTTGTTACTCGTTATGGCCAATACGAGTACACCGTTATGTCCTTCGGTTTAACCAATGCCCCGGCTACCTTCTCCCGGTTAATGAACTCGGTTTTCATGGAGTACTTGGATAAATTCGTCGTAGTATACCTCGATGACATACTCATCTACTCCAAGAATGAAGAGGAACATGCCAAACATCTAAGACTGGTATTGATGAAACTTCGAGAGCATCGCCTTTATGCCAAATTCTCCAAGTGTGAATTTTGGTTGCCAGAAGTGACCTATCTAGGCCATGTAATCTCTGGTAAGGGTATTGCTGTCAATCCCGGGCGAGTTCAAGCCATCCTTGATTGGACTCCACCTGAGATGGTCAAGCAAGTTCGGAGCTTCCTTGGCTTAGCGAGCTATTGCCGTCGCTTCATCGAGAATTTCTCCAAGGTTGCTAAACCTCTAACTGAACTCCTCAAGAAAGATAAAAAGTTCGAGTGGACTCCATAGTGCGAGCTCAGTTTTCAGGAACTGAAAAGACGCGTGACATCTGCCCCCGTACTGGTACCACCAGATTTCTCCAAGGACTTTGTTATCTATTGCGACGCCTCGCGACAAGGACTAGGTTGCATACTCATGCACGATTGTCAGGTAATTGTCTATGCTTCATGGCAATTACACCCACATGAGGAAAATTATCCCACACATGATCTAGAGCTTGCAGCTGTAGTCCATGCACTTAAAACTTGGCGACATTACCTCCTCGGTAATCGTTGCGAGATTTTCACCGATCACCAAAGTTTGAAATATATCTTCACCCAACCAGATTTGAATCTCAGGCAAAGACGTTGGGTTGAGTTGATCTCAGATTACGACTTAGGAATAACCTACACCCCGGGCAAGGCCAATGTCATGGCTGATGCGCTAAGCCGTAAATCCTATTGTAACAACCTGATGTTATAACAAAGTCAACCACTTCTCCATGAGGAATTCCGTAAGCTTAATCTTCACATTGTTCCTCGAGGATTCCTATCCACCCCGGTGGCGAAACCTAACCTTATGGATCAGATCATAACCGCCGAGTGGTATGATAAGGGCATATCCCGGATTAAGGAAAACATTGCTAGCGGAGTTGCTAAATGTTTTTCCATGGATAAGCGGGGTGTTGTCTTCTTTGAGAACCGTTTGGTGGTTCCCAAGAAACAACATCTACGCCAATTGATCCTTAAGGAAGCTCATGAATCCCCTCTCACCATTCATCCCGATAGCACTAAAATGTATCAAGACCTACACCAGAGGTTTTGGTGGACTAGGATGAAGAGAGAAATCGCTCAATACATTGCTAGCTGCGATGTCTGTCGTCGTGTTAAAGCAGAGCATCAACGGCCTGCTGGCACCCTTCAACCTTTGGCTATTCCTGAATGGAAATGGGATAAAATCAGTATGGATTTCATTACTAGGTTTCCCAGGACCAAGAGAGGGAATAATGCCATCTTCGTCGTGATCGACCATCTTTCCAAAGTAGCCCATTTCCTACCTGTTCGTGAGAGTATCACTGCTAGCCAGCTAGCCGATTTATACATCTCCCGAATAGTGTCTCTCCATGGTGTCCCATTGGAAATTAACTCAGACCGTGGGAGTCTCTTCACCTCTCGATTTTGGGAAAGTTTCCAAAATGCTATGGGAACTCGTCTCTCTTTTAGCACCGCCTTCCATCCTCAATCAAGTGGTCAAGTAGAGCGAGTCAATCAAATTCCGGAAGATATGCTCCGAGCTTCTGTTATCTCGTTCAGAATGAGTTGGGAGAAATGCCTCCCATTCGTGGAGTTTGCTTATAACAATAGTTATCAAGTTAGCTTGGGCAAAGCTCCTTTCGAAGTTCTCTATGGACGAAAATGTCGAACACCACTTAACTGGTCAGAAACCGGGGAAAGACAACTCTTTGGCCCGGATATGATTCAGGAAGCGGAAGAGCAGGTTCGCGTTATTTGTGAGAAATTGAAAACAGCCCAATCCCGTCAAAAGAGTCAATATGATCGTAAACATAAGCCTATGACTTATGAAGTCGACGAGAAGGCTTACCTTCGGGTTACCTCGTTAAAAGGAACCCATCATTTCGGTATCAAAGGCAAATTGGCTCCTCGTTACATTGGACCCTTTCGCATTCTTGCTAAACGAGGAGAAGTTGCCTACCAGTTGGAACTACCTCCTCATCTTTCCAGAGTTCATGATGTCTTCCACATTTCACAACTCAGGCGTTGCTTCGCGGATCCTATCCGTGGAGTGGACCACGAAACGCTTGATCTACAAGATAACCTCTCTTATCGGGAATATCCTGTTCGTATCCTTGATCAAGCCGAGCGTACCACTCGACGTCATAATATCAAGTTTCTCAAGGTTCAATGGTCACACCATTCCGAGAAAGAAGCCACTTGGGAAAGGGAGGATCGTCTTCGACTCGAGTACCCCACCTTCTTTCCAGAGGATCCTAAATCTCGGGACGAGATTCTTTTGAGTGGGGGTGAGTTGTCACACCCTAGCTAGTTCAAGCATTAGAGTGTGCATCATGTTTAAATTTCTCTTAAATTTGAAATGGGGAAAGCAGAAACCCCCAACACCCCCCTGGAAACAACTAGGGTTTACTAAAATTATTTTCAATGAACCTGAAATGCCCTTCTAAAAAGTTCACCCTCTTTGTCTTGGGTTAGAACCTCTGGCAAAATTGGTGCACAATTTTCTAGGTCAACAGAAGGTCATTGAATTAAATCATAAGTATTTGAATTTGAGCATTTAAATGCTATAAAATAATTTAAATGCTCAAATAATTCTGGAGATAAATGTTTGCTGTTGGAAATAATCCAAACATAGCCCACAATTATTTTCAGGATTTTTGGAAATGTTTTAGTATTTTAATTAAAGCCCAACAGTTACAGTTTAATAGAAAACAGAAACAAATTAAAAAAAGGGAGGGAGAAGCCCACCTGGGCCTTACCTGTGCTGGCCCAGCCACCTGGCTCGGCCCAGGTCGACTGGCGCGGCCAGTCATCGTCCTCCTCGCGCCAGAAGGACGCGGAGCGCGTGGCCAGCGCCCGCAGCCACATGCCCGCCACCTCCTGCTTCCGCAGACGCCGGGAGACGTCCAGGGGATGCCACGCGACCCCCACGTCCCCCTCTCATCCTCTCTCACTCTCCCCCTCGTCTCCCTCTCCCTCTCCCACGATGGTCGAGCGCGTCCCTCACCGTCGTTCGCCGTAGACGCCACCAGAGCCACCCCTCGCCCCTCCGACGAGCCCAACAACTCCGCCTCGTCGCCCTGGACCTCTCCGCCGACCCACGCGACTCCAAACGTCGCCGAACGCCGTCTTCGCCCTCGTCTTCAACCTCGGGCACCCGAGCCATCTCCGGTCGATTCGCCACCGTCAGGGCCTCCCCGAGCTCGCTGACCCCCTCTCCGACCCCGCTGTGAGCTCCTCTTCCTTTTCCCCTAGCCCCCGTGCTCGTTTGGCCTCTATAGTCGCCATTTCCATTGCACCCGAGAGCTTGGCTCCGCCGGCCATGTCGCCGCCGTGGCCACAGGCGCGTAAGCTCGAGTCCGAGCACGCCTTCGTCTTCCACACGCTCCCAGGAACCTAACGCACCACTCCCCGCGCCTCGCCGTGCCCCGTAGCATCGGGTTCGTCCACGCCCGAACTACGGCGACCACCAAGGTCGTCGCCGGCGTCGTTTCCGGCCACCCCGAGCCCAACCACCAGCACCAAACGCTGCGGCTCGTTCCCAGCTACGCGTAGCACGTCTCCGCTGTCGATTTGGTCAACGGAGGACCAAATCCGAAGACCTTCGCCGTCTCGGGCCTCGCCGGCGTCGAGTCGCCGGCGAGTTGACCCAGTTTGACCCCTGGGTGGGCCCAGGTAGACCCCCCCTAAGTCTATGACAGGTGGGGCCGGTCTGCTAACTAATCTAGGATTAGTTTTAACTAAATTTAAGTTAACCAGTCACTAACATGTGGGCCCAGGCATCACTAACAGCTAATTAGTGTTAATCTAATCTTGTTAATTAGCTGAGAGGCTGACAGAAGGGGCCCACCAGTGAGGTTTGACCTGGGCTGGCGCCTTTGACCTGCTGAGGTCAGCATGACGCAATGCTGACGCAGTAATGCATTTTCTGGATTTATTTTTATTCAGGAAATTCCAGAAAATGTTTAAAACTTCTAAAAATCATATAAATTCAACCGTAACTCCAAATGAAATAATTTATATATGAAAAATTATCAGAAAAATTCAATCTATCCATCTGCAATGGTTTCATGCATGACAAAACAAGTTTACCTTGCTGTTTAAGCAGAATAAGGAAATGCACTATTAAACCCATGTTTAATAAGCTAATAATTGAATCTTTGATTCAAATAAGCACATTCCTTTCTGTTATAGCTTGCATTAGGCCAAGACACATTCATATTGCCATGTCATAGCATGCATCATATTGTTGCATATCGTCATGTGTTGATTGTGTTCCGATGTGTTCTTCGTGGTAGGTTTTGCCTCCGAGGATATTCACGAGTATCCAACTGAAGGGCAGTATCCCACTACCACTCCATCAGGCAAGCAACCCATTGATCATTCCGATACAAACCCATGTTCTCGCTTTTGCTCTTGTTTACTGCATTTAGACATCGCGATTCAAATTGCTGTGTGCTACGGTAGTTGAACCCTTATCCTCTGCATGACCTGTCATTGCCATAGTAACTAGATGAAACCCACTAGCATGTGTAGGAGTTGATTGAGCCATGTATGTGATTCCTACCTTGCTATGCCTACTATGCTTAGAGTTGTGTCAGGTCTGGTTCATCTGGGAGATGGGCTAGAGTGATATGATTATGTCAGTAATGTGAGGAATGTGTCGAACATGTTTTGGTAAAGGTATCGATGAAAGGCCATGTAGGAGTACATGGTGGGTTGTTTCATTGAGACCGTCCCTAAGAACTGAGATCTGTATGTGTGATTTAAGATTCAGCTACTACCATGCATTGGGATCCTTAATTGACCCTCTCGGCTTCTTAATCACCCTAGTACTCTGTCCAGGAGTTGCAAATAGTTTCTGGTGTTTGTAGGTTATGTGTTGGCGGCCGTGCGTAGCGCTGACCCTAGGGGTGGGCTATGTTGCGGTAGATACACCGTGGCCGGGTATGCCGGGCGCCCGTTTGGCGTCTCGGGACCCTGTTCACATTGTTCGGGGTCGTATGTGGAAACCTCGGCCGGACTCCCTGCGGATGGAACCTGGATAGGCAATAAACCTGGACTAGAGACTTAGGTGTTTAGGTAGGCCGTGGCCGACACCCTCGCTGGGCTTCCGCTTGAAGGTTGCCGAGTACATGTCGTGTAAACGGCGGTAAGTGGTGAAAGCGTGTATGACGAAGTACACCCCTGCAGGGTATTAAACTATTCGAATAGCCGCGTCCGCGGTAAAGGACTACTTGGTTGCCTATACAGTTCATAGACAAGTAAATGGATACTACTAAAAGACTCAAGATAAGTGTGAGTACCGAGGATGGCCCTCTCGTAGGATGACGAGGGAGGATCCCCGGTGGAGTATTGTGTTGGTGAGTAGTGGACTCGTGTGCGAAAACTATTTTACTAGAGAAGTTCCGTAGGATAGTTTAGCCAAGAGTCAAAGCTGGCTTGCTGCAATATCCCCACCACCTTTTTGAGAATAAGCATGTATAGTAGGTTCTGTTGTAAGACTTGCTGAGTACCTTTGTACTGATGTTTGCTTAATTACTGTTTTCAGACGACAACACCGCCCCCTCCGATGGGTTCTATGTAGACCTTGACGTCGATGAGTGACTAGCCACCCAGGTGGTGATCCTGGCCATGGAGGGCCCTATGTAGATAGACAGGCTTCGAGAAGCCTTCTTTCTTTCTAGAGTCTGTACTCAGACTAGTTGCTTCCGCATGTGCTTGTATGATTGTATGACTTGAGTGTCGGGTCATGTGACCCCTATCTATATGAACATGTTATGTATGGCTCTCTGGAGCTTTTAAATAAAGTACTTGAGTTGTAGAGTTTTGTTGTGATGCCATGTTGTATGTAGTCATATCGGGCATATTGTGTGTATGATTGAAATGCTTGGTATGAGTGGGATCCGACAATCTAGTTGTTTATCCTTGGCAACCTTTCTTATGGGGAAATGTAGTCTAGTGTTCCTCGAGCCATAGTAGTCCGCTACAGCCCGGTTCACCGGAGTCCTGCTAGCCCAACACTACTGCTCAGGACACTTGACTGGCCGGCATGTGATTCACTTCGTTCCTATGTCTGTCCCTTCGGGGAAATGTCACACGGTGACTTCCGGAGTCCTGCCTAGCCTGCTACAGCCCGGGTTCCCCGGAGTCCTGTTAGCCCAGTGCTACAGCCCGGAATCACTCGCTGATGACCGACATGCTCGATGTGATTCATGTATGCCTGTCTCCATAGGTCTGTGCCGTTTTGGGTTCACCACTAGCCATGTCGGCCCGGGTTCTCTATCATATGGATGCTAGCGACACTATCATATACGTGAGCCAAAAGGCGCAAACGGTCCCGGGCCATGGTAAGGCGACACCCGTGAGATACCGTGCGTGAGGCCGCAAAGTGATATGAGGTGTTACCGGCTTGATCGATGTGGCTTGAAATCGGGGTCCTGACACACAGCCACCGGACGCAGCGCAAGCCACCGTGCTCTGCCAAGCACCATGACAAAAAGAACGGAGGAGCGCTTCCCAAAGGCATGAACCACCGTGGTTCCGAGCCGCGGCCAAGCAACAGAAACACTAGCGCGCCCCATGCACGCCAGCACAGCCGCCGGAGATCGGATCGACATCACTCGCAGCTGGGACACTCTTCGGCCGCGTCCCTCGACGCCCTTGGCCGCAAGCCACCACCACCAATAGCAGCAACACCGCTGCACCTCCACGCGCCGGAACCGGCCGCCGGCGCACCGGCCGAGCTCCACGCCACCCTTGCACGCACACGCTGCAGGCCCTACACGGCCCAGATCAGGCCCGCAGCACCGCCGCGCGTGCCCTGCGCCGTGCCCTGCATTGCTGCCACCCCACGCAGCACCGGAGAACCACAAAGCTGGAGCCACCTCACCACAGCCCGCCGGAGCGCCGCCCGAGACCAGCAGCCACCGTGCCACACAGATCCAGAGCAAGCTAACCACCGGGAGGAGCGCTGCTCCCCGCCGCGAGTGCACGAGGACCAGGTCCCACTGCCGCTGGCCGCTAGCGAGCTTTGCCCGGTGGCGTGCGCCGGCGGCGGTGAGGGGATGAGGAGGGTGGAAGGGGACCGGTGGCGGTGGATGGGGTTTCCGCCCGAGCCGCCGTTAGTAGGCGATGCGGGGGACTTTTTGGTGATAACCATTGTGCTTTCTTTCTAGAACTGGTTTTGGGTGTACTATTGTACTATACCCTACAGATATGTCTCATAAACAAAACAGTTCTGTCATGATGAGTTGTATATTTGATTGACATGGAGCTGTCTAAATTGGACTTGAAATTACAGTGTAAAATTTCCATATTGTATATTTTCTTTTGAGCAAGCAAGTTTGCTTCCTTGTTGTCTTTCTGTTTGAGGCACAAGAATAGTGCAAGGTTGCATGTGTGAAAGTAATGAAGGCCGTAATCCTATATGGAGGTGTCACTTAAACATCGTGTTGTAAACAAAATCGCACCAATTTTTACAAGATACAAAACCGAGCAGTAGTGCAGACTTATAAGCTAGAAAATCCATATAACTTGAGAATCTCCAAAGTTTTTCTAGGTCACCGGTGGTCTAACAGTTTATTGAATATGATGACTATCAATGTTGGGGATATCTCTTATCGGGAACTTATCGGTCGACCCATGATAAGGGGTAAATCGGCCAGTTTATCGGCATATCGGCCGATTTATCGCCATATCGGCTGATTTATCGGCCGATAAATCTTATCGGTCGGACAAAGGTAAGCGATAAATCAGCCGATTTATCGGAATATCGGAAGATATCTTGAACAGTGATGACTATGCATGTTCATTTATATCCTACGAGACTACATTTTTGGTTGTTGGCAGTAGCTATCACTATGGGTGTTTTATTTTTCATTCAAATAAATTTGTATGGCCACGTAAAACCAATGACAGGTCAACACTTCTCAATATTAGCTTAGTTTAATTATCTCTCTTGACAAAAATTTCAGCGGAAAGCACATGACAGTTTGCACCCCCTTATTTGCTTTTTTACTTAACCTATTGCAACTATACTCTGACACTTGCTAGGTATTGCTTCACGTTATAGTTAACAGAGACATGTAATAACCCGTTGCAACTATAGAGTGTGCCTAAGCCAATGATCAGACATCAGCTGTTCGGATTCACCCTTACATCGAGGCACAAGTCCATTGCGGTTGTTTATTGTTTGGGGATTCAGTTTCATGGTGAGATGTGATTTTCTGGATCTGGTTATCGCTGGATTGTGATTTGTTGGTTTGGAAACTAAAGTTCGTTGCTTGTAGCAAGGGGAATCATATTGGTTGAAACCTTGAAGTTGAACATGAAGGGCACAATGTTGATTTCCATTGGGTGTTTCTCTTGTTGAGCACATTAGTACATGGTCTCTTATTGAATTATGGCAGTGATAGTGTGGTATTGTTGTGTATCTTGTTTTCTTCTTTTAGTAGACCAATTATTTTAGAGCAATTAATTTGGGATGCTACAATACCGATAGACCTGTGGCTATCCCTTCATTTTATCAAGGATGATTATTGTTGATAAAAGGACATTTACATATTTACAGGTTGCAACTAGATCAATGACCGTTTAATCTAACACCCATTGGGACAATCATACAAACTAAAGAACCATGAGATAATATGCCTTTTATGATGGTTTACAACAATGCCACCACCTCCTCATTTGGTATGTCATACATAATCTATATGTATGATAACTTTTGTGCATCTTCATACTAGGAATGACTCGTAAACTGAGGGCCGTGGTATGACTATTAGTATAATAATTTTCCAACTTTAGATAATGTAGGAAATTGGATTTCATTAGAAATGGCTTTATAATAAATTGTATGAGCGAGCGGTTCATATATATTTTTTCATAAAGTCATATAATTTTTTGGTTACGATAGAAGGGTAAATGCATTGGTTGGTTGCTTCAAGAGTTAATGACGAACACGATGGTGTACCAGTCGCATGCCCAACAACAAACATCATATTATTGTTTCGTTGTAATGCACATCATTCAACTATATGTTACAACGTGACAATGGCTCAAGAGACATCAGATCTACCTTCTTAGCTCAAGGGGTGTCATGGGCAGCGCACGCCTCATCCACCTTGATGGTTGTGGTGGATCGACATGAATGCAGGGGGAGGGGATCAGGGCGGTTCTGGGGAAGTCCGGTGTGAAGGAGAGAGGGCGAGATGACGAAGGAGAAGTGGGCGTCATCTGGTTTAAAATAGTGGACAAAATAGGAAGGGTGCATCGTGGCTGTGTATTGGAGATAACATGTTGGATAGTCCAGACAACCATATTTCTCCCCACATATGTTCTGGATTTGGGGAAGCCCTGACTATTCAGATGATTGGATTTTCAAGAGCATGATGGGAGCCCATTTGATGCCTGAATACGCCCAGGCGTACGAGGGAGAAATGAGTGTCGACCTTGGAGGCGACGTTAATCATTTGCTCGATTCATGTATATGTATTATAGCCCGTAGCAATGCACGGGCATTCTACTAGTAGCTCTAGTGGATCTGTTGCATGGCAATCCCTACTCCTCGCATTGACATCAATTGATGGGCATCTCCATAGCCCATTGATTAGCCGTGTCGATGTGAGACTTTCTCCCTTTTTGTCTTCTCCACACAACCTCCACCATCATATTCTATTCCACCTATAGTGCTATATCCATGCTCACACTCATGTATTGCCTGAAAGTTGAAAAGGTTTGAGAACATCAAAAGTATGAAACAATTGCTTGGCTTGTCATCGGGGTTGTGCATGATTTGAATGCTTTGTGTGGTGCAGATGGAGCATAGCCAGACCATATGATTTTGTAGGGATAACTTTCTTTAGCCATGTTATTTTGAAAATACATGATTGCTTTATTAGTATGCTTGAAGTATTATTGTCTTAATGTCAAATGATAGACTATTGCTTTGGATCACTCATGTCTTAATATTCATGCCATGATTAGATTACATGATCAAGATTATGCTAGGTAGCATTCCACATCAAAAATTATCTTTTTTATCATTTACCTACTCGAGGACGAGCAGGAATTAAGCTTGGAGATGCTGATACATCTCCGTCGTATGTATATTTTTTTGATTGTTCCATGCCAACATTCTGCAACTTTTATATACTTTTGGCAGCTTTTTATACTATTTTTGGGACTAACATATTGACCCAGTGCCAAGTGCCAGTTCCTGTTTGTTGCAAGTTTTTTGTTTCGTAGAAAATACATATCAAATGGAGTCCAAACGGGATAAAAACTGACAGAGATTTTTTTTGGAATAGATGTGATTTTTGGGAAGAAGAATCAACGTGAGACGATGCACGAGGGGGCCACGAGGCAGGGGCGTGCCCTAGGGGGTCAGGCGCGCCCTGGGCCCTCGTGGCCACCCCGTAAGGCAGTTGGGCCCTTCTTTCGCCGCAAGAAAGCCGTTGGATAGAAATCGTTTAAAATTTCAGCCCAATCGGAGATACGGATCTCCGGGAATATAAGAAACAGTGAAAGGCCAGAATCTGGAATGCAAAAAACCACAGAAACTGAGAGAGACAGAGAGATAGATCCAATCTCGGAGGGGCTCTCGCCCCTCCGCCGCCATGGAGGCCATGGACCAGAGGGGAAACCCTACTCCCATCTAGGGAGAAGGTCAAGGAAGAAGAAGAAGAAGAAGGGGGCTCTCTCCCCCTCTCTCCCGGTGGCGCCGGAACACCGCCGGGGCCATCATCGTGTGACGGCGATCTACACCAACACCTTCGTCATCTTCACCAACATCTTCATCACCTTCCCCCATATATCTACAGCGGTCCACTCTCCCGCAACCCACTGTACCCTCTACTTGAACATGGTGCTTTATGCTTCATATTATTATCCAATGATGTGTTGCCATGCTATGATGTCTGAGTAGATTTTTGTTGTCCTATCAGTAATTGGTGAATTGCTATGATTGTTTTAATTTTCTTGTGCTTATGTTGCTGTCCTTTGGTGCCCATCATAGGAGCGTGCGCGTGTGGATCACACCATAGTGTTAGTTGTATGTTTATAGGACTATGTATTGGAGGGAAAGAGTGACAGAAGCTTCAACCTAGCATAGAAGTTGATGCATACGGGATTAAAGGGGGACCAATATATTTTAATGCTATGGTTGGGTTTTTACCATAATGAACGTTAGTACTTGCAGATGATTGCTAATAGTTCCAATCATAAGTGCATAGAATTCCAAGTCAGGGATGACATGCTAGCAGTGGCCTCTCCCACATAAAACTTGCTATCAGTCTAGTAAAGTAGTCAATTGCTTAGGGACAATTTCGCAACTCCTACCACCACTTTTTCACACTTGCTATACTAACTTTATTGCTTATTTACCTAAAACAGCCCCTAGTTTTCATTTATGTGCTCTTTATATTTTTGCAAACCTATCCAAAAACACCTACAAATTACTTCTAGTTTCATACTTGTTCTAGGTAAAGCGAATGTTAAGCGTGCGTAGAGTTGTATCGGTGGTCAATAGAACTTGAGGGAATATTTGTTCTACCTTTAGCTCCTCGTTGGGTTCGACACTCTTACTTATCGAAAGAGGCTACAATTGATCACCTATACTTGTGGGTTATCAGCGCTCTCCAGGGAAGGGCTGCATAAGCTCTCACGCATGTGGGAGGGCTTGTGTAGGATCGCCCGTGTCTCCACGCCGGGTGTTGCACGCCTGGAGACGCCAGACGGGATCCCCATCCAGAACGCATGGAACATCCAGCACCTCCAGAAGTTCTACCCATGAAGCAAGGCCCCGCGCCTGTGAAGGTCTCCGCTCATGACACTCTCATGTAATAATGAGTGGGGTTGTACACGCCCCGGAGTCTCCTGAGTGCCGCCCCTGGGACTCACGGGGGCACCCACCCATGTCTTAATGGAGGCCCAATGCTCCACGCTGGTAGGAAGACAAGAAGACTAGCCTAGGTGCTGAACGTGGCTGTTCTTTTTCTTGCTTTCTATAGCTGGCTTGCAACTTCTTGAATGAATTTGGAGTTTTCATGTCTTTCGTTCACCAGGGTTGGAATTTTTCTCTCTTTTTTGGATTCTCCTTTCCAACCTTGTCTTAGGAGGAGCGACGGTTTCCCGTCGCTCGTCCTCGTGCACCTCGCGCGCGGGGGCTGGGTACGGTGTGTGTGCGCCTGGGCTCACCAAACCACACCTCGCCGAAGCCCTTCTACCTCAGCCTTCGGCGCCTGTATCCTCGCGAGACGCCCTCGAATGAGCTCACGGGTGTGCACGCCCTTTCAAGTCCATGCCTCTGGGCATCGTGACGTGACGTACTGGCCACGGCAACCTACGCTCGGGGGCTGGGATGAGGTGAGACGAGGCGCCTCGTGAGGTCTTCTGACCCCGCAGTTGCGTGATGTCTCCTAAGGCCCAACGGATCCCGAACCTTCAAGAAGGAAGCCTTGGAAGACATCGTCGAAGCAAGGAGCACGCCTTTGCGGCACGTAAGCCTACTGTGAGCACATCCAGCTATGTCGTCCTAACCATGCTCAGTAGCAACGCAGATAACACGGATATTGGGTATAGTATTAAGATAACAAGCATAGCATAACGGCGCGAGCACCATAGTTCATTACATGCCCCAGCAGGGCCCGCTACTTTTTTTGATACAGGAGAAAAGAGGAAACAAAAGCTGTCGCGCGACCATGACAACTTCCGAGGCTCGGCCCCGGCGACACCCAAGCCCAGTTGGAGTCTTCCTCCTACTTCACTGGCATGCGCCGGCGGTGTGGCTCGTCACCCTCCCCGGTCCAAGCCCGGCGGCGCGGCGGCTCATCGTAGTCGCCATCGCTCGTGCTCCACCCCGAGGAGGAGCCGGCACGGCCGTCACCAAGGGCAAGCTCACTAGTAGCAGCATCGTCGTTGTCGCCCTCGTCGATGTCGCTCTCCGGGCAGCACCACCAGGCGCCGGCCGCCTTCCCCGAAGACCCTGACGTAGAGGGCCGCGAGGCCATCATACCTAAAGTGAAGGGTGCACCTCCCATGCAGACCGCGCGCGGGGGCAAACGGCTGCCACCCGCGGTTCAGGAACACATTGCCAGCGGCGGTGACCTCGACATCCACCCACAAGGCCTTGCTATAGCATTCGTCGACCTGCAGCCAGAGGCCACCAGGCCCTCCGGCCGGCAGCACGCTCGCAAAGGAACATGAAAGCTGGAGCCAGATGCCCGCTGGCCTCTCCATCCACACGACAAACTCCGAGGGCGCATCGGCAGAGTGGGAGGGCAGCCGCGGTGGTCGGACGATCGCGGCATGCCCTCCCCCATGCTAACGTCGCCCTGTCCGCGGCAACCCCTACCACGGGAAGAAGCCCCGCCGCGGAAGCCAGAGGCAGCGCCGGTCACCGAGGAAGCATGCCCGCGCCCTCGTGGGGCCGCTGCAGGAGTCACCACGTGCTTTCGGGGCCGCCCACGACCTCTCTTGGGCGGCGGCGAGCCCAACCCCTCCTTGGGGGCCTTCCCTTTCTCCGCCGCAGAAAACCTCCTCATCGGCACCATGGGTGCTGCAATGACATGGCGACAAAGGAAGAAGGTAGAGAGAGCGGGTGACGAGAAGATGGAGATGAGTAGGGGATCCGCACCTTCCCCCATTTATAGCTAGAGGAAGGCCAAGCGCCGGTCTCCATGATCCCCAGTAATAATGGTCTTTTTGCATGCAGCAAGCTCTCGTCAAGTCAAACGGTTGCCGAGGTAGCGTGGGGGAAGCGGAGACACACACGCCCCATCAAGCGCCACGTGTCGACTGGGTTCGCAGACGGTTGGGGCCTGCGGCGCTCTGCCCTTGCCCCTTTGGCCTCACCTCGAAGCCAAGTCCAAGCGCGCCTTGGGCCCGGGGGCTACTGTTGCCACTCTGGAAACCGGGGTACCCAGACTTGCCTACCTATGGCCCATGACGTGGCTCGATCGGCGGCCTAGTACGGCCCATCTTCAGCACCAGCAACACAAGACCCTCGCAAGGGGCCAAGCCTCGCGAGGTGGACGACACCAAGACCTCCAGAAGGAGTGTCCTCTCTAGGCTGGCTCCTGAGGAGCGGAGATTTCCATGCGAGCCCTCACCCCGTGAGGTTCAGATGACGCAAGCCATGACGACCAAGGCCAGGTGAGCGCCAGCGGGCGCAGTGCGGTAGGTTTCCTCTTTAGTGCCAAAGAGGCAAGCGCAGACGCGGAGTCCCGAGTAATCAACCAAAGGTTTCCATTTCTGTGCTACAAGACCAAGACCGCCAGGACGGCGGGACAGAGGTCATCGTCGAGCCTGTCGGCATTCTGGGATCGGGGGTGCCCAGACTTGCCTGCCTGCGGGCTTGTGTGTGGCTCCACCAACGGCCTGGTACAGCCCATCTTCGGCAGCAACCACTCAAGATCCTTGCGAGGGGCCAAGCCTCTATAAATAGGACTAGCCACCACCATAGGGAGGGAAGACTGACCCTGGATCGGATCCATTCCATCCTCACATCCACCAGCTCGCCGAGCTCAAGAACACCTCTCCTTGTGAGGTTGTTCATCCATTGTACTAGTTCATCCTTAGCCCGTGAGGCAATCCACCAACACCACACTGGAGTAGGGTATTACACCGCAAGGTGGCCCGAACCAGTATAAATCCTTGTGTCTCTTGTTCCTTGGGTTCGTCGAGCTAGGCCGTGAGATTGTTGAGCGAGCGAAGTAGGGAGAGAGTGTTCTTCATGCGCACCCCAGAGTTCGAACCTCAAGGGTTAGCCGGAACCCACAATCCGACATTTGGCGCGCCAGGTAGGGGTGCGCGGAAGCCTTTCTTCCGTCGATCGACGTACCACTGCTCCGCCGCATCCATGGTCGATGCTCGCCGAGCCCGTGCTGAGCGCCGGTCCGCCCTTGCCGCTCGCGTCACTCAGACGGTGCCCATTGGCGGACCTCCCCGCCGTTCTCTATCACCCGCTGCCAACGCCGCTACCGGCCCGGTGGGGAACGAGCAGCAAGCCTCGTCGCTGCACCCCTCTATGTGGCGGGACGGACACACCGCCACCCCATCGCTGACTCCGGCCGGCTCGTCGTCCCACGCTCATCGCGCACCCATAGACGCGCAGGCTGTGCTCCTCATGGCACGCGAGGTCGCGCATTACCGCCCCGTCGATGACCTCTACGAAGACTGGCTAGACCGCATCGCCAAGCTCGTCAGCGCCGCTGGGGGCTCTCCTGCACCGTCTCTCTCGCTGCCTCACCCACCTCCAGGTACGGGCGATGTTGCCCATGGAGCGCCTCCACCACCTCCACATCAAGACGCCGCCCTTGCCCCGTGACGCGTGGCCCCGCGGCATGACCCGCGCGCAGGGCGCCCGCGCATGAAGAGGGAAGCTGCCAAGAGACCCCTCGGCCGCAAGAAGACGCTCATGTGCTCCCTGCACCACCACGTCATGATCACGCGCCGCCTGCGGCGGCAACGCATGTGTACCAAGACTGGGCTCCGCCTCCATGACGGGCTCCAATGACCGCGGCGGGTTGTCGCACCTTCATCCCCGAGCTGCGCAGCATCGTCTGGCCCGACAAGTTCAAACCCGACCTGCCTCCGCACTACGACGGCACCCCCGCCCTTGCTGAGTTCTTGCAGCTCTACGAGCTAAGAATCGAGGCGGCCAACAGCGGAGCTCGCCATACATGAAGACCTGTGCACAGCTCTGGAGATGTTTAACATGGTGACCAAGTGCGCAAGGGCTGAGGAGGGACGCCTCTCCCTCCTAGAGCTCCCAGCAGCCGACCTAGAAGACAAGAAGGCCAAGACCAAGGACGTGAAGCGCAAGGGGGCTGCTGTGCTCATGGCGGAGCCGGAGATGAAGCGCGGCTGTGACCATCCCGAGCCATCCAAGCACAACCGCATGTTCAGCACCTTCCACAATGTGCACAACCACAACACCAACGACTGTCAAGAGCTCAGGGCCATCCGCGATGGGCGCTTCGGCCGATGCTCCGAGCGCAACGACCGAGGCTACGACCAAAGTGGAGGACGATGGGACGACCGCGGCCTCCGTCAGGAGTGGCACGACCGGACTCGTGAGGACCGCTAGCAGGACCAGCCTCGTGAGGGCGCCTGGAGAGACCAGCGTCGTGAGGAACGCCCTCAGGGCAACGCTGGCCTCCCTCCATTGCCGCCACCACCAAGAAGGAACGACGGCCATCATCAGGACGAGGGGCCTTCCAGGGGCCTCGCGCCATCGCTAGCATCTTGATAGCGCTCATGCCCTAGCCTCTCAGTGTATCTTCAAGCAGTTTGCTCACCAGGTGAACGGCGCCCTCCCCAGGCTCGAGGCCATGCGCCTGCTTAGGTGGTCCAAGTTGAAAGTGTGTTATATCGACTAGAGGGGGTGAATAGGCGATTTTTATGAAATTCTTCACTGAGGAATTTGCCGGTGAGGAAATTCCTTAGCTAAGAACTACTAGCAGCGGAATAAGTACTCAAAAGTAAACATAGTAGAATACAAGCATAGTCATCATGATGAAATGAAGACAGGCACAGAGTATAGGAAGCGTAAGCACAAGATAACACAGGATGAAGACAAACAGACTGAAGAAATTGAACTGAGGAAATTGAGAAAGTCTTCAGTCAAAGTCTTCAAACACAGATATGAACAAACACACAACACAGTTATGAGGAAATGAACGAGTTGAGGGAATAGAACCAGTAAGCTTGGTGAAGACAATGATTTGGTAGACCAGTTCCAACTGCTGTCTCAGTTGTATGTTTGGTTGGAGCGGCTGAGTATTTAAACTCGAGGACACACAGTCCCGGACACCCAGTCCTGAACACGTAGCTCAGGACACCCAGTCCTCACCGTATTATCCCTGAACTAAGGTCACACAGACCTTGTCCAATCACTCGTGGTAAGTCTTCAGGTGACTTCCGTACCTTCACAAACTTGGTCACTCGGTGATCCACAATTCCACTTGGATGCTCTAGACCATGACGCCTAACCGTCTGGAAGAAGCACAGTCTTCAAAGGTAACAAGCGTCGGATCCACGCAGGATCAATCTCTTCAGTGATGCTCAATCACTTGGGGTTTGTAGGTGTTTGGGTTTTGGGTTTTTCCTCACTTGATGATTTTCGCTCAAAGTCCTTGGAGGATGAGTTGCTCACAAATGACAAGTGCCAGTTTCTCTCGAAGTAGCCAACCAGCTAGTGGTTGTAGGGGCGGCTATTTATAGCCTAGGAAGCAGCCCGACATGATAAGACATAAATGCCCTTCAATGATATGACCGTTAGATGGATATATATTTTGGGACAGCTGGCGCATAGCACAGCAACGGTCGGAATTCTGAGTAGCAAAATCCTCACGGCTATCATGTTCCTCACTAGGTAGGCAATCTGCACTGGCGAATTCCTAACTCCTCAGTCAGAACAAATTCCTCAGAGACCAGAAGAACTTCATCTCTGTCGCTGAAGAATATGACTGGACTGTATGAGATTTCCAATGGCTTCACTCGAAGGGATTGGTAGGTGTAGGATTTTGAGTTGAGCATCACATGGAAATTTTTCCTTAGTATTTCCTCGACCCCCTTTAACAGTACGGTGTTTCCTATGACTCAAGAAAGAGAAAACGAAACTACGAAAACAAAAGTCTTCAGGCTTCATGTTCCTCGAATGAATACCAAGTCTTCAAGGTCACACCAATTTCTTCACTTTCAAAGTCTTTAGAAAGTCTTCAGAGATTTAAAGTCTTCAGTCGAAGAACTTCATTTTTAGGGGTCGAATTTCTCTGTAAATATCAAACTCCTCATAGACTTATAGACCTGTGTACACTCACAAACGCATTAGTCCCTTAACCTATAAGTCTTCAATACACCAAAATCACTAAGGGGCACTAGATGCACTTACTATCTCCCCCTTTTTGGTGATTGATGACAATATAGGTTAAGTTTTCAACAGGGATAAACATATGAACTGTAAATACTGATATTGAGGAATTTGATTGCAAGATATAGAAGAACTCGCCCTGAAGATGTGCATAGTGAGGAATTTGCTTTTGAAGCAATGCACACTTGAAGAGTTGAATCATGGAGATCTCCCCCTATATCTTGTAATTCATACACGCATTTTACATATAACAGTGAAGAATTGGAAATGCATGATGAAATATGGTGACTAATGTAATTCAGCATGCGTGCATTAGCATATATGAGGAATAAGCATGCAGTAAAACATATCAAAAGTATCAGAGCACCATCGGGTTTAAGTTTACAACTTGATCCAATAAAGTCTCAGAAGAACGAGAGTTGTAACTTAACAAAAAATGGCCATATAGAAAGACCCGCTTGAAGACTAACTCAAAATTCTCCACCTTTGTCATCAAATGACCAAAAGGATCGAATATGAGGACTAACGCCCCTGAAGAATATCAAGTTGATGAAGGAGCGCCAGCGTTGTTGGGGTCGTTTGTCGTAGTAGGGCCTGCCGCAGTGTCGTCAAAGTCTTCATTTTCATCATTGTCACGCGATGAAGAATATGAGCTGGCCACTAAGGAAGGAACCTTGACCTTCTTGAATTTCTTCAGTGGAGGTGCAGACCAGTCAAAATCTTCCTTGAGACCCATTTTCTTCAGATCATCTTCACCATATAGATGTGACAGAATTGCCCAGGTGCAACCGAACACTTCATGGAGGTAGTAATGGTTTTTCTTCACTGCATTGTGTGTAGCAGTCATGTTGTGAAGAAATGAACCAAACTGATGCTTAACCCATTTATGATTTCGATCCACCTTCTGGTGAAGACTAAGCATAAGCTCACCATCAGTCATCACACGAGGAGGAGTGGATTGAGGAGTAGACTTGGGTGCATTGGCAGAGTCATGTGTGGTAGAGTCATCATTGGTGGAATAAGAGGCAGCTTTGCGAAACTGTCCATCCAATGGACGAATGCCTTCATCTATAACAGCTGGTGCCTTGCTCTTTTCATCAACTGAGGAATAGGTCTGCTTGAGGACTTCAATTGGGGGCAAGTAGCTGAGGTGATTCTGGAAATCAACTTTGTAGTTGAGTGAAGACCTTGTCCTAAGGAATCTCATAATCCAAGGTGCATAAGGCTTCAGCTCAAACGGAGACAGTGCAAGATTTGCCAGAGTCCTCATGAAGAAATCGTGATAATTGACAGGAATGCCATGAACGATGTTGAATACCAGATTCTTCATGATGCCAACAATTTCCTCATCAGATGAGTCGTGGCCTTTGACAGTTCTGGGCACATAAAGTAATTCCTTCACAAGGAATTTGGTTCGTGGGGCCTGACCTAGCTTCAAAGGTTTCATCAGAACCTGCATGTAGTGATTTGTAAGCTCAGGTTCACTGCAGATGCAACGAGCTTCTTCAAGGGGAGGACTGAGTGGTAAGGCACGAAGCAATTCAGAAGCTGGTGCAGTGTAGTGAGTGTTTTCAGACATCCAATCCAGCACCCATGAATTCACATCTTCAGAATCTCCTGTGATGTGTAGTGTTGCATAAAATTGAAGAATCAGTTCTTCATTCCAATCGCAGATGTCAGAGGAAAAGTTTAACAGTCCAGTGTCATGAAGAACACTGAGGACTAGTGCAAAGCACGGCAGAGATTCCATATCCATGTGAGGAATATGCTCATGGTAGAAGATTTTATCTTTGTTGAACAACACTAAGGAATAGAAATTGGCTTGACTAGCAGTCCAGACACGCCTCTTCCTAACGCGAGCAGATTTATAAGGGTTGTAGTCTTCGAAGAATACATGCTCGCCGAAGAAATCATCAGCCTTGAACTTTTGCTTGCGTGAGAATGGATCCTTTGGCTTGGGCAGAGGAGTGTCAGTGAGTTGCATCATGACCTCAGGAATCACAATCTCATGTTCTTCAGGCTGAGGAATTTCTGGTTCCTCTTTAGTGGCAGTCTGTGTCTTCAGATGTTCAGCAGCAGCAGTTTCTTTAGCACTAGTGGCTGGAATTTCCTCATGTATAGATGAAGTGGGGTGAGTTTCTTCAGAGCCCATTTGAACAGTTTGTGCGGGGGACTAAGGTATTTGCTACAACGGTGTGAACATTAGAGAGTTTGGATGCTGACTTTCACAGAATTCATCAATTATTACTGGTGTGGAGCAGCCAACGTCCACATCTTCATCTTCCATTTCTTCAACGCCAGCCTCTTCAGTTGTGAACTGAGGCATGGGCGAGGAGATGACAGGTGTTGAAGGGATCGTATCCACTTCAATTTCTTCATCAATCTGCTCTGACGAAGCAGCAGAATGATTTTCTTCATCAGATCCACTAGGGATCTCATATTCTTCACCAAAAGGAACAAGGTCCTTTGATGGCATGGTTGAGATTGGAACAGTATCAACGGGATTAGCAAATGAACTGGTTAAAGGCTTCATCTTCTTCAGAGCTGAAGAATCTGAAGTAGCTGATGCTTTCCTTTTCTTCACTGTTGCGTGCTCTGTAGCCTTGGTCTTCTTCACATCTGATGCAGATGGAAGGATCGGAGTTGGTGTTGGCGCAGGAGGAGCAGAAGAATCTGGTTGATTGTCTTCAGGCACAACTGATGCAGTTGCCCTAATTTCTTCAATTTCTTCAGGCGCATCACTAATGGATGCCCTAACAATTTCTTCAGCGGCTGGAATGCAGTCATCAGCCCTGGAACTCACATTTTCTTCAGCAGCCTGATTTTCATCAGCGGTGCTGGCATGTTCTTCAGTCGGCTGAGCGGATGCTTCAGCCTGAGGAACTTCCTATTGCATTGGCGCAGCAACATTGGAAGTGAAGTTATCCGCAAGTTTCACAAAACGAACCTTGGCTCCAAGCCAATCAGCATGGTATGCATCAAATTCATCACTGAGTTTCTTGATCTCAATTGAGTAGTGACAAGTTCTTCAGTTGTCATAGAGACAACATTTTTCTTCAGATAGCGCTCCTTTTTGTACTCTGCTTTCTTGATCTGCCTGGCCTTCTCATATTTCCATTTTTCTTCTTGGATGAAATGGGTCAGCATGTGACTTTAGCCAGGAGTCAACTTGAAATCAGGCATGGGAGTGTTGGGGTCCTTGTGCCAAACATCAATGTATTCGAGGATCAACTTAGGATCCAAAAGCAGTGGCACATCTGTTCCCTTGGCTCTAGCGGCCCTGACTTGCCTATCTCTGATGATTTCAGCAAGTTCATCATCATTAGCTTCGTCTTCATCAGGCGGCACTTGGAAGGCGACTTGCTTCTTCTGAGGACTAGGGCGAGGACCTCGTCCAGCAGTGGCCTTTGTCTTCAGTAGAGAGGGTCCCATTGAGGAAGTTGGTGCAGCTGAGGAACTAGCTGAAGCTCCTGAGTCAAATTGAGATGCCTGCAGTCCTTTGGCACGAGGCAAGATGCACAGGTGCTGAGGACTTTGTCGGAACAGCCGAGGACTTTGGAGGAGTTGAGGATTTTGAAGGAGCAGGAGCAGCATGAGGAATTGGCCGTGAGGGCATTGTTGGTGAAGCACTTGGCTTATGCGCAGGCTTCTTTGACATAGCCTTCTTCGGCTTGACAGCAGAGGCCTCAGCAGAGGCAGCAGCAGCAGCAGCAGAGTCTTCATTGAATTTCCTCACTACTTCTCTGGCTTGCTTAGCGAACTTGGCTTGGCGCTTGGCCCATTCATCAGGATAGTCCTCACCGCGCTTGAGGCTGGTGGGATCAGCTATTTGGCCAGGTGCCAATGGAGGTCTTGGGCATGGAAGATTGAGTGCGAATTTCTTCATGTACTTGGGAGTGACATATCTGTACTCCCTCCACTCTCTAGCCCATTTCCTCTCTATCTTCTGAATGCGCACCTTGCGCTCATTCTTGGTTTCCTCAGGAGGTGTGCAGTACCCAGCATATATTTCATCAGGGATCTCAAACGTTGTATTGACCTCATGCCTCTTTCCTCCTTTCTGTGGCTTCTTACCGTCAGCCGTTTTCTTCAGTTGAGGAATTTGGACAATTGAATTCTCTGAAGAGGTATGCAACTTTTCTTCGAGGAACGCTGCAAATGAGTTAAGTTGATGAGAACCTAGTGATTCAGCAGCTGACATGAGTACCTGTGAACAGAGTATAGTTGCGAGGAATTTGGAGAGGTCATATGCGTTCTCAGAAGGTTTTTCAAAAAGGGAACAAGTTTTAGGAATTTGACCAGATGAGTCTTGAAGAATTTCAATAAGCGTTCTTTGTCTTAGGTTCCAGAGTTGTACAGATCGAAGATCCACACAATTGAGGAATCTTGAAGAAAAATGATGCTTAGAGAAATGAATCAAGAACATATGACTTGTGAGGTGTTTAGTGCGTGAAGATATGAAGAGAAACACCTTTGAAGATTTTGTAGATAATCATTCGAATCAACAAAGGCAGTAAAAGTAACTTTTAATTACCCTGGATGAAGAACATGACGAACAGTGAAGTACAAAGGTGAAGTTCGTCTGTGTAGATCTTCCACGCCCTAACTCGGCGGAGGAAGACGGCTACGGCGGCGGCGGAGTGAAGATTTCCGCAGATGGCGCGAGTACAACAGCGATGAGGTCGCGGCAGTGAAGCTCTTCCTCACCGGCGACGATGAAGTAGCGGCGGCGCTAGGGTTTGAGAAGCTCGAGCTGGAGAGAGGTCGAGCGGAGTAAAAGAAGTGAGGAAGGGAAGGAGGGGTATTTATAGCCACGGTGAAAAACTGTTCGCCCAAAGAAATTGGACGAACGTGCCCCTGACCCTTCTGATTCGATTGACATGTGTCACCGACGTACTGAGAGGTGGGGATCGTGTGCGATCATGGGTGAATGGATAAGTGTATCGTGGGATGCGGAACGGTTTGAGCGGCAAAGCCAAAAATTTAGACAGGATAGGTTTTAAAGTTTCGTTCACAATTTCTTCAGCTGACAAGGACACAGTGAATACTTTGAACGAGTTTCAAATAGAACGCATATGAAGAATTTGTGAACAGATTGGGTTGAGTATAGCATAGAGGGGAAGGGTCCGATCACATTCACTTAGCAGAAAAATCAACTTGAAGAATTAGCAATAAGTGAATGTTGTAGAGGACATAAACTCATATATATATATATATATATATATATATATATATATATAGCCAATGAAGAAAAACAACGGAAACAGTGAAGACAATGCAAAGTTGAAGAATATGAACCACCGAGGAATTTCAACTTTTGGTGGTGGCGTGGCCCACCGTATAAGAATGATGATTTCAGACACCGCGTAAAATTATCGTAAGGTTCTCAGAATCAAATTCTTCGTTAATTTCTTCACACTAAGAGTGTTATTCTTCATTGATTGAAGAAAAACGTTTCTTCATGTGTTGCACATCTAAGTCATGAATTTTGCATAAGTGTTAGGATGGGTGTCCTTTTCAAAGAACATTCGAAGATTCTAGGATATTTAGCTCACACCGCAACTTGCTAAATCTCTTATCATCCAAGGGCTTTGTGAAGATATCGGCTAGCTGTTCTTCGGTCTTCACATGCTCAATAGAAATGTCGCCCTTCAACACATGATCACGAAGAAAATGATGACAAATCTGAATGTGCTTAGTCTTCGAGTGCTGAACTGGGTTGTGAGCAATCTTGATGGCACTCTCATTGTCACAGAAGAGAGGCACATTCTTCATGTTGACACCGTAGTCCTTGAGAGTTTGCTTCATCCATAGCAATTGAGCACAGCAAGAACCAGCGGCAATGTACTCAGCTTCAGCAGTAGATAGTGATACGCAGTTCTGTTTCTTCGAGGACCAACAGACCAAAGATCATCCGAGGAAATGACATGTACCAGATGTTGACTTGCGGTCCACACGATCACCAGCATAGACAGAGTCAGAATATCCAATGAGATCAAAAGCCGAGCCCTTGGGGTACCATAATCCAAGTGTTGGTGTGTGAGCTAGATATCGAAGAATATGCTTCACAGCCTTATGGTGTGATTCCTTCGGTGTAGCTTGAAATCGGGCACACATGCAAACACTAAGCATTATGTCTGGCCTAGATGCACATAAGTACAATAAAGAGCCAATCATGGAGCAGTATACCTTATGATCAAAGTCAATACCATTTTCATCAGTGCAAAGATGGCCATTTGTGGGCATAGGAATTTTGACGCCTTTGCAATCTTGCATGCCGAATTTTCTCAGTACACCCTTGAGGTATTTCTCCTGGGATATGAATATGCCATTGCGTTGTTGACGAATTTGAAGACCTAAGAAGAATTTCAACTCTCCCATCATAGATATTTGATATTCTTCACTCATCATATAAGAAAATTCATCACTATAACGTTGGTCAGTACAGCCAAAGATAATATCATCAACATATATTTGGCACACAAACAATTCACCATCATAAGATTTAGTGAAAAGAGTAGGGTCTAGTGAACCAAGTTTGAAGCCTTTCTTCATGGAGAATTCCTTCAAGGTATCATACCACGCCCGTGGGGCCTGCTTGAGGCCATAGAGGGCCTTGTTGAGTCTGAAGACTTTGTCAGGATTCTTTGGATCTTCAAAACCTGGGGGTTGAGCAACATATACTTCTTCCTCAAGCTTACCATTGAGGAATGCACTTTTCACATCCATTTGATATGAAGTGATATCATGATGGTTAGCATAAGCAAGTAATATGTGAATAGCCTCAAGTCTAGCAACAGGTGCAAAAGTTTCATCGAAACCAATTCCTTCAACCTGTGTGTAGCCTTGAGCTATGAGCCGTGCCTTATTCCTCACCACAAGGCCATTTTCATCTTGCTTGTTGCGGTAGATCCACTTTGTGCCAATGATATTGTGCTTGCGAGGATTTGGACGTTTGACCAGTTCCCAGACATTGTTGAGCTCGAACTGATGTAATTCTTCTTGCATGGCCTGAATCCACTCAGGCTCCAGAAATGCTTCATCTACCTTAGTGGGCTCTGTAATAGAGACAAAAGCATAGTGCCCACAAAAGTTAATAAAATGTGAAGCTTTTGAGCGTGTGAGAGGACCTGGCGCTTTGATGTCATTGATGATCTTTTCAACTTGCACTTCTTTTGCAATGCGAGGATGAGCTAGTTGTCGTTGAAGAATTTGATCAGCATTCTCTTCAGCACCATTTTCTTTAGTATTTTCTCCAGGTGCATTAGCTCGACATTCTTCATGTTCTGGAATGAATTCTTCAGAAGATTCTTCAGTAGGAATGACATCCTCAGTAGCCTTGAACTTGATAGTTTCCTCAGGTGCTGGTTCATCTATCACAGTAGGTAGGTGCTCTCTTTGCGAGCCATTAGTTTCATCGAACCGCACATCTACAGTTTCAACAACCATGTGAAGAATGTTGTTGAAGACTCTATAGGTGTGTGAGTCCTTTCCGTAACCCAGCATAAAACCTTCATGTGCTTTCGGTGCAAATTTTGAGTTGTGATGAGGATCTCTAATCCAACATTTAGCACCGAAGACTTTGAAATAACTTACATTGGGTTTCTTATCAGTGAGGAGTTCATAGGCAGTCTTCTTGAAGAATTTGTGAAGATATACTCTATTGATGATGTGGCACGTAGTATCAATTGCCTCAGTCCAGAAACGACGAGGCGTTTTGTATTCATCAAGCATAGTGCGAGCCATCTTAGCAAGAGTCCTGTTCTTGCGCTCCATGACGCCGTTCTGCTGAGGAGTGTAAGGAGCAGATAACTCATGTGTATTACCAAGTTCATTAAGATAGTCATCGAGACCAGAATTCTTGAACTCAGTGTCATTGTTACTTCTGATGTGCTTGATCTTCACACCAAAGTTGGTTGAAGCCCTCGAGGAAAATCGTTTGAAGACTTCCTGCACTTCATGTTTGTAAGTAACAAGGTGTACCCGTGTATAACGAGAGTAATCATCAACAATAACAAAGCCATATTGAGATGCACCATTTGAAACAGCAGAATAATGATTAGGACCGAAGAGATCCATGTGAAGCAATTCAAATGGGCGAGTAGTGGTCATGATAGTCTTCGCTGGATGCTTGGCCTTTGTTATCTTCCCAGCTTCACAGGCTCCGCATAGGTGACCCTTGAGGAATTTGACATTATTGATGCCAATGACATGCTTCTTCTTTGCAAGCGTGTGTAGATTCCTCATGCCTGCATGACCAAGTCGTCGATGCCAGAGCCAGCCTTCTGAAGCTTTTGCAAGTAGGCACACGGCTGGTTGTGGTCCTGTAGAGAAATCAACAATATACGGGTCTCCTCTCCTAAAGCCTTCGAAGACTTTGGAATTGTCAGCTTCCATAACCACAACACAACAGTACTTGCCAAAGACAACAACCATATCAAGATCACAAAGCATTGAGACAGACATAAGGTTGTATCCTAAGGACTCAACAAGCATGACTTTGTCCATGTGTCGATCCTTTGTGATCGCAACCTTACCTAGACCCAATACCTGACTTTTGCCTTTGTCGGCAAAGATGATATGCTTCAGATGCGATAGAGATAATGGAGCATCCATCAATAGATTCTTGTCACCAGTCATGTGATTTGTACATCCACTATCGAGGACCCACTCAGTGGCTTTGGGTTGATCATCCTGCAGATGAATTAGTGCAGCTTACAAACTCATATACTTCATCAGTGAAGAATACAACATCAATTCATCAGATCAATTTCATCAAGCAAGAGAACAGATAAAGCAATATGAGGACGTGAGAAATGAAAGTTCATTTCTTCATGATTAGCCTGCGTCCTATCAGGCATGCTCAGGTCTCCAGCAAATTCTTCAGACGATTACGTATGTCTGGAGACCTGACCCTGCAGAAGAGATTAGTTCTTTTTCTTCACCACCCACATCTGAAGGGGTGGCAAAGAGTTCATCATTCTGTGAGCTCCATACGAGAAGGATGGCATAGAAGCCAGTCCATTTTGTTTCACATAAGAGGGGTTAGAGTAAGCAGAGAAATTCTTCGAGGACTTATGGACATAATGATTTGAAGAATAATGCACATATCCATAATCCTTGGATCTTCCATGTGAAATAGACGGGTTAGCACAATGATGTTCATATGAGGACTTTGATCCATATGAAGAATTTGGTTCACATGAAGAATTTGATCTGGGGTTCCTATTCTTCACAGGTGGCATCATGATGACATTCACCTAAAGATTTTCAAGGCATCTTTTGGGAACCAAGATTTTCTTCATAGGGGAACCATTCCTGCAGTTAGTGCCAACATATCTAGCAAATACTTCACCATTCTGATTTTTGAACAGTTTATAGTTGGAGTCAAATGACTCATCATCAGAACAAGGAGATTCACATCCAAATCCAAATAAGTTAGATGGATCAACTGGAGGTCCCTTTGCAGCAACCCATGTAGTTTTGGGGTACTGCTCAGGCTTCCAATATGTACCATCAACATTGAGTTTCCTCTCAAAAGCAATACCCTCTTTCCTAGGGTTCCTGTTGAGGATCCGCTTTTTCAGCACGTCACAAAGAGTCTGATGCCCTTTGAGGCTTTTGTACATGCCTGTCATGTACAATTCCTTCAGCCCTGCATCATCACTGATACTAGCAATGTCCTCAGATGAGGAATTAGTGATAGCAGAGGCATGTGAAGAATTTGAAACATTAGCAGCATTTGAACATTCAGGTGAAGAATTAGCAGATTCACGTTCAATGCATTTCAAACAAGGAGGAACAAATTCTTCCTGAGAAGCGTTGATTTGTTGAGCAAGTAATGAATCGCGCTCCTTCTGAAGATCTTCATAACTCACTCTTAGCTTCTCAAGGTATTGCTTTCTTTGAAGAAATTCATAAGAAAGCTTCTCATGATCGGATAAGAGAGTGTTATGATGATCTGAAGACTTTCAGCCAAAGCTTTTGACTGATCCATTTCTTCACCCAACATATCATCGCTCTTATTTAGCATGTAATGAACTTTTTCCAAAGCTCTTTGTTGTTTAGTGGCAAGGGAAGCAAGTTTGACATAGCTGGGCCCAAATTCATCACCAGATTCATCATCACTAGACTCGGATAGGTAGCATCAGTTACCTCAGCATCTTTTGCCATAAGGCATGATGCAGAAGATGATGATTCTGGTTCGAATGTCATCGCTTTGAGAGATTCCTTGAAGTCCTCAAACCAAGGATCATGACAGGTTCGATGACCTTCATAGACCTCAGAGAGACGGTCCCAGATAAGCATCGCATGATCGAGATGCATGATATTCCTGAACTGATTTTGAGACAGACAGGAGTAGACGACGTCCTTCGTTGTGAGGTTGAGAAGAGTGTACTTGCGAATGTCATCTACTTCCGCCATCTTGCACAGATCGATCAGACCAATCTCAGTGACGGTCCACAGCTTGCTATTCATCGCCATGAGGCGCTTCTTCATCATGGCCTTCCACTTGGGATACTCATGACCGTCAAAGATGGGGCATGTCACTTTCTTCATACCTGCGGTCGACATAACTAAACTCTAGGTTGTTAAACCAAAATCACACAGAATAAGGGAGTACCTTGCTCTGATACCAATTGAAAGTGTGTTATATCGACTAGAGGGGGGTGAATAGGCGATTTTTATGAAATTCTTCACCGAGGAATTTGCCGGTGAGGAAATTCCTTAGCGAAGAACTACTAGCAGCGGAATAAGTACTCAAAAGTAAACATAACAGAATACAAGCATAGTCATCATGATGAAATGAAGACAGGCACAGAGTACAGGAAGCGTAAGCACAGGATAACATAGGATGAAGACAAACAGACTGAAGAAACTGAACTGAAGAAATTGAGAAAGTCTTCAGTCAAAGTCTTCAAACACAGATATAAACAAACACACAACACAGTTATGAGGAAATGAACAAGTTGAGGGAATAGAACCAGTAAGCTTGGTGAAGACAATGATTTTGTAGACCAGTTCCAACTGCTGTCTCAGTTGTACGTCTGGTTGGAGCGGCTGAGTATTTAAACTCGAGGACACACAGTCCCATACACGCAGCTCAGGACACCCAGTCCTCATCATATTCTCCTTGAACTAAGGTCACACAGACCTCGTCCAATCACTCGTGGTAAGTCTTCAGGTGACTTCCGAACCTTCAAAAACTTGGTCACTCTGCGATCCACAATTCCCCTTGGATGCTCTAGACCATGACGCCTAACCATCTGGAAGAAGCACAGTCTTCAAAGGTAACAAGCGTCGGATCCACGCAGGATCAATCTCTTCAGTGATGCTCAATCACTTGGGGTTTGTAGGTGTTTGGGTTTTGGGGTTTTCCTCACTTGATGATTTTCGCTCAAAGTCCTCGGAGGATGGGTTTGTCACAAATGACAAGTGAGGGAGTCCTGGATTAGGGGGTCTCCGGACAGCCGGATTATATCCTTTGGCCGGACTGTTAGACTATGAAGATACAAGATTGAAGACTTTTTCTCGTGTCTGGATGGGACTCTACTTGGCATGGAAGGCAAGCTAGGCAATACGGATATGGATATCTCCTCCTTTGTAACCGACCTTGTGTAACCCTAACCCTCTTCGGTGTCTATATAAACCGGAGGGTTTTAGTCCGTAGGACACAACAACTACAACATACAATCATACCATAGGCTAGCTTCTAGGGTTTAGCCTCTCTGATCTCGTGGTAGATCTACTCTTGTACTACCCATATCATCAATATTAATCAAGCAGGACGTAGGGTTTTACCTCCATCAAGAGGGCCCGAACCTGGGTAAAACATTGTGTCCCCTGCCTCCTGTTACCATCCGCCTTAGACGCACAGTTCGGGACCCCCTACCCGAGATCCGCCGGTTTTGACACCGACAACAAGTGTTAGTTTCTCTCGGAGCAGCCAACCAGCTAGTGGTTGTAGGGGGCGGCTATTTATAGCCTAGGGAGCAGCCCGACATGATAAGACATAAATGCCCTTCAATAATATGATCGTTAGATGGATAGATATTTTGGGACAGCTGGCGCATAGCACAACAACTCTTGGAATTTTGAGTAGCAAAATCCTCAGGGCTGTCATGTTCCTCACTGTGTAGGCAATCCGCACTAGCGAATTCCTAACTCCTCGGTCAGAACAAATTCCTCAGAGACCAGAAGAACTTCGTCTCTATCGCTGAAGAATATGACTGGACTGTATGAGATTTCCAATGGCTTCACTCGAAGGGATTGGTAGGTGTAGGATTTTGAGTTGAGCATCACATGGAAAGTTTTCCTTAGTATTTCCTCGACCCCCTTTAACAGTACGGTGTTTCCTATGACTCAAGAAAGAGAAAACGAAACTACGAAAACAAAAGTCTTCATGCTTCATGTTCCTCGAATGAATACCAAGTCTTCAAGGTCACACCAATTTCTTCACTTTCAAAGTCTTCAAAAAGTCTTCAGAGATTTAAAGTCTTCAGTCGAAGAACTTCATTTTTAGGGGTCGACTTTCACTGTAAATATCAAACTCCTCATAGACTTATAGACCTGTGTACACTCACAAACGCATTAGTCCTTTAACCTATAAGTCTTCAATACACCAAAATCACTAAGGGGCTCTAGATGCACTTACACAAGTGCACCATTACCTTCAGCTCCTCCAACCAACTCAAGTGCACGGCAACTGCTGACGCCCTCCCAATGCTCTACTCACCCATCATCGGCAATGTCCAAGTCACCAAGGCCCTCATCGACGGTGGCGCGGGGCTCAATGTATTGTCCATCGAAACATTCGACCGCCTCCAAGTGCCATACGATCAACTACAGCCTACCAAGCCCTTTTCGGGAGTGACAGACGGCTCCACCACCCCGATCGGGAAGGTCCGCCTTCCTGTCACCTTCAGCAGGCGTGACAACTACCGCACCGAGCTCATCGACTTTGATGTCGCCCACATCCGCCTGCCATACAACGCCATCCATGGGTACTGATATGTCTCCAACGTATATATAATTTTTTATTGTTCCATGCTATTATATTATCTGTTTTGGATGTGTAATGGGCTCTAATATACCATTTTATATTATTTTTGGGACTAACCTACAAACTAAAGGCCTAGTGCAAATTGCTGTTTTTTGCCTATTTCAGTGTTTCACAAAAAACGAATATTAAATGGAATCCAAATGGAATGAAACCTTTGGGAGAGTTATTTTTGGAACAAATGTGATCCAGGAGACTTGGAGTGGACGTCAAGAAAGAAGCGAGGAGGCCACGAGGCAGGAGGGCGCGCCCCCACCCTCGTGGGCCCCTCGTAGCTCCACCGACCTACTTCTTCCTCCTATATATACCCATATACCCTAAAAACATCCAGGAGCACCACCAAACCCTATTTCCACCGCCACAACCTTCTGTACCGTTGAGATCCCATCTTGGGGCCTTTTTCGGCGCTCCGCCGGAGGCAGAATCGATTATGGAGGGCTTCTACATCAACACCGTAGCCTCTCCGATGAGGTGTGAGTAGTTTACCACAGACCTTCGGGTCCATAGTTATTAGCTAGATGGCTTCTTGTCTCTAATTGGATCTCAATACAAAGTTCTCCTCAATTCTCTTAGAGATCTATTTGATGTAATTCTTTTTGCGGTGTGTTTGTCGAGATCCGATGAATTGTGGGTTTATGATCAAGATTATCTATGAACAATATTTGATTCTTCTCTGAATTCTCTTATGCACGATTTAATATCTTTGCAAGTCTCTTCGAATTATCAGTTTGGTTTGGCCTACGGGACTGATCTTTCTTGCAATGGCAGAAGTGCTTAGCTTTGGGTTCAATCTTGCGGTGTCCTTTCCCAGTGACAGCACGGGCAGCAAGGCACGTATTATATTGTTGCCATCGAGGATAAAAAGATGGGGTTTATATCATATTGCTTGAGTTTATCCCTCTACATCATGTCATCTTGCCTAATGTGTTACTCTGTTCTTATGAACTTAATACTCTAGATGCATGCTGGATAGCGGTCGATGTGTGGAGTAATAGTAGTAGATGCAGAATCGTTTCAGTCTACTTGTCACGGACGTGATGCCGATATACATGATCATGCCTAGATATTCTCATAACTATGTGCTTTTCTATCAATTGCTTGACAGTAATTTCTTCACCCACCGTAGAATTTGCTATCTTGAGAGAAGCCACTAGTGAAACCTATGCCCCCCGGGTCTATCTTCCATCATATTATTTTCCTATCTACTTGTTATTTCTGCTGCCTTTTATTTTGCAATCTTTATTTTCCAATCTAGACAATAAAAATACCAAAAATAATTATCTTATTATCTCTATCAGATCTCACTTTCGTAAGTGACCGTGAAGGGATTGACAACCCCTTTATCGCATTGGTTGTGAGGTTCTTGTTTGTTTGTGCAGGTACTAGGGACTTGCGTGTTACCTCCTACTGGATTGATACCTTGGTTCTCAAAAACTGAGGTAAATACTTACACTACTTTGCTGCATCACCCTTTCCTCTTCAAGGGAAAACCAACACATGCTCAAGAGGTAGTGAGGGAGTCCTGGATTAGGGGGTGTCCGGATGACCGGACTATACCTTCAGCCAGACTCCTGGACTATGAAGATACAAGATTGAAGACTTCGTCCCGTGTCCAGAAGGGACTTTCCTTGGCGTGGAAGGCAAGCTTGGCGATACGGATATGTAGATCTCCTACCATTGTAACCAACTCTATGTAACCCTAACCCTATCCGGTGTCTATATAAACCGGAGGGTTTTTGTCCGTAGGACAACACAATCATACCATAGGCTAGCTTCTAGGGTTTAGCCTCTCTGATCTCGTGGTAGATATACTCTTGTACTACCCATATCATCAATATTAATCAAGCAGGACGTAGGGTTTTACCTCCATCGAGAGGGCCCGAACCTGGGTAAAACTTCGTGTCCCTTGCCTCCTATTACCATCCGGCCTAGACGCACAGTTTGGGACCCCCTACCCGAGATCCGCCGGTTTTGACACCGACATTGGTGCTTTCATTGAGAGTTCCTCTGTGTCGTTGCTGTCAGGCTCGATGGCTCCTACGATCATCAATAGCGATGCAGTCCAGGGTGAGACCTTCCTCCCCGGACAGATCTTCGTCTTCGGCGGCTTCGCACTGCGGGCAAATTCACTTGGCCATCTGGAGCATATCGAAAGCTACGCCCCTGGCCGTCAGGTCAGATTTGGAAGTTTAAACTACACGGCTGACATCCGCGGGGACTTGATGTAACATCCCAAAATTCGAAATATTGGAATGTTATAAACAAATAGATAGATTTGATTCATTGTTTGATTGATTGTCTGAAAGTGAGTGATTTTCGAAGCTTTTTGAAAGTTAAATGAGAGGGAATAAAAGGACTTTCCCAAACTTTCATATTTGCTTTTTGATCTCCGTAAATTCAAATTCCTTTCACCACGAAACCCTGGAGGGAAGATGACATGACTTCTTCCATTTATTTAAATGACAAGGGGTGCTGAAAACATTTGAATTTCATTTGGAAAAATATTTCCAACTCTGCAACTCTATGCAACTCAATGATTTTCACGAGAGAAGATAAACTGACTTCTTCAAATTATATGAAATAGGAGTTGGGAGTTTTCTCAAATTTTGAAAAGAGGGTCGTTTGATTTATTTATTTTATCTTAAAATATTTTTCCGATGTCAAATTATATGAGAGGGAATAATATGACTTTCCCAAAATTTAGGAAAAATGAAGATTTAATAAATAGATCAAATTTTGTTTTCCGGTGTTTCTTGCGCGTGTTTATCTGGATAGGGAAAAATGCGCGTTTTAAAAGTTTGCCTTTTAGGTCCGGAGTAAAGTTCATTTTGTTCGACTCATTTTTAGAAGTCGGAGAAAATTTACTTTATTAAATTTGAAGTTCGTTTAGACCTCTTTTTGTTTTTTTTCTCGAGCGCGGAACCGTTTAAAAAAATAATAGAGTCCAGCGACTTGGGCCTATGGCCCAAGCCACCGCACAGCCAGCGGCCGGCCAGGCCAAAGGCCATCGAGCGCCCCACGCCCAGGGAGCCGCGCGCCAGGCGCAAGGCGTCAGGCCGCCGTCCTTGTCTTTTAGATTCCTAGTAGGATTCGTCTACGTTCGTTTTTTTTTCTAGATCTCTTTCCCTCTTTTCTATTCCTATTCCTAGTCTATTTCCTTGACCCTTATATCAAGTTTTCTCTCCCCTCCCCAATATAAATATTCCCACACCCACCTCTCCCCACACAAAATTCCAAGCCCCTCTCCTCTCCAAGCCGCGCCCCACCCCGCGCACTCAACCGCGCCGCGCCGCGCCCTACACCACGCCGCGCCCAACGCCGCCACCCCGCGCCCTAGTACCGCCGCCGCCGCCATACACCGCCGCCGCCGCCATGCGTCACCGCGCCGCCGCCGCCCCGCGTCACCGCGCCGCCGCCGCCGGAGCCCCGTTCGCCGGAGACCTCGCCGGAGGTACCGCGCCGCGTCTCTTCTTTTCCCTTGGATCGGTTTTCTTCTAGATCGTTCCGTTTCTTCTGATTCGTTTTCTTTCCGGTTCTTCGCTAAACCGTTCCGGTTTTCTAGATCGGTTTTCGTTCTTCTTTCGGACCATTCGTTTCAACGAACGTGATCACCGGATTCTTCTAGGTTAACAAACGTCCGTTCGTTTAACCGTTCTTCGTTTTCTTTCTCGTCGGATTTATTCCGCGTTCTTTCTGATCGCGATCTCAGATCCGATCTTCTTTCTATTCTTTCTTTTCGCTCGTTTATCGGAATCAGGTGATTCAAGCGCCTGGAGTTTCATCTCGAAACCACCGTTCCGTCTAATCAACTTGAACAAGCTTTTGCTACAGTAAAATTTGACCTAGTTTCAACCTTCTAGAACCGAGTTGTTTTCTTTCTTCGTTTGTTTTTCCGTCGTTTGCTCGGTTCTTTCTTTCTTCTCAACCGGAGTTCTTAAGTTGAACTTTCTGGTTCGTTCTTTTGTTCGAGTTTTACCCATGCCTTAGATGAGTACTTATTGTGTGGTTACAATTGCTTGATTACGATAGATTGACCGGAGTGTGACGAGTAGATCTATCAAGAGTTTTGAATGCGCATCATCTTCATCAACATTGCAGGCAAGTTCACACTTTGATCATACCTTTTCTACAACCCAGTTTTATTGCATTAGATCAATCCTCACACATTGCATGATTAGGATCTAATTAAATTGTGGGATGGGAAGTAGATGAGGTAGTACCTATTACCTGTATTATTATGAAACCCTTGGGAGTTACTTCTACGTTTGCTTATTATGCCATGCTATGCTAGTAGACGTGGATTGGGTGAGTGAAATCCATGACAGATGTGAGATTGATAATTTAATGGTTTATCTAAGGTGGCAACTTAAACACACATCTGGGTGGATTGAGGCACCTGATGTCTATCAGGACTTGCCTGTTTTTTTTCGGACCGCCACCCAGGCTCAAAGGGATCATAAGATCATTCATGCTAAATACTTACGTGTGCAGCCACAAGCCATTATGGGCTCTGGCATAGTTGACTAAGTCGTGCGAACTCTTATAGGGGTAGACTAGCAGATGTAGGGGTTGTAGGTGGTACGGTCTACTCCGTCGTAAGGTGCTAGCGCTTCTAAAAGACTATGTCTCGGTCATCCGTTTCTCAAACACCATGTAGTGCGAGAAATCCAACGGAGGCGATCGAGTCTTGTGGGGAAAAGTGCGCAAACTTCTGCAGAGTATACAAACTAATCATGATTAGCCGTGTCCCCGGTTATGGAAAATTTGAGTATCTAGTTCTTGGATTATCCTGTTTATCTCAACATGTTACTTCTAATTAATATTGTTGGGTTTAAATTGTTCACTTTTAATTGGGATTGAGAATGCTGTCAACCATTCTCAATGTTTCACAACCACCATGATAGTTAAATAAATTTATTCCTTTGTAGTAGGGAAAAATTGGCTTTTCGCAAAAACCTCGTAACCATAGAGCTTATCCACCAGCCAAATATGCATGTAGTGATAGCCTTTATTCATCATTCTCTATGGTGTGAATTTGCCAGTACATTCAATGTACTGACCCGTTTTCGGGCTGCAACGTCTCATGTTGCAGGTTTCTTACGACGAGTAAGTGATACGTTAGGGTTATGATTTCTACACTCAACTTTGCCGTTGGTGTTGATGGGAATCCACAACCTTGTTGCTTCCGCTATATGGATTGAGGTAATAGTATTTACGTTACTTTATACATGTGATTTACCTCTGTTATAAATCCTTCGAGTACTGTGTGTGTCAGCATACTGATCCAGGGATGACACATAAGCACAGAGACTTGATCCATTCGGGTCGGGTCACTACAAGATGGTATCAGAGCACATGTTGACTGTAGGACGTGGTCCTAGAAACTGGCAAGCCCATAGCAAAGATTTTTCTCTACAACCTTCCCTTTCAAAAGGATCTTTTATCTCTCTTCTCTTCTGAGCTTATTCAAAAATTCCCTTTAGTGAGATCATACCCCTTTTCCCTTTTGACCACACGAAGATTCGATTGATGAGACCACTCCAAGAAGTACAAGATATCGGACAACCGAGACCATTCGGAATGAAGAGGATTTTACCATACATTATAATAATGGAAACTATAACGGTTGAAGACCGAAGACAAGTAGAATTTGAAGGCTCTAAAGAATTCCCAGATTTGTATGACCTAGGAAGGCAACCCTTATGGAACTTGGCAGACTATGGGAGTTGTCAATACCCGAGATCAAGGTGTATCGGAGAAAGACTGGAACATGGAGCATAGGACTCAAAGTTTGTCAAGAAAACCCTAAGGCGGGAGATATCAACTATGGAATGATAGCTCATGGAAATGACAAGGGAAGAAACATGGTTATCCGTGATGTCATCGCCCGCTGATGCTACTGTCACCGTGCTGAGTTAAGGATGCATTTCTTCAGAATGGATTTGATGGAAGAAGGCTGATGGAGCACCTATTAGTAAGATAAAGTTTTAACCTTAGTCGGTGTATCACCAGGATCTGGAGTAGTACATCAAGAAGTTAAGGTGGAGCTCCATGAAGCCGTATTAGACAAGGAGCATTTCGTGAAGAACTTAGGACCCAGAAGTTGAAGTAGCCAAGCTGGAGGAGCTACAACCTCGAGATACCGGAGATTTGTCAGGAACTGAAGGACAGTATGACCATGGCTCATGCCAAGGATGTTGAAACCAGAAGTTTGGAACGCAACTCCAGAATATTGAAGGACGTCACGAGAGACTTCGCGTCAACAGAGTTGATCTGGCAAAAGAACTTGAGAAAGACAAGCATGATGAGAAGAAGCCGTTGGAGGCATGAACAAAACTGGAAGAGTTTGACGACGTTGACCTTTAGAAGACCAAACCCCTGTTATATACCTATGTTAGATGCGATGATTGTGAGCTGTCATTTGTTTGATGTTTTTCCGACAGCCACAATAAAATTTGTCTTACAAAACTTTGTTTGTATTGTGTGTATCCCTCTCTATCTCTCTTATCTCACCCCAAAACCCATGGACCTAATAGAGGATGAATGGAGATGAGCTTGTATTTTCGGGACCGATGAGTCAATTGGAGACAGACCGATGGATTCAGAACATGGAGGATCATATGGAGAACAACCCTATAGCAGGAAAGGATATGGCCCAGCATGCTCTTCAATGTTTTGAAAGAGGTGCTGCTACTTGGTGGAAGATGTACCAAACGATCAATGGATGGCAAGGAGTAACCACTTGGAAAGAATTAAAGTTGACTCTGCCAAAGTCTCGGCTTGTTTCCCAGAAGTTGAAGTCTTATGGAAAGGAGATGAGGAAACCATGTGCATGCAAGATTTGTGGAGAAATAGGACACAACCATAAAGAACACAAGGATGAATGTCCTAACTGTGAAGGAAGTCACCCAGCTGAAGAATGCCCAACTAGGCAGATCACTTGTTTCTTGTGTGAAGGGACTACCCACTACCCTGCTCAGTGTCACATTTACCCCTTGGTACAAAGAACCATCCAGCAGAAGGAAGAAGCAATGAAAGGAGCTCTTATGGAAAGTTTAGAAGAACCTGCGATGAAGGAAGAGGTGAAGGACACACCGAAAGAGGAACCAATTAAACCCTGCACCAAGTCATGCTATTCATGTGGAGAAGAAGGACACATCTCCCAAAATTGTTTGAATGGGGATCTAGTAGAATTCCCGACAAAGGAAGTAGAATATGACCCACAGGAAATAGAAGCTCTGATTGGAATGGAAAGGTCCAGAAAGAGAAGTAGATTGGATTCCAGGAAGGATCTGAGTCATGTCACCTGTTATAGGTGCAAGGAGTCAGGGCACTACCTCAGCAATTGCCCAAAAAGGAAGCCAAGGACCCAAGTAGGCTATATAATCACAAGGAAACCTCGAAATTTGCCAGAAGTAATATGTTTTTGTTGTAATGAAGCAGGGCACTTTGCCAGAGTTTGTCCGAAGGAGAAGGAGACTTGTGATAAATAGTTGAGTTTGTGATAGAAGAAATATAGTAGTAGTGGTGAGAACATTTTCCTTTATATTGAGGTGTTGAGTTGAGGCATGTAATGAAAAAACAGGAGATTGTAATAATTTGAGAAATCAATAAAGTTAGCAGTCTTGGTACTGATTTGGATTTTATGAGTTACTCTATGAGGAAAGATGTTGACCATTTTCGGGGATATGAGAAATATGGTCTATAAAATATTGGGGCATTGTAAGGAAAACCGTTGACCCCTGGAAAAGATAAGAATACTCCACTGAGTGGATTTCGGACAAAATGAATACGAGTTTTGTCTCGATATGTGTGATACCCTAAGAGTATGTGGGAGGAAGTTGGAGACCGTCCGTTGTTTTGACCAAATGTGATCAAGGAGTCAGAAGAGAATGTTAAGTTGATTCGAGATAGACTGAAGGTAGCTCAGTCCAGGCAGAAGAGTTATGTAGACTCAAAAACTCAAGGAGGTAGTCTATGAAATTGGAGACAAAGCATGTCTTCGCGTGTCCCCTATGCGAGGAGTTAAACGTATTGGAGTTAAGGGACAGTTAGCCCCGAGATTTGTAGGACCATACCGAGTTTTGGAGCGTATGGGAGAAGTGGCCAACAATTGGAGTCACCCGAAGGACTGTCAGGAATTCAAGATATGTTTCACGTTTCCCAGTTGAAGAGTGCCATGTAGAGATGGCCAATATTCCCCTGTAAGAACGCTTGATCCACGAAGTGAGTATGGACTTCATAAGTATGAGTTTTGTCTCAGTATATGGGATATCCCACGAGGATGAAGAGATAAATTACTATTGGATATAAAGGAGGTATGATGTCGGAAATATGGATCAATGGAAACTCCATGATGAGTCTGAGTAAACATGTCCAAGTTTGATGCCAATAGAAGGAAGGAAGACAATACAATTGGATGGATTTAAGAATACTTAGAAGTTGGAAGTTGGAATAATGATCAGTTGCCCGATGATAAGTTCAAGGACTACAAGTGATGAGATGGGCCATAACCCATAGGCCCCAGGACCTGCCAAGAAACAAGCACATTCTTGCTGAAGGAAAAACCCTGGAAGAAGTTACGATTTTATCGATAGACGATTTTATAGGAGTGACGCAAAACCTGAGAGTTGTGAAGGAACGATAGATGTTTGTCTGGCTTGCAGAATCTATGGATATATCCGAACTTGATTCGTCGACAAGAGAAATTCTGCAATGTTTCTGAGGATGACCAAGTGTTAGTATGCGAGATTCGCTAAACTGTATACAGGGTAATGATTTGGGTGCGGGATGGATTGATCACCATACCGACTTACTCTTATTATTCGCCTTGCTATATGGGATGGTAAATCTGAGTGACTTACCTATAGTAAAGAGATGACGATCAAAACCCGGTTTAAACTTAGAATGGTATAAGTATTTTTCCCTTGTACACGGCAGTTGTTGCCAACCGTAGGTTATACGGTGAGGTTCAACCCAGACCCAATTCCTGCAGGAGAAACCATAAATTGTTGACCACCATGAGATATCGATAGTTGTTTAGTTTTGGCGCCAGACCCGTCAGCTAAAGAAGACCCAATCTCGGAATAACCTTACCAAGAGGAAAGGACAGAAGAATTGAGGAAAAGGTTATGCCACTACCGAAAGAGCCAGAGAAGGAATTATACAGAAGATCTGAGAAGACGGCACTGTCAAGAATAAGGATGGACTATGTGAGATTCGATGGAGCTGTAACCATGCTTCTAAGGGTGGTAGCACCCCAGACACCGTGTAATGATCGATGGATTTTGAGGAGACCCTCAAACCCTAACCTTTTCTTTCTAGCCTCTCCGAATCTCGAGGTCGAGATTCATTTTAAGGGTGGTAGGTTTGTAACATCCCAAAATTCTAAATTTTGGAATGTTATAAACAAATAGATAGATTTGATTGATTGTCTGAAAGTGAGTGATTTTCGAAGCTTTTTGAAAGTTAAATGAGAGGGAATAAAAGGACTTTCCCAAACTTTCATATTTGCTTTTTGATCTCCGTAAATTCAAATTCCTTTCACCACGAAACCCTGGAGAGAAGATGACATGACTTCTTCCATTTATTTAAATGACAAGGGGTGCTGAAAATATTTGAATTTCATTTGGAAAAATATTTCCAATTCTGCAACTCTATGCAACTCAATGATTTTCACGAGAGAAGATAAAATGACTTCTTCAAATTATATGAAATATGAGTTGGGAGTTTTCTCAAATTTTGAAAAGAGGGTCGTTTGATTTATTTATTTTATCTTCAAATATTTTTCCGATGTCAAATTATATGAGAGGGAATAATATGACTTTCCCAAAATTTAGGAAAAATGAAGATTTAATAAATAGATTAAATTTTGTTTTCCGGTGTTTCTTGCGCGTGTTTATCTGGATAGGGAAAATGCGCGTTTTAAAAGTTTGCTTTTTAGGTCCGGAGTAACGTTCATTTTGTTCGACTCATTTTTAGGAGTCGGGGAAAATTTACTTTATTAGATTTGGAATTCGTTTAGACCTCTTTTTGTTTTTTTCCCGAGCGCGGAACCGTTTAAAAAAAATAATAGAGTCCAGCGACTTGGGCCTAAGGCCCAAGCCACCGCACAGCCAGCGGCCGGCCAGGCCAAAGGCCATCGAGCGCCCCACGCCCAAGGAGCCGCGCGCCAGGCGCAAGGCGTCAGGCCGCCGTCCTTGTCTTTTAGATTCCTAGTAGGATTCGTCTACGTTCGTTTTTTTTCTAGATCTCTTTCCCTCTTTTCTATTTCTATTCCTAGTCTATTTCCTTGACCCCTACATCAAGTTTTCTCTCCCCTCCCCAATATAAATACTCCCACACCCCCCCTCTCCCCACACAAAATCCCAAGCCCCTCTCCTCTCCAAGCCGTGCCCCACCCCGCGCCCTCAACCGTGCCGCGCCGCGCCCTACACCGTGCCGCGCCCAACGCCGCCACCCCGCACCCTAGTACCACCGCCGCCGCCGCCGGAGCCCCATTCGCCGGAGACCTCGCCGGAGGTACCGCGCCGCGTCTCTTCTTTTCCCTTGGATCGGTTTTCTTCTAGATCGTTCCGTTTCTTCCGATTCGTTTTCTTTCCGGTTCTTCGCTAAACCGTTCCGGTTTTCTAGATCGGTTTTCGTTCTTCTTTCGGACCATTCGTTTCAACGAACGTGATCACCGGATTCTTCTAGGTTAATGAACGTCCGTTCGTTTAACCGTTCTTCGTTTTCTTTCTCGTCGGATTTATTCCGCGTTCTCTCCGATCGCGATCTCAGATCCGATCTTCTTTCTAGTCTTTCTTTTCGCTCGTTTATCGGAATCAGGTGATTCAAGCGCCTGGAGTTTCGTCTCGAAACCACCGTTCCGTCTAATCAACTTGAACAAGCTTTTGCTACAGTAAAATTTGACCTAGTTTCAACCTTCTAGAACCGAGTTGTTTTCTTTCGTCGTTTGTTTTTCCGTCGTTTGCTCGGTTCTTTTTTTTCTTCTCAACCGGAGTTCTTAAGTTGAACTTTCTGGTCCGTTCTCTTGTTCGAGTTTTACCCGTGCCTTAGATGAGTACTTATTGTGTGGTTACAATTGCTTGATTACGATAGATTGACCGGAGTGTGACGAGTAGATCTATCAAGAGTTTTGAGTGCGCATCATCTTCATCAACATTGCAGGCAAGTTCACACTTTGATCATACCTTTTCTACAACCCAGTTTTATTGCATTAGATCAATCCTCACACATTGCATGATTAGGGTCTAATTAAATTGTGGGATGGGAAGTAGATGAGGTAGTACCTATTACCTGTATTATTATGAAACCCTTGGGAGTTACTTCTACATTTGCTTATTATGCCATGTTATGCTAGTAGACGTGGATTGGGTGAGTGAAATCCATGATAGATGTGAGATTGATAATTTAATGGTTTATCTAAGGTGGCAACTTAAACACACGTCTGGGTGGATTGAGGCACCTGATGTCTATCAGGACTTGCCTGTTTTTTTTCAGACCGCCACCCAGGCTCAAAGGGATCATAAGATCATTCATGCTAAATACTTACGTGTGCAGCCACAAGCCATTATGGGCTCTGGCATAGTTGACTAAGTCGTGCGAACTCTTATAGGGGTAGACTAGCAGATGTAGGGGTTGTAGGTGGTACGGTCTACTCCGTCGTAAGGTGCTAGCGCTTCTAAAAGACTATGTCTCGGTCATCCGTTTCTCAAACACCATGTAGTGCGAGAAATCCAACGGAGGCGATCGAGTCTTATGGGGAAAAGTGCGCAAACCTCTGCAGAGTATACAAACTAATCATGATTAGCCGTGTCCCCGGTTATGGACAATTTGAGTATCTAGTTCTTGGATTATCCTGTTGATCTCAACATGTTACTTCTAATTAATATTGTTGGGTTTTAATTGTTCACTTTTAATTGGGATTGAGAATGCTGTCAACCATTCTCAATGTTTCACAACCACCATGATAGTTAAATAAATTTATTCCTTTGCAGTAGGGAAAAATTGGCTTTTCGCAAAAACCTCGCAACCATAGAGCTTATCCACCAGCCAAATATGCATGTAGTGATAGCCTTTATTCATCATTCTCTATGGTGTGAATTTGCCAGTACATTCAATGTACTGACCCATTTTCGGGCTGCAACGTCTCATGTTGCAGGTTTCTTACGACGAGTAAGTGATACGTTAGGGTTATGATTTCTACACTCAACTTTGCCGTCGGTGTTGACGGGAATCCACAACCTTGTTGCTTCCGCTATATGGATTGAGGTAATAGTATTTACATTACTTTATACATGTGATTTACCTCTGTTATAAATCCTTCGAGTACTGTGTGTGTCAGCATACTGATCCAGGGATGACACATAAGCACAGAGACTTGATCCATTCGGGTCGGGTCGCTACACTTGATCTTCGACGGATTCGAGCCACTGCCGAGCGCGCCGCACTGTCACGACGAGCATGATCTAGCTCTGCCGCCGAACAGTGCCCTGGAGGCCGCACCTGCATCGGCTTTGACCCTTAATTCGGAGCCTACTGCGCTGATCAAGGATGTGCGGTTGGACGCCGCCTCGGGGGCTGCGATCCCAATGGTGATCGAGCCGATCACCAGCCCCGCACTCCGTGCGACTCATGACTCCAGAGAGCCGGACTCCTCTCCGGACTCCGAACCCTCCGCGCCCCTGCCGATCAAATCCGATTGGGCGCCGATCATGGAGTTTACTGCCGCGGATATCTTTCAGCACTCGCCTTTTGGTGATATTCTGAAGACACTAAAGTCTCTCTCTTTATCAGGAGAGCCCTGGCCGAGCTACGGTCAGCAAGGGTGGGATACGGACGATGAAGAAATTCAAAGCCCACCCACCACCCACTTTATAGCCACTGTCGATGATTTAACCGATATGCTCGACTTCGACTCCGAAGATATCGACGGTATGGACGCCGACGCAGGAGACGATGAAGAACCAGCGCTTACTGAGCCCTGGAAAGCCACCTCATCATATGACGTATACATGGTGGATGCACCAAAAGATAACGACGAGGAGCGGAAGGACGCACCGAAGGTTTGTTCCCTCGAGAAGCAGTCAAAGCGGCGACGCAAGCGATGCCCCAAATCCCGCCTCGACAGAAATAACGATCACACAGACCCAGCGCTGGAGCAGGGCGAACCGTTGCCGGATAACGGCAATCCGGATAATCAAACCGAACAAACAAATTCTATCAAGGATAATAGTCCGGACGACATAATGCCAGACAGGCACCCGGAGCAGCAGAATGCCCATAAAAGGCTTGTTGCCACCGCGAGGAGTCTTAAAAAGCAGAAGCAAAGGCTCAGGGCCGCGGAAGACACACTCCAAATCAGATGGAGTAAAGTACTCAACACAACAGCGAGGTACGGCGACAATCGCCCCTCCAAGAGCTACCCAAAGCGGAAGCTGCTACCCGAATTCGATGAGGAGGCCTCAGACCCTCCACAACCAAACATCAAAGCTGTTGGGGAACGTAGTAATTTCAAAATTTTTCCTACGCACACGCGAGATCATGGTGATGCATAGCAACGAGAGGGGAGAGTGTTGTCTACGTACCAACGCAGACCGACTGCGGAAGCGATCAACCAACGTAGAGGAAGTAGTCGTACGTCTTCTTCCCGATCCGACCGATCCAAGCACCGTTACTCCGGCACCTCCGAGTTCTTAGCACACGTTCAGCTCGATGACGATCCTCGGGCTCCGATCCAGCAAAGCGTCGAGGAAGAGTTCCGTCAGCACGACGGCGTGGTGACGATCTTGATGTACTACCGACGCAGGGCTTCGCCTAAGCTCTACAACGATATGACCGAGGTGGAATTTGGTGGCAGGGGGCACCGCACACGGCTAAGGAACGATCAACAATGATCAACTTGTGTGTCTATGGGGTGCCCCCTGCCCCTGTATATAAAGGATGGAGGAGGAGGAGGCCGGCCAAGGCATAGGGTGCGGCCAGGATGGGAGTCCTACTAGGACTCCAAGTCCTAGTAGGAGTCCACCAAAAGGGGAGGAAGGGAGAAGGAATAGGAGGAGAAGGAGAGGTGGCCGGCCCCCTTTTCCCTAGTCCAATTCGGACCAAAGGGGAGGGGGGGCGCAGCACCCTTTTCCTCTTCCCACTAAAGCCCATCAAGGCCCATTACTCTTCCCCGTATTCCCGTAACTCCCCGGTACCTCCGAAAATACCCGAATCACTCGGAACCTTTCCGATGTCCGAATATAGTCGTCCAATATATCGATCTTTACGTCTCAACCATTTCGAGACTCCTCGTCATGTCCCCGATCTCATCCGGGACTCCGAACTCCTTCGGTACATCAAAACTCATAAACTCATAATATAACTGTCATCGAAACCTTAAGCGTGCGGACCCTACGGTTCGAGAACAATGTAGACATGACCGAGACACGTCTCCGGTCAATAACCAATAGCGGGACCTGGATGCCCATATTGGCTCCTACATATTCTACGAAGATCTTTATCGGTCAGACCGCATAACAACATACGTTGTTCCCTTTGTCATCGGTATGTTACTTGCCCGAGATTCGATCGTCGGTATCCAATACCTAGTTCAATCTCGTTACCGGCAAGTCTCTTTACTCGTTCCGTAATACATCATCTCACAACTAACATATTAGTTGCAGTGCTTGCAAGGCTTATGTGATGTGCATTACCGAGAGGGCCCAGAGATACCTCTCCGACATTCGGAGTGACAAATCCCAATCTCGAAATACGCCAACCCAACATCTACCTTTGGAGACACCTGTAGTACTCCTTTATAATCACCCAGTTACGTTGTGACGTTTGGTAGCACCCAAAGTGTTCCTCCGATAAACGGGAGTTGCATAATCTCATAGTCATAGGAACATGTATAAGTCATGAAGAATAGCAACAGCAACATACTAAACGATCGGGTGCTAAGCTAATGAAATGGGTCATGTCAATCAGATCATTCAACTAATGATGTGACCTCGTTAATCAAATAACAACTCTTTGTTCATGGTTAGGAAACATAACCATCTTTGATCAACGAGCTAGTCAAGTAGAGGCATACTAGTGACACTCTGTTTGTCTATGTATTCACACATTTATTATGTTTCCGGTTAATACAATTCTAGCATGAATAATAAACATTTATCATGATATAAGGAAATAAATAATAACTTTATTATTGCCTCTAGGGCATATTTCCTTTCAGTCTCCCACTTGCACTAGAGTCAATAATCTAGTTCACATCGCTATGTGATTTAGCAGCAATAGTTCACATCACCATGTGATTAACACCCATAGTTCACATCGTCATGTGACCAACACTCAAAGGGTTTACTAGAGTCAGTAATCTAGTTCACATCTCTATGTGATTAACACCCAAAGAGTACTAAGGTGTGATCATGTTTTGCTTGTGAGATAATTTTAGTCAACGGGTCTGTCACATTCAGATCCGTAAGTATTTTGCAAAATTCTATGTCTATAATGCTCTGCATGGAGCTACTCTAGCTAATTGCTCCCACTTTCAATATGTATCCAGATTGAGACTTTAGATTCAACTGGATCAGTGTCAAAAACTTGCATCGACGTAACCCTTTACGACGAACCTTTTTGTCACGTCCATAATCGAGAAACATATCCTTATTTCACTAAGGATAATTCTGACCGCTGTCCAGTGATCTACTCCTAGATCACTATTGTACTCCCTTGACAAATCAGTGCAGGGTATACAATAAATCTGGTACACAGCATGGCATACTTTATAGAACCTATGAATGAGGCATAGGGAATGACTTTCATTCTCTTTCTATCTTCTGCCGTGGTCGGGCTTTGAGTCTTTACTCAACTTCACACCTTGTAACACAGGCAAGAAACTTTTTCTTTGACTGTTCCATTTTGAACTACTTCAAAATCTTGTCAAGGTATGTACTTATTGAAAAACTTATCAAGCGTCGTGATCTATCTCTATAGATCTTGAAGCTCAATATGTAAGCAGCTTTACCGAAGTCTTTCTTTGAAAAACTCCTTTCAAACACTCCTTTTATGCTTTACAGAATAATTCTACATTATTTCCGATCAACAATATGTCATTCACATATACTTATCAGAAATGCTGTAGTGCTCCCACTCACTTTCTCGTAAATACAGGCTTCACCGCAAGTCTGTATAAAACTATATGATTTGATCAACTCATCAAAGCGTATATTCCAACTCCGAGATGTTTGCACCAGTCCACAGATAGATCGCTGGAGCTTGCATATTTAGTTAACACCTTTAGGATCGACAAAACCTTCTAGTTGCATCGTATACAACTCTTCTTTAGCAAATCCATTAAGGAATGCAGTTTTGTTTATCCCTTTGCCAGATTTCATAAAATGCGGCAATTGCTAACATGATTCGGATAGACTTAAGCATAGATACGAGTGAGAAAATCTCATCGTAGTCAACACCTTGAACTTGTCGAAAACCTTTTGCGACAATTCTAGCTTTGTAGATAGTAACACTACTATCAGCGTCCGTCTTCCTCTTGAAGATCCATTTACTTTCTATGGCTTGCCGATCAACGGGCAAGTCAACCAAAGTCCAAACTTTGTTCTCATACATGGATCCCATCTCAGATTTCATGGCTTCAAGCCACTTTGCGGAATCTGGGCTCACCATCGCTTCTTCATAGTTCGTAGGCTCGTCATGGTCAAGTAACATGACCTCCAGAACAGGATTACCGTACCACTCTGGTGCGGTTCTCACTCTGGTTTACCTACGAGATTCGGTAGTAACTTGATCTGAAGTTACATGATCATCATCATTAGCTTCCTCACTAATTGGTGTAGTAGTCACAGGAACAGATTTCTGTGATGAACTACTTTCCAATAAGGGAGAAGGTACAATTACCTTATCAAGTTCTACTTTCTTCCCACTCACTGCTTTCGAGAGAAACTCCTTCTCCAGAAAGTTTCCGAATTTAGCAACAAAAGTCTTGCCTTCGGATCTATGATAGAAGGTGTATCCAATAGTTTCCTTTGGATATCCTATGAAGATGCACTTCTCCGATTTGAGTTTTGAGCTTATCAGGATGAAACTTTTTCATATAAGCATCGCAACCCCAAACTTTAAGAAACGACAACTTTGGTTTCTTGCCAAACCATAGTTCATAAGGCGTCGTCTCGACGGATATAGATGGTGCCCCTTTTTAACGTGAATGCAGCTGTCTCTAATGCATGACCCCAAAAACAATAGTGGTAAATCGGTAAGAGACATCATAGATTGCACTATATCCAATAAAGTATGGTTATGACGTTCGGACACACCATTATGCTGTGGTGTTCCAGGTGGCGTGAGTAGTGAAACTATTTCACATTGTTTTTAACTGAAGGCCAAAATCGTAACTCAAATACTTTTCTCTACGATCAGATCATAGAAACTTTATTTTCTTGTTACGATGATTTTTCACTTCACTCTGAAATTCTTTGAACTTTTCAAATGTTTCAGACTTATGTTTCATCAAGTAGATATACTCATATCTGCTCAAATCATCTGTGAAGATCAGAAAATAATGATACCTGTCGCGAGCCTCAATATTCATCGGACCACATACATCAGTATGTATGATTTCCAACAAATCTGTTGCTCGCTCCATTGTTCCGAAGAACAGAGTCTTAGTCATCTTGCCCATGAGGCATGGTTCGCAAGCATCAACTGATTCATAATCAAGTGATTCCAAAAGCCCATTAGCATGGAGTTTCTTCATGCGCTTTACACCAATATGACCTAAACGGCAGTGCTACAAATAAGTTGCACTATCATTATTAACTTTGCATCTTTTTGGTTTCAATATTATGATTATGTGTATCACTACGATCGAGATCCAACGAACTATTTTCATTGGGTGTGTAACCATATAAGGTTTTATTCATGTAAACAGAACAACAATTTATTCTCTTACTTAAATGAATAACCGTATTACAATAAACATGATCAAATCATATTCATGCTCAACGCAAACACCAAATAACACTTATTTAGGTTCAACACTAATCCCGAAATTATGGGGAGTGTGCGATGATGATCATATCAATCTTGGAACCACTTCCAACACACATCGTCACTTTACCCTTAACTAGTCTCTGTTTATTCTGCAACTCCCGTTTCGAGTTACTAATCTTAGCAACTGAACTAGTATCAAATACTGAGGGTTTGCTATAAACACTAGTAAAGTACACATCGATACCATGTATATCAAATATACTTATGTTCACTCTGCCATCCTTCTTATCCACCAATCACTTGGGGTAATTCCACTTCCAGTGACCAGTCCCTTTGCAGTAGAAGCACTTAGTCTCAGGTTTAGGATCAGACTTGGGCTTCTTCACTTGAGCAGCAACTTGCTTGCCGTTCTTCTTGAAGTTCCCCTTCTTCCCTTTGCCCTTTTCTTGAAACTAGTGGTCTTGTCAACCATCAACACTTGATGTTTTTCTTGATTTCTACCTTCGTTGATTTCAGCATCACGAAGAGCTTAAGAATTACTTTTGTCATCCCTTGCATATTATAGTTCATCACGAAGTTCTACTAACTTGGTCATGGTGACTAGAGAATTCTGTCAATCACTGTCTTATCTGGAAGATTAACTCCCACTTGATTCAAGCGATTGTAGTACCCAGACAATCTGAGCACATGCTCACTAGTTGAGCGATTCTCCTCCATCTTTTAGCTATAGAACTTATTGGAGACTTCATATCTCTCAACTCGGGTATTTGCTTGAAATATTATCTTCAACTCCTGGAACATCTCATATGGTCCATGACGTTCAAAACGTCTTTGAAGTCCCGATTCTAAGCCATTAAGCATGGTGTACTAAACTATCAAGTAGTCATCATATTGAGCTAGCCAAACGTTCATAACGTCTGCATCTGCTCCTGCAATAGGTCTGTCACCTAGCGGTGCATCAAGGACATATTTTTTCTGTGCAGCAATGAGGATAAACCTCAGATCACGGATCCAATCCGCATCATTGCTACTAACATCTTTCAACATAATTTTCTCTAGGAACATATCAAAATAAAATGCAGGGAAGCAACAACGCGAGCTATTGATCTACAACATGATTTGCAAAATACTGCCAGGACTAAGTTCATGATAAATTTAAGTTCAATTTAATCATATTACTTAAGAACTCCCACTTAGATAGATATCCCTCTAATCCTCTAAGTGATCACGTGATCCAAATCAACTAAACCATAACCGATCATCACGTGAGATGGAGTAGTTTTCAATGGTGAACATCGCTATGTTGATCATATCTACTATATGATTCACGCTCGACCTTTCGGTCTCCGTGTTCCGAGGCCATATCTGTATATGCTTGGCTCGTCAAGTATAACCTGAGTATTCCGCGTGTGCAACTGTTTTGCACCCGTTGTATTTGAACGTAGAGCCTATCACACCCGATCATCACGTGGTGTCTCAGCACGAAGAACTTTTGCAACGGTGCATACTCAGGGAGAACACTTCTTGATAATATAGTGAGAGATCATCTTATAATGCTACCGTCAATCAAAGCAAGATAAGATGCATAAAAGGATAAACATCACATGCAATCAATATAAGTGATATGATATGGCCATCATCATCTTGTGCTTTGTGATCTCCATCTCCGAAGCACCGTCATGATCACCATCGTCACCGGCGCGACACCTTGATCTCCATCGTAGCATCGTTGTCGTCTCGCCAATCTTATGCTTCCACGACTATCACTACCGCTTAGCAATAAAGTAAAGCATTACATCGCGATTGCATTGCATACAATAAAGCGACAACCATATGGCTCCTGCCAGTTGCCGATAACTTGGTTACAAAACATGATCATCTCATACAATAAAATCAGCATCATGCCTTGACCATATCACATCACAACATGCCCTGCAAAAACAAGTTAGACGTCCTCTACTTTGTTGTTGCAAGTTTTACGTGGCTGCTACGGGCTTAAGTAAGAACTCATCTCACCTACACATCAAAACCACAACGATAGTTCGTCAAATAGACTCCGTTTTAACCTTCTCAAGGACCGGGCGTAGTCACACTTGGTTCAACTAAAGTTGGAGAGACAGTCTTCCGCAAGCCATCTATGTGCAAAGCACGTCGAGGGAACCGGTCTCGCGTAAGAGTACGCGTAAGGTTGGTCCGGATCGTCTCGTCCAACAATACCGCCGAACCAAAGTATGACATGCTGGTAGGCAGTATGACTTGTATCGCCCACAACTCACTTGTGTTCTACTCGTGCATATAACATCAAACCATAAAAACCTAGGCTCGGATGCCATTGTTGGGGAACGTAGTAATTTCAAAAAATTTCCTACGCACACGCGAGATCATGGTGATGCATAGCAACGAGAGGGGAGAGTGTTGTCTACGTACCAACGCAGACCGACTGCGGAAGCGATCAACCAACGTAGAGGAAGTAGTCGTACGTCTTCTTCCCGATCCGACCGATCCAAGCACCGTTACTCCGGCACCTCCGAGTTCTTAGCACACGTTCAGCTCGATGACGATCCTCGGGCTCCGATCCAGCAAAGCGTCGAGGAAGAGTTCCGTCAGCACGACGGCGTGGTGACGATCTTGATGTACTACCGACGCAGGGCTTCGCCTAAGCTCTACAACGATATGACCGAGGTGGAATTTGGTGGCAGGGGGCACCGCACACGGCTAAGGAACGATCAACAATGATCAACTTGTGTGTCTATGGGGTGCCCCCTGCCCCTGTATATAAAGGATGGAGGAGGAGGAGGCCGGCCAAGGCATAGGGTGCGGCCAGGATGGGAGTCCTACTAGGACTCCAAGTCCTAGTAGGAGTCCACCAAAAGGGGAGGAAGGGAGAAGGAATAGGAGGAGAAGGAGAGGTGGCCGGCCCCCTTTTCCCTAGTCCAATTCGGACCAAAGGGGAGGGGGGGCGCAGCACCCTTTTCCTCTTCCCACTAAAGCCCATCAAGGCCCATTACTCTTCCCCGTATTCCCGTAACTCCCCGGTACCTCCGAAAATACCCGAATCACTCGGAACCTTTCCGATGTCCGAATATAGTCGTCCAATATATCGATCTTTACGTCTCGACCATTTCGAGACTCCTCGTCATGTCCCCGATCTCATCCGGGACTCCGAACTCCTTCGGTACATCAAAACTCATAAACTCATAATATAACTGTCATCGAAACCTTAAGCGTGCGGACCCTACGGTTCGAGAACAATGTAGACATGACCGAGACACGTCTCCGGTCAATAACCAATAGCGGGACCTGGATGCCCATATTGGCTCCTACATATTCTACGAAGATCTTTATCGGTCAGACCGCATAACAACATACGTTGTTCCCTTTGTCATCGGTATGTTACTTGCCCGAGATTCGATCGTCGGTATCCAATACCTAGTTCAATCTCGTTACCGGCAAGTCTCTTTACTCGTTCCGTAATACATCATCTCACAACTAACATATTAGTTGCAGTGCTTGCAAGGCTTATGTGATGTGCATTACCGAGAGGGCCCAGAGATACCTCTCCGACATTCGGAGTGACAAATCCCAATCTCGAAATACGCCAACCCAACATCTACCTTTGGAGACACCTGTAGTACTCCTTTATAATCACCCAGTTACGTTGTGACGTTTGGTAGCACCCAAAGTGTTCCTCCGATAAACGGGAGTTGCATAATCTCATAGTCATAGGAACATGTATAAGTCATGAAGAATAGCAACAGCAACATACTAAACGATCGGGTGCTAAGCTAATGAAATGGGTCATGTCAATCAGATCATTCAACTAATGATGTGACCTCGTTAATCAAATAACAACTCTTTGTTCATGGTTAGGAAACATAACCATCTTTGATCAACGAGCTAGTCAAGTAGAGGCATACTAGTGACACTCTGTTTGTCTATGTATTCACACATGTATTATGTTTCCGGTTAATACAATTCTAGCATGAATAATAAACATTTATCATGATATAAGGAAATAAATAATAACTTTATTATTGCCTCTAGGGCATATTTCCTTTCAAAAGCAGCCACCTGGCTAGATAGACGACCCCTCTACCAACACGGGGCGGCATGCAATGCCACTCACAATACAACACGCGACCCAGGCGAGGGCTCGCACCCAAAGGACATCGCAACAAGATCCATCTATGGACCACGCAAGCGCACCCCAGCATACAATGCAATACAACAAACATCCGAACAACGCAGCACACCCAGCTACAGGGGTGCCGCACACCCCCTGTGTTTCACCGATGAGGTGCTGGACCATGAATTCCCAGAGGGATTCAAACCCGTAAACCTAGAGGCACTGGGGTCTGGATTGAGGACTACATCCTCCATATCCATATGGCTCGAGGAGATGATCTCCACGCCATCAAGTACTTACCCCTCAAGCTCAAAGGGCCAGCTCTTCACTGGCTTAAAGGCCTCCCCGAAAGCTCCATTGGAAGTTGGGAAGAGCTCGAAGATGCCTTTCGGGCAAATTTTCAAGGGACTTCTGTCCGACCTCCGGATGCGGACGATTTGAGTCATATAACTCAACAACCCGGAGAGTCAGCCCGAAAGCGTTGGAACATGTTTCTTACTAAAAAGAACCAGATTGTCGACTGTTCGGACGCCGAAGCCTTGGCAGCTTTTAAGCATAGCGTCCGTGACGAATGGCTCGCCAGACACCTCAGCCAAAATAAGCCGAGAATGATGGCCGCATTAACAAACCTCATGACCCGCTTTTGCGCGGGTGAGGACAGCTGGCTAGCCAGATGCAGCACCAGCGACCCCAGTACATCTGAAGTTAGAGATGGAAATGGGAAATCATGGCGCAACAGCAATAACAAACGCCGGAATAAAGAAGACAGCACGAAGGGCACGGCAGTAAACACCGGATTCAAAAGCTCTCGGCCAGGTTAGCAAAAGCCACCCTCTAAAAGCACCAGGGATGAACTGTCCAGCCTCAACAAAATTCTGGACCAAGTATGTCAGATCCATAGGACCCCTGGTAAACCTGCTAATCATACCCACAGAGATTGTTGGGTCTTCAAGCAGTCCGGCAAGCTCAACATCGTACACAAGGGGGAGGATACACCAAGTGAAGACGAGGACGAGCCTCCCAAGCAAGACACTGGGGAACAAAAGAAATTTCCACCAGAAGTCAAAACAGTAAACGTGTTACACGTGATCAAGGGAAACAATGCAGCACTCCCAGGGAAATATACCCAAGTGCCTGTCACCGCGAAGTCCTGCCACTGGTTGTCTCAACCGATCACCTTCGACCATCGCGATTACTCAGCAAGTATCCGGCGTGCAGGATGGGATCCCCTGGTATTAGACCCAGTAATTGGCGGATATCACTTCATAAGAGTATTGATGGATGGTGGCAGCAATCTAAACCTAATATCTCAGGATACAATCCACGGGATGGGGTTAGACCCAACAAAAATTCGCCATAGCAATACTACCTTTAAAGGAGTAACGCCAGGCCCATGGCCTCACTGTACGGGCTCCCTACTTCTACAAGTTATATTCGGCTCCCCTGATAACTTCCGTCACGAGCACTTAACCTTCCACATCGCTTCGTTCCGAAGTGGCTATCAAGCACTGCTCGAACACGTGGCTTTCGCTCGCTTTAATGCAATACCACACTATGCCTCCCTCACACTTAAGATGCCCAGTCCACGTGGCATCATTTCAGTGAACGGAAATATCAAGCGATCTCTACGTGCCGAAGAGAGTGCGGCTGCCTTGGCAGCCGCACACTAAAGGCACCCGGACCACCGAAAGCATCCAATAGGTCGTCAAGACCTCAGACACAACTAAACAAGTCCGACGCCGCTATTTATACCGAATAAACGGTCACACCCCTATTTGCAAAGGGGCTCAACGCGCGAAGACAAGTGGCAATCTTTTCTCATCTTGAATTATACATGGTTTCTTTAAAAACTATCTTTTTGCACGACAACCTTTTCACCTAAATTCCTCTCTTTTACAGACGATCATCATGCTACACCCCTCCAGGATACGGCACAACGGAGACACAGGCGCAGACATGCAGCAGGGACCCGCTCCAAGGATTCTTTTTAGATTAAGACCCTGCATAAACCTTTTTTCCTGTCTCTTGTTGATACATATCCACCATTGAGAAGGATGCTCACGTCTTGGCATGTGGCCACGCCAGAACAATGCACGTACCTGGACACAAGGGGCTTCTTACAAAGGCCATTATTCAGGCCCGGTTTATACCACAAAGACCGAATACCTTAGGGAGTGTTCGGCGTTGCGAGTTTGGCCCTATATGCATCAGCTCTGAATAATTGTCTTTGGTCAAACGTTGGGTTTGCCCGGCTCCTGTGTTTTGGTGCCTTACGTTCCGCTTTACCGGCTAAAGTAGCACCAGGAGAACTACTGTGATTGTGCCCTGGTTCATCTAGACAAGCACCTCAGTAGAGAAAGCCGAAAACTGACTGTCATGATATAGCGTGAGACTGGTTAACCACTCGATGACCTGTTGGAATGATAGAATTCCTCCGCCTTAACGAAGGGCCGCTTTCCTGCCAGGCACGTACGCACCCCGGAATCGGGAGAGTGCGGAGCCACCAGGGGCTATCTAGTAGCCCCACTGTCAAACTCCTATGGCTAAGTGACAGTGCTAAAGCATTATAGTCCGGTTGCCTCGCTCGCTCCGCTATCACCTCCTTAATAGGACCAAAGATGTTGGGTTAAGTGTGAACGCGTGTTTTTGCGAGCACCTCTGCATTATATGCGTGGGGGTTGAAGCCGACGGCTGCAATCTTTTAGGTTATACACATGTATACGTAAACGGCCGCCCAGGAGGCATCATATTACTTTCAGGCAAAAGTATAAAAATAGCCTTATAAAACTTTATAAAAGCATTTTCGCTTACAATGAGATTACATATCACTCAAACATAATATTTTTTTGAGCACTGGGTCTCTATCAAACGAGCACCCTCAAGAACTTCTTCAAAGTAGTGCTCAGCAGCCATTCGGCCTATCGCCGAATCCCGCGCTGCAACAGTGGTGGCATCCATCTCCGCCCAGCATGCTTTAACACGGGCAAAGGCCATCCATGAGCCCTCTATGCATGCCGACCTCTTCATCACATTGATGCGCGGCACCACATCAAGGAACTTCTGCACTAAGCTGAAATAACTGTTCGGTTTCGGCCTTTCCGGCCATAGCTGATCCACAACAGACCTCATGGCGCGTCCGGACAACCCATTCAGTTTGGCCCATTCGGCTAATTGGTCAGTCAATGAAAGTGGACGCTCGGGAGAATGGAATTGTGTCCAAAACAGCTGGTCCACTTCACGGTCTGTTGGACCCTGGAAGTACTTGACCGCATCGGCAGTGCTCGCCGCCAAATCCATATGCACATCCTCCGAACTCCACAGCCGATCCAGAGGGGCATACCGTGGATCTCCGAACTTCCTCTGCAACATAAAGGATTTCCCAGCTACAACATCCCCGGCTTCCCGCAGCTCCTCCTTCTTTGCCCTCATAGCAGAGCGGAGGTCTTTTCTCGTCGCAGCAGCCTTCTCAAGGTCTAATGCCTTCGCCTGGTTTTCCTTTTCAAGAACCCAGCAACGGTCGGCAGCGGCTTTTAATTCTATGGCCATCTTGGCCATCTTATCTCGGCTCTCGCCATGCGCGGCCTTCTCGGCTTGCAACTCTTCGGCCGCCTTTAAAGCAGCCGCATTACCCAACCTCGCTTGTTCCTTGGCTCGGGCAAGTTCTGTCCGAAGGCTTCAACAGTGGCAGCTCCATCTGCAGTCACAACATATTAAAGATACTGGCATCATGCTGCTCTTCCTATGTGGCGTTTACCAGATAATGACACTTACCCTGTGCCTCGTCAAGCCTTTTGTTAACAAGCTCGATGTCGGCGTCTACCGCATCTAACTGCCGTTTTAAACAGGCAAACTTGCTAGTCCGGCTAGCCACCGGAGCTTCCATCACCTGCACATAGAGGCAATATGATTATTACCTGGGAATATGATCCTCTGTTCGTCGTCGTTTCCGACGACCACCAGAGTCTCAGGGGCTACCATCTATCTACACAGGGCACACCTAGCATGTGCAGGACTATTATACATTATTTTATGTACCTCAAAGCATGTAAGTAGACTCATAAAAGCTTTATGCAATCCTCTTTCAGCGGACAAGATTCTCTCCATCACCGTATTCATCAGCATACGGTGTTCATCTGAGATGGCCGCTCGCCCCACCAACTTCCTCAGAACATCCAATCGCGCACCAGATGGTGCCGGACACTTTTGTCTGTTCTCTTCGGGAGCCGGACGCTGGGAGCTTCGAGGGTCAATGGGACTATCTTCTGGCCTCACCGGATTCGGAGAGGCCCTCCACAATGACACTTCGGGGTCTCCCGCTTCTGGAGCGGAGGAGTCCGGAGGAGGCGTTTCGCTCTCCATCATCTCTGGAAGAAGATCCCCCAAAGACAAACTCATTTGAGAGGGGCTAAGGCCCGAACTGCAAAGATATATGCGTTGGTTATTTTCTCAAAAGAAAAAGATGGCATACCTGTACTATTATAGTATTTCGGGTCACTTACGACTCGCTGGAGGATTGATCCCCCCGCGGACTTAGTGCGGCAAAAGCACCCCCCGAGGTAGGACCCTCCGTGGGAGACTTCTTCTCCCGTTTGGAAGCTTCAGCTTCCGAATCCCCGAGCGCAGTCCTTTTTCTCCTCTGGTCGTCTTCCTTCATGGAGATGCTCGCTCCCTCCGTTAGAATGGGCAGCGTCGGGGGCCCGCGTCCGCCCGTATTATCCTCCCCGGTATCTTCCTTCAAGGGCTCTGGGCAGGGTGCGACCTGGAGCATCTTTTCTAGTATCGGATTTTCCAAACCCTCAGGGAGGGGGGCCGGACACCGAATCAACTTCGCCTTTGTTAGCCAGTCCTGGTCAAAAAAGCGAACTCTCAGAGATAACTTCGTAACAAATGAGAGATAGTATGTTCGGCCGGAAGATTCCTTACCTGTTCGGCGGCGCGGTTACTACTCAGGCCCACGTCCTCGGTGATTTCCGGACACTCTACCTGAGGTCCGAAGAATGACTTGTACATCTCCTCTTGCGTTAGGACGAGGAAATTTTGAATGACACACGGTCCTTTGGGATTGAACTCCCACAAGCGAAGGGGCCGGCGTTTGCAAGGCTGGACTTGACGAACCAAGATAACTTGTATTACCGCAACCAAACTAAAATCTCCATTGAAGAGATCTCGAATGCGGCTTTGCGGAATAGGCACGTCCTTGGCTGGACCCCAGCTCAGACCTCTGCTGATCCATGACATCAGTTGTGGTGGAGGGCCCGAGCGGAAAATAGGGGCAGCCGCCCACTTGGCACTTCTAGGAGCCGTGATGTAGAACCACTCCTGTTGCCACAATTCAGACACCTCTGGAATGGAACCTTTGGGCCAGGGGGCTCCCGTCATCTTGCGCATTGAGGCACCTCCGCACGCTGCATGTTGCCCCTCGATCATCTTCGGCTTTACTTCAAAAGTCTTGAGCCACAGGCCAAAGTGAGGGGTAACCCGGAGGAAGGCCTCGCACACGACAATAAATGTCGTGATATGAAGAAAGGAGTCCAGAGCTAAATCATGGAAATCTAGCCCGTAATAATACATCAAACCCCTAACGAAAGGATCCAGAGCAAGGCCTAGACCTCGGAGGAAGTGGGAGACGAACACGATGTTCTCGTTGGGTTCGGGGGAGGGGACGGCCTGCCCTCGGGCGGGCAGCCGATGCGAAACCTCGAGGTCAGATATCTGGCCTCCCTCAACTTTTTGATGTCTTCTTCCGTGATGGAGGAAGGCATCCATCAGCCTTGAAGGCTAGATCCGGACATGATTGAGGGTTCGGAGCACCTGACCTGAACCTTGGGTGTTTGAACTTGAGGTGGGGGAAGGATTCGATTGAGCACGGGAGGGAAAAAGTAAAAACCTTGTCCCTTTATAAAGAGGGTGAATATCAAGTGTCCTCTCCGTGGCCGTTTGGACTTGCCTATAGTCTAGGAGTCCTAGAAGCGGTTGGGTTACCCACGCCCGTATTGATGAGAATACCGGAATAAGGGGACACGATCTCTGCTTTAACAAGACGTGCCAAGGAAACCGCCTCGCATGACACGCTGAGGTGGGATAATGAAACGACTCGGATAAAGGCTTGGCCGTGGTGTGTCACACTATGGAATACTTCAGCAAATTAGATTTGTGTAAATATTATTCTCTATATGGCAATATGTGGAAACTTATTTTGCAGAGCCGGACACTATCTTTGTGTTCAAAATCTTCTATGAAGTACTTGGAGGAGGAACCCGCCTTGCAATGCCGAAGACAATATGTGCGACGGACTCGTCGTCATTGAAGCCTGGTTCAGGGGCTACTGAGGGAGTCCTAGATTAGGGGGTGTCCGGATGACCGGACTATACCTTCAGCCGGACTCCTGGACTATGAAGATACAAGATTGAAGACTACGTCCCGTGTCCGGAAGGGACTTTCCTTGGCGTGGAAGGCAAGCTTGGCGATACGGATATGTAGATCTCCTACCATTGTAACCGACTCTATGTAACCCTAACCCTATCCGGTGTCTATATAAACCAGAGGGTTTTAGTTCGTAGGACAACACAATCATACCATAGGCTAGCTTCTAGGGTTTAGCCTCTCTGATCTCGTGGTAGATCTACTCTTGTACTACCCATATCATCAATATTAATCAAGCAAGACATAGGGTTTTACCTCCATCGAGAGGGCCCGAACCTGGGTAAAACTTCGTGTCCCTTGCCTCCTGTTACCATTCGGCCTAGACGCACAGTTCGGGACCCCCTACCCGAGATCCGCCGGTTTTGACACTGACAGGTAGCAAGAAGGATTTCTGGCGCCGTTGCTGGGGAGGTTGCACCAAGTTAAGTCAAGATTTGATCTCCCGTCAACAAGCCATTTTTGGCACGGTTGACGGGGAGATCTATGCACAAGTCAAGACATACCAAGTACCCATCACAAACCCTTATCCCCCACATTACATTATTTGTCATTTGCCTCTCATTTTCCTCTCCCCCACTTCACCCTTGCCGTTTTATTCGCCCTCTTTTCCGTTCGCCTCTTTTTCGTTTTCCCTTTTTCTTGCTTCTTGTGTGTCCGCGTGTTAGATCATTGGTTTTGCTATGGCTAGCCCTTCTATTAGCGTTAGTACTCCTGATCATGAAGTTCTCAATTTTAAACAAAGGAAGGGAGAAAATTTAAAAGATGCTTGGTATAGAATTTGCAATGCTCAGAATAGATCCACTAGGAAGCAATCCACTTCCGTTCTTCTTTGCAATTTTTATGTAGGCATCACCCCTTGGAATAGATATATTCATGATACCATTAGCGGAGGGAATTTCTTGGGTAGCCATATTTTTTATTCTTATAATGCTATGATAGATTTGTTTGGGCCACCACCTCTCTAGGTTAATGGAACTATTTTAACTTTGGAACATGTGATGCAAAGGCTTGAAATTATTGAAAATAAAGTTGCCACTGTAGAGTTGATTGAGAATTTGGATAAAAAGATCCACAACCAGATTACCCAATATGGATCTAAGGTAGGAGTTACTCTGAATTTTTTTAAAGAAAAAGAACCCATAGTTAACGAAGGATAGATCAAGATTCCACAAGAATTGATAAACTTGAGGATATTATTACCAACTTAGGGTCTGCCTTTTCTTCCGTGAAAAATACTCCAAATCCTCCTACTACTAGAGTTGCCAAGTTTATGTATGTGCCTAAAAATAAATGTGAATCTTCTAGTAAGGAAAATGTGGATCTCAAAGCAACAAGTGTTCACCCCAACTTTTTCGCTATCATTAAGGAACCTTTTGCTACAAATGAATTTCTTGATTTCTTGCCTAGGAGTTTGGTCATTAATAAAAATACGGAAACTCCTAAGGGTTATAAGTGTTCTATTGAAGAATTGCTTACCAAAGATGACAATACCTAGATCTATTCTTGTTTTTATGCCTAGCTAGGGGCGTTAAACGATAGCCCTTGTTGGGAGGCAACCCAATTTCATTTTTGTTTCTTGTTTTTTGTTTCTATTTAGTAATAAACAATACATCTAGCTTCTGTTTAGATGTGGTTTTATGTTTTTAATTAGCGTTTGTGCCAAGTAGAACCTTTGGGAAGACTTGGGGGAAGTCTTTGCGATCTTGCTGAAAAAATAGAAACTTTAGCGCTCATGAGATTTGCTTCCATTTTTACTGGAGAGTGTGATTAGGTTGATTCTTTTTGCAGATAATTAATAGACAAATTACTCACATCCACCATTTTATTTCGCAATTTTTGGGGTTACATAAGTATTATAAACGTATGGATTACTACAGATTGTTCTGTTTTTGACAGATTCTGTTTTTCGTGTGTTGTTTGCTTATTTTGATGAATCTATGGCTAGTATCGGGGGGTATGAACCATACGGAAATTGGAATACAGTAGGTTTAACACCAATATAAATAAATAATGAGTTCAATGCAGTACCTTGAAGTGGTGGTTTTTTTCTTATACTAACGGAGCTCATGAGATTTTCTGTTGAGTTTTGTGTTGTGAAGTTTTCAAGTTTTGGGTAAAGATTTGATGGATTTTGGTATAAGGAGTGGCAAGAGACTAAGCTTGGGGATGCCCAAGGCACCCCAAGGTAAAATTCAAGGACAACCAAAATCCTAAGCTTGGGGATGCCCCGGAAGGCATCTCCTCTTTCGTCTTCGTCCATCGGTAACTTTACTTGAGGCTATATTTTTATTCACCACATGATATGTGTATTGCTTGGAGCGTCTTGTATGATTTGAGTCTTTGATTTTTAGTTTACCACAATCATCATTGCTGTACACAACTTTTGGAGAGACACAAATGAATCGGAATTTATTAGAATACTCTATGTGCTTCACTTATATCTTTTGAGCTAGATAATTTTACTCTAATGCTTCACTTATACCTTTTTAAGAGCACGGTGGTGGTTTTCTTTTATAGAAATTATTGATATCTCATGCTTCACTTATATTATTTTGAGAGTATTTTAGAACAGCATGGTAATTTTATTTGGCTATAAAATTAGTCCTAATATGATAGGCATCCAAGATGGGTATAATAAAAACTTTTATAAAAAGTGCATTGAATAGTATGAGAAGTTTCATACTTGATGATTGTTTTGAGATATGAAGATGGTGATATTAGAGTCATGCTAGTTGAGTAGTTCTGAATTTGAGAAATACTTGTTCTAAAGTTTGTGATTCCCGTAGCATGCACGTATGGTGATACGTTATGTGATGAAGTCAGAGCATGATTTATTTATTGATTGTCTTCCTTATGAGTGGCGGGCGGGGACGAGCGATGGTCTTTTCCTACCAATCTATCCCCGTGGGAGCATGCGTGTAGTACTTTGTTTTGATAACTAATAAATTTTTTCAATAAGTATGTGAGTTCATTATGACTAATATCGAGTCCATGGATTATACGCACTCTCACCCTTCCACCATTGCTAGCCTCTCTAGTACCGCGCAACTTTCGCCGGTACCATAAACCCACCATTTACCTTCCTAAAAACAGCCACCATACCTACCTATTATGGCATTTCCATAGCCATTCCGAGATGTATTGCCATGCAACTTACCACTGTTCCATTTGTTATGACACGTTACATCATTGTCATATTGCTTTGCATGATCATGTAGTTGACATCGTATTTGTGGCAAAGCCACCTTTATAATTCTTTCATACATGTCACTCTTGATTCATTGCATATCCTGGTACAGCGCCGGAGGCATTCGCATAGAGTCATATTTTGTTCTAGTATCGAGTTGTAATTTTTGAGTTGTAAGTAAATAAAAGTGTGATGATCATCATTATTACAGCATTGTCCCAAATGAGGAAAGGATGATGGAGACTATGATTCCCCCACAAGTCGGGACGAGACTCCAGACGAAAAGAAAAAAATATAAAAGAAAAAAAAGAGGCCATAAAAAAGATGAAAAGGCCAAATAAAAAAATGAGAGAAAATGACAGAAAAAGAGAGAAGGGACAATGTTACTATCCTTTTACCACACTCGTGCTTCAAAGTAGCACCATGATCTTCCTGATAGAGAGTCTCCTATGTTGTCACTTTCATATACTAGTGGGAATTTTACATTATAGAACTTGGCTTGTATATTCCAATGATGGGCTTCCTCAAAATGCCCTAGGTCTTTGTGAGAAAGCGAGTTGGATGCACACCCACTTAGTTTATTTTGTTGAGCTTTCATACACTTATAGCTCTAGTGCATCTGTTGCACAGCAATCCTACTCACTCACATTGATATCTATTGATGGGCATCTCCATAGCCTGTTGATACGCCTAGTTGATGTGATACTATCTTATCCTTTTTGTCTTCTCCACAACCACCATTCTATTCCACCTATAGTGCTATATCCATGGCTCACGCTCATGTATTGCGTGAAGATTGAAAAAGTTTGAGAACATCAAAAGTATGAAACAATTGCTTGGCTTGACATCGGGGTTGTGCATGATTAAATACTTTGTGTGATGAAGATAGAGCATAGCTAGACTATGTGATTTTGTTGGGATAACTTTCTTTGGCCATGTTATTTTGAGAAGACATGATTGCTTTGTTAGTATGCTTGAAGTATTATTATTTTTATGTCAATATTAATCTTTTGTCTTGAATCTTTCGGATCTGAACATTCCTGCCACAATAAAGAAAATTACATTGAGAATTATGCTAGGTAGCATTCCACATCAAAAATTCTGTTTTTATCACTTACCTACTCGAGGACGAGCAGGAATTAAGCTTGGGGATGCTTGATACATCTCCAACGTATCTATAATTTTTTATTGTTCCATGCTATTATATTATCTGTTTTGGATGTTTAATGGGCTTTAATATACCTTTTTATATTATTCTTGGGTCTAACCTACTAACAAAAGGCCTAGTGCAAATTGCTGTTTTTTGCCTATTTCAGTGTTTCACAGAAAAGGAATATCAAATGGAATCCAAACGGAATGAAAACTTTGGGAGAGTTATTTTTGGAACAAACGTGATCCAGGAGACTTGGAGTGGACATCAAGAAAGAAGCGAGGAGGCCACGAGGCAGGAGGGCACACTGTGACGCCCCCGATTTAATTGTACACTAATCATACACGCAAACGTGTACAATCAAGATCAGGGACTCACGGGAAGATATCACAACACAACTCTACAAATTAAAATAAGTCATACAAGCATCATATTACAAGCCAGGGGCCTCGAGGGCTCGAATACAAGAGCTCGATCATAGATGATTCAGCGGAAGCAACAATATCTGAGTACAGACATCAGTTAAACAAGTTTGCCTTAAGAAGGCTAGCACAAACTGGGATACTGATCGAAAGAGGCGCAGGCCTCCTGCCTGGGATCCTCCTAAACTACTCCTGGTCGCCGTCAGTGGGCTGCACGTAGTAGTAGGCACCTCCCGAGTAGTAGTAGTCGTCGACGACGCTGGCGTCTGGCTCCTGGGCTCCAACGTCTGGTTGCAACAATCGAGTATAGAAAGGGGGGAAAGGGGGAGCAAGGCAACCGTGAGTACTCATCCAAAGTACTCGCAAGCAAGGAGCTACACTACATATGAATGCATTAGTATCAAAAGGAATAGGGGTATCATATGTGGACTGAACTGCAGAATGCCGGAATAAAAGGGGATAGCTAGTCCTATCGAAGACTACGCTTCTGGTAACCTCCATCTTGCAGCAGAAGAAGAGAGTAGATGGTGAGTTCACCAAGTAGCATCATGTAGCATAATCCTAACCGATGATCCTCCTCTCGTCGCCCTGTGAGAGAGCGATCACCGGTTGTATCTGGCACTTGGAAGGGTGTATTTTATTAAGTATCTGGTTCTAGTTGTCATAAGGTCAAGGTACAACTCCAAGTCGTCTGTTACCGAAGATCACGGCTATTCGAATAGATTAACTTCCCTGCAGGGGTGCACCACATATCCCAACATGCTCGATCCCATTTGGCCGGACACACTTTCCTGGGTCATGCCCGGCCTCGGAAGATCAACACGTCACAGCCCTACCTAGGCACAACAGAGAGGTCAGCACGCTGGTCTAAATCCTATGGCGCAGGGGTCTGGGCCCATCGCCCATTGCACACATGCATGTTGCGAACGCGGCCGGTGAGCGGACCTAGCTGTCGGCGTTCTGGGAACGGGGGTCCCCAGACTTGCCTGCCTGCGGCCTGCGGCGTGGCTCGAATGGGGGCCCAACATGGCCCATCTTCATCAAGCACAAGACTCAAGACCCTCGCGAGGGGCCAAGCCTCGCGAGGCGGATGACACGACGCATCCTCAGGCGCAGCCTCCTCAGGCTGGCTCGCGAGGAGACGGAGATATCAAGGCGGGGTGTCTCATGAGGCGCTCGTGACGCAAGCCATGACGATCGAGGGCGTCAGGCGGGCGCCAGCGCGCGCAGCGTCCTTCTTTCCTCTTTGGTGCAAAGGGGGCAAGTGCAGCCGCGGAGTACCGAGGCATCAGGCAAAGGTTGCCATTTCGGTGCAACGAGACCAGGACCAAGCGGACTACGAGACGGAGGTCACCATGGAGCCCAGCACGGCGTCACCGCAGAGTCTTTCGCAGGCGAAGACCACCTTTAGTCAGGATAAGAGTACTTGATGTCCCCCTTCAAATTAGCCCGCCATTGTTGGCTCCCTTCCCGCTCGATATTTGGGAAGAGGACCAGGGCCCCAATAAATAGGACCGGCCACCCACGTAGCAGGGGGGTTCGATCAGTTGGTTCGTTCAGTTCTCGTAGGGAGGCACACAGAGTAGAGAAAGAGAGAGAGAGAGAGGGGTGACCAAACTCCTCCCTGCAATTCGTCGCCCCAGCTAAGAACAGACCCTCGCGAGGCAGTTCTTCCTTGTATTGTCCATCATCATCAGCCCCAAGAGGCAATCCATCCACCACACACTGGAGTAGGGTATTACACCACAATGGTGGCCCGAACCAGTAGAAACCTTGTGTCTCTTGTGTGATTCCTTTAGTAGTTTAGATCTTTGTGAGACGGGGAGGTTGAGGACGTGATCTCCGCGCGCACCCCAGTGTTCGAACCTTAAGGGTCTGCCGGAACCCGAAATCCGACATTTGGCGCGCCAGGTAGGGGTGCGCCGGAATCTGTCTTCCACCAGTCCGTTCTCCTGCGACCATCGCATCCATGTCCGACGCTCATCGGTCCCGTGCCGAGCGCCAGGCCGCCATCGCTTCTCGTGTCGCCCAGACGGCCCCCGTCGGTGGGCGTCCTCGTCGTTCCCCGTCGCCCGCCGTCAACGCAGCCACCGGCCTGGCGGGGGGCCAGCAGCAAGCATCGTCTCTGCACCCGTTCGTGCGGCAAGACGGCTGCACCGCCACTCCGTCACTTGCACCAGCCGGTTCTTCATCCCGCGCGCTCCACACACCCTTGGAGGCTCGAGCTGCGCTCCTCACGGCAAACGAGCTCCTGCGCTACCGCCCCGTCGACGACGTCTACGAGGAGTGGCTCGACCGCGTCGCCGAGCTTGTCCGCGCCGCAGGGGGCTTTTCCGCGCCATCCGTCCCTCTGCGCCACACTCCGCCCCGTGCGGGCAACGAAGCTCCAGAGGCGCACCAGCCGCCTCCCCTCCAAGAAGATGCCATGGCTCCAAGGCGCTTGGCCCCTGGGCGGAACCCGCTCTGTCAAGCGCCAGCGCAGCAAGAGCGGAGCTGCCAAGAAGTTCCTCGTCCGCAAGGGGCTGCCAGGGTGCTCCCTGCTCCGGCACGCCGTGACCCTGCTCCAGCTCCGGTGCGCCAAGACCCCGCCCTGCTCCTAGCTGCAGCGCGTGGGGACCCTCAAGACCAAGCTCTCCACCAACCGAGGCCTTTTGTGGCCACCGCGGGCTGCCACGCCTACACCACTGAGCTGCGCAGCGTCGCGTGGCCCGGCAAGTTCAAGCCCGACCTGCCTCCTCGCTATGACGGCACAACCGATCCCGCAGAGTTCCTCCAGCTCTATGAGCTGGGCATCGAGGCTACCGGCGGGGGTGAAAAGGTCATGGCGAACTGGTTCCCCATGGCGCTCAAGGAAGGAGATCGAACCTGGCTCCTGAATCTGGCTCCAGGCACGATCTCCTCCTGGGACCAGATGCGCGCCCGCTTCATCGCCAACTTCCAAGGTACTCGCGACCGGCCGCCCGCCGTGAGCGACATGCGCCGCATCAAGCAACAACCCGGAGAGACCCTGCAAAAGTACATCCAGTGCTTCAACAGCGCGCGCCTCAAGATCCCCAAGGTGTCCGAGGAGGCCATCATCTCTGCCTTCTCCGACGGCGTGCGCGACGTCAAGATGAAGGAGGAGCTGGCGATGCACGAAGACCTCTGCACCTCCCTGGAGCTGTTCAACTTGGCGAACATGTGCGGCAGGGCTGAGGAGGGACGTCTCTCCCTCCTCGAGCTGCCTGCCGCGGACCCAGAAGAGAGGAAGCCCAAAGCCAAGGACACAAAGCGCAAGGGGGCTGCCATACTCGCGGCAGAACCAGACACAAAGCGGGGCAAGGATCTGCCCGAACCCTCCAGAGGCAGTCGGTACTGCGTGTACCATGGCCTCCACACCCACAACACCAACGAATGTCTAGAGCTCCGCGCCGTGCGAGAAGGAAGGATCGGCCGTCGCCCTGACCGTGCTGACCCGGGCTACGGCCGAGGAGGAGGAAGAAACCCAGGACGCTGGGAAGATCGCGGGGTGGCGCGACCAACCTCGCGAGGACCGCTGGCGGGACCTGCCTCGCGAGGGAGACTGGAGGGATCAGCCTCGTGAGGACCGCCCTCATGGCAATGCAGGCCTACCTCCGCTGCCGCCTCAGCCAAGGAGGAATGAAGACTGCCATCAAGACGAGGGGGCTGGGGGCTTCCAGGAGCCGCGCGCAATCGCCTGCATCCTAGGCGGAGCTCAAGCCCCAGCCTCTCAACGTATCTTCAAGCAGCTTGCCCGCGAAGTGAATGCAGTTCTCCCCAAGCTCGAAGCAACGCGCCCCCTCAGGGGGTCGGCGTGCGCCATCACGTTCAGCTCGGCAGACCAGCTCAAGTGCGTAGCCACGGCCGGAGTCCTCCCGATGCTCTGCTCCCCCGTCATCAGCAACGTGCTGGTCACCAAGACCCTCATCGACGGAGGGGTAGGACTCAACGTCCTGTCCGTGGAGACCTTCAACAACCTCCAAGTGCCCCATGACCAGCTTCAGCCAACCAAGCCTTTCTCCGGGATCACCGACAGTTCCACAGTCCCGATCAGGCAGGTCCGCCTCCCTGTCACCTTCGGGGCTCGCAGCAACTACCGCACCGAGCTCATCGACTTCGACGTCGCCCACATCCGCCTGCCGTACAACGCCATCCTCGGGTACCCAGCGCTGGCCAAGTTCATGGCTGCGACTCACCATGGCTACAACATCCTCAAGATGCCAGGAAGTGGCGGAGTCATCACAGTGCCCTGTGAAGAGAAGGATGCAGTGTGTTCCCTGGAGCGGGCTATCAGGCCGCGTCGCTAGAAGACCCAGATCGCGGAAGCAGGAGGCTTCCTGAGACCACCCCCAAGAAGAAGAAGACATCGTCAGGCTCGACCCCTCAGGAGGCAGGCCCTTCAGGGCCCGTGTCTGCCCAGGGGGACCCTCCTCCCATCGCATAGGGAAGCGCGCCCGGCGCCCTCCTCAGGCAGGACTCGGGGGCTCTCACCTGGAGGGCGACCGACCTAGCCAGGGTCACGAGGGAGGCGCTTGGGCACCACGTGGAAGCGTGCTTTGCAGCGTGTTTCCCCCGGGAAGGAGCCAAGCGAGGAAGGTCAGACCAGCAGGAGTTCGTCAGCAAGGCCATTCAAGAACTACAGGAGTCAAGGATCATGAGAGGTTGCCGCCGCCTGCCAGCCGTGTCCCCACATCCAGGCGAGGATGGTGGGCTGCGCGTCTGCGTCGACGTACCAGGGCTCAATCAGATCGCCACAACGGAGCGTCTCTGGCCCTCACAAGCGGGGCACTGCGGGGGTCCACCCCACAGCTATGTTCGCATGCCTTACGGCCTGCCGAGCATGGCTGCGGCGTACCAGCGCCTCATGAGGGGCATCATGGAGGCTCAGGAAGACAGACGTTCCGCGGCCTTGGCGGAGATGAAGACAGCTCGTGAGGAGTCACCAGTGCCTCCGGAGCCTCCCGAGGCCCCGGGGCCTGGGGGCTCGTGAGGATCAGCTTCCGCAGCCCGCCAAGTCTGCTGCACCAACGCCACTTCGCCGACGACATCCCCAGGTGACACCTTCCAAGTTTCATTCCTAGCTGGGAGCGCCCTCCCAGGGTTGCATCACTCCCAGGCCGCGTGGGTCCGTCCCTACGGCATGTATCCCCTTTTACCCTTCCGTCGTTAGTTTGCCTTGTTGGGGGCGCCCCTCGGACTGCATCATCCCCAAGCCGCTCGGGCCAGACCCAGCGGCGTGTATCTCCCTAGCGTTTATTTCCAACTATGCATTGCCTATCACGCTTAACTGCATGGTGCCCGTCCGCGGCATCCTTTCTTCCCATGTCGGCCACTTGCACGTTAAAGGGGGGGTGCCTGAGCATCGCGACTCAGGGCTCTTACTGGCTCTCCAGCCCTCACCATCTGGCCTTGTCCATGGCATCGCGACCTGGCATACCAGCGACGGCTGAGACAAGCTCGAGGGCCGGGACCCGAGGACGTAGAGTACCGGCATCTAACCAAATTTTGCAGGGACACATCTCAAGATACGGCCCAGTGCCAGGCGCAACCCGCCTAGAGGTAGGGCCTCGTGAGTCCCGCGCTGGCTCACGGGTGCCCAGATACACCTCACATAGCCCTACCATGTCGGCCACGTGTCAGGGCGGGGCTGTACACGCCCCGGGGGCTCCTCCCGGAGGGGAGCCCCCTCCCACGTACCAGTGGAAGCACCATGCTCTGCGCTGGCTGACGACACTGCCGAGGCGCGGCTATGCCCGTACACATACGGACGCGCTATGCTCCGCGCTGGTGATAAACAACTGGGGGTGGCCTCCGGGCCGCATTAACCTCAGGGAGCCCAGAGCTCAGTGGCTGGCCTCGTCGCAACGCCTCCCCTCGGGAGTGCCGCGCGAGGGGGCTGGGCACAGGGGCTACGGCTGGGTCACGCCCAGACGTACGCCGCCCGGCCAGGCCCCTCGGGCCTGGTCCGTCGCGCGTCTCTCCCTGAGCGGAGCCAAGGTATGAAGGCCGTTTGCGCGTCAAGGGGGACTCCTGAGCATCGCGACTCAGGAGCCTAACTGGTCTCGTAGCCCCTCACTCCTTAGTTCCAAAAGTCTATGTTGGGTGAGGTACGCACGGGGCCGGGCTCTGCAGACGTAGAACGGTAGCCACGCTTACATCTCGCCTCGTCACCCGCTGTTTGCGCGTCAAGGGGGACTCCTGAGCATCGTGACTCAGGATCCTAACTAGCTCCATAGCCCCTCACTCCTTAGTTCCAAAAGGCTATGCTGGGTGAGGTACGCGTGGAGTCGGGATCTGCAGACGTAGAACGGAAGACACGCCTACATCACGCTTCCCTACTTGTTGTTCGCGCGCCAAGGGGGACTCCTGAGCATCGCGACTCAGGAGCCTAACTTGTCATGTGGCCCCTCACTCCTTTGGTCCCGTCCTGGTTTCTGGTCGGGGCTAATGCTGGGTGAGGCATGCGCGGGGCCGGGCTCTACCGGCGTAGAACACAAGCAAGTAGGGAAGAAAAGCATAAAATCCAAGGAATTTAAAAGCAAATATTACAGTCCATACTGTCATCTCAATGCCAAACGCAAGTTTAAATGCCTCCCCGAGGTGTGATGCATGTGCAGGAACTGAAAGAAGAGCAGGGATGGAATGGAGTCACTTGTCGGCGGTGGCTTCGCCTCGTGGAACGGCAGGGTCGGCAGCGTCTTGCTTCGGCCTGGTGCTGAGGGCCCGGAACTTCTCCAGCAGCGCCTCCGCGCGCCCCTTCACGGCTTCAACAGCGGCGGCAGCACCCTCGCCGCTCACCGGTTCCAGCAGGCCGTCGAGGTCGGCGTTGGGATCGTGGAGGTAGATCTGGGCGAAGACCCGCGTCAGCGCAGCAGAAGACAAGACATGCGCCTCGGCCTCGGCCGCAGGGCCGATGCCAAGGGCGACATCCCCAAGAGCCTTAACCAGGAAGGGAAGCAGCTTGGCGGGGCCGTCCTCGTCACCAGCTAGCGGGCTGTCCAGGCCGCTCTCGTAAAGCATCTTCAACGAAGCGCGGGCACCCTTCTCCATGTCTGCGAAGGCCACGCGATCCTCGGCGAGGACCTGAGCCTTGGCGTTCAGCTCGGCCTTCATCACCTCCAGCTCCTTCTTCCACGTGCCTAGGTGGTCGTGGCATTTCTTGAGCTTAGCCTCCAAGTCCTCGAGCGCTGCCTCACGCGCCTTCGCCCCCCTCTCCAGCTCTTAGCGCAGGCGGACCTCCTCCGCAAGTTGGCCCCGCAGGCCTTGCAGCTCGTCCTCCAGCGCCTTGCAATGGCCGCGGACTTCAACCACCTCTCCCAGGGCCGCGTCTCGAGTAGCCTTCGCCTCGAGGGTGGCCTCCCTCTCTCCGTCACAGGCCGTTGAGGCATGAACCAACGCCGCCCGAATCGAAGCATCAGAGCGAATCCACCCCGAAGCCAGTTCCAGGCGCCCGACCACTAGGCGAGGGTCGGCGCCGAGAAGTTCCTGCCGCAGCCGGTCCAGTTCGGCGACGGCATGCTCCAAGATGGAAGAAGGAGGCGGAGAAACGTCGGTACGCCCCAAGACAACAGGAGGGGCCGGGGAAGCAACGGTCACTGGAATGGGAGGAGAAAGTAACGGCGGCGAGGCCGCAGTGTCCTGAAGCAGAGTCCGCTGCGCCTCCGCAGCCGTAGCAGCGGCGCCAGACGAGGGCACCTCTGGAGTCACTTGGGCCATGGGGGCTGAGCTCGCCCCAGCCAGCTCAGCCAAGCCTCGCAAGGATGAACAGGCAGGAGAGGCCCGCGCAGCATGATCTCCCTCCCCTGCAGGCGAAGGCATCGCCGCAGGTGGGACCTCAGGAGCCCCCTTCGGTTTCTTCGCCGCTGACGCCAGCCTATCCAAGAGAAGCAATCATCAAGCCTCGTTGGCAGAACGAGAAACAAAAGATCAAGGATCAAGCACTTACGGGTCTTCGCCGGTGAGCTCGGGCAGCCTCCGGCCTAACTTGAAGCCTGACAGCCGGCTGGAAGGGTCGACCTCAGAAGCAGAAGGCGCGTCCACGGTTCGCCCCGGAGTCAGGACGGACCTGCGGGAGATCAGCGCGGTCCTGTCCCTCTTCGGAATCGCGGGCGAGCTCCCGCTACCCATAGCGTCATCAACATCATCATCATCATCATCATCATCATCGTCATCATCGCTTGGCGAAAGGCGGAGAGGGGAGCCCTCGACTCTCCATCAGTCACCCCAGAGTCGGGCCCCTCTCCCCGCTCCTCTTCCTCCTCCTCATAGCTGGAGTCGCCGGAAGGCACATCCACCGGCCCTTCAGAGGCCAGCGCGGGCACGAGCCCGTCCCCGTTAAAAATGGGCATGGACTTCACCACCCGCTTCCAGTCGTTGCGAAGGAACAAGGGCTTGGGAGCGCCCTTCAGCCTTCCCACCTCGCCCCCGACCAGAGATTGGAGAACCGCGGTCACATCCTCTTCGTCCACAGCCTCGGGGCACGGATGAGGCCTCCACATTGGAGGAGTACTCCCGGAGCGGGGCCAGCTGGTGCTCCAGGAACTCCTTCAGCAGCGACGCACCGGTCAACTTTGCCGCCGTCATGTTGGCCGGCCTCAGGTCCGCATCCATCTTCTCCAACACCGGCTTCGCGCGGGGGTCCGTGAGCTCCGCTCGGCACCAGTCGCTGGTGCTCACGGGTTGCTTCGTGGGCAAGATCAGCCGAGGGTGGATGCACCCGACATCTGCCAAGACCCACTTGCTCCTGAAGCCCTCAATCCTCTTCCCGGGACTCGAGATGGCAATGGTGCCGCTATACACGACGAAGCCCGCACACGCAGAAAGAGAGCTGTCGGAGACCCGGAGGGAGAAGTAGTGGCTGTCGGCATTCTGGGAACGGGGGTCCCCATACTTGCCTGCCTGCGGCCTGCGGCGTGGCTCGAGTGGGGGCCCAGCGCGGCCCATCTTCATCAACACGAGGCTCAAGATCCTCGCGAGGGGCCAAGCCTCGCGAGGCGGACAACACGGCGCATCCTCAGGCACAGCCTCGTCAGGCTGGCTCGATAGGAGGCGGAGAGTTCAAGGCGGGGTACCTCGCGAGGTACCTATGACGCAAGCCATGATGACACGGGGCACCAGGCGGGTGCCAGCGCGCGCAGCGTCCCTCTTTCCCCTTTGGTGCAAAGGGGGCAAGCGTATCAGCGGAGTATCGAGGCATCAGGCAAAGGTTGCCACTTCGGTGCAACGAGACCAAGGCCAGGAGGACTACGAGACGGAGGTCACCATGGAGCCCAGCGCGGCGTCATCACCAGAGCCTTTGGCAGGCGAAGACTGCTTTTGTCAGGATAGATGTACTCGCTGTCCCCCTTCAAATTAGCCCGCCATTGTTGGATCCCTTCCCGCTCAATATTTGGGGAGAGGACCAGGGCCTCTATAAATAGGACTAGCCACCCACATAGCAAGGGGTCGGTGGGTTCGTTTGGTTCACTAGTAGAGAGAGAGAGAAAGAGGGTGACTGAACTCTTCACAATAGTTCATCACCTCAGCCAAGAACAGACCCTCGCGAGGCTGTTCTTCCTTGTATTGTTCATCCTCACCAGCCCCAGGAGGCAATCCATCCACCACACACTAGAGTAGGGTATTACACCACATCGGTGGCCCGAACCAGTATAAATCTTGTGTCTTTCGTGCAGATCTTTTAGTAGTTTAGATCCCATTGAGACGGAGAGGTTGAAGGTGAGATTTCCGCGCGCACCCCAGTGTTCGAACCTTAAGTGTCTGCAGGAACCCGAAATCCGACATTTGGCGCGCCAGGTAGGGGTGCGCCGGAATTCGTCTCCCACCGCTCCGTGCCCCGTCGCGTCTTCATCGCCATGCCAGGCAACCAGGAGGTCAATCCCGACCCGTGGGCTGCATGGCCCAAATGCGTGGAACCGCTCGCCTCGGGCGACCCCGCGCCCTAGGCAGCTCGCGGTCCGCAGGGCGCTGCGGGCCGCGGGCGATGCGGACAGACTTTGGCAACTCTTACGCCGCGGCAGGCTTGGTCGGCGGCAAGGGCCTCCAGTCACGCTACGACAACGACACCATACACCCGCCGGGAGCAAGCGAATTCGAGGGCAGCGCTCACGGTGGCCCGAGAGCTGCTGCGATGCAGGCTGCTGGAGGGCGGCCACGACATGCTGCTAGAGCGAGTGGCGGAGCTCCTAGGCTTCGCCGCCTCGGGGGCTCACCCCTTCTCCACCCAGCTCCCATCTCAAGCCCAGAGCGACCTGCACAGGGGCTCCACACGCGCCCGCGGGCTTCAAGGCTACTCCGACGCCAGCAAAGCTGTCAGCACCAGACCGGTGGCGGCGCTGCCCCCGCCCCCGGCCCGCGAAGGAGAAGGACTCGACGCGACCCGCGGCCCCGGAGGGCGGCCGCATTGCCACCCAGTGGCAGGCATAACAGGTGGGGCCGCATGGCAAGCGGGGCGCCACGTCATGGCGTACGGGATGACGGCGACGGAAGAGTACGTGCCATGCATGATGGACCAAGGACACCCTCACGAGGACGGGCAGGGCTCACTCCTCGGCCCCAGCTGGGGGGACGAGGTGATGGAGGCTGAGCCCTTCCCGGCGCCCCAGGATGAGCCCGCTGGCCACGCAGGAGGCAGCGATCACCGGGCGCCGCTAACTCTTCAGGGGCAGGTATATGCTAACCGTGGATCGTAGGAGGTGCAGGTCGCCGCAGCGAGCGGCCGCCCCGCTCCTACAGCCCCTCACCCCTCGGGAGGAGGGTGCAGGGGGCTGCAGGGGAGGGGCCAGGATCCGATATCACCACTGCGACATTCGGAGCAAGGCGTTCTCAGGAAGTAGGCCCTCTGCTGGGGAGGTGCCTCAGGGCCTGCCCCTGGCAGAGGACCCGTGGTCGTCGGGGGAACCGCTGGCGACCGCTCTACCCCATCAGGCGGCGTCCTGGGTTCCGGTCGTTGCTGATGGCACTAGAGTGTGGTGCAAGGCAGGGCCCTCGTCTGGCGATATGAAGCAAGGCCAGTACCTGTGAAGAAGGCCCAGTGCCTGTGAAGCTCGCCGCCCTGTGACACTCTCACGTAATAATGAGTGGGGCTGTACACGCCCCGGAGTCTCAGGGGTGCCGGCCTCAGGCCCTGGGGCTCCCTCCCACGCCCAGTGCATAGCACTTAGCTTCGCGCTGGTGAGAAGACGTCGAAGACTAGATTAGGTGGCGGACGCGGCTTTTTGTCTGCCTTTTGTTGCCTTGCCCTTTGGCTATTGCTTTCCCCCGCTGGATTTAAGTTGGATTCGAATTTGAGATTTGCGTGTGTTTGGGGAAGGGGTGCTTATTATCGCTCGAGCCGTTTCTCGCGTTCTGATTACCGCTCCGTCACAGCTGCCTCCCCTCGCGAGCCCCTCGCGAGTCGGGTCAGGCCTGGCTCGTGCGCAACCTAGACTGCCGCTGTTACTCCCCCTCGGGAGGCTTTTCGGGGGCCTGCGGAGGTTGTCTTGTTTAAAAAGGCCCAGAGCCTGTGAAGCAAGGCGAGTGCCTGTGAAGCTCTTGCTCTCGAGGAAAAGGCCCGGAGCCTGTGAAGCTCTCGCGCTCGAGGAAAAGACCTGGAGCCTGTGAAGCAAGGCGAGTGCCTGTGAAGCTCTCGCTCTTGTGGAGAAGGCCCGGAGCCTGTGAAGCAAGGCGAGTGCCTCTGAAGCTCTCGCTCTCATGGAAAAGGCCCAGAGCCTGTGAAGTAAGGCGAGTGCCTGTGAAGCTCTCGCTCTCGTGGAAAAGGCCCGGAGCCTATGAAGCAAGGCGAGTGCCTGTGAAGCTCTCGCGCTTGAGGAAAAGGCCCGGAGCCTGTGAAGCAAGGCGAGTGCCTGTGAAGCTCTCGCGCTCAAGGGAAAGGCCCGGAGCCTGCGAAGCGAGGCGAGCGCTTGTGGAGTCATCGCGTCCGGAAGAAGGCCCAGGGCCCATGGAGAAGGCCAACGCATGAGGAGTTTCTCATCAGCGACAACCTCACATCCTAAGGACCCAGCTAGAAAGCACCCAAGGCGTCGCGCCCTCCTGCAGGCCACCACTGAACCAACGTGGGACAAAGAGTGAAAAAGACAGGAGCGATACGCTCTCAGTCGGACCAATCCCCCAATGCGTCCCCGGAAGCACCTCCTGAGCCCTCGCCGGAGTCGCCAATCTCGCCATCGACGCCCGCGTCGCTGCCGGCGGCGTCAGGGCCACTCGCCGCGCCGTCCTCGTCAGCACCCACGACCACGTCGCTGTCGTCCGAAGCGAAGGCCCTGATGAGGGCGTCCATGTTATCCTCCACCCAGCATGACAGGTCGTCCCGGACGGACTGGGGGACTGGGGCGATGACGGCGTCGAAGTCGAAGCAGGGATTCATGTTCTGAAGATGGCTGAAGACACGGGAGAAGGCGCGCTTGAGCAAGGCGTGGCTCCTCTCCTCCACCAACCTGTCGGCCCTAACCGACCGCGCCTCCAGCTCCGCCACCACGGCGGTGAAGAACTGCAGGTTACCGGCGTAGTTGATCATGTGTGGCACACCGACAGACGCCTCGCAGATGTTGCCCAAGGCCGAGTTGGCCCTCTCCCTGAGCATGGTGAACATTGGGCCATGCGCGTGCTCCACGAGCCACTGCTGGCGTATTTCGTCAGCGTTCTGGCGCTCGACGGCCTCGACCTCTTCCACCTGTTGGCGAAGGCGGAGCACCTCGGCTTGAGAGGCGGCCAGCTCTTTCTGCGCTGCCTCAACAGCGGCCCGGGAGACGTCGGCCAGCCGCATCGCCTCGTCCCGTTGGGTCCTCAGGGCCGCGGTTCTGCCTTCAGCCTTGACCCGGATCATCCTCAGCTTCCCCTCGAACTCACGCTTGAGGCCTTGGCGCGCCATCGCCACCTGACGACAAACCTCCTCCAGGACACACGCTTCCCGCGCAGCGATGTCGTCCTCCGCCTGCGTCACTAGGCGCTCCCTCGTCTCTAGCCTCTCGTACTCACGGGAGCGTTCGGCGGCCTCCAGCGCCAACGCTTCCTCACGCTTCTGAAGCTCAGCTGGGTCATCGGAGGCCACCTCCATCGACGCGAGGGCTGCCTCGCGCAGCTCCGCTTGCTCCTCCAACGAGTGGCCCCGGGCCAGGAGCTCGCGAGCTCGTTCATCTGCCGCCTCTCGCCACCCGTCAGCCCTCCGGGCCTCCTCGATGGCCTGGGAGCGGGCCACTCGGGAGGCCTCCAACGACGCCTTCGCTTCTTCATCATCAAGGTCGCGCTGGCGGCGCGCATGGGCGAGGGCGGCTTCCAGCTCGTGCCTCCCTGCAGCTAGGTGCAGGCCCTCGGCCTCCAGGCGAGCATCTTCAGCGGCAAGCTCTTCCCCAAGCAGGTCCACCGCGTCGGCCGCTCGTCGAAGGAACCCTTGGCGACGCGAGCGGCACTCCCGAGCGCGCTCGAGCACATCTTCCACGTCATCATCCACCCCAAGCAGGCGCCGGGGGCTGCGGGTCATCGTTCCCCCTCCGGGCAGGGGGCTGGGGGCTGGCGACCTCCCAACGGCCGGATGTGCCATATCAGAAGCCCGACCAAGGGCCAGCCCACCTCCAGATGAGGGGCGTAGGTGGAGCCTCAACCAGTCACAGCCTAAGACCAGACGGGAGGTACCCGACAGGCTGGCTATCCCCTGAGAAGGCCCGCGAAGGAAAAGCGCGGGGAATGAAGGGCCGCGGCGCACCTCGGGACGATTCGCCCCATCAGACGGCCTCACCACGAGGGCAGAGCTGCTGGAGCACTTGAGGATGGCGGAGGAGGCGAAGCCGAGGAAGGCGGTGCCTCGGCGACTCCCGCGATCTCAGTTGGAAGGGGCCTGCGAAGCAAGAATCAGCGAAAGCAACAAGAGGATCAGGAGTCAGAGAGGAAAAAGACTTACTCGTCAGTGGCGAAGTACTGCCTGCGCTTCAGCACGCGACAAGGGGAGTCAACACCCAGAGCCTCCCTCTTCCTCCGGAGGGCCTCGAAGTCCACGCGGAAGCGGCCCAAGAGAAGAGCACAAGGATCAACCTGCCGTGGGGACGAGGCACCAGGACGGCCCCCGTCAGGAGCGCCCGCCTGGCGCGTGCCACCAATCACCTGGTCGGAAGCCGGGACCAGGGCCTCGAAGGCCCCGGCCCCGGGCGCTGGGAGCGGCTGCCTACCACCTTCAGCCGCAGCAGTACGGGCCTCAGGAGCTGTCTCCTCACGAGCGGCCTCAGGCGCCGCACCCACCTCCGGAGCTGTCTCCTCACGAGCGGCCTCAGGCGCCGCACCCTCCTCCGGAGCCGTCCCCTCACGAGCGGCGCACAACGCTGCCCCCTCCTCCGAAGCCTCCACGGCCTCAGGCGCCTCCTTCCTCCCTTCTCCGCCGCTTGAGGAGGAGTCGCCTTGGCCGGTTGGGAGGGGAGTCACCACTACAGGGTTCTCGCGAGGCCCTTGGAGACCGGCGGGGCGCAGCCCCCACTCATCGAAGTCGGGCATCTGCTTCACAAAGTCAGCCTTGCTCTGACAGAGATATAGCAAGGCCCCGCCTTGCCAGATGTTGCCAGGATTGGGGTCCCCGGCCAAAGTCAGGAGCGTCGGCTTCAGCGCCGCGCTGGCCAGGTCTTCTTCCTGGAGCCTCATGTCGTCCTCGCGCCCCCGGAAGGCCCACATTCGGCGAGAGTGCCGCTGCAGGGGAGCGACACGACACAACAGAAACTCCTTCACCACCTTGGGCGCTGTCACGCCGAGTTTCCTCAGGAGTGCGAAGCGGGGCCAGACGAAGACAAGCCGAGGGCTCTTCAGCGTCTCCTGGCCCCAACCCGAATTAGGGACGGCAGGCGAGGTCGGCCCCGATAGCAGGGGACTGGGCACCCCCGCATCCACATACAACCATCGCTCACGGAACCCGGCTGCGGGCTGGGGGAGTCGGAAGTCAATTCCAGACGCCTCGGACACAGGCTCGGAGCAAAGCTCGCGCATGCCCAGCACTGGGAAGGATCGACAAGACGCGGCGAGAAGAAGTGGCGCAGAAGGGCGACCGAAGGAGGGATGCCCACCATGGCTTTGCAAACGAAGGCGAAGACCGAAAGGAGGGTGATGGACTCAGGACTGAGATGCATTAAGTGGATCTGATAATGCGAAAGCACGGCATTGAAGAAATCGGAGAAAGGGGGAACCAGACCCGCCCACAAGGCATCAGTAAAACATGGGACCTCAGTGGCTGTCCTGTCAATGGAGAAGTGGGACGTGGGCCAGGCGGTCGTCCTTTCGCACTCGTTGAAGACGGTGGCCAGGGCCAAGCTGTCCCTACCCAGGCACTCTTGGTTGAGCACAGTTGATCGGCCGACGAGAGGGGCCACCGTTGGCGGCACACAAGACGAAGGCATGGATTTCTGTGCTCTCTCCTTCCCCGCCGGAGCCATGGCGATGGGAAGGAGGGGGGATTCGAGATTGGATTGAAGGCAGGGGGAGGCGCTCGAAAGAAGGGAGAACAGAAGACACCCGAGCAACAGGAAAGGGGACGGCTGTGTACAACTACCAGGCCGCCTAGCAGGGCGCACAATAAGGAAGCATGGGGGAACGGTGCCGCCCACGTCCAATCAACCGCCATGCGGCGTCCAAGGCCGCAGGCTGTTAGGGCCCACGGCGCTTCGCCCTTGCCCTTTCGCCTCTCGACACGGCCAAGTCCATGCGCGCCTTGGGCCCGGGGGCTACTGTCGGCGTTCTGGGAACGGGGGTCCCCAGACTTGCCTGCCTGCGGCGTGGCTCGAGTGGGGGCCCAACGCGGCCCATCTTCATCAACACGAGGCTCAAGACCTTCGCGAGGGGCCAAGCCTCGCCAGGCGGACGACACGGCGCATCCTCAGGCACAGCCTCGTCAGGCTGGCTCGCGAGGAGGCGGAGAGTTCAAGGCGGGGTACCTCGCGAGGTACCTATGACGCAAGCCATGACGACACGGGGCACCAGGCGGGTGCCAGCGCACGCAGCGTCCCTCTTTCCCCTTTGGTGCAAAGGGGGCAAGCGTATCAGTGGAGTACCGAGGCATCAGGCAAAGGTTGCCACTTCGGTGCAACGAGACCAAGGCCAGGAGGACTACGAGACAAAGGTCACCATGGAGCCCAGCGCGGTGTCATCACCAGAGCCATTGGCAGGCGAAGACTGCTTTTGTCAGGATAGATGTACTCGCTGTCCCCCTTCAAATTAGCCCGCCATTGTTGGATCCCTTCCCGCTCAATATTTGGGGAGAGGACCAGGGCCTCTATAAATAGGACTAGCCACCCACATAGCGAGGGGTCGGTGGGTTCGTTTGGTTCACAAGTAGAGAGAGAGAGAAAGAGGGTGATTGAACTCTTCACAATAGTTCATCGCCTCAGTCAAGAACAGACCCTCGCGAGGCTGTTCTTCCTTGTATTGTTCATCCTCACCAGCCCCAGGAGGCAATCCATCCACCACACACTGGAGTAGGGTATTACACCACATCGGTGGCCCGAACTAGTATAAATCTTGTGTCTTTCGTGCAGCTCTTTTAGTAGTTTAGATCCCATTGAGACGGAGAGGTTGAAGGTGAGATTTCCGCGCGCACCCCAGTGTTCGAACCTTAAGGGTCTGCCGGAACCCGAAATCCGACAGTGGCGCAGCAGGGCCACCGAAGGCTACACCCCCACGTGGGCCTCGTAGTAGTAAGCGAAGATCGCCAGAAGGAGGACAGAGTTGGGGTGGAGATGTAGAGCCTGCAAGTCATAATGACGGAGGACGAAGAAGAACTCGGAGAAGGGAGGCACCAAGCCCGCAGCAATGGAGCTCACAAAGAGAGGATAAAAGGTGCTCCCTCTGTCCTCAGGGGTGGCGGAGCCGGTCTTGAACACCTTCGTCCCGTCGATGCCCTGCGCCGCCGCCATCCAGCGCAACCGAGCAAGGCTCGCCTTGGGCACGTTCGGTGGGTCCAGAGCAGGAGAATACCAAGCTTTGGCCGGAGGTTGGCGAGGCGCCATGGCTTCCTAGGTCACGCAGCTGGAGTAGATCTGGAAGTTTAGAGGAAGAAAGGGAAGGCACAAGAAAGGGGATCCAAGCGACGACGAGAGAGCAAAAGGTGAAGTCTGGGCAGATGCCGCTCCTTTACCAACCTGCGTGGTTGCTGAAGCACCCACGTCCCGTCAACCGCCATGCGGCGCCCAAGGCCGCAGGCTGTTAGGGCCCGCGGCGCTTCGCCCTTGCCCTTTCGCCTCTTGGCACGGCCAAGCCCATGCTCGCCATGGGCCCGGGGGCTACCGTCGGTGTTCTGGGAACGGGGGTCCCCAGACTTGCCTGCCTGCGGCCTGCGGCGTGGCTCGAATGGGGGCCCAACATGGCCCATCTTCATCAAGCACAAGACTCAAGACCCTCGCGAGGGGCCAAGCCTCGCGAGGCGGACGACACGGCGCATCCTCAGGCGCAGCCTCCTCAGGCTGGCTCGCGAGGAGACGGAGATATCAAGGCGGGGTGTCTCGTGAGGCGCCCGTGACGCAAGTCATGACGATTGAGGGCGCCAGGCGGGCGCCAGCGCGCGTAGCGTCCTTCTTTCCTCTTTGGTGCAAAGGGGGTAAGCGCAGCCGCAGAGTACCGAGGCATCAGGCAAAGGTTGCCATTTCGGTGCAACGAGACCAGGACCAAGCGGACTACGAGACGGAGGTCACCATGGAGCCCAGCACGGCGTCACCGCAGAGTCTTTCGCAGGCGAAGACCACCTTTAGTCAGGATAAGAGTACTTGTTGTCCCCCTTCAAATTAGCCCGCCATTGTTGGCTCACTTCCTGCTCGATATTTGGGAAGAGGACCAGGGCCCCAATAAATAGGACCGGCCACCCACGTAGCAGGGGGGTTCGATCAGTTGGTTCGTTTGGTTCTTGTAGGGAGGCACACAGAGTAGAGAAAGAGAGAGAGAGAGGTGACCAAACTCCTCCCTTCATTTCGTCGCCCCAGCTAAGAACAGACCCTCGCGAGGCAGTTCTTCCTTGTATTGTCCATCATCATCAGCCCAAAGAGGCAATCCATCCACCACACACTGGAGTAGGGTATTACACCACAATGGTGGCCCGAACCAGTATAAACCTTGTGTCTCTTGTGTGATTCCTTTAGTAGTTTAGATCTTTGTGAGACGGGGAGGTTGAGGACGTGATCTCCACGCGCACCCCAGTGATCGAACCTTAAGGGTCTGCCGGAACCCGAAATCCGACACTAGCAACCTCCATTACAAAGAAGTTCCGTTACGCGGTCCAACCCGGCGCGCGCCGCTCAGTCGCTGACATCACAAAGGCTTCGGCTGATACCACGACGTCGGGTGCCCATAACTGTCCCCACGTAGATGGTTAGTGTGTATAGGCCAGTAGCGAGACTCAGATCAAATACCAAGATCTCGTTAAACGTGTTATCTTGAAGACACCGCGAACGCCGATCAGGGCCAGGCCCACCTCTCTCCTAGGTGGTCTCAACCTGCCCTGTCGCTCCGCCACAAAGATCCACCCAGAGGGCCGTCGGGACAAAGGTCCTTTCAGCCCCCAATCCGTGAATCACTCATGGGTACTCCTCGAGCCAACCCGACTTTAGTCATCACATGTATCATGTATAAAGTATAGGTATATACCCGTGATCAACTCCCGAGTGATCACGGCCCGATAGTATAGCATGGCAGACGGACAAGAATGTATGGCCACTGATGATAAACTAGCATCCTATACTAAGCATTTAGGATTGGAGGTAAGGTATCAACAGTTGTAGCAACAATGACAGGCTATGCATCAGGATAGGATTATAGGAAAGCAGTAACATGCTACACTACTCTAATGCAAGCAGTATAGAGGAGAGTAGGCGATATCTGGTGATCAAGGGGGGGGGGCTTGCCTGGTTGCTCTGGCAAGAAGGGTTCGTCGTTGATGTAGTCGATCACAGGGGTACCGGCATCGGTCTCAGGGTCTACCAGAAAGAAGTAACGGAGGGGGAACACAATAAATAACAGAGCAATCAAAGCATCACAAAGCATAACATGACAAACGCGGTGCTAGATGTGCCCTAACACGGTAGTAGGTGATACCGGCGAAGGGAGAGAACATCCAGGAAAGTATCCCTGGTGTTTCGCGTTTTCGAACAGATGAACCGGAGGGGGAAGTTGCGAGTTTGATATGTTAGGGGTGTGTGGCGGACAAACGGCTGCGTATCCAGATTCGTCTCGTCGTTCTGATCAACTTTCATGTACAAAGTATTTTCATCCGAAGTACGGTTTATTTTATATTAATTTTCAAAGCTTTAACTTATTTTTCTATAATATTATTATTAAATTAATTCGAAAAAGAATTATTGCATCATCGTGACATCAGCGGTCAAAGTTGACCGTTAACCAGTCAACTGACGGGTGGGTCCCATTTGCCATTGACTCGGATTAACTAAACAGGTTAATTAGTTTAATTACTTGATTAGGTTAACTAATTCTAATTAGTTTAGTTAAACAAAATTAATTAACATAATTATTTCACTAATTAATTATTTATTTATTAATTTTTACTAATTTTATTTTCATTATTATTATTAATTTTAACAATCTGGGCAGTGGGCCCCGTTTGGAAGTGGCTAGCGAGCGGGCAACGGGCGCTGGGCGCCAGCCCGATAAGGCGCTCGCCCAGCCAGCCGTGGGGCGCCGACGGCCAAGTGCCCGGCCGGAGGCGGCGACTGGACCGGCGAGCGGGAGGCGCGGTGGCCGTCGGGGGAGGGGGCGCTGCGGCGGCTGTCGCGCAAGAGCAGCAGCAGCGACAAGCGCGGTGAGGCCCCGCGCGCGGGCGTGCAGCAAGGGCGCGAGGCGGGATCGCGACGCGGGGCTTGCAGCAGGCCAGGGGCGAGGCACAACGGCGCGAGGCGAGGGTGCGTGAGCGGTTAGCGGGGCGCGGGCGGGAGGAGGGGCCGCGAGACGCGCGGGCGGTGGCTGCGGGGCATGGGGTGCTGTTGCGAGCAGGGGAGGAGGCGCGCGCGGGCGCGCTTCAGGGATGAGCGAGGCACGGGTTGCGCGCGGTGCGAGCACGGCCCAGAGCGTGGGTAGCGCGCGACTGCAAAGGGGGAAGGCGGCAGCCTCTGAGCGGCAGCAGGCGCAGGAAGGGGAAGAGGAGGAGATGCCGAGGCCTCACCATGGGGTCGTGGGGTCTAGGCAGTGGAGGGCGAGGAGGAGGATGGGGACGTCATTCCGGCAGGGAGGTAGGCCGTCGTGGTGGCTCCGGGCGGCGGCGGGGTCCGCTGACGACGTCGGGAGAGGACGGCGAGGCGACGGCGGAGACGGGGCGCAGGGACGAGGCGGCGGGTTCGGGCGTGCCGGGGTCGGGGGTGACGGGATCGGGGCGTCGGTTGCCCCCGATCCAGATCCACTCGGGGCGGGGTGCGAGAGAGACAGTGGGGGAACGAGGGAAGTGGGGGTGGTAGCGGTTTAGGGTTTGGTCTAGTGGGGGGATAAGGGGGGCCGGGCGTGGGCCGGCCTGGCTGGGAGATGGCCCAGTTGGGCCGGGGTCTTTTCTCTTTCTTGTTTTACCTTTTTTTGTTTATTATTCTTTTACTGATTTTATTTGATTTCTCAATTTATGTTTGTTTGCAAAATATGTTATTAACACCCAAATTTGCATTACCAAATATACCTCTACCACAATAACTTTGGCACCTAAAAATAGTTTTGTAATTATTTATTATTTAAAAGTATTTAGATAATAGTTTTTGCTACTATTTATTAACATTTGAATATTTAAACCTTTTATTAAAGTGTGGTTTCTCCACCATAATTACCTATGCATTATTTGTCACATCCAGAACATTTTGGTTTTAATATTTCAAAACTTTTATTGTTTATCTTGAATTTGAATTTTGAATCTGAACAGGGTTGAATCATCGCGAGATTAACAACGGAAATCGAGGTGATGTGGCATTGTCAGCAGAGATTACTGTAGCTTAAATATCCGGGCGTCACAATTCTCCTCCACTACAAGAAATCTCGTCCCGAGATTTAAGAGGTGGAATAAGGGGGAAACGTCTGGTTATGAAATCCTAACGAATCTTCTCGGTCTTGGTTGCTCTTCTCAAAGTGGTCGATCCATAGCGCTGATGTCTTCATTACTCTGCTTCAGGTCATCAGGATGAAGTTGTCGTCCTTCTTTCATGATCTTCACCGTAATTACGAAAGGGTAAGAAGGGAAAACTCGATATGGATGGATCCTAACAAGATCGAGCATCAGGCGGTTAACTCAGGGAAGAAGCATAAGTATCTCTCGACTTGAAACTTAAGAAGATATCGAGAGCAAAGTAAGAAGGTACCATGAGAAGCTTCAACAGATAGGCAATCGTTCGATGCCTAATCAGAAGGTGAAAGGGTTTCAGGGCAACGAGAATAGGTATTGCGCCTCATACCAGAATAGATCACTAGACAGGTGGTCCGTGAATTACATATGAAGTCAAGCGCGAGGAACAACCTTGGGAACAAGTGGTGTACAGGAGAGTCAGGTTTCGATCCTGTGGAACTGTGGGTTATGGGTCCACCATGTGGGATAAAAGTAGGACGGGTGACATCTTGCATGGTCACGATAGCAAGGCATGTCAGAGGCTAGTCTGTCAGTTATGTCGGCAACAACATCGATACCAAGGGCGAGGGACGAAGAGAACCATTTTCCTGCTCGTTGAACGAGGCGGATCAATAGGCAAAGTTCTCGTCCATCGGTGGTTACCGGGATGCTATCAACAATGGTAACAGGGTCTTACTGACAGAGTTGTACAACGAGGTGCTTACTAAGCAGGGAATTATCACTGCTCAGTTAAGTCAGATTACAAGAAAGCTTAACAAGACAATGGAAAGGAAAATGTGATTATCAGGTTTAATAGAAGAATGGAATGGAAAATGTGTTTTAAACACATAATTCAGGGATATATCCTTCCCAAGGACAAGCAGAGCATGATATCCATGGCAGGATATCATGTAGAAAACCCTTTAAGTAAGGGGAGAGAAATTTCATGACATTACCCATACAACGGTGTTTGGATAATGGTTAAAGAAAACTTAGCATTGCGCTTTCAATGCTCTTATTGAAAATCGGAGTACCACAGACATGCCTCGAGATAGCATGGACATGGTCAACAGGTGAAGATCAAACTTTGGAAACACAAAGGATCCATCAGGAATAACTTATAGAATAAGTCTTACAATTTCCTCATGGAAGAATGGATAACCTTACTGAAAAGGAATCTATAACCATAGGGCCTCCGGCCGGGTGTGCTAAGCACGACATCCTGGGTATAAAAGATGGTAATACTCCAAGGTAAAGAGGAACAAATGTTGGATAGCAAGGAACTCAAGGTATAACACAGAACAAGAACAAGTTTGTGTTGGAGGGAAGGCAATAAGGTTGTCGATGATAACACAATTCATCGAGGGGCAAGGATGGTATTTCTCATTATGACTTCGATTGATATCCTAGAAGAGCTCATAAGATTGATGATGATCACGACACAATTGTTGAGCGATTTCATGAAGATGTAATCCACCGGCGATGACTTCAAGTCAAAAGAATGATGAAGCAGAAGGTTATTGGAAACCACGGGTACGGCACAAACTCAAAACCAAGCTTGTGGTTTAAGGAGAAATGATATGATGAGGAAAATTGACGTAAGCTTAGCTCATCATCGAAATTGTGCTCTGGGAAGGACCAGGTAGCACCGTTAAGAGCAGGACGATAAGGATATAGCCGATCAAGCTAGGAATGACTTGAAGGATTATTTAAACTCGTAAGCAACGAAAATTAATTAGGGTTATTGAATCGGAGTGCGGACTCGATTCACTATTCGGTGTTCTCGGTTGACGACAACCCAGAACCCATGAAAAATTGGAACCAGTGAGAAATAATAGCTGATGAAGACTCATAATATGCAACACAGTTCTTAGATATTCTCGAGATACCAGACGGTAATACTCGACGGTAGATCAAGGTAGAGGTTGGACTGGTGTATTGACTTGCAAAAGACAAGTACTTTAACTTGTCCGAAAAATGGGATCAAAGAGAAAATATGGTCGGAACCACGATTGCAAAAGGCCAGATTCTAGATATAAGATGAACTTATACCAAAGGAACAATTAATTTAAGAGAAGCTTTAATGATAAGATCTACATCGTGTCCATGGGCATGAACACAAAGTTCAAGGTCGACTCCCACTTCTTCAATGCATAACCTTTCATTCACTGCTCGTATTTCAAAAATGACATTAGTTGTTGAAAGTTTTTTGTTACCTGGTGCAATACCAGATAAGTATGACCCGTGAAATCTTTCGGGTTCACACGGATTAGGGAAGGCGTAGGTTCAACCCATCAGGGCATCTTAGGAACATATACCACAAACTTCGGAGTAAATAATACAAGCTCGAAGGTAGAGCAGTGTTCAAAAGCAGATGATACAATTTACCAAAGGCATTATTGAAGGAAATATGCCCTAGAGGCAATAATAAAGTTATTATTTATTTCCTTATATCATGATAAATGTTTATTATTCAAGCTAGAATTGTATTAACCGGAAACATAATACATGTGTGAATACATAGACAAACAGAGTGTCACTAGTATGCCTCTACTTGACTAGCTCGTTAATCAAAGATGGTTATGTTTCCTAACCATGAACAAAGAGTTGTTATTTGATTAACAAGGTCACATCATTAGTTGAATGATCTGATTGACATGACCCATTCCATTAGCTTAGCACCCGATCGTTTAGTATGTTGCTATTGCTTTCTTCATGACTTATACATGTTCCTATAACTATGAGATTATGCAACTCCCGTTTACCGGAGGAACACTTTGGGTACTACCAAACGTCACAACGTAACTGGGTGATTATAAAGGAGTACTACAGGTGTCTCCAATGGTAGATGTTGGGTTGGCGTATTTCGAGATTAGGGTTTGTCACTCCGATTGTCGGAGAGGTATCTCTGGGCCCTCTCGGTAATACACATCACATAAGCCTTGCAAGCATTATAACTAAGATGTTAGTTGTGAGATGATGTATTACGGAACGAGTAAAGAGACTTGCCAGTAACGAGATTGAACTAGGTATTGGATACCGACGACCGAATCTCGGGCAAGTAACATACCGATGACAAAGGGAACAACGTATGTTGTTATGCGGTCTGACCGATAAAGATCTTCGTAGAATATGTAGGAGCCAATATGGGCATCCAGGTCCCGCTATTGGTTATTGACCGGAGACGTGTCTCGGTCATGTCTACATTGTTCTCGAACCGTAGGGTCCGCACGCTTAAACGTTACGATGACAGTTATTATGAGTTTATGCATTTTGATGTACCGAAGGTTGTTCGGAGTCCCGGATGTGATCACGGACATGACGAGGAGTCTCGAAATGGTCGAGACATAAAGATTGATATATTGGAAGCCTATGTTTGGACATCGGAAGTGTTCCGGGTGAAATCGGGATTTTACCGGATTACCGGGAGGGTTACCGGAACCCCCCGGGAGCCAAATGGGCCTACATGGGCCTTAGTGGAAAGGTGAAAGGGGCTGCCATGGAGGGCTGTGCGCCTCCCCCCTCCCCTAGTCCTATTAGGACTAGGAGAGGTGGCCGGCCACCTCTCTCTCTCTCTTTCCCCCTTGGAGTCCTAGTTGGAATAGAATTGGAGGGGGGAGTCCTACTCTCGGTAGGAGTAGGACTCCTCCTGCGCCTCCCTTGCTTGGCCGGCCAGCCCTCCCCCTCTCATCCTTTATATACAGGGGCAGGGGGCACCTCTAGACACACAAGTTGATCGTTGAGATCGTTCCTTAGCCGTGTGCAGTGCCCCCTGCCACCAAATTCCACCTCGATCATACCGTTGTAGTGCTTAGGCGAAGCCCTGCGTCGGTAGTACATCAAGATCGTCACCACGCCGTTGTGCTGACGGAACTCTTCCTCGACGCTTTGCTGGATCGGAGCCCGAGGATCGTCATCGAGCTGAATGTGTGCTAAGAACTCGGAGGTGCCGGAGTAACGGTGCTTGGATCGGTCGGATCGGGAAGACGTACGACTACTTCCTCTATGTTGTGTGATCGCTTCCGCAGTCGGTCTGCGTTGGTACGTAGACAACACTCTCCCCTCTCGTTGCTATGCATCACCATGATCTTGCGTGTGCGTAGGAAATTTTTTGAAATTACTACGTTCCCCAACAGTGGCATCCGAGCCTAGGTTTTATGGTTTGATGTTATTTGCACGAGTAGAACATAAGTGAGTTGTGGGCGATACAAGTCATACTACCTACCAGCATGTCATACTTTGGTTTGGTGGTATTGCTGGACGAGACGACCCGGACCAACCTTACACGTACGCTTACGCGAGACCGGTTCCCTCGACGTGCTTTGCACATAGATGGCTTGCGGGCGACTGTCTCTCCAACTTTAGTTGAACCGAGTGTGGCTACGCCCGGTCCTTGAGAAGGTTAAAACGGAGTCTATTTGACAAACTATCGTTGTGGTTTTGATGCGTAGGTGAGATGAGTTCTTGCTTAAGCCCGTAGCAGCCACGTAAAACTTGCAACAACAAAGTAGAGGACGTCTAACTTGTTTTTGCAGGGCATGTTGTGATGTGATATGGTCAAGGCATGATGCTGATTTTATTGTATGAGATGATCATGTTTTGTAGCCAAGTTATTGGCAACTGGCAGGAGCCATATGGTTGTCGCTTTATTGTATGCAATGCAATCGCGATGTAATGCTTTACTTTATTACTAAATGGTAGTGATAGTCGTGGAAGCATAAGATTGGCGAGACGACAACGATGCTACGATGGAGATCAAGGTGTCGCGCCGGTGATGATGGTGATCATGACGGTGCTTCGGAGATGGAGATCACAAGCACAAGATGATGATGGCCATATCATATCACTTATATTGATTGCATGTTATGTTTATCTTTTATGCATCTTATCTTGCTTTGTTTGACGGTAGCATTATAAGATGATCTCTCACTAAATTATCAAGAAGTGTTCTCCCTGAGTATGCACCGTTGCCAAAGTTCGTCGTGCCCAGACACCACGTGATGATCGGGTGTGATAAGCTCTACGTCCATCTACAACGGGTGCAAGCCAGTTTTGCACACGCAGAATACTCAGGTTAAACTTGACGAGCCTAGCATATGCAGATATGGCCTCGGAACACAGAGACCGAAAGGTCGAGCGTGAATCATATAGTAGATATGATCAACATGACGATGTTCACCATTGAAAACTACTCCATCTCACGTGATGATCGGTTATGGTTTAATTGATTTGGATCACGTGATCACTTAGAGGATTAGAATGATGTCTATCTAAGTGGGAGTTCCTAAGTAATTTGATTAACTGAACTTAAACTTATCATGAACTTAGTACCTGATAGTATCTTGCTTGTTTATGTTGATTGTAGATAGATGGCTCGTGCTGTTGTTCCGTTGAATTTTAATGCGTTCCTTGAGAAAGCAAAGTTGAAAGATGATGGTAGCAATTACACGGACTGGGTCCGTAACCTGAGGATTATCCTCATTGCTGCACAGAAGAATTACGTCCTGGAAGCACCGCTGGGTGCCAAGCCTACTGCTGGAGCAACACCAGATGTTATGAACGTCTGGCAGAGCAAAGCTGATGACTACTCGATAGTTCAGTGTGCCATGCGTTACGGCTTAGAATCGGGACTTCAACGACGTTTTGAACGTCATGGAGCATATGAGATGTTCCAGGAGTTGAAGTTAATATTTCAAGCAAATGCCCGAATTGAGAGATATGAAGTCTCCAATAAGTTCTATAGCTGCAAGATGGAGGAGAACAGTTCTGTCAGTGAGCATATACTCAAAATGTCTGGGTATAATAATCACTTGATTCAGATGGGAGTTAATCTTCCAGATGATTGCGTCATTGACAGAATTCTCCAATCACTGCCACCAAGCTACAAGAGCTTCGTGATGAACTATAATATGCAAGTGATGAACAAGACTATTCCCAAGCTCTTCGCAATGCTGAAAGCTGCGGAGGTAGAAATCAAGAAGGAGCATCAAGTGTTGATGGTCAACAAGACCACTAGTTTCAAGAAAAAGGGCAAAAGGAAGAAGAAGGGGAACTTCAAGAAGAACAGCAAGCAAGTTGCTGCTCAGGAGAAGAAACCCAAGTCTGGACCTAAGCCTGAAACTGGGTGCTTCTACTGCAAGCAGACTGGTCACTGGAAGCGGAACTGCCCCAAGTATTTGGCGGATAAGAAGGATGGCAAGGTGAACAAAGGTATATGTGATATACATGTTATTGATGTGTACCTTACTAGAGCTCGCAGTAGCACCTGGGTATTTGATACTGGTTCTGTTGCTAATATTTGCAACTCGAAACAGGGACTACGGAATAAGTGGACGCTAGCAAAGGACGAGGTGACGATGCGCGTGGGAAACGGTTCCAAACTCGATGTGATCGCGGTCGGCACACTACCTCTACATCTACCTTCGGGATTAATATTAGACCTAAATAATTGTTATTTGGTGCCAGCGTTGAGCATGGACATTATATCTGGATCTTGTTTAATGCGAGACGGTTATTCATTTAAATCAGAGAATAATGGTTGTTCTATTTATATGAGTAATATCTTTTATGGTCATGCACCTTTGAAGAGTGGTCTATTCTTGTTGAATCTCGATAGTAGTGATACACATATTCATAATGTAGAAGCCAAAAGATGCAGAGTTGATAATGATAGTGCAACTTATTTGTGGCACTGCCGTTTAGGTCATATCGGTGTAAAGCGCATGAAGAAACTCCATACTGATGGGCTTTTGGAACCACTTGATTATGAATCACTTGGTACTTGCGAACCGTGCCTCATAGGCAAGATGACTAAAACACCGTTCTCCGGTACTATGGAGAGAGCAACAGATTTATTGGAAATCATACATACCGATGTATGTGGTCCGATGAATATTGAGGCTCGTGGCGGATATCGTTATTTTCTCACCTTCACAGATGATTTAAGCAGATCTGGGTATATCTACTTAATGAAACATAAGTCTGAAACATTTGAAAAGTTCAAGGAATTTCAGAGTGAAGTTGAAAATCATCATAACAAGAAAATAAAGTTTCTGCGATCTGATCGTGGAGGAGAATATTTGAGTTACGAGTTTGGTGTACATTTGAAAAATTGTGGAATAGTTTCGCAACTCACGCCACCCGGAACACCACAGCGTAATGGTGTGTCCGAACATCGTAATCTTACTTTACTAGATATGGTGCGATCTATGATGTCTCTTACTGATTTACCGCTATCGTTTTGGGGTTATGCTTTAGAGACGGCCGCATTCACGTTAAATAGGGCACCATCAAAATCCGTTGAGACGACGCCTTATGAACTATGGTTTGGCAAGAAACCAAAGTTGTCGTTTCTTAAAGTTTGGGGCTGCGATGCTTATGTGAAAAAGCTTCAACCTGATAAGCTCGAACCCAAAGCAGAGAAATGTGTCTTCATAGGATACCCAAAGGAGACTGTTGGGTATACCTTCTATCACAGATCCGAAGGCAAGACATTCGTTGCTAAGAATGGATCATTTCTAGAGAAGGAGTTTCTCTCGAAAGAAGTGAGTGGGAGGAAAGTAGAACTTGACGAGGTAACTGTACCTGCTCCCTTATTGGAAAATAGTACATCACAGAAAACTGTTTCTGCGACACCTATACCAATTAGTGAGGAAGCTAATGATGATGATCATGAAACTTCAGGACAAGATACTACTGAACCACGTAGATCAACCAGAGTGAGATCCGCACCAGAGTGGTACGGTAATCCAATTCTGGAAGTCATGCTACTAGATCGTGATGAACCTACGAACTATGAAGAAGCGATGGTGAGCCCAGATTCCGCAAAGTGGCTTGAGGCCATGAAATCTGAGATGGGATCCATGTATGAGAACAAAGTATGGACTTTGGTTGACTTGCCCGATGATTGGCAAGCAATTGAGAATAAATGGATCTTCAAGAAAAAGACTGACGCTGACGGTAATATTACTGTCTATAAAGCTCGACTTGTCGCAAAAGGTTTTTGACAAGTTCAAGGGGTTGACTACGATGAGACCTTCTCACCCGTAGCGATGCTTAAGTCCGTCAGAATCATGTTAGCAATTGCCGCATTTTATGATTATGAAATATTGCAGATGGATGTCAAAACTGCATTCCTGAATGGATTTCTGGAAGAAGAGTTGTATATGATGCAACCAGAAGGTTTTGTCGATCCAAAGGAAGCTAACAAAGTGTGCAAACTCCAGCGATCCATTTATGGACTGGTGCAAGCATCTCGGAGTTGGAATAAAAGCTTTGATAGTGTGATCAAAGCATTTGGCTTTATACAGACTTTTGGAGAAGCCTGTATTTACAAGAAAGTGAGTGGGAACTCTGTAGCATTTCTGATATTATATGTGGATGACATATTGCTGATTGGAAATGATATAGAATTTCTGGATAGCATAAAGGGATACTTGAATAAAAGTTTTTCGATGAAAGACCTCGGGGAAGCTGCCTACATATTAGGCATAAAGATCTATAGAGATAGATCAAGACGCTTAATTGGACTTTCACAAAGCACATACCTTGACAAGATTTTGAAGAAGTTCAAAATGGATCAAGAAAAGAAAGGGTTCTTGCCTGTGTTACAAGGTGTGAAGTTGAGTCAGACTCAATGCCCGACCACTGCAGAAGATAGGGAGAAAATGAAAGATGTTCCCTATGCTTCAGCCATAGGCTCTATCATGTATGCAATGCTGTGTACCAGACCTGATGTGTGCCTTGCTATAAGTTTAGCAGGGAGGTACCAAAGTAATCCAGGAGTGGATCACTGGACAGCGGTCAAGAACATCCTAAAATACCTAAAAAGGACTAAGGATATGTTTCTTGTATATGGAGGTGACAAAGAGCTCACCGTAAGAGGTTACGTTGATGCAAGCTTTGACACTGATCCGGACGATTCTAAATCGCAAACCGGATACGTGTTTACTTTAAACGGTGGAGCTGTCAGTTGGTGCAGTTCTAAACAAAGCGTCGTAGCGGGATCTACATGTGAAGCAGAGTACATAGCTGCTTCGGAAGCAGCAAACGAAGGAGTCTGGATGAAGGAGTTCATATCCGATCTAGGTGTCATACCTAGTGCATCGGGTCCAATGAAAATCTTTTGTGACAATACTGGTACAATTGCTTTGGCAAAGGAATCCAGATTTCACAAAAGGACCAAACACATCAAGAGACGCTTCAACTCCATCCGGGATCTAGTCCAGGTGGGAGACATAGAGATTTGCAAGATACATACGGATCTAAATGTTGCAGACCCGTTGACTAAGCCTCTTCCACGAGCAAAACATGATCAGCACCAAGGCTCCATGGGTGTTAGAATCATTACTGTGTAATCTAGATTATTGACTCTAGTGCAAGTGGGAGACTTAAGGAAATATGCCCTAGAGGCAATAATAAAGTTATTATTTATTTCCTTATATCATGATAAATGTTTATTATTCATGCTAGAATTGTATTAACCGGAAACATAATACATGTGTGAATACATAGACAACCAGAGTGTCACTAGTATGCCTCTACTTGACTAGCTCGTTAATCAAAGATGGTTATGTTTCCTAACCATGAACAAAGAGTTGTTATTTGATTAACGAGGTCACATCATTAGTTGAATGATCTGATTGACATGACCCATTCCATTAGCTTAGCACCCGATCATTTAGTATGTTGCTATTGCTTTCTTCATGACTTATACATGTTCCTATAACTATGAGATTATGCAACTCTCGTTTACCGTAGGAACACTTTGGGTACTACCAAACGTCACAATGTAACTGGGTGATTATAAAGGAGTACTACAGGTGTCTCCAATGGTAGATGTTGGGTTGGTGTATTTCGAGATTAGGGTTTGTCACTCCGATTGTCGGAGAGGTATCTCTGGGCCCTCTCGGTAATACACATCACATAAGCCTTGCAAGCATTATAACTAAGATGTTAGTTGTGAGATGATGTATTACGGAACGAGTAAAGAGACTTGCCAGTAACGAGATTGAACTAGGTATTGGATACCGACGATCGAATCTCGGGCAAGTAACATACCGATGACAAAGGGAACAATGTATGTTGTTATGCGGTCTGACCGATAAAGATCTTCGTAGAATATGTAGGAGCCAATATGGTCATCCAGGTCCCGCTATTTGTTATTGACCGGAGACGTGTCTCGGTCATGTCTACATTGTTCTCGAACCGTAGGGTCCGCACGCTTAAACGTTACGATGACAGTTATTATGAGTTTATGCATTTTGATGTACCGAAGGTTGTTCGGAGTCCCGGATGTGATCACGGACATGATGAGGAGTCTCGAAATGGTCGAGACATAAAGATTGATATATTGGAAGCCTATGTTTGGACATCGGAAGTGTTCCGGGTGAAATTGGGATTTTACCGGATTACCGGGAGGGTTACCGGAACCCCCCGGGAGCCAAATGGGCCTACATGGGCCTTAGTGGAAAGGTGAAAGGGGCTGCCATGGAGGGCTGTGCGCCTCCCCCCTCCCCTAGTCCTATTAGGACTAGGAGAGGTGGCCGGCCACCTTTCTCTCTCTTTCCCCCTTGGAGTCCTAGTTGGAATAGGATTGGAGGGGGGAGTCCTACTCCCGGTAGGAGTAGGACTCCTCCTGCACCTCCCTTGCTTGGCCGGCCAGCCCTCCCCCTCTCATCCTTTATATACAGGGGCAGGGGGCACCTCTAGACACACAAGTTGATCCTTGAGATCGTTCCTTAGCCGTGTGCGGTGCCCCCTGCCACCAAATTCCACCTCGATCATACCGTTGTAGTGCTTAGGCGAAGCCCTGCGTCGGTAGTACATCAAGATCGTCACCATGCCGTCGTGCTGACGGAACTCTTCCTCGACGCTTTTCTGGATCGGAGCCCGAGGATCCTCATCGAGCTGAACGTGTGCTAAGAACTCGGAGGTGCCGGAGTAACGGTGCTTGGATCGGTCGGATCGGGAAGACGTACGACTACTTCCTCTATGTTGTGTGATCGCTTCCGCAGTCGGTCTGCGTTGGTACGTAGACAACACTCTCCCCTCTCGTTGTTATGCATCACCATGATCTTGCGTGTGGGTAGGAATTTTTTTGAAATTTCTACGTTCCCCAACAATTATATACCCATGGAAAGGCTCACAAGGTTATTCAATATGAAGGACACTGTCGGATAAAACCCAACAAAGGAACCGATGGTCCACAAGGGATCTGATGTGAGCATCGGTACTCAACCAGACGAAGAAGAATGCATGGGCATCATATTATAGAACATTTGAATAATTTGATGCTTAGATAACAAAGGAATTAAGATTTCCAAAACAAAGGATCAGAAGAAGACGCTCTGATCAAGGTTGGATACACCAGAGGCACAATTGACGACAAATAGCTTGGTCGAGAACCAGCTCATGATAAAAAAATGACGTCTGAGCCGGAAAGATAACTTCGAAGGGTTGATAGACAATTGTGTGCATTCGCACACATGTTGAACTAATAGGATCAAAATGACGGTGTCAAAAGATACTAGTGAATATTGCTAGTGATATGGGAGCATCCATAATGTAAGCATACAAGTATTTGCAGAGCAATAGTTTGAAGAGGATGCTCAGAAGGTCGGATAGTATTTCAAAGTATCTTATGAAGCATACAAACAACTGGGGATGAACAGATACTCAATAAGTGCGAGGAATTTTCAATAGGGGTATTCATGTGGCAAAAAATGTAAGGCAGTAAGCTTAAAGGATTTTCGGAACAACGAAGAGCAATTTAGGGCATCTTGTAATAACAAGAGCAACTGAGGATGAAGGTATGAACGACAATTGTAGGTAGTTATCCATAAGGGTATATCAGTGGTAGGGGATTGTAAAGTCGATGGGCACAAGGGTCTCGGGAAAACCTCGGAGAGTATCTTTGGAATCTTCTGGTGAAGCAAGTGATCATCTGGAGTGTGGGGCTCTCCGGGAGGAAGTCTTTCGAGAACCTAAAGTTAGTCATTTTAGCAAAATCATTTAACCCGAATAGAAGAGAGATCAGAGTCCCAGAGTATAGACAAGGAGTAAAAGATCCTAATACCACCCAATGGCGACGTGGGCCCATAAGGCGCCCAGCCATGTTAGTAGAAGTTTTGTAACGACTAGACTCAACTTCGGCCAAGGAGTGTAGAAGGGGGATTCCTACAGGAAGTCGACTCTGATACCAACTTGTGACGCCCCCGATTTAATCGTACACTAATCATACACGCAAACGTGTACGATCAAGATCAGGGACTCACGGGAAGATAGCACAACACAACTCTACAAATTAAAATAAGTCATACAAGCATCATATTACAAGCCAGGGGCCTCGAGGGCTTGAATACAAGAGCTCAATCATAGACGAGTCAGCGGAAGCAACAATATATGAGTACAGACATAAGTTAAACAAGTTTGCCTTAAGAATGCTAGCACAAACTGGGATACAGATCGAAAGAGGCGCAGGCCTCCTGCCCGGGATCCTCCTAAACTACTCCTGGTCGCCGTCAGCGGGCTGCATGTAGTAGTAGGCACCTCCGGAGTAGTAGTAGTCGTCATCGACGGTGGCGTCTGGCTCCTAGGCTCCAATGTCTGGTTGCAACAATCGAGTATAGAAAGAGGGAAAAGGGGGAGCAAGGCAACCGTGAGTACTCATCCAAAGTACTCGCAAGCAAGGAGCTACACTACATATGAATGCATTGGTATCAAAGGAATAGGGGTATCATATGTGGACTGAACTGCAGAATGCCGGAATAAAAGGGGGATAGCTAGTCATATCGAAGACTACGCTTCTGGTAACCTCCATCTTGCAACAGAAGAAGAGAGTAGATGGTGAGTTCACCAAGTAGCATCGTGTAGCATAATCCTAACCGATGATCCTCCTCTCGTCACCCTGTGAGAGAGCGATCACCGGTTGTATCTGGCACTTGGAAGGGTGTGTTTTATTAAGTATCCGGTTCTAGTTGTCATAAGGTCAAGGTACAACTCCAAGTCGTTCTGTTACCGAAGATCACGGCTATTCGAATAGATTAACTTCCCTGCAGGGGTGCACCACACATCCCAACATGCTCGATCCCATTTGGCCGGACACACTTTCCTGGGTCATGCCTGGCCTCGGAAGATCAACACGTCGCAGCCCTACCTAGGCACAACAGAGAGGTCAGCACGCCGGTCTAAATCCTATGGCACAGGGGTTTGGGCCCATCGCCCATTGCACAACTGCACGTTGCGAATGCGGCCGGTGAGCAGACCTAGCAACCTCCATTACAAAGGAAGTTGCGTTACGTGGTCCAACCCGGCACGCGCCGCTCAGTCGCTAACGTCACGAAGGCTTCGGCTGATACCACGACGTCGAGTGCCCATAACTGTCCTCGCGTAGATGGTTAGTCTGTATAGGCCAGTAGCCAGACTCACATCAAATACCAAGATCTCGTTAAACGTGTTATCTTGAAGACACCGCGAATGCCGATCAGGGCCAGGCCCACCTCTCTCCTAGGTGGTCTCAACCTACCATGTCGCTCCGCCACAAAGATCCACCCAGAGGGCCATCGGGACAAAGGTCCTTTCAGCCCCCAATCCGTGAATCACTCGCGGGTACTCCTCGAGCCAACCCGACTTTAGTCATCAAATGTATCATGTATAAAGTATAGGTATATACCCGTGATCAACTCCCGAGTGATCACGGCCCGATAGTATAGCATGGCAGACGGACAAGAATGTATGGCCACTGATGATAAACTAGCATCCTATACTAAGCATTTAGGATTGCAGGTAAGGTATCAACAGTTGTAGCAACAATGACAGGCTATGCATCAGGATAGGATTAACGGAAAGCATTAACATGCTACACTACTCTAATGCAAGCAGTATAGAGAAGAGTAGGCTATATCTGGTGATCAAGGGGGGGGGGCTTGCCTAGTTGCTCTGGCAAGAAGGGTTCGTCGTCGATGTAGTCGATCACAGGGGTACCGGCATCGGTCTCAGGGTCTACCAGAAAGAAGTAACGGAGGGGGAACACAATAAATAACAGAGCAATCAAAGCATCACAAAGCATAACATGACAAACGCGGTGCTAGATGTGCCCTAACGCGGTAGTAGGTGATACCGACGAAGGGGGAGAACATCCGGGAAAGTATCCCTGGTGTTTCGCGTTTTCGGACAGATGAACCGGAGACGGAAAGTTGCGAGTTTGATATGTTAGGGGTGTGTGGCCGATGAACGGGCTGTGTATCCGGATTCGTCTCGTCGTTCTGATCAACTTTCATGTACAAAGTATTTTCATCCGAAGTACGGTTTATTTTATATTAATTTTCAAAGTTTTAACTCATTTTTCTATAATATTATTATTAAATTAATTCGAAAAAGAATTATTGCATCATCGTGACATTAGCGGTCAAAGTTGACCGTTGACCAGTGAACTGACGGGTGGGTGCCATTTGCCATTGACTCGGATTAACTAAACAGGTTAATTAGTTTAATTACTTGATTAGGTTAACTAATTCTAATTAGTTTAGTTAAAAAAATTAATTAACTTAATTATTTCACTAATTAATTAATTAATTATTAATTTTTACTAATTTTATTTTCATTATTATTATTATTATTAATTTTAACAATCTGGGTAGTGGGCCCCGTTTGGAAGTGGCTAGCGAGCGGGCAACGGGCGGTGGGCGCCAGCCCGATAAGGCGCTCGCCCAGCCAGCCGTGGGGCGCCGGCGGCCAAGTGCCCGGCCGGAGGCGGTGACCGGTCCGGCGAGCGGGAGGCGCGGTGGCCGTGGGGGCAGGGGGCGCTGCGGTGGCTGCCGCGCAAGAGCAGCAGCAGCGACGAGCGCGGAGAGGTCCCGCGCGTGGGCGTGCAGCAAGGGCGCGAGGCGGGATGGCGACGCGTGGCTTGCAGCAGGCCGGGGGCGAGGCGCAATGGCGCGAGGCGACGGTGCGTGCACGGTTAGCGGGGCGCGGGCGCGTATGACGAAGGTCGAGCGCGGGCGGGGGGAGGGGCCGCGGGACACGCGGGCGGCGGCTACGGGGCGTGGGGTGCCGTTGCGAGCAGGGGAGGAGGCGCGCGCGGGCGCACGTCAGGGATGAGCGAGGCGCGGGACACGCGCGGTACGAGCACAGCCCAGAGCGTGGGTAGCGCGCGACTGTGGAGGGGGAAGGCGGCGGCCTCTAAGCGGCAGCAGGCGCAGGAAGGGGAAGAGGAGGAGATGCCGAGGCCTCACCACAGGGTCGTGGGGTCTAGGCAGTGGAGGGCGAGGAAGAGGACAGGGACGTCATTCCGGCGGGGAGGTAGGCCGTCGTGGTGGCTCCGGGCGGCGGCGGGGTCCGTTGACGATGTCGGGGGAGGACGGCGAGGCGACGGCGGAGACGGGGCACAGGGATGAGGCGGCGGGTTCGGGTGTGCCGGGGTCGGGGGCGATGGGATCGGGGCGTCGGTTGCCCCCGATCCAGATCCACTCGGGGCGGGGTGCGAGAGAGAGAGAGTGGGGGAACGAGGGGAGTGGGGGTGGTAGCGGTTTAGGGTTTGGTCTAGTGGGGGGATAAGGGGGACCGGGGGTGGGCCGGCCTGGCTGGGAGATGGCCTAGTTGGGTCGGGGTCTTTTCTCTTTCTTGTTTTACCTTTTCTTGTTTATTATTCTTTTACTGATTTTATTTGATTTCTCAATTTATTTTTGTTTGCAAAATATGTTATTTACACCCAAATTTGCATTACCAAATATACCTCTACCATAATAACTTTGGCACCTAAAATAGTTTTGTAATTATTTATTATTTAAAAGTATTTAGATAATAGTTTTTGCTACTGTTTATTAACATTTGAATATTTAAACCTTTTACTAAAGTGTGGTTTCTCCACCATAATTACCTATGCATTATTTGTCACATCCAGAACATTTTGGTTTTAATATTTGAAAACTTTTATTGTTCATCTTGAATTTGAATTTTGAATCCGAACGGGGTTGAATCATCGCGAGATTAACAACAGTAATCGAGGTGATGTGGCATTGTCAGCAGAGATTGTTGTAGCTTAAATATCCGGGCGTCACACGCGCGCCCCACCCTCGTGGGGCCCTCACAGCTCCACCGACCTACTTCTTCCTCCTATATATACCCATATACCCTGAAAACATCCAGGAGCACCACAAAACCCTATTTCCACCACAGCAACCTTCTGTACCTGTGAGATCCCATCTTGGGGCCTTTTCCGGCGCTCCACCGCAGGGGGAATCGATCATGGAGGGCTTCTACATCAACACCATAGCCTCTCTGATGATGTGTGAGTAGTTTACCATGGACCTTCGGGTCCATAGTTATTAGCTAGATGGCTTCTTCTCTCTCTTTGGATCTCAATACAAAGTTCTCCTCGATTCTCTTGGAGATCTATTCGATGTAATTCTTTTTGCTGTTTGTTTGTCGAGATCCGATGAATTGTGGGTTTATGATCAAGATTATTTATGAACAAATTTTGATTCTTCTCTGAATTCTTTTATGCATGATCTAATATCTTTGCAAGTCTCTTCGAATTATGATTTTGGTTTGGCCTACTAGATTGATCTTTCTTGCAATGGGAGAAGTGCCTAGCTTTGGGTTCAATCTTGCGGTGTCCTTTCCCAGTGACAGCAGGGGCAGCAAGGCACGTATTGTATTCTTGCCATCGAGGATAAAAATATGGGGTTTATATCATATTGCTTGAGTTTATCCCTCTACATCATGTCATCTTGCCTAATGCGTTACTCTGTTCTTATGAACTTAATACTCTAGATGCATGCTGGATAGCGGTCGATGTTTGGAGTAATAGTATTGGATGCAGAATCATTTCGTTCTACTTGTCGCGGACGTGATGCCTACATACATGATCATGCCTAGATATTCTCATAACTATTTGCTTTACTATCAATTGCTCGGCAGTAAATTCTTCACCTACAGTAGAATTTGCTATCTTGAGAGAAGCCACTAGTGAAACCTATGGCCCTCGGGTCTACTTCCATCATATTATTTTCCTATCTACTTGTTATTTCTTCTGCCTTTTATTTTGCAATCTTTATTTTCCAAACTATACAATAAAAATACCAAAAATATTTGTCTTATTATCTCTATCAGATCTCACTTTCGTAAGTGACCATGAAGGGATTGACAACCCCTTTATCACGTTGGTTGCGAGGTTCTTGTTTGTTTGTGCAGGTACTAGGGACTTGCATGTTACCTCCTACTGGATTGATACCTTGGTTCTCAAAAACTGAGGGAAATACTTACGCTACTTTGCTGCATCACCCTTTCCTCTTCAAGGGTAAACCAGCGCATGCTCAAGAGGTAGCAAGAAGGATTTCTCGCGTTGTTGCCGGGGAGGTTGCACCAAGTCAAGTCAAGATTTGATCTCCCGTCAACAAGACATTTCTGGCACCGTTGCCGGGGAGATCTACCCACAAGTCAAGACATACCAAGTGCCCATCACAAACCCTTATCCCTCGCATTACATTATTTGCCATTTGCCTCTCGTTTTCCTCTCCCCCACTTCACCCTTGCCGTTTTATTCGCCCTCTTTTCCGTTCACCCTTTTTCTCGCTTCTTGTGTGTCCGTGTGTTAGATCGTTGGTTTTGCTATGGCTAGCCCTTCTATCACCGTTAGTACTCCCGATCATGAAGTTCTCAATTTTAAACAAAGGGAGGGAGAAATTTTAAAAGATGCTTGGTATAGAATTTGCAATGCTCAGAATAGATCCACTAGGAAGCAATCCACTTCCGTTCTTCTTCGCAATTTTTATGTAGGCATCATCCCTTGGAATATATATATATATATATTCTTGATACCATTACCGGAGGGAATTTATTGGGTAGCCATATTTTTATTATTCTTATAATGCTATGATAGATTTGTTTGGGCCACCACCTCTCTTGGTTAATGGAACTATTTTAACTTTGGAACATGTGATGCAAAGGCTTGAAATTATTGAAAATAAAGTTGCCACTGTAGAGTTGATTGAGAATTTGGATAAAAAGAACCACAACCAGATTACCCAATATGGATCTAAGGTAGGAGATACTCTGAAATTTATTAAAGAAAAATAACCCATAGTTAACGAAAAGATGGATCAAGATTCCACAACAATTGATAAACTTGAGGATATTATTACCAACTTAGAGTCTGCCTTTTCTTCCGTGAAAAATACTCCAAATCCTCCTACTACTAGAGTTGCCAAGTGTATGTATGTGCCTAAAAATAAAGGTGAATCTTCTAGTAAGGACAATGCGGATCTCAAAGCAATAAGTGTTCACCTCAACTTTTTCGCTATCATTAAGGAACCTTTTGCTACAAATGAATTTCCTGATTTCTTGCCTAGGAGTTTGATCATTAATAAAAAGAAGGAAACTCCTAAGGGTTATAAGTGTTCTATTGAAGAATTGCATACCAAAGATGACAATACCTAGATATATTCTTGTTTTTATGCCTAGCTAGGGGCGTTATACGATAGCGCTTGTTGGGAGGCAACCCAATTTTATTTTTGTTTCTTGTTTTTTGTTTCTATTTAGTAATAAATAATTCATGTAGGTTCTGTTTAGATGTGGTTTTATGTTTTTAATTAGTGTTTGTGCCAAGTATAACCTTTGGGAAGACTTGGGGGAAGTCTTTGCGATCTTGCTGTAAAAAAACAGAAACTTTAGCGCTCACGATATTTGCTGCCATTTTTTACTGGAGAGTGCGATTAGATTGATTCTTTTTGAAGATGATTAATAGACAAATTCCTCACGTCCACCAGTTTATTTCAGAATTTTTGAGGTTACACAAATATTCGGAACCTACATATTACTACAGAGTGTTCTGTTTTTGATAGATTCTGTTTTTCATGTGTTGTTACCTCCTAATGGATTGATACCTTGGTTCTCAAAAACTGAGGGAAATACTTATGCTACTTTGCTACATCACCCTTTCCTCTTCAAGGGAAAACCAACGCATGCTCAAGAGGTAGCATGTACCCAGCCTAGTCAAGTTTATGGCAGTGACCCATCACGGCTACAACGTCCTCAAGATGCCCGGGAGCTGCGGCATCATCACGGTCGCCTGCGAGGAGAAGGACACAGTGTGCTTGTCGGTGTCAAAACCGACAGATCTCGGGTAGAGGGTCCCGAGCTGTGCGTCTGAGGTTGATGGTAACAGGAGACAGGGAACACAATGTTTACTCAGGTTCGGGCCCTCTCGATGGAGGTAAAACCCTACGTCCTTATAGATTAATATTGATGAGTATAGGGGTTACAAGAGTTGATCTACCACGAGATCGTAATGGCTAAACCCTAGAAATATAGCCTATCTGATTATGATTGTTCTTCTTTTTTCTCTAAGGATCTAGTCCTCCGGTTTATATAGACACCGGACGGACCTCGGGTTACATCAAGTCGGTTACAGTGAAAGGAATCTTCATATTTGGTCGCCAAGCTTGCCTTCGATGCCAAGGAGAGTCCCATTCGGACACGGGTAGAGTCTTCGGTCTTTGTATCTTCACAACCCATTAGTCTGGCCCATTGCTAACTGGCCGGACGCCCAAGGACCCCTTCGTCCAGGACTCCCTCAGTAGCCCCTAAACCAGGCTTCAATGACGAGGTGTCCGGCGTGCAGATTGTCTTCGGCATTGCAAGGCGGGTTCCCTTCTCCAAAATAGTCTTCGGACGCAAAGAATGTATCCGGATATGTAACCCAAGTACCACACACAACCGCAGAGAGTATAATATTTCACGAGTCAAATCCGCTGACAACTTTTTGTAACGTGATATCACGTCCCTGCCCGATTATTATTTCGAACCATTTTTCGGCCTGCCACTTCGTATTTCGAAATGCAGTTTTATTAGCACGTCTTGTCAAAGCAGAGATCGTGTCCCCTTATTGTGGGATCCTCATCAACACGGGCGTGGGGATTCTAAATGTTTGGTTGGAATGATTACTTAAGAATAGGCAGGTTTTAATGTCGAGGAGGAGGTGTTTGATTTTTATTGCCTGTATAAAGGGACTAAGGCCCGTCTGACTTCTTTACACCAACTCTTTCCTCATCCTCTCCAACCTCGAGCTCCAGCGCCCAAGGTTTCGATTGTTTTAAGCTTCCCAGTCATGGCCGGCCCCAGACCTCAAGGTTAGTGGGTGCCTTCCTCCGTCACAGAGGAGGACATTGCGAAGCTTCGAGCGGCCAGATATCTGACCGCGGAAATCCCCCACAGGCTTCCTGCTCAAGGGCAGGTTATTCCTACTCCCAGATCCAGCGAGAGGGTCGTATTCATCTCCCACTTCCTCCGAGGGCTGGGGTTCGCCCTTCACCCCTTTGTTCGAGGGCTTATGTTCTATTACGAGCTAGATTTTCACAATCTAACTCCGGACTCCTTCCTTCATATCTCGGCATTCATTATTACGTGCGAAGCTTTCCTTCGTATTCCCCCACACTTCGGGCTTGTGGCTTAAGACCTTTCATGTGAAGCCGAAGGTAGTCGACGGGGGACGGGCAGAGTGCGGTGGTGCTACAGTGGGTAAACTTATCAACGCTCCCGGCTAAAAGAATCCTTCAAAGTATCTTCCGACTTATGGCAGCGGTACTGGTTTTATATCACTGAACCCCGTGGCACCAAGTGGGCAGCTACACCTGCATTCCGATCTGGCCCTCCAATTCAGCTCGCATCATGGGTCAATAAGGGGTTGGACTGGGGATCAACCGATGAAGTGCAGACTCTTCAGAGCCGCATCAGGAGTCTCCTTGAGAGGGACAGTGAACTCATCGACGTGATTCAAGTAATGCTAGTCCGTCGGGTCCTCCCGTGCCAAAGACGCCCCCTCCGCATGTGGGAGTTTAATCCAGAAGGACCACGAACCCTTCAGCACTTCTTCGGTGCGACTCATAGAGGAATGTGGAAGTTATTTTTCGGGAAACAAAAACAGTGGCCGGACACTACATAAGACACCGGCCTCGACTGCAACCATCTGGATACCTCGGTAAGCACTCGATTCTTGAACACGGCTTGGATACGCATCTCATGATAAGGTGCTGAGAAAACCATCTTCTTCCAGGGATGGATAAAGAAGGCAGAGCGAATCAGGTGTTCGGCTCCCCTTCCCGAAGACTCGGCTAGTCCCATACTAGCAAGGATGCTGGTCCCGACACCATACCAGACGCCGATGGAGGAGGAGAGTGAGAAGAGCGGGGGAGCCGAAGGCGGCTTCCATCCTGGAGGCAAACCACACACTGTCCGGGGAGACTAGGGCTCCCTCTTTCGAAGACAAAATTGAAGGAGAAGCTGACATCCCTTCTTCCCATGGTAATAAAAGGGCCGCCTCCAAGAGTTGGGAGGTAAGGACTCCTAAGCGGGGCAAAATGCCCCTGTCGCGCGGTTCAGGCTCGAAAGGTGTTGTTGTCGCAGAATCTCTTCATAAGGACAAGCCTCCAGCCGAATTGTAAGTGAACAAAGATATTTTAAACATACCCCGTTCCTTTTCTCTTTGCAAAGGTAACATCTAGAATATGCGTTTTGTAGTCTGGCACACAGTATTCCTCAACAATCCTCCTCCTCGGGGGACCTTTTACCCGAGATGATGGAAAGCGAAACACCTCCACAAGCTTCCTCACCCAACAGGGCGAACGGCGTCGAGGTGTCATCCCGGAGGGTCTCTCCCAATCGAGGGATAATAGAGCTAGCACCCCAAGGTGAAACTTTGGCCACCCAGAGTCCGAAGTGTGCGGTCCCTACAAGGGTTAACAAGAAAGGCTCCGGACTATCCGGTTTATAGCCGGAGACGACACTAGGGTCGAGTAAACCTACCCTGTCGAAGGGAGTCCGTACTGCCATAGCTGCTTCGAGGAATCCGGATGCATCGGATACACTGACGGACATGTTACGGTGTTCATCAATCTCAGATGATCATCGTACCTTGATGGGTACGGTGGTCAAGAGGATTCTGTCCACGAAAAGCGGATTGAACGAAGCCTTCATGAGCCTACTAAGAGGCTTTGAGGTATGTAATGTTCGGTTGTGCTTTATACGCAAAAATGCACCTGTGTATAGATAGTAGCCCCTGAGACTCTGGTTGGCGCCCAAAGGTAGGCAATCAGATGATCGAAAAAGATGTCCTCAGGTAATAATCTAATGACTCGAAACACAAGTTGGTACCTCCATGACGACTGCACACGGTATGGAGGTTGTAGGTCTGGAGCATAAGCTTGATGTGGCGGATAACGACGTCACGCTTATTAACAGGCGACTCGACGAGGTGCAAGGTATGTGTTAGAATATGTATAGTAACACAAGCACGAAGCTAGCATTATGTTCTGAGACGTGCGTATCTTCATATGGTGCTGCCGCGGTTGAGACTCTTCGGGCTGAACTTGCCCGAGCCAAGGAGCAAGCCCGAATGAGTAATGTGGCTGCCCAGAAGGCAGCTAATGAGTTAGAAGTCGGACAGGCCGAGCAGCACCAGTGTGAGGAGAGAATGGCCACTATGGTGCGCGAGCTAAAGGAAGCCACTGTCTGGTTCCTCGACAAGGATAACAAGGCCAAAGCGACCGATCTTGACAAGGCATTACAAGAGGCAAGAGAAGCATGATCTGAGTCTAGAGCGGCTCGGGATGAGATCCGGCAAGCTGGGGAAGTAGCGGCCGGTAAGCCTTTCTTATTACAGACTAAGTTTGGCGATTCGAAGTATGCCCCTCTTAATCAAATGTGGAGCTCCCCATGCGCCTTTTTGGACTTGTCGAAGAGTGCCTCCGATGCGGCGCGGTTTTATGAAGCGCGGGAAGGGCATGCAACGAAGAAGCTCTTTTAGTCACAATTTGGTATGCCGAAGCGCCCACTGTTACTGAACGAACAGATGGCCCAGTGGGCCGAGCTCCACAAAATATCCAGCTCTGCCATGAAGGGCATCGTAGTCCGTTTGTGGCCAACTGAGCCAATTCCGAAGAGTTATTTCGGTTTGGTACGGCGACTAAGTGATGCGGTGCCGCGTATCGACACTATTAAGTGGTCCACGTGCATTGAAGGTGCAAGGGATGGCTCTTTCCTGTGTGAAGACGTACTGGGCGAAGATGAAGGCCACCGATGTTGCAGCGAAAAGTCCACCCGAGGGTAAGGAGCATCACACGCCATAGTATTATTTTGAAGATGTCTTAGTGGGTGGCCGCTTGTAGAGGGCCAGTGCTCGAAAGAGATGATGTTCGAGTGAAATGTATTGAGATTGTAAAAACAATATTATTATAATTTAAGATTATGCCCAGAAGTTGTGGCTCCTCTTGTGCGGCCGTTTTTGTATAATCTGAAAGTTTTCCAGTTGTTGGCTTCAGCCCCCTCGCACTTGATCACTCTTGATCCAACGTCTTGGTCCGTGAAGGAGGTGTCAATGCGGCGAACTAGGCAGTCGGACTATAGGGCTTTAGTACTTTCACTTAGCCATAGGAGTTTGATGGTGGGTCTATGATATAGCCCCTGGTATGTACGCAGTCATCCGAGTGTGGTGCATTACATGAGTTACCAGAAGAACGGTCCTTCGTGCAATACGGGAGGAATCGTGAAAGATTTTTAATAAGTCATCGAGTGGTTGACCAGCTCTCGCCGCATCATGACAGTCATTTTTTGGCTTTCTCTACTGAGGTGCTCATCCGAATAAACCGAGACACAATCGCAGTAGTTCTCCCTTTACTACCCTGGCCGATATAGCGGAAAGTAAGGTAGTAAACACAGGAGCCGGGCAACCCAACTATTGACCAAAGACATGATTCGGAGCTGATGCATATAAGGCCAAACTCGCGACGCCGAAGTGTGCTATAAAGCTGTTCGGACTTGTCCAATTCATTTGTTCCCATATCGAGCCACTGGCAACCCATGCTGAAGTGCGAGTGTAAAATGACTAGGTTTACTAGGATCTAATTGATATGTCAATTGCCATTTTTCAAATAATAATGCCACAACCCTGGCTATTTGACATGTCGGTGGTCGAAGGCTGAGGGAGAAGGCAATTTACAGGCTCAAAAATATAGAGTGCGTTCTACGCAATCATTTGGACCTCCTGTCGCATGTCTGCGCCGCCTTGCCTCGGTTAAAGGATTCCTTTAACAGGAACAACCTTGGGGTAAGTGTATGAAGCCGAACTCCGAAAGAGTCTATGAGGTAACCAATATTTTGCATCACCTGCGATAAGATAAAAAGAAATGGCTAGAAATGAGAAGGAGGAAATGGTAGTGCTTGTAGGCTTTCCCGTATTGTGCCTCTGTCGATGGCCAAGGTATTTTAAGTGCATAATTATACATCTGCGGTATAAACTTCGCGTGATTGTGAGGCGAACGACGGAGGCTGAACTGCTAATCCTGCTTCGGGACATATTGGTTCCATTTAATGGAGAGTTGGAGACCGGTGGATTAATGGCCGATGAATTGTGTGGCTTGACGAGGCCACTTTGTGCTTCGGTTGTAATGGACGTAGTACAATCCCCTGTACGGAAGGAGTGTCCCATTTTTTCGTTTATTTGTATGACTTCTACAACGGGTACTGCTCCCTTGAGGGTTGTTGTGGTGGGTTTGATTCTAGAAAGATCAATGCCCATTTTGTTGACAGTGTCTTGGTAGAGTAGATTAAGGCTACTACCGCCATCCCTAAGGACTTTCATGAGATGGAACCCATCAATAATTGGATCGATGATCAGAGCCGCCGATCCTTCGGGACGGGTATGACTAATTTTTTGGGGGAATCCGCTCTATGGCATATGTGTCACGTAGTGCGTGCGTGTGCTCCCCTGTGGGGGTGTGCGTCGCATATACCATATTTACGGTTTGCACTTCGGGTGGGGGGATTGCTTCTGAACTCAGGTATTCAGTCGACGAGTCTCTTCGTCATCGCTGTCACTGGGCGTCCCCTTCCCAGTTGTGTTTGGCTTTTAATTTGCCAGCTTGTTTGAAGACCCAGCATCTTCTGTTGGTATGGGTAGCTGGTCTATCGGGAGTGCCATGAATCTGGCATGGCCGATCCAATATCTTATAGAGGTTGGATGGTCCGTCTCGATTTGCCTTGGATGGCTTTTTCCGTTGACTGGGCTTGGAGCCGCTGAATCCGACGTTAACTATTGTGTCTTGTGTTATTTCATCATTATTATGACGCTTCTATTTATTGTGTTGTGGCTTTCCATTGCCGTCTCGGACTTCGGAGGTGCCTGGGTCGCTGGCGCCATTGCTCCTACGAGCGAGCCAGTTGTCTTCTCCCGTGCAAAAGCGGGTCATAAGAGCGATAAGGGCTGTCATGGATTTTGGTTTTTCCTAACCGAGCTGGCGAGCGAGCCATTCGTCCCGAATGTTGTGTTTGAAGGCCGCGAGGGCTTCGGCGTCCGAACAATCGACAATTTGGTTCTTTTTAATTAAGAACCTAGTCCAGAGCTTTCTGGCTGACTCTCCGGGCTGCTGTATGATGTGACTTAAGTCATCGGCGTTTGGTGGCCGGACATATGTGCCTTGGAAGTTATCACGAAAGGCGTCTTCCAGGTCTTCCCAGCTGCCAATGGAGTTCTCTGGAAGGTTGTTTAACCAGTGTCGAGCTGGTCCTTTTAGTTTTAGTGGTAGGTATTTAATGGTGTGAAGGTCATCACCGCGGGCCATGTGGATATGGAGAAGATAGTCCTCAATCCATACTACGGGATCTGTTGTTCCATTGTATGATTCGATATTCATGGGTTTAAACCCTTCTGGGAATTCGTGGTCCATTACTTCGTCGGTGAAGAAAAGTGGGTGAGCGGCGCCTCTATATCGGGCCACGTCGCGACGTAGCTCGGATGGAGTCCGTCTGCGGTTCTCAGCCCGGGCGTGAGAATGACTATTGCGTCCGACAAGATAGTCGTTATCGCGTGTCGGGGCACGTCCCCGTGATCCATAGATCGACCTGTTTTGACCTACTCTACTATCCAAGTCCTGTCGTAGGTCGTATGTGTGTCCCCGAGCTGTTTTATCTCTGCCTTTACGGTGAAGTAGGGCAGGCTGGTGTTCGGCTTGAGTTGCCGCTTTATCCCGACCACATGCTGGTCGGTCAGCCGCATTGCGCGATGGTGGTATGGGCTCCAATGCCTCGTCATCGAACTGAGGTAGCAATTTGCACTTCGGGTAGCTTTTAGCTGGGTGCTTGAGGCCGTATTCTTCAGCTGCCAGGACGTCAGTCCATCTATCTTTTAGCTGGGTGCTTGAGGCAAGAGAACAAAGGGATCACGAACTGATTAGAGATTACTTGAACGAAGCACCGGTAAAATTTGAGGATGATAGCTGAAAGGTGATAATGAATAAACTCTGAGATGATGGGCTCCGGAGAAGCAAACTGAGAAGACCTCTTGAATTTGCTCTGGATAGGTGAAAAGAATACTCACAATCAAAACAATTATGAGAGGATGGCAGCAAGCTAGAATCACAAATCTTGAATAGACAAGAACAAGATTGAGAGAAAAATCTTCTTCGGACTTCAAATGATGGGAATGACAATGAGAAACACCACCAAGAATTATTGCGGCACACCGGAATGAAAGATGGAAAAGTTGAGCCAACGATGAAAAGAATTTGAAAAAAATCTTGAAGAAAGACATTTGACTGATGATAAATCATACTTACGTCAAACTTTAGAAAAGCATTTGAGAAGCTCCGAAAAATAAGAAGGGTCAGGTAAGATCCTGGGAAAAGACCTGTGGGTTAGGGCCCACTCAAAAGAAACACCGTAGAACGATAACTTGAAAAGGAGATAGCACCGGTTGAATTTAAATGGATTGAATGAGATAACATCCTCGAAAAGAGATTGAACGAAAGTAGAGTGGAGACACGAATCTTCGAGATATCTTGAGCACTCCGGAACAATTGAATAGCAAGCGGGGAAGATTAAGAGGTGCACCGGCATAAGAAAGTATTTGAAACGAGGAAAAAGGATATGATCAACACCGAAAGCTTGAATTGGTTCCACCGGAGAAGAAAAAGAATGAATAATGATGAACTTGAGGCTCCGTTAGTATCTTCATGAGCATCACCGGATAAGAAAATTGACGGAAAAGGAATGGAGAGGCTTCAATCAATAAAATGGATAGTTGATTAAGAAATCTGAGTCCTTAAAGAAAAAGGGTCGGAGGGTGGGAAAACACCGTTGAGAGTGAAACAAACACCATTGAGAAGAAATGATAATTGATCTTGCTGATGTAGAAATGATCGGATCCACTTGAAGAGAAACACGCCGGTGAAAAGGATTGATAAGACAATCTTGATGATCAAGAAGGATTGGTATCCACGTCGGAGTATGAGAACACCATTTGGGGAAGGTATGGAATCAACACTTGACATCGAAGCAACTCGAATACCACAACTCAAAAACAAACAAAAAAGGATTTGCTCGGAGAATAAGCCGGAACAAACATATGATACAGATTTCATCCGAAGTTTTCATGGTGGGGCCTACACGGGCTCGATCATACAGCACCATCATGTACAAGGCAATGCACATGACATACGAAGCGTCCCCGAGTCGGCATAGCCAAGGACTCTTTAAGACACAACGAGACCACTGTAAAATCGACCTTGAATAGGAGGACCACTAGACGTCGAACCCCAATTTCATATCATAGATCTGTTGGAAAGATATCCTAAGAGCTACTTGAATTCCCACCTATGAAACTCCCGAAATTTTCCGGTTATGCAATCAGGTGTTGGGGATACAGGGGAAGCATAATATCTCACCCAAAACTAGCAAATCCTACATCCAGCTGTCTCCATCCTTCAACACATAACCAAGAAAACCTTCGGAAATCATCTACCTCAACCTTCGAAAAGCATCCGTTATACAAGTTATGGCAATACTCCCAAACTCCCGCCCCAGTACTGGGTGGCGTCGAGGTTATCTCACCAACGAACTGCATAAAAGAGATTTTCGATGTCGGCGTACTAAACTCAGGTATTCCAGAACTTCAACGATAAAATTATGACGACAACACCTCGGAGCTCAACTCCCCGGGACACTTCCACAAAACCCCTGATAGGAGGCACCAAGACAATGTTCGCATCATAAAACCATCAGAACGATTCCAAGATACCCGCGTGATCCTAAAAAAATTTAGTGAAATTTGAGAAGAGAAGAGTCAAAACTCTACGTCAGGATGCCTCACCAGAGCGATGAAGAGACTGGGAAGTAAAAAAGAATTCCTAAACTCTCCGATATAACTCCTAAATGACTCAAAACATTTTTCTAGACACAACTCGGCTGCTAAAAACGATCAAGCAATGGGGCTCCTAAGGTCGGGGAAGGCTCTGATTACCAACTTGTAACGCCCTCGATGCGGCTATATCTCCCACGTGTCGAAGCACGACTTAGAGGCATAACCGCATGGAAAGCAATGTTGCAAGTGAGGTAATCTTCACACAACCCATGTAATACATAAAGGGGAAAGAGATACATAGTTGGCTTACAATCGCCACTTCACATAAATACATGAATAAAGCATTACAACATCCAAATACAAACAAGGTCCGACTACGGAACCAAAATAAAAGAAGAACCCCAAATGCGACAAAGGTCCTGATCGACCCCAACTGGGCTCCACTACTGATCAACTGGAATGAAACGACACAAAGGACAACATCTCCATCGAGCTCCTCCTGAGCTTGGTTGCGTCTTCTGCATGGACTCATCGGCACCTGCAAGCTGGTTTTTGAAGTAATCTGTGAGCCACGGGGACTCAGCAATCTCACACCCTCGCGATCAAGACTATTTAAGCTTATGGGTAAGGTAAAGGTATGAGGTGGAGCTGCAGCAAGCGACTAGCATATATGCTGGCTAACATACGCAAATGAGAGCAAGAAGAGAAGGCAAAGCACGGTCGATAAAAGTATGATCAAGAAGTGATCCTATTGCAACCTACGTCAAGCATAACTCCAACAACGTGTTCACTTCCCGGACTCCGCCGGAAAGAGACCATCACGGTTACACACGCGGTTGATGCATTTTTAATTAAGGTCAACTTCAGGTTTTCTACAACCGGACATTAACAAATTCCCATCTGCCCATAACCGCGGGCACGGCTTTAGAAAGTTCAAATCCCTGCAGGGGTGTCCCAACTTAGCCCATCACAAGCTCTCACGGTCAACGAAGGAATAGACCTCCTCCCGAGACATTCCAATCAGACTCGGTATCCCGGTACTCTAAGACATCCTCGACAATGGTAAAACAAGTCCAGCAAGACCACCCGATGCACCGACATCCCGATAGGAGCTGCACATATCTCATTCTCAGGGCACACCGAATAAGCTAAGCATACGGGAGCCAACGTAACCCAAGTTTCCAAGGGACAGCCCCGCACGGTGCTCTGGGTTGGACCAACACTTAGACAAGCACTGGCCCGGGGGGTTAAAATAAAGATGACCCTCGGGATGCGCGACTCCCAAGGGAAAAAGGCTAGGTGGCGAATGGTAAAACCAAGGTTGGGCCTTGCTGGAGGAGTTTTATTCAAAGCGGACTGTCAAGGGGTTCCCATTATAACCCAACCGCATAAGGAACACAAAATCCGGGAACATAACACCGATATGACGGAAACTAGGGCGGCAAGAGTGGAAAAAATTACTAGGCATAAGGCCGAGCCTTCCACCCTTTACCAAGTATATAGATGCATTAATTAAATAAGATATATTGTGATATCCCAACAAGTAAACATGTTCCAACAAGGAACAAACTTCAATCTTCACCTGCAACTAACAACGCTATAAGAGGGGCTGAGCAAAGCGGTAACATAGCCAAACAATGGTTTGCTAGGACAAGATGGGTTAGAGGCTTGGCTTAACAATATGGGAGGCTTGATAAGCAAGTGGTAGGTATCGCAGCATAGGCATAGCAAAAGAGTGAGCAACTAAGCAAGCAAAGATAGAAGTGATTTTGAGGGTATGGTCATCTTGCCTGAAATCCCGCAAGGAAGAAGAACGAGTCCATGAAGAAGACAAACGGACGTAGACGAATGGGTCCTCACAAACGTGACGTTATCGGAACCCACCCGAAGAAGCAACACCAGAAAAGAAGCACACGACATAGTAAACAACCACCACAACAACATGGCATGATGCACAACAAGTATGATGCATGTCTGGTTTAATGAGGCATGGCATGACAAAGTGCAACGAACAATACTACAAATTAAGTGGAGCTCATTATGCAACGGGTTGCATATTGACGGAACACCACGACAAGTTATTTAGTTCGATCTCGTTTATGTACCCAACAATATTAAATGTTGTTAAGCATGGCAAGAGGGTGAAGCAAAATAAACTACCTATCTAGTCAAGTTTAAATGAGGCTGGAAGCAACGAACAACAAATCTGGAAACTCCTCATGAGCATATTATAGATTTGGTACTGTTCTGCCCTAAACCATATTTTATAGTTGTTAAACATGCAAAGTGATGCCACCATGTTAAACCAGGCATTTTTCTACCCCATTTACCTATAAAGTTTATTAAAATCGGAGTTACGGTTAGTTAGTTATGAATTAAAGCATTTTAGCATGACATAGGAACAAATTTACTCAAACAGCATTTAAAACATTTCAAACATAGATGAAACTTGCATATTATGAAACTAGATGAAATTCTAAGCAAGTTTCATATATAAATCATTTTAATCCGATGCACGAATTGTGAGTTATTATATGCATGAACAGTAGGGGGTTTTCTGTAAAAAAGAAAATCCTGGGATAATTGATTAAATCCGTCCAGAGGAAAAAAACACTATAGGGCCGAATCTGCTGAACTGGGCCAACAAAGAGGAGAGGCTGCGCGGAGCTCACCCATGGGCCAAGTGAAGGAAATATGCCCTAGAGGCAATAATAAAGTTATTATCTATTTCCTTATGTCATGATAAATGTTTATTATTCATGCTAGAATTGTATTAACCGGAAACATAATACATGTGTGAATACATAGACCAACAGAGTGTCACTAGTATGCCTCTACTTGACTAGCTCGTTAATCAAAGATGGTTATGTTTCCTAACCATGAACAAAGAGTTGTTATTTGATTAACGAGGTCACATCATTAGTAGAATGATCTGATTGACATGACCCATTCCATTAGCTTAGCATCCGATCGTTTAGTATGTTGCTATTGCTTTCTTCATGACTTATACATGTTCCTATAACTATGAGATTATGCAACTCCCGTTTACCGGAGGAACACTTTGGGTACTACCAAACGTCACAACGTAACTGGGTGATTATAAAGGAGTACTACAGGTGTCTCCAATGGTAGATGTTGGGTTGGCGTATTTCGAGATTAGGGTTTGTCACTCCGATTGTCGGAGAGGTATCTCTGGGCCCTCTCGGTAATGCACATCACATAAGCCTTGCAAGCACTGCAACTAATATGTTAGTTGTGAGATGATGTATTATGGAACGAGTAAAGAGACTTGCCAGTAACGAGATTGAACTAGGTATTGGATACCGACGATCGAATCTCGGGCAAGTAACATACCGATGACAAAGAGAACAACGTATGTTGTTATGCGGTCTGACCGATAAAGATCTTCGTAGAATATGTAGGAGCCAATATGGGCATCCAGGTCCCGCTATTGGTTATTGACTGGAGACGTGTCTCGGTCATGTCTACATTGTTCTCGAACCGTAGGGTCCGCACGCTTAACGTTACGATGACAGTTATTATGAGTTTATGCATTTTGATGTACCGAAGGTTGTTCGGAGTCCCGGATGAGATCACGGACATGACGAGGAGTCTCGGAATGGTCGAGACGTAAAGATTGATATATTGGAAGCCTATGTTTGGACATAGGAAGTGTTCCGGGTGAAATCGGGATTTTACCGGAATACCGGGAGGGTTACCGGAACCCCCCGGGAGACTAATGGGCCTATTGGGCCTTAGTGGAAAAAGAGAAAAGGGACAAGCCCATGGCTGGCCAGCGCCCCCCCCCCCTTTCCCCAAGTCCTAGTAGGACTAGGATAGGGGGCCGGCCCCCCTTCTCTCTCTTTTCCCCCCGGGAGTCCTAATTGGATTAGGATTGGGGGGAGGAGTCCTACTCCCGGTGGGAGTAGGACTCCCCTGCGCCTCCTCTCCCTGGCCGGCCGGCTCCCCCTCCTCCAACCTTTATATACGGGGGCAGGGGGCACCCCAAGACACACAAGTTGATCCTTGAGATCGTTCCTTAGCCGTGTGCGGTGCCCCCTGCCACCAAATTCCACCTCGATCGTACCGTTGTAGTGCTTAGGCGAAGCCCTGCGTCGGTAGTACATCAAGATCGTCATCACGCCGTCGTGCTGACGGAACTCTTCCTCGACGCTTTGCTGGATCGGAGCCCAAGGAACATCATCGAGCTGTACGTGTGCTAAGAACTCAGAGGTGCCGGAGTAACGGTGCTTGGATCGGTCGGACCGGGAAGAAGACGTACGACTACTTCCTCTACGTTGTGTGATCGCTTCCGCAGTCGGTCTGCGTTGGTACGTAGACAACACTCTCTCCTCTCGTTGCTGTGCATCACCATGATCTTGCGTGTGCGTAGGAAATTTTTTGAAATTACTGCGTTCCCCAACAGTGGCATCCGAGCCTAGGTTTTATGGTTTGATGTTATATGCACGAGTAGAACACAAGTGAGTTGTGGGCGATACAAGTCATACTGCCTACCAGCATGTCATACTTTGGTTCGGCGGTATTGTTGGGTGAGACGATCCGGACCAACCTTACGCGTACTCTTACGCGAGACCGGTTCCCTCGACGTGCTTTGCACACAGATGGCTTGCGGAAGACTGCCTCTCCAACTTTAGTTGAACCAAGTGTGACTACGCCCGGTCCTTGAGAAGGTTAAAACGGAGTCTATTTGACGAACTATCGTTGTGGTTTTGATGCGTAGGTGAGATGAGTTCTTACTTAAGCCCGTAGCAGCCACGTAAAACTTGCAACAACAAAGTAGAGGACGTCTAACTTGTTTTTGCAGGGTATGTTGTGATGTGATATGGTCAAGGCATGATGCTGATTTTATTGTATGAGATGATCATGTTTTGTAACCGAGTTATCGGCAACTGGCAGGAGCCATATGGTTGTCGCTTTATTGTATGCAATGCAATCGCGATGTAATGCTTTACTTTATTACTAAACGGTAGTGATAGTCGTGGAAGCATAAGATTGGCGAGACGACAACGATGCTACGATGGAGATCAAGGTGTCGCGCCGGTGACGATGGTGATCATGACGGTGCTTCGGAGATGGAGATCACAAGCACAAGATGATGATGGCCATATCATATCACTTATATTGATTGCATGTGATGTTTATCCTTTTATGCATCTTATCTTGCTTTGATTGACGGTAGCATTATAAGATGATCTCTCACTAAATTATCAAGAAGTGTTCTGCCCGAGTATGCACCGTTGCCAAAGTTCGTCGTGCCCAGACACCACGTGATGATCGGGTGTGATAAGCTCCACGTCCAAATACAACGGGTGCAAAACAGTTGCACACGCAGAATACTCGGGTTATACTTGACGAGCCAAGCATATACAGATATGGCCTCGGAACACGGAGACCGAAAGGTCGAGCGTGAATCATATAGTAGATATGATCAACATAACGATGTTCACCATTGAAAACTACTCCATCTCACGTGATGATCGGTTATGGTTTAGTTGATTTGGATCACGTGATCACTTAGAAGATTAGAGGGATGTCTATCTAAGTGGGAGTTCCTAAGTAATTTGATTAACTGAACTTAAACTTATCATGAACTTAGTACCTGATAGTATCTTGCTTGTTTATGTTGATTGTAGATAGATGGCTCGTGCTATTGTTCCGTTGAATTTTAATGCGTTCCTTGAGAAAGCAAAGTTGAAAGATGATGGTAGCAACTACACGGACTGGGTCCGTAACCTGAGGATTATCCTCATTGCTGCACAGAAGAATTACGTCCTGGAAGCACCGCTGGGTGACAGGCCTACTGCTGGAGCAACGCCAGATGTTATGAACGTCTGGCAGAGCAAAGCTGATGACTACTCGATAGTTCAGTGTGCCATGCTTTACGGCTTAGAATCGGGACTTCAACGACGTTTTGAACGTCATGGAGCATATGAGATGTTCCAGGAGTTGAAGTTAATATTTCAAGCAAATGCCCGAATTGAGAGATATGAAGTCTCCAATAAGTTCTATAGCTGTAAGATGGAGGAGAACAGTTCTGTCAGTGAGCATATACTCAAGATGTCTGGGTATAATAATCACTTGATTCAGATGGGAGTTAATCTTCCAGATGACTGCGTCATTGACAGAATTCTCCAATCACTACCACCAAGCTACAAGAGCTTCGTGATGAACTATAATATGCAAGGGATGAACAAGACTATTCCCGAGCTCTTCGCAATGCTGAAAGCTGCGGAGGTAGAAATCAAGAAGGAGCATCAAGTGTTGATGGTTAGCAAAACCACTAGTTTCAAGAAAAAGGGCAAAGGGAAGAAGAAGGGAAACTTCAAGAAGAACAGCAAGCAAGTTTCTGCTCAGGAGAAGAAACCCAAGTCTGGACCTAAGCCTGAAACTGAGTGCTTCTACTGCAAGCAGACTGGTCAGTAGAAACGGAACTGCCCCAAGTATTTGGCGGATAAGAAGGATGGCAAAGTGAGCAAAGGTATATGTGATATACATGTTATTGATGTGTACCTTACTAGAGCTCGCAGTAGCACCTGGGTATTTGATACTGGTTCTGTTGCTAATATTTGCAACTCGAAACAGGGACTACAGAATAAGCGGACGCTAGCAAAGGACGAGGTGACGATGCGCGTGGGAAACGGTTCCAAAGTCGATGTGATCGCGGTCGGCACGCTACCTCTACATCTACCTTCGGGATTAATATTAGACCTAAATAATTGTTATTTGGTGCCAGCGTTGAGCATGAACATTATATCTGGATCTTGTTTAATGCGAGACGGTTATTCATTTAAATCAGAGAATAATGGTTGTTCTATTTATATGAATAATATCTTTTATGGTCATGCACCTTTGAAGAGTGGTCTATTCTTGTTGAATCTCGAAGATAGTGATACACATATTCATAATGTAGAAGCCAAAAGATGCAAAGTTAATAATGATAGTGCAACTTACTTGTGGCACTGCCGTTTAGGTCATATCGGTGTAAAGCGCATGAAGAAACTCCATACTGATGGGCTTTTGGAACCACTTGATTATGAATCACTTGGTACTTGCGAACCATGCCTCATAGGCAAGATGACTAAAACACCGTTCTCCGGTACTATGGAGAGAGCAACAGATTTATTGGAAATCATACATACCGATGTATGTGGTCCGATGAATATTGAGGCTCGTGGCGGATATCGTTATTTTCTCACCTTCACAGATGATTTAAGCAGATATGGGTATATCTACTTAATGAAACATAAGTCTGAAACATTTGAAAAGTTCAAAGAATTTTAGAGTGAAGTTGAAAATCATCGTAACAAGAAAATAAAGTTTCTACGATCTGATCGTGGAGGAGAATATTTGAGTTACGAGTTTGGTGTACATTTGAAAAATTGTGGAATAGTTTCGCAACTCACGCCACCCGGAACACCACAACGTAATGGTGTGTCCGAATGTCGTAATCGTACTTTACTAGATATGGTGCGATCTATGATGTCTCTTACTGATTTACCGCTATCGTTTTGGGGTTATGCTTTAGAGACGGCCGCATTCACGTTAAACAGGGCACCATCAAAATCCGTTGAGACGACACCTTATGAACTATGGTTTGGCAAGAAACCAAAGTTGTCGTTTCTTAAAGTTTGGGGCTGCGATGCTTATGTGAAAAAGCTTCAACCTGATAAGCTCGAACCCAAATCGGAGAAGTGTGTCTTCATAGGATATCCAAAGGAAACTATTGGATACACCTTCTATCACAGATCCGAAGGCAAGACTTTTGTTGCTAAGTTTGGAAACTTTCTAGAGAAGGAGTTTCTCTCGAAACAAGTGAGTGGGAGGAAAGTAGAACTTGACGAGGTAACTGTACCTGCTCCCTTATTGGAGAATAGCACATCACAGAAAACTGTTTCTGCGACACCTATACCAATCAGTGAGGAAGCTAATGATGATGATCATGAAGCTTCAGAACAAGATACTACTGAACCACGTAGATCAACCAGAGTGAGATCCGCACCAGAGTGGTACGGTAATCCAGTTCTGGAAGTCATGATGCTAGATCATGATGAACCTACGAACTATGAAGAAGCGATGGTGAGCCCAGATTCCGCAAAGTGGCTTGAGGCCATGAAATCTGAGATGGGATCCATGTATGAAAACAAAGTATGGACTTTGGTTGACTTGCCCGATGATCGGCAAGCAATTGAGAATAAATGGATCTTCAAGAAAAAGACTGACGCTGACAGTAATATTACTGTCTATAAAGCTCGACTTATCGCGAAAGGTTTTCGGCAAGTTCAAGGAGTTGACTACGATGAGACCTTCTCACCCGTAGCGATGCTTAAGTCCGTCAGAATAATGTTAGCAATTGCCGCATTTTATGATTATGAAATATGGCAGATGGATGTCAAAACTGCATTCCTGAATGGATTTCTGGAAGAAGAGTTGTATATGATACAACCAGAAGGTTTTGTCGATCCAAAGGGAGCTAACAAAGTATGCAAACTCCAGCGATCCATTTATGGACTGGTGCAAGCATCTCGGAGTTGGAATAAACGCTTTGATAGTGTGATCAAAGCATTTGGCTTTATACAGACTTTTGGAGAAGCCTGTATTTACAAGAAAGTGAGTGGGAGCTCTGTAGCATTTCTAATATTATATGTGGATGACATATTGCTGATTGGAAATGATATAGAATTTCTGGATAGCATAAAGGGATACTTGAATAAAAGTTTTTCGATGAAAGACCTTGGGGAAACTGCTTACATATTAGGCATAAAGATCTATAGAGATAGATCAAAACGCTTAATTGGACTTTCACAAAGCACATACCTTGACAAGATTTTGAAGAAGTTCAAAATGGATCAAGCAAAGAAAGGGTTCTTGCCTGTGTTACAAGGTATGAAGTTGAGTAAGACTCAATGCCCGACCAATGCAGAAGATAGAGAGAAAATGAAAGATGTTCCCTATGCTTCAGCCATAGGCTCTATCATGTATGCAATGCTGTGTACCAGACCTGATGTGTGCCTTGCTATAAGTTTAGCAGGGAGGTACCAAATTAATCCAGGAATGGATCACTGGACAGCGGTCAAGAACATCCTGAAATACCTGAAAAGGACTAAGGATATGTTTCTCGTATATGGAGGTGACAAAGAGCTCACCGTAAGAGGTTACGTTGATGCAAGCTTTGACACTGATCCGGACGATTCTAAATCGCAAACCGGATACGTGTTTACTTTAAACGGTGGAGCTGTCAGTTGGTGCAGTTCTAAACAAAGCGTCGTAGCGGGATCTACATGTGAAGCGGAATACATAGCTGCTTCGGAAGCAGCAAACGAAGGAGTCTGGATGAAGGAGTTCATATCCGATCTAGGTGTCATACCTAGTACATCGGGTCTAATGAAAATCTTCTGTGACAATACTGGTGCAATTGCCTTGGCAAAGGAATCCAGATTTCACAAGAGGACCAAACACATCAAGAGACGCTTCAACTCCATCCAGGATTTAGTCCAGGTGGGAGACATGGAGATTTGCAAGATACATGCGGATCTGAATGTTGCAGACCCGTTGACTAAGCCTCTTCCACGAGCAAAACATGATCGGCACCAAGGCTCCATGGGTGTTAGAATCATTACTGTGTAATCTAGATTATTGACTCTAGTGCAAGTGGGAGACTGAAGGAAATATGCCCTAGAGGCAATAATAAAGTTATTATCTATTTCCTTATGTCATGATAAATGTTTATTATTCATGCTAGAATTGTATTAACCGGAAACATAATACATGTGTGAATACATAGACCAACAGAGTGTCACTAGTATGCCTCTACTTGACTAGCTCGTTAATCAAAGATGGTTATGTTTCCTAACCATGAACAAAGAGTTGTTATTTGATTAACGAGGTCACATCATTAGTAGAATGATCTGATTGACATGACCCATTCCATTAGCTTAGCATCCGATCGTTTAGTATGTTGCTATTGCTTTCTTCATGACTTATACATGTTCCTATAACTATGAGATTATGCAACTCCCGTTTACCGGAGGAACACTTTGGGTACTACCAAACGTCACAACGTAACTGGGTGATTATAAAGGAGTACTACAGGTGTCTCCAATGGTAGATGTTGGGTTGGCGTATTTCGAGATTAGGGTTTGTCACTCCGATTGTCGGAGAGGTATCTCTGGGCCCTCTCGGTAATGCACATCACATAAGCCTTGCAAGCACTGCAACTAATATGTTAGTTGTGAGATGATGTATTACGGAACGAGTAAAGAGACTTGCCAGTAACGAGATTGAACTAGGTATTGGATACCGACGATCGAATCTCGGGCAAGTAACATACCGATGACAAAGGGAACAACGTATGTTGTTATGCGGTCTGACCGATAAAGATCTTCGTAGAATATGTAGGAGCCAATATGGGCATCCAGGTCCTGCTATTGGTTATTGACCGGAGACGTGTCTCGGTCATGTCTACATTGTTCTCGAACCGTAGGGTCCGCACGCTTAACGTTACGATGACAGTTATTATGATTTTATGCATTTTGATGTACCGAAGGTTGTTCAGAGTCCCGGATGAGATCACGGACATGACGAGGAGTCTCGAAATGGTCGAGACGTAAAGATTGATATATTGGAAGCCTATGTTTGGACATAGGAAGTGTTCCGGGTGAAATAGGGATTTTACCGGAATACCGGGAGGGTTACCGGAACCCCCCGGGAGACTAATGGGCCTATTGGGCCTTAGTGGAAAAAGAGAAAAGGGACAAGCCCATGGCTGGCCGGCGCCCCCCCTTTCCCCAAGTCCTAGTAGGACTAGGATAGGGGGCTGGCCCCCCTTCTCTCTCTTTTCCCCCCGGGAGTCCTAATTGGATTAGGATTGGGGGGAGCAGTCCTACTCCCGGTGGGAGTAGGACTCCCCTGCGCCTCCTCTCCCTGGTCGGCCGGCTCCCCCTCCTCCAACCTTTATTTACGGGGGCAGGGGCACCCCAAGACACACAAGTTGATCCTTGAGATCGTTCCTTAGCCGTGTGCGGTGCCCCTGCCACCAAATTCCACCTCGATTGTACCGTTGTAGTGCTTAGGCGAAGCCCTCCGTCGGTAGTACATCAAGATCGTCATCACGCCGTCGTGCTGACGGAACTCTTCCTCGACGCTTTGCTGGATCGGAGCCCAAGGAACGTCATCGAGCTGTACGTGTGCTAAGAACTCGGAGGTGCCGGAGTAACGGTGCTTGGATCGGTCGGATCGGGAAGAAGACGTACGACTACTTCCTCTACGTTGTGTGATCGCTTCCGCAGTCGGTCTGCGTTGGTACGTAGACAACACTCTCCCCTCTCGTTGCTGTGCATCACCATGATCTTGCGTGTGCGTAGGAAATTTTTTGAAATTACTGCGTTCCCCAACACCAAGGCCCGGTCGGTGGGAGGCAAGGCTGGCAGGGGCGCGCTGGGCCGGCCTGCTTGGCTCGATCAAAAGGGTCAACGCGCCTGGCCTCGCTCGTGCTCCCCTGCTCGAAGCAGAGACAGGTTCAGGCGGTGGCAGTTGCCGGCGATGAGAATGACGACAGGGTGCGAAGCGGCTCCGGCGATGTTAGGGACTGGCGGAGACGGGCGGATCTGGACAGCAGCTTACCGGATCCAGTGAATCCGGGCGACAATGGAAGCTGGGTGGTAGCGAGAAGCCCAGGGCGGCGGCGCTGTCCATGTTCAGAGAGAGAGCGGTAAGAGGAGGAAGGGAAAACGGAGGAGAGGAGGAGAGGGGCGGCCGAGGACGCGACCTTGGCGGCGTTTCGCAGCAAGGGTCGTCGGCGGTGAGGTGGGCTACGGTGGCTGGCGGGTCTTGCGGGAGCTCGAGCGGCGGCCTCCCTCCCGATCCAGAACAGATCGAGGAGGTGCAGCGAGGAGCGAATGGGCGACGACTTGGGCTCGGGCGGCTTCCCAGGGCCCGATCCGGGTCCTGGCGGCCCACGGTGGCGCAGGGAGACAGGGAAATGCGAGAAGAGGCCACATGGCCGCTGCGGGTGGCCACGGGCGGCTGCGGGTGGTGGCTGAGCCAATCTGGGTGCGCCAAGTGGCGGGTGTGAGGTGGAGGGCACCGAAAAATGAGGAGGAGGTGGTGGATCTGGTTAGTCAGCGCGGGCTTCGAGGTTGCTGCGGCGGCTGGAGGTTTGGGAAGGGGCTAGGCTAGGTTTGGACCCGATTTGGAAGGGGAAGTGGTCTATTTATAGTAGGTGGGCTAGGATTAGGGTTTAGGGGGGTCTTAGGAGCGTTTCGGAGCCTCCGATCGCGATCTGACGGTCCGAAATGGAGGGGGGTTTAGGTGGGCTGCAAGTGGGTTGTGCAAAGAGGTTGGACTGAGATGAGAGGAGAGGAGTGCAGCCCGGCAACTGTTTCCAGAGACCGAAAACGTCCGACGTTAGACCGACTATATTTCCGTTATAGTTATTCGTTGGGGCGTCAAATGAACTCCGATTGCGATGAAACTTGGCAGGCGGTCTACCTACACTATGACAATACCGCACGCCAACTCTCATCCCATTCTGAGAACATTTTCCGGCCACTTATAAAATAATATTTCGGACGTGCCGCAGGCGCGTGCAAGTGTGTCTGGGCTCAGAACAGACAACGGACGGAACGAGGAGACCGGAACTGATGCAAGTTTTGAAAACATGATGATACAATGCACATGATGACATGACAAGATGCAACACGCAAGCGAATGACAACGCAACAACAGCGAATAACTGGAGGACACCTGGCACATCGGTCTCGGGGCATCACAACACTCCACCACTACGAGAGGATCTCGTCCCGAGATCTAGAATGGCACCGGTGGGACAACGGAAAAGAAAGAGAAGAGGTAAAACTAAGTTGCTTCTTTGACAAACGAGTGAAACCAAGAACCTTGAAAAGGTTAAGCCATCTCGAGAAAAGAATACAACGGCGATGAACGAAGCTCAAAACACTCCGTTAGAAAAGAGGAACAAGGGAGAACAACTTCGGGCAGCACTCTGATTGAAAAGAAAAGGAATTGAATAAGAACTTGATAAGATGAGAAGGTACTTGAAGAAATCACAATACACTGCCTCCATAACTATTGAATGAATGGAACAAGGGGTAAGAACGATCTCGGACGGCACTCCGGTTTAAAAGAGATGAACAACTTGATAAAATGAAAGAGCTTGAGCAAGGGGACACAACACTCCGGTTAAATGGATAAAACAAGAAAAGAACACGATCCTGACAAAACAAGAAGATGGGTTGAAGACAGCAACAATACAATGCCTCCGGAATGAAAGAATAGAAATTGTATCGACGGAACAAAAGAATGGAGAAGAAAACAACATCTTCTACCTGACAAGCATCTTAAAGAGAAGGTCACCCGGAGTTGTTGGAACAATCCACACCAAAAATATAGGCTTGAAGTGGGCTTGTGGAAAACATCTCAAAACCAAGAGGTGAAAATCTGCCACTAACGGAAACGATATATTGGATTGATATGAACAAGAAGACGAGAACTTATTTCACCGGGAGGATAGATGAAGAACTTGGATCATATATTATCACCATTAATAGCAACAAACCTTATGGAAAGTTTTAGGTGAAAATAAACCCAAGATAACTCCAAAGAAGAGATTGATGGATTTAAAATACCTCATTCTTAACAACGTGTGAATCATGAGACATGAACTCAAATTATCAAGAATGACATAATACCACCTCGAATGATACGGTTGAAAGAATTGCACTTTAAAATGCAAGATGAAGAATGCTAGAGCTCATCTAAAAAGAATGTTGATGAACGCTTCGAGAAGGAAATAAAACCTCGATGAACCATCATGTAGGACATCCGTGAGGAACTCCGATAAACAAAATGACGATAAAAGCAAAAGAAGTTGAAAACACAAGGTGAAACCTTGTAATGATTTAGAAGGATCTCCGTGGTGATATAATTGAAATAGCTTGGAGCTCCGGAAAAAAATATTAAAAAAGAATAAGAATTACATTATGCTTATCCTTCATCAATTAAATTGACGACAATCAATGGATTTGACATATTACTTATTCTCGTAGAAAAGATTAAGAGAGATATAACATAAGCTTGAGAAGGTCTTCGACGAACCACCGGTAGAATTTGAAAAGCACGAATGCATAGATATGATATACGAAGGAAGAAAAACTCTTGAGCGGACCACCGTCAGCATTAAAATGAACGAAGAAAAAATAAAGAAACACCAGGAAGAATTAGCAAATGAATGAAGATGCTTGAGAGAATTTAGAGGCAAGAGAACAAAGGGATCACAAACTGATTAGAGATTACTTGAACGAAGCACCGATAAAATTCGAGAATGATAGCTGAAAGCTGATAATGAATAAACTCTGAGATGATGGGCTCCGGAGAAGCAAACTGAGAAGACCTCTTGAATTTGCTCCGGATAGGTGAAAAGAATGCTCACAATCAAAACAATTATGAGAGGATGGCAGCAAGCTAGAATCACGAATCTTGAAGATACAAGAACAAGATTGAGAGAAAAATCTTCTTTGGACTTCAAATGATGGGAATGACAATGAGAAACACCACCAAGAATTATTGCGGCACACCGGAATGAAAGATGGAAAAGTTGAGCCAATGATGAAAAGAATTTGAAAAAAATCTTGAAGAAAGACATTTGACTGATGATAAATCATACTTACGTCAAACTTTAGAAAAGCATTTGAGAAGCTCCGAAAAAATAAGAAGGGTCAGGTAAGATCCTGGGAAAAGACCTGTGGGTTAGGGCCCACTCAAAAGAAACACCATAGAACGATAACTTGAAAAGGAGATAGCACCGGTTGAATTTAAATGGATTGAATGAGATAACATCCTTGAAAAGAGATTGAACGAAAGCAGAGTGGAGACACAAATCTTCGAGATATCTTGAGCACTCTGGAACAATTGAATAGCAAACGGGGAAGATTAAGAGGTGCACCGGCATAAGAAGGTATTTGAAACGAGGAAAAAGGATATGATCAACACCGAAAGCTTGAATTGGTTCCACCGGAGAAGAAAAAGAATGAATAATGATGAACTTGAGGCTCCGTTAGTATCTTCATGAGCATCACCGGATAAGAAAATTGACGGAAAAGGAATGGAGAGGCCTCCATCAATAAAATGGATAGTTGATTAAGAAATCTGAGTCCTTAAAGAAAAAGGGTCGGAGGGTGGGAAAACACCGTTGAGAGTGAAACAAACACTGTTGAGAAGAAATGATAATTGATCTTATTGATGTAGAAATGATCGGATCCACTTGAAGAGAAACACGCCGGTGAAAAGGATTGATAAGACAATCTTGATGATCAAGAAGGATTGGTATCCACATCGGAGTATGAGAACACCATTTGGGGAAGGTATGGAATCAACACTTGACATCGAAGCAACTCGAATACCACAACTCAAAAACAAAAACAAAGGATTGGCTCGGAGAATAAGCCGGAACAAACATATGATAGAGATTTCATCCTAAGTTTTCGTGGTGGGGCCTACATGGGCTCGATCGTACAACACCATCATGTACAAGGCAGTGCACATGACATACGAAGCGTCCCCGAGTCGGCATAGCCAAGGACTCTTTAAGACACAATGAGACCACTGTAAAATCGACCGTGAATAGGCGGACCACTAGACGTCGTACCCCAATTTCATATCATAGATCTGTTGGAAAGATATCCTAAGAGCTACTTGAATTCCCACCTATGAAACTCCTAAAATTTTCCGGTTATGCAATCAGGTGTTGGGGATACAAGGAAGCATAATATCTCACCCAAAACTAGCAAATCCTACATCCAGCTGTATCCATCCTTCAACACATAACCAAGAAAACCTTCGGAAATCATCTACCTCAACCTTCGAAAAGCATCCGTTATACAAGTTATGGCAATACTCCCGAACTCCCGCCCCAGTACTGGGTGGCGTCGACGTTATCTCACCAACGAACTGCATAAAAGAGATTTTCGATGTCGGTGTACTAAACTCAGGTATTCCAGAACTGCAATGATAAAATTATGACGACAACACCTCGCTCGCAGCTCAACTCCCCGGGACACTTCCACAAAACCCCTGACAGTAGGCACCAAGACAATGTTCTCATCATAAAACCATCGGAACGATTCCAAGATACCCGCGTGATCCTAAAAAAAATTTAGTGAAATTTGAGAAGAGTAGAGTCAAAACTCTACGTCAGGATGCCTCACCAGAGCGATGAAGAGACTGGGAAGTAAAAAAGAATTCCTAAACTCTCTGATATAACTCCTAAATGACTCAAAACATTTTTCTAGACACAACTCGGCTACTAAAAATGATCAAGCAATGGGGCTCCTAAGGTCGGGGAAGGCTCTGATTACCAACTTGTAATGCCCTCGATGCGGCTATATCTCCCACGTGTCGAAGCACGACTTAGAGGCATAACCGCATGGAAAGCAATGTCGCAAGTGAGGTAATCTTCACACAACCCATGTAATACATAAAGAGGAAAGAGATACATAGTTGGCTTACAATCGCATCTTCACACAAATACATGAATAAAGCATTACAACATCCAAATACAAACAAGGTCCGACTACGGAACCAAAATAAAAGAAGAACCCCAAATGCGACAAAGGTCCCGATCGACCCCAACTTGGCTCCACTACTGATCAACTGGAACGAAACGACACAAAGGACAACATCTCGATCGAGCTCCTCCTGAGCTTGGTTGCGTCATCTGCATGGACTCATCGGCACCTGCAAGCTGGTTTTTGAAGCAATCTGTGAGCCACGGGGACTCAGCAATCTCACACCCTCGCGATCAAGACTATTTAAGCTTATGGGTAAGGTAAAGGTATGAGGTGGAGCTGCAGCAAGCGACTAGCATATATGCTGGCTAACATACGCAAATGAGAGCGAGAAGAGAAGGCAAAGCACATCGATAAAAGTATGATCAAGAAGTGATCCTATAGCAACCTACGTCAAGCATAACTCCAACACCGTGTTCACTTCCCGGACTCCGCCGGAAAGAGACCATCACGGTTACACACGCGGTTGATGCATTTTTAATTAAGGTCAACTTCAGGTTTTCTACAACCGGACATTAACAAATTCCCATCTGCCCATAACCGCGGGCACGGCTTTAGAAAGTTCAAAACCCTGCAGGGGTGTCCCAACTTAGCCCATCACAAGCTCTCACGGTCAACGAAGGAATAGACCTCCTCCCGAGACATTCCAATCAGACTCGGTATCCCGTTACTCCAAGACATCCTCGACAATGGTAAAACAAGTCCAGCAAGACCACCCGATGCGCCGACATCCCGATAGGAGCTGCACATATCTCATTCTCAGGGCACACCGAATAAGCTAAGCGTACAGGAGCCAACGTAACCCAAGTTTCCAAGGGACGGCCCCGCACGGTGCTCTGGGCTGGACCAACACTTAGACAAGCACTGGCCCGGGGGGGTTAAAATATAGATGACCCTCGGGATGCGCGACTCCCAAGGGAAAAAGCCTAGGTGGCGAATGGTAAAACCAAGGTTGGGACTTGCTGGAGTAGTTTTATTCAAAGCGGACTGTCAAGGGGTTCCCATTATAACCCAACCGCGTAAGGAACGCAAAATCCGGGAACATAACACCGATATGACGGAAACTAGGGCGGCAAGAGTGGAACAAAACACTAGGCATAAGGCCGAGCCTTCCACCCTTTACCAAGTATATAGATGCATTAATTAAATAAGATATATTGTGATATCCCAACAAGTAAACATGTTCCAACAAGGAAAAAACTTCAATCTTCACCTGCAACTAACAACGCTATAAGAGGGGCTGAGCAAAGCGGTAACATAGCCAAACAACGGTTTGCTAGGACAAGGTGGGTTAGAGGCTTGGCTTAACAATATGGGAGGCATGATAAGCAAGTGGTAGGTATCGCAGCATAGGCATAGCAAAAGAGCGAGCAACTAAGCAAGCAAAGATAGAAGTGATTTCGAGGGTATGGTCATCTTGCCTGAAATCCCGCAAGGAAGAAGAACGAGTCCATGAAGAAGACAAACGGACGTAGACGAACGGGTCCTCACAAACGCGATGTTATCGGAACCCACCCGAAGAAGCAACACCAGAAAAGAAGCACACGACATAGTAAACAACCACCACAACAACATGGCATGGTGCACAACAAGTATGATGCATGTCCGGTTTAATGAGGCATGGCATGACAAAGTGCAACAAACAATACTACAAATTAAGTGGAGCTCATTATGCAACGGGTTGCATATTGACGGAACACCACGACAAGTTATTTAGTTCGATCTCGTTTATGTACCCAACAATATTAAATGTTGTTAAGCATGGCAAGAGGGTGAAGCAAAATAAACTACCTATCTAGTCAAGTTTAAATGAGGCCGGAAGCAACGAACAACAAATCTGGAAACTCCTCATGAGCATATTATAGATTTGGTACTGTTCTTCCCTAACCATATTTTATAGTTGTTAAACATGCAAAGTGATGCCACCATGTTAAACCAGGCATTTTTCTACCCCATTTACATATAAAGTTTATTAAAATCGGAGTTACGGTTAGTTAGTTATGAATTAAAGCATTTTAGCATGACATAGGAACAAATTTACTCAAACAGCATTTAAAACATTTCAAACATAGATGAAAGTTGCATATTATGAAACTAGATGAAATTCTAAGCAAGTTTCATATATAAATCATTTTAATCCGATGCACGAATTGTGAGTTATTATATGTATGAACAGCAGGGGGTTTTCTGTAAAACAGAAAATCCTGGGATAATTGATTAAATCCGTCCAGAGGAAAAAAACACTATAGGGCCGAATCTGCTGAACTGGGCCAACAAAGAGGAGAGGCTGCGCGGAGCTCACCCATGGGCCAAGGCCCGGTCGGTGGGAGGCAAGGCTGGCAGGGGCGCGCTGGGCCGGCCTGCTTGGCTCAATCGAAAGGGTCAACGCGCCTGGCCTCGCTCATGCTCCTCTGCTCGAAGCAGAGACAGGTTCAGGCGGTGGCAGTTTCCAGCGATGAGAATGATGACAGGGTGCGAAGCGGCTCCGGCGATGTCAGGGACTGGCGGAGACGGGCAGATCTGGACGGCAGCTTGCCGGATCCGGCGAATCCGGGCGACGACGGAAGCTGGGTGGTAGCGAGAAGCCCCGGGCGGCGGCGTTGTCCATGTTCAGAGAGAGAGCGGTAAGAGGAGGAAGGGAAAATGGAGGATAGGAGGAGAGGGGCGGCCGGGGACGCGACCTGGGCGGCGTTTCGCAGCAAGGGTCGCCGGCAGTGAGGTGGGCTACGGTGGCCGGCGGGTCTTGCGGGAGCTCGAGCGGCGGCCTCCCTCCCGATCCAGAACGGATGGAGGAGGTGCAGCGAGGAGCGAACGGGCGACGACTTGGGCTCGAGCGGCTTCCCAGGGGCCGATCCGGGTCCTGGCGGCCCAAGGCGGCGCAGGGAGACAGGGAAATGCGAGGAGAGGCCACGTGGCTGCCTGCGAGTGGCCACGAGCGGCTGCGGGCGGTGGTTGGGCCAATCTGGGTGCGCCAAGTGGCGGGTCTGAGGTGGAGGGCACCGAAAAATGAGGAGGAGGTGGTGGATCTGGTTAGTCGGCGCGGGCTTCGAGGTTGCTGCGGCGGCTGGAGGTTTGGGAAGGGGCTAGGCTAGGTTTGGACCCGATTTGGAAGGGGAAGTGGTCTATTTATAGTAGGTGGGCTAGGATTAGGGTTTAGGGGGGGTCTTAGGAGCGTTTCGGAGCCTCCGATCGCGATCCGACGGTCCGAAATGGAGGGGGGGTTAGGTGGGCTGCAAGTGGGTTGTGCAAAGAGGTTGGACTGAGATGAGAGGAGAGGAGTGCAGCCCGGCAACTATTTCCGGAGACCGGAAACGTCCGATGTTAGACCGACTATATTGCCGTTATAGTTATTCGTTGGGGCGTCAAATGAACTCCGATTGCGATGAAACTTGGCAGGCGGTCTACCTACACTATAACAAGACCGCACGCCAACTCTCATCCAATTCCGAGAACATTTTCCAGCCACTTATAAAATAATATTTTGGACGTGCCGCGGGCGCGTGCAAGTGTGTCTGGGCTCAGAACGGACAACGGACGGAACAAGGAGACCGGAACTGATGCAAGTTTTGAAAACATGATGATGCCATGCACATGATGACATGACAAGATGCAACACGCAAGCGAATGACAACGCAACAACAGCGAATAACTGGAGGACACCTGGCACATCGGTCTCGGGGCGTCACATAAGGAGAGTCTCATCCGGACACGGGTAGAGTCTTCGGTCTTTGTATCTTCACAACCCATCAGTCCAGCCCATGGCTAACAGGCCGGACGCCCGAGGACCCCTTAGTCCAAGACTCCCTCGGTGCTCCCTCAAGCATGCTTACCAAGCTGCAGTGGCCGAAGACCCGGATAACGAAGGCATCGTCTACCCTCTGGAGGCCATCCCCAAGAAGAAGAAGCAGCTGCTCCATCGAGGACTTCAGGAGAGCGGCTGAGGGAGTCCTGGATTAGGGGGTGTCCGGATAGCCGGACTATACCTTCGGCCGGACTCCTGGACTATGAAGATACAAGATTGAAGACTTCGTCCCGTGTCCGGAAGGGACTTTCCCTGGTGTGGAAGGCAAGCTTGGTGATACGGATATGTAGATCTCCTACCATTGTAACCGACTCTGTGTAACCCTAGCCCTCTCCGGTGTCTATATAAACCGGAGGGTTTTAGTCCGTAGGGACAACAATCATACCATAGGCTAGCTTCTAGGGTTTAGCCTCCTTGATCTCGTGGTAAATCTACTCTTCTACTACCCATATCATCAATATTTATCAAGCAGGAGTAGGGTTTTACCTCCATCGAGAGGGCCCAAACCTAGGTAAAACATCGTGTCCCTTGTCTCATGTTACCATCCGCCTAGACGCACAGTTCGGGACCCCCTACCCGAGATCCGCCGGTTTTGACACCGACATTGGTGCTTTCATTGAGAGTTCCTCTGTGCCGTCGCCATCAGGAAGGATGCCTCATCCCGTCTTTAAAGACGGCACCGTTGCTAAGGGAGCTTTGGCTGTCGGCCAAACTCTCAGGCTAGGTGGTTTCCTTATGACCGCCTGTTCGGCTGCTGCGCCAACGATGACCTCTCGGGTCATCGAAAGCAATCTTCACGTCAGCTCGTAATTCGCTGAGCAGCCAGATCCAATGGAGCTCTCTTCCCTAAACGAGCTCTTGGATCGCATCGCAGCCCTAGGAGTCGCTACGGATTACGACCAGATTGGGCCTAAACCCGATCTGAGAGAGATTAGCTCTCCCCAGGTCACCCATCACGTTGCCGTGGTAGAGGGACAGTGCGGCGACCCTTCATCTATCTTAAGGACTAGCTATGTCCGGATTCCCGATCCCTCCAAGCCGGATGCCCGCGGAGGGGAGGACATCACTCAAGACCTGAACTTAAAGTCAGGCGACGGGCTAGATTCATTGGACAGCATCCAAGAATCCAAACTTCCGAGTTCGGAAACTCCTTGGCCTCTGGGTCTCAGATTGGGTGAGGTCTCGGATTTGATTCCACCCACCCACCCGTACATAAGCGATTTATCCCAAATTAGGCAAGAGCCCGAAGAAACAGTACATCATTACTGGGCCAGATTCCTCCTGGTTATGAACAGGATAAAGGACTTCCGCGAGGAAGACGCAATTTCATTCTTCTGCAATAATTGCACGGACAAGGGAATCCTCAACGCCATAAGTCGCCGTGATATTACACGCTTTGCTGACTTGGCGTCCATAGTATGAAAGTACTGTGCGATGGAAAGCGCCTGGAAAACCGAAATAAAATTTTGGGACAATCCGGCCCTGAATACAAACCCAGTCTGAAATAAAAGGGTGCATCATCGCCAGACACCCGGGTTCAATACCAAAAAGCAAAAGCCCTCTACAGGGCACGGAACCATACTGGAAGGATGGCTTAATGGACCCTGTAAAATTCACAGTGCAGAGGGCGCCACACCAACTCACAGCCTTAGAGCATGTTGGATACTCCGACAGGTGGCAAAAATTAGCGAAGATCTTCTAATTCCAGAAGCCACAGAAAGCCACCCCAGAGACACCAGTACGGTATTAACAGTCTTTGAGACTTTCGCATCAAATACTATGCGAAAAAGAACACTCCGCAGCCTTGCCGAAGTCTACCAAGTAGCAACAATAAACACAAGGAGTGACACAGCTATTACTTTTAACGCCAGTGATGAACCTAAATTCCGAACAGCCCGAGCACCAGCCGCATTGGTCCTCAGTCCAACAGTGGACGGCTTTCGTCTTACCAAGGTACTCATGGATGGCGGCAGCGGATTGAACCTCATTTCTAAGGAAACCCTTCAAAAAATGGAAATAGACTGGAACCGCATTGAGCGAAGCAGCACAACCTTTAGAGGAATAATCCCCAGTCGAGAAGCGCGCTGTACAGGAAAAATCACACTAGATGTGGTGTTCGGCACGCTGGATAATTACAGGTCCGAAGAGGTCACATTCCAAGTGGCCCCGTTCAGTAGCAGATACCACGCTCTGCTAGGGCGGGAAGCGTTTACAATCTTCCAAGCAATACCCCATTATGGCTACATGAAGCTCAAGATGCCCGGGCCTAACGGAATCATCACTCTCGCTAGTGATCCAGACATAGCACTCCGCGCCGAAACCAAGACAGCCGCACTGGCCCTCGAGGCGCTATCCGAAGCCCTAGCGGCTGAGGAACTGACTGCACTGCGCTCCACGGTGAATAGGGACGATGTGATACTCGACAAAAGATCCAAGTCCACCTCCTTTAAACCGGCGGACGAAATAGTCAAATTCCAGATCCATCCAACGGACCCCAATAAAATAGCTTCCATCGGGGCACAGTTAAACCCTGATGTAGACGCCATACTGCGAGAGTTCCTACGAGAGAACTGGGACATTTTCGCCTGGCACCCTTCAGACATGCCAGGAATCCCACGCAGGCTGGCCGAACATGGCTTAAATATCCTAAAAGGATTTAAGCCAGTCAAACAGGCTCTTCGGCATTTTTCTGAACCTAAGAGACAGGCCATGGGAGAGGAACTAGCCAAGCTATTGGAGACCGGATTCATCAAAGATATAGAACACCCGGACTGGCTAGAAAACCTGGTGATGGTACCAAAGAAGGACAAATCCTGGCGCCTGTGCATTGATTTTAAAGACCTTAACAAGGCTTGCCCAAAGGATCCCTTCCCGTCCCCCGCATCAATCAAATTATCGACGCTACCGCAGGACACGATTCGTTCTGTTTCCTCGATGCATACTCCGGCTACCATCAAATAAAGATGGCAGAGTTAGACCAAGCCACAACGGCATTCATCACACCATACGGCCCATTCTGCTTCAACACAATGCCCTTCGGGCTCAAAAACGCCGGCGCAACATATCAGCGCATGATTCAGACATGTCTGGCAAACCAGATCGGCAAAACAGTGGAGGCATACATAGATGATGTGGTCGTTAAAACAAGACATGTCGAATCTCTAGTAGACGACTTGAGGCTAACATTCGATAACCTCCGAACATACGACATCAAGCTCAACCCGGAAAAATGCGTTTTCGGCGTTCCAGCAGGAAAGCTCTTGGGCTTCATTGTATCCGATAGAGGAATTGAAGCAAATCCAGCCAAGATCCGAGCTCTGTCACAATTGGATATCCCGAAGGACCTCAAACAAATACAAAAATTAACTGGATGCGTGGCGGCTCTAAGCTGCTTTATCTCCCACTTGGGAGAAAAGGCCCTACCCCTTTACCGCCTCCTTCGGCGCACCGAACACTTCGAGTGGACGGATGCAGCCACGGCCGGACTCGACAAAATAAAAGCCATCTTGGCAACAAACCCAGTCCTGGCCGTGCCAAACATTGGCGAACCAATGCTATTATACATTGCAGCAACCCATCAGGTCGTAAGCGCAGTGCTCGTCGTCGAACGAGAAACAGACGGACATAAATTCCCCCTTCAAAAGCCGGTCTACTATGTGTCCACTGTCCTTACTCCATGCAAGTCACGGTACCCGCATTATCAAAAGATTGCGTATGCGGTATTTATGGCATACCGGAAGCTGCGACACTACTTTCAAGAGTGTTCAATAACAGTAGCCTCGGAAGTGCCACTTAACGATATTATAAACAACCGCGACACGATGGGCCGGATTGCAAAATGGGCCATTGAGCTCCTCTCGTTCGACATAACTTACAAGCCACGGCGAGCTATCAAGTCGCAAGTTTTGGCCGAGTTTATCGCAGAATGGACGAAGGCCGAACTCCCTAAAGAGTATGGCACATATTCAAACTGGGTCATGCACTTCGACGGCTCCAAAATGTTGGCCGGTCTAGGGGCTGGCATCGTTTTGACGTCCCCCATAGGAGACACAGTTCAATATGTACTCCAGATAATGTACATAGACTCCAACAATGCAGCCGAATATGAGGCCCTTTTACATGGTCTCCGGATGGCAGTATCCATGGGCATTCAACGCCTAGAGGTGTGTGGGGACTCGAACCTCGCAATATCCCAAATAAATGGAGACTTTGATGCCAAGGATCCAAAAATGGCAGCTTATCGCAATGCCGTCCTAAAAATACCAGCTCGGTTCGAAGGGCTCGAATTTCACCATATAGACTGGGAAAATAATCAGGTGGCAGATGTCCTGGCACGCATCGGCGTAAAACGCGATGTAGTCCCCCCCCCCCCCAACATCTTCTTGGAAAGGTTGTTCAAGCCATCCGTAGTATGGGAAGGGGAACCCAGCAATAACAGCCCAGAGCCAACCGCACTGCCCGACACCAAACACTCTGACATAATTGGAGGCTCTGCCAATGAAATAACACCTTCAGCCCACGTAATAATGGCCGTCATTGCCCTGTGGATAGAACCATTCCTCGCCTACCTTACTAGGCAGGAACTCCCCGAGGACCAAAATGAGGCACGCTGCATAGTGTGGCGATCTAAAGCCTATAAAGTCCATGAGGGAGAGCTTTATAAGAAAAGCACTACCGGAGTCCTTCAAAGGTGCATCTCCGAAGAGGAAGGGCGGAACCTCCTGGCTGAAATTCATGCCGGACTCGGCGGTCATCATGCTGCAGCTCGGTCCCTTGTAAGCAAGGCCTTCCGTACAGGCTTTTATTGGCCGACGGCCCAGGCAGATGCCCAGGACTTAGTCCAACGATGTGTTGGTTGCCAGCTTTTTGCAAACCAAAGCCATATGCCACCCACCACCCTCCAAACTATCCCCATCACTTGGCCCTTCGCGGTCTAGGGGCTTGACATGGTTGGACCCCTTAAAGGTGGAACCCACAAGAAAAAATACTTACTGGTCATGGTGGATAAGTTCACCAAATGGATAGAAGCCAAGCCTGTTAAGACAGCCGAATCCGGACCGGTGATAGACTTTATATCCGGGGTTGTACACCGTTACGGCGTCCCCCACATCATCATCACTGATAACGACACGAACTTTACAGCCGGCGAGGTAAAACTCTGGTGCAAAAACATAGGCATCAAGCTCGATTATGCTTCCGTCTATCACCCACAAACTAACGGCCAGGTCGAACATGCAAATGGTCTTATCATGAGCGGCATCAAACCCAGATTAGTGCGGTCCCTTAAGGAATCTAATATGCACTGGGTAGAGGAGCTCGACTCCGTACTCTGGGGGCTGCGGACCACGCCGAATCTCACCACCGGATACACACCATTCTTCATGGTGTACAGTGTAGAGGCAGTTTTGCCCTGCGACATAATTCATGACTCACCTCGAGTGCGCATGTACGAAGAAAGAGAAGCCGAGCTCGATCGGCAGGATAGTTTGGACGCCTTGGAGGAAGAGCGTGATGTGGCAAAAGCCTGTTCCGCATTCTATCAACAGCAGGCTCGAAGATACCAAAGCAAAGAAGTACGGGCCAAAAATTACAACGTTGGCGAATTAGTTCTATGCCCGCCGGACAAGAAAAAGGACAAACTCAAGCCCAAGTGGGAAGGTCCCTTCATAATTGACCAAGTCCTGACTGGTGGAGCGTACTGCCTGCGAGATGCATCGGAAAACCGACTCGAGCCGAACCCATGGAACGCAGCCCGTCTCCGAAGATTCTATGCCTAGCGCCGGACTCTGTGTTCGTCTCCTTCCTCTGTCCATTTTTATATACTTTCTGTCTTACATTTCTCTCCTTCTCCCCTCTCTCTCTTATAGCCTTTAAAGGCTCATAAAGTGACGCGCTATCCGTGCTCATTAAACCTGGGGGCTTCTTTAAATAGAAGCTTATTTATACGGGCTTCATGCCGAGCACATGTGTCACACTTCCGCATGTACCTTTTATTCACCATTATATGCATCGATATGACTTAAGTTTTGGCCAAGCTGGGTTGCCTGGCTCCTATGCTTACCCCTACGTTCCTGATTGTTCGGCTAGGTGGTAAAGGGAGCACCTCTGCAATTGTTACTGCCGGGTCAGCCGGATGTGTACCTCAGACTGGGTGAAGCCGAAAGCTAGCGTTCTTAAGGGAATATTTGGTCGGTGAACTAAAGATGATCTTTTTTCACTTATTTATCTATATGCCCCAGATGTTTTTCCTGCGTCTCTTTTCGCAGAATGGACATGCACTTTAGGGCATGCCTCCCAGGGAAATGAACCCCTAACGGAACTATTCTCCCTGGAAGATGTTTCTTACTAACCATGTAATATAACATAACTAGTTGGGCACTTGTCTGTTCAAGCACTAATGACCCCTACGCCTGGTATCCATGCATACCCCGGTTCTTACATAACCGCGAGGGTATTCGGACACACTTCAGACCGTCAGGTCCCGAGGTTGAAGCGAAAAGGTCGGCCATGACAAACGATCTACAATCCGGCTAGAAAGCATTACACATGTCAATTAAAATTACATAGTCAATCTGACTGATTGTATTCCTCTTCAATACCATCTAACAGGCTGTCTACTTTACAGTCCTGTTGGGAATACTTTGCGGCCAATTCTACTTGGCCGTATACTAAGCTCACAGGGATCTCCTTCCCATCGGGCCCCATGGGTCCGACCTCGGCCATGTGGTTTGGGTCAGCCTTCGTGTATCGCGTCTTCACCATGCCCCAGGCCTCCTTGGCGCCTTGACGGCAGGCTGACATCTTCCACAATCGGAAGCGCCGCCGCGCTCCCTTCAGCTTCTCTACAAGCTCTCCAAGGCCTTCGGGCATGGAGACGGATCGCCATAAGGCCTGGGCGACACCTTGCATCACCTGCTGAACTCGCTCGTGCAGTTGTGAGAGCTCGGGAAGAAGGTCACCCATAGAACCGGGCATTTCCTCTGCAGGTTGACCTGTTAGCATACCTATAGACATTACTCTGTTAGTCGACTTCCTCGCTGAACTCTTTTTTCAAAGTTCGTTTAAGCACTTACTAAATATGCCGCGTCGAAGCCGCTGATTCTCCTTAACGGAGTCCAACAGCTGGGCACAAACATCCTTCAGTTCAACGCCTAGCTTGGTGTTGGCATCTTGGAGATCATTCTTCTCCCGCCTCACCTTTGTCAGCACGCTCTCACCAGCCTTCAGCTAGCGTAGGAGTTGTTGCTTTTCCGGATTTAATCTGGCGCCATCTGCAATTTCATTTGTCAGATTTGCACCCACGCCGCACTTCGCAAAATACTTATCTTTTGAAGCGTATATTACCAGAGGGGGTCTCCTTGGGCTCCCCTGCCGCGGCTAGTGCGGCCTCAAGTTGGGCTTTGCACTCTTCCAGCTCCTGGGACAGTAGGGTATTCTTTTCTGTAAGAACCTGCATAACAAATGATCCTTAAATCAGTTATTCTAACTGTTTCAAGTCTCGAGGGCTACTGGTATATATATAATTACCAAAATTTTCTTACCCGAATGTCTTTTACATATTGCTCCGTGGCTCTGGCTAGACCATTTTGAGCGGCACGGAGGTACGCATCTCCTAAATAGAAGGCATCCAATGCCTCTTGGGAGAAACAAGCGTCGCGAAGAACTGTCCGGCGACGCCTGTGGTTCATGGCACTCTCCACCTCGGAATTGGTGGCAGACAGCCTGTCCGCATCCTATATCGGAGGAGCGTCCGATGAGCGCCTTGTGTTTGCCTCCGCTTCCGGACCAGGCTTTGGAGCCTGGCTGGTGGAGGCGCGATTGGCAACCTCTCCGGATATAGTCCGACGAGGTATCTTCGTCCTGAAGAGAGCACGAGCGTTAATATGCCTTGAAGGAATAACACCTGGGAATAAGATGGCGCGCTATACCTTTGCGCCGGCGTCTCAGTCTGGACCGCACTTCTTTTCAGCCCGCGGGGCCTTGCCGCCCCTCATTGGCTAGTCGCCGCAGGCTCGGCCTCCCGTCTCAAGGACCTCCCCTGCAAAACACGGTTGTCATACGGCAATCGAAAACACGCGAGGATAGATCCCTTTTCAAAGTGCTGGGACTTCGGTTTCAGTTACCTGTGAGGCTGGGAGTAGCCCTGGGCAATCGGCTGTAATGGCCACCAAGGCTTTGTCCTTGCTCAATTGATGAAACACCCCATCAATCAGCTCCACAGATAAGTCCGGATCCTCTTGAGAGGCCGGGTCGAGGGACCGTCCCGGATCCTCGGGTTGTGGAGGAGGGTTGTTTATTTCTTTAATAGCCTGGCGCAGTTCCTGCGTTGAAGTCGTTAGACTGAATATTTAACAATGGGAATATAAAACGGATGGGCAAGTAAAAGTGTCCACTTACCCAACTTGGGGGATTGTACATAGAAAATCCACCCTGTGGGTTGACGCGAAGAAATTCCTCCTCTTCTCCCTTGTGCAAAGCGGACAAGATCTTTATTAGAGCGGCAGCCGAATCTGGCCCCTTACGGCCGTGGTGGGTGGCGTCGTCCTCCCTGTTGAAGTCCCACATGGGGTGGCCTCTATACTGAAGCGGCTGAACCCCTCGCATGATGCATGCGGCCATGACCCCGATCATGGTCAGTCCGGAATGAGCTAACAATCTTATCCGGCCCATCAGGTAAAGAACGTCCTTGTCACTTTCCCTCTGAGGGCTCCATGGACGCCAGCTTAGGCACTTCTTTAGGGGAGCACTGTCGAACTCAGGGAGGCCGATCCGGACAGGATCTAGCAGCGGGACGTCCTCTATATAAAACCATTCCGAAGGCCAGTCCTCGGACGCCTTCTTTGGGGTTCCGGATAGATATCCGGTCCCGGTGATGCGCCACACTTCGGCTCCGCCCACTTGATATATTGACCCCTTCTGAGAACGGGGCACAAGGCAGAATAGCCTTTTCCACAGCGTGAAATGAGCCTTGTAGCCCAAAAATAGCTCGCAAAGGGCTACGAAGCCCGCGATATGCAATATGGAGGCAGGCGTGAGGTTGTGCAGCTGGAGGCCATAGAACTCCAGGAGCCCCCGGAGAAACGGATGAATTGGAAATCCGAGCCCTCTTATTAAGTAAGCGACAAGGCATACCCGCTCTCCTTTGGAGGGATTGGGGGCGCTCTCCGCTTGCTCTCCGCCATTATAGGTGGCAAGTCCGGCTCGAACCGGGACCATATAGGCCGGGGGGAGAAATCCCTTGGTCTGGAGCGTCACTAGTTCGCTGTGCGGGATGGAGCATCTCTCCCAATCTCCAGGCTGAGGGCTAGAAGGGCGAGAGGAGGAGCTGCGGTGGCCGGCCATGATAGAATGGACCTCTGTCAGATATGCTCTGATGAATACTCGTGGAGGGGAGAAGGTGTGGTTTGGATCTAAATCCTCGTTCCCTTAAATAGGCAGCTCATTCACGCGACTAGGGGTGTAAATGTAAAAACACCCTAACTTTTCATATTCATTTGACACGTGGAAGACGGCCATTATTGGGCGTAGAAGCCAAGGGGCGCTACATTTACAAGAAACCGGACATTATTCAACAGGTACACGGAATTTGGAGGAGAACCCGCCTTGCAATGCTGAAGACAATCTGCGCGCCGGACGCGTCATCATTGAAGCCTGGTTCGGGGGCTACTGAGGGAGTCCTGGATTAGGGGGTGTCCAGATAGCCGGACTATACCTTCGGCTGGACTCCTGGACTATGAAGATACAAGATTGAAGACTTCGTCCCGTGTCCGGAAGGGACTTTCCTTGGCATGGAAGGCAAGCTTGGCGATACGGATATGTAGATCTCCTACCATTGTAACCGACTCTGTGTAACCCTAGCCCTCTCCGGTGTCTATATAAACCGGAGGGTTTTAGTCCGTAGGGACAACAATCATACCATAGGCTAGCTTCTAGGGTTTAGCCTCCTTGATCTCGTGGTAGATCTACTCTTGTACTACCCATATCATCAATATTAATCAAGCAGGAGTAGGGTTTTACCTCCATCGAGAGGGCCCGAACCTGGGTAAAACATCGTGTCCCTTGTCTCCTGTTACCATCCGCCTAGACGCACAGTTCGGGACCCCCTACCTGAGATCCGCCGGTTTTGACACCGACAGCAGCGTCTCCAGCACCACCACCTCAGGACCTGCGCCCGTAGATGGGGCGCCTCCATCCCTCGCATAGGAAGGCGCACCCGGCGCCCTCCTCAGGCTGGGCTCGTAGGCTCTCTTTTGGAGGACCTCAGACTTAGCCAACGTCACGAGGGAGGCGCTTGGGCACCACGTGGGGGCATGCTTCACTGCATGCTTCCCTCATCAGGGTATAAGGCACGAGGTGCCTGGTGCTCAGGAGTTCATCACCAAGACCACCAAGGAGCTTCAACAAGCAAGAGCCATACGCGGCGACCGCGCCCACCACCTGGTGCAGCACCTTGTTCTGGCGCGGACGACGAGCTGCGTGTCTGCGTTGACATTCCTGGGCTCAATAGGACCGCATCTCAGGGGCGCTTCTTGCCATCGAGCGTTGGTCGGTGCGGAGGTCCCACACACAGGTACGTTCGCATGCCCTTCGGCCTGCCAAACGCAGTTGTCACCTTCAACTGGCTCACGCAGGGCGCCCTGGCGGCTCGCGAGGCCAGGCGCTAGGCCGTCCTGGGGGAGGAGGAGCCGGAACCTCCAGGGTCCCCAGGGAACCAGCCGCCGGACGACTCGTGAGGAGCGACTTCTTCAGTGCGCATCTTCAGCTGCTCCAATGCCTCTTCAACAACGGTGCCAGGTGACATTTTCTGGTTTATTCAGCTAGGGCACCCCTCGGGCTGCATCATCCCCAGGTCGCATGGGCCTGTCCCTGCGACATGCATCCTTTTGCATCTTAAGCTTACTCTGTTGGGGGCGCCCCTCGGGCTGCATCATACCCAGGCCGCTTGGGTCTGTCCCTCTAGCATGTATCGTTGTTGCATCTATTTGAACTAGCTTGCCTCATTACTTGAGTCATCTTATGGTCACCACCTGCTTGCCTGTTGCCCTTCACGGACACCCGCGTTGCTGACCCGCCTCCTACTCATCCCACAACGGGGACTACACATGCTGGCATGGCGCTTGTGCTAGGGTTCGTCCCTGCAGCGCTAACAAACCTGAGTGGTCGAGCTCTGGCTTGCGGCATGCCCTGCGCACGTCACCTCACCAAGCCCTCCGTGCCTTCATCTTCTTGCGGAAAGATCAGCGGCAGGACAACAAATGCGATTACGAGCTATATCTCCCTCTCAGACTAACCCGCAGGAATCTCCGGAGCTTAGCTATGGGTAGCCCTGTTAGCTACTCCTTTTCATGCGATTGCTTGCGCATTAAAGGGAGGGCTCCTGAGCATCGCGCCTCAGGAGCTATTATTGACTCTCCAGCCCTCACCCCCTGGCCTTGACCATGGCATCACGACCTGGCATACCAGCGGCGGTGAGCCTCGCTCGAGGGTTAGGACCCGAGGACGCAGAGCACTTAGAAGAACGTGAAAAGGGGAAGCTGGCGCGGATCTAACCTAGCAGTGCCACCATCATTGACGCATAAATCAGGCAGTGCGCAAGGAATCGCTTCAGGCTCGCTAAGATAAGTCACGCATTCAAGTTGGCCCGGCACTGCGACTCGGGATTTTCAGCTCTTGCAGCCTTGCTCCAGCAATGCCGTCTTCCTTTTCTGCCTCTAGGAAGCTGCTTGCATGCCAAGGGGGACCTCTTGAGCATCGTGCCCCAGGAGCTCTTACCGGGCCTTGACCACGGCATCGCGACCTGGCATACCAGCGACGGCTGAAGCCTGCCTGGGGACTGGGACCTGTCGGTGTAGAGCACCAAGCTACCACGAGGATGAAAAGGGAAGACAATGCCAAAGCAAGACACGCAATCACAAATTTCATAATAAGAATAACACTGATGCAAAAGCACTACAGATTCTTTACACACCCCCACGACGTTCATCACAATTCCTTGGAGGGAACCAAATAAAGGAGGTTTCCAGGAGTCATATCTACAGATGTCGCCGCCGACGCCATCATCAACAGTGGGCCACAAGGGGCCGACGCTAACCCCATCCAGATCAATGAAGACGACGAGCGGACACCGCTGTTGCGCTCCAGACACGATGAGAGCTCGGGGGCACATAGCTGTCATCGCTCATCTCCAGAGTCTCGTCAGGCTCAGGAGAGTCGCTGGACACCCAGGCGTCATCGCTGCTGCTGGAGGAGCTGTCGGCAGGGCCAAGGGTGGGCCCAGTGCCTGCTGCTGCGCCATCCTGGCGCCCCCCTCCAGGGAAGCACTCCAGGCGGCAGCCTTCCTCGTTGAAGACGTTGAAGAACGGCGTGGAGGCGCCGTCGTACTCAAAATGGATGGCGAGGGCCCCCTCCGCGTGGCAGGAGCGGGCGACCTCTCCCCATCCACGAGTCATGGAGATCTTGCCCGCGGAGACGACCTCGACCTTCGCTCCCGTCGCCGGGGTGCTACATTCGGCGTGCTGCAACCACAGCTTGAGCGGCCCCCGCGGCAGCATCTCTTCGGCGAAGAACTGCGGGAATCTGATCCACGTGCGCGGTGGCATCGCCGCCCACATCAGAAACTCGCGGGAGGAGCCCTCAACATGAGTTAGTGGGTCGACGGCTCGTACCACCACGGCCTGGCCACTGTGGCCGTGACGCGAGCGGCGCGAGGCGCCGCCTCCTCCTCCGGGGCCTTGCGCTTGGGCATGCAAGGGCAGCGGGTAGCCTGGGGGAGGCTGCTCGTACCAGGGCCTCGTCACCTCCTGCCTCACGACGACACCGAGGGGGCAGGCCAATATCTTCTTTGGCGGAAGTTGCCCCTGCTCTTCACGAGGGGTTTTTCCTTTCTTAGCGACGGAGAATCTCCTTATCGGCACTATGGGCGTCACAGCGAGACGGTGAAGCAAAGAAGAAGAAGAAGAAGAAGAAGAAGAAGAAGAAGAAGAAGAAGAAGAAGAAGAAGAAGAAGAAGAAGAAGAAGAAGAAGAAGAAGAAGAAGCGGGCGGGGTGGAGAAGATGGGCAATGGGGGCTCCGCCCTCTCCTCATTTATAGCCAGAGGGAGGCCAACCGCCGGCCTCCACAATCACATGTAATGATGGTCTTTCTTCTGCATGCAGCAGGGTCTCATCAAGTCGAACGGTTGCCGAGGCAGCGTGGGGAAGCGAAGACCCCTACGTCCCATCAATCGCCATGCGTCAATCAAGGCCGCAGGCGGTTGGGGCCTGTGGCGCTCCGCACTTGCCCTTTGGCTTCACCTCGAAGCCAAGCTCGAGTGCGCCTTGGGCCCAGGGGCTTCTGTCGGGGTTCTGGGAACGGAGGTGCCCAAACTTGCCTGCCTGCGGGCTTGTGTGTGGCTCCACCAATGGCCTGGTACGACCCATCTTCGGTAGCAACCACTCAAGACCCTCGCGAGGGACCAAGCCTCGCGAGGCGGACGCACCAAGACCTCCCCGGGAGCAGCCTCACTAGGCTGGCTCCCGAGGAGCGGAGATCTCTATGGAAGGGGTACCTCGCGAGGTTCACGTGACGTGAGCCATGGCGACCAAGGCAAGGCGGGCGCCAGCAGGCGCAGTGTACAAGTTTCCTCTTTTGTGCTAAAGAGGCAGGCGTAGGCGAGGAGTCCCGAGGCATCAGGCAAAGGTTTCCATATCAGTGCAACAAGACCAAGACCAGCAGGATGGTAGGACGGAGGTCACCACGGAGCCCATAGCAGCGTCACCACCAGAGCCTTTGGCAGGCGAAGACCACCTTTTGTCAGGACATCTTGTATTGTCTCCCTTCAAACTTGGTCATTGTGGGATCCTTCCCGCTTAACATTTGGGAAAGAGGACCAGGCCTCTATAAATAGGACTAGCCACCACCATAGGGAGGGAGGACTGACCCTGGATCGGATCAATTCCATCCTCACATCCACCAGCTCGCCGAGCTCAAGAACACCTCTCCTCGTGAGGCTGTTCATCCATTGTACTAGTTCATCCTTAGCCCATGAGGAAATCCACCAACACCACACTGGAGTAGGGTATTACACCGCAAGGTGGCCCGAACCAGTATAAACCCTTGTGTCTCTTGTTCCTTGGGTTCGTCGAGCTAGGCCATGAGATCGTTGAGCGAGTGAACTAGGGAGAGAGTGTTCTTCGTGCACACCCCAGAGTTCGAACCTCAAGGGTTATCCGGAACCCGCAATCCGACAGAGCCCACTACGACGTCACGACCAGAAGCTTTGCAGGCACAAACCACCTTTCGTCAGGATAAGACGTACTAGTTGTCTCCCTTCGAATTTGGACGTTGTGGGATCCCTTCCCGCCTTTGCTTTAGAAGAGGACCAAGGCCACTATAAGTATAGCCTAGCCACCACCATAGAAGAAGGATCGAGTCCACCCTCACCAGCTCGCACAAGCACAAGAACACACCTCCTGAGGGTGTTCTTCCTCTGTACTAGTTCATCCTCAGCCCACCTCGAGGCTAATCCACCACAAAGCAGGAGTGGGGTATTACACTGCACGGTAGCCCGAACCTGGGTAAACTGCCTTATCTCTTTCTTCCTCAGTTCATCGAGCTAGGCTGCGAGATTGACGAGTTGGCAGGCTGGGGAGGTTGAGTTCTTTGCACGCACCCCAGAGTTTGAATCTATCTTGGGTCTGCGGAGCCCCGAATCTGACACGTTGGATGTTAATCCAATGGCCGTGTTGCTTCTTTAATATCTGATCTTCTTGCTCCAGCCACCTAAACCAGCGCCGGTGGGACCGCCTGCTCCCGCCTCCCGTGGCCGACTATGCTACCGCGTAGGCCGCACCGCCCCACCCTAGTCCATCGCTGGCCAGGCCATTCCTCTACTCACCCACACCTCATGTTATTTTTCGGCGACGACCGCCGAACCAGTAAACCCTCGTACTCCCCACCACGTGGGCAACCACTGTCGAGTCTTCCCCGGCTCCGGGTCGTTCCCTTCCTAGGCCTCGCGATCATCCACCGCGTTGGTGCTTTCGGCGCGGCATGGTCAACGTAGTCAGCAAACGACATCCATCGGAAGAGGGATGTAACTGGAGCGGCTGACAGTCGGGACCTACATGGTCCATGGCCGCACGCAATTAAGTGCCTCTTTATTACACGAAAAATGGTTCCTCCCACGGACAGGCTGGACCAACCAGCTACATCTCCGCACGCAAGCAAGTGCCTCCTTATTACACGCAAAAAAATTTCCTCTCCCTGACAGCTGAGGCCCACCAGCTACATCTTCGCACGAAGAAAGTGCCTCATTACGCGCAAGAAAAATAATTTCTCCCGCTACATATAAGGAGGGGCCCTCGTGTCTACTTACAAGGAAAAGGGGGAACAACGAATGACCGGTGCAAAGATCGAGGAGGCACAATAAATTTTACAATGAAGGGACGCCTCGATTTTTGGAATGATGGATTTATACAAAGATTCGTTATGACGTCATGAAGGTTTTCCCGAAATCACGGAGGTGACGTCATCTTTTCTCATGGCGGTTTATGAAGATATTCAAGACTGAGATTAAAAAGGATAAAGAGAAGACTCGCCAGACGGAGGGATTGAAGATTGACATGAACCCCGCAATATAACCTGCCCTGAAAGGGCCGGGTTAGACCGCTAGCGACTCAAGACGACGGGCCTCAGACAGGCCTGAGTGACCAAGATACAAGGCTGAAGGGGCGACTCACAAGATGGGCCGGCTTAGGGCCTGGATCCGAAAGGTGGCCCAGAGGTGTAAGTCGCCATATGGCGACTTGTCTTATGAGGCAAGGCGATTTAGAATATGACTGAGTCACGGGTCGTAATCCGACCCAAACTCTTGTAAGCCGGAGGCCTCGACATGTATATAAAGGCGAGTCCCCGGCATAGAATAGACAGAGAACAATCAATCGATAGCTAGGTCAAGCAAATCCGCTCCCTTGTAATCGATACTCAATCAATAGCAACAAGAGAAGGAGTGGGCTTTTACCTCCACCGTAAGGGGACAAACCTGGGTAAACCCGTGTCTCTTGTCCCGCTCAACCCCGGCAAGTTAATCACCGTAGCGATGGCCTCACACCTAAGTCCTTTCACTAAGACGTATGTCGTGATAAAACCATGACACTACCCAAAGCAAAAGCGTTGCGAAAGTGCAAATTTGCAAGAGTATTTAAACAACAATTCAAGTGCGCTATAAAATTAATAAAAACAAGAGTAATGGAAAGTGATGGAAATTGTTGTAGGGCTAAGGCGTTCACAGAGTCCGGGTTCACCACTAGTTTGTTTTTAACCTAATCTTGCGTAGGCATGATTCTAGGTTCAGATCCATAATCCACGTTACATGTTTTAATGTGTGGAGCCGCCGAAATAAAAATATGTTGCATACTACCACAACTCTGTATCTACGCACACCACCACCATCCTTCCCTCAACCTAGTGAAAGGGGCCATGATGAATGGTCTCCCCGTGGACGCAACACAAAGCTTTGAGGTCTCCATTATTCCCCATATCAAAGGTCAACATTGGAGGGGCGATAACTTCTGTCACCGCAGTACCTACGCCTCCCCGCATCCCAGTGATAGTAACATCCGTCATATCCATTAAGGAAAATTTTGTGAGGTTGACTTCACACAAAATCACGACGAATCGTTAACACAGACATATAAAGAGAATATTACATCTTATCGGGGTTCAGCTCATACACATAATAGGGTTCCCTCATATCCCCGAGAACTAGGATTCTACTCAGACATAAAGACAATAGACATCGGCATGGTGTTCATGGGAATAACAGATGAATGATTAATATAACACACACATGAATGCACACTAGGGTTTGGTATTCAATGAGAAGAATGGAGGGGTCGATGTCGAGGATGTGGATGATGATCATGGTGGTGGTGGTGGTGATGGTTGTAGTCTCCTAGATCGAGGCTTTATTTTTACCGAATAGGAATGGATAATTAGTTGAAAAATAATCATGAGGCAGTAACGAGCATGCTATGAATTCCAGACATCAGATCATGAGCTACTGTAGACTCGAGTGTGGGCCTAACCCCACCCCTCCCTACCCAACCTCCTATATATTGAAGGCATAGTCGACCCTAGCCGCCATTAGATCGGATCACATCTTCTCTGCCTGCTCGTGCATAGCCCACCGTCGTTCCTCACGCTCCTGCTACTTCGGCTATCCCACCTCGTACACCGCGTGCACAGAAGAGCAGGCCTCCAGAACACCACCCTCTCTTATCCTGTACCGGAAGAAGGGGCAGTTAGGTATACACACCATCTTTCACACGCGCCAAACCAAATAACAAACAAACTTTATAAAATCTGAACAACACCAAGCGAAGCCCGCTCAGCACTTCTAGTACTTGTTGAACTTTTACTCACGTTAAATTTCCTATTAAGGAATTGAGAACACATCAATTTTTTTTTGCGGGACACATCCTTCCATAGAATTTGATAACCACACAATGCGATGCTCGAAAGATTCTTTGCAGAATATTTTCCCTCAAGGATTCAAATTTCCAATTTTTTGATGAAAAATTCTACAGTTCAAAGAGACCTTGGAATTAAGGATAATGGAGACATAAACAGTAAAAACACAGGGTAAACAACATTATGTACAAATTTTTATTTGGTAAAAACGTTATTTACCATTATGACATGTATTTCTTTGCCATTCCTACCATAGCATGGAGTTGCGCAGGAGAAGACCGCCTCCCCTCTATTATTGAACCTGCTCTACGACGAACACTCGTGAGTGATGTCTGATGAGAATCGTAGTGATACAGCCTCCTCTCTACTGAAGATGCTCTGCACCGAAGACTCACGAGTCACGAGGCCAGTGACAATCGCCGCCGATCCATGCCAACTCCCGAACACGTTGACATGCGGTCTCAAATTAACTGCTCGCGAGTCGACGCACTCGGTTTCTTCCAGGAGAAAAGCGGAAAGATATTCGGCCAGGATAAGATCTCGGTGAAGCGGCTAAACGCCAACGCTACCGGCGATGGAAGCCGCGTCCCGCAGCTGGTGGATGGCGACCCGACCTGATCCCGATCGCGTTGCCGAGACGACGGGAAACCGGAGCGCTTGTGAGGAAGGCACGAACCACCGGCGCGACACGGCCAAGTGCGACCGAAACAGAAAGCCAAGATGCCTTTGCCAACTTGCACCACTCCGTGTGCCACTGCACTCTGGACTGCTGACATGCGGCGCGGTGCGGCGACGAGAAAAGGTTTGCACCAGCCGAAAAAGGCGGAAGGCATCCTAGGTTCACTGTTCCTGGACCTCGCAAGAATTTGTGCGTGCTGGTGATAATATGCGACGACGGGCCATAGGCTAGCCACAATTATTTCATTTTATTCTTGGTTATAGCTTTCGCAAGGTATCCCGCCAAAGATTTTTTGAGATATATATATATACACACATAATCGGACAACAAATGAGCCCCTTGGCTTTGCGACTGCTCGATCCAATGGCGTGGAGTGATTCGGCGCATCAAAAGCGGTGGAGGGTCCATGCGCCGGATGCATGGAGCGATTTGTTTTTGTGAGAAAGCTTGCGTGCATGGAGCACTTGGCGAGGGAGGTCACAAGGTTCCAAAACGCGGGACGTAGCGGACGTACGTGGGCAGCCCAAGGTGCGGATCCACGCACACCGCAAAAGCGCGGAAAAAGAGTGGCGGAAAAACACACGAAAGCAGCCCGGACGGGGCGAACGCGAGGCGCACCACCCGAGCCGGCGGCCCCACGCCCACCCGCTGTCCAATCCCTCGATCCGACGGCCCGCGCTCGCACCGACCGGCCGCGGAGACACGGAGCCGCCCCCGCACCCCTGGAGCCTGGAACCTCTTCCGCTTTACCTCAGCACGCGCGCCACTTAACCCATCACGGTCACCCGACCGGCCGGCCCTGGTTAGCGCCCGGTTACCTCCCAGACCTCCCCCCTCCCTCCTCGGCTGGGCTGGTTATATACCCCGCCCCTCCGTGGCCGTGGGCGAGGTCGGCTTCTTGATCGGGGTTGGTTGGGTGTTGTATGAGAGGGAGTGAGCGGGCGGCGGTGTCAGCGTCAACGTCGGGGATGAGCTGCAACGGCTGCCGCGTGCTGCGCAAGGGCTGCAACGACGCCTGCGTGCTGCGCCCCTGCCTGCTCTGGATCGAGGCCGCCGACGCGCAGGGCCACGCCACCCTCTTCGCCGCCAAGTTCTTCGGCCGCGCCGGCCTCATGTCCTTCCTCACCGCCGTCCCCGAGCAGCAGCGCCCAGGTACGTACGGACGGAAGGGAGATCGATGGTCTTCTTCTTGGCACGACGGTTCATCGGTAGCACTATATATGTTGATCTTCTTTGGCTGATGTTTGCATGGTGTTTGCTGTGGGTTGCAGCCGTGTTCCAGTCGCTGCTGTACGAGGCGGCCGGGCGGACGATCAACCCGGTGAGCGGCGCGGTGGGGCTGCTCTGGGCGGGGAGCTGGCACCTCTGCGAGGCGGCGGTCCAGACCGTGCTCCGGGGCGGCGCCATCCGCCCGCTGCCGGAGCTCGCGGGCGGCGTCCCGGAAGGCGGCGTCGGTGGCAGCGATCTGTTCGCCTCCTCTTCCAGGCGGGCCGTGGTGGGGTGCTCCACGTATTCGGCGGCGAAGCGGGTGACGCCGAGGAAGACCTGGGCGCCGGAGGCCGCGTCCCAGCACCAGGAGCCCCCGTGCGACCTCGGGCTTTTCCTCACCCCCGGATCGGCCGCCGCGGCGGAGGGGGAGCGACGGGCGAGGCGTGCCGGCACGCCGTCGATGAGCTCCGACGGCTCCGTGACCACGAGCGCCGGCGCCGGCGAGAAGGAGCCGGAGCTGCTGAATCTTTTTGTTTAATGAAGCTAGTTATTAATCTGCGCGTTCATTCACCGTAGTAGTACCGCGCGATCGATCGATCGATTGATGCGCTGCTCGCTCGCTGGCGCTGGAACCAGCTGAACTTTTTGGTAGCCTCTCGCTCGTCCCACCGGCGACGCGCCCCTTGATTCTTTTTTGGGCGTGCATGAACCGCCGGCTCGGTGTGACACGGAGATGACTAGATGAGACCGCCCCGGCCGGCTTTGTTCCTTGTCTACTCCGATAATAGTACCGCTGCTTTCTAAGCACCACCACCACTGCTACAAAGATGGTTAAATAAGTAAGGGTACACACTAAAGCTCTCGCTCTTATCCGGAGCGTGATTAGCGTCTGCCCAGCGAGTGAGTGCGTGTGCTAATACGCCATTGCTCCTACAGTACTCTCCCGATTGTGTTTCTTTTTGGAGATCTGCTCGTCCGTGTTTTTGTGAACTGGTCGCATGCTTGATCAGTCAATGTTTCACGCCACCGCAAAATCCAAGCGGCCGTACAGCTTGTGATGCAGTGTGGGTGTGGGGTTGCTGAATGCTGAGATAGTACTGGAGCGAGCGGTTCAGCTTTGCGGAGGGGCTACAGCCGTACCGTGGCGCCGCGTTTCGGGGTGGGGGCGCGTGACCACCCGAACGCGACCGCAGGCTCAGGCCCCTGCGACGCGGCGTTCTTCTGCCGCGCAGATGTGTCGCGGCTTTGGGAGTTCAACCCGTTTGCCGGCACGACAAAAACGTCCAATTTCCATTTGTTTCGGGCAGAACGTCCGATTCATTGTGCAGTGGCCGTGCTACAGCGCAGCGTAGCTTTGCGCCTACACATGAATCAACTTTCTTTTTTAGATCAATGCCGCCGCTTTATTACTTAAACGTAGATGGGAATGTCATCCGAGATAATCTCCAGAATGTGCTTTGGGGTAAGAGAAAACCAAACCTTACATAAATCATCGCCTAGACCTACTTTAGCTAACTTATATGAGCGGCTCTATTGGCATCACGGCTAATCCATGTCACCTTCACCTCCCTGAAGGAATGAGGCATCCCCTTGGTTTCTTGAACGAGGGGTCCTATCGGTGAGAGATCTCTTCCTGGGTTGTTAGTGGTTGCCACCACGCCAGCATTATCAAGCTCCAAATGAAGCTTTTCACGTTAATCTTTGTGGCAACCTGAATGCCGGTTTGCACATGCATCACCATATACTAGTATTGTTATTGGGCTTTTTTATTCATTTATTGGGAAAAACGAGAATAGCGCAAAAATGTTACTACCGACCAGTTGTCTTCTTGAAAAAATTCCCGAGCAATCGTCCAAAAAAGGTAAGTGTGATCCTTCTCTGCATGCCACACGTGATCCGTCTCCTCCGTTTCATTGAGTAGATTTCATGCGTGTGATCAACTTTTTTGTTGACACCAGATCTGATAGGATATGCTGGCCTCGCAGCAGTAACCTAACCCGATGCACAGGGAGGCCCCTCGTACAAGTGAAACCCTCTGGTCCCTCCCCCTCGTGCAACGCACCTTTGTGATTGCACATGCATTAGCTTATACCGCAGTAGTTGCTGTGATTTTTCATTCATTGGGAAAAATCCGTGAGGAGTACAAAAATGTTACTAGCGAGCAATTGTTTCCTTGCAAAGATCCCCGAGCAATCATCCAAAAAAGGGAAGTGTGATCCTCCTCTCTATGTCACACGCGATCCATCTCCTCCGTTTCATCCAGTAGAAATAATGTGAGTGATCAATTTTTTTACCCACACCACATCTGGTAGGATATGCTAGCATGTCGTCAGTAACCCAACCCGACGCACGGGAGAGGCCCCTCATGCACGTGAAACCCTCTAATCTCTCCCCGTCCCTGACCCTCACGCAACTACTTTTTGCTTGCACATGCGTTAGCTTACACATTAGTAGTTGCTGGGAATTTTTATTCATAGGGAAAATTTGAGAAGAGCGCAAAAACGTTACTAGCAAGTTGTTGTTTCCTTGCAAAAATCCCCGAGTGTCGGTACTAAAACCGATAGACCTCAGTGTAGGGGATCCCGAGCTATGGATCTCGGATCAACGGGTAACAACGGACGAAGGAGATAGTGTTTACCCAGATTCGAGCCCTCTCGAAGAGGTAATACCCTACGTCATGCTTTGATTGTATTGATGATTATGTATCGAGTACAAACTTGATCTACCTCGAGATCGTAAGTAGTGTTCTAACCCTAGGGCTAGGTGGATGTGATTATGATTGATCCCCATCTACAAGCTAAACCCCTTAGCTTATATACACGCCAAGGGAGGGTACCTAGGGTTACACATGGTTGGTTGCCGATCTAAAGATGCACATGGCGGTGGCCAAAGCTGTCATTGGAGTACACAACAAGTCTTGGCAGAGTCTATCTTGATCACGTCGAGGTACGAGGCTTCCGGAGTCCTTCCTTGTTAGAATGATGGCCCATAAGCTCGCCCCGCGAATTGTGGGCCAACTAGGTTGGTACCCCATGGTCCAGGACACCGTCACCGAGCAATCGCCCAGAAAATTTAAGTGTGATCCTCCTATCCCAGTAACACGCGATCCTTCTCCTCCGTTTCACCCAATAGATTTCATGGGTGTGATCTAATTTTTTTTGACACCAGATCTGGTAGGATATGCTGGCCTGGCATCAATAACCCAACCTGACTCACGGGGGAGCACAAAAACGTTACTAGCGAGCAATTGTTTCCTTGCAAAAATCCTCGAGCAATCGTCCAAAAATGAAAGTGTGATCCTTCTCTCTATGTCACAAGCGGTCCCTCCGTTTCACCGAGTAGAAATCATCTGAGTGATTAATTTTTTGCCCACACCAGATCTGGTAGGATATGCTAGCATGTTGTCAGTAACCCAACCTGGTGCACAGGAGAGGCCCCTCGTGCACGTGAAACCCTCTAGTCTCTCCCTCTCCCTGGCCCTCATGTCGCTACCTTTGTGCTTGCACATGTATTAGCTTATACAATAGTAGTTGTTGAGATTTTTCATTCATTGGGAAAATCTGAGAAGAGCGCAAAAACTTTACTAGCGAGCAGTTGTTTCGTTGCAAAAATCACCAAGCAATCGTCCAAAAAATTAAAGTGTGATCCTACTCTCCCAGTAACACGTGATCCGCCTCCTCCGTTTCACACAGTACATTTCATGTGCGTGATCATTTTTTGCCCACACCAAATATGGTAGGATATGCTAGCCTGGCATCAGTAACCTAGCGCACGGGGGAGGCCCCTCTTGCATGTTAAACCCTCTGGTCTCTCCCCGCCCCTCACCCTCGCGCAACATACCTTTGTGCTTGCACATGCATCAACTTATAACGTAGTAGTTGCTGGGCTTTTTCACTGACTAGGGAAATTTGGGAAGAGCACCAAAACATTACTAGCGAGCAATTGTTTCCTTGCAAAAATCCCCAAGCAATCGTCCAAAAAAGAAAGTGTGATCCACCTGTCTATGTCACACATGATCCGTCTCTTCCGTTTCACCCAATAGAAATCATGTGCGTGATCATTTTTTTGCCCACATCTGATTTGGTAGGATATGCTAGCCTAGCATCATCAACCAGACCCGATGCATAGGGGAGGCCCCTCGTGCACGTGAACCCCTCTGGTCTCTCCCGGTCCCTGACCCTTGTGCAACTTAACTTTGTGCATGCACATGCATTAGCATATACAGTAGTAGTTGCTAGGATTTTTCATTCATTGGGGTTAATAGCGACCAATTGTTTCCTTGCAAAATCCCCTAGCAACCATCCAGAAAATTGAAGTGGGCTCATCCTCTCCATGTCACACACGACCCATCTCTTTCGTTTCACCCAATAGATTCCATGTGTGTAGTCAATCTTTTGCCCACACCAAATCTGGTAGGATATGATAGTCTGGCTTTAGTAACCTAACGTGGTGCACGGGGGATACCCCTCATGCACGCGAAAGCCTCTGGTCTCTCCCCGTCCATCACTCATGTGCAACATACCTTTATGCTTGCACATGCGTTAGCTTATACCGTAGTAGTTGCTGGGCTTTTTCATTCATTGGGAAAATCTGAGAAGAGCACGAAAATGTTACCAGCGAGCAATTGTTTCCTTGCAAAAATCCTCAAGCAATCATCCAAAAAGGAAAGTGTGATTCTCCTCTCTATGTCACACGTGATCCATCTCCTCCATTTCACCTAGTTGATTTCATGTGCGATGACCTGCAAGTCACACATGATGGTGTGGCACTTTCGTGTAAATATCCCAAATAGTTATCGTTCCAACGAAGAGCGAGGAGAGTATTTATGAGCAACTTTTCTGTCACACACAAGTTGTCACAACTCTTATGTGAGGTAACTGGTTGTGATTCTGCAGAAGCTATCAATGTTCCAGGAGTCAAATAAACCAGAGTAGTGAATATGATGAGATGGTTGCAATGAGAATAGTATTGACTTGGAATTCAAGAAAGCATAAAGTAAAGACTGAAAATGGAGGTGTTTATCAGCGTTAGAAATATTAGGTGCAAAGAAACTTCAGATCATGGTATACCTCAAGTGTGTCAGTTCAATGGCAATCCCAGTTTTCACTAGATATGAAGCTAGGTGAACACAACATGTATGACAAGCAAGCTTAAAGCCAAATATTCTAGGCAACAATCTAATGAGCAAGCCCCACAAGCATACAAAGCAAGGAAAATGTGGGAAAGGATTAACCACAAGTGAGACGTTGACATGGATTTTATCGCAAAGTTCACTCTTCCTTGGGGAAGAGCTAATCTCTGTTAGAGCGCTGTCGGAGCCAAAGCTTGCGGAACACCACCGAGGGCTCACCGTATTCTCCTCGAGTCACCCCTAATGTATGAGCCTCGAATCACTCCATGTTGATCTTGAAGGCGACCACCATTCCTTTACACACGTCTCCAGAGCACACCACAAGCAAGGAAGCTTCAAGAGGAACCTCTAACCGCCTAGGAGCCCAAGCTCCAAGAGTAACAAGTAAATGGTGAAATAATATTTTGGGGAACACAAATTGGTTTGGTCAAGTTGTAGATCAGGTATTGCTCCCTAAATCCCAAAAGTCTCAACAAGTCTGGGCAGAGGGATTGAGAGTAACGAGGAAAATTGTGGGTAGCAATGGTGGAGCTTCGAAAGCACAAGTGCTCCCTGGGTGATTTTGGTAATTAATGTCAACATATATCTTGTTGGACTAATATTCTTATCTAGTATATTTCAGAAAGTTCAACAAAGGCGTGGCATGGACAAGAGGATGCGGAACCCCTTCAAGAAGCTAAGGACAAAGATTGGCAAAAGCTGAAGACTTTTCATTTCTATTTTTGTGATCCAAGATCACATTGAGTGCATAGGAAAAGCCAATACTATTAAAAGGGGTTGACGTGTTTCTTAATGGTCTACTTGCTCAAAGTGCTTAGTGATATCCTCCAAAGCCCTCAACCACTTTCTTAAATCCAAATATATCCTAAACCTAAAGTCAAACTCGGCTCCACCGATTTTATCTACCCGACGCCACTGAGTTCGCTTGACATAGCCACTGCCACAAACCCTAATCATTTCGGTCTCACTGATGGGATCTCGGTGTCACCGAGATGGGCTTGCAAACTCTCTGTTTCCTGTTGCAATTATTTCGGTCTTACCGAGATATGCAGTCGGTCCCACCGAGTTTGCTTGACCAACTCTCTGTTTGCTCATTACCAAAATTGGTCTCACCGAGTTTGTGTAATCGGTCAAACCGAGTTGAGGTTTTACCATAACCCTAGCACACCGGTCCCACCGAATTGATCATATCGGTCCCACCAAAAACCCTAACGTTCACATTTTGAACTGAATCGGTCTCACCTAGTTCACAAATTCGGTCTGACCGAGTTGGCTCTTTTGTGTGTAGTGGTTAGATTTTGTGTGGATACTATATATACCCCTCCACCCTCCTCTCCATTTAAGAGAGAGCCATCAGAACATGCCTACACTTCCACTACTCATTTTCTGAGAGAGAACCACCTAATCATGTGTTGAGACCAAGACATTCCAATCCAACCACAAGAATCTTGATCTCTAGCCTTTCCCAAGTTGCTTTCCACTCAAATCATCTTTCCACCATATCCAAATATGTGTGAGAGAGTTGAGTGTTGGGGAGACTATCATTTAAAGCACAAGAGCAAGAAGTTCATCATCGATACACCATCTATTACCTTTTGGATAGTGGTGTCTCCTAGATTGGTTAGGTGTCACTTGGGAGCCTACATCAAGATTGTGGAATTGAACCAAGGAGTTTGTAAGGGCAAGGAGATCGCCTACTTCGTGAAGATCTACCCAAGTGAGGAAAGTCCTTCATGGGCAATGGTCATGGTGGGATAGATGGTTGCTTCTTCGTTAAACCGTCGTGGGTGGAGCCCTCCGTGGACTCGCGCAACCGCTACCCTTCGTGGGTTGAAGTCTCAACCAACAAAAAAAAATAGCGCTCTATATCACGGTTATAACCTCGTTATAGCATATTTGGAAGGGAGATGCTACGTTATGTCAAATTCTGCCGCTACGGCGCTAATCACATATATAGCACGCTAACCACACTATAACGCTGTAACGTTTAATGTTTTAACGTGCTCACGAGGCAAAAGTGAGACAACCAGAGCCCATCTGGCCCAAAAGGCCGAAACCAACCCACGACGACTACCCTTCTGACTCTTTTATCGTTCTCCCACGACAAGACCTAACCCAGTAATGGTACAAGCACAAGCTGTCATTGTGTTTCAAGCACAGTATCAATGGTACAAGGACAAACTGTCTGAGAGTTAGGCCCTTATGCATATATTGCTTGCTCCTAGGAAAAAAAATAGTTGCTTAAATACTTTATTTCTAGATATATTTGTATTTTTTTTGCAAACGCTATTTTGAAATATAGCATGCTATTAGCACGCTATAACTTGTGTAGCATTTGGAGAAGGGCCTCGCTATATTTTGTAGCGCGCTATTTTTTCGTTGGTCTCAACGTGGATGTACGATAGCACCACCTATCAGAACCACGCCAAAAATCTCCATGCCTCCAATTGCGTTTGCACACTCCAATCCCATCCCTTTACTTTTTTGCAATTTGCATGCTTTACTTTCCGCTGCTCATAAACTCTTGCCATGCTTTCTTGAAATGTATTGTGAATGTTTAAACTTGTGCTAAAACTCCACCTTAACTTAATAACTTAAAAACTATTACTTTTCTTTGTTGAGGGTCTAATCACCCCCCTTCTAGACACATCTTCTCTATCCTTTCAATTGGTATCAAAGCTTTGGTCTCCATTGCTTTGGTTTAATCGCCATTGGAGGAAGATAGATGAGTCTACGATGGAGAGTTTTAGACGTAGAGTGCCTATGCTTGATGGAGAGTTCTTTAATGCTTGAAAAAATGAGATGCTTGAGATTTTCAATGAATATCACTTGAACAAGTACATCTAGCCCTTGTGCACCCATTGTTGATCCTTTGCACTCTACCCCCGATGAGTCTCTTGACATGATCTGCAATGTTAGAACTATCAATCTTATCATTAGAGGATTTCCTAGAAATTTGATTGTCTGCTTGCCTACTCTTGATTATGCTTACACCATATGGAGATTTCTTGAGGAACAATTTCCAAACTATTCCTTGCAAAATCTAGATGTGATTCTTCAAAAGTCAATTGCCTTAAGTAAGATGAATCCTAGAGATCCTGAGTTTGGTCATTGTTTATTTGAGCTTCGTGACCTTATGCATGCCAAAGGAGATGTTGGAATCATTAGTAATATCATCTCGGAAGTCATTAGAATTCACAAAGATGAACATTTTCATGATCATAAATCCAATGAATCACTCTCTCTAGGTGATGATCAATCACAAGACGACGTTGAACATGGATACTATGATGAGGATGATGATAGTGACTTTGATCTCGATGAGTCTATGAGACACTTTGGTCTTATGGCTAATCTTCACGGCTACATGGCTGGAGGAAAGGAATGGGTTCTTGATAGTGGATGTACCAATCACATGACCAGAGATAAGGATATGTTATGTGAGCTTGCTGAAAACGACGGCCCTCAAAAGTATGTCACTTTTGGTGATAACTCAAAGGGTAAGGTGGTTGGCCTTGGTAAGGTGGCCATCTCACATGACAGCTCCATCCAAAATGTTATGCTTGTTGAATCTATTGGCTATAATTTACTTTCCGTATCTAGACTAGCTAACTTTGGTTTCAATGTCCTATTTACTGAAGTAGATTGCCAAGTGTTTCGACGAGATAAACATAATATGGTCTTTACTGGTATACGTAGAGGTGATCTATACATTGTTGATTTCACTAAAAAGGCTCAACCTAGAACTTGCTTAATTGCTAAATCTTCTAAAGGTTGGTTATGGCATAGAAGGTTAGGACATATTGTGGGCATGCGTAATCTTGATAAGCTTATTAAAGGTGATCATATCCTTGGAGTGAAAGATGTTATATTTGACAAGGATAGATTGTGCAGTGCTTGTCAAGCAGGAAAACATGTTGGAGGAAGCCACCCTGTGAAGAACATCATGACCACGAGAAGATTGCTTGAGCTGCTCCATATGGATCTTTTTGGTCCAAACACCTATAAGAGTCTCGGTGGAAATTCGTTTGGTTTAGTCATAGTCGATGATTTTTCAAGACTTACGTGGGTGTTCTTTCTTGATGATAAATCGCAGGTCCAAAAGATCTTCAAGAACTTCGCTAGAAAGGCCCAAAATCAATTTGAAGTGAAGATCAAGAAGGTTCGCAGCGACAATGGAACGGAGTTCAAGAATGCAAACGTGGACACCTTTCTTGATGAAGAAGGGATTTCACATAAGTTCTCGGCTATGTACACGCCTCAAAAAAATGAGTTGTTGAGAGGAAGAACCGAACTCTTATTGAGATGGTGAGAATGATGCTTGATGAGTACAAGATGCCAAAACACTTTTGGGCGGAAGCGGTTGAGACAACTTGTCATGAAACAATTTGTCTATATCTTCATAAGCTACTCGGCAAGACGACATACGAGCTTCTCACCAGTAACAAACCCCAAGTTGGATACTTTTGAGTATTCGGCTCAAAGTGCTATATTCTTGATAAGCATCATCGTTCTAAATTTGCTCCTAAATCTCATGAGGGTTTTCTACTCGGTTTTGGCTCAAACTCTCACACTTACTGTGTCTACAATAATTTCACCCGAAAGGTTGAAGATACGGTAGATGTGAAGTTTGATGAATCTAACGGCTCTCAAGTAGAGGAATTGCCAATTAATGTAGGAGACAAAGACCCTTCAGAAGCAATCCAAGACTTGTCTATTGGCAAGATCCGTCCACCGGAGGTGAAGGAGAGTACCTCATCCGTCCAAGTGAAGCTTCTACCTCACGACAAGGTGAACCACGAGTTGACTCGAAGGCATCCACAAGTGGGACATGCCAAGATGAAGAAAACAAGGAAGTACACCAAGATGAACCTCATAAACCTCCTTCTCCACCTGCACAAGATAACAACAATACCAACAACGAAGAAGGCCAAGAGAAAGAACAACATGATGAAGAATATGTTCAACCCCGACCCAAACAAAAGCTCTCACGAGTTAGAGAAAGAGTTTCAAGAGACCATCCCGTCGAACAAATCTTTGACGATATCCAAACCGGGAGAATCACTCACTCTAAAACTCGTTTGGCTAATTTCTGTGAACATTATTCATTCATCTCTAGCATTGAACCTATGAAGGTTGAAGAAGCGCTTGATGATCCGGATTGGGTGATAGCTATGCATGAAGAGCTACACAATTTCAAGAGGAACCAAGTGTGGACATTGGTAGAAAAGCCGGACAACAACCAAAATGTCATTGGTACCAAATGGGTGTTTCGGAATAAGCAAGATGAAGTTGGACAAGTTGTACGCAACAAGGCCCATCTCGTCGCTCAAGGCCACACTCAAGTCAAAGGTATGGACTACGGTGAGACATATGCCCCCATTGCTAGACTTGAGTCCATATGCATCTTACTTGATTATGCCAATCATCATGATATCACATTGTATCAAATGGACATTAAAAGTGCTTTTCTAAATGGTGAAATTGAGGAGGAAGTTTATGTTAAACAACCTCCTAGCTTTGTTAATCCTAAGAAACCCGACCATGTTTACAAACTTCACAAAGCTCTTTATGGTCTTAAACAAGCTCCTAGGGAATGGTATAAATGCTTGACCAAGTTCCTTATTGAAAAAGGCTTTGAGATTGGAAAAAATGATTCCACTCTTTTTACTAAAAGGGTTAATGGTGAATAATTTGTGTGCCAAATTTATGTTGATGATATCATATTTGGTTTGACTAACCCTCATTTTAGTGAAAAGTTCGGAAGGCTAATGTCGGAGAAGTTTGAGATGTCTATGATGAGTGAACTCAAGTTCTTTCTTCGTTTGCAAATTAAGCAAACTAAGGAGGGTACCTTTGTTTCCTAAACAAAGTATACCAAGGACTTATTCAAGAAGTTCAACATGCAAGAAGGCAAAGGTATTAAAACACCCATGCCTACTAGTGAACATCTTGACTTGACTAAGGATGGCAAACCGGTTGACCAAAAGGTTTACCGCTCTATGATTGGTTCATTGTTATATCTATGTGCCTCCCATCCCGATATTATGCTAAGTGTGTGTAGGTGTGCACGATATCAAGCGACCCCTAAGGAATGTCATCTTAAGGCTGTGAAAAGGATAGTGAGATACTTAATTCACACACCAAACTTTGGCATTTGGTATCCTAAGAGATCTTCTTTTGATCTTGTTGGCTACTCCGATTCGGACTATGCCGGAGACAAGGTTGATAGAAAGTCCACTTTGGGTACTTGTCAATTTCTTGGTAGATCTCTTGTGTCTTGGACTTCCAAGAAATAAAACTCGGTATCCTTATCCACCGCCGAAGCGGAATACATTACCGCCGGTTCATGTTGTGCTTAATTACTTTGGATGACCCAAACTCTTAAATATTATGGGGTATATGTGAAACATGTTCCATTGCTTTGTGATAATGAAAGTTCTATTAAGATTGCTCACAATCCCGTGCAACATTCTCGAACTAAGCATATTGAAGTTTGTCATCATTTCATTCGAGATCATGTTTCTAAAGGAGACATCGATCTTAAGCATGTTCGTACCGATAAGAAATTGGCGGATATATTCACCAAACCGCTTGATGAGAAAGTATTTTGCTGTTTGAGAGGTGAACTGAACATTATTGATGCCTCAAACTTGGAGTAGAAACTCCATTTGGATGCATGCAAGGCATGAGCCTTTGACTAATCCTTGATATTTCTCTTATGATGATAATCATATATCTTGGATCTATATTTGTACCCTTGCATGTCATCTAACCCTTGTAGGTACTTGGATGAATCCAAATATATGAGATTGCAACTTACTCACGTGTTGAGCAATCTCTACATCACCAAGTCTCTACAATATGGTGGTTGAAGACAAGGAAGCATGAGTCCTTTCAACATATCCTTTGACAATTTATTTATATCAAATTTCATTTGATATCAAATTTCATGATTGGCACTTTGGATACACAAGTGATCTTTCTTGCAAGACTAACCCATGTAGGTAGATGAACTCATACTACAAGTGGTGCTCCCAACTCTTGATGAGCTACATCAACCTTGAGCACCCTGCACAAGTTCAACTACATGATCAAGATCAACATCACCACCCAAGGTATGTCATTCCATCTTAGAGAAGCTCTACCCCAAGCCATGGGTCAAAGCAGCTCAACAAGATGTGAATACATCAAAATGCTTAAATGAAAAATGGTAACCCCATTTTGAGCTTAAACGATGAGTATGACCTACGATCAAGTATTCTCACTTGAATCCTCAATCAATATACTCTAACATAGGTGACTTTGTCGCCGACCCTCTCTATATGAAGTTCTCTAGTGTTTCTTTGAGTTCATGCATTTGTGTCTAGCATGTTTCCCTTGCACTTCATCTAGATTTTGTTTCTTTTCTCTGTTATGTTCTTTATTCCCTACATCCAATTCATTGCAAATCTTTCAGTTAATTCCTTGCAAATCTTTGTGAGATCTTATTTGCCTAATGAGCTAAGAAGACAAAATCTTTCCTCTGTATTGTACTCGGTCTCACCGATTTCTGCCTCTCAGCTAGACTGAACTGCAATACTACATTGTAGATTGTTCATCGATCCAACCGACAAGGACAAACCCGATCTGACCGATATGCATCATCTATGACACTGCCAACTCGGTGTCACCGATGAGAATAACTCGGAGTCACCGATTTCAATACTGAGAAAACATTTTGCCATTTGCATCCTGCATATCTCTTCCAACTCCACTCGATGATCCTTGTCCTCTACCAGCATCTTAAATTACATGTTGCTTTGTAATGTGACTCAAGGACCGAACCTACTTGACTCATGCTCGAGAAGATCCCTTCTTGGAAATTGACGTCAAAGGGGGAGAGAGAGCACATCAAAGCTTATCACATGAGAGAGAAAGCACATATCTAGCTGCGTTTTATCCATAGAGGACAGAAATCACATGTCTTCAAGAGGGGAAATACATGTTAGTATGTGTTATGATTGTTTTTCTCGGATTTTCTTTTACCCTATCTTCTCCCATTATCCAATATCAAATTCAGGGGGGGGGGAGTTCATTTCTAAGGGAAGAAAATCTTTGGAATTCATTGCATATATGTATTCTTTGGGGACATGTATCTATCCAAATAGAGTACTAAGTACTCACTCACTACATGTAATCCCAATCTTGGTACTTTTGTGGTTACTCATTGTGCTTTGGTTAGTAGGTGTTCTCGTGTTATCTAACCCTGTTTTCTCAAGATCATCTCTTCCAAAGTCATCTCAAGACTACAAGGTAAGTATATGCATCACACTCATGTGCATGATGATCTCTTGCTGATGTACATACTATTTGCAAGAAGGACTCATGAGCATGAAGGCATCTTTCCTGTATTTACATCATTTGCTCTGATGCATATAGCCAAGACACATGTAACTCATTTCTTTCTCTGATATGCTTATGCACTCACAAGCTCTTATATTCTATATTTACATGATTGCATACATGTAGGGGGAGCATATGCATGTTACATGTCTTTCCAAAGCTTTACTTGTTATCCTTCATATCTTTATCTGAAGCTTTGATGTATGTTGTTATCAATTACCAAAAAGGGGGAGATTGAAACCACAAGTGCTCCCTGGGTGATTTTGGTAATTAATGTCAACATATCTCCTGTTGGACTAATATTCTTATCTAGTATATTTCAGAAAGTTTAACAAAGGCGTGGCATGGACAAGAGGATGTGGAACCCCTTCAAGAAGCTTAGGACAAAGATTGGCAAAATCTCAAGACTCTTTGTTTCTATTTTTGTGATCCAAGACCACATTGAGCCCATAGGAAAAACCAGTACTATTAAAAGGGGATGAGGTGTTGCTTAATGGTCTACTTTCTCAAAGTGCTTAGTGATATGCTCCAAAGCCCTCAACCACTTCCTCAAATCCAAATATATCCTAAACTTAAAGTCAAACTCAGCCCCACCGATTTGACCTATCCGGCGCCACCGAGTTCACTTGACATAGCCACTGCCAGAAACCCTAATCAGTTCGGTCTCACCGATGGGATCTCGGTCTCACCGAGATGGGCTTGCAAACTCTCTGTTGCCTATTGCAATTATTTCAGTCTCGGGGCGTTACAACACTCCGCCACTACGAGAGGATCTCGTCCCGAGATCTAGAATGGCACCGGAGGGAAAACGGAAGCGATAGAGGAGAGGTAAGGCTAAGTTGCTTCATTGACAAACGAGTGAAACCAAAGAACCTTGAAGAGGTTGAACAAATTCGAGAAAAGAATACAACGAAGGTGAACAAAATTGAAAACACACCGATAGAAAGGAGGAACAAAGAAGAACAAATTCGTATAGCGCTCCGGTTGGAAAGAGATGCAAGACTTGATAAGATGAAAAGAACTTGATGTTGACAAGAACAAAAAGAAGAAGTAGAAGAGAGCCACATCAAAATGCCTCCGGAAGAAAAGAGAGATTGGAAAGGAGTGAACGAAGTAGAAAACAAGATCTTGGCAGAGCACGCTTACAACAAAGGCTAGAACGGAGTTGTTGGAAAACCAACAACGAAAAGAATAAGCTCGATATGGTCTTATGGAATACATCTCAAATTATGAGGTGACAACTTGCCACTCACGGGAAAAGAATTGGATTGGAAAGAACAAGGAGACGAGAAGCTTATTTCACCGGGAGGGTAGATGAATAACTTGGGTCTTATATGAGCACCATAAATAGCAACAATCCTCAAGGACGGTTTTAGGTGAAATATAGCCCAAGATAACTCCAAAAAAGAGATTGATGGATTTAAAATACCTCATACTTAATAACATGTGAATCATGAAACATGAACTCAAATTATCAAGAATGACATAATACCAGCTCCAATGATACGGAAGAAAGAATTGCACTCCGGATTGCAAGATGAAGAAACTTAAGCTCCTTAGAAAAGAATGTTGATGAACACTTCGAGAAGGAAATAAATCCTTGATGAACCATCATGTAGAACCTTCATGAAGAACTACGGTAATAAAAGAATGATCCAAAATAATTGAATGATGAAAAGAATAAGATTTAAGCCTCGCGATGATTTAGATAGAGATCTCCGTGGTCATATAATTGAAAGAGGTTGGAACTCCGGGCAAAAGAGAAGATGAAACAAATGAAACCGAGAATTTTGATGAACCTCCGGAATAAGAAATTGAATCGCTTGGAAGAAAGAAGAATAAGAATTACATTATGCTTATCCTTCACCAATTAAGTTGATGACAAGCAACGGATTTGGCATACTACTTATTCTCGTAGAAAGATTAAGATAGATATAGCGCAAACTTGAGAAGGTCTTCAACGAACCACCGGTAGGGTTGAAACAACGAATGAATTGATATGATAAACGAAGGACGAGAAATCTTGAATGAACCACCGTAAGGATTGAAAAAGAACGAATAAAAGATAACGAATCACCGGGAATAATTTGCAAATGAACAAAGGTGCTCGAGAGAATCTAGATACATGAGAACGAAGGGATCACGAATTGATTAGAGATCACTTGAACAAAGCACCGGTAAAATTGGGGAATGATAACTGACAGCTGAGAATGAATACACCTTAGTTGATGGACTCCGGATAACCAAACTGAGAAGACTCTTGAATTGCTCCGGATAGGTGAAAAGAATTCTCACGATCAAAACAATTACGAGAGGATGGCAACAAGCTAGAATCACGAATCTTGAAGAGAATGGAGCAAGATTAAAGAGAAAACTCTTCTTCAGTCTTCAAAATTCGAGAATGACAACGAGAAACACCACCATGAATTATTTAGACACTCCAGGTTGAAAAGTGTTGATAAAACAATCTTGATGATCAAGAAGGATTGGTTTTTACATGGGAACATGAGAACACCATTTGGGGAAGGTATGGAATCAACATTTGACTTCAAAGCAACTCGAATACCACAAATCAAAACAAAACAAAGTATTGGCTTGCATTATAAGCCGGAACAAACATATGATAGAGATTTCGTCCGAAGTTTTCGTGGTGGGGCCTACACGGGCTCGATCGTACAACACCATCATGTACAAGGCAGTGCACATGACATACGAAGCGTCCCCGAGTCGGCATAGCCAAGGACTCTTTAAGACACAATGAGACCACTGTAAAACCAACCGTGAATAGGCGGACCACTAGACATCGAACCCCAATTTCAAATCATACATTTGTCGGAAAGATATCCTAAGAGCTACTTGAATTCCTGCTTATAAACTGCTGAAATTTTCCGGTTATGCAATCAGGTGTTGGGGATACAGGGGATGCATAATATCTCACCCAAACTAGCAAATCCTACATCCAGCTGTATCCATCCTTCAACACATAACCAAGAAACCTTCGGAAATCGTCTACCTCAACCTTCGAAAAGCATCCGTTATACGAGTTATGGCAATACTCCCGAACTCCCGCCCCAGTACTGGGTGGCGTCGAGGTTATCTCACCAACGAACTGCATAAAAGAGATTTTCGATGTCGGCGTACTAAACTCAGGTATTCTAGAACTGCAACGATAAAATTACGATGACAACACCTCAGAGCTCAACTCCCCGGGACACTTCCACAAAACCCCTGACAGGAGGCACCAAGACAATGTTCTCATCATAAAACCATCGGAACGATTCCAAGATACCCGCGTGATCCTAAATTTTTTTAGTGAAATTTGAGAAGAGAAGAGTCAAAAATCTACGTCAGGATGCCTTACCAGAGCGATGAGGAGACTGGGAAGTAAAAAGAATTCCTAAACTCTCCGATATATAATTCCTGAATGACTCAAAACATTTTTCTAGACACAACTCGGCCGCTAAAAATGATCAATCAGTGGGGGCTCCTAAGGTCGGGGAAGGCTTTGATTACCAACTTGTAACGCCCTCGATGCGACTATATCTCCCACGTGTCGAGGCACGACTTAGAGGCATAATCGCATTGAAGGCATATGTCGCAAGTGAGGTAATCTTCACACAACCCATGTATTATAATAAGGAAAGAGATACATAGTTGGCTTACAATTGCCACTTCACACAATTACATGAATAAAATATTACATCATCCAGATACAATCAAGGTCCGACTACGGAACCAAAATAAAAGAAGAACCCCAAATGCGACAAAGGTCCCCGATCGACCCCAACTGGGCTCCACTACTAATCAACTGGAACGAAACAACACAAAGGACAAGATCTCCAACGAGCTCCTCCTGAGCTTGGTTGCGTCATCTGCACGGACCCATCGGCACCTGCAAGTTGGTTTTGGAAGTATCTGTGAGCCACGAGGACTCAGCAATCTCGCACCCTCGCGATCAAGACTATTTAAGCTGATGGGTAAGGTAAAAAGGTATGAGGTGAAGCTGCAGCAAGCGACTGGCATATATGGTGGCTAACATACGCAAATGAGAGCAAGTAGAGAAGGCAAAGCACGATCGAGAAGCTATGATCAAGAAGTGATCCTAGAACAACCCACGTCAAGCATAACTCCAACACCGTGTTCACTTCCCGGACTCCGCCGGAAAGAGACCATCACGGTTACACACGCGGTTGATGCATTTTAATTAAGGTCAACTTCAGGTTTTCTACAACCGGACATTAACAAATTCCTATCTGCCCATAACCGCGGGCACGGCTTTCGAAAGATCAATCCCTGCAGGGGAGTCCCAACTTAGCCCATAACAAGCTCTCACGGTCAACGAAGGAATAGACCTCCACCCAAGACACACCGATCAGACTCGGTATCTCGGTACAACAAGATGATTCGACAGGTTAAAACAAGACCAGCAACACCGCCCGAATGTGCCGACAAATCCCGATAGGAGCTGCACATATCTGTTTCTCAGGGCACACTCAGATGAGCTCTCCATACAACTAAAACCAAACCTCGAGTTTCCCCGAGGGGGCGCTGCACAAGACTCTAGTTCGGACCAACACTCAGAGGAGCACTGGCCCGGGGGGGGGGGGGTAAAATAATGATGACCCTCAGGAGCGCGACTCCCAAGGGAAAAGAAAAGGCTAGGTGGCAAATGGTAAAACCAATGTTGGGCATTGCTGGAAGAGCTTTACTTAAGGCGAACTGTCAAGGGGTTCCCATTATAGCCCAACCGCGTAAGGGACGCAAAATCCGGGAACATAACACCGATATGACGGAAACTAGGGCGGCAAGAGTGGAACAAAACACCAGGCATAAGGCCGAGCCTTCCACCCTTTACCAAGTATATAGATGCATTAATTAAATAAGATATATTGTGATATCCCAACAAGTAAACAATGTTTCAACAAGGAACGACCTCCATGTTCCAACAAGGAACAAACTTCAATCTTCACCTGCAACTAACAACGCTATAAGAGGGGCTGAGCAAAGCGGTAACATAGCCAAACAACGGTTTGCTAGGACAAGGTGGGTTAGAGGCTTGGTTCGCAATATGGGAGGCATGATAAGAAAGTGGTAGGTATTGCAGCATAGGCATAGCAAAAGAGCTAGCATCTAGCAAAACAAAGATAGAAGTGATTTCGAGGGTATGATCATCTTGCCTGAAATCCCGCAAGGAAGAAGAACGAGTCCATGAAGAAGACAAACGAACGTAGACGAATGGGTCCTCACAAATGCGACGTTAACGAAACCAACCCGAAGAAGCAACACCGGAAAAGAAGCACACAACATAGTAAACAACCAACACATGAACATGGTATGATGTGCGGGATGCGGGATGCGATGCATATGCATGATTTGTAACACCCTCGATGCGACTATATCTCCCACGTGTCGAGGCACGACTTAGAGGCATAATCGCATTGAAGGCATATGTCGCAAGTCGGGTAATCATCACAAACATCCCATGTAATATAATAATAAAGAGGGATAACATAGTTGGCTTACACTCGCCATGTCACATCAAAGTACATAAATAACATCCATCATACAAATCACTCATGGCCCGACTACGGCGCCAAAATAGAAAAGACCCCAACATGCGACAAGGCCCTGAATCTAACCCCGAATAGGCACCACTACTGATCATCAGGAAAAGACACATAGTAACGCTGAGAGTCCTCGTCGTACTCCCACTTGAGCTCGAGCGCGCCATCTGGAGCTATATCATCTGTCCCTGCATCTTGTGTAATAGTAGTCTGTGAGCCACAGGGACTCAGCAATCTTGCACCCTCGCGATCAAGACTATTTAAGCTTAATAGGTAGTAAAGGGGTAATGTATAAGTGGAGCTGCAGCAAGCGACTAGCATATATGGTGGCTAACTTATTCGCAAAAGAGAGCGAGAAGAGGAGGCAAAGCACGAGCGGGAAACTAGAGAGCAACCTGCGCAAACATAACTCCAACACCGTGTCCACTTCCCGGACTCCGCCGAGAAGAGGCCATCACGGCAACACACTCAGTTGATTCATTTTAGTTAATTAAGGTTCAAGTTATCTACAACCGGACATTAACAAATTCCCATCTGCCCAGAACCGCGGGCACGGCTTTCGAAAGATCAATCCCTGCAGGGGAGTCCCAACTTAGCCCATAACAAGCTCTCACGGTCAACGAAGGAATAGACCTCCACCCAAGACACACCGATCAGACTCGGTATCTCAGTACAACAAGATGATTCGATAGGTTAAAACAAGACCAGCAACACCGCCCGAATGTGCCGACAAATCCCGATAGGAGCTGCACATATCTCTTTCTCAGGGCACACTCAGATGAGACTAGCTACGAGTAAAACCAACCCTCAAGTTTCCCCGAGGTGGCCCCGCAGGCAGCTCATTTCAGACCAACACTCAGAGGAGCACGGGCCCGTGGGGGGGGGGGGGGCTAAAATAAAGATGACCCTCGGGCTCCGGAAACCCAAGGGAAAAAGGGGTAGGTGGAAAATGGTAAAACCAATGTTGGGCATTGCTGGAAAAGCTTTAAACAAGGCGAACTATCAAGGGGTTCCCATTATAGCCCAACCGCGTAAGGGACGCAACAATCCGGGAACATAACACCGATATGACGAAAACTAGGGCGGCAAGAGTGGAACAAAACACTAGGCGAGAGGCCGAGCCTTCCACCCTTACCAAGTATATAGATAAATTAAGATAACATAGCAATATAATGATATCCCAACAAGTAAATAAAGGTTCCAACAAGGAACGGCTCCAATCTTCACCTTCAACTAGCAACGCTATAAGAAGTGGCTGAGCAAAGCGGTAACATAGCCAATCAACGGTTTGCTAGGCCAATGGTGGGTTAGAGGCTCAATCATGGCAATTGGGAGGATGAAAAGCAAGTGGTAGGCATCATAGCATTGGCAAAGCAAAAGAGCGAGCAAACTAGCATAGCAAAGATAGTAGTGATTTCAAGGGTATGATCATCTTGCCTGCACAGTTGTCAGAATTGACTGGATCCTCAAAAGCAAACTCAACGGGCTCCTCATTAGCGAACTCGTCTCCCGGCTCTACCCAACAACACAAACAAGCAACAAGGATACAATCAACCACGTGCAAACTCAAGCAATAAGATGCAAATGATGGTATGCTATGCGGGATGCGATGCGGGATGCAAAATGCAAGACGTGACAGGAAATGCATGAACCTGGCCTCAATTTGGAAAAGCAAGTGTGCCACTGGATAGAGGGGAAGAAATCCCCTGAAAACGATATAAAGATCATAGGAATCGGAGCTATGGTTTGGAAATGGCAAGCGTTTTACGAAACGAACCGATTTGCGATTTACAGCAAGTAGGCTCCTAAATGCAACGAAATGAACATGCTACAGCCACCAAACATGAAAACAAAATACATGGCAGGGATGTACCCAAGATGCTTAAAAAATCACTAGGACTGAGCCACGGCCAAATTCATCGACTAAGGGGTTCAAACAAGCATGGCAAAACTGAATAAGCAAAACAGATTTCAGACTTAGTGAAATTAACACTAGTCTGAAATTTCAGACCACGATGCTCTCTTCGGAGCAGCAAAACAACATGATGCATGACCTGAACATGGCAAGTAAGAACATGGCGTGGAGCTACTCAACAAGCTTAACAAAACACCGAAAGTGACCTGGGGCCAAAAGGGTTCACAAAATACTCTAACGAGGACACGAACATAGATGAAACACAATCAGTTTTCAGACTTGGTGAAAACTGAGACATGCTGAAATTATAACTCATGGAGGCATGTAAACGAGCTCGATGCACTCACTACGGTGCAAGTCATGGCAAGACAAGCATATATCCATAAATAAGGCACAAAATTCTAGCTAGACATGGCAAGAACAATAGCATAGCATGCATGGATCACTAACAATAGCACCGGCAAAATCGCAAAAGAGTTCACGATCTGCCCAAATTAACAACGATGCAAAAGTTGAGCTCGATTGACTCAAGCTAGATCACTCCACATATGCAAACAAAGACATGGATGGATAGAGCACAACGATATTAACAAATGTCCCTTACTGATCATACTCAAAAGGGGCACGGATCGCTAGGAAACAAGCTGAACATATGGCATCATGAACTAAAATATCCCAGACTTAGTGAAAATCACTAAGTCCCTAAAAACAGATATCTCAGGTACCCCTCTTTGCAAGCTTGCACAAGTCACCACACACATCCTAAAAATGCATGTTTGGCACCTCTGGAAAGAAGACAAAATGCTTAACAATTCATCCCAAAGGGTCACAGGCATATCATGCACACAATAATCATGGCAAAAATGACAAAAGACAATGATGAGCTAACGGATCTGCAATTTAACTCACGATGCCTCCTTCTAACAGCATTTTTGGCATCAAGATGAACTCAAATTCAAATGATGCAATGGAAGGGAATGATGTACTCGTCGAGACAAAGATTTTGATATATCATATGTCCAAAACGGAGCTACGGATGCGGAGATATGAGCAGTCAAACATAGCATAAAAAATTAGGGTTAGGGGTAAAAGGTCAACCGAATCCAAAACTGGATCTGGATCTGGCGCGGGAACCGAGACTCGCCGGGGAAGAACTCGACGCCGGCGATGGGGAAGATGGCCGGAGCTGGTGAGGGACGCCGGCATGGACGGAGGAAGAGGCCGGGGCGCGGCCGGCCGGAGTGGCCGCGGCGCTCGCCGGCGTTGGCGGCGACCGGAACGGGGCGGCGAGGCGGCGGTGGTGGCCGGCGAGCTTCGGCTCGGGTGGTGCCAGTGGCGAACGGCGGCGAGGTCGGCGAGGCGACGTGGCGGCCGGCATTGCGGAAGACGGCGGCGGGGGCACGCGGGTCGGGCGGCGCGGCTCCCTGGACGGCGGCGCGGGCGACGTGGGCCGGGAGGGCCGGCTCCGGGCTCCCCGGGCCGCGCGGCGGACGGCGAGTGGCGCGATGCCACGTGGCGGCGGCGGGCGGTGGCGGACACTGTCCGGCCGGGGGCGGACGTGTCCGTCGGTGGCGGGGTGAGTTTAGGGTTTCGGGGAGGAAGAGAGATCCGAAAATGGAAGGGTGTATATATAGGCATAGAGGGAGCTAGGAGAGTCCAAATGAGGTGCGGTTTTCGGCCACGCGATCGTGATCGAACAACCGAGACGATGGAGCAGAGTTTGGTGGGTTTTGGGCCAAATTGGAGGGGTGTTGGGCTGCAACACACACGAGGCCTTTTCGGTCCCTCGGTTAACCGTTGGAGTATCAAATGAAGTCCAAATGACCCGAAACTTGACAGGCGGTCTACCGGTAGTAAACCAAGGCCGCATGGCAAGTCTCGGTCCAATCCGGAAATGTTTAATCCCCACACCCGAAAGAAAGCTAGAAATGGCCACCGGAGGAGAACGAAGCACCGGAATGCAAAACGGACTACGGGGAAAATGCTCGAATGCATGAGATGAACATGTATGCAAATGCAATGCACGTGATGACATGATATGAGATGCACGAAAACGAAAACAACACACGGAGACAAAGACCCGAACCCGAGGAATAAATATAACTTAATGCCGGAAACGGCAAGAGTTGGAGTACAAATTGGGAAAGTAATATCTGGGGCGTTACAACACTCCACCACTACGAAAAGATCTCGTCCCAAGATCTAGGACTGAAAGAACTCCGGGTACTAAGAACGGAGGTGATCCTCGCGTTCCCAGGTAGCTTCACGGTCGGAATGGTGTGACCACTTGACTTTGAGAAATTTGATTGACTTGTTGCAAGTCCTGCGTTCAGTCTCTTCAAGGATTGCAACTGGGTGCTCACGATAGGAGAGATCTTCTTGGAGCTCAATGTCCTCGAAGTTGACGGTGCGTTCAGGCGTCTTGAAGCACTTTCGGAGTTGGGGGACATGGAACACATCATGAACATTAGCAAAGTTTGAAGGAAGATCGAGTTGATAGGTGAGGTCGCCTCTCTTGCTGACAATCTTGAAAGGTCCGACGTATCTAGGGGCAAGCTTCCCTTTGATACCGAAGCGACGAGTCCCTTTCATAGGAGAGACGTGGAGGTAAACATGATCTCCGATCCCGAAAGCCAAATCACGGTGCTTACTGTCATAGTAGCTCTTCTGGCGGGATTGGGCTGCTTTGAGGTTATCATGGATGACCTTGCATATTTCTTCTGCCTCTGTGATTAGGTCATTACCCAGCAGCTGACGTTCACCGGTTTCAGACCAGTTGAGAGGTGTACAGCACTTCCTACCATACAGAATTTCAAATGGGGCCTTGCCCGAACTTGCTTGAAAACTGTTGTTGTATGAGAATTCAGCATAAGGAAGACAATCCTCCCACTTCATGCCGAAGGAGATAACACAAGCCCTAAGCATATCTTCAAGAAGCTGGTTGACACGCTCGACTTGAGCGCTTGTTTGAGGATGGAAAGCAGTGCTGAAGCGAATGTTGGTGCCCATGGCCTTCTGAAAAGAATCCCAAAACTTGGAGGTAAAGATGCTGCCACGGTCTGAAGATATCACTTGAGGAATACTGTGCATAGAGACAATTCGAGAGGTGTAGAGTTCCGCCAATTGAGCTGCAGTGATAGACTCTTTGGTAGGTAGAAAATGAGCCACTTTGGTGAGCTTGTCGATGACAACGAATATAGCATCATTGCCACGCTTGGACTTTGGAAACCCAGTCACGAAGTCCATTTCAATGTGGTCAAACTTCCATTCTGGAATGGCAAGAGGTTGGAGGAGACCTGCTGGCCTTTGGTGTTCTGCCTTCACTCTTCTGCAGACATCACATTCATTCACGAATTGAGCGATCTCGCGCTTCATTCGAGTCCACCAATAAGTTTGCTTCAGATCCTGATACATCTTCGTGCTCCCAGGGTGGATGGAGAGGAGAGAGTTGTGAGCCTCATTCATGATCACTTTACGAAGTTCACCTTTGGGCACAACAATTCGATCCTCGAAGATGAGAGTGTCCTTGTCATCAAGTCGGTAGCACTTGTACTTGGACTGACTCTTTGCAATACCAATCTTCACCTTTTTCACCATAGCATCAAGAAGCTGGGCTTGGCGAATCTGGTCTTCCAAGGTAGGAGAGACTTGAAGGTTGGCGAGGAAACCTTGAGGAACAATTTGCAGATTAAGTTTGCGGAAAGCTTCACAAAGCTCGGGTTGATAAGGCTTGAGAATCAGACTGTTGCAATATGCTTTTCTGCTCAAAGCGTCAGCAATCACATTGGCCTTGCCTGGAGTATACTCAATACTCGGATTGTACTCTTGAATCATTTCGACCCATCGAGTTTGCCTGAGGTTCATATTAGGCTGGGTGAAGATGTACTTGAGACTCTTGTGATCAGTGAAAATATCCACTTTCCTTCCCAATAGAAGATGTCTCCAAGTCAACAAAGCATGCACAACTGCCGCCAACTCGAGATCGTGAGTGGGGTAGTTCTTCTCATTAGGCTTCAACTGGCGAGAGGTATAAGCAACAACTTTCTTCTCTTGCATCAGTACAGCACCTAGACCTTGGAGAGAGGCATCACAAAAGACCTCGTACGGCTTGGTTTCATCAGGCGGAGTCAGAAATGGAGCAATGATCAACTTTTCTTTCAAAGAGTTGAAAGCAATATCACACTCCGGAGTCCAAACGTACTTGACGTGCTTTTGAAGAAGATTTGAGAGAGGCTTCGCGATCTTGGAAAAGTTTTCAACGAATCTTCGGCAGTAGCTTGCGAGATCGAGGAAGCTACGGAGTTGCTTCACATTCTGAGGAGGTTCCCAATTAACAATTGCAGACACCTTCTCAGGATCCACGGAAATGCCCTTGGCAGAGATGATATGGCCAAGGTAAAGAACCTCATCGAGCCAAAATTCACACTTGGAGAACTTGGCGTAGAACTGATGTTCCCTGAGCTTGTCAAGAACCAAACGCAAGTGCTTGGCATGATCTTCCTTGTTCTTCGAGAAAACCAGAATGTCGTCGAGATAAACCAAAGCGAAGTCATTGGTGTAGGGGTTGAAGATGAAGTTCATCATGCGAGAGAACGTCGGAGGAGCGTTGGCGAGGCCAAAAGACATGACAGTGTATTCATATGACCCATAGCTTGTTCTGAAGGCCGTCTTGGGAATATCTTGCTCACGAATACGAATCTGATGATAACCCATATGGAGATCAAGCTTGGAGAATACTTGGGCACCCTTGAGTTGTTCGAACAGCTCATTGATGTTGGGAAGTGGGTATTGGTTCTTGATGGTCTTCTTGTTCAATGGACGATAATCAACACAAAGTCGGTCCGTTCCATCCTTCTTCTTCACAAAAAGAACACCACAACCCCACGGAGAAGTACTAGGCCGAATGAGACCCATTCTTTCTTGAACATCGAGTTGTTTCTTCAACTCCTTCAACTCTTTGGGGCCGAGTTTGTAGGGACGTTTGCACACGGGTTCCGTACTGGGCTCAAGTTCAATAACAAATTCAACCGGCCGGTGCGGAGGCATTCCTGGGAGTTCTTCTGGGAAGACGTCTTGATACTCACAAACAACCGGAATCTGGGAAATAGCATCCAATTCACCCTTCTCATTGAGAGAAAACAACCAGATTGTATTATCCCGAGCAGCAAAGACAATGACATCCTCAGACGAATGAGTCAGTTGAATCTGCCTGGCTGTACAATCGAGGTGAGCCTTGTGCTTAGAGAGCCAGTCCACCCAAGAATAAGATTGATATCAGAATTACCAAGAACCATTGGAGAAGCCAGAAACTTGAAATCACCCATCATGATAGAAATATCCGGAATCATCATAGTAGAACTCAGACGCTTAGCTGGAGAGACGACTTGCATAGCTCTAGGTAATGCCTTAGTGCTAGAATTGTTCTCCGATGCAAATTGGAATGACATGAAGGAATGCGATGCACCATAGTCAAAAAGAACTTTTGCAAGAATATCATTAACAGGAAGGTTACCCATGATCACATCTGACGAATCCTCTGCCTGAACTGCGTTCACCATATTGACCTTGGCGTGCTTGGGATTATGCTTGACCACAGCTGTACTTGCCGATCTGACAGGAGGAGGAGGAAGACGCCTCTGGTTGAAACACTTGTTGGCGTAGTGACCCTTCTGTTGGCACTTGTTGCACGTGACCTTTGAAAGCGGACGGTGGTACGGAGCACTTGATCTTGGAGCTTGAGACGAAGTCTTGTTCTGAAAGCTTGGGTTGGGTGGGTGGGAAGAACCACTGCCACCTTTGCTCTTCTACTGATACGGCTGACGGAACGGAGGAGGAGGAAGCCAATACTTCTGCTGCTTGACCACTTGAGTAGAGGAAGAAGGCGTAGTGTCTCTGACTCGCTTCCTGGAAGCATCACACCTCAACTGAGCAGCCTCTTGCTTTAGTGCCATGTTGTAGAACTCATCGAAATCTTCAGGCCTGACGTTGCTGCAATCAAAATGCTTGCCCAGATCCACTAGCCAATCGTCAGCATCGGTAGCCTCAACACAATTGCTGAACGTCTTTGGACCATTTGCGAGGAACTGGTTCAGAGTAGAAAAATGGTTCTGATTGTTGCCTTGATTCCCTTGACTGCCTTGATTCCGCTCTTGGAGGATTTGCATGATCAACTGTGTATTTGCATTGGTTGCGGCCATCACAGCTTGCCAAGCCTCCGGAGGCGGTGGAGGTGGTGGCGGATCAGGGTTCGGAGTCGTGCGCGTTGGAGGAGCCATCCTGAAGAGGTTGACCACCATTAGCACACAAATAGACAAATATTGAAGGTGAATCCAATGGAATGAAAATTGCAACATAAAGTCTTCACATTCGAACAAAATGAACAAATGCACTTCTCTTGAAGTGGTCACATATTCCTAAATTGCGAAGCCACGAAGAATCAGGTAGAAGGGGTACATCAACGAGGGATGGAATCAACATATGACGTCGAAGCAACTCGAATGCCACAACTCAAAATAAAACCAAGGGTTGGCTTGCGAAATAAGCCGGAACAAACATATGATAGAAATTTCGTCTGAAGTTTTCGTGGTGGGACCTACACGGGCTCAATCGTACAGCACCATCATGTACAAGGCAGTGCACATGACATACGAAGCGTCCCCGAGTCAGCATAGCCAAGGACTCTTTAAGACACAACGAGACCACTGTAAAATCGACCGTGAATAGGCGAACCACTAGACGTCGAACCCCAATTTCATATCATACATCTGTTGGAAAGATATCCTAATAGCTACTTGAATTCCCACCTATGAAACTCCCGAAACTTTCCGGTTATGCAATCAGGTGTTGGGGATATAGGGGAAGCATAATATCTCACCCAAGCTAGCAAATCCTACATCCAGCTGTATCCATCCTTCAACACATAACCAAGAATCCTTCGGAAACCATCTACCTCAACCTTCGAAAAGCATCCGTTATACAAGTTATGGCGATACTCCCGAACTCCCGCCCCAGTACTGGGTGGCGTCGAGGTTATCTCACCAACGAACTGCATAAATGAGATTTTCGATGTCGCGCACATATCTCAAGTATACCAGAATTGCAACAATAAAATTATGATGACAACACCTCAGAGCTCAACTCCCCGGGACACTTCCACTAAACCCCTGACAGGAGGCACCAAGACAGTATTCTCATCATAAGTCATCAGAACAAATCCAAGATACTCGCGTGATCCAAAATTTTTTTTTAGTGAAATTTGAGAAGAGAAGAGTCAAAACTCTACGTCAGGATGCCTTACCAGAGCGATGAGGAGACTGGGAAGTAAAAAGAATTCCTAAGCTCTCCGATATATAATTCCTAAGGACTCAAAACATTTTTCTAGACATAACTCGGCTGCTAAAAACGGTCAAGCAATGGGGGCTCCTAAGGTCGGGGAAGACTCTGATTACCAACTTGTAACACCCTCGATGCGACTATATCTCCCACGTGTCGAGGCACGACTTAGAGGCATAATCGCATTGAAGGCATATGTCGCAAGTCGGGTAATCATCACAAACATCCCATGTAATATAATAATAAAGAGGGATAACATAGTTGGCTTACACTCGCCACGTCACATCAAAGTACATAAATAACATCCATCATACAAATCACTCATGGCCCGACTACGGCGCCAAAATAGAAAAGACCCCAACATGCGACAAGGCCCTGAATCTAACCCCGAATAGGCACCACTACTGATCATCAGGAAAAGACACATAGTAACGCTGAGAGTCCTCGTCGTACTCCCACTTGAGCTCGAGCGCGCCATCTGGAGCTGTATCATCTGTCCCTGCATCTGGTGCAATAGTAATCTGTGAGCCACAGGGACTCAGCAATCTCGCACCCTCGCGATCAAGACTATTTAAGCTTAATAGGTAGGAAAGGGGTAATGTATAAGTGGAGCTGCAGCAAGCGACTAGCATATATGGTGGCTAACTTATTCGCAAAAGAGAGCGAGAAGAGGAGGCAAAGCACGAGCGGGAAACTAGAGAGCAACCTGCACAAACATAACTCCAACACCGTGTCCACTTCCCGGACTCCGCCGAGAAGAGGCCATCACGGCAACACACTCAGTTGATTCATTTTAGTTAATTAAGGTTCAAGTTATCTACAACCGGACATTAAAAAATTCCCATCTGCCCATAACCGCGGGCACGGCTTTCGAAAGATCAATCCCTGCAGGGGAGTCCCAACTTAGCCCATAACAAGCTCTCACGGTCAACGAAGGAATAGACCTCCACCCAAGACACACCGATCAGACTCGGTATCTCGGTACAACAAGATGATTCGACAGGTTAAAACAAGACCAGCAACACCGCCCGAATGTGCCGACAAATCCCGATAGGAGCTGCACATATCTCTTTCTCAGGGCACACTCAGATGAGACTAGCTACGAGTAAAACCAACCCTCAAGTTTCCCCGAGGTGGCCCCGCAGGCAGCTCATTTCGGACCAACACTCAGAGGAGCACTGTCCCGTGGGGGGGCTAAAATAAAGATGACCCTCGGGCTCCAGAAACCCAAGGGAAAAAGGGGTAGGTGGCAAATGGTAAAACCAATGTTGGGCATTGCTGGAAAAGCTTTAATCAAGGCGAACTATCAAGGGGTTCCCATTATAGCCCAACCGCGTAAGGGACGCAACAATCCGGGAACATAACACCGATATGACGGAAACTAGGGCGGCAAGAGTGGAACAAAACACTAGGCGAGAGGCCGAGCTTTCCACCCTTTACCAAGTATATAGATGAATTAAGATAACATAGCAATATAATGATATCCCAACAAGTAAATAAAGGTTCCAACAAGGAACGGCTCCAATCTTCACCTGCAACTAGCAACGCTATAAGAAGGGGCTGAGCAAAGCGGTAACATAGCCAATCAACGGTTTGCTAGGCCAATGGTGGGTTAGAGGCTCAATCATGGCAATTGGGAGGCTGAAAAGCAAGTGGTAGGCATCGTAGCATTGGCAAAGCAAAAGAGCGAGCAAACTAGCATAGCAAAGATAGTAGTGATTTCGAGGGTATGATCATCTTGCCTGCACAGTTGTCAGAGTTGACTGGATCCTCAAAAGCAAACTCAACGGGCTCCTCGTTAGCGAACTTGTCTCCCGGCTCTACCCAACAACACAAACAAGCAACAAGGATACAATCAACCACGTGCAAACTCAAGCAATAAGATGCAAATGATGGTATGCTATGCGGGATGCGATGCGGGATGCAAAATGCAAGACGTGACAGGAAATGCATGAACCTGGCCTGAATTTGGAAAAGCAAGTGTTCCACTGGATAGAGGGGAAGAAATCCCCTGAAAACGATATAAAGATCATAGGAATCAGAGCTACGGTTTGGAAATGGCAAGCGTTTTACGAAACGAACCGATCTGCGATTTACAGCAAGTAGGCTCCTAAATGCAACAAAATGAACATGCTACAGCCACCAAACATGAAAACAAAATACATGGCAGGGATGTACCCAAGATGCTTAACAAATCACTAGGACTGAGCCACGGCCAAATTCATCCACTAAGGGGTTCAAACAAGCATGGCAAAACTGAATAAGCAAAACAGATGTCAGACTTAGTGAAATTAACATTAGTCTGAAATTTCAGACCACGATGCTCTCTTCGGAGCAGCAAAACAACATGATGCATAACCTGAATATGGCAAGTAAGAACATGGCGTGGAGCTACTCAACAAGCTTAACAAAACACCGAAAGTGACCTAGGGCCAAAAGGGTTCACAAAATACTCTAACGAGCACACGAACATAGATGAAACACAATCAGTTTTCAGACTTGGTGAAAACTGAGACATGCTGAAATTATAACTCACGGAGGCATGTAAACAAGCTCGATGCACTCACTACGGTGCAAGTCATGGCAAGACAAGCATATATCCATAAATAAGGTACAAAATTCTAGCTAGACATGGCAAGAAAAATAGCATAGCATGCATGGATCACTAACAATAGCACCGGCAAAATCGCAAAAGAGTTCACGATCTGCCCAAATTAACAACGATGCAAAAGTTGAGCTCGATTGACTCAAGCTAGATCACTCCACATATGCAAACAAAGACATGGATGGATAGAGCACAACGAGATTAACAAATGTCCCTTACTGATCATACTCAAAAGGGGCACAGATCGCTAGGAAACAAGCTGAACATATGGCATCATGAACTAAAATATCCCAGACTTAGTGAAAATCACTAAGTCCCTAAAAACAGATATCTCAGGTACCCCTCTTTGCAAGCTTGCACAAGTCACCACACACATCCTAAAACTGCATGGTTGGCACCTCTGGAAAGAAGACAAAATTCTTAACAATTCATCCCAAAGGGTCACAGGCATATCATGCACACAATAATCATGGCAAAAATGACAAAAGACAATGATGAGCTAACGGATCTGCAATTTAACTCACGATGCCTCCTTCTAACAGCATTTTGGGCATCAAGATGAACTCAAATGCAAATGATGCAATGGAATGGAATGATGTACTCGTCGAGACAAAGATTTTGATATATCATATGTCCAAAACGGAGCTACGGATGCGGAGATATGAGCAGTCAAACATAGCATAAAAAATTAGGGTTAGGGGTAAAAGGTCAACCAAATCCAAAACTGGATCAGGATCTGGCGCGGGAACCGAGACTCGCCGGGGAAGAACTCGACGCCGGCGATGGGGAAGATGGCCGGAGCTGGTGAGGGACGCCGGCATGGACGGAGGAAGAGGCCGGGGCGCGGCCGGCCGGAGTGGCCGCGGCGCTCGCCGGCGTTGGCGGCGACCGGAACGGGGCGGCGAGGCGGCGGTGGTGGCCGGCGAGCTTCGGCTCGGGTGGTGCCGGTGGCGAACGGCGGCGAGGTCGGCGAGGCGACGTGGCGGCCGGCGTTGCGGAAGACGGCGGCGGGGGCACGCGGGTCGGGCGGCGCGGCTCTCTGGACGGCGGCGCGGGCGACGTGGGCCGGGAGGGCCGGCTCCGGGCTCCCCGGGCCGCGCGGCGGACGGCGAGTGGCGCGATGCCACGTGGCAGCGGCGGGCGGTGGCGGACACTGTCCGGCCGGGGGCGGACGTGTCCGTCGGTGGCGGGGTGAGTTTAGGGTTTCGGGGAGGAAGAGAGATCCGAAAATGGAGGGGTGTATATATAGGCATAGAGGGAGCTAGGAGAGTCCAAATGAGGTGCAGTTTTCGGCCACGCGATCGTGATCGAACGACCGAGACGATGGAGCAAAGTTTGGTGGGTTTTGGGCCAAATTGGAGGGGTGTTGGGCTGCAACACACACGAGGCCTTTTCGGTCCCTCGGTTAACCGTTGGAGTATCAAACGAAGTCGAAATGACCCGAAACTTGACAGGCGCTCTACCGGTAGTAAACCAAGGCCGCATGGCAAGTCTCGGTCCAATCTCGAAATGTTTAATCCCCACACCCGAAAGAAAGCTAGAAATGGCCACCGGAGGAGAACGAAGCGCCGGAATGCAAAACGGACAACGGGGAAAATGCTCGAATGCATGAGATGAACATGTATGCAAATGCAATGCACGTGATGACATGATATGAGATGCACGAAAACGAAAACAACACACGGAGACAAAGACCCGAACCCTAGGAATAAATATAACTTAATGCCGGAAACGGCAAAAGTTGGAGTACAAATTGGGAAAGTAATATCTGGGGCGTTACATGATTGGACAAGGAATGCATGAACCTGGCCTCAACTTGGAAAACCAAGTGTTCCACTGGAAAGGTGAGGAGATTTCGGTTGAAATCGATATAAAGATCACCGGAATCGGAGTTACGGTTTGGAAATGGCAAGCGATTCAAATATGACACCGGTCTGCGATTTATAGCAAGTAGTCATCTAAATGCAATGAGATGAACATGCTACAGCACTCAAACATGGCAACAAAATACATGGCAGGGATGCATTCAAGATGCTTAACAAAAGTCTTGCACTGAGCTACGGCCAATTCATCCACTAACAGGTTCCAACAAGCATGGCAAAAATGCAAACGGTAAACAGATCTCAGACTTGGTGAAATTAACACTTTTCTGAAATTTTAGATCAGGTAGCCCTCTTCGGAGCAACAAAACAACATGCTACAGGACTTGAACATGACAAAGTAAAACATGGCATGGAGCTACTCAAAGAGCTTAACAAAAGTCCCTTAGTGACCTTCAGCCAAAAGGGATCACAACATATACTAATAAGCACATGAATATAGCAAAAACATAATCAGTTTTCAGACTTGGTGAAAACTGGGCATGCTGAAATCATAACTCAAGTAGGCATGTTTACCTGCTTGATGCACTCACTACGGTGCAAGTCATGGCAAGACAAGCATACATCCATTAAGAAGGCATAAAAAGCAAGCTAGACATGGCAAGAACAATGCCATAGCATACACGGATCAACTACAACAACATCGGCAAAATCGCAAACAAGTTGATGATCTGCTCAGATTCACAACGCAGCAAAAGTAGAGCTCGATTGACTCAAGCTAGGGTGCTCCATAATTGCAAAGAAATACATGGATGGATAGAGCACTACAAGATTAACAAAACATCCTTACTGATCATCCTCAAAAGAGGCACGGATCACTAGGAAACAACATGAACATATGGCATCATGAACTAAACAACTCAAGGACTTTGTGGAAATGCTAAGTCCCTGAAAACAGAATTACCAAGTGCCTCACTTTGGAAGCTTGTGCTAGTCACCACACACATCACAAAAATACATGGGTTGCACCTCTGGAAAGATGACAAAACCCTTAACAAAACATATGTAGAACTCATGGGCATATCATGCACACAACAATCATGGCAAAAATGACAAATGTCTAAGATGAAGTAGCAGATCTGACAATTAACTCAAGTAGCCTCCTTCTAACAGCATTTCGGGCATCAAGATGAACTCAAATGAAAATGATGCAATGGAATGAAATGATGTACTCTCTGAGACGAACATTTTGATATGCTATATGCATGAATCGGAGCTACGGATGCGGAGATACGATGTGATGAACATGAGCACTTGGATCTGGGAATTCGGGGACTTAGTGAAAATACAGTGAGCGTCGAATAGTTAAAACGCGCACGCGCGGGATATAGCAGGCGCTCACCCAAATGAGCTCGGCCCAGGACGGGGAAGCAGGCCGAGGTAGTGGGCTGGATCGGGCTTGGCGGCCCACGGATGTGGGAGGAGGCCCAGGGTGCAAGGCGTCGTCCTCCTCCTCGATCCCGCCTGGATCGAGGGAGGCAGAGGCTGCGGCGGCACCGTTCGTCGGCGGGGCAGCGGCAAGGAGGGGCGGAGGAGGCCAGGGAAGGCCGGGAACGAGCAGATCCGGGAGTGGGGTCCCCGGATTCAGTGACGGGCAAGGTCGGGGAGGACCACGATGAGCTCGTCGGCGGCCCTGCAAAACAATGGTGGCGGAGGCGCGGGCTAAGAGGAGAGGGAGAGCAGGGGAGGAAAAGGAGGGGAAGAGGAGGCGCGGGGCACTGCCTGGCCGAGGGAGCGACGACGGCGGAACTCCGGTGGCCGGAGCGGTGACGAGAGGCGTCGAGGTGCGGTTGCCGGCGGCGAGGTACGAGGCGGCGGCGGAGAACTCCGACGGAGGTCCGGCGAGACGGCGCGGCGCGGATCCCCTCGGGCCTGGCGCGGCCCGGGGCGGGCCGGAGATGGGCTCCACGGGCCCGGCGGTGAAGTGGGGTGCTGGAGGACACATGTCGGCTCCGAATTGGATGAAGGTGGCGGCGGACATGTCCGGGCGGTGGGAAAAATGTTCGGCGGCACGGAGGGAGTTGGATCTAGGGTTTGGATTGCGGGATTTCGGAGGGGATCACATATTTATAGGTAGAGGGAGCTAGGAGAGTCCAAATGAGGTGCGGTTTTTGGCCACGCGATCGTGATCGAACGCTCTAGAAGATGAAAGAGGTTTAGGTGGGTTTTGGGCCAAATTGGAGGGGTGTTGGGCTGCAACACACATGAGGCCTTTTCGGTCCCTCGGTTAACCGTTGGAGCATCAAACGAAGTTCAAATGATACAAAACTTGACAGGCGGTCTACCGGTAGTAAACCAAGGCCGCTTGAAAAGTCTCGGTCCAATCCGGAAATGTTTAACCCCCACACATGAAAGAAAGCTAGAAATGACCACCGGAGGAGAACGAAGCACCGGATTGCAAAACGGACAACGGGGAAAAGCTCGGCTGCATGAGATGAACACGTATGCAAATGAAATGCACATGATGACACGCAAGCGATGACAATGCAACAACAACGAACAACTGCACGACACCTGGCACATCGGTCTCGGGGCGTTACAACACTCCACCACTACGAGAGGATCTCGTCCCGAGATCTAGAATGGCACCGGAGGGAAAACGGAAGCGATAGAGGAGAGGTAAGGCTAAGTTGCTTCATTGACAAACGAGTGAAACCAAAGAACCTTGAAGAGGTTGAACAAATTCGAGAAAAGAATACAACGAAGGTGAACAAAATTGAAAACACACCGATAGAAAGGAGGAACAAAGAAGAACAAATTCGTATAGCGCTCCGGTTGGAAAGAGATGCAAGACTTGACAAGATGAAAAGAACTTGATGTTGACAAGAACAAAAAGAAGAAGTAGAAGAGAGCCACATCAGAATGCCTCCGGAAGAAAAGAGAGATTGGAAAGGAGTGAACGAAGTAGAAAACAAGATCTTGGCAGAGCATGCTTACAACAAAGTCTAGAACGGAGTTGTTGGAAAACCAACAACGAAAAGAATAAGCTCGATATGGTCTTATGGAATACATCTCAAATTATGAGGTGACAACTTGCCACTCACGGGAAAAGAATTGGATTGGAAAGAACAAGGAGACGAGAAGCTTATTTCACCGGGAGGGTAGATGAAGAACTTGGGTCTTATATGAGCACCATAAATAGCAACAATCCTCAAGGACGGTTTTAGGTGAAATATAGCCCAAGATAACTCCAGAAAAGAGATTGATGGATTTAAAATACCTCATACTTAATAACATGTGAATCATGAAACATGAACTCAAATTATCAAGAATGACATAATGCCAGCTCCAATGATACGGAAGAAAGAATTGCACTCCGGATTGCAAGATGAAGAAACTTAAGCTCCTTAGAAAAGAATGTTGATGAACACTTCGAGAAGGAAATAAATCCTTGATGAACCATCATGTAGAACCTTCATGAAGAACTCCGGTAATAAAGGAATGATCCAAAATAATTGAATGATGAAAAGAATAAGATTTAAGCCTCGCGATGATTTAGATAGAGATCTCCGTGGTCATATAATTGAAAGAGGTTGGAACTCCGGGCAAAAGAGAAGATGAAACAAATGAAACCGAGAATTTTTGATGAACCTCCGGAATAAGAAATTGAATCGCTTGCAAGAAAGAAGAATAAGAATTACATTATGCTTATCCTTCACCAATTAAATTGATGACAAGCAACGGATTTGGCATACTACTTATTCTCGTAGAAAGATTAAGATAGATATAGCACAAACTTGAGAAGGTCTTCAACGAACCACAGGTAGGGTTGAAACAACGAATGAATTGATATGATAAACGAAGGAAGAGAAATCTTGGATGAACCACCGTAAGGATTGAAAAAGAACGAATAAAAGATAACGAATCACCAGGAATAATTTGCAAATGAACGAAGATGCCCAAGAGAATCTAGATACATGAGAACGAAGGGATCACGAGCTGATTAGAGATCACTTGAACAAAGCACTGGTAAAATTGGGGAATGATAACTGACAGCTGAGAATGAATACACCTTAGTTGATGGACTCCAGATAACCAAACTGAGAAGACTCTTGAATTGGTCCGGATAGGTGAAAAGAATTCTCACGATCAAAACAATTACGAGAGGATGGCAACAAGCTAGAATCACGAATCTTGAAGAGAATGGAGCAAGATTAAAGAGAAAACTCTTCTTTAGTCTTCAAAATTCGAGAATGACAACGAGAAACACCACCATGAATTATTTTGACACTCCGGGAGAATCAAAAGAGAAGAGGTTGAGCCAACTACGGAAAGAATTTGAAAGATCTTGGAGAAAGGCATATGACTGATGATAATTCATCCTTATGTCAAACTTCGAAAGGAATTTTAGGATAACTCCGGGGAAATAAGAAGAGTCAGGTAAGATCCTGGGAAAAGACCTGTGGGTTAGGGCCCACTCAAAAGAAACACCGTAGAACGATTACTTGAGAAAGGAGATTGCACCGGTTGAATTAAATGGCTTGAATAAGATAACAACGTCGAAAGATATTTAATGAATGTAGACTGAAAAACACGAATCTTCGAGATATCTTGAGCACTCCGGAACAATTGAATAGCGAGAAGTGAATTATTATGAGGTGCACCGGTATGGGAATGTATTTGAAACGAGGAGAAAGATATGATCAATAACGCTTGAATTTAAACCACCGGAGAAGAAAAATGAGTGAGGAATGACGAACTAGAAGAGCATCTTCATGTGAACCACCGGGTAAAAACATGAAGGAAAAAGAATGGAGAGACTTCCATCAATAAAATGGATAGTGATTAAGAAATCTGAATCATTGAAGAAAAACAAGGGTGGGTGGGCGGGAAAAACAAAGACAACTTGGAACGGATGAAGCAAACACCGTTGAGAAGAACTGATACTTGATCTTGCGGATGTTGACAAGATTGGATCCATTTGAAGAGAAGTACAGCGGTTAAAAAGGGTTGATAAAACAATCTTGATGATCAAGAAGGATTGGTTTTTACATGGGAACATGAGAACACCATTTGGGGAAGGTATGGAATCAACTTTTGACTTTGAAGCAACTCGAATACCACAACTCAAAACAAAACAAAGTATTGGCTTGCATTATAAGCCGGAACAAACATATGATAGAGATTTCGTCCGAAGTTTTCGTGGTGGGGCCTACACGGGCTCGATCATACAGCACCATCATGTACAAGGCAGTGCACATGACATACGAAGCGTCCCCGAGTCGGCATAGCCAAGGACTCTTTAAGACACAACGAGACCACTGTAAAACCAACCGTGAATAGGCGGACCACTAGACATCGAACCCCAATTTCAAATCATACATCTGTAAGAAAGATATCCTAAGAGCTACTTGAATTCCCGCTTATAAACTCCCGAAATTTTCCGGTTATGCAACCAGGTGTTGGGGATACAGGGGAAGCATAATATCTCACCCAAACTAGCAAATCCTACATCCAGCTGTATCCATCCTTCAACACATAACCAAGAAACCTTCGGAAATCGTCTACCTCAACCTTCGAAAAGCATCCGTTATACGAGTTATGGCAATACTCCCGAACTCCCGCCCCAGTACTGGGTGGCGTCGAGGTTATCTCACCAACGAACTGCATAAAAGAGATTTTCGATGTCGGTGTACTAAACTCAGGTATTCCATAACTGCAACGATAAAATTATGATGACAACACCTCAGAGCTCAACTGCCCGGGACACTTCCACAAAACCCCTGACAGGAGGCACCAAGACAATGTTCTCATCATAAAACCATCGGAACGATTCGAAGATACCCGCGTGATCCTAAATTTTTTTAGTGAGATTTGAGAAGAGAAGAGTCAAAACTCTACGTTAGGATGCCTTACCAGAGCGATGAGGAGACTGGGAAGTAAAAAGAATTCCTAAACTCTCCGATATATAATTCCTGAATGACTCAAAACATTTTTCTAGACACGACTCGGCCGCTAAAAACGATCAATCAGTGGGGGCTCCTATGGTCGGGGAAGGCTCTGATTACCAACTTGTAACGCCCTCGATGCGACTATATCTCCGATGTGTCGAGGCACGACTTAGAGGCATAATTGCATTGAAGGCATATGTCGCAAGTGAGGTAATCTTCACACAACCCATGTATTATAATAAGGAAAGAGATACATAGTTGGCTTACAATCGCCACTTCACACAATTACATGAATAAAACATTACATCATCCAGATACAATCAAGGTCCGACTACGGAACCAAAATAAAAGAAGAACCCCAAATGCGACAAAGGTCCCCGATCGACCCCAACTGGGCTCCACTACTGATCAACTGGAACGAAACAACACAAAGGACAAGATCTCCAACGAGCTCCTCCCGAGCTTGGTTGCGTCATCTGCACAGACCCATCGGCACCTGCAAGCTGGTTTTGGAAGTATCTGTGAGCCACGGGGACTCAGCAATCTCGCACCCTCGCGATCAAGACTATTTAAGCTTATGGGTAAGGTAAAAAGGTATGAGGTGAAGCTGCAGCAAGCGACTGGCATATATGGTGGCTAACATACGCAAATGAGAGCGAGAAGAGAAGGTAAAGCACGATCGAGAAGCTAGGATCAAGAAGTGATCCTAGAACAACCTACGTCAAGCATAACTCCAACACCGTGTTCACTTCCTGGACTCCGCCGGAAAGAGACCATCACGGTTACACACGCAGTTGATGCATTTTAATTAAGGTCAACTTCAGGTTTTCTACAACCGGACATCAACAAATTCCCATCTGCCCATAACCACGGGCACGGTTTTTGAAAGTTCAATCCCTGCAGGGGTGTCCCAACTTAGCCCATCACAAACTCTCACGGTCAACAAAGGAATATACCTCCACCCGAGACATTACGATCAGACTCGGTATCCCGGTACAACAAGACATTTCGATAGGGTAAAACTAAACCAGAAACACCGCCCGAATGTGCCAAAAAATCCCGATAGGAGCTGCACATATCTCTTTCTCAGGGCACACTCAGATGAGCTCTCCATACAACTAAAACCAAACCTCGAGTTTCCCCGAGGGGGTGCTGCACATGACTCTAGTTCGGACCAACACTCAGAGGAGCACTGGCCCGGGGGGGGGGGGGGTAAAATAATGATGACCCTCAGGAGCGCGACTCCCAAGGGAAAAGAAAAGGCTAGGTGGCAAATGGTAAAACCAATGTTGGGCATTGCTGAAAGAGCTTTACTTAAGGCGAACTGTCAAGGGGTTCCCATTATAGCCCAACCGCGTAAGGGACGCAAAATCCAGGAACATAACACCGATATGACGGAAACTAGGGCGGCAAGAGTGGAACAAAACACCAGGCATAAGGCCGAGCCTTCCACCCTTTACCAAGTATATAGATGCATTAATTAAATAAGATGTATTGTGAGATTCCAACAAGTAAACAATGTTCCAACAAGGAACGACCTCCATGTTCCAACAAGGAACAAACTTCAATCTTCACCTGCAACTAACAACGCTATAAGAGGGGCTGAGCAAAGCGGTAACATAGCCAAACAACGGTTTGCTAGGACAAGGTGGGTTAGAGGCTTGGTTCACAATATGGGAGGCATGATAAGCAAGTGGTAGGTATCGCAGCATAGGCAGCAAAAGAGCGAGCATCTAGCAAAGCAAAGATAGAAGTGATTTCGAGGGTATGATCATCTTGCCTGAAATCCCGCAAGGAAGAAGAATGAGTCCATGAAGAAGGCAAACGGACATAGACGAATGGGTCCTCACAAACGCGACGTTAACGGAACCAACCCGAAGAAGCAACACCGGAAAAGAAGCACACAACATAGTAAACAACCAACACATGAACATGGTATGATATGCGGGATGCGGGATGCGATGCATATGCATCATTGGACAAGGAATGCATGAACCTGGCCTCAACTTGGAAAACCAAGTGTTCCACTGGAAAGGTGAGGTGATTTCGGTTGAAATCGATATAAAGATCACCGGAATCGGAGTAACGGTTTGGAAATGGCAAGCGATTCAAATATGACACCGGTCTGCGATTTACAGCAAGTAGTCATCTAAATGCAGTGAGATGAACATGCTACAGCACTCAAACATGGCAACAAAATACATGGCAGGGAGGCATTCAAGATTCTTAACAAAAGTATAGCACTGAGCTACGGCCAATTCATCCATTAACAGGTTCCAACAAGCATGGCAAAAATGCAAACGGTAAACAGATCTCAGACTTAGTGAAATTAACACTTGTCTGAAATTTCAGATCAGGTAGCCCTCTTCGGAGCAACAAAACAACATGCTACAGGACCTAAACATGACAAAGTAAAACATGGCATGGAGCTACTCAAAGAGCTTAACAAAAGTCCCTTAGTGACCTTCAGCCAAAAGGGATCACAACATATACTAACAAGCACATGAACATAGCAAAAACATAATCAGTTTTCAGACTTAGTGAAAACTGGGACATGCTGAAATCATAACTCAAGTAGGCATGTTTACGAGCTCGATGCACTCACTACGGTGCAATTCATGGCAAGACAAGCATACATCCATTAAGAAGGCACAAAAAGCAAGCTAGACATGGCAAGAACAATGGCATAGGATACACGGATCAACTACAACAACATCGGCAAAATCGCAAACAAGTTGACGATCTGCTCAGATTCACAATGAAGCAAAAGTAGAGCTCGATTGACTCAAGCTAGGGTGCTCCATAATTGCAAACAAAGACATGGATGGATAGAGCACTACAAGATTAACAAAACATCCTTACTGATCATCCTCAGAAGAGGCACGGATCACTAGGAAACAACATGAACATATGACATCATGAACTAAATAGCTCAAGGACTTAGTGGAAATGCTAAGTCCCTAAAAACAGAATTACCAAGTGCCTCACTTTGGAAGCTTGTGCTAGTCACCACATACATCACAAAAATACATGGGTTGCACCTCTGGAAAGATGACAGAACCCTTAACAAAACATATGTAGAACTCATGGGCATATCATGCACACAACAATCATGGCAAAAATGAAAAATGTCTAAGATGAAGTAGCAGATCTGACAATTAACTCAAGTAGCCTCCTTCTAACAGCATTTCGGGCATCAAGATGAACTCAAATGAAAATGATGCAATGGAATGAAATGATGTACTCTCTGAGACGAACATTTTGATATGCTATATGCATAAATCGAAGCTACGGGTGCGGAGATACGATGCGATGAACATGAGCACTTGGAACTGGGAATTCGGGGACTTAGTGAAAATACAGTGAGCGTCGAATAGTTAAAACACGCACGCGCGGGATATAGCAGGCGCTCACCCAAATGCGCTCAGCCCAGGGCGGGGAAGCTGGCCGAGGTAGTGGGCTGGATCAGGCTTGGCGGCCCACGGATGCGGGAGGAGGCCCAGGGCATAAGGCGTCGTCGTCCTCCTCGATCCCGCCTGGATCGAGGGAGGCAGAGGCGGCGGCGGTGCCATTCGTCGGCCGGGCAGCGGCAAGGAGGGGCGGAGGAGGCCAGGGAAGGCCGGGAACGAGCGGATCCGGGCATGGAGTCCCCGGATTTGGTGACGAGCGAGGTCGGGGAGGACCACGATGAGCTCGTCGGCGGCCCTGCAAAACAATGGTGGCGGCGGCGCGGGCTTAGAGGAGAGGGAGAGCAGGGGAGGAAAAGGAGGGGAAGAGGAGGCGCGGGGCACTGCCTGGCTGAGGGCGCGACGACGGCGGAACTCCGGTGGCCGGAGCAGTGACGAGAGGCGGCGAGGTGCGGTTGCCGGCGGCGAGGTACGAGGCGGCGGCGGAGAACTCCGGCGGAGGTCCAACGAGACGGCGCGGCGCGGATCCCCTCGGGCCTGGCGCGGCCCGGGGTGGGCCGGAGATGGGCTCCACGGGCCCGGCGGCGAAGTGGGGCGCGGGAGGACACATGTCGGCTCCGGATTGGACGAAGGTGGTGGCGGACATGTCCGGGTGGTGGGAAAAATGTCCGGCGGCACGGAGGGAGTTGGATCTAGGGTTTGGACTGCGGGATTTCGGAGGGGATCACATATTTATAGGTAGAAGGAGCTAGGAGAGTCCAAATGAGGTGCGGTTTTCGGCCACGCGATCGTGATCGAATGCTCTAGAAGATGAAAGAGGTTTAGGTGGGTTTTGGGCCAAATTGGAGGGGTGTTGGGATGCAACACACACGAGGCCCTTTCGGTCCCTCGGTTAACCGTTGGAGCATCAAACGAAGTTCAAATGATACGAAACTTGACAGGCGGTCTACCGGTAGTAAACCAAGGCCGCTTGACAAGTCTCGGTCCAATCCGGAAATGTTTAACCCCCACACATGAAAGAAAGGTAGAAATGACCACCGGAGGAGAACGAAGCGCCGGATTGCAAAACGGACAACGGGGAAAAGCTCAGATGGATGAGACGAACACGTATGCAAATGAAATGCACATGATGACATGATATGCAATGCATGACACGCAAGCAATGACAACGCAACAACAACGAACAACTGCACGACACCTGGCACATCGGTCTCAGGGCGTTACACCATGCTTGCTTGAAATGTATTGTGAATGTTTAAACCTGTGCTAAAACTTCACCTTAACTTGAAGAACTTATAAAATCGTTACTTTTCTTTGTTGAGGGTCTAATCACCCCCCTCTAGACACCTCTTGTCAATCCTTTCAAGCTCAACTAGACATATGGGTTAGGTTGGAGGTGGAATCGAAGAAGGGTTGGTTTTATAGTGTTCTTGGTGGCCGTTTCTGCCCGTTGGACCCCGTTCCCACGGGCTAAGTCTTCGCCGTGCGCATGGGGTATCTAGGAGCGAAAACACCACCCCATGCGCATGTGGGTCCAAGTCCCCGTGTGCATGGGGTGTACAGGAAGTTTTTTGGCACCCCTTGCACATGGGGGTCAAAGACCCTGTGCACACGGGGTGTCCAGAAAGTTACTGACCACCCCGTGCGCAAGGGGGTCAAAGACCCCGTGGACACAGAAGTTTCTGTTGAAACTCAAGGGACACCTCGGTGAAGCATGCTACAAGGAAAATATGTGATAGAAGGTGGGTGGGCTGGTGTACATGTTTTGATGCGTTCCCAGATGATATTCATCCACGATGACCCCTCTTAATTGTGCGGTTTTTTACGACTCAAATCAAACCAAAATGAAACCCTTCGAGTCATGGTAAAAAGATATAACACTAAGTCTAGCCATGCCACAACTATTGATCGTGACAGCACTACCAAAAAAGACACTTCCATGACATTATGGCCTGAATGAAAACTTTCTCTATCATTGACGTGACACTTCTATGAAGATAATTGTGACAAAAACACGTATTATCATAGATGTGGTGAGCTCCTACTTCTGTGACAAAAAATCATGAAAGAAATGGGGGTTTTGTCCTGGCGGGCCGGAGGCGCACCTGCATGACATTCTTTGGTCCGTCCATGATGTAAAAAACCGTGGTAGAAGTGAGGGCGAGTAAATTTTCGGGCAGTTCCCAGTTACTGTGGGCAATCGGGGGGTGGTCGGGGCCGAGCAATGTAGTGTGGTTTGTGTGCTTCCCTCGTACGTGTGTGTGCGCAAGGCGTTTGTTAACTGAAGCCGAGCGATACATTTGCTTACTGAATCCGAGTGATCGATTGATCCCTCGCACTACATATTGAACACGAGCCATGGATCCCATTGCTACGTACTAAAGCCGATAGATCGCCTCACTACTAACTGAACCTGAGCGATCCCTTCGCTGCTAACTGAATCCGAATGATCCCTTCGCTGCTAACTGAATCAGAGCGATTGATCCCTTGTCGTTTCTTACTGAAGCTGATCAAGCCCCCGTGCGGTACATACTTGAGTTGAGTAGCCGGTTGGTTGCTTCTCAATGAACGGTGCCTATTGCTGCCACGCGCACGATACGTAGAATGAGTCGAGACTTCCATTGATCGAGTCCCTTGCATGAGATGTGGTGATTTGACGTAGCCGGTTGGTTGGCTGTGAATGAATGATTCCCATTACCGTCGCTCCCTCGTACACCCACCCCAGTCGGTGGGGTTGGATGAACAAGACCCCGACCATGTAGGCGGTTGGCGTTGGATGAACAGGACCCAGAGGAGGCCGTGTCGCCATACACCACACCCCAACCTGTTGGGGTTGGATGAATAGGACCCAGTGGAGACGGTAGGCGGATTAACAGGAGCCCATGGAGGCGTGCAGTAGGAAGTTGATGGTTGATGAACAGTAGTCCGTGGAGTCTCGTTTTGCGGTACGACACACCCCTCCCGCAAGGCCACGTTTCGATCGTATGCTGTTGAAGAGAAGTCCATTTCGTCCGTTTTGCAGCACGCCGGACCCCTCCTGGTGAACAGAACCCCATTTCGACTGTAGGCGGTCGAAGAGAAGTTCGTTCCTCCATTTTGCGTTATGCCAAACCCCTCCCGTTGAATAGGATGCCTTTCGATCATAGGCGGTTGAACAGAAGTCTGTTTCTTCCATTTTGCAGTACACCAGACCCTCAGTGGGCGGGGGTCGATGACCAGGACCCCGTTCTGCTGTTTTGTCCAAGCTGGTTGGCTCTCGATGAACATGACGCATTCCGACCAAGTCGGTCGCCTCCCAATGAACACGGCTTTGTTTCTCCATTCCGACCCAGTGTAGGATTGAAAGTATGTCTAGAGGGGGGGGGTGATTAGACTACTTGACCATATAAAAATCTAGCCTTTTCCCAATTTTAGTTCTTGGCAGATTTTAGCAACTTTGAACAAGTCAAGCAATCTTAACACAATTCAAGCAAGCATGCAAAGAGTATATGAGCAACGGAAAGTAAAGCATGCAACTTGCAAGAATGTAAAGGGAAGGGTTTGGAGGATTCAAATGCAATTGGAGACACGGATGTTTTGTCATGGTTCCGATAGGTGGTGCTATCGTACATCCACGTTGATGGAGACTTCAACCCACAAAGGGTAACGGTTGTGCGAGTCCACAGAGGGCTCCACCCACGAGGGTCCACGAAGAAGCAACCTTGTCTATCCCACCATGGCCATCGCCCACGAAGGACTTGCCTCACTAGCGGTAGATCTTCACGAAATAGGCGATCTCCTTGCCCTTACAAACTCCTTGGTTCACCTCCACAATCTTGTTGGAGGCTCCCAAGTGACACCTAGCCAATCTAGGAGACACCACTCTCCAAGAAGTAACAAATGGTGTGTTGATGATGAACTCCTTGCTCTTGTGCTTCAAATGATAGTCTCCCCAACACTCAACTCTCTCTCATAGGATATGGATTTGGTGGAAAGAAGATTTGAGTGGAAAGCAACTTGGGGAAGGCTAGAGATCAAGATTCATATGGTAGGAATGGAATCTCTTGGTCTCAACACAAGTGTAGGTGGTTCTCTCTCAGAAAATATAGGTTGGAAGTGTGAGTTTGTTCTGATGGCTCTCTCCACGAATGAAGAGGAGGTGGAGGGGTATATATAGCCTCCACACAAAATCTAACCATTACACATAACTTTCCAAACTCAGTTGGACCGAATGATTAAACTCGGTCAGACCGATTCAACAAAGCTAGTGACCGTTAGGGTTTTCGGTGGGACCGACATGCAACTCGGTAGGACCGATATGATTAGGGTTAGGGCATAATGTAATCTCGATGAGACCGATTACACAAACTCGGTGAGACCGATTTTGGTAATAAGCTAACCAGAGAGTTGGTCAGGTAAACTCGGTGGGACCGATCGCTCATTTCGGTGAGACCGAAATGTTACGAAGGGAAAACAGAGAGTTTACATTGCAATCTCGGTGGGACCGATCGCTCATCTCGGTGAGACTGAAATGTTACGAAGGGAAACAGAGAGATTACAATCCCATCTCGGTGAGACCGAGATCCCTATCGGTGAGACTGATTTGCCTAGGGTTTGTGGCAGTGGCTATGACATTTGAAACTCGGTGGCGCCGGATAGAAAGAATCGGTGGGGCCGAGTTTGACTTTTGGTTTAGGTCATATGTGGATGTGAGGAAGTAGTTGAGGGTTTTTGGAGCATATCACTAAGCATTTTGAGCAAGAACCTCATTAAGCAACACCTCATCCCTCCTTGATAGCTTTTCCTATAGACTCAATGTGATCTTGGATTACTAAAATAGAAAATGTAGAGTCTTGAGCTTTGAGCTTGAGCCAATCCTTTGTCCTTAGCATTTTGAGGGGTCCACTTTTCTCATCCATGCCATGCCAATCATTGAGCTTTCCTGAGATATTAATCTTGAAGTAGCATTAGCTCAATGAGCTATATGTTGTTAGGAATTACCAAAACCACCTAGGGATAGTTGCACTTTCAATCTCCCCCTTTTTGGTAATTGGTGACAACATATAGATCAAAGCTTCGAAAAATGATAATAAGAGTGAAAAACATTGTCGCTTTGAGAAGTATGTGAAAAGCAAGAGCTCCCTCTAAATTTGTGCACAGTTTAAGATTTGCTTTGGACTACAAATGCACAAAGAGTTAGGATCATGGGTTACTCTTCCATGTCACATACATCTTGGTGGAGCGCTCAAAATGATAATAATTAAAACACATGCACTCATCACCAAGCAAAATGAAAGATCATATAAAAGGATAATGTCATCCAACAAGCATTAGGGTATCATATGATCAAACACATGATCATCTAAGCAAGCACGAAGTATAAAGTATCTCACCAAGCAAATAAATGAATTTTAACCACCAAACAAAAACAGAGAATAAAAAGCAATGCTCTCTCTCGAAGCCTATGATCTATACATTTTCTCCCCTTTGGCAAAAAGTTACCAAAAAGTTCATAAAAAATGCATAGTGCTAGATCGACACTCAGGCTTGGTCTTCAGGTGGTGGTGTAGACAGAACTCCAAGAACGAAGGCACCAGTCGATGTAGATGGAGCTGGTGGAGTAGATGCTGGAGCCGGTGGCACTAAAGCTGTAGCTGGTGTAGATAAGTAGCTCTGGTGTCTAGAATAGGCACTGCAGCAGACCTCTGACCTCTGGGCACTCTAGCAAAAGCATCAGTGGTTGTCTTGCCCTTCTTCTCCTCCACTTCATCCTGCAGTTTCTCAACGACTGACTGGATCTCACTGACCTTCACATCCAAGTCATAGAACTTCTGCTCCATGATCCTCTCCAAGCTCTCCTGGTTTTGATTCAGGGTGGCCAGTCCCTTCTCAATCCTCAGAGTGGAGGCAATCAAGTAGCCAAGCTGATCTTGCTTGCTCTTTAGAAGATACTGAGATGCTTCTTCAGTAGTTGGCATCCTTGCAGCCTTTTCAGCCTTTGCCTTCTCCTTCTTGGCTTGTGCGTGCATAGAAGATGGTTCATTTTCATCCACCACCATGGTGTTGTCCTCAAAGTCTGGGTAGATGGGCAGGTGCTCCTTGTCCAGCAGATATGTGCCAGTGCCCATCTTGGAGTTGATCAGCTCCTGGATCTGTGGGGCATACCCACAACTCCTCTTCTCATCTGCAGTTGTCCTCTTTATGGTTTCCACTATTAGGCTCATGACTTTGAACTTCTGTGGGACATCAAAGATGTGAAGAAAATTAATTGCATGGCCTCTGATCATCTTGTGATCACCTGACTTTGGTAAGAGAGTGTGCCTGATGATCCAGTTGATAGTTGGCAAGCCTTACCGAAGGTAATGTACAGATCCAAACTTGTGCGTCTCAAGAGCAGCATCTGGGATCTCCTTGTACATGTGTGCCATGGTGTTGTGATCCTTATTATTGTTGGCATAGACATCCAGGTCATCTTCATGTTCTTATGGGGCATTGATCAACTTAGCCCATTCTGCAACTGTTGACTAGTACCGCGTACCTTCAGACATCCAGACAATCCTTCCATCTAGGTAGAAGTGAGCTGTGGAGTAGAACTGCATGATGAGCTCATCATTCCATTTTGTGAGCTTCTGAGCCACAAACTCATCAACTCCACAAGCCTTGAAGCTTTCATATACACCCGGGAAGTGATCCTCATTTTACTCAATGTTTGACCAATCGACCCATCTCATGTCACACACTATGGGCTTCTTGTCAAGCAAGATGGTCTCATAGAAGTCCTGCTGTTCCTTTGTATGGAACCTGTAGTCCACAGCAGTCCTTCTCCTGGTGGAATATGGATCAGCCTCTCTCCATAGCCTTAGACCAAAGTCCTTCCTGACTTTCATGTTCTCGGCAACTGAATGAGCATCATTGTTGTCTGGAATTTTTGGCTTCAATTTCCTCAAGACAACAGAATCTTCTTCTTCTTCCATTGCAGCTTCAGGCATTGGGGCCTTGTTCTTCTCTGCTGCTGGGATGTTCCTAGTGCTCCTCTTGGGTGCAGTTTTGGGTTTTGGAGCAGCTGGCTTAGGAGTTCCTTTGGGCTTAGATGGAGCAGCCCTTGATCTTATGGCATCTCCCATAAGCTTCTGAGCTTTAGGTGCTGGTGCAGCATCCTCTTCCTCTTCCTCTTCTTTAGAGTCTTTAATGATTGAAGATCTCCCAAGCACTCTGGCAGTGGTCTTCTTGACCCTCTCTTTCCTTTTATTTTCTGCCACAGCCTGCTCTTTGGGTGCAGATCCCAAAGTCTGTTGAGTGGATGCTCTGGCTTTAGACATTGGAGCTCTCTTGGCAGGAACCTTTTGCTTCATCCCTGGCTTGGTGGTAGCAGTTGTGCCATATTCCTTTTCCAGGACTTTCCTCTTTGAGGTGATTTCTTCCTCCTCAGCCACATAGTCATCATCCTCTGACTCTGAGGTTCTTTTCTTGCTGGCCCTTGTGGCAGCCTTTGGCAGATTGCTGGGTGTGCTCCTGCTGCCATCATTTGAGCTACTAGAGGGACTAGTGCCCTCACTCAAGTGAACCTACTCCTTAGACTTGTTCGGACTGTCACTCTGATCTGACATGATGCAAACACTGAAAGCAGACCCTGTGAATAGATTATAGATGAGATAGACTGGATGAGCATCACAAAGTACAGAGGTTTTTGCAAAAGACTGAATTAAAAACTTAGTTTTAGTTTTCCATAGAAAGCATTTCGGATCTACCGATTTGCAAACTCGGTGATACCGAAGAAGCTTTTGGAACCTAAACTAGTGAACTCGGTCAGACCGAGTCACAGTTCGGTGGCACCGAGTCTGCTAGGGTTTCACAAAGTGCTGAACTCGGTCACACCGATTTGCAATTCTTGGTCAGACCGAGAATCACATGTGCAATGGCCTGAGCCAAATCGGTGGAACCGATTTCATCAACTCTGTTGGTCCGAGATGGTTTCGGCGGAAACCTAACCCTAAATTTTCAATTGACGACTAAACTACGGAGTGTTTTCAATGGATAGAACGATCTCAATCAGGGCAAGATACATGGCAAAGCAATGTGCTGGGGAATCAGAGTTAGAACAGCACAAAGTTCAAGTCCATACCCTAGTTCGGCGATGAACTTGCTACGGCGGCAATGACGGAGACGATTCTGTTGACGGTGGCGGAGACCAGCGACAGGAGGCGGCTGGCGACGAGGAGGATGATCCGGAGACCCAGGGAGGCAGAGCAGGCTAAGCGCGGGCGAGGAGGTTCGGAAAGTTTTCCAAAATTTGACCCGTGGATATATATAGCCTGACCCTGTCGGTGTGACCGAGTGGAACAACTCGGTGGCACCGAGATTCATAACTGCAAGCAGTTACTGAAACTCGGTGTGACCGAAAAGTTCAAATCGGTTGCACCGAGATTGAAAACCTAGATCGACTTAGTGATCTCGGTATGACCGAAATGGATGAATCGGTCAGACCGAAACACACAAAGAAGTTTTGGAAGTTTAAGTCTATGACGAATCGGGGACTCCGAGTGCTCCTCACACAGAGTGGTTCGAATCTGACTTGATCAAACTTTGTGATGCAACTTGAATAGAGTTTGAGACGAGAAAAACATAGATAGCTAGAGAAGGTTCTTAGGCATTGTTGTCCATCCACTTGGCCAAAAGAAAAGGAAACCAATCAATCAAAACAACAAGTGGATGTCCTCGAATGAGTAAATTATGCAACCAACATGCTCACACAATAAAATGACAAATGAAATATGTGGCAAAGCATGCACAAACAATTCTAGCATCTACCAAGCAATTGACGATGACTAGGTCATCTATATATGAGTATATTGACTTAGGAGTCAAATGAGAACATTTGATCATAAGTCATACTCATCGTTTAAGCACAAGTGGGGTTACTACTTTTACATAAAGCGTTGTTGTTTTCACACCATTAGAGTTGCTTTAACTCAATTGTTAGAGCAAAGCTCCCCATAGATGTGATATCCCCCCTAAGAGGGATGAACTAACCTTGGGTTTTGTCGATGATGACTTCATGTAGGTGTTGAAGATGTGGATGCTCTAAGTTGATGTAGATCATTCGGAGCTATCCTTTGGAGTGAGTTGCACTTTCAATACCTACACGAGTTAGTCCCACAAGGAACAAACAAGGATGTCCATAGACATAGAGTGATGCACACACAAGATGAAGTCCACAAGAGCATTAGGTTACCTTGTCCCTTGTCTTACCAACAAGAGGGTTTGTGACTCCTTGAACTAGTGCAAGATGTGGAAGTTGATTGCACTTGTTCTTGCCAAAATAATAAGAGTGAAGTATGTTGGCGGAGTCAGCCTCAAGAACTCTCTAGTTCTTCTTCTTCGGGATCCACACCATCTTGATGGGAATCCTCAGAGTTGTAGTTGTACTTGATGAAGTGTAACTTGATGTAGTCTTGGGAACCCACTTGACCAAGGCCTTAGGAGCTTATTCAAATGCATCAATTTCCTCTTGAAGCTTTTCCTTGCCTTTTTCCTTGTGGTCTTGTGGTGGAAGATCATCTTGAGCTTGTGTCCCCTTGAAAGAAGTAGGATCATACTTCTCTTGTTGAGGAACAAACTTCGTCTTGGGGTATTGATCTTCTTCCCACTCAACTCCATTGGCATTGAACTTTCGTTCAAAACCAATACCTTGATTCTTCCGGTGCCTTCCTTGCTTGCGTACAATTTCCTCGAATTTCTTACTCCCGGCAAGGCTCTTGTAAATACCTTTCTCTATGATTCCCTTCAATAAGCTATTTTCTTGCTCAAGTGTAACTTGGCTAAGAGAATCATTAGTGGAATCAAGAGAGCTACTAGAAGCAACAATATTGGATTTAGCATGATTCTTGTTACTACTAGAAGAAGAATCCTTCTTGTTCTTGTTACTAGACTTGACTTGAGGCATGTAAGTGGATAAGAGTAAACACTTGGCAATGTAAGACGAACTTTTCTTGCGAAGATCATCATTGATTGCCTTTAAGAACTCATGCTCTTGCTCAAGATTGAGCTTCTCAAAACGTAATTTCTCACGAGTCCTTAAAAGTTCTCGATGATCTCCTAAGATAGTTTCATGAGCTAACTTAAGAGTGTTTAGTTCTTTAGTTAGAGACTCAATCTTCTCCTTATCATTGTCATTCGTTTCATCTTGATTAGCATGAGACATTGATGTTTCATCATAGTATTCATCACTAGAGTTGTCAAAAAGTAAATCATCATCACCTAACAAGTCATCTTCATCACTATTGAAATCAACATACTCGGGGTGTGATACCTTTGGGCCTTTAGCCATGAAGCATCTTCCAATTCCTTCATTTGGTGAATCAAATATGTCGTAGGAGTTGGTTGACACAAGTGCTAGACTGGCAACACCTTCATCTTGAGTATATTCGGAGTTGGAGTGATAACTTCTCTCAGAGTCATTGTCGGAGTCAGAGCCGGATACCCATTCACCAACATGAGCTTGATGTCTTCGTTTTGTGTAGCTCCTTGATGACTTGTCCTCCTTTCCGAATCCTTGCTTCTCTGGGAGGGTCTTCGTTCATAACGATCATCCCTACTCCTTCTCTCCCTTGATGGTGATTCTTCTCTTCTACTTCTTCTTTTGGGAGAATCATCTCTTCTCTTGTGGGGAGTCGTACACTCATTGGAGTAGTGTCCGGGTCTTCCACAATTGTAGCAGTTTCGCTCTCGACTAGAAGATCTTTTGTCATTGTAGGACCTTGACTTGGAACTTCTCTCTTTGCTTCTATTCTTGTAGAACTTGTTGAAGTTCTTCACCATTAGGCTCAATTCTTCATTGAAGGTTGGTTTCTCACTTGATGATGTGGGAGCTTCACATGAGGCTTTGTAAGCACCACTTGACTTGTTATGGAGCTCCTCCTTATCCTTGAGTGACATCTCATGAGCAACAATTCTTCCAATGACTTCTGTTGGCTTGATATCTTTGTAATTTGGCATCATTTGGATCAATGTGCATACGGTATCGTATTTTCCATCCAAGGATCTCAGGATCTTCTTGATGATGAATCTATCGGTCATCTCTTCACTTCCTAAGCCGACAATCTCATTTGTGATAAGAGCAAGCCTAGAGTACATTTCAGCGACACCTTCAGCATCCTTCATTTTGAACTTGTCAAGTTGAGTTTGAAGCCCATCCAACTTGCATTCCTTGATGGAGTCAGTACGTTCATGCGTATCAATCAAAGTATCCCAAATTTCCTTTGCATTCTCAAGATGGCTGATTTTTTTGAATTGTTCAGGGCATAATCCGTTGAAGAGGATATCACAAACTTGAGCATTGTATTGCAGCATCTTCAACTCTTCCGCGGTAGCTTCACTATTTGGTTCTCTCCCACCAAATAATTCACCTTGCAAGCCAACACACACAATAGCCCAAACGGCGGGGTTATGTCCAAGAATATGCATTTTCATCTTATTCTTCCAACTAGCAAAATTAGTACCATCAAAGTAAGGACCTCTATGGTGGTAATTTCCCTCTCTAGACGCCATACTCTCCTAGGTTGTGAAACCAAGGCTATGACTTCCAAAAGCTATAAAAATCAAGGCAAATGGAGACCAAAGCTCTGATACCACTTGTAGGATCGAAAGTATGTCTAGAGGGGGGGGGGTGATTAGACTACTTGACCAAATAATAATCTAGCATTTTCCCAATTTTAGTTCTTGGTAGATTTTAGCAACTTTGAACAAGTCAAGCAATCTTAACACAATTCAAGCAAGCATGCAAAGAGTATATGAGCAACGGAAAGTAAAGCATGCAACTTGCAAGAATGTAAAGTAAAGGGTTTGGAGGATTCAAACGTAATTGGAGACATAGATGTTTTGTCGTGGTTCCGATAGGTGGTGCTATCGTACATCCACGTTGATCGAGACTTCAACCCACGAAGGGTAACGGTTGCGCGAGTCCACGGAGGGCTCCACCCACGAACGGTCCACGAAGAAGCAACCTTGTCTATCCCACCATGGCCATCGCCCACGAAGGACTTGCCTCACTAGCAGTAGATCTTCACGAAGTAGGCGATCTCCTTGCCCTTACAAACTCCTTGGTTCAACTCCACAATCTTGTCGGTGGCTCCCAAGTGACACCTAGCCAATCTAGGAGAGACCACTCTCCAAGAAGTAAAAAATGGTGTTTTCATGATGAACTCCTTGCTCTTGTGCTTCAAATGATAGTCTCCCCAACACTCAACTCTCTCTCTCACAGGATATGGATTTGGTGGAAAGAAGATTTGAGTGGAAAGCAACTTGGGGAAGGATATAGATCAAGATTCATATGGTAGGAATGGAATATCTTGGTCTCAACACAAGTGTAGGTGGTTCTCTCTCAGAAAATATAGGTTGGAAGTGTGAGTTTGTTCTGATGGCTCTCTCCACGAATGAAGAGGAGGTGGAGGGGTATATATAGCCTCCACACAAAATCTAACCGTTACACATGACTTTCCAAACTCGGTGGGACCGAATGATTAAACTCGGTCGGACCGATTCAGCAAAGCTAGTGACCGTTAAGGTTTTCGCTGGGATCGACATGCAACTCGGTAGGACCGATATGATTAGGGTTTGGGCATAACGTAATCTCGGTGAGACCGATTACACAAACTCGGTGAGACCGATTTTGGTAATAAGCTACCCAGAGAGTTGGTCAGGTAAACTCGGTGGGACCGATCGCTCATTTCGGTGAGACCGAAACATTACGGAGGGAAAACAGAGAGTTTACATTGCAATCTCGGTGGGACCGATCGCTCATCTTGGTGAGACCAAAATGTTACGAAGGGAAACAGAGAGATTACAATCCCATCTCGGTGAGACCGAGATCCCTATCGGTGGGACCGATTTGCCTAGGGTTTGTGGCAGTGGCTATGACATTTGAAACTCGGTGGCGCCGGATAGAAAGAATCGGTGGGGCCGAGTTTGACTTTTAGTTTAGGTCATATGTGGATGTGAGAAAGTAGTTGAGGGTTTTTGGAGCATATCACTAAGCATTTTGAGCAAAAATCTCATTAAGCAACACCTCATCCCTCCTTGATAGTATTGGCTTTTCCTATAGACTCAATGTGATCTTGGATCACTAAAAAAGAAAATGTAGAGTCTTGAGATTTGAGCTTGACCAATCCTTTGTCCTTAGCATTTTGAGGGGTCCACTTTTCTCATCCATGCCATGCCAATCATTGAGCTTTCCTGAGATATTAATATTGAAGTAGCATTAGCTCAATGAGCTCTATGTTGTTAGGAATTACCAAAACCACCTAGGGATAGTTGCACTTTCACCCAGCCGGTTGGCTATCGGTGAACAGGACACTGTTGCAACCGTCGTTGCTTCTCGATGTACAAGGTTCTAGGCCATACGTATGTGCGAGTACACATTCGAGACCTAACCCATATGCATGCACGTGGCCGTATATTTTGTAGCGTGCCTGTACATACATGGACACGATTTAGACAGGACTGTCTAAGCTGCTACGTCGGGGGCTCTGCTATGACACGTGTCGCTCCTTACTTGACCAAGGTTCATCATTGCAGAGAGACCGATCAACCGGTATGTGTGTATACGTTTGAGACCAGAAAGATAACACTACGTACACTTCGACCTGGCGGTCTAAACTTTCAGGGGGGATAAGGCGGCACTTCCTTGCGTGCGAAGATATAACTGGTGGGACCTGATTGTCAAGGGAGGATCATTTTTTGCACTAAATAAGGAGGCACTACTTTGCATGTGAAGATGTACCTGGTGGGTTCCAGCTGTGAGGGGGGAGGAAACATTTTTTTGCATAATAAGGAGGCACTTCTTTACATGCGAAGATGTAGCTGATGGGTCCCAATTGTCAGGGGGAGGAATCATTTTTTCGCATAATAAGGAGGCACTTGCATGCATGCGACCATGGATCATGTGGGTCCATACTGTCAGCCTCTCCACGTACATCCCTCTTCCGATGGTTGTCATTTGTTGACCATGTTTACCACACTGCATCGAGTGATGGAGTACGGTGAGGACTAGGAGGGAATGCCCCGGAGCCGGGGAAGACGCAGTAGTGGATGCCCACGCGGAGGGGAGTATGGGGGTTGACTGGTTCGGCTGCGGTGTGAGGCTGTCGTTGCCGGAGAATAACATGAGGTGTAATGTCGGTGTCAAAACCGGCGAATCTCGGGTAGGGGGGGGGTCCCGAACTATGGACCTTGGATCGATGGGGAACACTGGACGTGGGACACAAAGTTTACCCAGGTTCGGGCCCTCTCTAAGAGGTAAAACCCTACGTCCTGCTTGATTATATTGCTTGTGTATAAGGGGGTTACAGAGTAGATCTACCGCAAGATCAGATGAACTAAACCATAGCTAGTAGGATGGTGTTTGTTCCTCTAGCCTCTATGGACTAAGCCCCTTGGTTTATATAGACACCAGGGGTTCTGGGGTTTATATATAGTTGCCGCCTCTTGAGCTTGTGTTGGTTTTTCCTTGAAGAGGAAAGGGTGATGTAGCAAAGTAGAGTAAATATTTCCCTTAGCTTTTGAGAACCAAGGTATCAATCCAGTAGGAGATAACGCACAAGCCACCGAATACCTGCACAAACAAATACCAACTTGCACTCAACGCGACAAAGGGGTTGTCAATCCCTTCACGGTCATTTGCAAAGTGAGATCAGATATAGATGGATAATCGGTAAAGTAATATTTTTGGTATTTTTGGTTTATAGGTCTGAAAGTAAAAGATTGCAAAGAAACTAAATAGGAAACTAAAATTGTAGATCAGAAACTTATATGATGGGAAATAGACCCCGGGGGCATATGTTTCACTAGAGGCATCTCTCAAGATAGAAAATATTAAGGTGGGTGAACAAATTACTACCGAACAATTGATAGAAAAGCACAAAGTTATGACGATATCTAAGGCAATGATCATGAATATAGGCATCATGTCCGTATCAAGTAGACCGAAACAATTCTCCATCTACTACTATTACTCCACACATCGACCGACTCCTATCAGCATCTAGAGTATTAAGTTCATGAAGAACAAAGTAACGCATTAAGTAAGATGACATGATGTAGCGGGATAAACTCAAGCAATATGATGAAAACCCCATCTTGTTATCCTCGATGTCAACAATACAATACGTGTCGGTTCCTCTTCTGTCATTAGGATCGAGCACCGCAAGATTGAACCCAAAGATACTTGTCCCATTGCAAGAAAAACCAATTTAGTTGGCCAAACCAAATCGATAGTTCGAAGAGACTTTCAATGATATAAAATCATGGATATAAGAATTCAGAGGAGATTCTGTCGGCGTTCTGGGAACGGGGGTCCCCAGACTTGCCTGCCTACGGCCTGCGGCGTGGCTCGAGTGGGGGCCCAGTGCGGCCCATCTTCATCAACACGAGGCTCAAGACCCTCGCGAGGGGCCAAGCCTCGCGAGGCGAACGACACGGCGCATCCTTAGGCATAGCCTCATCAGGCTGGCTCGCGAGGAGGCGGAGAGTTCAAGGTGGGGTACCTCGCGAGGTGCCTATGACGCAAGCCATGACGACACGGGGCACCAGGCGGGTGCCAGCGTGCGCAGCGTCACTCTTTCCTCTTTGGTGCAAAGGGAGCAAGCGTATCAGCGGAGTACCGAGGCATCAGGCAAAGGTTGCCACTTCGGTGCAACGAGACCAAGGCCAGGAGGACTAGGAGATGGAGGTCACCATGGAGCCCAGCGCGGTGTTATCACCAGAGCCTTTGGCAGGAGTAGACTACTTTTGTCAGGATAGATGTACTCGCTCTCCCCCTTCAATATTTGGGGAGAGGACCAGGGCCTCTATAAATAGGACTAGCCACCCACATAGCAGGGGGTCGGGTTTTTCGGGGGTCGGTCGGTTCGTTTAGTTCACAAGTAGAGAGAGAGAGAGAGAGAGAGAGAGAGAGAGAGAGAGAGAGAGAGAGAGAGAGAGAAAGAGGGTGACTGAACTCTTCACACAGTTCATCACCTTAGCCAAGAACAGACCCTCGCGAGGCTGTTCTTCCTTGTATTGTTCATCCTCACCAGCCCCAGGAGGCAATCCATCCACCACACACTGGAGTAGGGTATTACACCACATCGGTGGCCCGAACCAGTATAAATCTTGCGTCTTTCGTGCAGCTCTTTTAGTAGTTTAGATCCCATTGAGAGGGAGAGGTTGAAGGTGAGATTTCCGCGCGCACCCCAGTGTTCAAACCTTAAGGGTCTGCCGGAACCCGAAATTCGACAGATTCAATTAATATTCATAGATAAGCTGATCATAAATCCACAATTCATCGGATCTCGGCAAACACACCGCAAAAAAGTATTACATTGAATAGATCTCCAAGAACATCGAGGATAACATGGTATTGAGAATCAAAGAAAGAGAAGAAGCCATCTAGCTACTAGCTATGGAGCCATAGGTCTATGGTAAACTAATCATGCTTCATCGGAGAGGCAATGGTGTTGATGTAGAAGCCCTCCGTGATCGAATCCCCCTCCGGTAGGATGCCGGAAAAGGCCCCTAGATGGGATCTCACAGGTACAGAAGGTTGCGGCGGTGGAAAAGTGATTTCCTGGCTCCCCTAGAAGGTTTTGGGGTATCTGAGAATATATAGGCGAAAGAAATAGGTCGGTGGAGTCATGAGGGGCCCACAAGGGTGGGGGCGCGCCCTACCCCCTGGGCGCATTGTGGACGCCTCGTGGCTTTCCTGACATGCACTCCAAGCCCTCTAGATGTCTTCTGGTCCAAGAAAAATCATCACGAAAGTTTCATTTTGTTTGGACTCCGTTTGGTATTCCTTTTCTATGAACCTCTGAAACAAGGAAAAAACAGGAACCGACACTTGGCTCTAGGTTAATAGGTTAGTCCCAAAAATAATATAAAATAGCATATTAATGCATATAAAACATCCAAAATAGATAATATAATAGCATGGAACAATAAAAAATTATAGATACATTGGAGACGTACCACCAGATCCAATATAGACACCATCTCGGATGGGGTTCACCACCTCCATTGGTGCCTCTCCGATGATGCGTGAGTAGTTATTTGTAGACCTTCGGGTCCGTAGTTAGTAGCTAGATGGCTTCCTCTCTCTCTTGATTCTCAATACAATAGTCTCTTGGAGATCCATATGATGTAACTCTTTTGCGGTGTTTGTTGGGATCCCATGAACTTTGAGTTTATGATCAGATCTATCTTTTTATATCCATGAAAGTATTTGAGTTTCTTTGATATCTTTTATGCATGATTGCTTATAGCCTCGTATTTCTTCTCCGATATTTGGGTTTTGTTTGGCCAACTTTATCTATTTATCTTGCAATGGGAAGAGGTACTTTGTAGTGGGTTCAATCTTACGGTGCTTGATCCTAGTGACAAAAGGGGAACCAACACGTATGTTTCGTTGCTACTAAGGATAAAACGATGGGGTCTATCTCTACATAGATAGATCTTGTCGACATCATGTCATTGTTCTTATTGCATTACTCCGTTTCTCCATGAACTTAATACACTAGATGCCTATGTAATCTTGGACGTGATGCCTATGTAACGATCATTGCCTGGATATCGTCATGAGTATTTGAAGTTCTATCAATTGCCCAACAGTAATTTGTTCACCCACCGCTTTGCTATTTTTCTTGAGAGAAGCCACTAGTGAAACCTATGGCGCCCGGGTCTCTTTGTCATATATTTGCCTTTGCGATATACTTTTACTTTGCTTTTATTTTCAGATCTATTAATCCAAAAACCCAAAAATACCTTGCTGCAATTTATTCTTATTTATTTTATTTGGCGTTCGATCTATCAATTCACTACAAATTTACCTCATGTCTGTTTGCCTATCTTGAGGCGCTGTACCCTGGAAGGGATTGAAAACTGTCGGCGTCCTCGGAACGGGGGTACGCATACTTGCCTGCCTGTGGCCTAGGGCGTGGCTCCACCAACGGCCTAGTACGACCCATCTTCACCAGCAACCACTCAACACCCTCGTGAGGGGCCAAGCCTCGCGAGGCGGACGACACCAAGACCTCCCCAGGGGCGGCCTCGCTAGGCTGGCTCCTGAGGAGCAGAGATATCTATGCAAAGGGCACCTCGCGAGGTTCGCGTGACGTGAGCCATGACGACCAAGGCAGGCGAGCGCCAGCGGGTGTAGGGTTCCAGTTTCCTCTTTGGTGCTAAGGAAGCAGGCGCAGGAGAGGAGTCTCGAGGTTATAGGCAAAGGTTTCCATATCGGTGCAACAAGACCAAGACCAGTAGGACGGCTGGATGAGGGTCACCGCGGAGCCCCCGGCGGCGTCACCGCCAGAGCCTTTGGCAGGCGAAGACCAACTTTTGTTAGGATAACTTGTACTAGTTGTCTCCCTTCAAAATTGGCCATAGTGGGATCCCTTCCCGCCTAAACATTTGGGAAGAGGACCGGGGCCTCTATAAATAGGGCTAGCCACCACCGTAGTAGAGGGAGGATTGAGAGGATGGGTCATTCGGACCATCCTCAAGCACACCAGCTCATCGAGCTCAAGAACACCTCTCCTCAGGAGGCGATTTGTCCACTGTACTAGTTCATCCTCAGCCCACGAGGCAATCCACCACACCACACTGGAGTAGGGTACTACACCACAATGGTGGCCCGAACTAGTATAAACTCTCGTGTCACTTGTTCCTTGGGTTCGGCGAGCTAGGCCTAGAGATCGTTGCGAGAGTGAGCTAGGGAGAGAGGGATCTTCATGCGCACCCCAGTGTTCAAACCTCAAGGGTTTGCCGGAATCCGCAATCCGACATTTGGCGCGCCAGGTAGGGGTGTGCTGAAGCCTTTGTTACATTGATTCATGCTCCATTGATCCACCGCATCCATGTATGATGCTCGCCGAGCCATGCTGAGCGACAGGCCGCCCTCGCCACCTGCGTCGCTCAGACGGCTCCCGTTGGCGGACCTCCCCGCCGTTCTCTATCACCTGCCGCTAGCGCTGTCAGTGGCCCGGCAGCGAACGTGCAGGAGACCTCAACGCTGCACCCCTTCGTGCGGCGGGACGAATGCACGGCCACCCCGTTGCTGACTCCGGCCGGCTTGTCGTCCCACGCTCGCTGCGCACCCACGGACGCACAGGCCGTGATTGCTCATGGCACGTGAGCTCCTGCATTACCTCCCGGTCGACGATCTCTACGACGACTGACTGGACCGCATCACCGAGCTCGTCAGTGCCGCCGGGGGCTGTCCTGCACCATCCCCTTGCTGCCTCGCCCACCTCCGGTCGCGGACGACATGGCTCATGGAGCACCTCCGCCGCCTCCGCATCAAGACGGCGCCCTCGCACCAAGACACGCGGTTCATGGAGCGCCACCACCGCCTCCGCATCAAGACGACGTCCTTGCACCGATACGCGCGGTCCCATGGCGTGAACCACCACACCGGGCGCCCATGCACAAAGAAGGAAGCTGCCAAGAAGTACCGAGGCCGCAAGAAAACGCTCCTGCGCTCCAAGCACCATTACGTCAAGATCGCCTGCTGCCTGCGGTGGCGGTGCATGGATATCAGGATCAGGATCAGGCTCCGCCACCGCGACGGGCCTTGATGACCACAACAGGCTCCCGAGCCTTTACTCCTGAGCTGCGCACCATTGTCTGGCCGGGCAAGTTCAAACCAGACCTGCCTGCGTGCTACGACGGCACCCCCGATCCTGCGGAGTTCTTGCGGCTCTACGAGATGAGCATCGAGGCAGCCAATAGAGATGAGAAGGTCATGGCGAACTGGTTTCCCATGGCCCTCAAGGATGGCACATGCTCGTGGATCCTGAACTTGCCCGCAAGATCGATCTCCTCCTAGGGCGAGATGCGCGAGCGTTTCGTCGCCAACTTCCAAGGCACTCGCGACCGCCGGCCGGCCGTAGGCGACCTGTGGCGCATCAACCAGCAACCAGGGGAAACTCTACAGAAGTACATCCAGCGCTTCAACAACGTCCGCCTCAAGATCCCCAAGGTGACGGACGAGGCCATCGTATCTGCATTCTCCGATGGCGTCCGCGACGCCAAGATGAAGGAGGAGCTCGCCATCCATGAGGAGCTATGCTCGGCCCTGGAGATGTTCAACATGGCAACCAAGTGCGCAAGGGCTGAGGAAGGGCACCTCTCTCTCCTCGAGCTCCCATCTGCTGATCAGTCGGACAAGAAGGCAAAGATCAAGGACGTAAAGCGCAAGGGGGTTGCCGTACTCGTGGCGGAGCCAGAGACAAAGCGCGGTCACGACCTCCCCGAATCATCCAGTGCCAACCGCCCATTCTGCGCCTTCGACAACGTTCACGACCACAACACCAGTGACTGTCAGGAGCTCAAGGCCATCCGAGATGGGCGCTTCAGTCGACGCCCCGAGCGCAACGACCGAGGCTACGGCCGAGGAGGTGGATGAAGTGGAGGACGTTGGGACGACCGCGGCCGCCGCCAGAAGTGGCGTGACTGGCCTCGCGAGGACCACTGGCAGGACCAGCCTCGCGAGGCCCCTGGAGGGAGCAGCCTCGTGAGGACCGTCCTCAGGGCAACGCTGCACTCCCTCCGCTGCCGCCACCACCAAGGAGAAACGACGACCACCATCAGGACAAGGGGGCTGGGGGCTTCCAGGAGCCACGCGCCATCGCCTGCATCTTGGGTGGTGCTCAAGCCCCAGCCTCTCGGCGTGTCTTCAAGCAGTTTGCTCGCGAGGTGAATGCGGCCCTTCCCAGGTTCAAGGCCACGCGCCCGCTCCGGTGGTCCAAGTGCGCCATCACCTTCAGCTCGGTGGACCATCTCAAGTGCGCGGCGACCGCCGACGCCCTCCCGATGCTCTGCTCACCCGTCATCAGTAACGTTCACGTAACCAAGACCCTCATCAACGGTGGCGCGGGGCTCAATGTCCTATCCATCAAGACATTCGATGGCCTTCAGGTGCCATACGATCAGCTGCAGCCTACCAAGCCTTTCTCAGGTGTGATCGACGGCTCCACCACCCCGATAGGGCAGGTCCGCCTCCCTCTCACCTTCGGCCAGCGTGACAACTACCGCACCAAGCTCATCGACTTCAATGTCGCCCACATCCGCCTGCCGTACAACGCTATCCTTGGGTATCCATCCTTGGCCAAGTTTATGGCAGTGACCCACCACAGCTACAACATCCTCAAGATGTCAGGGAGTGGCGGCGTCATCTTGGTCACCTGCAAGGAAAGAGACGCGGTGTGCTCTCTCGAGCGCGCTTACCAGGCTGCAACAGCCGAAGACCCCGACAACGAAGGCACCCTGTACCCTCCCGAGGCCAACCCCAAGAAGAAGAATCTGCTACCCCTTCAAGGGCCTCAGGAGGGCAGCCTCTCCAGCAGCACCACCTCAGGACCTGCGCCCGTAGATGGGGTGCCTCCTTCCCTTGCATAGGAAGGCGTGCCCGGCGCCCTCCTCGGGCTGGGATCAGGGGCTCTCTTCTGGAGGGCCTCAGACCTAGCCGTCGTCACAAGGAAGGTGCTCGGGCACCATGTGGAGGCGTGCTTCGCCGCATGTTTTCCTCGAGAGGGCACGAGGCGTGGAACGCTTTGTGCTCAGGAGTCAAGATGGCAACGGGGATGAAACCCACCGGGTTTTGCTTGCCCAAACCCATCCCCACGAGAAAATCGCAAACCCGTCCCCGTCCCTATCAACATGCGCGGGGTTAAATTTTTGCCCGTCCCCTGAACCCATCGGGTTTTCAAAACCCACGGGGAACCCGTCCCCACGAGCAGTCAATGAAAACAACAACATTTGGAAGAAAAACAGGAGCATATTACAGCAGCAGGCGACAGCTGGGGGACCTACGTTTTGGTTTAGATGTCGTGTTGTGCGGGAGAGAGAGTCCTAAAGAGCGAGCAACACTGCATCGACCGAGTGAGGGGTTGGTTTGTACTCCAGGGCCTCGATGCTGTAGGGCTCGGCTCCTCGGGCACTGTGGCTTTGGGCCACTTGACTCAAGATGGATCAGTGCGTGCTAAATAATGTATTTTGACGAGTTTTGCCGGGTTTCGGGTTCGGGTAGTACTCAAATGAGTTTAACCCCGTGAAACATGCCGGGTTTAATAATGTACCCACGAGCAGCCCCGCGGGGATAGAAAGTCGCCCATCCCCGTCCCCTAATAGGGTAAAAACCTGCGGGGACGCGGGTTTCGGGACCCCATTGCCATCTTGACTCAGGAGTTCATCACCAAGGCGACTCAGGAGCTTCAAGAGGCAAGGACCATACGCGGCGACCGTCGTTCACCATCTAGCGCAGCTCTCCACCCTGGCGAGGGCGGCGGGCTGCATGTCTGCGTCGACATACCAGGGCTCAACAGGGCCGCATCTCAACGATGATCCTGGCCTTCACGCGTTGGGTGGTGTGAGGGTACCCCTCACAGCTACGTTCGCATGCCTCTCAGCTTTTCGAACGCGGCTATCACCTTCCAGTGCCACCTGCGGAGCATTCTGGCAGCTCAGGAGGCCAGGAATCACACTGTCATGGCAGAGATCGCGGGAGTTCGTCAGGAGCCACCTGGGCCCGCGGAGCCTCCTGAGGCTCAGGACCCTGGCGGCTCATGAGAGGCAACCTCTCCAGCGCGCGCCTTCAACGACCCCGACACCACTCCTGCTACGGCATCAGGTGACTCTTTCCAGTTTATTCAGCTAGGGGCGCCCTTCGGGCAGCATTATCCCCAAGTCGCATGGGCCTATCCCTACGGCGTGTATCCTTTGCATCTTTAGCTTACTCTGTTGGGAGCGCCTCGCGGGCTGCATCATCCTCTGGACGCTCGGGTCCGTCCCAGTGGCATGTATCGTTCTTGCATCTATCTAAACTAATTTGCCTCCTTGCATGAATTGCTCTATAACCACTTCTCACCTGGTGCTTTCTCTTCGCGGCCTCCCGCGCTGCTGATCGGTCACTTGCTCATCCCGCAATGATAGACTCACATGTTGGCACGATACTTGTGCTCGGGTCCTTCCCTGCAACACTGATAAACATGTGTGATCGAGCTCTGGCTCGCGGCCCGCTCCGTGTACGCCACCTCACCAGATCCTCAGTGCCCTCATCTTCTCGCAGAAAGAGCAATGGCGTACTGGCAAGTGCAACTATAGTATACTCTATCTCTCTCACTAACCCGTAGGAACCTCCGGAGTTGAGCCACAGGTGGTCCCACCAGTTGCCCCCTTTCACGATTTTTGCTTGGGCGTTAAAGGGAGGGCTCCTGAGCATCGCGTCTCAGAAACTATTACTAGCTCTCCAGCCCTCACCCCTAGCCTTGACCACGACATCGCGACCTGGCATACCAGCGGCGGCTGAGCTCGCTCGAGGGCCGGGACCCAAGGACGCAGAGCACACAGGGGAGTGTGAAGGGTGGGAGCTGGCTTGGACACAACCTGGCAGCCTCACCATCAGCGGCCCACGGACCGGGCGCCACGCAAGGAACCGACCCGTGATTGCTAAGATAAGTCACGCATCCAAGGTAACCCAGCTCATGACTTAGGATTTTGGTCTCCTGCAACCTTGCTCCGGCAATACTGCCTTCCTTTTCTACCTTTAGGGAGCAGCTTGCACACCAAGGGGGACCTCTTGAGCATCACGCCTTAGGAGCTCTTATCGGACCTCGAGCCGCTCACCTCCTAGTCTTGACCACAGCATCACGACCTGGCATACCAACGACGACTGAAGCCTGCCTGGTGATTGCTATCTCTTGAGCACTGCGTTGGTTTTCCCCGAAGAGGAAGGGATGATGCAGAAAAGTAGCGCAAGTATTTCCCTCAGTTTTTGAGAACCAAGGTATCAATCCAGTAGGAGGCTACGCGCGAGTCCCTTGTACCTGCACAAAACAAATAAATCCTCGCAACCAACGCGATAAGGGGTTGTCAATCCCTACACAACCACTTACGAGAGTGAGATCTGATCGATATGATAAGATAATATTTTTGGTATTTTTATGATAAAGATGCAAAGTAAAATAAAAGCAAAGTAGAAAGCAAAGGAAATAACTAACTATTGGAAGATTAATATGATCAAAATAGACCCAGGGGCCATAGGTTTCACTAGTGGCTTCTCTCAAGAGCATAAGTATTCTACGGTGGGTGAACGAATTACTGTTGAGCAATTGGCAGAATTGAGCATAGTGATATGTCCATTTTGCGTCATGCTTTTATATCGGCATTTATCGCATTATGGACTGTTATTTCACTTTATGTCACAATACTTATGGCTATTCTCTCTTATTTTACAAGGTTTACATAAAGAGGGAGAATGCCGGCAGCTGGAATTCTGGTCTGGAAAAGGAGCAAATATTAGAGATCTATTCTGCGCAACTCCAAAAGTCCTGAAACTCCACGGAACGTCTCAAAAGAAATAAAGAAAAATCAAAGCCAAAGATGAAGGCCAGGGGCCCCACACCCTTCTCACGAGGGTGGGGGGCGCCCCCCTAGGTCGCGCCCCCTACCTCATGGGCCCCCTGGTGGCTCTTCAGTGCCCATCTTCTCCTATATGAGGTCTTTCGATGAGGAAAAAATAAGAAGGAAATTTTCGGGATGAGACTCCGCCACCAAGAGGCGGAACCTTGGCGGATCCAATCTAGAGCTCCGGCAGAGCTGTTCTGCCGGGGAAACTTCCCTCCCGGAGGGGGAAATCATCACCATCGTCATCACCAATGCTCCTCTCATTGGGAGAGGGCAATCTCCATCAACATCTTCACCTGCACCATCTCATCTCCAAACCCTAGTTCATCTCTTGTATCCAATTCTTGTCTCAAAGTCCGGGATTGGTGCTAGTAGGTTGCTAGTAGTGTTGATTACTCCTTGTAGTTGATGCTAGTTGGTTTATTTGGTGGAAGATCATATGTTCAGATCCTATATGCATATTATTACCCCTCTGATTATGAACATGAATATGCTTTGTGAGTAATTACGTTTGTTCCAGAGGACAAGGGAGAAGTCTTGCTATGAGTAGTCATGTGAATTCGGTATTCGTTTGATATTTTGATAATATGTATGTTGTCTAGCCTCTAGTGGTGTTATGTGAACGTCGACTACATAACACTTCACCATTATTTGGTCCTAGAGGAAGGCATTGGGAAGTAATAAGTAGATGATGGGTTGCTAGAGTGACAGAAGCTTAAACCCTAGTTTATGCGTTGCTTCGTAAGGGGCTGATTTGGATCCACATGTTTCATGCTATGGTTAGGTTTACCTTAATACTTTTGTTGTAGTTGCGGATGCTTGCAATAGAGGTTAATCATAAGTAGGATGCTTGTTCAAGTAAGATCAGCACCCAAGCACCGGTCCACCCACATATCAAATTATCAAAGTATCGAACGCGAATCATATGAACGTGATGAAAACTAGCTTGACGATATTCCCATGTGTCCTCGTGAGCGCTTTTCCTATTATAAGAGTTTGTTCCGGCTTGTCCTTTGCAACAAAAGGATTGGGCCACCTTGCTGCACTTTATTTACTTTTGTTACTTGTTGCTCGTTACAATTTATCCTATTACAAAACTATCTGTTACCACTTATTTCAGTACTTGCAGAGAATACCTTGCTGAAAACCGCTTATCATTTCCTTCTGCTCCTCGTTGGGTTCGACACTCTTACTTATCGAAAGGACTACGATAGATCCCCTATACTTGTGGGTCATCAAGACTCTTTTCTGGCGCCGTTGCCGGGGAGTGTAGCGCCTTTGGTATGTGGAATTTGGTATGGAAAAATTTATATAGTGTGCTGAAATTTACTATCACTTGTTAGTATGGAAAGTAATTCTCTGAGGAGCTTGTTCGTGCTCCTCAACCTACTGAACCTATTGAAAATGAAATTCCTTATGAGTATCCTTCGGGTATGATAGAAAAACTGCTAGCTAACCCTTTTACAGAAGATGGAACAAAGCATCCTGATGAGCACTTAATATATGTGGATGAAGTTTGTGGATTATTTAAGCTTGCAGGTATACCCGATGATGTTGCTAAGAAGAAGGTCTTCCCTTTATCTTTGAAGGGAGAGGCATTGATATGGTATAGGCTATGTGATGATATGAGATCGCGGGACTATAAAAGATTGAAGCTGGAATTTCATCAAAAGTATTACCCTATGCATGTTGTTCATCGTGATCGCAATTATATATATAATTTTTGGCCTCGCGAAGGAGAAAGCATCGCTCAAGCTTGGGGGAGGCTTAAATCAATGTTATATTCATGCCCCAATCATGATCTCTCAAGGGAAATAATTATGCAAAGTTTTTATGCGCGGCTTTTTGAAAACAATCGCACCATGCTCGATACTTCTTGTGCTGGCTCTCTTATGATGAAGACTATTGAATTTAGATGGAATTTATTGGATAGAATTAAACGCAACTCTGAAGATTGGGACCTCGACGAAGGTAAGGAGTCAGGTATGACACCTAAGTTTGATTGTGTTAAATCTTTTATGGACACCGATATTGTTCGTAAGTTTAGCACTAAATATGGACTTGACTCTGAGATAGTAGCCTCTTTCTGTGAATCTTTTGCTACTTATGTTGATCTCCCTAAGGAGAAGTGGTTTAAATATCATCCTCCCATAGAAGTAAAAGTAGCTGCACCTATTAAAGTTGAAGAAAAGACTATCACTTATAATGATCCTATTGTTCCTACTTCTTATATTGAGAAACCACCTTGCCCTGTTAGAATAAAGGATCATGCTAAAGCTTCAACTGTTGTTCGTAAAAGCAATATTAGAACTTATACACCTCCTGAGCAAGTTAAAGTAGAACCTAATATTTCTATTGTTAAATATCTCTTGTGTGATAATATTGATGGGCATGTTATTCAGTTTGAAGGTGAAACTGCTAGAATTGCTAAACCTTGTGATAAGGATAAACATAGACCTATGGTAGGCATGCCTGTTATTTCTGTTAAAATAGGAGATCATTGTTATCATGGCTTATGTGATATGGGTGCTAGTGCTAGTGTTATACCTCATGACTTATACAAAGAAATTAAGAATGAAATTGCACCTGTTGAGTTAGAAGATATTGATGTTACTATTAAACTTGCTAATAGAGATACTATTGCACCAATTGGAATTGTTAGAGATGTTGAAGTCTTGTGTGGGAGAACTAAATATCCTGCTGATTTTCTTGTTCTTACTTCTCCGCAAGATAGCTTTTGTCCAATTATATTTGGTAGACCCTTCTTAAATACTGTCAATGCTACCATAGACTGCACTAAGAATATTGTTACTGTTGGTTTGGATGATATGGTTCATGAGTTTAATTTCTCTAAATTTAGTAAACAACATCGTGAGGAAGAATTACCTAGTAAGGATGAAATTATTGGTCTTGCTTCTATTGCCGTACCTCCTAGTGATCCTTTAGAACACTATTTGCTAGACCATGAAAATGATATGTTCATGAAAGAAAGAAGGGAAATAGATGAAGTATTCTTTAAACAGGAACCCATTCTGCATCACAACTTGCCTGTTGAAATTTTAGGGGATCCTCCTCCACCCACGGGTGACCTCGTGTTTGAGCTTAAACCGTTGCCTGATAATCTTAAATATGCTTATCTTGATGAAAAGAAGATATATCCTGTTATTATTAGTGCTAACCTTTCAGAGCATGAAGAAGAAGGATTATTGAAAACTCTGAAGAAGCATCATGCTGCTATTGGATATACTCTTGATGATCTTAAGGGCATTAGTCCCACTCTATGTCAACATAAAATAAATTTGGAAGCAGATGCCAAACCAGTTCGTGATCCTCAACGACGTCTGAATCCTAAAATGAAAGAAGTGGTAAGAAAAGAAATACTAAAGCTTCTAGAGGCAGGTATAATCTATCCCGTTGCTGATAGTGAGTGGGTAAGTCCTATCCATTGTGTCCCTAAGAAGGGAGGTATTACTGTTGTTCCTAATGATAAAGATGAATTGATTCCACAAAGAATTATCACAGGTTATAGGATGGTAATTGATTTCCGCAAATTGAATAAAGCTACTAAGAAAGATCATTACCCCTTACCTTTTATTGATCAAATGCTACAAAGATTATGCAAACATACACACTATTGATTTATAGATGGTTATTCCGGTTTCTCTCAAATACCTGTGTCGGCTAGAGATCAATTAAAGACTACTTTTACATGCCCTTTTGGTACTTTTGCTTATAGATGTATGCCTTTTGGTTTATGTAATGCACCTGCTACCTTTCAAAGATGCATGATGGCTATATTCTCTGACTTTTGTGAAAAGATTTGTGAGGTTTTCATGGATGACTTTTCCGTCTATGGTTCCTCTTTTGATGATTGCTTGAGCAATCTTGATCGAGTTTTGCAGAGATGTGTAGAAACTAATTTTGTCTTGAATTGGGAAAAGTGCCACTTTATGGTTAATGAAGGTATTGTCCTGGGCACAAAGTTTCTGAAAGAGGTATTGAAGTTGATAAAGCCAAGGTTGATGCTATTGAAAAGATGCCATGTCCCAAGGACATCAAAGGTATAAGAAGTTTCCTTGGTCACGCTGGATCTAATAGGAGGTTCATTAAGGACTTCTCAAAAATTTCTCGGCCTCTGACTAATTTATTGCAAAAAGATATACCATTTGTCTTTGATGATGATTGTGTAGAAGCATTTGAAATACTTAAGAAAGCATTGGTCTCTGCACCTGTTGTTCAGCCACCTGATTGGAATTTACCCTTTGAAATTATGTGTGATGCTAGTGAGTATGCTGCAGGTGCTGTTCTAGGGCAAAGAGTTGATAAGAAATTAAATGTTATTCATTATGCTAGTAAGACTCTAGACAATGCTCAAAGAAATTATGCTACTACTGAAAAAGAGCTTTTAGCAGTTGTATTTGCTTGCGATAAGTTCAGATCTTATATTGTTGATTCTAAAGTAACTATTCAAACAGATCATGCTGCTATTAAATATCTTATTGAAAAGAAAGATGCTAAACCTAGACTTATTAGATGGGTTCTCTTGCTACAAGAATTTGATTTGCATATTTTTGATAGAAAGGGAGGTGAGAACCCCGTTGCAGACAACCTGTCTAGGTTAGAAAATATTCTTGATGACCCACTACCTATTAATGATAACTTTCCTAATGAACAATTAAATGTTATAAGTACTTCTCGTAGTACTCCGTGGTATGCTGATTATTTTAATTACATTGTTGCTAAATTTATACCACGTAGCTTCACATACTAACAAAAGAAAAAAGTTTTTCTATGATTTAAGACATTACTTTTGGGATGACCCACATCTTTATAAGGAAGGAGTAGATGGTGTTATTAGAGGTTGTGTACCTGAGCCTGAACAGGAATAGATCCTACGCAAGTGTCACTCTGAGTCTTATGGAGGACACCACGCTGGAGATAGAACTGCACATAAGGTATTGCAATCTGGTTTTTATTGGCCTACTCTCTTCAAGGATGCTCATAAGTTTGTCTTGTCTTGTGATGAATGTCAAAGAATTGGTAATATTTGTAGACATCAAGAAATGCCTATGAATTATTCTCTTATTATTGAACCGTTTGATGTTTGGGGCTTTGATTATATGGGACCTTTTCCTGACTCTAATGGATACACACATATTCTAGTTGTTGTTGATTACGTTACTAAGTGGGTAGAAGCTATTCCAACTAGTAGTGCTGATCATAAAACTTCTATTAAAATGCTTAAAGAAGTTATTTTCCCGAGGTTTGGAGTCCCTAGATATTTAATGACTAATGGTGGTTCACACTTTATTCATGGTGCTTTCTGTAAAATGCTTGCTAAATATGATGTTAATCATAGAATTGCATCTCCTTATCACCCACAGTCTAGTGGTCAAGTAGAGTTGAGCAATAGAGAGCTCAAATTAATTTTACAAAAGACTGTTAATAGGTCTAGAAAGAATTGGTCTAAGAAACTTGATGATGCATTATGGGCTTATAGAAATGCATACAAAAATCCTATGGGTATGTCTCCGTATAAAATGGTCTATGGAAAAGCATGTCACTTACCTCTCGAACTAGAACATAAGGCATATTGGGTTATTAAAGAGCTTAATTATGATTTTAAACTTGCCAGTGAAAAGAGGTTATTTGATATTAGCTCACTTGATGAATGGACAACCCAAGCATATGAAAATGCCAAGTTGTTTAAAGAAAAAGTTAAAAGATGGCATGACAAAAGGATACAAAAGCGTGAGTTTAATAGGTGATTATGTATTGCTATACAACTCTCGTTTAAGATTTTTTACAGGAAAACTTCTCTCTAAATGGGAAGGCCCCTATGTTATCGAAGAGGTCTATCGTTCCGGTGCCATAAAAATCAACAACTTCGAGGGCACAAACCCGAAGGTGGTAAACGGTTAAAGAATTAAACATTATATTTCAGGTAATCCCATAAATGTTGAAACCAATATTATTGAAACCGTAACCCCGGAGGAATACATAAGAGACACTTTCTGAAACGTTTCAGACTCCGAAAAGGAATAGGTATGTGGTACGGTAAGTAAACCGACTCCAAAACAATTTTTAAGGCAATATTTCTCCGTTTTGGATTATTTAGAAAAATAGAAAAACAAGTAGCAGTCCGGGAAGGACACGAGGGCCCCACGAGGGTGGTGGGCGCGCCCTACCCCCTAGGCGCCCCCTGCCTCGTGAGCACCTCGTGTGCTTTCCGGACTCCGTTTTCTTGCACGTTATTTTGGTCGGTAAAAATTCATTATATATTCTCCTGAAGGTTTTGACTCCTGTATCACGCAATTATCCTCTATTTTCATTTCGAGCTGTCCCGTTGCAGATTAAACCAACATGTCTTCCCAGGATTCGGAAGGAGAAAGCTATGTGGATGATTACTTAGCAAATCCAAAGGTCTATGGAGATGTGGAACATGATGGATGGACCACGGAGGAAGAAGAGGACTATGAACCCAAAGGGAAGGAGGAGACAGGCTCAGATGAAGATGAAGCACCATTACCTCAACCTGGGGACATGCACGTGGAGTTCAAAAAGTCAAGTCTCCCTGATAGGGTAAAGAAACCCAAGTTCGAGTTTATCCCTTTTCATCTTTTGCAGGAAAATAAGTAGGACCTATGCAAAAAGATATTAACCCTGGAGTGGGAGATTGATGATCTGAGGGATCAAAATGCCGTCCTCAAGCGCAAATTAAGGGAGAAGCCTAAGCCATAAACTAAGACAACATCACCACCACCTTCTTCAACAACAAAGAAGGAGACATGATCACATGGGTATGGGCACTCCCCTTGGCAACTGCCAAGCTTGGGGGAGGTGCCCCGGTATCGTATCAGAATCACAACTCCTATCTTTACCATTTTTCTTAGTTCAATCCTATTAGTAGTATCTTGATATAGTAGAATAAAGTTTATGGCATGATCTAGTTCTGAGTTTTGCTTTATGATCTCTCTATGTAATCGAGTCTGTGAGCTATATAATAAAGATTAGTGTTGAGTCAAGGGCTTGATTATTTTGCCATGATCTTGGGTGCATAAAAGGAAAGAGAAAAAGAAACAAAAAGAAATAAAAATTTCATATTGATCTTATTGAGAGTAATGACTTCACATAGAAAGAGTATTGAAAGTGCGTTATATCGACTAGAGGGGGGGTGAATAGGCGATTTTTATGAAAGTCTTCAAAACATGAAGGTTATGAAGACAAACAGTACAGATATGCCAATCACTTAAGCAGCGGCAGTTAGATTACACTAGGCAAGCCATGGTCAAGTATTCAATAGAGTAAAAACACAAGACAAGTAGCTGCAGTGTAATAAGGATCAGGTAGGAAGAAGCTATGAAGCCAAACAGATCATACAGTTATGGTGTGAAGACAGAAGATAAAGCAAGCATGCAATGGTTTCACAGTGTGTAATAGAAAGTAAAAGGAAGCGAAGATGAAACCAGTGACACGCTGAAGACAATGATTTGTTGGACCAGTTCCAGTTGCTGTGACAACTGTACGTCTGGTTGGAGCGGCTAGGTATTTAAACCAAAGGACACACATTCCCGGACACCCAGTCCTGAACACGCAGCTCAGGACACCCAGTCCTCACTGTTTTCTCCATGAGCCAAGGTCACACAGACCTCGCCCAATCACTCTGGTAAGTCTTCAAGGTAGACTCCCAAACCTTCACAGACTTTGTTCACTGGCAATCCACAATTTCTCTTGGATACTCAGAACGCGACGCCTAACCGGCTGGAGGATGCACAGTCCTCAAGTGTAATAAGTCTTCAGATCACTCAGACACAAAGACTTAAGTGATGCCCAATTTACTCTGGCTCTGGGTGGTTAGGGCTTTTCTCCTCGCTAGGAATTTTCTCTCAAAGGCTTCGAGGTGGGTTGCTTTCAAATGACAAAAGACGTACACTGTAATCTGAGCGGCCAACCGTTTATGGTTGTAGGGGTGGACTATTTATAGCCACTTGGCAACCCGACCTAATTTGTCCGAAATGACCCTGGGTCACTAAGGAACTGACACATGTACCAACGGTCGGATTTCGAACTCACACGGCAACTTTACTTGGGCTACAAGTAAAGCTGACTTGTCTGACTCTGGACAAGATTTTCTCTCATAGTCTTCGCTCGAAGACATAGGATTTGAATTAGGCATCACTTCAGTCATACTGACTAGTTCTCTTGGACCCCACTCAATAGTACGGTGGTTCCTATGACACAACATAAATGAAGTAAAACTACGAAGGATCTAAGTCTTCGAGTTCCATAAGCTGCATAGGGAGTCTTCACATGTCATTGTCTTCAATATGAATATCTTCATAAACCACCATTGTCTTCAATGTCTTCGTACATTTTTAGGGGTCATCTCTAGTAGTGAAACCGAATCATTGAGGGACTTCTACCTGTGTTATCTTGCAATTCTCACAAACACATTAGTCCCTCAACTAGGTTTGTCGTCAATACTCCAAAACCAACTAGGGGTGGCACTAGATGCACTTACAATCTCGCCCTTTTTGGTGATTGATGACAAACTAGTTGAAGTTTTCAACGGGGAATATAATTTGTGAAATTGTAAAGGAATTGTCTTCATAAGCTGCAAGGGCTCCCCCTAAAGATGTGCATATAAGTAATTTGCTTCTGGAACGCAAATGCACATGGCAGGTTGTACTTGTGGAAATCCACTTCAACTTATGATGACAATCCAGCATGCATGTAAAAGTATATGAAGAGAATGACATGCATAATGAAAAATGGACGTCTGCGAAATGATATAAGTGCGGAAATTATCGTCGTCCATGCGGAATTTATCTTCGCAAAAACATAGTGGTAAACAAGTAGCAGACGACCATCAAGTTTAAGTGTTACAACTCAAAGAACCAATTGTAGCAAAATGAGAGTTGTAAGCACGAAGCAAAATGTAGCAAAATATAAAGCACCCGCCCATATTGACCCGCTTGAAGACTATAAACATCATATGCTTCTCCCCCTTTTGTCAGTGATGACCAAAAAGGTGTGAAGACATAGAGTTTTCTACGCGTTCCCAGGCGTAGCCGGGTCGGTGGAGGCGTTTGGTGGTGCTGAAGAGCTTAGTGCAGGGTCGACGCGCGCTGAAGGAGGTGGTGGTGATGTAGCGTCATCTTCTTCTTCGATAATTCGGACGGACAAGGTGGCAGCAGAGGAAGAGAACTCTGAATCTTCAAGTGATGGTGTGCTTCGCATCACAACTCTTCTAGGAGGTGTGGAGTCAAACTTGAATCGCTCTTTGAAGCCATCCTCTTGAAGTTCAGCTTCAGTGCACATCATGGTGATGCCTTTCCAAGTGCGGTGACAGGTTTCGTGTGTGACGAATGCATTCTTGGTGGCCAGATTTCTGATGCGATTGACGTCTTGCATGATACTTCTCATCTGCCTCTTGAGCCAGTCATGATGCCTATCTTGCTTTTGGTGAAGAGCCACAAGAAGTTCTCGGTCATTGAGTGCACGAGCGCGTTTCTTGGGTCTCAGTGCAGCTGTGCTGTCAGTGGCTTCAGTTGATGCAGGGGCACGTGTGGTGCCAGCCATTGGATACACTCTTGAGATGGCTTCAACACCTTCATCATTCTGAGTGAAGCTCTGGTGTTCTGCATTCTGACGACTTAATGGTTGCTTGGCAGGCTTAGGATATATTGCTTCAGCAGAGGTGTCCACATCGGGTAAGAAGATCCTATGGTTACGGGCTGAGGGCTGATAGGAGATAGCAGAGTGAAGCTTGATCAGCCTCATAACCCAAGGAGCATAAAACTTCAAACCAAAGAGATCTGAGCCAGACGCTGCAAGTTGGCGTATAAAGAGATCCTGTGCGTTGAAGCATTTGCCATGCAGGATACAAAAGATGAGAGTCTTCATTGCACCTTCAACCTTGGCATATGGAGAGTGCCCCTTAATGGGCCATAGAGTCCGCCTGACGATGTGATATATGGTTCTGGGCAGGTACTCTAAGTCTTCAACAAAGAACTCAGTTGGATAAGGTGCATCATGAGGCAATGGCTTCATCATTGAGAGCATCTGACTCATATTTGGCTCAGGCCGCTGGAATATGCTCGCAATTGCTTCAGCGTGGAGTTGGCAGCCTTCTTGGAAGAGTTCGCCAGGAGTGGGTAGGCCGGTAAGCTCAATGATATCGAATGCATTAGCTTCATGATGGACATTGCTGGTCATCCACTCCAGGACCCAAGTCTTCGGATCTCTGTTATAGCCTTTGATATGCAGGGTGTCATAGGACTGGAGCAGAAGCTCTTCATTCCAGTGCTCTTCATCGGTGATAAACGGCAGCAGACCCACTTGCTTGAAGCAATCCAGTGCTTCTTCCAGACCAGGCAGACCAGCAACAGCTTCAACCTCAAGGCGCTGGTGAGGAAAGATGCGGCCTTGGTTGTATAGGATGCATGAATAATAGCTGCGTTGTGGGTAGCTCCAGAACCTATCTGATACAATCCGTTCCCTTGAATAAGGGTTCGTGGAGCTGTTGAAGAACGTGTTATCTGCCCTGAAGCTGTTGATGTTGAAGGAGCCAGGAGCTGATGCAGGACTTGGGAACCTTGGCAGTCGTGGGATTGGCTTCTGGACCTGGGGCCTGTGCGCAACATGATAGTTGAATTGTGGACCAGCAGCAAACTCAGGCACAGAAGGTTCAGGTGCAGTAGCTTTAGTGTCTCTTGAAGCTGTTGTTGGGAAGGGCTCCACAATTGCTTCAGTGTTGGTTGTGGCAGGCTCAACGTTTTCAGCCTCAACACGTGTAGTGACAGGGACAGATTCAGGTACGTTCTCCTGGAAAACTGCTTCTTGTTTGTGCGGGGGAGATGGAGCTTGAGGTTCTTCTTCAATATCTTCGGCGGATGCAGCCGGAATGTTGTCAGCAGCCTGTGCCCTCGGCCCTTTGCGAAGCCTACGGAATGTAGGCGACGCCGGTGGAGTTGCAGTGGGCTGGGGCTCATTATCTTCCTCCTGTGGGCGATCTGCCCACGATGCATCTTGTGTGATTGGTGTCAATGGACGACCAATGCTGATCAGTTCGCTTGTCTCAAGCTGAGGAAGGGCTGTATCACCTTGTACATTGTCTTGGAGACCAATGTCTTCAGCAGCGTTGGGGTCGGCTGCTGGAATGTCTTCAGCGTGCGGAGCCTCTGTGAAAGCAGGCTCATGCACTGTCAACTGACGATCTTCATCAGGATAGCGGACGGAGAGGGGTTCGACTATCAAGGGCTCTGTGGGAGCAGCCCGAGATTTCTTGGTCTTGCGCTTCTTGATGGTGGGGTCAGAAGAAGAGGCTTCAGAGTGTTTCCTCTTCCTTGCTTCAGCTTCGGCTGTCCGTGTCTTCTTGAGCTCTGAAGCGGTTGACCGGTTCTTTGGCTTCGAGCTAGTCATAGCAGTGGGGAAGACAATCGGAACAGCTTCTTGCCTTGGTGCCTCTGGTTCAGCCACATCAGGCTTCTTCTTTTTCTTCGCGGCCATCCTGAGGTCGATGCCGGGACGCCCAAGTGGCTTGCGCTTCTCGGCCTCATTGTAGGCCTGCACACAACGATCAGCCAGAGTCTTCATTCGCTCCCGCGAACCCTGAGCTTCTGCACGTTTCTTCAGAAAGTTTTCCTTTAACTCATGCAACATGATCTTGAAGTCCTTGACTTCTTGGACGCTGAGCCTGGCCATATTCTGCTTGAACTGAGCCTTTTCAAAATCAATTTTCTGCTTCAGTTCAACAATGCGCTAGGCAATTGCAAGTTCTGAAGCAATAGCGCCTTGGAAGGCGACGCTGAGGCCAATGGGCAGCTGCAGATCGTCGAAGCTGATATTTGGTGTAGCAAACCACTCATCGATGAAGTTGTGGATGATTGCTACATCAAACAGAGGCAGATTGTTGAAGATTTCAGCCTCCTCCTTGCTCTTGATGAGCTTCTCAAGAGCGTCATCTCCAAGATCTTCATCGCTTGAAAGATCAATGGTTTCGCAGCGCAGAATGGCAGCAGCTGTGAGCTCTTTGCCTGTGTGTGGCTGAGGCTTCTTGGTTTCTTGGGGCTTGGAGACTCGTGATAAGTCTTCAGACTGCACACTGGCTTCAGGAGGTGCAGTTGCCAATGGCTTCACTCTGGAGATTTTGGGAGAAGTGGCTGGCTTTGAAGCTTTTGGCTTCTTCGTCTGCTTCGGCTTCGGTGCAGCAGGAGCGTCATCAGACTCAGTGTCTGCTGGAGGGTCGTTCACGGCAGTCCCTTGGACTAGAATGCGAGTGATGAGGCCTGCGAGATTGGCATACGGCTCGATGATATTGGGATCAGCATCATGTGTGCCATCCGCCCTTGGTTCAGAGGGACCAGGGTTGAAGTCCAACCCCAGCTTCTTCTTGTTTTGCTTCGCAGAGTTCTGAGCAAATTGGAAGTTGTGCTTGAACAGATTGTCATCACGACACCAGAGAAGTGATGACGGATGTGCTTCAGCTGGCTGTGGTCCTCTGACCATGCATGGATAGAAGCCTTGAGCAATGGCTTCGTCTTTGGACCGGGGTACGAGATTTTTGTATAATACGTTTCCCCACGGTCTCTTGATGGCGCAATTTTCTGCATATTCCTGAGTGACAAAGCGGTATTGGAACCACTGCTCTGCCCAATATCTTCGAATCCATTGGATTCGTGTCTTGCGCTGACCATAGCTCTCTTCAGGATCAGTTTTGTACATTTCTACCAATTCATCAGGCAGATCTTTGGATGTTCCACCACGTCTCTGTGTGCCTCCCTTCCTGGCTATTGTTTCTGAAGCCATGAATCTTAACTTGGAAGGCTTCAAGATGTTCAAAGTCTTCAAAGGCTTCCTTTTGCTTGACCGACAAGAACTGGCTTCAGGAGAGTTGATGTGATGCTGCAAGTACTCTGCAAATGAATGCAGACTATGAGAACCAAAGGATTCTCCCACGGACATGTACCTGTGACAGCATTAAGGTGCGAGGGAAGGGGAAGAGGTCATATGCATTCTCAGAAGACTTTTGAAGATAAATCAGTTTAGAAGACATTGACCTCATCGTGCGAAAACATTCACTCATAGATAAGGAGTTGGTTCCAGATTTGTACAAACCCACAGATCAGTACAAGTGAGGAATCTAACTACTTCATGATGCACAAGTGAATATTCTAGGCAGGTTATGAGATGCAGATTGAGAGAGATGTAACTTGTGAGAGCAGAAACTTCTTATGGCAGTAGGTGACTGAACTATGGGATCAAAAGAGGCTATAAAAAGAGGTTTTATTTACCACACTTGGAACTGCTAGACGAAGTGGGAGTTGAGGCCGAGCAGTTCGATCCTCCGTGCCCTAACTTGGCAACGGAAGACACCTACGACGACGGCGGAGAGAGCGATGTCCGCTGTCGGCGTGAAAACGGCGTCGGAGAGGTTGCGGCAGTGAAGCGCTTCGTCGCCGGCGCTAGGGTTCGTGCGAGGGTGGAAGAAGAGATAATGACCCCAGTGAATCGTGTATTTATAGGGATAGAGGCGGCACTGCGCTATTACTCAGGTGCCCCTGGCGATTCGCATCTGAACAACACGTGGCCATCATGCGGTATTTTGGGGGCAGTTCGACATCCCACGCACGCCTTGATTGTCGAGTGTCGTTCCTACTTCTCCGGATTTCTTGTTGATGAAAAAGCATTGAAAACAGTTTTAAAGTTTGTCTCTGTGTCTTCTGCTGAGAAGGATGCAGTGAAGACATTCGACAGTTTCAATAGAATGCATACGACTTGGAGAGATAGAGTTTGAGGTAGGAAGCATGGAGAGGTTACGGTCCGATCGCATTCACTTAGTTCAAAAGATTCAAACAAGAAGACATACCTATAAGTGAATGCTGTAGAGGACAGAACACCAGTACATATATATATATATAGATATCTATATAATTAACGCAGTGAAGATAATCATGAAGACAAATTGATTGAAGCCAAACCAAATGTGAAGACATTGCGATGTAACATCATGAGTGAAACACTTCAAATAGAACGTTTGGTGGTGGCGTTACCCACCGTATAGGAAGTATTAGACTTAGACATGGCGCACAATTATCGTGGCGCTCCGAAGTCAAATTCCATGTTAATGTATTCACACTTAGAATGTATGTCTTCATTGATTGAAGATATACGTTACTTCGTGTGTTGCACATCTAAGTCATCAACATGCATAAGTGTTAGGATGTGTGCCTGATCACAGGACATTTGAGGATTCCAAGATATTTAGCTCACACCGTAACTTGCAAAATCTCTTCTCATCCAAGGGCTTGGTGAAGATATCTGCCAATTGCTCTTCAGTGTTGACGTGTATGATATCAATATCTTCCTTTGCAACATGATCTCTGAGAAAATGATGACGAATTTCAATGTGCTTTGTCTTCGAGTGCTGAACTGGGTTGTTGGCGATCTTGATGGTGCTTTCGTTGTCGTAGTAAAGTGGCACTTGCTTCAGATGAATGCCATAATCCTTGAGGGTTTGCTTCATCCATAGAAGCTGAGCGCAGCAGGATCCAGCAGCAATGTATTCAGATTCAGCAGTGGAGAGAGATACACAGTTCTGCTTCTTTGAAGACCAACATACAAGTGATCGGTCCAGAAAGTGACATGTGCCTGACGTGGACTTCCGATCAACCTTGTCACCAGCGTAATCAGCATCCGAGAATCCAACCAGATCAAACTCTGAGCCCTTTGGATACCATAACCCTAGAGTTGGGGTGTGAGCCAAATATCGAAGAATTCGCTTCACTGCTAAGTGATGCGACTCCTTTGGTGCCGCTTGGAATCGAGCACACATGCAAACACTAAGCATAATATCTGGCCTAGATGCACATAAATAAAGCAAAGAACCAATCATGGAGCGGTATACCTTTTGATCGAACTCTTTACCATTGTCGTCAGGACCCAGATGATGTTTGGCTGGCATTGGTGTTGTGAAACCTTTGCAGTCTTGCATGCCGAACTTCTTCAGGCAATCTTTGAGATACTTCTCTTGAGATATGAAGATGCCATTGCGTTGTTGTCGTATCTGAAGACCGAGGAAGAATTTCAGCTCCCCCATCATAGACATCTGATATTGCTCTTGCATCATACATCCGAACTCCTCACTGTACTTCTGATTGGTGCAGCTGAAGATAATGTCATCCACATATATTTGGCACACAAACAGTTCACCATCATATGTATTCGTGAAGAGAGTGGGATCCAAGGAGCCAGGTATGAAGCCTTTGCTCTTCAGGAAGTATTTGAGTGTGTCATACCAGGCCTGAGGGGCTTGTTTGAGGCCATATAGTGCCTTATTGAGCTTGTAAACCATGTCAGGATGTTTTGGATCTTCAAACCCAGGTGGTTGTGCAACATACACTTCTTCTTCAATCTTGCCATTGAGAAAGGCACTCTTCACATCCATTTGATATAAAAGTATGTTATGATGATTTGCATAGGCCAGCAGTATACGGATGGCTTCAAGTCTGGCCACAGGAGCAAATGTTTCATCGAAGTCAATGCCTTCCACTTGAGTATATCCTTGAGCAACGAGACGAGCTTTGTTTCTGACAACTTGACCATGCTCATCTTTCTTGTTGCGGTATATCCATTTGGTGCCTATTATGTTATGCTTCCGTGGATCAGGACGCTTAACCAATTCCCATACATTGTTCAGCTCAAACTGATGAAGCTCTTCTTGCATTGCTTGAATCCACTCAGGTTCCATAAAAGCTTCTTCAACTTTCTTGGGTTCTGTGATTGAAACGAATGCGAAGTGTCCGCAGAAATTTGCCAGTTGAGTTGCCCTTGAACGAGTCAGTGGACCAGGTGCATTGATGCTGTCAATTATTCTGTCAATCTGCACTTCATTGCCAACACGAGGATGTATGGGTCGAAGACTTTGCTCTTGCTGATCTATGTTGTCATGGGGAGGAATGTCTTCAGGCTGAGCATTGTCTTCATGTGGATCAGGTGCTGAGATGATAAGTTCTTCCTCAGGATGAGCTTCAGAAGGTATAATTTCTCCAGTTCCCATTAGCTTGATTGATTCACTGGCTGGAACTTCATCTAGCACATCTGGCAGTTGCTCTCTTTGTGAACCATTGGTCTCATCGAACCGCACATCCACTGTTTCAACCACTTTGTAGTGAAAGAGATTGAAGACTCTGTAGGAGTGTGAATCCTTTCCATATCCAAGCATAAAGCCCTCATGTGCCTTTGGTGCAAATTTTGAGGTGTGGTGTGGGTCCTTGATCCAGCATCTTGAGCCAAATACTCTGAAGTAACTGACATTTGGCTTCTTGCCAGTTAGAAGTTCATAAGATGTCTTGTTCAGAAGCTTGTGAAGATAAACACGGTTGATTGTATGGCATGCAGTGTCAATGGCTTCATCTTAGAATTTTCTTGGAGTCTTGTACTCATCTAGCATTGTTCTGGCCATCTCAATGAGTGTTCTGTTCTTGCGTTCGACGACGCCATTCTGCTGTGGCGTGTACGGAGCTGAGAATTCATGTGTGATGCCCAAGGTATTCAAATATGTATCAAGGCCAGTGTTCTTGAATTCAGTGCCATTGTCACTTCTGATGTGCTTTATCTTGGCGCCATAATTGTTCATAGCCCGATTTGCGAAGCGTCTGAAGACATCCTGCACTTCAGTCTTGTAAAGGATTATGTGCACCCAAGTATATCTAGCGTAATCATCAACAATGACAAAGCCATAGAGGCAAGCAGTAGTGGAAAAAGTTGAGTAGTGAGTGGGACCAAAGAGATCCATGTGAAGCAGTTCGAAGGGTCGAGTAGTGGTCATGATTGTCTTCGAAGGATGTTTTGCCCTTGTCATCTTCCCTGCTTCACAGGCATCGCATAAGTCATCTTTCTTGAACTTGACGCCCTCGATGCCTATGACATGCTTCTTCTTCGCAAGGGTGTGGAGGTTCCTCATGCCAGCATGCCCAAGCCTCCGATGCCAAAGCCAGCATTCTGAAGCCTTTGCTAGAAGACATACTGCAAGCTGTGGCCCTGCTGAGAAATCTACCACGTACAAATCATCTTTCCGATACCCTTCAAACACTAGAGACTTGTCAGATTCCATTAGTACCAGGCAACGATATTTTCCAAAAATTACAATCATGTTCAAATTGCAAAGCATTAAGACAGACATTAAGTTGAAGCCAAGGGATTCAACAAACATGACTTTATCCATGTGTTGATCCTTTGAGATTGCAACTCTACCTAGACCCAATACCTTACTTTTACCAGTGTCAGCAAATGTGATGTGGCTCTTGTCGGATGGACGTAAGGTTGAGTCCATAAAAAGACTTATTTTGCCAGTCATGTGATTTGTACACCCACTGTCAATAATCCATTCTGAAGACTCTGAAGACGCTGGTGTCATACCCTACAGTGCATTTAGGGGGATAGGCTTCACGAAGAGTATTGTGAAGCAAAAACATTTGACGAACCAGTGGGTTATGAAAACTTAGATCCAGGTTAGGACTAATAGGGAGAGCAGCATGCGATTCAGGTACGAAATACATAGTGATGCCATTCGGGCATTTGATCTTGCGCCCCACAAGATTTTTAAGGTCCCCAGCAATAGCGTCAGAAGATTTTGGTTTTCTGCTGGAGACCTTTCCCTGCAAAAGAGAGTTAAGCTTTCTTAACCACCCACATCTTCAAGGGTGGCTTAGAAGCAATAAGTCTAAGTGCAGCATCTGAGAATTTTGGCTTTGGAGCCGTAGCAAACAGTCTAGCAGGCGGGCAATAGTACTCATAAGAATAGGCAGAATAGTTCTTGGTCATATGAACATGACGGTTTGAAGAACCGCTCTCATATGCCTGAGCATGGTTTCCCTGCAAAACATTTGCGTTAGTGCGACTCAGGTGAGTCCTCTGCCTGTATGAAGCCTTTGGACCATATGAAGCCTTTGGTCTTAGGTTTGTCTTCTTCATTGAGGTGTCATGAGGACATTCACAGGAAGATTCTCCAGACACGTTTTTGGAACCCAGATCTTCTTCATAGGCGGTCCATTCCTGCAGTTAGTACCAATGTACCTGGCAAATACTTCACCATTCTGATTCTTAAACAGTTTATAGTTTGCATCAAAGGATTCATCAATGATAATAGGATTAGCACAAGTGAAGCCTGATAGATTGGATGGATCTGCTGAGGATTCCTTTGCAGCAACCCATGTGGTTTTGGGGTACTGCTCAGGTTTCCAGTAAGAGCCATCTGCATTAATTTTCCTCATGAACCCAACACCCTCTTTCCTAGGGTTTTGGTTCAGAATCTGCTTCTTGAGGACATCACATAATGTTTGATGTCCTTTGAGACTTTTGTACATCCCTGTTTCAAGAAATATCTTCAACCTAGCATTCTCATCAGCAATAGCAGTGGTATCCTCAGTAGAGGGGTTAGTTACCACTTCAACAGTTGAAGATATTGCAACAGTAGTAGCAGTGGAACATTCAGCAACAGAAGTAGCATTATCACGCTCAATGTATTTAAGGCATGGTGGTTCAAATCCTTCCTGAGCGGAACTAATCTGTTCGGCGCGAAGTGACTCGTTTTCCTTTTGAAGATCTTCATGAGCCGCTCTCAATTTCTCAAGATCTTGCATCCTTTGAAGATAATCATAGGATAGCTTTTCATGAGTTGTTGAGAGAGTATCATGACGATCTTCAAGTTCCTGATACTTAACATGAAGATTTTTTATGTCTTCAATTAAGGATTCAGATCAAGTCATTTCAGCACCCAACAGATCATCGCTTCTGTCTAACAGTTTTTGAATATGTTCCATGGATTTCTGTTGTTCAGTGGCAATTTTAGCAAGTGTTTTGTAGCTGGGTTTTGAATCACAATCAGAGTCATCGTCACTAGATGTTTGATAGTGAGTAGTGCGTGTGTTTACCTTGGCACCGCGTGCCATGAAGCAGTAGGTAGGAGTAGAGTCGTCCTTGTCATTTGCATCGGTGTTGGTGATGAAGTCATTGTCTTCAGTGTTGAAGATGGACTTGGCGACATAGGCTGTAGCCAGACTCGTAATGCCAGAATCAGACTCCTCCTCAGACTCCACCTCTGCCTCCTCAGAAGCGGACTCCTCCTCTGAATCCATTTCCTTGCCAACAAACGCACGAGCCTTGCCAGTTGAGCTCTTCTTGTGTGATGAAGACTTTGAGGAAGACTTGGAAGAAGACTTTGAGTATTTCTTCTTCTTGTCATCGGAGTCATATTCCTTGCTCTTGTTCTTCTTTCTGCTCTCATTGTCCCACTGCGGACACTCAGAGATGAAGTGTCCAGTTTTCTTGCACTTGTGACATGTTTTCTTCTTGTAGTCATGAGCAGAAGCTTCATCATTCCTTGAGCTTGATCGTGAAGACTTTCTGAAGCCTTTCTTCTTGGTGAATTTCTGGAACTTCTTCACTAGCATTGCAAGTTCCCGTCCAATGTCTTCAGGATCATCAGAACTGCTGTCAGATTCTTCTTCAGATGAGGACACAACTTTTGCCTTCAAGGCACGAGTTCGCCCATAGTTTGGACCGTAGATATCTCTTTTCTCAGAAAGCTGAAACTCATGTGTGTTGAGCCTCTCAAGTATGTCAGACGGATCGAGTGTCTTGAAATCTAGACGTTCTTGAATCATCAGGGCTAGGATGTCAAACGAACTGTCAAGTGATCTCAGCAGCGTCTTGACGATTTCATGTTTGGTGATCTCAGTGGCGCCGAGGGCTTGAAGCTCATTTGTGATGTCAGTGAGCCGGTCAAATGTGTGCTGGACATTCTCATTGTCATTTCGCTTGAAGCGGTTGAAGAGATTGCCAAGAACACTGATTCTCTGATCTCTCTGGGTTGACATGCCTTCATTGACTTTGGAGAGCCAGTCCCAGACCAGCTTGGATGTCTTCAAGGCACTTACACGAATGTGCTGTCCCTTGGTCAGATGACCACAGATGATATTCTTGGCAGTAGAGTCTAGTTGAGTGAACTTCTTGATATCTGCAGCAGTGACACCTTCTCCAGCCTTGGGAACGCCGTTTTCAACGACATACCATAGGTCGACGTCAATGGCTTCAAGATGCATGCGCATCTTATTCTTCCAGTAGGGATATTCAGTTCCATCGAAGACGGGGCACACAGCGGAGACTTTAATTATCCCTGCAGTCGACATAGCTAAAACTCCAGGTGGTTAAACCGAATCACATAGAACAAGGGAGCACCTTGCTCCGATACCAATTGAAAGTGCGTTATATCGACTAGAGGGGGGGTGAATAGGCAATTTTTATGAAAGTCTTCAAAACGTGAAGGTTATGAAGACAAACAGTACAGATATGCCAATCACTTAAGTAGCGGAATTTAGATTACACTAGGCAAGCCATGGTCAAGTATTCAATAGAGTAAAAACACAAGACAAGTAGCTGCAGTGTAATAAGGATCAGGTAGGAAGAAGCTATGAAGCCAAACAGATCATACAGTTATGTTGTGAAGACAGAAGATAAAGCAAGCATGAAATGGCTTCACAGTGTGTAACAGAAAGTAAAAGGAAGTGAAGATGAAACCAGTGACACGCTGAAGACAATGATTTGTTGGACTAGTTCCAGTTGCTGTGACAACTGTACGTCTGGTTGGAGCGGCTAGGTATTTAAACCAAAGGACACACAGTCCCGGACACCCAGTCCTGAACACGCAGCTCAGGACACCCAGTCCTCACTGTTTTCTCCTTGAGCCAAGGTCACACAGACCTCGCCTAATCACTCTGGTAAGTCTTCAAGGTAGACTCCCAAACCTTCACAAACTTCGTTCACTGGCAATCCACAATTTCTCTTGGATGCTCAGAACGCGACGCCTAACCGGCTGGAGGATGCACAGTCCTCAAGTGTAATAAGTCTTCAGATCACTCAGACACAAAGACTTAAGTGATGCCCAATTTACTCTGGCTCTGGGTGGTTAGGGCTTTTCTCCTCGCTAGGAATTTTCTCTCAAAGGCTTCGAGGTGGGTTGCTCTCAAACGACAAAAGCCGTACACTGAAATCTGAGCAGCCAACCGTTTATGGTTGTAGGGGTGGACTATTTATAGCCACTTGGCAACCCGACCTGATTTGTCCGAAATGACCCTGGGTCACTAAGGAACTGACATGTGTACCAACGGTCGGATTTCGAACTCACATGGCAACTTTACTTGGGCTACAAGTAAAGCTGACTTGTCTGACTCTGGACAAGATTTTCTCTCATAGTCTTCGCTCGAAGACATAGGATTTGAATTAGGCATCACTTCAGTCATCCTGACTGGTTCTCTTGGACCCCACTTAACAGTACGGTGGTTCCTATGACACAACATAAATGAAGTAAAACTACGAAGGATCTAAGTCTTCGAGTTCCATAAGCTTCATAGGGAGTCTTCACATGTCATTGTCTTCAATATGAATATCTTCATAAACCACCATTGTCTTCAATGTATTCGTACATTTTTAAGGGTCATCTCTGGTAGTGAAACCAAATCATTGAGGGACTTCTACCTTTGTTATCCTGCAATTCTCACAAACACATTAGTCCCTCAACTAGGTTTGTCGTCAATACTCCAAAACCAACTAGGGGTGGCACTAGATGCACTTACAAGTATGATGATTAAAAGTTGTTGGGAGTTGGCAGACATAGCTTTGGTCATTGTTGCAATTAATAGGAAGTAATAAGGAAAGAGAGGTTTTCACCTATAGATATATTATCATTGACATCTTTTATGATTGGGAGCACTCATTAAAATATGACATGCCAAAGAGTTGATGTTGGACAAGGAAGACAACGTAATGAGTTATGTCTTTCTTACATCTGAGATAAAGTATGTTGTCATGAATCCTCTAACTTGTTGAGCTTGCCTTTCCCCCTCATGCTAGCCAAATTCTCAGTACTAAGTAGAAATACTACTTATGCTTCCAAATACCCTTAAACCAGTTTTGCCATGAGAGTCCACCATATCTACCTATGGATTGAGTAAGATCCTTCAAGTAAGTTGTCATCGGTGCAAAGCAATAAAAATTGCTCTAAATATGTATGATTGATTGGTGTGGGAAAAATAAGCTTTATACGATCTTGTGATGTGGAAGTAATAAAAGCGACAGACTGCATAATAAAGGTTCATATCACAAGGGGCAATATAAAGTGACGTTCTTTCGCATTGAGATTTTATATATCCAACCATAAAAGCGCATGGCAACCTCTCCTTCCCTCTGCGAAGGGCCTATCCTTTATTATTATATTCTACCTTATGCAAGAGTCAAGGTGATCTTCACCTTTTCTTTTTCATTTTATCATTTGGCAAGCTCAACATGTTGGAAAGAACATGATATATATATATATATATATATATATAATTGGATGTAGGGGAGCATGAACCATTATTGTTGACATTACCCTTGAGGTAAAAGGTTGTGGGGCAAAACTATAAGCCCCTATCTTTCTCGGTGTCTGATTAAAACTCCCTAACCACAAGTATCATGTGAGTGTTAGCAATTATGGAGGACTAAATGATAGTTGAGTATGTGGACTTTCTTTTTAGCTCTCACATAGACTCTTTCCGATGTTATGATAAATTGCAATTACTTCAATGACTGGGATTATAGTTTGTCGGAGCCCAATAAGCTTTATGATTTATACTTTTGCATTGTGAATAGATCATCACTTGAACATAAGTATCATATGACAAATTCTATATATGTTTCTGTTATGAGAATAATCATGATGCCTTCATGTTCGTATTTTATTTTTATTGATGCCTCTAGCTCTAAACATGAGGACATATTTATTGTTATCGGCTTTTCGCTTGAGGACAAGCGAGGTCTAAGCTTGGGGGAGTTGATACGTCCATTTTGCATCATGCTTTTATATCGATATTTATCGCATTATAGACTGTTATTTCACTTTATGTCACAATACTTATGGCTATTATCTCTTATTTTACAAGGTTTACATAAAGAGGGAGAATGCCGGCAGCTGGAATTCTGGTCTGGAAAAGGAGCAAATATTAGAGACCTATTCTGCGCAACTCCAAAAGTCCTGAAACTCCACGGAATGTCTGAAAAGAAATAAAGAAAACTCCACGCCAAAGATGAAGGCCAGGGGGCCCACACCCTTCTCACGAGGGTGGGGGGCGCCCCCCCTAGGGCGTGCCCCCTACCTCGTGGGCCCCCTGGTGGCTCTCCGATGCCCATCTTCTCCTATGTGAGGTCTTTCGATGAGGAAAAAATAAGAAGGAACTTTTCGGGACGAGACTCCGCCGCCAAGAGGCGGAACCTTGGCGGATCCAATCTAGAGCTCCGGCAGAGCTGTTCTGCCGAGGAAACTTCCCTCTCGGAGGGGGAAATCATCACCATCGTCATCACCAACACTCCTCTCATCGGGAGAGGGAAATCTCCATCAACATCTTCACCGGCACCATCTCAACTCCAAACCCTAGTTCATCTCTTGTATCCAATTCTTGTCTCAAAGTCCGGGATTGATGCTAGTAGGTTGCTAGTAGTGTTGATTACTCCTTGTAGTTGATGCTAGTTGGTTTATTTGGTGGAAGATCATATGTTCAGATCCTATATGCATATTATTACCCCTCTGATAATGAACATGAATATGCTTTGTGAGTAATTACGTTCGTTCCTGAGGACAAGGGAGAACTCTTGCTATGAGTAGTCATGTGAATTTGGTATTCGTTTGATATTTTGAGAAGATGTATGCTGTCTAGCCTCTAGTGGTGTTATGTGAATGTCGACTACATAACACTTCACTGTTATTTGGGCCTAGAGGAAGGCATTGGGAAGTAATAAGTAGATGATGGGTTGCTAGAGTGACAGAAGCTTAAACCCTAGTTTATGTATTGCTTCATAAGGGGCTGATTTGGATCCACATGTTTCATGCTATGGTTAGGTTTACCTTAGTACTTTTGTTGTAGTTGCGGATGCTTGCAATAGAGGTTAATCATAAGTGGGATGCTTGTTCAAGTAAGAACAGCACCCAAGCACCGGTCCACCCACATATCAAATTATCAAAGTATCGAACGCGAATCATATGAACGTGATGAAAACTAGCTTGACGATATTCCCATGTGTCCTCAGGAGCGCTTTTTCTATTATAAGAGTTTGTTCCGGCTTTTCCTTTGCTACAAAAGGATTGGGCCACCCTATTGCACTTTATTTACTTTTGTTACTTGTTGCTCGTTACAATTTATCCTATTACAAAACTATCTGTTACCACTTATTTCAGTACTTGCAGAGAATACCTTGCTGAAAACTGCTTATCATTTCCTTCTGCTCCTCATTGGGTTCGACACTCTTACTTATCAAAAGGACTACGATAGATCCCCTATACTTGTGGGTCATCACATAGTTATGAGAATATCTAGGTATGATCATGTATATAGGCATCACGTCTGAGACAAGTAGATAGACTCTTGCCTGCATCTACAACTATTACTCCACTCATCGACGGCTATCCAGCATGCATCTAGAGTATTAAGTTAATGAAAACAGAGTAACGCCTTAAGCAAGATGACATGATGTAGAGGGATAAATTCATGCAATATGATGAAAACCCCATCTTGTTATCCTCGATGGCAACAATACAATACGTGCCTTGCTGCCCCTACTGTCACTGGGAAAGGACACCGCAAGATTGAACCCAAAGCTAAGAAGTTCTCCCATTGCAAGAAAGATCAATCTAGTAGGCCAAACCAAACTGATAATTCAAAGAGACTTGCAAAGATAACCAATCGTACATAAAAGAATTTAGAGAAGATTCAAATATTGTTCATAGATAGACTTGATCATAAACCCACAATTCATCGGTCTCAACAAACACACCGCAAAAAGAAGATTACATCGAATAGATCTCCACAAGAGAGGGGGGGAACATTGTATTGAGATCCAAAAAGAGAGAAGAAGCCATCTAGCTAATAACTATGGACCCGTAGGTCTAAGGTGAACTACTCACACTTCATCGGAGGGGCTATGGTGATGATGTAGAAGCCCTCCGTGATCGATGCCCCCTCTGGTGGAGCTCCGGAACAGGCCCAAGATGGGATCTCGTGGATACAGAAAGTTGCGGCGGTGGAATTAGGTTTTTGGCTCTGTATCTGATCGTTTGGGGGTACGTAGGTATATTGTCACATCCCTAGCCTTGCCATGCACTTGGACTAGCTTGGTGGTTGCATCATGTTTAAATTCAAATGAAATTTGAATTGAGGAATTTTCAAGCCTCAGAATCCCTTTAAAAAAATGATCAAGATAAAATTTCTTCAAATAAGTCCAAGAAAATGTTCCTGTTTTCTCTAAAAATATTGGCAAGAGGTAAAATTCAAACCAATATTTTTGGATTCACAGAAATATTTATTCTGGGCATTTGAATTAAATCAATAGCTATTTGAATTGGATTTATATTTACTATTAAATAAATATAGGTCCAATAATTCTGAAATATTTTTGTGGAGCTTTGGTTTAATTCCTTTAGCTTCTAAAAATATTTCCAGAAGCAACAATTGATTTGGCTTCAAAACCAAATTCAAAACAAAACTGCAAATTAGAAAACAAAATTAAATAAAAAAACAGGAGAGAGAGTGCTCACCTGGCAAAGCCCCCCGGCCCAGCTCCTGTGCAACCTACCTAACCCACCTGGCGGCCCACTTACCAGGCCCAGCCCACCAGAGCCGCCACCGTCTCCCACCTCGCGCCAGAAGGACGCGAGGCGTGTGGCCACCGCGCACCGGCACGTGCCCGGCCACCTCCTCCCTCCCTGCCTGCCTGGCTCCTCCTCGACGCGTCCGGACGACGCCACGCTACCCCCCTGGACCCCCTTGACGCTCTCGCACTCTCCCTCGCCCTCGTTCCCTTCTCCGTCTCTCTCTCACGCGCGCAACCGAGTGCAGCCGTCGCCGCCGACGAGCTCCCCCACGGCCACAGCCATCTTTGAGCCTCCCCGATGCACCCTCGAGCTCCGCCTGGTGCCCTTCTTCCTCCTCGCCAAGCCACGCAAGCCGAGGATCACCATACCGTCGTCTTCGAGCTCTTCACCACCGCTTCTGCTCACCGGACTTCGCCGGTCGATTTGCCGCCACCGACGCTTCCCCGAGCACGCTGGCCATCCCTACGTCACCACAGTGAGCCCCCGAGTCGTTTCCCCCTTTTGCCCTGGTCGTTTTTGACCTCTAGGCCATAGCCCCATCTTGGCCGAGCACTCCACGCCGCCGGCGATGTCGCCGTCGTGGCCACAGCCACCACAGCTCGTGTCTGAGCACACCATCGTGCTCAGCACGATCCCATGAGCCCGCAGACAACCACAACGCCCCCTCCCGTGCTCTGTAGCGCTATCCCGAGGATGCCCGAGCTGCTGCCGCCGCTGAACCTCGTCGCCGGCCACTTTTCCGGCCATCCCAGCTCCTACCACCTCCCCCAATGGATGCGCCTCACTCCCAGGAACCCGTAGGTGCAACCCATGGATCGAATGGTGCCCTGTAGAGCATTCCCGAGCCGCCCCACCGTCTCTGTCGTCGCCGGCGGCTAAACGCCGGCGACCGCTGACCCGTTGACCGGCGTGGGTTGACCCACTGCCCGGTTTGACCTCCCCCTCTCTCTCACTGACCCACGGGCCCCGCCCGACTAATTACTTAGTTAGCGCTAATTAGCTAGTTAGGTTAGCTGGGTTAGTCGCTGACCAGTGGGCCCAGCCCAGTTAGTTAGGGCTAACTAACTTAGTTAGTTGACTGTGTCACTGACGTGTGGACCCCACACGTCAGGTTTGACCTAGACCGAGCTGTTGACCTTGCAGACGTCACTGTGAGGTCATGCTGACGCAATAATTCCTTTCTGGAAGTTAAATAAATCCTAAATGATTTATTATTTTCAGAAAATTGCCTAAACTTCTAAAAATCATAGAAATTCAACCGTAACTCCAAATAAGATAAATTATATATGTAAAATTATCAGAAAAATTCAAGGAATCCATCTGTACCATTTTCATGCATGTTTGAACAATGTTTGTCCTCTGTTTTGGACAAAACAAATAAAGGGCATTTAAATAATCATATATGGGGTTGGAATTTGAATCTTGTACTCAAACCAACTTCATTTAAATCATAGCTAGTTGCATTTGCTCAAACCACAGCATATTGACATGTCATGATCATGCATCATACTGTGCATTGCATTGATTGTATTTCTTTCTCTGTTGCCGGTATTTGTCCCCTCTCGATAGACGTTGTACCGACGATGTGATCGTTGACACTGATGAAGACCCAATGATATCTTCAGAAGTGCCAGGCAAGCACAACCCCCTTGTTCATTCCGATACAAGCCCACTCTCTCGCTCCTGCTCTCTTTTACTGCATTAGGACAACAACGATTCATCTGTTACTTGTTGCGGTAGTTGAACCCCTTATCCTCTGCATGACCTGTCATTGCCACAGTAAATAGATGAAACCCACTAGCATGAGTAGGAATTGTTTGAGCCCTGATGTGCCTACTCATTCATGCTTGTTTGTCATGCCTGCTACTGCTTAGAGTTGAGTCAGGTCTGATTCATCGGGGATGGATCGGAGGTGTGTAAACATGTCCTACTGTTGAGAGCTAAGTGTGTGAACATGATTTGGTAAAGGTAGCGGTGAGAGGCCATGTAGGAGTACATGGTGGGTTGTCTCATTGCAGCCGTCCTCAGGAACTGAGTTCTGTGTCTGTGATCCATGAACAGTTACTACCACGCATTGGGCCCGAAACCAATGGCCCCTCTCGGCTTCTTAATCACCCTAGTACTCTGTCCAGGAGTTGCAACTAGTTTCTGGTGTTTGTAGGATATGTGTTGGCGGCCGTGCGTAGCGCTGACCCTAGGGGTGGGCTATGTTGCGGTAGATACACTGTGGCACGGTGTACCGGGCGCCCGTTTGGTGTCTCGGGAACCCTGCACACATCGTTTGGGGCTGTGAGCGAAACTCCGGCCGGATCTCCTCGCGGATGGAACCCGAATAGGCGATAAACCTGGACTAGAGACTTAAGTGTTTAGGTAGGCCGTGGCCGACACCCTCGCCCGGTTTCCGCTTGAAGGTTGCCGAGGTACATGACGTGTACAGGGCTATAAGTGGTGAGAGCGTGTGTGAAGAAGTACACCCCTGCAGGGTTATCATTATCTATTCGAATAGCCGGATTCCTCGGATATGGAAACTTGGACCCCTTGCATAGTTCATAGACAAGTGAAAGTGGATACTCTAAAACTCGCAAGATAAGTGTGAGTGCTATGGATGGCCTTCTCGTAGGGAGACGAGAGCGGATCCATAGTGGTGTATTGATTGGTGAATGTGTGGACTCGTGTGCGCCACCTCAAAAGAGTTGCTTGCAATCGTAGTTCAGAATAGCCACCGAGTCAAAGCTGGCTTGCTGCAGTTAAACTCCACCACCCCCTTTTGTTGATACCGATGCATATGTAGCTAGTTCTGATGTAAGTCTTGCTGAGTACCTTTGTACTCACGTTTGCTTAATTTATGTTTTGCAGAGAGACTTCAGTCTCGCTAGTAGTTCCGCGTGGACTTCGACATTTAGCTTGATACCTCAGCTACGATCTTGTGCCCTCGACAGGATTTGGTAGATAGTCAGGCTTCTTAGCCTTTTTCATTTATAGATGTCTGTACTCAGACATGTTAAGCTTCCGCATGTGTTTGATTTGTATGCTATGATTGTTGGGTCATGAGACCCATGCTTGTAATATCTGGCTCTTCGGAGCCTAATGAATTAATACTTGAGTTGTAGAGTTATGTTGTGATGCCATGTTGTATTCACACATATCGAGCATATTGTGTGTATGATTGAAATGCTTGGTATGTGTGGGATCCGACTATCTAGTTGTTTATCCTTGGCAGCCTATCATATGGGGAAATGTAGTCTAGTGCCTCTGAGCGATAGTAGTCCGCTACAGCCCGGATCACCGGAGTCCTGCTAGCCCAGCACTACTGTTCAGGACACCTGACTGGCCGGCATGTGATTCACTTCGTTCCTATGTCTGTCCCTTCGGGGAAATGTCACGCGGTGACATCCGGAGTCCTGCCTAGCCTGCTACAGCCCGGGTTACCGGAGTCCTGTTAGCCCAGTGCTACAGCCCGGATTCACACGCTGTTGACCGACATGCTCGAGGTTGATTCATGTATGCCTGTCCCCATGGGGTAGTGCCGCTTTGGGTTCACGACTAGCCATGTCGGCCCGGGTTCTTTGTCATATGGATGCTAGCGACACTATCATATACGTGAGCCAAAAGGCGCAAACGGTCCCGGGCCAGGTAAGGTGGCACCCGTGGAAATACCGTGCGTGAGGCCACAAAGTGATATGATGTGTTACATGCTAGATCGGTGTGACCTAGGATCGGGGTCCTGACATATATATAGGAGGAAGGAGTGCGTCGGTGGAGCAACAGGGGCCCACGAGGGTGGTGGGCGCGCCTGGGGGGGGGGGGGGTAGGCGCGCCACTACTAGGAAAAGGGCTATAGATGGAATTGCACTAATGGCGCACCAGACATGTGGTGCGCCACTACTATATACTAATGGCGCACCATGTGTTGGTGCGCCATTAGTGTCCAAATACTAATGGCGCACCACATACATGGTGCGCTATTAGTAACAAGATTTTTTTAGTTTTTTTAAACTAGTAATGGCGCACCACATCCATGGTGCGCCATTAGTAAATTTTTTTCAAATTTTTTTCAATTTTTTTTCAAAACTAGTAATGGCGCACCGTGGGAGTGGTGCGCCATTACTAGTTAAACTAGTAATGGCGCACCACACCCACGGTGCACCAGTAGTAATTTTTTTCAATTTTTTTTATATTTTTTGAAAACTAGTAATGGCACACCATGGGAGTGGTGCACCATTACTAGTTGAACTAGTAATGGCGCACCACTCCCACGATGCACCATTACTAATTGGCCCAAAAATTCCCTCCCATGCACCCCCCTGGACCGCCTTTTCAGTTTTAAAAAAATAAAAGAAAATGATGAAAATGTCAAAAAATAAAAGAAAATAAGTTTCCCATGTGATATGTGGTCTAGTTGTTGAGAAAATTTGCAAATATGAATTTCGACTTTATTTGCAAAATCTCTCTTGAATTTGTAAAATGGGCATAACTTTTGCATATGAACTCGGATTAAAAAGTTTTCTATATGAAAAATCATCTACTCGAAAAGTTACATCCGAAAACATTTCCAAAATCCTCAAAAACCTAACAGAAAAAAGTTACGGGGCTTTTAAGATCTGAAGGCAAAACAATTCAAAAAATTTCAAACTTACTAGTGGCACACCGTATGCTAGGTGCGCCACTAGTAACAGAAAAAAATAGTTTCGATTTTTTTCAGATTTTTTTTCAAAATATGATACGTAATATGAACGGAAATTTGAAATATTTTTTCAAAATTTCATCACACTCATTAACATGAACAAAGTCCTAAACATCAACAAGGTTTAATAGGATTGATATGCTAGATATATCAACAAGTGCCTGTGAAGTGAGCTGGTGCTGGGGTTGGATAGAACTCCGAATTTAAGCGTGCTTGGGCTGGAGTAGTGTGAGGATGGGCGACTATCGGTGTCAAAACCGGCGGATCTTGGGTAGGGGGTCCCGAACTGTGCGTCTAGGCAGATGGTAACAGGAGACAGGGGACACGATGTTTTACCCAGGTTCGGGCCCTCTCAATGGAGGTAAAACCCTACGTCCTGCTTGATTAATATTGATGATATGGGTAGTACAAGGCTAGCTTCTAGGGTTTAGACTAGCTTCTAAACCCTAGAAGCTAGCCTATGGTATGATTGTTGTTCGTCCTACGGACTAAAACCCTCTGGTTTATATAGACACCGGAGAGGGCTAGGGTTACACAGAGTCGGTTACAATGGTAGGAGATCTACATATCCGTATCACCAAGTTTGCCTTCCACGCCACGGAAAGTCCCTTCCGGACACGGGACGAAGTCTTCAATCTTGTATCTTCATAGTCCAGGAGTCCGGCCGAAGGTATAGTCCGGCTATCCGGACACCCCCTAATCCAGGACTCCCTCAGTAGCCCCTGAAGCAGGCTTCAATGACGACGAGTCCGGCACGCAGATTGTCTTCGACATTGCAAGGGGGGTTCCTCCTCCAAGTACTTCATAGAAGATTCTGAACACAAAGGTGGTGTCCGGCTCTGCAAAATAAGTTTCCACATATTGCCATAGAGAGAATAAAATTTACACAAATCTAATCTGCTGACGTATTCTGTAGCGTGACATCACACCACGACCAAGTATTTATTCAAATCGTTTTACTGTCCCACCTCAGTGTGTTTAGCGAGGCAGTTTCCTTAGCATGTCTTGTCAAAGCAGAGATCGTGTCCCCTTATTTCGGGGTTCTCATCAATACGGGCGTGGGTAACCCAACCGCGCCATTGATTATGGCGCTTGGGAGATAAGCGATTTTTACCAGGCTGGTGGGGACGCATAGTCGCGTCCACCCACATAAGGGGATAAGGATCGACCTTTTCATCCACGCCTTCTTCCTCCTTTGCCTATCCATTTCCGTGCACTCGAGCTCCAACGCCCAAGTCCGCACACCCCACCTTAGCCTTCTCCAGCCATGTCCGGACCGGGAGGCAAGTGGATGGTATCCTCCGTCATGGAGGGACACATCAAAAAACTGAGGAAGGCCGGATACTTGTCTAACGACATTGCGCACCGGCTTCCCAAAGAGGGGCAGCTCATCCCCACCCTAGGCCCCATGAGAGGGTGGTGTTCCTCCCCCATTTCCTCCGCGGACTGGGCTTCCCTCTCCACCCATTTGTCTGAGGGCTCATGTTCTACTATGGCCTGGATTTCCATGATCTGGCCCCGAACTTTGTCATCAACATCTCGGCGTTTATCATCATGTTTGAGGCTTTCTTCTGCATCCGCCCCCATTTCGGCCTGTGGCTCAAGACTTTCAATGTCAAGCCGAAGGTGGTGCGCGGCACCCAGGCGGAGTGCGGAGGCACCATGGTGGGCAAGATGCCCAACGTCCTATGGCTCGAGGGCTCCTTCGTGGAGACCCTAAAGGGGTGGCAATCGGGGTGGTTTTACATCACCGAGCCGTGCAACCCTGAATGGGTCGCAGCCCCCGAGTTCCGATCCGGACCCCCTACGCGGCTCACCTCCTGGAAAGAGACGGGCCTGTCGTGGGGTAAAAAAGGAGAGCTGACTGGACTCCAAACATGCATCCAAACCTTGGTGGACAAGAAGCTCAAACTTGTCAACGTAGTCCAGGTTATGCTCATCCGCCGGATCCTCCTGTGTCAACAATGGGCTTTCAACCTGTGGGAGTTCGACCCAGCGCGGCACCAAACTCTGAGCAGGCTCTTTGACATGATGTACGAAGATGCCAGGAAGGTGCTTTTCAAGGGTGTCGAGGCCCCCGCATCCGCTACCGAGGATCGCGGATTCAGCATGCAGCGTCACGCTCGTGCGGTAAGCTGTTTTTACCTTTTACAGGGTATTAGTTTTTCATAGTTTGAGTCCATCTGGGATCTAAGCTCCCTTACCTTTGACAGGATTGGCAGGAGACGTCGGGACAGATCAACTGTCCGGCTCCTTTGCCCGAAGGTCCAGCAGACGCTCGCTTGGCGAAGCTGTTGGCTCCGGCACCCTATGTGGTGCCGGAGAAGAAGGCCAAGAAGAAGGCCACGGGGACTCGAAAGAGTGCCTGGTGCCAGGAGGTGTCGGATTCATCATCCGAGGACTCCAAGGCGCACTCCTCCCATGAAGACGAGGAGGAGGAAGAAGAGACCTCTCCCCCTCCAGCGGGAGGAGGGAAGAAAAGGAAGGCCGCCCCAACTGGGGAGGCCAAAGGGTGCAAGAAGGGGAAGACCCTTCCTCCGGACTACTCCACCAACACCGACAACGGCGAAGAGGAGTGGCCGCACAGGGCCAAGCCCCTGGCGAGATCGTAAGTATTCGGACACCAGAGCAATTCATAGTGGTCCTTTCTTGCACAGCTCCTCCTTACGCCGAATATGACTATGCAGTCCGCCCAAGGCCGGGCTCGACGAGTCGTCGAGCGGCTCCCTGGATTCGTCGGACGTGAATTCACTTCCGCCCGCTAGCTCCCCCACCCTATGGACGACGCCGAGGTGCTGTCCCAACAGGTTCCAAGCCAGGAGGAGGTGGTCCTCGAGGCGCCACAAGGCGACCTCCCGGACTCCAGGCGCAAAGGGGATAAAACCCCCAAGGGCCCCGAGTCCGGCCTTGAGCTGGACACCGCGCTGGAACCTTCAATGGTTCCAGACTCCGGTAGGCACCCTCCTTCCAAGAGGAGCAAGCCTACCGAGCCGGTGACCTCCGTCCAACCGGAGGCACCGGACAATTTGCTGGAGGTGCTTAAAGGCGCCTCCATCGACGAGGAGCACCGCACTATTATGAGTGCGGTGATCCAGAAGTTTCAGTCCGCGAAGAGCGGACTGACTGAAGCATGTGCCAGCCTTCTAATAGGCTTTGAGGTAAGTAAAGAATATTTAAAAATATTACCGCATAGACAGTAGCCCCTGATGCTCTGTTCGGCGTTCGGAAAGAAAAGCCGAATAGAGTATCTAATAACATTCGCAGGAGTCTAACATAATCAAGTCAATATGCGTATGCAGGCTTCGCTGCTGGCCTCCGCCGCACTGACAGCGGAGGTGGATACGTTGAAACAAAACCTAGCGCGGTCCAAGAACGAGCTCGGCCATGCCAAGAGGCAACTCGAGGAGAAGGTAAGTAATACCTAGCGCAAGTATATAGAGAAGATGTGGTTGCAAAAAATGACAGGATCGACGTGCTATTATAGGGGCCACGACCGAGGTGGCAACCCTTAAGAAAGTGCTGTCCGAGGCCGAAAACAGAAAGACCACGGAGCGCACACAGAGAGGGAAGCAGGAGGCATGGGTGGAGGAGGTGCAGAAAGAGCTCCAGGCTCTTGTGAAAAAACACGAGAGTTTGGAGCTTGACTCGAAGACGCAAGCGTCCGAGCTTGCGGCAGCCCTCGAAAGCGCGAAGTCTGCCAAGGCCGAAGCCCAAAAAGCCCTGTAAGAAATTGAAGCAATGTAGAAGATAGCGGCGGGTAAGGCATTCATTATGCAAAGCAAGCACGTGAAAGTGAATTACTTGTTACTTACCCGACTCGGAGCTCTCCAGGAGCATTCGCAGATTTGCCCCGTAGTGCGTCTGATGCCGCCGCCTACTACCGATCCAAGGAGGGGAGCTCAACGGAGAAGGTGTTCTGGTCTCAGTATGCCGAGGCCGGACACCTGGTGCCTTTGAGCGACCAGGTGAAGCAAATGGTCGAGCTCCACAAGGTGGATGAACAGGCCATAAAGGGCCTCATAGTTCGGCTTTGGCCTGGAGAGGCTCTGCCTGGAAGCTACTTCAGGCTGGTGAGGCGGCTGGTGGATGCCTGTCCATGGCTTGAAGTAATCAAGCGCTCCGTCTGCATCGACGGTGCCCGTAGGGCGCTTGCCCGTGCTAAAGTGCACTGGGGCAAGATGGATGCGGAGAAGCTGGTGAAGGACGGGCCGCCGCCGGGCAAAGAGCATCGCATCCCGGAAGCGTATTATGAGGGCGTCCTGAAGGGTGCCCGCCTTATAGCGGATGAATGCTCAAAGATGTAATTTTTGAGTGAACTCGCATTTGTGATCCTGTACGCTGAAAACTTGTTCATATGCGCTAAGCAACGCTTTTGAATTTAAAATATTACCTTCTGTGCGGCCGTTTATCAAATTTAAGAGATGGCGAGTCGTCGGCTTCTGCCCCCATGCCACGAGTGCTAGGGTGTTCGGGATAAACATGAGCGCTCTTTTTCCCTTTGTTGGTCCTTCGAGGGAGGCGCTCAACACAACGAACAAGGCAATCGGACTATAATGCTTGAACACTCTCACTTAGCCATAGAATTCTATAATTTTAAATTTCGGCGAAGGCCCTAGTGTTCGGAAGACCGAGTTCGGGGCGCTATCGACGCCTAGGCCGGACAAAGCCGACTCCTCTCTCTAAGCGGCATAAGTCTTTAGGGACTCAAGAAGCTCTCGAACAGCGACCAGCTCTCGCCTCATCATGATGGTCAGTTTTAGCTTTCTCTACTGAGGTGCTTAGCCCAGCTCAACTGGGGCACAATCGTAGTAGTTCTCCTAGTGCTACCATAGCCGATATAACGGAACGTAAGGTACCAAAACATAGGAGTCGAGCAAACCCAACTATTGACCCAAGACATGATTCGGAGCCGATGCATATAATGCTATAAGTTCGGGGTGTCGCACTTGTGAAAGTGTTCGACTTCTCACACCGTATTGTGGGGTACTTAAGCCCCTGGCGTATTGGCCGTACCAAACTGTACGGGTGCAACATGTCATTAATGAACATATATTCGTAAAAAAGAGTAATGCAATAATAGACGGAAGCTATGCATTGTTTATTTCAAAAAGCTGCGACCAAAGCAGAATGATACAAATAGTGCAATAAGCAAAAGATGGGACTATTTAACATGTCCTTTCCAGGGGCGAGCTGCGGAATGTTATGTGAAACAGGTATACTGCTTGTTATAGAGACCACCTTACAGTTGCATAGTGCAGCGTAGCTTTCTGCTTCCCTGGTTGTATCGTTTGTGCGGCAATTGTACTGCCGGACAAGCCTTCCGAAGAATGGAGTCCTGAAAATGAGAGAAAATTAAGAAATCGGCAGCCCCTAGTGCGGTTTAAGCCACGTTTCGGGTGTGCCGTGATGGTGCCCCTCTGTTGGGGAACGCAGTAATTTCAAAAAATTTCCTACGCACACGCAAGATCATGATGATGCATAGCAACGAGGGGGAGAGTCTGATCTACATACCCTAGTAGATCGCAACGGAAGCGTTGACACAACGTAGAGGAAGTAGTCGTACGTCTTCTTCCCGATCCGACCGATCCAAGCACCGTTACTCCGGCACCTCCGAGTTCTTAGCACACGTTCAGTTCGATGACGTTCCTCGGGCTCCGATCCAGCAAAGCGTCAAGGAAGAGTTCCGTCAGCACGACGGCGTGGTGACGATCTTGATGTACTACCGACGCAGGGCTTCGCCTAAGCACTGTAACGGTATGATCGAGGTGGAATTTGGTTGCAGGGGGCACCGCACACGGCTAAGGAACGATCTCAAGGATCAACTTGTGTGTCTTGGGGTGCCCCCTGCCCCCTGCGCCTCCCTCCTAGCCGGCCGAACCGGTGGGAGTAGGACTCCTCCCCTCCAATCCTATTCCAACTAGGACTCTTGGGGGGAAAGGAGAAAGAGGTGGCCGGCCCACCTCTCCTAGTCCTACTAGGACTTGGGGAGGGGGGGGGGGCGCCGGCTAGGCTTGTGGGCTGCCTCTTCTCTCTTTTCCACTAAGGCCCAATAGGCCCATTTGCCTCCCGGGGGGTTCCGGTAACCCTCCCGGTAATCCGGTAAAATCCCGATTTCACCCGGAACGCTTCCGGTGCCCAAACATAGGCTTCCAATATATCAATCTTTACGTCTCGACCATTTTGAGACTCCTCGTCATGTCCGTGATCTCATCCGGGACTCCGAACAACCTTCGGTACATCAAAATGCATAAACTCATAATAACTGTCATCGTAACGTTAAGCGTGCGGACCCTACGGTTCGAGAACAATGTAGACATGACCGAGACACGTCTCCGGTCAATAACCAATAGCGGGACCTGGATGCCCATATTGGCTCCTACATATTCTACGAAGATCTTTATCGATCAGACCGCATAACAACATACGTTGTTCCCTTTGTCATCGGTATGTTACTTGCCCGAGATTCGATCGTCGGTATCCAATACCTAGATCAATCTCGTTACTGGCAAGTCTCTTTACTCGTTCCGTAATACATCATCTCACAACTAACATCTTAGTTATTATGCTTGCAAGGCTTATGTGATGTGTATTACCGAGAGGGCCCAGAGATACCTCTCCGATAATCGGAGTGACAAACCCTAATCTTGAAATACGCCAACCCAACATCTACCATTGGAGACACCTGTAGTACTCCTTTATAATCACCCAGTTACGTTGTGACGTTTGGTAGTACCCAAAGTGTTCCTCCGGTAAACGGGAGTTGCATAATCTCATAGTTATAGGAACATGTATAAGTCATGAAGAAAGCAATAGCAACATACTAAACGATCGGGTGCTAAGCTAATGGAATGGGTCATGTCAATCAGATCATTCAACTAATGATGTGACCTCGTTAATCAAATAACAACTCTTTGTTCATGGTTAGGAAACATAACCATCTTTGATTAACGAGCTAGTCTAGTAGAGGCATACTAGTGACACTCTATTGGTCTATGTATTCACACATGTATTATGTTTCCGGTTAATACAATTCTAGCATGAATAATAAATATTTATCATGATATAAGGAAATAAATAATAACTTTATTATTGCCTCTAGGGCATATTTCCTTCAGTCTCCCACTTGCACTAGAGTCAATAATCTAGATTACACAGTAATGATTCTAACACCCATGGAGCCTTGGTGCTGATCATGTTTTGCTCGTGGAAGAGGCTTAGTCAACGGGTCTGCAACATTCAGATCCGTATGTATCTTGCAAATCTCTATGTCTCCCACCTGGACTAAATCCCGGATGGAGTTGAAGCATCTCTTGATGTGTTTGGTTCTTTTGTGAAATCTGGATTCCTTTGCCAAGGCAATAGCACCAGTATTGTCACAGAAGATCTTCATTGAACCCGATGCACTAGGTATGACACCTAGATCGGATATGAACTCCTTCATCCAGACTCCTTCGTTCGCTGCTTCCGAAGCAGCTATGTACTCCGCTTCACATGTAGATCCCGCTACGACGCTTTGTTTAGAACTGCACCAACTGACAGCTCCACCGTTTAAAGTAAACACGTATCCGGTTTGCGATTTAGAATCGTCCGGATCAGTGTCAAAGCTTGCATCAACGTAACCTCTTACGGTGAGCTCTTTGTCACCTCCATATACGAGAAACATATCCTTAGTCCTTTTCAGGTATTTCAGGATGTTCTTGACCGCTGTCCAGTGATCCACTCCTGGATTACTTTGGTACCTCCCTGCTAAACTTATAGTAAGGCACACATCAGGTCTGGTACACAGCATTGCATACATGATAGAGCCTATGGCTGAAGCATAGGGAACATCTTTCATTTTCTCTCTATCTTCTGCAGTGGTCGGGCATTGAGTCTGACTCAACTTCACACCTTGTAACACAGGCAAGAACCCTTTCTTTGCTTGATCCATTTTGAACTTCTTCAAAATCTTGTCAAGGTATGTGCTTTGTGAAAGTCCAATTAAGCGTTTTGATCTATCTCTATAGATCTTTATGCCTAATATGTAAGCAGCTTCCCCGAGGTCTTTCATCGAAAAACTTTTATTCAAGTATCCCTTTATGCTATCCAGAAATTCTATATCATTTCCAATCAGTAATATGTCATCCACATATAATATCAGAAATGCTACAGAGCTCCCACTCACTTTCTTGTAAATACAGGCTTCTCCAAAAGTCTGTATAAATCCAAATGCCTTGATCACACTATCAAAGCGTTTATTCCAACTCCGAGATGCTTGCACCAGTCCATAAATGGATCGCTGGAGTTTGCACACTTTGTTAGCTCCCTTTGGATCGACAAAACCTTCAGGTTGCATCATATACAACTCTTCTTCCAGAAATCCATTCAGGAATGCGGTTTTTACATCCATTTGCCAAATTTCATAATCATAAAATGCGGCAATTGCTAACATGATTCTGACAGACTTAAGCATCGCTACGGGTGAGAAAGTCTCATCGTAGTCAACTCCTTGAACTTGTTGAAAGCCTTTTGCGACAAGTCGAGCTTTGTAGACAGTAACATTACCATCAGCGTCAGTCTTTTTCTTAAAGATCCATTTATTCTCAATTGCTTGCCGATCATCGGGCAAGTCAACCAAAGTCCATACTTTGTTCTCATACATGGATCCCATCTCAGATTTCATGGCTTCAAGCCACTTTGCGGAATCTGGGCTCACCATGGCTTCTTCATAGTTCGTAGGTTCATCATGATCTAGTAGCATGACTTCAAGAACAGGATTACCGTACCACTCTGGTGCGGATCTTACTCTGGTTGATCTACGAGGTACAGTAGTCTCTTGATCTAAAGTTTCATGATCATCATCATTAACTTCCTCTCTTATTGGTGTAGGTCTCATAGAAACAGTTTTCTGTGATGTACTATTTCCCAATAACGGAGTAGGTACACTTACCTCGTCAAGTTCTACTTTCCTCCCACTCACTTCTTTCGAGAGAAACTCCTTCTCCAGAAAGTTTCCGAATTTAGCAACAAAAGTCTTGCCTTCGGATCTGTGATAGAAGGTGTATCCAATAGTTTCCTTTGGATATCCTATGAAGACACACTTCTCCGATTTGGGTTCGAGCTTATCAGGTTGAAGCTTTTTCACATAAGCATCGCAGCCCCAAACTTTAAGAAACGACAACTTTGGTTTCTTGCCAAACCACAGTTCATAAGGCGTCGTCTCAACGGATTTAGATGGTGCCCTATTTAACGTGAATGCGGCCGTCTCTAAAGCATAACCCCAAAATGATAGCGGTAAATCAGTAAGAGACATCATAGATCGCACCATTTCTAGTAAAGTACGATTACGACGTTCGGACACACCATTACGTTGTGGTGTTCCGGGTGGCGTGAGTTGCGAAACTATTCCACAATTTTTCAAATATACACCAAACTCGTAACTCAAATATTCTCCTCCACGATCAGATCGTAGAAACTTTATTTTCTTGTTACGATGATTTTCAACTTCTCTCTGAAATTCCTTGAACTTTTCCAATGTTTCAGACTTATGTTTCATTAAGTAGATATACCCATATCTGCTTAAATCATCTGTGAAGGTGAGAAAATAACGATATCCGCCACGAGCCTCAATATTCATCGGACCACATACATCGGTATGTATGATTTCCAAAAAATTTGTTGCTCTCTCCATAGTACCGGAGAACGGTGTTTTAGTCATCTTGCCCATGAGGCACGGTTCGCAAGTACCAAGTGATTCATAATCAAGTGGTTCCAAAAGCCCATCAGTATGGAGTTTCTTCATGCGCTTTACACCGATATGACCTAAACGACAGTGCCACAAATAAGTTGCACTATCATTATCAACTCCGCATCTTTTGGCTTCAACATTATGAATATGTGTATTACTACTATCGAGATTCAATAAGAATAGACCACTTTTCAAGGGTGCATGACCATAAAAGATATTACTCATATAAATAGAACAACCATTATTCTCTGATTTAAATGAATAACCGTCTCGCATCAAACACGATCCAGATATAATGTTCATGCTCAACGCTGGCACCAAATAACAATTATTTAGGTCTAATATTAATCCCGAAGGTAGATGTAGAGGTAGCGTGCCGACCGCGATCACATCGACTTTGGAACCGTTTCCCACGCGCATCGTCACCTCGTCCTTTGCTAGTGTCCGCTTATTCTGTAGTCCCTGTTTCGAGTTGCAAATATTAGCAACAGAACCAGTATCAAATACCCAGGTGCTACTGCGAGCATTAGTAAGGTACACATCAATAACATGTATATCACATATACCTTTGTTCACCTTGCCATCCTTCTTATCCGCCAAATACTTGGGGCAGTTCCGCTTCCAGTGACCAGTCTGCTTGCAGTAGAAGCACTCAGTTTCAGGCTTAGGTCCAGACTTGGGTTTCTTCTCTTGAGCAGCAACTTTCTTGCCGTTCTTCTTGAAGTTCCCTTTCTTCTTCCCTTTGCCCTTTTTCTTGAAACTAGTGGTTTTGTTAACCATCAACACTTGATGCTCCTTCTTGATTTCTACCTCCGCAGCTTTCAGCATAGCGAAGAGCTCGGGAATAGTCTTGTTCATCCCTTGCATATTATAGTTCATCACAAAGCTCTTGTAGCTTGGTGGCAGTGATTGGAGAATTCTGTCAATGACGCAATCATCCGGAAGTGTAACTCCCAATTGAATCAAGTGATTATTATACCCAGACATTTTGAGTATATGCTCACTGACAGAACTGTTCTCCTCCATCTTGCAGCTATAGAACTTATTGGAGACTTCATATCTCTCAATCTGGGCATTTGCTTGAAATATTAACTTCAACTCCTGGAACATCTCATATGCTCCATGACGTTCAAAACGTCGTTGAAGTCCCGGTTCTAAGCCGTAAAGCATGGCACACTGAACTATTGAGTAGTCATCAGCTTTGCTCTGCCAGACGTTCATAACTTCTGGTGTTGCTCTTGCAGCAGGCCTGGCACTCAGCGGTGCTTCCAGGACGTAATTCTTCTGTGCAGCAATGAGGATAATCCTCAGGTTACGGACCCAGTCCGTGTAATTGCTACCATCATATTTCAACTTTGCTTTCTCAAGGAACGCATTAAAATTCAACGGAACAACAGCACGAGCCATCTATCTACAATCAACATAAACAAGCAAGATACTATCAGGTACTAAGTTCATGATAATTTTTAAGTTCAGTTAATTTACTTAAGAACTCCCACTTAGATAGACATCCCTCTAATCCTCTAAGTGATCACGTGATCCAAATCAACTAAACCATAACCGATCATCACGTGAGATGGAGTAGTTTTCAATGGTGAACATCAATATGTTGATCATATCTGCTATATGATTCACGCTCGACCTTTTGGTCTCCGTGTTCCGAGGCCATATCTGTATATGCTTGGCTCGTCAAGTATAACCTGAGTGTTCCGCGTGTGCAACTGTTTTGCACCCGTTGTATTTGAACGTAGAGCCTATCACACCCGATCATCACGTGGTGTCTCAGCACGAAGAACTTTTGCAACGGTGCATACTCAGGGAGAACACTTCTTGATAATTTAGTGAGAGATCATCTTATAATGCTACCGTCAATCAAAGCAAGATAAGATGCATAAAAGGATAAACATCACATGCAATCAATATAAGTGATATGATATGGCCATCATCATCTTGTGCTTTGTGATCTCCATCTCCGAAGCACCGTCATGATCACCATCGTCACCGGCGCGACACCTTGATCTCCATCGTAGCATCGTTGTCGTCTCGCCAATCTTATGCTTCCACGACTATCACTACCGCTTAGTAATAAAGTAAAGCATTACATCGCGATTGCATTGCATACAATAAAGCGACAACCATATGGCTCCTGCCAGTTGCCGATAACTCGGTTACAAAACATGATCATCTCATACAATAAAATCAGCATCATGCCTTGACCATATCACATCACAACATGCCCTGCAAAAACAAGTTAGACGTCCTCTACTTTGTTGTTGCAAGTTTTACGTGGCTGCTACGGGCTTAAGTAAGAACTCATCTCACCTACGCATCAAAACCACAACGATAGTTCGTCAAATAGACTCCGTTTTAACCTTCTCAAGGACCGGGCGTAGTCACACTTGGTTCAACTAAAGTTGGAGAGGCAGTCTTCCGCAAGCCATCTATGTGCAAAGCACGTCGAGGGAACCGGTCTCGCGTAAGAGTACGCGTAAGGTTAGTCCGGATCGTCTCGTCCAACAATACCGCCGAACCAAAGTATGACATGCTGGTAGGCAGTATGACTTGTATCGCCCACAACTCACTTGTGTTCTACTCGTGCATATAACATCAAACCATAAAAACCTAGGCTCGGATGCCACTATTGGGGAACGCAGTAATTTCAAAAAATTTCCTACGCACACGCAAGATCATGATGATGCATAGCAACGAGGGGGAGAGTCTGATCTACATACCCTAGTAGATCGCAACGGAAGCGTTGACACAACGTAGAGGAAGTAGTCGTACGTCTTCTTCCCGATCCGACCGATCCAAGCACCGTTACTCCGGCACCTCCGAGTTCTTAGCACACGTTCAATTCGATGACATTCCTCGGGCTCCGATCTAGCAAAGCGTCAAGGAAGAGTTCCGTCAGCACGACGGCGTGGTGACGATCTTGATGTACTACCGACGCAGGGCTTCGCCTTAGCACTGTAACGGTATGATCGAGGTGGAATTTGGTTGCAGGGGGCACCGCACACGGCTAAGGAACGATCTCAAGGATCAACTTGTGTGTCTTGGGGTGCCCCCTGCCCCCGTATATAAAGGCCAGGGGCAGGGGGTTCGGCCGGCTAGGAGGGAGGCGCAGGGAGGAGTCCTACTCCCACCGGGAGTAGGACTCCTCCCCTCCAATCCTATTCCAACTAGGACTCTTGGGGGGAAAGGAGAAAGAGGTGGCCGGCCCACCTCTCCTAGTCCTACTAGGACTTGGGGAGGGGGGGCGCCGGCTAGGCTTGTGGGCTGCCTCTTCTCTCTTTTCCACTAAGGCCCAATAGGCCCATTTGCCTCCCGGGGGGTTCCGGTAACCCTCCCGGTAATCCGGTAAAATCCCGATTTCACCCGGAACGCTTCCGGTGCCCAAACATAGGCTTCCAATATATCAATCTTTACGTCTCGACCATTTCGAGACTCCTCGTCATGTCTGTGATCTCATCCGGGACTCCGAACAACCTTCGGTACATCAAAATGCATAAACTCATAATAACTGTCATCGTAACGTTAAGCGTGCGGACCCTACGGTTCGAGAACAATGTAGACATGACCGAGACACGTCTCCGGTCAATAACCAATAGCGGGACCTGGATGCCCATATTGGCTCCTACATATTCTACGAAGATCTTTATCGGTCAGACCGCATAACAACATACGTTGTTCCCTTTGTCATCGGTATGTTACTTTCCCGAGATTCGATCGTCGGTATCCAATACCTAGTTCAATCTCGTTACTGGCAAGTCTCTTTACTCGTTCCGTAATACATCATCTCATAACTAACATCTTAGTTATTATGCTTGCAAGGCTTATGTGATGTGTATTACCGAGAGGGCCCAGAGATACCTCTCCGATAATCGGAGTGACAAACCCTAATCTTGAAATACGCCAACCCAACATCTACCATTGGAGACACCTGTAGTACTCCTTTATAATCACCCAGTTACGTTGTGACGTTTGGTAGTACCCAAAGTGTTCCTCCGGTAAACGGGAGTTGCATAATCTCATAGTTATAGGAACATGTATAAGTCATGAAGAAAGCAATAGCAACATACTAAACGATCGGGTGCTAAGCTAATGGAATGGGTCATGTCAATCAGATCATTCAACTAATGATGTGACCTCGTTAATCAAATAACAACTCTTTGTTCATGGTTAGGAAACATAACCATCTTTGATTAACGAGCTAGTCTAGTAGAGGCATACTAGTGACACTCTGTTGGTTTATGTATTCACACATGTATTATGTTTCCGGTTAATACAATTCTAGCATGAATAATAAACATTTATCATGATATAAGGAAATAAATAATAACTTTATTATTGCCTCTAGGGCATATTTCCTTCACCCTCCCCCTGTGCCCATGGTATTTCCAGAGCGTAGTTATGTATGCGCAACACTGGTTTCGCAAGTTCGCGAGGGCTGGGGTTGGGGCCGCATTGCTACGCTTGCTCGGAACATGCCAGGCGGTCTGGTTGTAGGTTACTCCGGGCGTGCTTGACGATGTCCAGACGTTTAATGGTCGGACTGGAGAATTGCCTTGAGAGGCTGCTTTGTACTTCCGCTGCGATAGCTGCCGTATGCTCCTCCGTTCGGAGAGAGCGTTCGGTGTTTCCATTGACCGTGATGACTCCTCGAGGGCCTGGCATCTTGAGCTTGAGGTATGCATAGTGCGGCACCGCATTGAACTTGGCAAATGCGGTTCGCCCGACCAGTGGGTGATAGCCACGGCGGAACGGGACTATGTCGAAGATTAACTCCTCGCGTCGGAAATTATCCGCAGATCCGAAGACCACTTCAAGTGTAACTGAGCCTATACAATTGGCCTCTACACCTGGTATGACGCCTTTAAAGGTCGTTTTAGTGGGTTTAATCCTCGAGGGGTCGATGCCCATTTTCCGCACTGTATCTTGGTAAAGCAGGTTCAGGCTGCTGCCGCTGTCCATAAGGACTCTAGTGAGGTGAAATCCGTCAATAATTGGGTCTAGAACCAATGCGGCGAATCCGCCATGACGGATGCTAGTGGGGTGGTCCCTTCGATCAAAAGTGATCGGGCAAGAAGACCGTGGGTTGAACTTTGGGGCGACTGGCTCCATCGTGTATACGTCCCTTAGCGCACGCTTCCGCTCCCTCTTGGGGACGTGGGTTGCGTATATCATGTTCACCGTCCGCACTTATGGGGGAAAACCTTTCTATCCACTGTTGTTCAGCGGGCGGGGCTCCTCCTCGTCATCGCTATGCAGCCCCTTGTCTCTACTTTTGGCATTTAACTTGCACGCCTGCTTGAACACCCAACAATCCCGGTTGGTGTGATTGGCTGGTTTTTCGGGGGTGCCATGTATCTGGCATGAGCGGTCGAGTATTCGGTCCAAATTGGACGGGCCCGGAGTATTTCTTTTGAATAGCTTTTTCCGCTGACCGGGTTTAGAGGCTCTGAATCCGGCATTAACTACCGTATCCTCAGCATTGTCGCAGTTAATGCGGTGCTTTTGCTTGTTGCGACATGACCTGCCACTGCTGTCCTTGGTATCCAAATTACCAGGGCTCTTGGTCATGTTATTGCTGCGAGCTAGCCAGCTGTCTTCTCCCGCGCAAAAGCGGGTCATAAGTGTCGTGAGGGATGCCACAGATTTCGGCTTTTCCTGTCCTAGGTGCCGTGCAAGCCACTCGTCACGGATGTTATGCCTGAAGGCTGCTAGGTCCTCTGCGTTCGCACAGTCGACGATTTCATTTTTCTTGGTTAGGAACCGTGTCCAGAATTGTCTGGCCGATTCCTCTGTCTGTTGAATTATGTGGCTAAGGTCATCGACCTCTGGTGGTCACACATAAGTGCCCTGGAAATTGTCGAGGAATGCGGTTTCCAGGTCCTCCCAACAACCAATTGATTCTGCTGGCAAGCTGTTAAGCCAATGCCGAGCTGGTCCTTTAAGCTTGAGTGGGACGTATTTGATGGCGTGTAGGTCATCACCGTGGGCCATGTGGATATGAAGGAGATAGTCCTCGATCCATACCACAAGATCTATTGTGCCATCTTATGATTCGATGTTCACGGGTTTGAAACCCTCAGGGGTTTGATGATCCATTACTTCATCTTTGAAGCATAGTGGGTGTGCGGCGCCTCTGTATTGGGCTATATCACGACGCAGCTCAAACGAGCTTTGTCTACTGTGTTCGGCCCGGCCGGATTTACTATATCCGGAGTGACGATTACTGTCTCGTGCCGTGGGGCGCCCACGCAATCCGTAGATTGATCTTGTTTGCCTTGCCTTGTCCTCCAATATATCTCGCAGGTCTGGCGCATTTTCCTGTGCCTTTGTATTTTTTGAGCGGCGCCGGGGTGCGACTTGAGTGGAGGGCCAAGAGGCCTCTCTGTCATGGCCACGGGGTGGCCGGTCGGCCGCATCATGCGCTGGTGATGTAGGTTTACGTGCTTCCTCCTCTAATCGGGGTAGCAACCTGCGCTTTGGGTAGCTCTTGGAGGGGCGTTCGAGTTCATACTCTTCGGCCGCAAGGACTTCAGTCCATCTGTCGGCTAGCAAATCTTGATCAGCTATAAGCTGTTGCTGTTTTTTCTTGAGGCTGCTCGCCGTGGCCTTAAGCCTGCATTTGAAACGCTCTTGTTCGACGGGATCCTCCAGCACGACAAATTCGTCGTCGTCGAGGCTTGCCTCGTCTTCGGAGGGAGGCATATAATTATCGTCCTCGACCTCTCTGTCTGCCGTTCTCTCATGAGGGCTGGCTTCTCCATCCTCCTGTGCTGAATCTTGCTGGAGGTGTTTGTCTTCGGCACTGTCCGGGGTGTTATTATCTCCCGTGCCGGAATCACCGTTTTTGCTTTGGCGGGATTTAGAGCGGCGCCGCTGACGCCGACGCTTAGGCTGCTTCTTGGAGGGGTCATCCTCCGCTGTTCCATCGCCATTGCCTTCTTTTGGGGTGTCCACCATGTATATATCATATGACGAGGTGGCTTTCCAATGCCCTATAGGCGCTGGTTCTTGATCGTCTCCTGCATCGGCATCCATACCGTTGATGTCTTCGGAGTTGAAGTCGAGCATGTCGGTTAAATCATCGACAATGGCTATGAAGTGGGTGGTGGGTGGGCTTTGAATTTCTTCATCATCTGCATCCCAACCTTGCTGACCATAGTCTGGCCAGGGCTCTCCTGATAAAGAGAGAGACTTTAGTGAATTCAGAATATCACCGAAGGGCGAGTGCTGAAAGATGTCTGCGGCGGTGAACTCCATGATCGGCGCCCAATCGGGTTCGATCGGTAGGGGCACGGAGGGCTCGGAGTCTGGAGAGGAGTCCGGCTCCTTGGAGTCACGGGCTTCGCAGAGAATAGGGCTGGTGTTCGGCTCGATCGCCGTAGAGATTGCAGCCCCCGAGGCGGTGTCCAACCACCCATCCTCGATTGGCACATTTGGCTCCGAATTAAGGGTCGGGGCTGATGCGGGTGGGGCCTCCAGGGCACTGTTCAGTGGCAGAGCTAGATCATGCCCATCGTGACAGTGCGGCATGCTCGGCTGCGGCTCGAATTCGTCGAAGATCAAGTCTCCGCGGAGGTCGGCCATGTAGCTCAAACTTCCAAATCTGACCTGATGGCCAAGGGCGTAGCTTTCGATCTGCTCCAGATGGCCAAGCGAATTGGCCCGTAGCACAAAGCCGCCAAATATGAAGACCTGTCCGGGGAGAAAGGTCTCACCCTGGATCGCATCGCTGTTAATGGTCGGAGAAGCCATCGGGCCTAAAAGTGACGACACAGAGGAACTCTCAATGAAAGCACCAATGTCGGTGTCAAAACCGGCGGATCTCGGGTAGGGGGTCCCGAACTGTGCGTCTAGGCGGATGGTAACAGGAGACAAGAGACACGATGTTTTACCCAGGTTCGGGCCCTCTCGATGGAGGTAAAACCCTACGTCCTGCTTGATTAATATTGATGATATGGGTAGTACAAGAGTAGATCTACCACGAGATCAAGGAGGCTAAACCCTAGAAGCTAGCCTATGGTATGATTGTTGTTCGTCCTACGGACTAAAACCCTCCGGTTTGTATAGACACCGGAGAGGGCTAGGGTTACACAGAGTCGGTTACAATGGTAGGAGATCTACATATCCGTATCGCCAAGCTTGCCTTCCACGCCAAGGATAGTCCCTTCTGGACACGGGACGAAGTCTTCAATCTTGTATCTTCATAGTCCAGGACTCCGGCCGAAGGTATAGTCCGGCTATCTGAACACCCCCTAATCCAGGACTCCCTCAGTGACCTTTCGGGAAGTTTGACCACGAAGTGCGATTTGACCTGAGATTAAGCATATTAACCAAAGATTAAGCCATACTAACTGGAGATTAAGAAAAAAATAAAAAAAATTGATTTTTTATTAGTATCCGGTATACTAATGGCGCACTAGTAGTGCGTCATTAGTAGGCAAAACTGGTGCGCCACTAGTAGGCCTTTTCCTAGTAGTGCGCCCCCTACCTCGTGGCCTCCTCTTTTGTGTCTTGACGTTGGGTCCAAGTCTCCTGGATCATGTTCGGTGAGAAAATCACGTTCCCGAAGGTTTCATTCCGTTTGGACTTCGTTTGATATTCCTTTTCTTCGAAACCCTGAAATAGGAAAAAAACAACAATTCTGGGTTGGGCCTTCGGTTAATAGGTTAGTCCCGAAAATAATATAAAAGTGGATAATAAAGCCTAATAATGTCCAAAACAGTAGATAATATAGCATGGAGCAATCAAAAATTATAGATACGTTGGAGACGTATCAAGCATCCCCAAGCTTAATTCCTGCTCGTCCTCGAGTTGGTAAATGATAAAAACAGAATTTTTGATGCGGAGTGCTACTTGTTATAATTTTAATGTAATTCTTCTTAATTGTGGTATGAATATTCAGATTCGAAAGATTCAAGACAAAAGTTCATATTGATATAAAAATAATAATACTTCAAGCATACTAACAAAGCAATTATGTCTTCTCAAAATAACATGGCCAAAGAAAGTCCATCCCTACAAAATTATATAGTTTAGTCATGCTCCATTTTCGTCACACAAGAATGGTCTCATCATGCACAACCCCGATGTCAAGCCAAGCAATTGTTTCATACCTTAGCAAACTCACACCTATAAACTTTCACACAATATGTGAGCGCGAGCCATGGACATAGCACTATGGGTGGAATAGAATATGATGATGGGGGTTATGTGGAGAAGATAAAAAGGGAGAAAGTCTCACATCAATGAGGCTAATCAATGGGCTATGGAGATGCCCACCGATTGATGTTAATGCAAGGAGTAGGGATTGCCATGCAACAGATGCACTAGAGCTATAAATGTATGAAAGCTCAACAAAAGAAACTAAGTGGGTGTGCATCCAACTTGCTTGCTCACGAAGACCTAGGGCAGTTGAGGAGGCCCATTGTTGGAATATACAAGCCAAGTTCTGTAATGAAAATTTCCCACTAGTATATGAAAGTGACAAAACAAGAGACTCTCTATCATGAAGGTTATGGTGCTACTTTGAAGCACAAGTGTGGCAAAGGATAGTAACATTGTCCCTTCTCTCTTTTTCTCTCATTTTTTTATTTATGCCTTTTTCTTTTTTTATATGGCCTTTCTCCTTTTATTTATTTATTTATTTCCTCACTTGGGACAATGCTCTATAAAATGATGATCATCACACTTCTATTTATTTACAACTCGATGCTAGAACAAAAGATGACTCTATGTGAATGCCTCCGGTGGTCTACCGGGATATGCAATGAACCAAGAGTGACATGTATGAAATAATTATGAACTGTGGCTTTGCCACAAATACTATGTCAACTACATGATCATGCTAAGCAATATGACAATGATGAATGTGTCATGATAAACGGAATGGTGGAAAGTTGCATGGAAATATATCTCGGAATGGCTATGGAAATGCCGTAATAGGTAGCTATGGTGGCTGTTTTGAGGAATATATAAGGAGGTTTATGTGTGAAAGAGCGTATCATATCACGGGGTTTGGATGCACCGGTGAAGTTTGCACCAACTCTCAATGTGAGAAAGGGCAATGCACGATACCCAGGCTACCAATGATGGAAGGGTGAGAGTGTGTATAATGTATGGACTCAACATTAGTCATAAAGAACTCACATACTTATTGCAAAAATCTACAAGTCATCAAAAACCTCGGCACTACGCGCATGCTCCTAGGGGGGTAGATTGGTAGGAAAAGACCATCGGTCGTCCCCGACCGCCACTCATAAGGAAGACAATAAAAAAACACCTCATGTTTCAAATTTGTTACACAACATTTACCATACGTGCATGCTACAGGACTTGCAAACTTCAACACAAGCATTTCTCAAATTCACAACTACTCAACTAGCACGACTTTGATATTATTACCTCCATATCTCAAAACAATCATCAAGCATCAAACGTCTCTTAGTATTCAAAACACTCCTTGGATTTTTTTACTAATATTGAACACCTAGAATATTAGGATTATTTAAGAAAATTACCATGCTATTTAAGACTCTCAAAAATATTCTAAGTGAAGCATGATAGATCAATAGTTTCTATAAAACAAATCCACCACTGTGCACTAAAAGATATAAGTGAACTACTAGAGCAAAACTATATAACTCAAAAGATATAAGCGAAGCACATCGAGTATTCTAACAAATTCCAAATCATGTATGGCTCTCTCAAAAGGTGTGTACAGCAAGTATGATGGTGGTAAACTAACAAATAAAGACTCAAATAATACAAGACGCTCCAAGCAAAACACATATCATGTGGTGAATAAAAATATAGCTCCAAGTAAAGTTACCGATAGAAGTAGACGAAAAGACGGGATGCCTTCCGGGGCATGCCCAAGCTTTGGCTTTTAGGTGTCCTTATATTATCTTGGGGGTGCCATGGGCATCCATAAGCTTAGGCTCTTGCCACTCCTTGTTCCATAATCCATCAAATCTTTACCCAAAATTTGAAAACTTCACAACACAAAACTTAAAGTAGAAAATCTCGTGAGCTCCGTTAGCGAAAGAAAACAAAAGACCACTTCCAGGTACTGTAATGAACTCATTCTTTACTTATATTGGTGTTAAACCTACTTTATTCCAACTTCTCTATGGTTTATAAACTATTTTACTAGCCATAGATTCATCAAAATAAGCAAACAACACACGAAAAACAGAATCTGTCAAAAACAGAACAGTCTGTAGTAATCTGTAGCTAGCGCAAGATCTGAAACCCCAAAAATTCTAAAATAAATTTCTGGACGTGGGGAATTTATCTATTAATCATATGCAAAAAGAATTAACTAAATAGAACTTTCCAAATATAAATGGCAGCAGTTCTCATGAGCGCTAACGTTTCTGTTTTTTAAAGCAAGATTAACAAGACTTTCCCCAAGTCTTCCCAACGGTTCTACTTGACACAAACACTAATTAAACACAAAAAGCACAACCTAAACAGAGGATAAATAAATTATTTATTACTAAATAGGGGCAAAAAGCAAGGAATAAAAATAAAATTGGGTTGCCTCCTAACAAGCGCTATCCTTTAACGCCCCTCGCTACGCATAAAAAGCAAGGATAGATCTAGGTATTGCCATCTTTGGTAGGCAATCCATAAGTGGATCTCATAATAGATTCATAAGGTAATTTAATTTATTTCTAGCAAAGTGTTCCATGCCTTTCCTTAACGGAAATTGGAATCTAATATTTCCTCCCTTCATATCAATAATTGCACCAATCGTTCTAAGGAATGGTCTACCAAGATTAATAGGACATGAAGGATTGCAATCTATGTCAAGAAAAATAAAATCTACGGGCACATAATTCCTATTTGCAACAATAAGAACATCATTAATTCTTCCCATAGGTTTCTTAATAGTGGAATCCAAAAGGTGCAAGTTTAGAGATCCATCATCAAAATCACGGAAACCTAACAAATCACACAAAGTTTTTGGAATCGTGGAAACACTAGCACCCAAATCACACAAAGCATAGCATTCATGATCTTTAATTTTAATTTTAATAGTTGGTTCCCACTCATCATAAAGTTTTCTACGGATAGAAACTTCCAATTCAAGTTTTTCTTCATAAGATTGCATCAAGACATCAACGATATGTTTAGTGAACGCTTTATTTTGACTATAAGCATGAGGAGAATTTAGCACGGATTGCAACAAGGAAATACAATCGATCAAAGATCAATTTTCATAATTAAATTCCTTGAAATCCAAAATAGTGGGTTTAGCAACATCTAGGGTTTTAATTTCTTCGATCCGACTTTCATCAATTTTAGCATTAGGATCTAAAAACTCCGAATTCTTGGAACACCTTCTAGCTTTTCGCAGTTCCTCTGGTTGTGGGGACGGGCTATTGACCTCCCTTATGGCTTTTCGCAGTTCCTGCCGTAAAATAGCAAGGTGAGTACCTACGACAAAGAATGTGGGAAGAATGGGAGTAAGGAGATATAACTCACCCAGCTTGGAGGGTTGTACATGGAGAACCCATCCCGTGTCTTGATGCGGATGAACTCCTCTTCCTCTCCCTTAAACAGCTCGGACAGGATTTTTGCTAAAGCAGCAGCGTTGTCCGGACCCTTACATCCGCAACGGGTGGCATCGTCTTCCCCGTTAAAACACCACAGTGGGTGCCCTCGATATTGAAGTGGTTGCACTCCCCGCATTATGCATATTGACATAACCTCGATTATTGTCAATCCTGATTGAGTCAGCACTTTAATCAGGTTCATCAGGTAACGGACTTCTCCATTTTCTTCCTCCTGGGGCTCTGTGGGCGCCAGCTTCGGTGTTTCTTTAGAGGAGCGTTTTTGAGCTCAGGAAGACCCCACCGAACAGGGTCCGGAAGGGGGACGTCCTCCATATAAAACCATTCCGAAGGCCAATCCTCGGACGTCTTCTTCGGAGTACCGGACAAATATCCGGTTTCGGCGATGCGCCATATTTCGGCTCCGCGCACTTGATAAAGTGACCCCTCCTGTGTGCGGGGGACAAGGCAAAATAACCTTGTCCACAGCTCGAAATGAGCCTCGCAGCCCAGGAATAACTCACAGAGGGCAACATAGCCGGCGATGTGTAATATGGAAGCAGGGGTGAAATTATGTAGTTGGAGGCCGTAAAACTCGAGGAGCCCACGGAGGAACGGATGAATTGGAAATCTGAGTCCCCTTAATAAGTAAGGAATAAGGCATACCCGCTCCCCCGTAGAGGGGCTGGGGAAGCTCTCCGCTTGCTCCCCGCCATTGTAGGTGGCGAGCCCGACTCGGACGAGAACCATATACGCTGGAGGGAGAAATCCCTTAGTCTGTAGTTCGACTAATCGACTGTGTGGGACAGAACACCTCTCCCAATCACCGTACTTAGGGCTACGGGGGCAGGAGGAGGAGCTGCGAAGGTCGGCCATGCTGGAGTGGATTTTTCCGAAGCACGCTCTGATGGATTCTCGCTGGGGGAGAATGATATGGATTGGATCTAAGAATCCCCATCCCTTTAATAGACAATTTATTTATCTGGCTAGGGGGGCGAATGTAAAAATTCCCTGGCTCCTCGTATTCATTCAACGCGTGGAAGATAGCCCTTATTCGGCACAGAAGCCAAGAAGTCCAACATTTATGGGGCCGGACACTGCTTAACAAACATTCGAAATTTGGAGAAGAACCCGCCTTGCAATGCCGAAGACAATACCGCATGTCGGACTTGGCATCATTGAAGCCTGGTTCGGGGGCTACTGAGGTAGTCCTGGATTAGGGGGTCTCCGGACAGCTGGACTATATCCTTTGGCCGGACTGTAGGACTATGAAGATACAAGATTGAAGACTTCGTCCCGTGTCCGGATGGGACTCTACTTGGCGTGGAAGGCAAGCTAGGCAATACGGATATGTATATCTCCTCCTTTGTAACCGACCTTGTGTAACCCTAGCCCCCTCCAATGTCTATATAAACCGGAGGGTTTTAGTCCGTAGGACAACATACAATCATACCATAGGCTAGCTTCGAGGGTTTAGCCTCCCCGATCTCGTGGTAGATCAACTCTTGTACTACTCATATTATCAAGAATAATCAAGCAGGACGTAGGGTTTTACCTCCATCAACAGGGCCCGAACCTGGGTAAAACATCGTGTCCCCTACCTCCTGTTACCATTCGCCTTATACACACAGTTCGGGACCCCGTACCCGAGATCCGATGGTTTTGACACCGACACCTTATATTCAATTTACTTATAATCGTTCATCGCATTCTACTACTAAGATGTGCCCTTTTGAAATTGTGTGTGGTTTCCTACCTCGTGCACCTACTGATTTGTTGCCTCTTCCATCTTCGGAGAAGGTTAATTTTGATGCTAAAGAACATGCTGAATTGATTTTAAAAATGCATGAGTTAACTAAGGAAAACATTGAGCGTATGAATGCTAAATATAAACTTGCTGGAGATAAGGGTAGAAAACATGTTGTGTTTGCACCTGGAGATCTTGTTTGGTTACATTTGCGTAAGGATAGATTTCCTAATTTGCGCAAATCAATGTTAATGCCACGTGTTGATGGTCCTTTTAAGGTGTTAGAGAAAATAAATGATAATGCATATAAACTTCAGTTGCCTGCAGATTTTGTTGTTAGTCCCACTTTCAACATTGCAGATTTGAAGCCTTATTTGGATGAGGAAGATGAGCTTCCATCGAGGACAACTTCATTTCAAGAAGGGGAGGATGATGAGGACATCAATACCATTGTTACACCCCACAACCCCTGCTGCTATACATACTGGACCAATTACTAGAGCTCGCAAACACCAATTGAATTACCAGGTACTTTCGTTTCTTGGTAATTATTCTAATGCTCAAGTGAAGAAGCCCAAGTCTGGTCCTAAGCTTGAGACTAAGTGCTTCTACTGCAAAGGGTCTGGTCACTCGAAGCGGAACTACCCCAAGTGATTGGCGGATAAGAAGGATGGCAAAGTGAACATAAGTATATTTGATATACATGTTATTGATGTGTACTTTACTAGTGTATATAGCAACCCGTCAGTATTTGATACTAGTTCAGTTACTATGATTAGTAACTTGAATCGGGAGTTGTGGAATGAACAAAGACTAGTTAAGGGTGAGGTGACGATGTGTGTTGGAAGTGGTTCCAAGATTGATATGATCATCATCACACACTCCCTATACTTTCGGGATTAGTGTTGAACCTAAATAAGTGTTATTTGGTGTTTGCATTGAGCATGAATATGATTTGATCATGTTTATTGTAATACGATTATTCATTTAAGTAAGAGACTAAATTGTTGTTCTGTTTACATGAATAAAACCTTATATGGTTACACACCCAATGAAAATGGTTCATTGGATCTCGATCGTAGTGATACACATATTCATAATATGGAAACCAAAAGATGCAAAGTTAATAATGATAGTGCAACTTATTTGTGGCACTGCCATTTAGGTCATATTGGTGTAAAGCACATCAAGAAACTCCATGCTGATGGGATTTTGGAATCACTTGATTATGAATCACTTGGTGCTTGCGAACCATGCCTTATGGGCAAGATGACTAAAGACTCCGTTCTCCGGGACAATGGAGCGAGCAATAGATTTGTTGGAAATCATACATACTGATGTATGTGGTGCGATGAATATTAAAGCTCGCGACAAGTATCATTATTTTCCGACCTTCACAGATGATTTAAGCAGATATGAGTATATCTACTTGATGAAACATAAGTCTGAGAAGTTCAAAGTATTCAGAGTGAAGTGGAAAATCATCATGACAAGAAAATAAAGTTTCTACGATCTAATCGCAGAGACGAATATTTGAGTTACGAGTTTGGTCTTCAATTAAAACAATGTGGAATAGTTTCACAAACTCATGCAACCTGGAACACCACAACATAATGTTGTGTCCGAACGTCATAACCGTACTTTATTGGATATAGTACAATCTATGATGTTTCTTACCGATTTACCAATATCGTTTTGGGATCATGCATTAGAGACAGTTGCATTCACGTTAAAAAGGGGCACCATCTAAGTCCGTTGAGATGACACAATCTGAACTGTCGTTTGGCAAGAAACCAAAGTTGTCGTTTCTTAAAGTTTGGGGTTGTGATGCTTATATGAAAAAGTTTCATCCTGATAAGCACAAACCCAAGTCGGAGAAATGTGTCTTCATAGGATACCCAAAGGAGACAGTTGGGTACACCTTCTATCACAGATCCGAAGGCAAGATATTCGTTGCTTAGAATGGATCCTTTCTAGAGAAGGAGTTTCTCTCGAAAGAAGTGAGTGGGAGGAAAGTAGAACTTGATGAGGTAACTGTACCTGCTCCCTTATTGGAAAGTAGTTCATCACAGAAAACGGTTTCTATGACACCTACACCAATTAGTGAGGAAGTTAATGATGATGATCATGAAACTTCAGATCAAGTTATTACTGAACCTCGTAGATCAACCAGAGTAAGATCCGCACCAGAGTGGTACGGTAATCCTGTTCTGGAAATCATGCTACTAGATTATGATGAACCTACGAACTATGAAGAAGCGATGGTGAGCCCAGATTCCACAAAATGGCTTGAAGCCATAAAATCTGAGATGGGATCCATGTATGAAAACAAAGTATGGACTTTGGTTGACTTGCCCGATGATCGGAAAGCAATTGAAAATAATTGGATCTTCAAGAGGAAGACGGACGCTGATAGTAGTGTTACTATCTACAAAGCTAGAATTGTCGCAAAAAGGTTTTCGACAAGTTCAAGATGTTGATTGCGATGAGAGTTTCTCACTCATATCTATGCTTAAGTCTGTCCGAATCATGTTAGCAATTGCCGCATTTTATGAAATCTGGCAAATGGATAAACAAAGCTGCATTCCTTAATGGATTTCTTAAAGAAGAGTTGTATATGATGCAACCAGAAGGTTTTGTCAATCCTAAAAGTGTTAACAAAATATGCAAGCTCCAGCGATCCATCTGTGGCTGGTGCAAGCATCTCAGAGTTGGAATATGCGCTTTGATGAGATGATCAAAGTATATAGTTTTATACAAACTTGTGGTGAAGCCTGTATTTACAAGAAAGTGAGTGGGAGCACTACAACAGTTCGTACAAGTATATGTGAATGACATATTATTGATAGGAAATAATGTAGAATTATTCTGCAAAGCATAAAGGAGTGTTTGAAAGAAGTTTTTCAAAGAAATACCTCGGCGAAGCTGCTTACATATTAAGCATCAAGATCTATAGAGATAGATCAAGATGCTTGATAAGTTTTTTCAATGAGTACATACCTTGACAATATTTTGAAGTAGTTCAAAATGGAACAGTCAAAGAAAAGAGTTCTTGGCTGTGTTACAAGGTGTGAAATTGAGTAAGACTCAAAGCCCGACCATGGCAGAAGATAGAAAGAGAATGAAAGTCATTCCCTATGCCTCAGCCATAGGTTCTATAAAGTATGCCATGCTGTGTACCAGATCTATTGTATACCCTACACTATGTTAAGCAAGGGAGTACAATAGTGATTTAAGAGTAGATCACTGGACAGCGGTCAAAATTATCCTTAGTGGAATAAGGATATGTTTCTCGATTATGGACGTGACTAAAAGGTTCATCGTAAAAGGTTACGTCGATGCAAGTTTTGACACTAATCTAGATGACTCTAAGTCTTAATCTAGATACATATTGAAAGTGGGAGCAATTAGCTAGAGTAGCTCCGAGCAGAGTATTGTTGACATAGAAATTTGCAAAATACATATGGATCTGAATGTGGCAGACCCATTGACTAAACTTCTCTCACAAGCAAACCATGATCACACCTTAGTACTCTTTGGGTGTTAATCACATAGCGATGTGAACTAGATTATTGACTCTAGTAAACCCTTTGAGTGTTGGTCACATAACCAAGTGAACTATGGTTGTTAATCACATGATGATGTGAACTATTGGTGTTAAATCACATGGTGATGTGAACTAGATTATTGACTCTAGTGCAAGTGGGAGACTGAAGGAAATATGCCCTAGAGGCAATAATAAAGTTATTATTTTATTTCCCTATATCATGATAAATGTTTATTATTCATGCTAGAATTGTATTATCCGGAAACATAAAACTTGTGTGAATACATAGACAAACTAAACGTCACTAGTGTGCCTCTACTTGACTAGCTCGTTAATCAAAGATGGTTATGTTTCCTAACCATAGACATGTGTTGTCATTTGATTAACAGGATCACGTCATTAGGAGAATGATGTGATTGACATGACCCATTCCATTAGCTTAGCACCCGATCGTTTAGTATGTTGCTATTGCTTTCTTCATGACTTATACATGTTCCTATGACCATGAGATTATGCAACTCCCGTTTGCCGGAGGAACACTTTGTGTGCTCCCAAACGTCACAACATAACTGGGTGATTATAAAGGAGCTCTACAGGTGTCTCCAAAGGTACATGTTGGGTTGGCGTATTTCGAGATTAGGATTTGTCACTCCGATTGTCGGAGAGGTATCTCTAGGCCTTGCAAGCATTGCAACTAATGAGTTAGTTGCAAGATGATGTATTACGGAACGAGTAAAGAGACTTGCCGGTAACGAGATTGAACTAGGTATTGAGATACCGACGATCGAATCCCGGGCAAGTAACATACCGATGACAAAGGGAACAACGTATGTTGTTATGCGGTCTGACCGATAAAGTTCTTCGTGGAATATGTAGGAGCCAATATGAGCATCCAGGTTCCGCTATTGGTTATTGACCGGAGACGTGTATCGGTCATGTCTACATTGTTCTCGAACCCGTAGGGTCCCCACGCTTAAGGTTTCGATGACAGTTATATTATGAGTTTACAAGTTTTGATGTACCGAAGGAGTTCGGAGTCCCGGATGAGATCAGGGACATGACGAGGAGGCTCAAAATGGTCGAGACATAAAGATCGATATATTGGACAACTATATTCGGACATCGGAAAGGTTCCGAGTGGTTCGGGTATTTTTCGGAGTACCGGGGAGTTACGGGAATACGGGGGAAGAAGTATATGGGCCTTATTGGGCTTTAGGGGATAGGGAGAGGCAGGCCGCCCCCCCCCCATTGACTAGTCTGAATTGGACTAGGGGGAGGGGCGGCGCCCCCTCCTTCCTTCTCTTCCCTCTTCCCTTTCCTTGTCTCCTACTCCTACTACTTGGAAGGACTCCTAGTTGGACTAGGAAAGGGGGAATCCTACTCCCGGTGGGAGTAGGACTCCCCTAGGGCGCGCCATAGAGAAGGCTGGCCCTCCCCTCCTCCACACCTTTATATACGGGGGCAGGGGGAACCCCATAGACACACAAGTTGATCCTCGTGATTGTTTTCTTAGCCGTGTGCGGTGCCCCCTTCCACCATAGTCCTCGATAATATTGTAGTAGTGCTTAGGCGAAGCTCTGCGACAGTAGAACATCAAGATCGTCACCACGCCGTCGTGCTGACGGAACTCTTCCCCGACACTTTGCTGGATCGAAGTCCGGGGATCATCATCGAGCTGAACGTGTGCTAGAACTCGGAGGTGCCGTAGTTTCGGTGCTTGATCGGTCGGGCCGTGAAGACGTACGACTACATCAACCGCGTTGTCATAACGCTTCCGCTTTCGGTCTACGAGGGTACATGGACAACACTCTTGTCGGTGTTCTGGGAACGGGGGTCCCCAGACTTGCCTGCCTGCGGCCTGCGGCATGGCTCAAAGGGCGGCCCAGCACGGCCCATCTTCACCAACACAGACCCAAGACCCTCGCGAGGGGCCAAGCCTCGCGGGGTGGACGACACGGAGCTTTCTCAGACACGGCCTCATCAGGCTGGCTCGCAAGGAGGCGGAGAGATCAAGGCGGGGTACGTCACGAGGTGCTCGTGACGCAAGACATGACGACCAAGGGCGCCAGGCGGGTGCCAGCCCGTGCAATGTCCTCCTTTCCCCTTTGGTGCCAAGAGGGCAAGCGCAGCCGCGGAGTATCGAGGCATCAGGCAAAGGTTGCCATTTCGGTGCAACGAGACCAAGACCAGGAGGACTGTAAGACGGAGGTCATCGTGGAGCCCAAGACGTCATCACCACCAAAGCTTTGTGCAGGCGAAGACTACTTTTGTCAGGATAGCTGGTACTAGCTGTCCCCTTTCAAATTAGCCCGCCATTGTTGGCTCCCTTCCCGCTCGATATTTGGGAAGAGGACCAGGGCCTCTATAAATAGGACTAGCCACCATAGTAGGAGGGGGGATCGAAATCCGAGAGAGAGAAGGGTGACTGAACTCCTCCCAGCAGTTCATCGCCCCAGCCAAGGACAGACCCTCGCGAGGCTGTTCTTCCTTGTACTGTTCATCATCATCAGCCCAAGAGGCAATCCACCACACCACACACTGGAGTAGGGTATTACACCACAACAGTGGCCTGAACCAGTATAAACCCTGTGTCTCTTGTGTTGTTCTTTCCATAGCTTAGATCTTAGCAAGGCGGAGGGGTGCAGGTAGGTAGGAGGCGAAATCTTCGTGCGCACCCCAATGTTCGAACCTCAAGGGTCTGCCGAAACCCGAAATCCGACATTTGGCGCGCCAGGTAGGGGTGCACCAGAGTTTTCTCTTCTGCCACCTCCACGGCCTGCCTCGCGATGAGTAGCGCGTCGCCCGCTCCGGCCGCCGGTGCCAGCACGGGGGCCACGGGACTCCGCGCCCTGGCCCCAGCCCGGCAGCGGGTACGGTGGCCGGTCGATTTCAAGCCAACGACGCCGCCGTGCTACGGCGGCACAACAGATCCGCTGGCCTTCTTGCTGGCGAAAGAGGAGGCCCTCCTCGAACCCGGAGGTGACGATAGGGTCATGGCCAACTGCCTCCCCATGGCCCTCACCGGCGCTCCACGCACATGGCTGCCCCACCTGCCGGCAGCCTCCGTGGCCTCCTGGGAAGAGCCCCGCGGCCTCTTCCCCGCCAATCACGCTACACCAACACCCCCGGTCGTCGCGGCCCTCCTGGGCGGCTCACAGGCGCCGCCTACAGGTCACCACGTCAAGCCGTTCATCCGTCGAGTCAGCGCCGCTTCCACACGGCAGGGGCCTCTCCCGGACCGGGCGGCGCCCAAGGCCGGCCTGACCTTCAGCTTGGAGGACTACCCCTCCAACTCAGCCTGCTCGGGTGCGCTCCCCATGCTGTGCACCCCCACCATCTGCCACGTGGCCATCACCAGAACTCTCATCGATGGCGGTGCGGGCCTCAGCGTGCTCTCAGTCGAGTCCTTCAACCTCCTCTGCATACCCCTGGAACGGCTGCAGCCCAGCCGGCCCTTCTCAGGCATTGGGGGCGGGTCATCCAGCTCTTTGGGACAGACCCGGCTCCCAGTAACCTTCGGCACCTACAACAACTTCCGCATGGAGCTGGTCGACTTCGACATCGCCCCCATCGGCCTCCTCTACAACGCCATCCTCGGCTACCCAGCGCTGGCCTAGTTCATGGCCGCGACGCACCTGGCGTACAACCTCATGAAGATGCCCGGGAGCAGCGGTGTCATCACCGTACACGGGGACACCGGAGATGCGCTGCGGGTGCTCAAGCTCGCCTTCAAGACGGTGGCGCAGGCACAGCCCGCCGACTTGGAGACCCCCGAGCCCAAGGGGGCTGCACCCGCCAAGAAGAAACAGTTGTTCACCCAAGACAAGGCAGAAACCAAGCAGATACCCGTCGATGAGGACGGGTCCACCAATGCCACTTTCACCATAGGCGCCAACCTCGGACCCGAGCAGGACGAGGCCCTGGTCGGGTTCCTGCGCGCAAACAAGAAGTTATTCGCTTGGGAGCCTGACCAGTTGGCAGGGATCCCTAGGAGTGTAATCGAGCATCACCTCAACGTGTGCCCCAACGTGCGCCCTGTGAAGCAGAAGGCCAGGCGGTAATCCACAGAAAAGCAGGCCTTCATTGTCCAAGAGACCCGCAAATTGGAAGCCGCCGGGGTCATTCGCGAGGTCCGATGCCTGGATTGGTTGGCCAACCCTGTCGTTGTGCCAAAGAAGGGAGGGAAGGAGCGCATGTGTGTTGACTTCACCAACCTCAACAAAGCATGCCCGCAAGATCCGTTCCCGCTCCCCCGCATCGACCAGATCATCGATTCCACCGCGGAATGCGATCTACTATGCTTCTTGGATGCTTTCTCTGGGTATCACCAGATCAAGATGGTGGTAGAAGACGTTGAAAAGACAACTTTCCTATCCCCGTGTGGGGTGTACTACTACACATGCATGCCATTCGGGCTGCGTAACGCAGGGGCGACCTTTCAGCGGCTAATGCACATCACCTTTGGCCCGCAGCTCAGGAAGAATGTTGAAGCTTACGTCGATGACACTGTGGTAAAGTCTCGGGAGGCCAGGACCCTGATACAAGACCTGGAGGAAACCTTCGCGAGCCTCAACGCGGTGAACCTACGGCTCAACCCAGAGAAGTGTGTGTTCGGAGTCCCCTCGGGCAAGCTCTTGGGTTTCCTCGTGTCCCATCGAGGCATCGAGGCTAACCCGGAAAAGGTCAAGGCGGTGGAAGACATGAGCCCGCCAAAGACCCTCAGAGAAATGCAGAAGCTCACTGGGCGCGTGACCGCGCTGGGGCGCTTCATCTGCAAGTTGGGGGAACGAGCGCTGCCCTTCTTCCAGCTAATGAAGAAAAAGGGGCCCTTTGAGTGGACAGAAGAGGCCGACAAGGCGTTCCAGGATCTCAAGAGATACCTGACCAGCCCACCCGTCATGGTGGCTCCGCGCCCTCAAGAGCCCCTGGTGCTTTACCTCGCCGCCACTCCCTACTCCGCCAGCGCAACCCTGGTGGCGGTTAGAGAGGAGTGTCGAATCAAAACCGCGCCAGCAGCCCGGGACAAGGCAGAACAGGAACAAGGAAGGCCCACAGAAACCGCCACCGTGGCTGAGGAGGATCAGCCGCCGCAGAGGAGTGCACCGGAGGTGGAAGAGGCCCCTCTCCCAGAAGGCCAGCCTCAGGAGGCCTCATCGCCTCAAGAGGCGCCAGGGTCTCCGAAGGGAGCCACCAACACTGACGCACCCAACCTCGTTGAGCACCCAGTGTACTTCGTTAGCACGGTGTTGCGGGATGCGAGGGCACGGTACCCCATGCCTCAGAAACTCCTCCTCGCGCTACTGGTGGCCTCGCGCAAGTTGCGGCACTATTTCCAGGGTCACCCCATCAACGTCGTCTCGTCATACCCCCTGGAGAGAGTGCTGAGGAGCCCTAACTCAGCTGGAAGGGTCGCTGAGTGGAACATAGAACTACAAGTGTTTCAGCTCGAATTCAGCACGACCAGGGTCATCAAGGGAGCAGCGTTGGCAGATTTTGTGGCAGAATGGATGGAGGCACCAGGCCTCAAGGCCGACGAGGATTGGTCCCTCTCCCCGGGAAGCAAGGCGCCAGATGGCTGGGTCATGTACTTCGATGGGGCGTTTTCTAAGCGTGGCGCTGGGGCTGGGGCGGTGCTTATATCGCCCACTCAGGACAAGCTCTACTACGCTGTGCAGCTCTGTTTCCAGCAAGGTGAAAAGGTCTCCAACAACATAGCGGAGTATGAAGGTTTAATAGCGGGCTTGAAGGCCGCAGCTGCCCTGGGAGTGAAACGTCTCACCATCAAGGGCGATTCGCAACTGCTTGTCAATTTCGCCAACAAGGTGTACGAGCCGAAAGATGAGCACATGGAAGCCTACCTTGCGGAGGTCCGCAAGATGGAGAAGCAATTTTGGGGGTTGGAGTTGCAGCATGTGCCCCGTGGCACCAATCAGGATGCCGACGACATCGCCAAACGGGCGTCCAGGCAGTTACCTCAGGAGCCTGGCGTTTTCGAGGAGCGGCTCTTCAAGCCCTCGGCCCTGCTGTCAATGTCAAACACAGCTCAGCCTTGGGAGGAGCTCCCCCAGCCACCAGCCTCAGGAGCTCCGACCTGCGGCCCGGCCTCAGGAGCACGCCTGCTCCTAACGATGGAACCTCAGGAGGGATGCTGGATCACGGAGCTCCGGAGTTACTTAACGCAAGGGACCCTGCCGGAGAAGGAGGAGGAAGCGCAGCTAGTGGCACGCCAGGCCACGGCATACTACATCAAGGATTGAGAGCTCTACCGGAAGCGACCAAACGATGTATCCCTGCACTGCATCTCCAGGGAGCAATGGAAGGAACTGCTGGAAGATATACACGGCGGAGACTGTGGACATCATTCATCATCACGGATCCTCGTCGGCAAGGCGTTCCACAGTTGTTTTATTGGCCCTCCGCACTCAATGACGCCGTCGAACTAGTGAAAGCTTGTGAGGCCCGCCAGTTCCACGCCAAGCAAATCCATCAGCCAGCAGGAGGCCTGCAGACTATACCCCTTTCATGGCCATTCGCAGTCTGGGGGCTGGACATCTTGGGGCCCGTTTCCTCGGGCGCCAGGGGGCTACCGCTACCTCTACGTCGCCGTGGAAAAGTTCACCAAGTGGGCTGAAGTAGAGGCTGTCCGCACCATTCCCGCGGGTTCCGCGGTCAAGTTCATCAAGGGCATCGTGAGCCAGTTCGGGGTGCCAAACCGCATCATCACGAACAACGGTTTGCAGTTCACCAGTAACCTCTTCAAAACATACTATGCTAACCTTGGAACGCAGATATGCTACGCTTCGGTGGCGCACCCCCGAAGCAACGGCCAGGCCGAGCGAGCCAACGCGGAGGTCCTGAGGGGCCTCATGAAAGTGCAACTATCCCTAGGTGGTTTTGGTAATTCATAACAACATATAGCTCATTGAGCTAATGCTATTCCAAGATGATTATTTCAGGAAAGCTCAATGATTGGCATGGCATGGATGGTGAAAGTGGAACCCACAAAATGCTAAGGACAAAGGATTGGCTCAAGCTCAAAAGCTCAAGACTCTTCATTTTATATTTTAGTGATCCAAGATCACGTTGAGTCTTTAGGAAAAGCCAATACTATCAAGGAGGGATGAGGTGTTGCTTAATGAGCCTCTTGCTTCATGTGCTTAGTGATATGCTCCAAAACCCTCAGCTACTTTCCCATATCCACATTTGACCTAAACCCAAAGCCAAACTCAGTCCTACTGATTCTTTCAACCCGGCGCCACCGAGTTTCACTTGTCATAGCCATTGCCAAACCCTAGCAAATCGGTTCTACCGATAGGGATCTCGGTCTCACCGAGAGGGGATTGCAAACTCTCTGTTTCCTTTTTGTAACTTTTTGTTCTCACCGAAAGAGCGGATCGGACCCACCGAGATTGCAATGTAAACTCTCTGTTTCCTTTTGGTAACATTTCGGTCTCACCGAAAGAGTAAATCGGTCCCACCGAGTTTACCTGACCAACTCTCTGGTTAGCTTATTACCAAAATCGGTCTCACCGAGTTTGTGTAATCGGTCTCACCGAGATTACGTTATGCCCTAACCCTAACAAAATCGGTCCTACCGAGTTGCATGTCAGTCCCACCGAAAATCTCTAACGGTCACTAGGTTAACTATTTTGGTCTGACCGAGTTTGTTGATTCAGTCCCACCGAGATTGGTAAATTGTGTGTAATGGTTAGATTTTGTGTGGAGGCTATATATACCCCTCCACCTCCTCTTCACTCGTGGAGAGAGCCATCAGAACACATCTACACTTCCAACCCATATGTTCTGAGAGAGAACCACCTACTCATGTGTTGAGACCAAGATATTCCATTCCTACCATATGAATCTTGATCTCTAGCCTTCCCCAAGTTGCTTTCCACTCAAATCTTCTTTCCACCAAATTCAAATCCTGTGAGAGAGAGTTGAGTGTTGGGGAGACTATCATTTGAAGCACAAGAGCAAGGAGTTCATCATCAACACACCATTTGTTACTTCTTGGAGAGTGGTGTCTCCTAGATTGGCTAGGTGTCACTTGGGAGCCACCGACAAGATTGTGGAGTTGAACCAAGGAGTTTGTAAGGGCAAGGAGATCGCCTACTTCGTGAAGATCTACCGCTAGTGAGGCAAGTCCTTCGTGGGCAATGGCCATGGTGGGATAGACAAGGTTGCTTCTTCGTGGACCCTTCGTGGGTGGAGCCCTCCATGGACTCGCGCAACCGTTGCCCTTCGTGGGTTGAAGTCTCCATCAACGTGGATGTAGGATAGCACCACCTATCCGAACCATGGGAAAAACATCCGTGTCTCCAATTGCGTTTGAATTCTCCAAACCCTTCCCTTTACATTCTTGCAAGTTGCATGCTTTACTTTCCGCTGCCAATATACTCTTTGCATGCTTGCTTGAATTGTGTGATGATTGCTTGACTTGTCCTAAAGTAGCTAAAATCTGCCAAGAACTAAAATTGGGAAAAGGTTAAGTTTTTATTGGTCAAGTAGTCTAATCACCCCCTCTAGACATACTTTCGATCCTACAAGTGGTATCAGAGCTTTGGTCTCCATTTTCTTTGATTTCCATAGCTTTTGGTGGTCATAGCCTTGGTTTCACAACCTAGGAGAGTATGGCGTCTAGCGGGGGAAATTATCACCGTAGAGGTCCTTACTTTGATGGTACAAATTTTGCTACTTGGAAGCATAAAATGAAAATGCATATTCTTGGACATAACCCCGTCGTTTGGGCTATTGTGTGTGTTGGTTTGCAAGGTGACTTCTTTGATGGGAAAGAACCAAACCGTGAAGCTACCGCGGATGAGTTGAAGATGTTGCAATACAATGCTCAAGCTTGTGATATTCTCTTCAACGGATTGTGCCGCAAAGAATTTAACAAAATCAGCCATCTTGAGAATGCAAAGGAAATTTGGGACACTTTGATTGATATGCATGAAGGTACTGACTCCATCAAGGTTTCCAAATTGGATGTGCTTCAAAGTCAACTTGACAAGTTCAAGATGAAGGATGGTGAAGGTGTCACTGAAATGTACTCTAGGCTTGCTCTCATCACAAATGAGATTGCCGGCTTAGGGAGTGAAGAGATGACCGATAGATTCATCATCAAGAAGATTCTAAGAGCCTTGGATGGAAAATATGATACCGTGTGCACATTGATCCAAATGATGCCCAATTACAAAGATCTCAAGCCAACGGAGGTAATTGGAAGAATTGTTGCTCATGAGATGTCACTTAAGGATAAAGAGGAACTTCACAACAAATCAAGTGGTGCCTACAAAGCCTCATGTGAAGCCCCTACATCATCAAGTAAGAAACAAAACTTCAACGAAGAATTGAGCTTAATGGTGAAGAACTTCAACAAGTTCTACAAGAGTAGAAGCAAAGATAGAAGCTCCAAGTCAAGGTCCTACAATGACGAAAGATCTTCTAGTCAAGAGCGAAACTGCTACAATTGTGGAAGACCCGGACACTATTCCAATGAGTGTACGGCTCCCTACAAGAGAAGAGAAGACTCTCCAAAAAGAAGAAGCAAAAGAGAAGAATCACCACCAAGAGAGAGAAGGAGTAGAGATGATCGTTATGAACGAAGATACTCACGAAGAAGCAAGGATTCGGAAAGGAAGGAAAAATCATGAAGGAGCTACATAAAACGAAGACATCAAGCTCATGTTGGTGAATGAGTATCCAGCTTCGACTCCGGCGACCACTCCGAGAGAAGTTATCACTCCGACTCGGAATATACTCAAGATGAAGGTGTTGCCAGTCTAGCACTTGTGACAACCAACTCGTACGATATATTTGACTCACCAAATGAAGGAATTGGAAGATGCTTCATGACCAAAGGTCCTAAGGTAACACACCCCGAGTATGTCAATTTTAATAGTGATGAAGATGACTTGTTAGATGATGATGGTTTACTTGTTGACTACTCTAGTGATGAATACTATGATGAAACATCAATTAATAATGCTAATCAAGATAAAACGAATGACAATGATAAGGAGAAGATTGAGGCTCTAACTAAAGAACCAAACACTCATAAGTTAGCTCATGAAACTATCTTCGAAGATCATCGAGAACTTTTAAGAGCTCATGAGAAGTTACGCTTTGAAAAGCTCAATCTTGAGCAAGAGCATGAGTTTTTAAAGGCAATCAATGATGATCTCCGCAAGAAAAGTTCTTCTTACATTGCCAAGCGTTTACTCTTATCCACTTACATGCCTCAAGTCAAGTCTAGTAACAAGAACAAGAAGGATTCTTCTTCTAGTAGTAACAATGATCATGCTAAATCCAATATTGTTGCTTCTAGTAGTTCTCTTGATTCCACTAATGATTCTCTTAGCCAAGTTACACTTGAGAAAGAAAATAGCTTATTGAAGGGAATTATAGAGAAAGGAGTGTACAAAAGCCTTCCCGGGAGTAAGCAATTCGAGGAAATTGTACGCAAGCAAGGAATGCACTGGAAGAATCAAGGTGTTGGTTTTGAACGAAAGTTCAATGCCAATGGAGTTGAGTGGGAAGAAGGTCAATACCCCAAGACAAAGTTTGTTCCTCAACAAGAAAAGTATGATACTTCCTTCAAGGGGACACAAGCGGAAGATGATCTTCCACCACAAGACTACAAGCAAAAAGGCAAGGACAAGCTTCAAGAGGAAATTGATGCATTTGAAGAAGCTCCTAAGACCTTAGTCAAGTGGATTCCCAAGACCACTCCAAGTTCCACTTCATCAAGTACGACTACAACTCCAAGGATTCCCATCAAGATGGTGTGGGTCCAAAAGAAGAAGAACTAGAGAGTTCTTGAGGGTGACTCCGCCAACATACTTCACTCTTATCATTTTGGCAAGAACAAGTGCAATCATCTTCCACATCTTGCACTAGTTCAAGGAGTCACAAACCCTCTTGTTGGTAAGACAAGGGACAAGGTAGCCTAAAAGTTTTCATGGAGATTATCTTGTGTGTGCATCACTCTATGTCTATGGATATCCTTGTTTGTTCCTTGTGGGACTAACCCATGTAGGTATTGAAAGTGCAATTCACTCAAATGGATAGCTCCAAGTGATCTACATCAACATTGAGCATCCACATCTTCAACATCTACATGAAATCATCATCGACAAAACCCAAGGTTAGTTCATCCCTCTTAGGGGGGATATCACATCTAGGGGGAGCTTTACTCTAAGACTTGAGCTAAAGCAACTCCGAAGATGTGAACACAACAATGCTTTATGTAAAAGTGGTAACCCCACTTGAGCTTAAACGATGAGTATGACCTATGATCAAGTGTTCTCACTTGACTCCTAAGTCAATATACTCATATATAGATGACCTAGTCATCGCCAGTTGCTTGATAGATGCTAGATTTGGTTGTGAATGCTTTGTCACATATTTCAATTGCCATTTTATTGTGTGAGCATGTTGGTTGCATATTTTACTCATTCGAGGACATCCACTTGTTGTTTTGATTGTTTGGTTTTATTTCCTTTTGCCAAGTGGATGGACAAGAATGCCTAAGAACCTCCTCTAGCTATCTATGCTTTTCTCGTCTCAAACTCCATTCATGCTACATCACAAAATTTGATCAAGTCAGATTCGAACCACTCTGTGTGAGGAGCACTCGGAGTCCCCGATTCGTCATAGACTTAAACTTCCAAAACCTCTTTATGATTCTCGGTCTGACCGATATCCTACTTTCGGTCCTACCGAGATCATTAAGTTGATCTGAATTTTCGATCTCGGTGCAACCGATTTGAACCATTCGGTCACACCGAGTTGCAATAACTATATACAGTTTTGCATCTCGGTGCCACCGAGTTGTTCCACTCGGTCACACCGACAGGGTCCGGCTATATATAGTCACGGGCAAAAATTTGGAAATTTCTCCGAACCCCTTCGCCCGCACAATAGCTTGCTCTGACAACATGGTCTCCGGATCGTCTCCTCGCCGCCAGCCGCCTCCAGTCACTGGTCTCCATCACCGTCAACGGAATTGTACCCCGCCGTTGGCGCCGTAGCGAGTCTCCGCCGAACTAGGGTATGGACTCGATCTTTGTGCTATCCCCAATCCGATTCCTAGCACATTGTGTTCTTAATGATTCTTGCCACGATTGAAACACTCCTATCCAGTCAATGCGTTCATAGATTAGTTTTGATTCGAAAATTTTAGGGTTAGGTTTCCGCCGAAACCATCTCGGACCCAGCGAGTTGAAAAACTTGGTCCCACCGATTTGGCTCATGCCATTGCACAAGTAAGACTCGGTCTGACCGAGAATTACTAATCGGTGTGATCGATTTTGGAACTTTGGGAAATCCTAGCAGTCTCGGTGCCACCGAACTGTGACTCGGTCTGACCAAGTTCACTAGTTTAGGTTCCAAAACTGCTTTGGTATCACCGAGTTTAAAAATCAGTAGATCTGAGCTGATTTCTGTGGGAAACTAAAACTAAGATTTTGAATCATTCTTTTGCAAAAATCTCTGCATTTTGTGATGCTCATCTATTCTACCTCATCTATAAACTCTTCACAGGGTCAGCAGTCAGCTTTTACATCATGTCTGATCAGAGTGACAGCCAGAACAGGTCAGAAGAGCAGGTGCACATGAGTGAGGGCACTAGTCCCTCCAGTTCTTCAGATGAAGGCAGCAGGAGCACCCCAAGCAATTTACCAAAAGCTGCCACCAGACAAAGGAAGAAGAGAACCTCAGACTCAGAGGATGAGGACTATGTGGCAGAAGAGGAAGCTACTTCCAAGAAAGTAGTGCTCAAGAAGGCGTATGGCTCAGCTCAAGGCACAAAGCCAGGATTGAAAATCAAAAGGCCAGCAGGTAGGCAGCCTATGCCAAAAGCCAGAGCTTCAACTCAGATTCCTGAAAAGCCTGCACCCATAGCGCCAGTTGCTGCTGAAGGGAGCAAGAGGAAGGAAAGGGTCAAGACCACTGCCAGAGTGCTTGGGAGATCCTCAATCATGAGAGACTCATAAGAGGAAGAGGAAGAAGAGGTTGCTGCACCAGCACCTAAGGCACCTAAGCTTATGGGTGATGCTATCAGGACAGGGGTTGCTGGACCAAAGCCCAAAGAAGCACCCAAAGCTGCCTCCAAGCCCAAGCCAACACCAAAGAGGAATACAAGGAGCATACCTACAACTGAAAAGAACAAGGCCCCAGTGCCTGAAGCAGCTGAAGAAGATGATGAAGAGCATATTCTGAGAAAGCTCAAGCCCAAGATCCCAGGCCACAATGATGCTCATCCTGTGGCTGAGGACATGAAGATCAGAAGAGATTCAGGGCTAAGGAAGTGGAGAGAAGCAGATCCATATGCTTCAAGGAGAAGAACTGTTGTTGATTATAGGTTCCACACTAAGGAACAACAGGACTTCTATGAGACAGTTTTGTTGGACAAGAAGCCCATTGTTTGTGACATAAGATGGGTCAACTGGGAGTACATCAAGGACAATGAAGAACACTATCCTGGAGTGTATGATAGCTTCAATGCTTGTGGAGTAGCAGACTTTGTTGGGCAGAAGCTCACAAAGTGGAATGAAGAACTCATTATGCAATTCTACTCCACAACACACTTCTACCCAGATGGAAGGATCACATGGATGTCTGAAGGTACGAGGTACCAATCTACTGTTGCTGAGTGGGCACAACTCATCAATGCCCCAGAGGAGCATGAGGATGACTTGGATATCTATGCCAAGAAGAAGATGGACCACAACTCTATGTCCAATATGTACGAGGAAATTCCAAATGAGGCACTTGATACTTTCAAGTTTGGGTCTGTGCATTATCTTCTGTCAGGGCTGCAAACCATTAACTGGATCCTTAGGCACACTCTCTTGCCCAAGTCAGGTGATCACAAGATGATCAGAGGTCATGCAATCAATTTGCTTCATGTATTTGATGTACCTCAGAAATTCAAGGTCATGAGCCTCATAGTAGAGACTATCAAGAGGACTGCAGCAGATCAGAAGAGGAGCTATGGTTATGCCCCTCAGATTCAGGAGTTGATCAACTCAAAGATGGGCACAAGCATATACTTATTGGACAAGGAACACCTGCCCATCCATCCGGACTTTGAGGACAATCAAGTTATCATGAATGAGAATGAACCATCATCTGCACAGGCACAAGCAAAGAAGGAGAAGGCAAGCAAGGAAGCAGAAAGCTGCCAAGATGCCAACTCAAGCAGAGGCATCTGAGTATTCCTTGAAAACCAAACAAGAGCAGCTTGGTTACTTGATTGCATCCACACTGAGTATTGAGCAAGGACTGGCCACCCTCACTCAGAATCAGCAGAGCTTAGAGAGGATCATGGAACAAAAGTTCTATGACTTGGATGTCAAAGTAACAGAGATTCAGTCTGCAGTGGAACAATTACAGGATGATATGCAGGAGAGGAAGGGCAAGACTACAACTGATGCATTTGCCAGAGTGCCAAGAGCTCAGAGATCATACGCAGTGCCAGTTGCTGACACCAGAGCCACCACTTCTGCACCAGCTACAGCTTTAGTTCCACTAGCTCCAGCATCTACTTCAGCTTCAACTCCAACCACGTCTATAGAAGGCTTCGTCCTTGGAGTGATCCGGACTCCACCACCACCAGAAGACCAAGCCTGAGAGTCGATCTAGCACTATGCATTTTCTAGGAACTTTTTGGTAACTTGTTGCCAAAGGGGGAGAAAAATGTATAGATCATAGGCTTCGAGAGAGAGAGAGAGTGTTGCTTTTATTCTCTCTTGCTTTATTTGGTGGTTTTTCAAACTTTGTTTGCTTTTGGTTGAGATACTTTGATATGCCTGTGAGACATTGATGATCATGTGTTTGATCATAAGCTACACTTATGCATGCTTGATATATCCTATCTATCTTATGTGATCACTCACTTTTCTTGGTGATGAGTGCATGTATTTCATTCTTATCATTTTAAGCGCTCCACCAAGATGTATGTGACATGGAAGAGTAACCCATGACTCTAACTCTTTGTGCATTTGCAGTCCAAAGTAAACTTTAAATATGCACAAATTTAGGGGGAGCTCTTACTTATCACACACTTCTCAAAGCGACAATATATTTCATGCTTCTTATCATTTGTCGAAGCTTTGATCTATATGTTGTCATCAATTACCAAAAAGGGGGAGATTGAAAGTGCAACTATCCCTAGGTGGTTTTGGTAATTCATAACAACATATAGCTCATTCAGCTAATGCTATTCCAAGATGATTATTTCAGGAAAGCTCAATGATTGACATGGCATGGATGGTGAAAGTGGAACCCTCAAAATGCTAAAGACAAAGGATTGGCTCAAGCTCAAAAGCTCAAGACTCTTCATTTTATATTTTAGTGATCCAAGATCACATTGAGTCCTAGGAAAAGCCAATACTATCAGGGAGGGACGAGGTGTTGCTTAATGAGCCTCTTGCTTCATGTGCTTAGTGATATGCTCCAAAACCCTCAGCTACTTTCCCATATCCACATTTGACCTAAACCCAAAGCCAAACTCGGTCCTACCGATTCTTTCAACCCGGCGCCACCGAGTTTCACTTGTCATAGCCATTGCCAAACCCTAGCAAATCGGTTCTACCGATAGGGATCTCGGTCTCACCGAGAGGGGATTGCAAACTCTCTGTTTCCTTTTCGTAACTTTTCGGTCTCACCGAAAGAGCGGATCGGTCCCACCGAGATTGCAATGTAAACTCTCTGTTTCCTTTTGGTAACATTTCGGTCTCACTGAAAGAGCAAATCGGTCCCACCGAGTTTACCTGACCAACTCTCTGGTTAGCTTATTACCAAAGTCGGTCTCACCGAGTTTGTGTAATCGTTCTCACCGAGATTACGTTATGCCCTAACCCTAACAAAATCAGTCCTACCGAGTTGCATGTCAGTCCCACCGAAAATCTCTAACGGTCACTAGGTTTACTATTTCGGTCTGACCGAGTTTGTTGATTCGGTCCCACCGAGATTGGTAAATTGTGTGTAACGGTTAGATTTTGTGTGGAGGCTATATATACCCCTCCACCTCCTCTTCACTCGTGGAGAGAGCCATTAGAACACATCTACACTTCCAACCCATATGTTCTGAGAGAGAACCACCTACTCATGTGTTGGGACCAAGATAGTCCATTCCTACCATATGAATCTTGATCTCTAGCCTTCCCCAAGTTGCTTTCCACTCAAATCTTCTTTCCACCAAATTCAAATCCTATGAGAGAGAGTTGAGTGTTGGGGAGACTATCATTTAAAGCACAAGAGCAAGGAGTTCATCATCAACCCAGCATTTGTTACTTCTTGGAGAGTGGTGTCTCCTAGATTGGCTAGGTGTCACTTGGGAGCCTCCGACAAGATTGTGGAGTTGAACCAAGGAGTTTGTAAGGGCAAGGAGATCGCCTACTTCGTGAAGATCTACCGCTAGTGAGGCAAGTCCTTCGTGGGCGATGGCCATGGTGGGATAGACAAGGTTTCTTCTTCGTGGACCCTTCGTGGGTGGAGCCCTCCGTGGACTCGCGCAACCGTTACCCTCCGTGGGTTGAAGTCTCCATCAACATGGATGTAGGATAGCACCACCTATCCGAACCACGGGAAAAACATCCGTGTCTCCAATTGCGTTTGAATTCTCCAAACCCTTCCCTTTACATTCTTGCAAGTTGCATGCTTTACTATCCGCTACCAATATACTCTTTGCATGCTTGCTTGAATTGTGTGATGATTGCTTGACTTGTCCTAAAGTAGCTAAAATCTGCCAAGAACTAAAATTGGGAAAAGGTTAAGTTTTTATTTGGTCAAGTAGTCTAATCACCCCCCCCCCTCTAGACATACTTTCGATCCTACACCTCAAGACCAGGACGTTCAAGAAGAAGCTGGAGGCCTGCAGCAGAGGTTGGTACGACGAGCTTCAGTCTGTGTTGTGGTCCATCCGCAGAACCGCGACCAAGTCGACTAGAGAGACCCCGTTCTTCCCGGTCTACGGAGCCGAAACGGTCCTCCCTCACGAGGTCAGACGTTGCTCCGCGCGAGTCCTGGCGTTCGACGAGGCGCAGCAGGACGCCATGCGGGGGATGGACCTCGTGCTGGGGGAGGAACGTGGCCGAGAAGCCGCGCTGCGAGCGGCGAGGTACGAACAAGCGCTGCGGCGGTATCACTGCCCCAACATCCGCCCCAGAACTCTCGAGGTAGGAGACCTCGTGCTCAGGCGGGTTCTCTCCAGGGAGGGGCTGCACAAGCTCTCTCCCACGTGGGAGGGCCCGTTCAAAGTTGTTCATGTTTCCAGGCCCGGCTCCACGCTCTTGGAGACTCAGGAGGGGGTGCCGGTCTAGAACGCATGGAACATCCAGCACCTCCGGAGGTTCTACCCCTAAAAAGTCCTAGAGCCTGTGAAGAAGGCGAATGCCTGTGAAGCTATCGCGTTTTGGAAAAGGCCCGGAGCCTGTGAAGAAGGCGAATGCCTGTGAAGCTATTGCGTTTTGGAAAAGGCCCTGAGCCTGTGAAGAAGGCGAATGCCTGTGAAGCTATCGCGTTTTGGAAAAGGCCCAGAGCCTATGAAGAAGGCGAATGCCTATGAAGCTATCGCGTTTTGGAAAAGGCCCGGAGCCTGTGAAGAAGGTGAATGCCTGTGAAGCTATCGCGTTTTGGAAAAGGCACGGAGCCTGTGAATAAGGCCAACGCCTGTGAAGCTCGCCGGCCGTGACACTCTCACGTAATAATGAGTTGGGTCTGTACACGCCCCGGAGTCTCAGGAGCGCCGGCCTCAGGCCCTGGGGCTCCCTCCCACGCCCAGTGGCAGCACTTAGCTCCACGCTGGTGAGAAGACGTCGAAGACTAGATTAGGTGCCGGACGCGGCTTTTCATTTGCTTTCCGCAGTTGGCTTGTTCCTTCTCATTCGAAGTTTTATTGAAGATGTTGCCGTCTTTGGCTTGTGGTTCTTCGGCTTTTTGCTCTACTGCCTCGATTTCTCTTATGCAAGGCCTCGTGAGGGAGGGGGCAGCCAAGCGCTCTCGTGAGCGTTCATGTCCTAGTCGTTCAAAGGGTTCGCGACCTGGGTCCGTTACAGGAGCACCCCTCTAGTCCGTGCCCCATGGGCACCGCGACATGAACACAGGGCTTGGGTCGGTCGCCCCCCATGGCTGGGGCCAGGAACTATCCACGCGCGGGCACGTAGCCGGAAGGCACGGTAACGGAAGCAAACGATGATTAACAGCAATAACCCAAACACGCCCCCACGGGGCGCCACACTACTATCTTTTTGCCCAGGAAAAAGGAAAAGAAAGAACAAATCAGGCGCAGCTCGCCTCACACCGGCCTGCAGGGAAGACTCGAGCTGCCTCCGGGGCTCAGGAAGAATCCCTCTTGCGCTTCACCGGGGCGCGACGGCGGGCGGACAAGCTACCACCTCCCAAGCAGATACGACGGCGTGGAGGCTAACCGCGGCCACCGCTAGAGGAGTCGCCGCCTGAAGAAGAACCGGAGAAGCTTGGGGAACCCTGAGTGCCGCCAGTCACGCGAGCGCTGTCCTCTCCATCATCGCCGGAGCTCGGTTCCCGGCCACGGTTGTTGTCCTCGGGGCAGCACCCTGCGCGGCGACCATCTTCCCCAAACACCCTCACGTAGAGGGTGGCATCACCGTCAAACTTGAAGTGCAGGGTGCACCGACGGCCCAGGACACGCGCACGGGCAAACGTCTGCCAACCGCGGGCCAGGGCCAGGCTCCTGGCTGCGGAGACATCCAGTGAAGCCCATGAGGCCCGGCTGCAGCAGCCGTCGGCCTGAAGCCAGAGGCTGCCCGGGGCGCCGGCCGGGAGCTCGCCGAGGAGGAAGCGAGGAAGCGGAAGCCGGGTGCTAGTCGGCTCCGCCGACCACACGACGAACTCCGGTAGCACCTTTGCAGTGCAAAAGCGCGGCCTAGGGGGACGCGCGACCAGAGTGCGCCCCCCGGCTGCAGCAATCCACCCGTCACCGTGCTGGAAAGCATCTCCGCGGCCACGGGGAGCTGCTGTGGTGGCCACAGGATGTTTGAGAGGGCGCCCTCGGCCGCGCTTGGGCGGGGGAGAGGCATGCTCAACCTGGCAAGCCTTCCCCTTCTCCGCAGCCGAGAACCTCCTCGACGGGGCCATGAAGAAGAAGGAGAAGCAAGGGGAGATGAACTGGAAGGGCACGCAGCAATCAGTACTTATAGCTGGCGTGGGCCAACCGACGGCCCCCACGATCACAGGTAATCATGACCTGCTTTGCATGCAGGGACTTGTCCAATCCGTGCAGTTGCCGAGGCACCATGGGGAAGTGGAGACACCCATGACCAATCAACCGCCACGCGGCGCCCAAGGCCACAGGCTGTTAGGGCCCGCGGCGCTTCGCTCTTGCCCTTTCGCATCCCTGCACGGCCAAGCTCGGGTGCGCCTTGGGCCCGGGGGCTACTGTCGGCGTTCTGGGAACGGTGGTCCCCAGACTTGCCTGCCTGCGGCCTGCGGCGTGGCTCAAAGGGGGGCCCAGCACGGCCCATCTTCACCAACTCAGACCCAAGACCCTCGCGAGGGGCCAAGCCTCGCGGGGCGGACGATGCGGAGCTTCCTCAGGCACGGCCTCATCAGGCTGGCTCACGAGGAGGCGGAGAGATCAAGGCGGGGTACCTCACGAGGTGCCCGTGACGCAAGCCATGACGACCAAGGGCGCCAGGCGGGTGCCAGCCCGCGCAGTGTCCTCCTTTCCCCTTTGGTGCCAAGAGGGCAAGCGCAGCCGTGGAGTACCGAGGCATTAGGAAAAGGTTGCCATTTCGGTGCAACAAGACCAAGACCAGGAGGACTGCAAGACGGAGGTCATCGTGGAGCCCAAGACGGCGTCACCACCAGAGCTTTGTGCAGGCGAAGACTACTTTTGTCAGGATAGCTGGTACTAGCTTTCCCCTTTCAAATTAGCCTACCATTGTTGGCTCCCTTCCCGCTCGATATTTGGGAAGAGGACCAGGGCCTCTATAAATAGGACTAGCTACCATAGTAGGAGGGGGGATCGAAATCCAAGAGAGAGAAGGGTGACTGAACTCCTCCCAGCAGTTCATCGCCCCAGCCAAGGACAGACCCTCGCGAGGCTGTTCTTTCTTGTACTGTTCATCATCATCAGCCCAAGAGGCAATCCACCACACCACACACTGGAGTAGGGTATTACACCACAACGGTGGCCCGAACCAGTATAAACCTTGTGTCTCTTGTGTTGCTCTTTCCATAGCTTAGATCTTAGCAAGGCGGAGGGGTGCAGGTAGGTAGGAGGCGAAATCTCCGCGCGCACCCCAGTGTTTGAACCTCAAGGGTCTGCCGGAACCCGAAATCCGACAACTCTCCCCTCTTGTTGCTATGCATCATCATGATCTTGCGTGTGCGTAGGAAATTCTTTGAAATTACTACGTTCCCCAACAGTGGCATCCGAGCCTAGGTTTTATGTGTTGATGTTATTTGCATGAGTAGAACACAAGTGAGTTGTGGGCGATATAAGTCATACTTCTTACCAGCATGTCATCCTTTGGTTCGGCGGTATTGTTGGATGATGCGGCCCGGACCGACATTACGCGTACGCTTACGCAAGACTGGTTCTACCGACGTGCTTTGCACACAGGTGGCTGGCGGGTGTCAGTTTCTCCAACTTTAGTTGAACCGAGTGTGGCTACGCCCGGTCCTTGCGAAGGTTAAAACAGCACCAACTTGACATACTATCGTTGTGGTTTTTGATGCGTAGGTAAGAACGGTTCTTGCTAAGCCCGTAGCAGCCACGTAAAACTTGCAACAACAAAGTAGAGGACGAGTAACTTGTTTTTGCAGGGCATGTTGTGATGTGATATGGTCAAGACGTGATGAGATATAAGTTGGTGTATGAGATGATCACGTTTTGTTGAAGTTATCGGCAACTGGCAAAATCCTTATGGTTGTCTCTCTATTGCATAAGATGCAAGCGCCCAATAATTCATTTACTTTATCGCTATGCGATAGCAATAGTTGCAAGAGCAATTGTTGGCGAGACGACCACGTGACGACACATTGATATAGATCAAGATGATGGAGATCATGGTGTCATGCCGGTGATGATAGAGATCATGACAGTACTTTGTTGATGGAAATCAAAGGCGCAAGATGATGATGGCCATATCATGTCACATATTTTGATTGCATATGATGTTTATCTTTTATACATCTTATTTTTGCTTAGTTTTACGGTAGCATTTTAAGATGATTTCTCACTAATTACCAAGAAGTTTTCTCCCTGAGTATGCACCGTTGCGAAAGTTCTTCGTGCTGAGACACCACGTGATGATCGGGTGTGATAGGCTCTACGTTCAAATACAACGGGTGCAAAACAGTTGCACAAGCGGAATACTCAGGTTATACTTGACGAGCCAAGCATATACAGATATGGCCTCGAAACACAGAGACCAAAAGGTCGAGCGTGAATCATATAGTAGATATGATCAAAATAGTGATGTTCACCATTGAAAACTACCCCATCTCACGTGATGATCGGACATGGTTTAGTTGATTTGGATCATGTGATCACTTAGATGACTAGAGACATGTCTGTCTAAGTGGGAGTTCTTAAGTAATATGATTAATTGAACTTAAATTTATCATGAACTTAGTCCTGGTAGTATTTTGCAAATCATGTTGGAGATCAATAGCTCGCGTTGTTGCTTCCGTGTGTTTATTTTGATATGTTCCTAGAGAAAATTGTGTTGAAAGATGTTAGTAGAAATGATGCGGATTGGATCCGTGATCTGAGGTTTATCCTCATTGCTGCACAGAAGAATTATGTCCTTGATGCACCGCTAGGTGACAGACCTATTGCAGGAGCAGATGCAGACGTTATGAACGTTTGGCTAGCTAAATATGATGACTACTTGATAGTTTAGTGCACCATGCTTAACAGCTTAGAATCGGGACTTCAAAGACGTTTTGAACGTCATGGACCATATGAGATTTTCCAAGAGTTGAAGTTAATATTTCAAGCAAATACCCGAGTTGAGAGATATGAAGTCTCCAACAAGTTCTATAGCTAAAAGATGGAGGAGAATCGCTCAACTAGTGAGCATGTGCTCAGATTGTCTGGGTACTACAATCGCTTGAATCAACTGGGAGTTAATCTTCCAGATAAGATAGTGATTGACAGAATTCTCTAGTCACCATCACCAAGTTAGTAGAACTTCGTGATGAACTATAGTATGCAAGGGATGATGAAAACGACTCCCGAGCTTTTGATGATGATGAAATCGATGAAGGTAGAAATCAAGAAAGAGCATCAAGTGTTGATGGTTGACAAGACCACTAGTTTCAAAGGGCAAAGAAAAAAAAGGGGAACTTCAAGAAAAACAGCAAGCAAGTTGCTGCTCAAGTGAAGAAGCCCAAGTCTGGTCCTAAGCCTGAGACTAAGTGCTTCTACTGCAAAGGGACTGGTCACTTGAAGCTGAACTACCCCAAGTGATTGGCGGATAAGAAGGATGGCAAAGTGAACATAAGTATATTTGATATACATGTTATTGATGTGTACTTTACTAGTGTTTATAGCAACCCCTCAGTATTTGATACTAGTTCAGTTACTATGATTAGTAACTTGAATCGGGAGTTGCAGAATGAACAAAGACTAGTTAAGGGTGACGTGACGATGTGTGTTGGAAGTGGTTCCAAGATTGATATGATCATCATCACACACTCCCTATACTTTTAGGATTAGTGTTGAACCTAAATAAGTGTTATTTGATGTTTGCGTTGAGCATGAATATGATTTGATCATGTTTATTGTAATACGGTTATTCATTTAAGTAAGAGAATAAATTGTTGTTTTGTTTACATGAATAATACCTTATATGGTTACACACCCAATGAAAATGGTTCATTGGATCTCGATCGTAGTGATACACATATTCATAATATTGAAACCAAAAGATGCAAAGTTAATAATGATAGTGCAACTTATTTGTGGCACTGTCGTTTAGGTCATATTGGTGTAAAGCGCATGAAGAAACTCCATGCTGATGGGATTTTGGAATCACTTGATTATGAATCACTTGGTGCTTGCGAACCATGCCTTATGGGCAAGACGACTAAAGACTCCGTTCTCCGGAACAATGGAGCGAGCAACAGATTTGTTGGAAATCATACATACTGATGTATGTGGTGCGATGAATATTAAAGCTCGCGACAAGTATCAGTATTTTCTGACCTTCACAGATGATTTAAGCAGATATGAGTATATCTACTTGCTGAAACATAAGTATGAAAAGTTCAAAGTATTCAGAGTGAATTGGAAAATCATCATGACAAGAAAATAAAGTTTCTACAATCTGATCGCAAAGATGAATATTTGAGTTACGAGTTTGGTCTTCAACTAAAACAATGTGGAATAGTTTCAAAAACTCATGCCACCTAGAACACCACAACATAATGGTGTGTCCGAACGTCATAACGGTACTTTATTGGATATAGTACAATCTATGATGTTTCTTACCAATTTACCAATATCGTTTTGGGATCATGCATTAGAGACAGCTGCATTCACATTAAAAAGGGGCACCATCTAAGTCCGTTGAGACGACACAATCTGAACTGTGGTTTGGCAAGAAACCAAAGTTGTCGTTTCTTAAAGTTTGGGGTTGTGATGCTTATATGAAAAAATTTCATCCTGATAAGCTCAAACCCAAATCGGAGAAATGTGTCTTCATAGGATACCCAAAGGAGACAGTTGGGTACACCTTCTATCACAGATCCGAAGGCAAGATACTCGTTGCTTAGAATGGATCCTTTCTAGAGAAGGATTTTCTCTCGAAAGAAGTGAGTGGGAGGAAAGTAGAACTTGATGAGGTAACTATACCTGCTCCCTTATTGGAAAGTAGTTCATCACAGAAAACGGTTTCTGTGACACCTACACCAATTAGTGAGGAAGTTAATGATGATGATCATGAAACTTCAGATCAAATTATTACTGAACCTCATAGATCAACCAAAGTAAGATCCGCACCAGAGTGGCACGGTAATCCTGTTCTAGAAATCATGCTACTAGATCATGATGAACCTACGAACTATGAAGAAGCGATGGTGAGCCCAGATTCCGCAAAATGGCTTGAAGCCATAAAATCTGAGATGGGATCCATGTATGAAAACAAAGTATGGACTTTGGTTGACTTGCTCGATGATCGGCAAGCAATTGAAAATAATTGGATCTTCAAGAGGAAGACGGACGCTGATAGTAGTGTTACTATCTACAAAGCTAGAATTGTCGCAAAAAGGTTTTCGACAAGTTCAAGATGTTGATTACGATGAGAGTTTCTCACTCGTATCTATGCTTAAGTCTGTCCGAATCATGTTAGCAATTGCCACATTTTATGAAATCTGGCAAATGGATAAACAAAGCTGCATTCCTTAATGGATTTCTTAAAGAAGAGTTGTATATGATGCAACTAGAAGGTTTTGTCAATCCTAAAAGTGTTAACAAAATATGCAAGCTCCAGCGATCCATCTGTGGACTGGTGCAAGCATTTTGGAGTTGGAATATGCGCTTTGATGAGATGATCAAAGTATATAGTTTTGTACAGACTTGTGGTGAAGCCTGTATTTACAAGAAAGTGAGTGGGAGCACTACAACAATTCTGACAAGTATATGTGAATGAAATATTATTGATTAGAAACAATGTAGAATTATTCTGCAAAGCATAAAGGAGTGTTTGAAAGAAGTTTTTCAAAGAAAGACCTTGGCGAAGCTGCCTACATATTAAGCATCAAGATCTATAGAGATTGATCAAGACGCTTGATAAGTTTTTTCAATGAGTACATACCTTGACAATATTTTGAAGTAGTTCAAAATGGAACAGTCAAAGAAAAGAGTTCTTGGCTGTGTTACAAGGTGTGAAATTGAGTAAGACTCAAAGCCCGACCACGGCAGAAGATAGAAAGAGAATGAAAGTCATTCCCTATGCCTCAGCCATAGGTTCTATAAAGTATGCCATGATGTGTACCAGATCTATTGTATACCCTACACTGTGTTAAGCAAGGGAGTACAATAGTGATTTAAGAGTAGATCACCGGATAGCGGTCAAAATTATCCTTAGTGGAATAAGGATATGTTTCTCGATTATGGACGTGACTAAAAGGTTCGTCATAAAAGGTTACGTCGATGCAAGTTTTGACACTAATCTAGATGACTCTAAGTCTCAATCTAGATACATATTGAAAGTGGGAGCAATTAGCTAGAGTAGCTCCGAGCAGAGTATTGTCGACATAGAAATTTGCAAAATACATACGGATCTGAATGTGGCAGACCCGTTGACTAAACTTCTCTCACAAGCAAACCATGATCACACCTTAGTACTCTTTGGGTGTTAATCACATAGCGATGTGAACTAGATTATTGACTCTAGTAAACCCTTTGAGTGTTGGTCACATAACGATGTGAACTATGGGTGTTAATCACATGATGATGTGAACTATTGGTGTTAAATCATATGGTGATGTGAACTAGATTATTGACTCTAGTGTAGGTGGGAGACTGAAGGAAATATGCCCTAGAGGCAATAATAAAGTTATTATTTTATTTCCTTATATCATGATAAATGTTTATTATTCATGCTAGAATTGTATTATCCGGAAACATAATACTTGTGTGAATACATAGACAAACTAAACGTCACTAGTGTGCCTCTACTTGACTAGCTCGTTAATCAAAGATGGTTATGTTTCCTAACCATAGACATGTGTTGTCATTTGATTAACAGGATCACATCATTAGGAGAATGATGTGATTGACATGACCCATTCCATTAGCTTAGCACCCGATCGTTTAGTATGTTGCTATTGCTTTCTCCATGACTTATACATGTTCCTATGACTATGAGATTATGCAACTCCCGTTTGCCGGAGGAACACTTTGTGTGCTACCAAACGTTACAATGTAACTGGGTGATTATAAAGGAGCTCTACAGGTGTCTCCAAAGGTACATGTTGGGTTGGCGTATTTCGAGATTAGGATTTGTCACTCCGATTGTCGGAGAGGTATTTCTGGGCCCTCTCGGTAATGCACATCACATAAGCCTTGCAAGCATTGCAACTAATGAGTTAGTTGCGAGATGATGTATTACGAAACGAGTAAAGAGACTTGCCGGTAACGAGATTGAACTAGGTATTGAGATATCGACGATCGAATCTCGGGCAAGTAACATACCGATGACAAAGGGAACAACGTATGTTGTTATGCGGTCTGACCGATAAAGATCTTCGTAGAATATGTAGGAGCCAATATGAGCATCCAGGTTCCGCTCATGGTTATTGACCGGAGACGTGTTCGGTCATGTCTACATTGTTCTCGAACCCGTAGGGTCCGCACGCTTAAGGTTTCGATGACTGTTATATTATGAGTTTATGAGTTTTGATGTACCGAAGGAGTTCGGGGCCCCGGATGAGATCAAGGACAGGACGAGGAGTCTCTAAATGGTTGAGACGTAAAGATCGATATATTGGACGACTATATTCGGACATCGGAAAGGTTTCGAGTGGTTCGGGTATTATTCGGAGTACCGGGGAGTTACGGGAATACGGGGGAAGAAGTATATGGGCCTTATTAGGCTTTAGGGGATAGGGAGAGGCAGGCCGCGCCCCCCCCCATTGACTAGTCCGAATTGGACTAGGGGGAGGGGCGGCCCCCCCTCCTCCCTCCTCTTCCCTCTTCCCCTTCCTTGTCTCCTACTCCTACTTCTTGGAAGGACTCCTAGTTGGACTAGGAAAGGGGGAATCCTACTCCCGGTGGGAGTAGGACTCCCCTAGGGCACGCCATAGAGAGGGCCGGCCCACCCCTCCTCCACTCCTTTATATACGGGGGAAGGGGGCACCCCATAGACACACAAGTTAATCCTCATGATCGTTTTCTTAGCCGTGTGCGGTGCCCCCTTCCACCATAGTCCTCGATAATATTGTAGTAGTGCTTAGCCGAAGCTCTACGACAGTAGAACATCAAGATCGTCACCACGCCGTCGTGCTAACGGAACTCTTCCACGACACTTTGCTGGATCGGAGTCTGGGGATCGTCATCGAGCTGAACGTGTGCTAGAACTCGGAGGTGCTGTAGTTTTGGTGCTTGATCGGTCGGGCCGTGAAGACGTAGGACTATACCAACCGCGTTGTCATAACGCTTCCGCTTTCGGTCTACGAGGGTACATGGACAACACTCTCCCCTCTCATTGCTATGCATCACCATGATCTTGCATGTGCGTAGGAAATTTTTTGAAATTACTACGTTCCCCAACACTAGTGACAAGCATTAAGCATAGCAAAGTCATAGCAACATCAATCTCCGAACATAATGGATACTAGGGATCAAACCCTAACAAAACTAACTCGATTACATGATAAATCTCATCCAACCCATCACCGTCCAGCAAGCCTACGATGGAATTACTCACGCACGGCGGTGAGCATCATGAAATTGGTGATGGAGGATGGTTGATGATGACGACGGCGATGAATCCCCCTCTCCGGAGCCTCGAATGGACTCCAGATCAGCCCTCCCGAGAGGTTTTAGGGCTTGCCGGCGGCTCCGTATCGTAAAACGTGATGATTTCTTCTCTCTGATTTTTTTCTCATCGAAACTCAATATATGGAGGTGGAGTTGGAGTCGGAGACGCAATAGGGGGCCCATGAGGTAGGGGGCGCGCCCTAGGGGGGGCGCCCCCACCCTCGTGAGAAGGGTGTGGGCCCCCTGATCTTCATCTTTGGAGAGGATTTTTTATTTTTTTTCTAAGATGTTCCATGGAGTTTCAGGTCATTCCGAGAATATTTGTTTTCTGCACATAAAACAACACCATGGTAATTCTGCTGAAAATAGCGTCACTCCGGGTTAGTTCCATTCAAATCATACCAGTAAGAGTCCAAAACAAGGGCAAAAGTGTTTGGAAAAGTAGATACGACGGAGACGTATCAACTCCCCCAAGCTTAAACCCTTGCTTGTCCTCAAGCAATTCAGTTGACAAACTGAAAGAAAGAAAAACTTTTACAAACTCTGTTTGCTCTTGTTGTTGTAACTATGTCAAGCCAGCATTCAAGCTTTCAGCATAGATCATAACTAACCACACTTGCAATAATTCTTAGGTCTCATCATTACTCATATCAATAGCATAATCAACTAGCAAGTCATAATAATAAATCTCGGATGACAACACTTTCTCAAAACAATCATAATATGATATAACAAGATGGTATCTCGCTAGCCCTTTCTGAGACCGCAAAACATAAATGCAGAGCACCTTTAAAGATCAAGGACTGACTAGACATTGTAATTCATGGTAAAAGAGATCCAATCATAGTCATACCTAATATAAATTAACAGTGATGAATGCAAATGACGGCTGTGCTCTCCAGCTAGTGCTTTTTAATAAGAGGGTGATGACTCAACATAATAGTAAATGGATAGGCCGTTCGCAGAGGGAAGCAGGGATTTGTAGAGGTGCCAGAGCTCAGTTTTGCAATAGAGATAAATTGTATTTTGAGCGGTATACTTTCATTGTCAACGTAACAACTAAGAGATGGCGATATCTTCCATGCTAAACACATTATAGGCGGTTCCCAAACAGAATGGTAAAGTTTATACTCCCCCTCCACCAACAAGCATCAATCCATGGCTTGCTCGAAACAACGAGTGCCTCCAACATACATCAGGTCCCAGGGGGAGTTTTGTTTGCAATTAATTTTGATATAGTTTGCATAAAGCATGGGATTGGGCATCCCGGTGACCAGCCATTTTCTCGTGAGTGAGGAGCAGAGTCCACTCCTCTTGAGAATAACCCACCTAACACGGAAGATAAGGACAACCTTTGTTGATACATGAGCTATTCGAGCATACAAAACAGAATGTTTATTTGAAGGTTTAGAGTTTGGCACATACAAATTTACTTGGAACGGCAGGTAGATACCGCATATAGGAAGGTATGGTGGACTCATCTGGAATAACTTTGGGGTTTAAGGGTTTGGATGCACAAGCAGTATTCCCGCTTAGTACAAGTGAAGGCTAGCAAAAGACTGGGAAGCGAACAACTAGAGAGCGATAACAGCCATGTACATGCATTGAAATTAATAAACATTGGATGCAAGCATGAGTAGGATATAATCCACCATGAACATAAATATCGTGAAGGCTATGTTGATTTTGTTTCAACTACATGCGTGAACATGTGCCAAGTCAAGTCACTTAAATCATTCAAAAGAGGATACCACCCTATCATACCACAACATAATCATCTCAATAGCATGTCGGCATACAAGGTAAATCATTATAACTCATAGCTAATAAAGCATGGCACAAGCAACTCTGATCTCTAATTGTTATTGCAAACATGTTTATTCATAATAAGCTGAATCAAGAACGACGGGCTCATCATATTTACAAGAACAAAAGAGGTCGAGTTCATACCAGCTTTTCTCATCTCAGTCAGTCCATCATATATCATCATAATTGCCTTTCACTTGCACGACCGAACAGTGTGAATAATAATAAGAGTGCACGTGCATTGGACTAAGCTGGAATATGCGAGCATTCAATAAACAGGAGAAGACAAGGCAATATGGGCTCTTGGTTAAATCAACAATAATGCATATAAGAGCCACTTCAACAATTTAATTATGGTCTTCTCCTACCGACCCCCAAAGAAGAGAAATAAAACTATTTACACGGGAAAGCTCCCAACAAGCAAAAGAAGAACGGGAAATATTTTTGGTTTTTCTTTTTTAGTTATTACTACTACAGTAGAAAAATAAACTACTACTAATTTTTTTGGTTTTTCTTAAGGTTTAACAAACATACAAGAAGAAAGCAAGAAAAGGAAAATAAACTAGCATGGATATTACAGTGAAAAAGTATGAGCACCAACATCTAGCAATGAGTGTGTGTGAACATAAATGTAATGTCAGTGAGAGATACGTACTCCCCCAATCTTAGGCTTTTGGCCTAAGTTGGTCTATGTCCACGGCTGGCCTGGCGGATATCCATAATAATAGTTGTTGGGCTCGTACTGTGATGAGGAAGGATAGTTGGGATCATACTGATGTGCAGCGGTTATCGCCTGCTGAGCTGCAGCGTGGAGTCGGGCTGCCTCCGCTCTCCTCTCATACTCTTCTGCCTCCTCTCTGGTAATAATATATCTTCCTTTTGTCTGTGAATTAAAGAAGGCAGGAGCAGGGAGAGTAATACGGAAAACACGTCGTTTATCAAAAATTAAGCGATATAAGAGAGGTGATTCAGGCCTCTCGACAAACTGGTGCGATGCCATAGAGTTATAATCTAAATATGCAGGAGGCAACTCCATATCACCCTCATGAATGTCTATTTCAAGAAAATGAGCTAAGCGGGTTGCATAAATTCCTCCAAAGAAATCTCCATTATGTTTATTATGATGCAACCTACGAGCTACAATGGCTCCCATATGATAAGATTGGTCTCCTAACACAGCACTCCTAAGAATGCTAAGATGAGGGACACACATGTGACATGCTCCATCCTTAGCATTTATGCATACCGATGAAGAGAGCAAAATAATGTATAGCAGGAAAGTGAATGCTCCTATGGTAGCCTGCGTTATGTCTCTGGATTCCCCCATAGTTATACTAGCAAGAAAGTTTCTAAATTCAGATTTAGGGGGATCCCTAATACTGCCCCATGATGGAAGTTTGCAAGCAGAAGTGAAATCCTCTAGGTCCATGGTATAAGATTTGTCATAAAGATCAAACATGACTGAAGGAGAATTACGCGAAGATGAATACTCAAACCTCCTCACAAATGAACTTGTGAGATCATGATACTATGGGCATTTGTTAGCCTCAAAATCCTCAAGACCGGCATTGCGCAAATATGATTTGAATTCTTCTTTAATTCCCGCACGGTCCATAAAATTTTCCGACGGCCATTCGCAAGGCCGTACTGGAGCGTCTCTTGGTGGATCCTCGTCAGCATCGCGCATAGCAATCCTGGGTCCTTGCTTCTTAGAGGAACCACCTTGGAACATCTTCCTAAACATATTGTTTTTCTCTGAAAAATTCTGAAATTTTTAGTAACTTCAAACAAAAGTGAACCAACTTCAATAAAACTGATAGCAACTACTCCTACAAGTGCCTAGATCCTATATCAAGTATTAGAACTACTTGGAACTATATAAATTTGACATGCAAGCTCAAGAACATGGTCCCCTATGCAGCACAAATTTGCAAAGAATAAAGCACTAGAACAAAAAATAATTGGACCAATGGAGGAGTCACATACCAAGGAACAATCTCCCCAAGCAGTTTTGAGAGAGGTGCTTTGAGCAAGGAGATCGAAAATCGTAGCAAAAGTGGCTGGAACTCGTGCTTGAGTTGGTTTTTCGGGTTTGTGTGAGATAGAGGAAGAAGATGGGTGCTGGGATAAGTGGAGGAGGGCCACCGTGGGCCCATGAGGCAGGGGGCGCGCCCTATAGGGGGGGGGGGGCGCCCACCACCCTCGTGGCTAGGTGGCAGCTCCTCCCGCGGTAATTTTTGCACAGTAAATCCTCAAATATTCGCGAAAAAATCATATTAAATTGGCATGGCATTCTAAGGACTTTTATTTTCGGGATATTTTTATATTGCACAGATAAGTCAGGAAACGGACAGAAAATACTATTTTTACTTTATTTAATATAAATAACAGAAAGTATAGAGAGGGTATAGAAGATTTTGTGCTTCTAGTTTCATCCATCTCATGCTCATAAAAAAGAATCCACTAACAAGGTTGATCAAGTCTTGTTAACAAACTCATTCCGATAATCATGAAACTGGAGAAATTTTGAATAACACTAAGTTACCTCAACGGGGATATGCACATCCCCAATAATAAGAATATCATATTTCTTCTTCACAGTAGGAAGAGGAAATTCAAAACCTCCAAATATAATCGATGGAATTTTTCCAATGGAGTTGATACTATGAACTTGAGGTTGTTTCCTCGGGAAGTGTACTGTATGCTCATTGCCATTAACATGAAAAGTGGCATTGCCTTTGTTGCAATCAATAAAAGCCCCCGCAGTATTAAGAAAAGGTCTTCCAAGAATAATAGACATACTATCATCCTCGGGAATATCAAGAATAACAAAGTCCATCAAAATAGTAACGTTTGCAACCACAACAGGCTAATCCTCACAAATACCGACAGGTATAACAGTTGATTTATCAGCCATTTGCAAAGATATTTCAGTAGGTTTCAGCTTATTCAAGTCAAGTCTACGATATAAAGAGAGGCTTAACACTAACACTGGCTCCAAGATCACATAAAGCAGTTTTAAGACAATTTCTTTTAATGGAGCAAGGTATAGTAGGTACTCCGGGATCTCCAAGTTTCTTTGGTATTCCACCCTTAAAAGTATAATTAGCAAGCATGGTGGAAATTTCAGCTTCCGGTATCTTTCTTTTATTAGTAATGATATCCTTCATATATTTAGCATAAGGATTTGTTTTGAGCACATTAGTTAATCCCATACGCAAAAAGATAGGCCTAATCATTTCAGCAAAGCGCTCAAAATCCTCATCATCCTTTTTCTTGGATGGTTTCGGAGGAAAGGGCATGGGTTTCTGAACCCAAGGTTCCCTTTCTTTACCATGTTTCCTAGCAACAAAGTCTCGTTTATCATAACATTGATTCCTTGATTGTGGGTTATCAAGATCAACAGCAGGTTCAATTTCTACATCATTATAATTACTAGGTTGAGCATCATCATGAACATCATCATTAATATTTTTACTAGGTTCATGTTCATTACTAGATTGTGTTAGAGCATCAAACATAGAAATATCATTTAGATTATCAGGTGGTTCAGCGATAGGTTCACTAGAAGTTTGCACAGTTCTATCATTTTTCTCCTTCTTCTTTTTAGAAGAACTAGGAACATCAATATTACTTCTTTGAGAATCTTGCTTGATTCTCTTAGGGTGGCCTTCAGGATACAAAGGTTCCTGAGTCATTCTACCAGTTCTAGTAGCCACTCTAATAGCATAATCATTTTTCTTACTATTCATTTCATCAAGCACTTCTTTTTGAGCCTGAAGTACTTGTTCTACTTGAGTGGTAACCATAGAAGCATGTTTGCTAACAAGTTTAAGTTCACCTTTAATATAAGCCATATAATCACCCAAGCGTCTAATCATATAAGCATTTTCTTTTAATTGTCTACCAAAATAAGCATTGAAGTCGTCTTGCTTATACATAAAGTTATCAAACTCATCCAAGCACTGACTAGCAATTTGAGTAGGAGGGACTTCAGCTTTATCATATCTATAGAGAGAATTTACCTTTACTACCTGTGTCGGGATATCGGGATCAGGAGGTTCTTCAGTAAATAAATAATTAAGATCATATGTTTCTTCAACAGGCGGTATATTAAGACCATGTATTTCTTCAATAGGAGGTAAATTCTTAATGTCTTCAGCTTTAATACCTTTTTCTTTCATAGATTTCTTTGCCTCTTGCATATCTTCGGGACTGAGAAATAAAACAGCTCTCTTCTTCGGAGTTGGTTTAGGAATAGGCTCAGTAATTGGAGTAGGAGATGGCTCAGGAGCTGGCTCAGGAGGTGCCCAATTATTTTCATTTGTCAACATATTATTCAATAGAATTTCAGCTTCATCCGGTGTTCTTTCCCTGAAAAGAGAACCAACACAACTATCCAGGTAATCTCTGGAAGCATCAGTTAGTCCATTATAAAAGATATCGAGTATTTCAGGTTTCTTAAGAGGATGATCAGGCAAAGCATTAAGTAACTTGAGAAGCCTCCCCCAAGCTTGTGGGATACTCCCTTCTTTAATTTGCACAAAGTTGTATATTTCCCTCAAAGCAGCTAGTTTATTATGAGCAGGGAAATATTTAGCAGAGAAGTAATAAATCATATCCTGGGGACTACGCACACAACCAGGATTAAGAGAATTAAACCATATCTTAGCATCACCCTTTAATGAGAACGGAAATATTTTGAGTATATAAAAGTAACGCGATCTCTCATCATTAGTGAATAGGGCAACTATATCATTTAATTTAGTAAGATGTGCCACAACAGTTTCAGATTCATAGCCATAAAACGGATCAGACTCAACCAAAGTAATTATATCAGGATCAGCAGAGAATTCATAATCTTTATCAGGAACACATATAGGTGAAGTACCAAAAGCAGGGTCAGGTCTCATTTTATCTCTAAGTGATTCTTTGTTCCATTTAATTAATAACCTCTTAAGCTCATATCTATCTTTGCAAGCAAAAATAGCGGCAGAAGATTCGATATCAAAAAGATAACCCTCGGGAATAACAGGCATATTTTCATCATCACTATCATCATCGTATTCAGATTCAATAATTTCTTTTTCTCTAGCCCTAGCAATTTTTTCATCAAGAAATTCACTAAGGGGCACAGTAGTATCAGGCATAGAATCAGTTTCATCATAAGTATCATGCATAGCAGAAGTGTCATCATCAATAACATGCGACATATCAGAACGAATAGCAGAAGCAGATGTAGGTCTCGCAAACTTACTCATAAGAGAAGGTGAATCAAGTGCAGAGCTAGATGGCAGTTCCTTACCTCCCCTCGTAGTTGAGGGATAGATCTTGGTTTTTGGATCTCTCAAGTTCTTCATAGTGTCCAGCAGATATAAATCCCAAGTGACTCAAAGAATAGAGATATGCTCCCCGGCAACGGCGCCAGAAATTAGTCTTGATAACCCACAAGTATAGGGGATCGCAACAGCTTTCGAGGGTAGAGTATTCAACCCAAATTTATTGATTCGACACAAGGGGAGCCAAAGAATATTCTCAAGTATTAGCAGCTGAGTTGTCAATTCAACCACACCTGGAAACTTAGTATCTGTAGCAGTGTTTAGTAGCAAAGTAATATGATAGTGCCGGTAGCGGCAACAAAAGTAAAGACAACAAAGGTAATGTTTTTGGTATTTTGTAGTGATTGTAATAGTAGCAGCGGAAAGGAATATAAGCGAGAACCAGTATATGGAAAACTCGTAGGCACCGGATCAGTGATGGATAATTATGCCGGATGCGGTTCATCATGTAATAGTCATAACATAGGGTGACACAGAACTGGCTCTAATTCATCAATGTAATGTAGGCATATATTCCGTATATAGTCATACGTGCTTATGGAAAAGAACTTGCATGACATCTTTTGTCCTACCCTCCCATGGCAGCGGGGTCCTATTGTTCGAAATATTCCCTAGAGGCAATAATAAATTGGTTATTATTATATTTCCTTGTTCATGATAATCGTTTATTATCCATGCTAGAATTGTATTGATAGGAAACTCAGATACATGTGTGGATACATAGAAAACACCATGTCCCTAGTAAGCCTCTAGTTGACTAGCTCATTGATCAATAGATGGTTACGGTTTCCTGACCATGGACATTGGATGTCGTTGATAACGGGATCACATCATTAGGAGAATTATGTGATGGACAAGACCCAATCCTAAGCCTAGCACAAGATCGTGTAGTTCGTATGCTAAAGCTTTTCTAATGTCAAGTATCATTTCCTTAGACCATGAGATTGTGCAACTCCTGGATACCGTAGGAGTGCTTTGGGTGTGCCAAACGTCAAAACGTAACTGGGTGGCTATAAAGGTGCACTACGGGTATCTCCGAAAGTGTCTGTTGGGTTGGCACGAATCGAGACTGGGATTTGTCACTCCGTGTAACGGAGAGGTATGTCTGGGCCCACTCGGTAGGACATCATCATAATGTGCACAATGTGACCAAGGAGTTGATCACGGGATGATGTGTTACCGAACGAGTAAAGAGACTTGCCGGTAACGAGATTGAACAAGGTATCGGGATACCGACGATCGAATATCGGGCAAGTATCGTACCGATAGACAAAGGGAATTGTATACGGGATTGATTGAATCCTTGACATCGTGGTTCATCCGATGAGATCATCGTGGAGCATGTGGGAACTAACATAGGTATCCAGATCCCGCTGTTGGTTATTGACCGGAGAGTTGTCTCAACCATGTCTGCATGACTCCCGAGCCCGTAGGGTCTACACACTTAATGTTCGATGACACTGGGGTTATAGGGAAAGCGAAAAGACTCATATGCGGCCGCGCGTTGCAACGCTCGACGTGGGCATCGTGCGTACGACACTGTCGGAAAGGCCGCAGGGCCCACCCACATGTCCAGACCATCCATAAAACTCTGCCCCGTGACTTCAATGGTGGGGCCTAGTGTCTCCTTCCATATATAAAACTCTGCCCCGTGATTTCAACCGGTAGGGGGCCCGCTATGGCTGATTAATTTACAAGGAAACTTGAGTTTCTAACATGCTGTCGGAAATCGATCGTTCTAACGCGCGCGCGCGTAATAGCATCCCTCTAGGGAAAGTATGTACGCGGTTACCGAATGTTGTTCGGAGTCCCGGATGAGATCCCGGACGTCACGAGGAGTTTCGGAATGGTCACCGGAGAAGTTTTGGGTGCTATCGGTAACGTACCGGGACCATCGGGAGGGTCCCGGGGGTCCACCAGGTGGGGCCACCAGCCCTAGAAGGCTGCGTGGGCCAAGTGTGGGAGGGGACCAGCCCCAGGTGGGCTGGTGCGCCCCCCACCAAGGCCCAAGGCGCAAGGGAGAGTGGGAGGGGTCAAACCCTAGGTCCAGATGGGCCTTAAGGCCCACCCTAGGTGCGCGCCCCTCTCTTCCCCCATTGGCCGCAACCCTAGATGGTTTTTGGGGCTGCCGCCCCCCCTAGGGAGGGAACCCTAGATGGGGGCGCAGCCCCTCCCCTTCCCCTATATATACTTGAGGTATTGGGGGCTGCAAGACACACGAGATCATCTCCCTCTTTGCGCAACCCTACCTCTCTCCCTCCTCGTCTCTCGTAGTGCTTGGCGAAGCCCTGCTGGAGTCCTGCGCTCCTCCACCACCACCACGCCGTCGTGCTGCTGCTGGATGGAGTCTTCCCCAACCTCTCCTTCTCCCCTTGCTGGATCAAGGCGTGGGAGACGTCACTGGGCTGCACGTGTGTTGAACACGGAGGCGCCGTTGTTCGGCGCTTAGATCAGAATCAACCGTGATCTGAATCGCTACGAGTACGACTCCTTCATCCGTGTTCTTGCAACGCTTCTGCTTAGCGATCTACAAGGGTATGTAGATGCACTCCCCTTCCCCTTGTTGCTAGATTACTCCATAGATTGATCTTGGTGATGCGTAGAAAATTTTAAATTTCTTCTACGATCCAACACCTATTGCAAACTAAGGGATATTAAGGCCTCTTTTAATAGAGAACCGGAACAAAGCATTAGCACATAGTGAATACATGAACTCCTCAAACTAGAGTCATCACCGGGAGTGGTCCCGATTATTGTCACTTCGGGGTTGCCGGATCATAACACATAGTAGGTGACTATAGACTTGCAAGATAGGATCAAGAACTCACATATATTCATGAAAACATAATAGGTTCAGATCTGAAATCATGGCACTCGGGCCCTAGTGACAAGCATTAAGCATAGCAAAGTCATAGCAACATCAATCTCCGAACATAATGGATACTAGGGATCAAACCCTAACAAAACTAACTCGATTACATGATAAATATTATCCAACCCATCACCGTCCAGCAAGCCTACGATGGAATTACTCACGCACGGCGGTGAGCATCATGAAATTGGTGATGGAGGATGGTTGATGATGATGATGGCGATGAATCCCCCTCTCCGGAGCCCCGAATGGACTCCAGATCAGCCCTCCCGAGAGGTTTTAGGGCTTGCCGACGGCTCCGTATCGTAAAACATGATGATTTCTTCTCTCTGATATTTTTCTCATCGAAACTCAATATATGGAGGTGGTGTTGGAGTTGGAGACGCAACAGGGGGCCCATGAGGTAGGGGGCGCGCCCTAGGGGGCGCCCCCCACCCTCGTGAGAAGGGTGTGGGCCCCCCGGTCTTCATCTTTGGCGAGGATTTTTTATTGTTTTTTCTAAGATGTTCCGTGGAGTTTCAGGTCATTCCGAGAATATTTGTGTTCTGCACATAAAACAACACCATGGTAATTCTGCTGAAAACAGCGTCACTCCGGGTTAGTTCCATTCAAATCATACAAGTTAGAGTCCAAAACAAGGGCAAAAGTGTTTGGAAAAGTAGATATGACGGAGACGTATCACTAAGGTGCGACGTCCTCGCACGTTCATAGTCGGATCATCAAAGTCGACTTCCACCAAAATAATGGCCACCATCTCATCGAAAAAACGGGAACAGTGCCAGAGCAAGACGTGCAGTCATGGATTTCGCAATGAAAATACTATTGAGGCAAAAGCATTACATAGTCTTTACACACCCCCATGGGGTTCGTCTCGATTCCTTGTAGGGAACAAAAGAAGGAAGTTTCTAGGATCCCTATCTACAAGTGTCATCGTCGGCGCCATCATCAATAGTGGGCCACGAGGGGCCGGCGCTAGCCCCATCCAGATCATCGGCGGCAACGAGCGGATGCCACTGCTGTGCTCCGGGCACGAAGTGAGCTCGGGGGCACGTAGCTGTTGTCGCCCGTCTTCGGAGTATCGTCAGGCTCGGGAGAGTCACTCGTCTCCTAGACACCATCAGTGCTGCTGGAGGAGACGTCGACAGGATCGTGGGCTGGCCCAGAGCCTGCCCCCGCGTTGTCCTGGCGATCCCCAGCAGGATAGCACTCCAGGCAACGACCTTCCTCATCAAAGACTTTTAAGAACATCGTGGAGGCGCCATCGTACTCAAAATGGATGGCGAGGGCCCCCTCCGTGCTGCAGACACAGGCAACCTTGCCCCATCCGCGGGTCATGAAGATCTTGCCCTGGGAGATGGCCTCAACCTCTACTCCCGTCATCGGGGTTCCGCACTCGGCGTGTTGCATCCACAACCCGAGCGGCCCCTTCGGCGGCATCAATTCGGCAAAGAACGGCGGGAATCAGATCCACGTGCGCAGGGGCATCGCCGCCCACACCACGAGTTTCCCCAAGGTGCCCTTGGCATGGGTTCGCGGGGCGGCGGCGCGCGCCACCACTGCACGTCCATTGCGGCCATGGCGCGAGAGGTGTTGGTACCAAAACCAGCGGATCTCGGGTAGGGGGTCCCGAACTATGCGTCTAAGGCGGATGGTAACAGGAGGCAGGGGACACAATGTTTACCCAGGTTCGGGCCCTCTCGATGGAGGTAATACCCTACTTCCTGCTTGATTGATCTTGATGATATGAGTATTACAAGAGTTGATCTACCACGAGATCGTAGAGGCTAAACCCTAGAAGCTACCCTATGATTATGATTGTTGTTGTCCTACGGACTAAACCATTCGGTTTATATAGACACTGGAGGGGGCTAGGGTTACACAAAGTCGGTTACAAGGGAGGAGATCTACATATCCGAATTGCCAAGCTTGCTTTCCACGCAAAGGAGAGTCCCACCCGGACACGGGACGAAGTCTTTAATCTTGTATCTTCATAGTCCAACAGTCCGGCCAAAGTACAGAGTCCGGCTGTCCGAGGACCCGCTAATCTAGGACTCCCTCAGTAGTCCCTAACCAGGCTTCAATGACGATGAGTCCGGCGTGCAGATTGTCTTCGGCATTGCAAGGCAGGTTCCTTCTCCGAATACTCCATAGAAGATTTTGAACACAAGGATAGTGTACGGCTCTGCAAAACAAATTCCACATACCACCATAGAAAGTATAATATTTCCACAAATCTAATCTGCTGACAGCTTTTCATAACGTGACATCACGCCATGGCCCGGTCATTATTCGAACCGTTTTTCTCAACTAGCTACTGCACATATTGCGAGGCGGTTTTCTTGGCACGTCTTGTCGAAGCAGAGATCGTGTCCCCTTATCATGGGATTCTCATCAATATGGGTGTGGGTAACCCAACCGCGCCATCAATCACGACGCTTGGGGAATAAGTGAGTTTACCAGGCAGGTGGGGAGGCACATAGTTTCTTCCGCCCTTATAAAGGGACAAGGACTCCTCCTGTTCACCCATGCCTTCTTCTTCCCTGCCCATCCATTCTCGCGCACTCGAGCTCCAGCGCTCAAGTTCGCGTTTTCTCCGCAAAACCACTCCAAACATGTCCGGAGCGGGAGGCAAGTGGATGTTCTCCTCCGTTACCCAGAACATTACGAAGCTCTAGGAAGCCGGATACTTGGCCACAGATATCATGCACCGGCTCCTGGACGCGGGGGTAGATCGTCCCTACCCCCGAACCCTACGAAAGGGTTGTCCGTGGGCTGGGATTTCCCCTCCACCCATTTGTTCATGGGCTCATGTTCTACTATGGGCTGGACTTCCATGATCTGGCCCCCAATTTCATCCTCAACATCTTGGCGTTTATCATCGTGTGCGAGGCCTTCCTCTGCATCAAGCCCCACTTCGGTCTGTGGCTGAAGACCTTCAATGTTAAACCGAAGGTGGTGGTCGGCCAGCAAGTGGAGTGCGGAGGCGCCATGGTGGGAAAAATGCCCAACGTCACCTGGCTCGAAGGCTCCTATGTGGAGATAGTGAAGGGGTGGCAATCGGGGTGGTTCTACATCACCGAGCCACACGACACCAACTGGGTGGCGGCCCCGAATTCCGATCCGGCATCGCCATGTGGCTCAGCTCCTGGAAAGAGAAGGGCCTATCCTGGGGTTCATCGATGGAGCTGACCGGACTCCGGAACTATGTTAAAAACATGATAAGCAAGAAAATCAAGCTTGTCAACGTGGTCTAGGTCATCCTCTTCCGCCGGATCCGCCCGTGTCAAAGACGGGCATTCAATATGTGGGAGTTTGACCCGGCTAAGCACCAGACTCTGCGAGAGCCCTTCGACACGACACAACAGGACATCTAGAGGGTGTTGTTCAAGTCCGCCGAGGTTCCTCCTCCCCTTACCGAGGATCGCGGACTCAGCGCAAAGCGCCCTGCAATCCGGTAAGCTCCTTATATCTCATAAGATGTCTCTTTCCCCAGTACAATCATGTGGGGGATCTAAGCCTCCACGCCGTTTAACAGGAATGGGTCGTGACAGCGGAGTGGATCGATTGTCCAGCCCCACTGCCCGAGGATCGAGCAAGTGCTCTCTTAACGGAGATGCTGGTTCCGGCGCCCTATAAGGCGCCGGAGAAGAAGGCCAAGAAGTAGCCCGCGGGGACCAGAAAGGTCTCCGACACAAGTTCGTATCAGACTCATCGTTTGATAACACTGAGGCGCCCTCCTCCCACGAAAACAAGGAGGATGAAGAAGAAAGTTCTCCCCCCAGCCAGGGGAGACAAGAAAAGGAAGGCCGCCCCGTCAGGGGAGGCCGAAGGGTCCAAGGAGGGAAGGACTCTTCTTCCGGACTGCTCCATGGAGGCCGCTTTTAGCGACGAGGAGTGGTTACCCCGGGACAAGCCCCTGGTGAAGTCGTAAGTATCCAGATACCATAATAGTTCTTGGTATGTTTTATTTTATTGCTTCTTATCATGCCGAACATGATCATGTAGCTCATCCAAAGCCCATATCGGCGTATCCTCATTGGATGAGTCTTTGGGCCTGTCGGAGATGAACAGTGATTCACTCCCGACCGCCTCCTCCCCCTGCCCTATGGATGACGTCGAGGTGTTGTCTCAGAGGGTGCTGAACCAAGGGGAGACAGTTCTGGAGGCGCCCCAAAGCGACATTCCGGACACTGGGCGCACGAGGGGCAAGACTCCGATGGGCTCTAATGCCGGGGGCAGCAAGTCTAAGAGGGACATGCTGTCTATGCCGATGGCCCCTGTCCATCCAGAGGCATCGGACAATTTGCTGGAAGTGCTTCGCGGCGCTTCCATTAACGAAGAGCACCGCACTATTATGAGTGTGGTGGTCAAGAAGGTTCGGTCCGCCAAAAGCGGACTGACTGAAGCCTGTGCCAGCCTCCTAACAGGCTTCGAGGTAAGTAATCAAATTATAAGAAAATGTTACAGCATAGACAGTAGCCCCTGATGCTCTGTTTGGTGTTCTTAAGAAAGGCCGAACAGAGGATCAAAATAAAAATCACAGGAGTCTGATCAGAATATGTCTATGTGATAAGCAGGCTTCACTGCTGGCCGCTGCCGCTCACACGGCGGAGGTCTCCGCACTGAGGTGGGACTTTGAGCGGTCCGAGGAAGAGCTCAGTCTTACCAAGAGGCGACTCGAAGAGAACAAAGGTAAGTGATACCTCGTCTATTTATTGATAAAGAAAAAGGAAACTGGTTGTTAGATCACAGGATCGTCATGATTTTTGCTATGGGCCACGACCAAAGTGGAGACCCTGAAAAAGGCGCTGTCCGAGGCCGAGCGCTAGAAGCAAGAGGCCCGAGTCGGCTAGGTTCAGCTAGAGCTCCAGGACTTTGTCAAGAAGTACGAGTCCTTGGAGCGTGACTCTAAGACGCAAGGGTCCGAGCTTGTGAAGGCCCTCGAGAACGCACAAAATGCCAAGGCTGAAGCCCAAAAGGCCCTCCAGGAAATTGAGGCGGTCAGGAAGATAGCGGCGGGTAAGGCATTCTTTATGCAAAGCAAGCATGTGAAGGAAACTTTCCTTTTACTTACCCGAATTCGGAGCTCTCTAGGAGCGTTCGCAGATCTACCCAACAGTGTGTCGGATGCCGCTGAGTTCTACCGAGCCGAGGAGGGGAGCTCGACGGAGAGGTTGTTCTGGTCTCAGTATACTGGGACCGAACATACTATGCCCTTGAGCGACCAGTTGAAGCAACTGGTCGAGCTTCACAAGGCGGCCGAACTGGCCATGAAGGGCCTCATACTCCAGATGTGGCCTTGCGAGCCCCTGGCCGGCAGCTATTTCAGCCTGGTAAGGCGGCTTGTGAACGCTTGCCGCCGGCTTGAAGTCATAAAGCGGTCCATCTGCATTGAGGGTCCGCGTAGGGCTTTTGCCCGAGCGAAAGTGCACTGGGCAAAGATGGATGCCAAAAAGCTGGTGAAGGAGGGGCCGCCGGAGGGCAAGGAGCATCGCCACCCCAAAAAGTATTATGACAGTGTCCTGAAGGGTGCTCGCCTTGTGGCGGAGGAATGTGCTAAGGATGTAATATTTGAATGAATGTACTCATGTGATCCAGTAATGTGAAACGAGTTCATGTGCACTATGTAGCGCTTGTTAATTTAAAATATTACATTCTGTGCGGCCGTTTATAAAATTTGAGAGTTGGCCAGTCATCGGCTTCTGCCCCCATGTAACTAGTACTGAGGTGTTCGGGATAAACCTGATCACTCTTTATCCCAGTTTTGGGTCCTTCGAAGGAGGTGTTCAGCACAACGAACCAGGCAATCGGACTATAAAGCTTTATCACTCTCACTTAGCCATAGAAGTCTACAATTTTAAATTTTGGCAAAGCCCCTAGTATTCAGAAGGCCGAACTTGGGGCGCTATGTATGTCTAAATCAGACAAGGACGACTCCTCGCCCGGAGCGGAAAAAATCTTGAAGGATTTAAGACCTCTCGAACAGCGACCAGCTCTCGCCGCATCATGACAGTCAGTTTCCGGCTTTCTCTACTAAGGTGCTCGTCCGGAAGAACCGGGACACAATCGCAGTAGTTCTGCCAGTGCTACCTTAGCCAATATAGCGGAACGTAAGGTACCAAAACATGGGAGCCGGGAAACCCAACTATTGACCCAAGACATGATTCGGAGCTGATGCATACAATGCTATAAGTTCGGGGTGCTGCACTTTCGAAAGTGTTCGGACTTTTCATGCCATGTTATGGGGTAAAATGAAGCCCCCGGTGCACTGGTCGTATCAAAATGTACGGGTGAGATTTGTCGCAAATAAGCAGGCAGGAAAAAAGGTAAAGGAATGCAATAGTGAGCTAATGATGTACATTGTTATTTGAATGATACATCAAAGCGTATGCATACATGTAGTGCAATAAGTAAAAGATAGGACTATTTGACATGTCCTATCCATGGTCAAGCTGCGTGTGGATATACAAAACAGGTATATCGATTGTTGTCAGAGACCACCTGAGGATTCCCTTGTACATCAAAGCTTCTTGCTTCCTTGGTGTTTCCTTCCCGTGACGGGTCCGATAATTAGACGATCGGAGAGGGCCTTCAGAGAACAAGGGCCTCCAAGGAAGAAAATGTTGAAGGTATATGGGTCCTGAAGCGGTTGAGCTGCATTGTGGGCCGTGCCATAGTCATGCCTCCTCCTATGCCCATGGTATCATGAGTGCGTAATTATGTACGCGCGACGCAAATTTCACTGCTTGACTGGGACTAGGACAGAGGACGAATTGCTAGGCGAGCTCTGAACGTGCCTGGCGATCCTGTTGCAGGGTACTTCGGACTCGCTTGAAGGTGTCCGGGGTCTTTTTCGCCAAATTGGCGGTTTGCCTCATAAGGCTGCTTTGCGCTTCTGCTGCGAGGGCCACAGTGTGCTCCTCCGTTCGGAGCGAGCATTCTGTGTTTCCATTAACTTTTATAACCCCACGAGGTCCTGGCATTTTGAGCTTGAGGTATGCGTAATGCGGTACCACATTGAATCTGGCAAATGCGGTTTGTCCGAGCAGTGCGTGATAGCCACTGCGGAAGGGGACGATATCGAAGATTAACTGCTCGCTTCGGAAGATGTCCGGTGATCCGAAGACCACTTCCAGTGTGATTGAGCCTGTGCAATAGGCCTCTACACCTGGGATGACACCTTTAAAGGTGGTTTTGGTGGGTTTGATCCTCAAGGGGTATATGCCCATTTTACACACTGTATCCTGATAGAGCAGGTTCAGGCTGCTGCCACCGTCCATAAGGACTCGAGTGAGGTGAAATCCGTCAGTGATGGGGTCAAGGACCAATGCGGAAAAACCGCCATGACGGATACTGGTGGGGTGGTCCTTGCGATCGTAGGTGATCGGACAAGAAGACCATGGGTTGAACTTTGGGACGACTGGCTCCATCGCATAGACGTCCCTCAGTGCACGCTTCCGTTCCCGTTTGGGAATATGGGTTGCGTATACCATGTTGACCGTTTTCACTTGGGGAGGAAATTTCTTTTGTCCTCCTGTGTTCAGCGGCCAGGGCTCCTCCTCGTCGTCACTATGCAACCCCTTTTCCTTATTTTCGGCATTCAACTTGCCGGCCTGTTTGAACACCCAACATTCTCTGTTGGTGTGGTTGGCTGGTTTATCGGGGGTGCCATGAATTTGACATGAATGATCGAGTATGCGGTCCAAGATGGACGGGCCTGGATTGCTTCATTTGAACGGCTTTTTCCGCTGACCGAATTTAGAGCCACTGAATCCAGCATTAACTGTCGTCTCTTCAGCGTTGTCGCTGTTGCTGCGGCGCTTGTGTCTGTTGCGACGTGGCTTGCCATTGCTCTCTTTGGCATCTGAATTGCCAGGGTTTCTTGAAGTGATGTTGCTGCGAGCCAGCCAGCTATCCTCGCCCGCACAAAATCGGGTCATGAGTGTCGTGAGGGCTGCCACGGACTTCGGCTTTTCTTGGCCGAGGTGTCGGGCGAGCCACTCGTCGCGGATGTTATGCTTAAATGCTGCTAAGGCCTCGACATCTGGATAGTCGACGATCTGGTTCTTTTTAGGTTGGAACCGAGTCCAGAATTTCCTAGCTGATTCCCCTGGCTGTTGGGTTATGTGACTCAAGTCATCGGCATCCGGTGGTCGCTCATAAGTGCCTTGGAAGTTATCAAGGAATGCGTCTTCCAAGTTCTCCCAACTGCGAATGGAGTTTGCCAGCAGGCTATTGAGCCAATGTCGAGCATGTCCTTTGAGTTTTAATGGGAGGTACTTGATGGCGTGTAGATCGTCACCGCGGGCCATGTGGATGTGGAGGAGGAAATCCTCGATCCATACAGCGGGGTCTGTTGTGCCGTCGTATGATTCAATATTCACGGGTTTAAAGCCTTCTGGGAATTCATGATCCATTACTTCGTCGGTGAAGCATAGGGGGTGTGCGGCGCCTCTGTGCCAGGCTATATCACGACGCAGTTCATACGAGTCTAGTCTGCTATATTCGGCCCAACCAGATTTGCTTTTAGTATATCCGGTGTGACGGTCGTTGTCATGCGTTGGGGCGCGCCCCCGTGATCTGTAGATCGATCTTGTATGTCCTGCTTTGTTTTCCAATATGTCTCGTAGGTCCTGCATGTTTTCCCAGACCCTGGTGTTTTTGTTTGACTGGCAACGGGGTGCGGGCTGGACTTCGGGCTGATACGCCGCTTTGTCTCGGCCACGAGGTGGCCGGGCAGCCGCATCATACGCTGGAAGTGAGGCTTTAATGCTTCCTCCTTGAGTTGGGGTACCAACCTGCACTTTGGGTAACTTTTGGTTGGGTGCTCGAGTTCGTATTCCTCGGCTGCCAGCACCTCGGTCCATCTATCCGCTAGCAGATCTTGATCAGCTTGAAGCTGTTGTTGCCTTTTCTTCAGGCTTTTAGCTGTGGCTATAAGCCGGCGCTTGAAGCGCTCCTGCTCGACGGGATCCTTAGGCACGATAAATTCTTCGTCGTCGAGGCTCACCTCGTCGTCGGAGAGAGGCATGTAATTGTCATCCTCTGATTCTCCGTCTGCCGCCTCGTCCTTAGGGCTAGCTTGCCCATCCTCCCGCTTGAAGCCTGGCTGGAGGGGATTGTCTTCGGCACTGTCCGCAGCGTTATTGTCTCTTGTGCTGGTATCGCTGCTTTTGCTATGGTGGGGCATAGAGCGGCGCCGATGACGCCGGTGCTTAGATTGCTTCTCAAGGGGATTATCCTCCGTTGCCTTATTGCCATCGCTTTCTTTGGGGGTGTCCACCATGTATATATCATATGATGAGGTGGCTGTCTAGCGCCCTGTGGGCGGTGGTTCCTGTTCTTCTCCTGCATCGTCGTCCATACCGTCGATGTCTTCGGAGCCAAAATCAAGCATGTCGGTTAAGTCATCGATAGTGGCTATTAAGTGGGTGGTGGGTGGGGGAAGAATTTTTTTGTCGTCCACTTCCCACTCGAGCCGGACATAGTTTGGCCAAGGGCCTCCTGACAAGGAGAGAGACCTTAATGAATTTAGCACGTCGCACAAGGGCGAGTGCTGAAAGATATCCGCGGAGGTGTACTCCATGATCGGTGCCAAATCAGATTAGATAGGCACGGATGCAGGCGGCTCGGAGCCTGTGGCCGAGGACGAATCCAAGGGTCCGGCAACACAGGTCTCACAAGAGGTGAAGTCAGTATTCCACTCTATTTCCGCTGTGTGTGCAGCCTCCGTGGCAGGGTCCATTCACTTGTCCTCGGACGGCACGATCTGCTCCGGATTGAGGGCCGGAGCAGCCACAGGTGTGATCACCCGAACACCGTCATGCTCGTCGCGACTGTGCGGCGCACCTGACATAGGCTCGAATCCTTCGAAGATCAAGTCTCTGCGGATGTCGGCAGTATAGTTCAAGCTTCCAAACCTGACCTGATGGCCAGGGGTGTAGCTCTCGATCTGCTCCAGATGGTCAAGCGAGTTGGCCCGCAGTACGAAGCCGCCGAATATGAAGATCTGTCCTGGGACAAAAACCTCACCCTGGATCGCATCGTTGCCGATGATTGAAGAAGCCATCAATCCTTATGGTGACGACACAGTGGAACTCTCAATGAAAGCACCAATGTCGGTGTCAAAACCGGCGGATCACAGGTAGGCGGTCCCGAACTGTGCGTCTAAGGCGGATGGTAACAGGAGGCAGGGGACATAATGTTTACCCAGGTCCGGGCCCTCTTGATGGAGGTAATACCCTACTTTCTGCTTGATTGATCTTGATGATATGAGTGTTACAAGAGTCGATCTACCACGAGATCGTAGGGGCTAAACCCTAGAAGCTAGCCTATGATTATGATTGTTGTTGTCCTACGGACTAAACCCTCCGGTTTATATAGACACCGGAGGGGGCTAGGGTTACACAAAGTCGGTTACAAGGGAGGAGATCTACATAATCAAATTGCCAACCTTGCTTTCCATGCAAAGGAGAGTCCCACCCGGACATGGGACAAAGTCTTTAATCTTGTATCTTCATAGTCCAACAGTCCGGCCAAAGTATATAGTCCGGCTGCCCGAGGACCCCCTAATCCAGGACTCCCTCAACAGGCGTCGGTTGCTGCCTCCTCCTCCGGAGCCTTCTGCCCAACCGTACAAGGGCAGCGGGTAGCCAGGGGGAGGCCGCTCGTATGAAGGCCTCGTCACCTCCCGCCTCACGACAATGTCATGGAAGCAGACCGGCCTCTTCTTCGGTGGGAGTGTGTCGGTGTCAAAACTGGCGGATCTCTGGTAGGGGGTCCCGAACTGTGCGTCTAAGGCGGATGGTAACAGGAGGTAGGGGACGCGATGTTTACCCAGGTTCGGGCCCTCTTGATGGAGGTAAAACCCTACATCGTGCTTGATTATTCTTGATAATATGAGTAGTACAAGAGTTGATCTACCATGAGATCGGAGAGGCTAAACCCTAGTAGCTAGCCTATGGTATGATTGTTTGTTGTCCTACGGACTAAACCCTCCAGTTTATATAGACACCGAAGGGGGCTAGGGTTACACAAAGTTGGTTACAAGGAAGGAGATCTACATATGCATATTGCCAAGCTTGCCTTCCACGCCAAGGAGAGTCCCATCCGGACACAGGAAGAAGTCTTCAATCTTGTATCTTCATAGTCCAACAGTCCGGCCAAAGGATATAATCCGGCTGTCCGGATACCCCCTAATCCAGGACTCCCTTAGTAGCCCCTGAACCAGGCTTCAATGACGATGAGTATGACGCGCAGATTGTCTTCGGCATTGCAAGGAGGGTTCCTCCCTCGAATACTTCATAGAAGATTTTGAACACGAGGATCGTGCCCGGCTCTGCAAAACAAGTTCCACATACCACCGTAGAGAGAATAATATTTCCAGAAATCTAATCTGCTGACGTACCCCGTAGAGTGACATCACACCACAGCCAGGTCTTTATTCGAATCGTTTTTCATAACCTACCTCAGTGTGTTTCGCGAGGCGGTTTCCTTGGCACGTCTTGTCGAAGCAGAGATTGTGTCCCCTTATTACGGGATTCCCATCACTACAGACGTGGGTAACCCAACCGCGCCATCAATTACGATGCTTGGGGGATATGCAAGTTTTACCAGGCTGGTGGGGGCGCATAGTTTCGTCCGCCCTTATAAAGGGATAATGTTTCACCTTTTTCTACCCACGCCTTCTTCCCCGTTGCTCATCCATTCTCGCGCACTCGAGCTCCAGCGCCCAAGTCCACATCCTTCTCCTCAACTCTCTCCAAACATGTCCGGAGCGGGAGGCAAGTGGATGGTCTCCTCCGTCACGGAGGGACATATCAAAAAACTACACGGGGCTGGATACTTAGCCACGGATATCGCGCATCGGCTACCAGCCGCGGGGCAAATCGTCCCTACCCCAGAACCTCACGAAAGGGTGGTTTTCCTCCCCCACTTCGTCCGCGGACTAGGGTTTCCCCTCCATCCATTCGTCCACGGCCTTATGTTCTATTATGGGCTAGACTTTCCTGATCTGGCCCCGAATTTCATCCTCAACATCTTGGCATTCATCGTCGTGTGCGAGGCCTTTCTCCGCATCCGGCCCCACTTCGGCCTATGGGTGAAGACCTTCAATATCAAGCCGAAGGTAGTAGGCGGCCAACAAGCGGAATGCGGTGGAGCCATGGTGGTCAAAATGCCCAATGTTACATGGCTCGAGGGCTCCTTCGTGGAGACCATAAAGGGGTGGCAATCGGGGTGGTTCTATATCACCGAGCCGCGCGACACCAACTGGGTGGCGGCCCCCGAGTTTTGATCCGGAATCCCCACGCGGCTCACTTCCTGGAAGGAGAAGGGCCTGTCCCAGGGTTCATCGGTGGAGCTGGACGGACTCCAGAAATGTATCCAGAACATGATAAGCAAGAAACTTAAGCTTGTCAACATAGTCCAGGTCATGCTCTTCCGCCGGATCCTCCCGTGTCAACAACGGGCTTTCAACTTATGGGATTTCGACCCGGCGCAGCACCAGACTCTACGCGAGCTTTTCGACACGACGCATAAGGACATCTGGAAGGTGTTGTTCAAGGGCGCCGAGGTCCCTCCTTATCTTACCGAGGACCGCGGGCTAAGCGCGAAGCGCCCTGCAAATCCGGTAAGTTCTGTATGTCTGGTAGGGTATTTATTTCCCATAGCTTAACCATGTGCAGGGTCTGAGCTCCCATGCCTTTGACAGGACTGGGTGGAGACATCGGAGCAGATTAACTGTCCGGCCCCTCTGCCTGAAGACCCTGCGGATGCTCTCCTGACGCAGATGCGGACTCCGGCTCCTTATGAGGTGCCGGAGAAGACCAAGAAGAAGGCCAAGGGAACCCGAAAGAGTTCCCGGCGCCAGGTGGTATCGGACTCATCGTCCAATAACTCTGAGACGCACTCCTCCCATGAAAATGAGGAGGAGGAAGATGAAGACTCTCCCGCTCCAGCCGGGGGAGACAAGAAAAGGAATGCCGCCCCAACCGGGGATGACGAAGGGTCCAAGAAGGGAAGGACTCTCCTTCCGGACTGTTCCACCACTGCCGCCGACGGCGAAGATGAGTGGTTACTCAGGGCCAGGCCCCTGGCAAATTTGTAAGTATTCGGATACCAGAGTAACTCATAGCATACCCTTGTTGCACTGCTTCTCCTAACGTCGAATATGACTATGCAGTCCGCGAGTTGGCCCGCAGTGCGAAGCCACCGAACACGAAGATCTGTCCGGGGAGGAAGACTCCCACCTGGACGGCATCGTTGTAGATGATTGAAGGAGCCATCAAACCTCTTGACGAGTGCACAGTGGAACTCTCAATGAAAGCACCAGTGTCGGTGTCAAAACCGGAAGATCTCGGGTAGGGGGTCCCAAACTATGCGACTAAGGTCGATGGTAATAGGAGACAGGGGACACGATGTTTACCCAGGTTTGGGCCCTCTCTATGGAGGTAATACTCTACGTCCTGCTTGATTGATATTGATGAATATGAGTGTTACAAGAGTTGATCTACCACGAGATCGTAATGGCTAAACCCTAGAGGCCTAGCTTGTATGGCTACGATCATGAATATCTCCCCTCCGGACTAAGTTCTCCGGTTTATAAAGACCCCGGGAGGATCTAGGGTTACACAAGGTCGGTTACAAAGAAAGGAATCTACATGTTTGGTCGCCAAGCTTGCCCTCCACTCCAAGGAGAGTCCCATCCGGACACGGGACAGTCTTCAGTCTTCGTCTTCTTCACAGCCCATCAGTCTGGCCCATGGCTAACAGGCCGAACGCCCGAGGACCCCTTAGTCCAGGACTCCCTCTGTCACCGCGGAGCCCACGGCGGCGTCACCGCCAGAGCATTTGGCAGGAAAAGACCACCTTTTGTCAGGATAACTTGTACTAGTTGTCTCCCTTCAAAATTGGCCATTGTGGGCTCCCTTCCCGCCTAAACATTTGGGAAGAGGACCGAGGCCTCTATAAATAGGGCTAGCCACCACCATAGTAGAGGGAGGCTTGAGGGGACGGATCATTCGGACCATCCTCAAGCACACCAGCTCATCGAGCTCAAGAACACCTCTCCTCAGGAGGTTGTTTGTCCACTGTACTAGTTCATCCGCAGCCCACGAGGCAATCCACCACACCACACTGGAGTAGGGTATTACACCACAATGGTCGCCCGAACTAGTATAAACTCTCATGCCACTTGTTCCTTGGGTTCGGCAAGCTAGGCCTAGAGATCGTTGCGAGAGTGAGCTAGGGAGAGAGGGATATTCGTGCGCACCCTAGTGTTTGAACCTCAAGGGTTTGTCGGAACCCGCAATCCGACAACAACCCCTTTAACACGTCGGGTTGCGGGAAGTTGTTATTTTTGTGCAGGTGTTGTTTATGTTGTGTTTCTTGGTTCTCCTACTGGATCGATAACCTTGGTTTCGCATCTGAGGGAAATACCTACCACCATTGAGCTACATCATCCCTTCCTCTTTGGGGAAATACCGATGTAGCTTCAAGTGACATCAAAAGGAATTACTGGCGCCGTTGCCGGGAGGATCTTCAACATATACTAGGTTCCTAATCACAAATCTCATCTCCTCGCAATTTACATTATTTGCCATTTGCCTCTAATTTTGCTCTCCTCCACTTCCCAAAAAAATGTTGTTTTATTCGCATCTCTTTTTCGTTCGCCGTTCTCTTGTTTCCTAGTCTTGATGGCTAGTGTTCCTACTCCACCTTTGTCACCATATTTTGAAGTTCTTTTCTTCAAACAAAGACAAGGAGAAAATTTGAACGATGCCTGGTATAGGCTTATGGAATCGTATCGTATTTCCAATTTAAAGGGGGACGATAAGGTGTTGCTTCATAATTTTTACATAGGATTGGCTTTGCATCATAGACAACTCCTAGATTTTGCCGCTAAAGGGAATTTTATTGAGCTTGATGCCAATGTTGCCTGTGAAATTTTAGAAGGAATTTTGGGAGTTCCACCTCAGAAGAAGGGGTTTTCTTTCACCCCTGAGGGAGTTCAAATGTTGGAAAAACTTGGCGATTTGCATAAACATATGGTTGAGATACAGAAACATAATGAACCCCTCAAACACCTCAATGGTAGTATCAATCGCATGAATACCTTGATTACTCTTTGCAATAAGTGATAGGATATTTTGGATCTAAAGATGGTTTCTTTTCCGGAGAATTTATGGAAGCGTAAAGAGCCCCCCGGGTTTGAGAAACCATTACAAAAGTTGCCAAAACTTCGAAAGACAAAACTTAGATCATTTCCTTATGCCTAGCTAAGGGCGTAAAACTATAGCGCTTGTTGGGAGGCAACCCAATGAATAAAATTTATTTTTGCTTTTTGCTTCCTGTTTTTGAGTGATAGCACAATTATGTACTGTTATGATTGTGTTTTTATGTATTAATTAGTGTTTTGCCAAGTAAAGCCTTTAGGATCTTCTTGGGTGATAGTTGTTTGATCTTGTTGAAAAAACAAAAACTTTTGCGCTCATGAAAATAATTTTCAATTTTTACCAAAGAACGATAAAATACACACTCCACTTGTAGTAGATCAATATACAAATTGGTCAGGACGTCCTAATTTTTCATATTTTTTTGAGTAACAAAAGTATTCGAAATAGTCAGATTGCTATACACTGTTCTGTTTTGACAGATTCTGTTTTCTTTGTGTTGTGTGCTTATTTTGATGGCTCTATGGTTTTCTTTGATGAGTTTTTGCCATAGAGAAGTTGGAATACAATATACATATATAATGAAAGAAAAAAATATGAATTGGATTGATACAACACTTATAATAGTGATTTATTATTCTTATACTAACGGATCTCATGAAGGTTTTGTTGAGTTTTGTGTGATTAAAGTTTTCAAGTTTTGTGTTATCTTACGATGGATGAAGGACTAAGGAGTAGAAGAGCCAAAGATTGGGGATGCCCGGCATCCCAAGCTATTATCCAAAAATGAGCAACCAACTAAGCTTGGGGATGCCACCGAGTGGCATCCCCTCTTTCTTCTAACGACCATTAGTATTTTACACGAAGCTATATTTTTATTCGTCACATACTATGTGTTTTGCTTGGAGCGTATTGTATGATATGAGTCTTTGCTTGTTTTATCTTGTGTTTTAAGTCTTGATCCCTTGCAGGACACACCGATTTGAGAGAGCCCAAATTATGTCATTACTTGTTAGAATTGCTCTCTATGCTTCACTTAAATTTTTATGAGCTATGGACTTGCTCTAGTGCTTCACTTATATCTTTTTTAGCATGGTGTGCTTAGTATCTTTGAAGAAATGCTCTCTTGCTTCACTTAGATTTATTTGAGAGTTAGTAAAATTTTCAAGAAATTCTCTCTTGCTTCACTTAAATTAATTTGAGAGAAAAGAAAAATTATGCTCATGATCTTCACTTATATTTGTTTGAGCTTGTCAAAAGCAACACATGAAAATTAGTCCCAAAGTGATAGATATCCAAGAAGGATATAATAAAAGCTTTCATGAAAATCATTGGAAAAAATAAACTTGATTCTTAGTACTAGTTTTGAGATATGATGATGTGATATGTCATTCATCTTGATGAGTAATTATGCTTTAGTAAGAATATTGGTGTTAAGGTTTGTGATTCCCTATGCAAGCACGAAAGTCAATAGTCATGCAATGAAATTATATCCTAATTATGGTGCATTATTTGGTGTTAATTATTCTTAATGCTTTCTTATGAGATTATCTTTTTCTTGGTTGGTCGCTTCTCAATCTTTTGCTAGCCTTCATTTTGCACTAAGTATGATCTCTACTTGTGCATCCAAAAACCTTTAAACTAGTTTTGCCAGATGAGTCCACTATATCTACCTATATGCAGTATTTTTTGCCGTTCTATGCAAATTTTCAAGTGCCATCTCTAATTTTCAAAATAAATTTCTCTTTTGTGTGTTCGTTTCGCTCGCAGAGTAGTGAGGGATGGCTAATATTTTCCATGCTAGATGTGTTATTCTCAAGATGAGTGTTTATTCAGTTCTCATTGCATGAGAGTAAGGCAAAGGTATTAGGGATGCCCAGTCCCGAAATGAAAAATGAATTTATTTTATGTTGTCAAATAATAAATTCATTGGAAAGTGTTGGTATGGAGGGCAACCATGGATACGACTAGCCATTTAAAGTGAAAGTATGGTGGAAAAAGGAATAAACTTTATTTTCCGTTTGGGAACCGCCTATGATATATCTAAGCATGGAAAGTATTGGGAACTCTAAGTCATTTTCGTTGGTGGGATAGATATACCTCCCAAAATGTTTTTATCTCTAAGTTTTTCGCTTTGATCTCTGACACATCTACAAATCCCTACTTCCCTCTACGAATGGCTTTTCCTTTACTTTATGCAATTTTTATTTTGAATTTGAGTATCCATCTTCTCTTATAAAAGCACCAACTAGGAGGCAATATGATCGTAATTGAGTATTGGGTGTAGCTAATATGCGAGGGTGTTTCATGAATGGATCAATGGTTGAGCAGGATGGCCTAGTGATAACTTATTTTAGCGTTGATATTTTGAAAGACATGGTTGGTTGTTGATATGCTTGAGTATTTAAATTATCATGTCAAAACTAGACTATTGCTTTGAACAATATAAAAGTCCAAATGTCCATGCTATAAAGACAAGAATACGATATTACATGTTAGGCAGCATTCCACATCAAAAATTCTATTTTTATCACTTCCCTACTCGAGGACGAGTAGGAGTTAAGCTTGGGGATGTTGATACGTCTCCAACGTATCTACAATTTTTTATTGTTCCATGTTGTTATATTATCAATCTTGGATGTTTTATAATCATTTTATATCATTTTTTGGTGCTAACCTATTGACATAGTGCCAAGTGCCAGTTGCTATTTTTTCCATGTTTCTTACATCGCAGAAAATCAATATCAAACGGAGTCCAAATGCCACGAAACTTTATGGAGATTTTTTATGGACCAGAAGGAACATAATGGGCCCTGGCTGCGCCTGGGGGTGCCCCGAGGGGGGCACAACCCACCAGGGCGTGCCAGGAGGCCCAGGCGCTCCCTGGTGGGTTCTGCCCACCTTGGATGCCCCCCCGGACCGCCTGTTTGCTCTATAAATACCACAATATTCCCAAAACCCTAGGGGAGTCAACAAAATATTCATCCAGCCGCCGCAGACTCCAGAACCTCCTGATCCAATCTAGACACCATATCGGATGGGGTTCACCACCTCCATTGGTGCCTCTCCGATGATGTGTGAGTAGTTCTTTGTAGACCTTCGGGTCCGTAGTTACTAGCTAGATGGCTTCCTATCTCTATCTCTCTTGATTCTCAATACAATGGTCTCTTGGAGATCCATATGATGTAACTCTTTTGCGGTATGTTTGTTGGGATCCGATGAACTTTGAGTTTATGATCGGATCTATCTTTTTATATCCATGAAAGTATTTGAGTTTCTTTGATCTCTTTTATGCATGATTGCTTATAACCTCATATTTCTTCTCCGATATTTGGGTTTTGTTTGGCCAACTTGATCTATTTATCTTGCAATGGGAAGAGGTTCTTTGTAGTGGGTTCGATCTTACGGTGCTTGATCCCAACTTGATCTATTTATACATACATGTCGGTTCCCCTTCTATCACTGGGATCAAGCACCGTAAGATCGAACCCATCACAAAGCACCTCTTCCCATTGCAAGATAAATAGATCAAGTTGGCAAACAAAACCCAAATATTGGAGAAGAAATACGAGGCTATAAGAAATCATGCATATAAGAGATCAAAGAAGACTCAAATAACTTTCATGGATAAAAACATAGATCTGATCATAAACTCAAAGTTCATCAGATCCCAACAAACACACCACAAAAGAATTACATCATATGGATCTCCAAGAGACCATTGTATTGAGAATCAAAAGAGAGAGACGAAGCTATCTAGCTACTAACTACGGACCCAAAGGTCTACAAAAGACTACCCACACATCATCGGACAGGCACCAATGGGCATGATGAACCCCTCTGTGTTGGTGTCTAGATTGGATCCGATGGTTCTAGACTCTGCGGCGGCTGGAATTGATTTTCGTCGACTCCCGTAGGGTTTCTGGAATATTGGGGTATTTACCAAGAAAAGAGTTGGTTCAGGAGGCACCCGAGGTGGGCACAACCCACCAGGGCGCACCTGGGCCTCCAGGCGCACCCTGGTGGGTTGTGCTCCCCTCGGAGCACTCCCCAGGCACTTCTGCGGCCCATTGGATGTCTTCTGGTCCGAAAAAATCCACAAAAAATTTCACTGCGTTTGGACTCCATTTGGTATTGATTTCCTGCGACATAAAACATATGCAAAAAACAACAACGGGCACTTGCCACTATGTAAATAGGTTAGTACCAAAAATGATATAAAATGACTATCAAATGATTATAAAACATCCAAGAATGATAATATAACAACATGGAACAATCAAAAATTATAGAGACGTTAGAGACGTATCAATAACCCACAAATATAGTTGATCGTTTGTAGCCTTTTTGATAAATAAGAGTGTCGAACCCAACGAGGAGCTAAAGGTAGAACTAATATTACCTCAATTTCTATCGACCACCGATACAACTCTATGCACACTTAACATCCGCTTTACCTAGAACAAGAATAAAACTAGAAGTACTTTGCGAGAATAAAACTATGAATAAATTGCAAGGTAATAAAAGTAGATAGCTTTTTTCAACAAGAAATTCATTTGTACCTAGGCAATTGATAACTAGACCGGTAATCATTCTTGCAATTTTATATGAGGGAGAGGCATGAGCTAACATTATTTCTCTACTTGGATTATCTGCAGTTATGATTTGAACTCTAGCAAGCATCCGCAACTACCAAAGATCATTAAGGAAAAACCGAACCATAGCAATAAGTATCAAGTCCTCTTTACTACCATACACAATCCTCCTTGGGGTCTCTCCGAAGCCGCACCCCCTGCCTTATATAGGTGCGGGGAAAAGGCATGGGAGGGTGGCGCCCCCATTTCCTTTCTCCCATGAGAGGGAAAGGCGGGCAGGGCTAGCCCTCCCCCCTTTTCCTTCCATAGGGCTGGCTGGCCAGGGAGAGGGGTGCACTAGCACCATGTGGGCTGATCTGTCCCTCCCTTGGCCCATTAAGCCCATAACACCTACCCAGGTTGTCTGGAACCCCTTCCGGTGACCCGATGGCTACCCGGTGCATCCTGAAACCCTTCCGGTGCCTGGATACCATAGTCCTATATATTAATCTTTACCTCTCGACCAATTCTAGACTCCTCGTCATGTCCATGATCTCATCCAGGACTCCAAACAACATTCGTTCACCAAAACATATAATTCATATAACATTATGTCATCAACGAACGTTAAGCTTGCGGACCCTACGGGTTCGAGAACTATGTATACATGATCAAGACAAACCTCTGGTCAATAACCAATAGCAGAACCTAGATGCCCATATTATATCCTACATATTCTACGAAGATCTTTATCGGTCGAACCGTTATGACAACATACACAATTCCCTTCGTCTATCGGTATGTTACATGCCCGCTATTCGATCATCGCTATCTTCATACCTAGTTCAATCTCGTTACCGGCAAGTCTCTTTACTCGTTCTGTAATACAACATCCTATAACTAACTCATTAGTCACTTTGCTTGCAAGGTTTCTTATGATGTGTATTACCGAGAGGGCCCAGAGATACCTCTCTGATACTCGGAGTGACAAATCCTAATCTCGATCTATGCCAACTCAACAAACACCTTCGGAGATATCTATAGAGCATCTTTATGATCACCCAGTTACATTGTGATGTCTGATAGCACACAAGGTATTCCTCTAGTATCCGGGAGTTGCATAATCTCATAGTCGAAGGAATATGTAATTGACATGAAGAAAGCAATAGCAATAAACTAAATGATCAATATGCTAAGCTAACGGATGGGTCTTGTCCATCGCATCATTCTCCTAATGATGTGATCCCATTATCAAATGACAACACATGTCTATGGTTAGGAAACCTTAATCATCTTTGCTCAACAAGCTAGTCTAGTAGAGGCTTACTAGGGATTTGTTTATGTATTCACACATGTATTCAAGTTTCCGATCAATACAATTCTAGCATGAATAATAAACTTTTATCGTGAATAAGGAAATAGAAAACAACAACTTTATTATTGCCTCTAGGGCATATTCCCTTCAACAAGGCACAAAACATTTTTAGTCCAGATACAGTCTAGCCCAATAGTCCGGCCCATGAGAGGTAGTCCGGCCTTCTGAGGACCCCCCTGATAACCCACAAGTATAGGGGATTAGTTGTAGCCGCTTTCGATAAGTAAGAGGGCCGAACCCAACGAGGAGCTAAAGGTAGAACAAATATTCCCTCAAGTACTATCGACCACTGCCGGTGTCAAAACCGGCGGATCTCGGGTAGGGGGTCCTGAACTGTGCGTCTAAGGTCGATGGTAACAGGAGACAGGGGACATGATGTTTACCCAGGTTCGGGCCCTCTCTATGGAGGTAATACCCTACTTCCTGCTTGATTGATCTTGATGAATATGAGTATTACAAGAGTTGATCTACCACGAGATTGAGATGGCTAAACCCTAAAGCCTAGCCTGTATGACTATGGTAATGATTGTTCGACCTTATCTACGGACGTAGCCCTCCCGTTTATATTAGCACAAGAGGGGTCTAGTGTAACGCCCCGAGACCGATGTGCCAGGTGTCGTTCAGTTATTCGCTGTTGTTGTGTTGTCGTTGCTTGCGTGTCATGCTTTGCATATCATGTCATCATGTGCATTTCATTTGCATACGTGTTCATCTCATGCATCCGAGCATTTTCTCCGTTGTCCGTTCTGCATTCCGGCGCTTCCTTCTCCTCCGGTGGTCATTTCTACCTTTCTTTCATGTGTGGGGATTAAACATTTCCGGATTGGACTGAGACTTGTCATGCGGCCTTGGTTTACTAACGGTAGACCGCCTGTCAAGTTTCGTACCATTTGGACTTCGTTTGATACTCCAACGGTTGACCGAGGGAATGAAAAGGCCTCGTGTGTGTTGCAGCCCAACACCCCTCCAATTTGGCCCAAAACCCACCTAACTCTGCTTCATCACCTAGAGCGTTCGATCATGATCGCGTTGCCGAAAACCGCACCTCACTTGGACTCTCCTAGCTCCACTTATGCCTATAAATACATCCCCCTGTTTTCGGATCTTCCCTCTCCCCGAAACCCTAAAAAAATCAGATCTCGCCGCCGCCGGACACGTCCGGACGGACCGAACATGTCCATTTTCACCCCACCGCCGCCACTTGTCGCCGCCTGATTCGCCGCCCGGGTTCCCACTTCGCCGCCGCTAGGGCCCGCGGAGCCCGCGTCCGGCCCTCCCGGCCCGAGGAGACGCGTCGTCCCGCCGCCTCCCTTCGTCCCCACGCCCGACGGGCGCTAACGGCCGGCGACCGCCGCCCCGCTCCACGCCGACCCCGCTACCGCACCACGCCACCTCGCCACCGTCCGGCCCCGCCGCCGCCGTCCGGGTGAGGTCCGGCCGCTCCATCGCCGGCCACCACCGCCATCTCCGGCCGGCCATCCTCGGGCGTCGTGAAGCTACAGTGCACGTCGGATCCGGATCTAGATCTAAAAACCCTAGGGGTTGACTTTTTCCCCTCTCCTCCTAATTTTTATGCATACTTTGACCTGCCATATCTCCGCATCCGTAGCTCCAATTTGGACATATAGTATATCAAATGTTCGTCTCGAGGAGTACATTATTTCATTCCATTGCATCATTTTCATTTCAGTTCGTCTTTATGCCCGAAATGCTGTTAGAAGAGGGCTTCGTGAGTTAATTGTCAGATCTGCAAGTTCATCTTAGACTTTTGTCATTTTTGCCATGATTATTGTGTGCATGATATGCCTATGAGCCCTTCATATGTTTTGTTAAGGATTTTGTTATCTTTCTAGGGGTGCAACCCATGAATTTTTGTGATGTGTGTGGTGACTTGTGCAAGCTTGCAAAGTGAGGCACCCGGTAATTCTGTTTTCAGTGACTTAGTAGTTTTCACTAAGTCTGGGATTGGTTAGTTCACGATGCCATATGTCCATGTTGTTTCCTAGTGATCCGTGCCTCTTTTGAGGATGATCAGTAAAGGAGTTTTGTTAATATTGTAGTGCTCTATCCATCCATGTCTTTGTTTGCATATATGGAGCACCCTAGCTTGAGTCAATCGAGCTCTACTTTTGCTTCGTTGTGAATCTGGGAAGATCGTCAACTTGTTTGCAATTTTGCCGATGTTATTGTAGATGATCCATGCATGCTATGCCTTTGTTCTTGCCATGTATAGCTAGCATTTTGTGCCTTCTTAATGGATGTATGCTTGCCTTGCCATGACTTGCTCCGTAGTGAGTGCATCAAGCTCGTTAACATGCCTTCGTGAGTTATATTTCAGCATGTCTCAGTTTTCACTAAGTCTGAAAACTGACTATGTTTTAGCTATGTTCGTGTGCTTGTTAGTATGTTTTGTGATCCCTTTTGGCTTAAGGTCACTAAGGGACTTTTGTTAAGCTTGTTGAGTAGCTCCATGCCATATATTTCTTTGCCATGTTCAGGTCCTGTAGCATGTTGTTTTGTTGCTCCGAAGAGGGCTTCATGATCTGAAATTCCAGACAAGTGTTAATTTCACTAAGTCTGAGATCTGTTTACCGTTTGCGTTTTTGCCATGCTTGTTTGAACCTCCTAATGGATGAATTGGTCGTAGCTCAGTGCTAGTCTTTTGTTAAGAATCTTGAATGCATCCCTGCCATGTATTTTGTTGCCATGTTTGAGTGCTGTAGCATGTTCATCTCATTGCATTTAGTTGGCTACTTGCTGTAAATTGCAGACCGGTGTCATATTTGAATCGCTTGCCATTTCCAAACCGTAACTCCGATTCCGGTGATCTTTATATCGTTTTCAAGCGATTTCATCCCATCTTTCCAGTGGAACACTTGGTTTTCCAAGTTGAGGCCAGGTTCATGCATTCCTTGTCCAATCATGCATATGCATCGCATACCGCATCCCGCATATCATACCATGTTCGTGTGTGGTTTGTTTACTATGTTGTGTGCTTCTTTTCCGGTGACATCGTGTGTGAGGACCCATTCGCCTACGTCCATTTGTCTTCTTCATGGACTCGTTCTTCTTCCTTGCGAGATTTCAGGCAAGATGATCATACCCTCGAAATCACTTCTATCTTTGCTTGCTTAGTTGCTCGCTCTTTTGCTATGCCTATGCTGCGATACCTATCACTTGCTTATCATGCCTCCCATATTGTTGAACCAAGCATCTAACCCACCTTGTCCTAGCAAACCATTGTTTGGCTATGTTACCGCTTTGCTCAGCCCCTCTTATAGCGTTGTTAGTTGCAGGTGAACATTGAAGTTTGTTCCTTGTTGGAACATGTTTTACTTGTTGGGATATCACAATATATCTTATTTAATTAATGCATCTATATACTTGGTAAAGGGTGGAAGGCTCGGCCTTATGCCTGGTGTTTTGTTCCACTTTTGCCGCCCTAGTTTCCCTCATATCGGTGTTATGTCCCCGGATTTTGCGTTCCTCACGCGGTTGGGCTATTATGGGAACCCCTTGACAGTTCGCCTTAAGTAAAGCTCTTCCAGCAATGCCCAACATTGGTTTTACCATTCGCCACCTAGCCTTTTTCTTTCCCTTGGGTCGGCCAGCCCAAGGGTCATCATTATTTTAACCCCCCCCCCCCCCAGCCAGTGCTCCTCTGAGTGTTGGTCCGACCGAGTAGATTGCGGGGCCACCTCGGGGCAACTTGAGGGTTGGTTTTACTCATAGGATGTCTCATCTGAGTGTGCCCTGAGAAAGAGATATGTGCAGCTCCTATCGGGATTTGTCGGCACATTCGGGTGGTGTTGCTAGTTTAGTTTTACCCTGTCGAAATGTCTTGTTGTACTGGGATGCCGAGTCTGATCGGAATGTCTCGGGAGGAGGTCTATTCCTTCGTTGACCGTGAGAGCTTGTGATGGGCTAAGTTGGGACACCCCTGCAGGGATTTGAACTTTCGAAAGCCATGCCCGCGGTTATGGGCAGATGTGAATTTGTTAACGTCTGGTTGTAGAAAACCTGAAGTTGACCTTAATTAAAATGAATCAACCGCATGTGTAACCATGATGGTCTCTTTCCGGCGGAGTCCGGGAAGTGAACACGGTTGTTGGAGTTATGCTTGACATAGGTAGTCCAGGATCACTTCTTGATCATACTTTTATCGACTGTGCTTTGCCTTCTCTTCTCGCTCTCATTTGCGTATGTTAGCCACCATATATGCTAGTCGTTTGCTGCAGCTCCACCTCATACCTTTACCTTACCCATAAGCTTAAATAGTCTTAATCGCGAGGGTGCGAGATTGCTGAGTCCCTGTGGCTCACAGATACTTCCAAAACCAGTTTGCAGGTGCCGATGAGTCCATGCAGATGACGCAACCCAGCTCAGGAGGAGCTCAATGAAGACTTTGTCTGTTGTGTTGTTTCGTTCTAGTTGATCAGCAGTGGAGCCCAGTTGGGGTCGATCGGGGACCTTTGTCGCATTTGGGGTTCTTCTTTTATTTTGATTCCGTAGTCGGACCTTGATTGTATCTGGTTGATGTAATGCTTTATTCATGTAATTGTGTGAAGTGGCGATTGTAAGCCAACTATGTTTTCTTTTCCCCTTATGTATTACATGGGTTGTGTGAAGATTACCTCACTTGCGACATATGCCTTCAATGCGATTATGCCTCTAAGTCATGCCTCGACACGTGGGAGATATAGTCGCATCGAGGGTATTGCATCTAGGGTTACACAAAGTCGGTTACAGAGAAAGGAATATTCATACTTGGTCGCCCAGCTTGCCTCCCATGCCAAGGAGAGTCCCATCCGGACAAGGGCAGAGTCTTCAGTCTTCGTATCTTCATAGCCCAGCAGTCTGACCCATATCCATTAGGTCGAACACACGAGGACCCCTTAGTCTAGGATTCCCTCAGTAGCCCCTGAACCAGGCTTCAATGACGAAGTGTCCGGTGCGTAGATTGTCTTCGGCATTGCAAGACGGGTTCCTCTTACCAAATACTCAAAAGCAGTCTTCTGATGAAACAAACGTGTCCGGATCTGCAACATAAGTACCACACACAACAACAGAGAATATAATACTTCACGAATCCCATATGCTGAAATTTTTTTATAAGATGACATCAAGTCTGTCTGGTCATTATATCGAACAATTTTTGTTTGTCGTTCCGCATTTCGAGATGTGGTTGTCATTGGCACGTCTTGTCAAAAGCAGAGATCATGTCCCCTTATTGCAGGATTCTCATCAATACGGGCGTGGGTAACCCAACCGTGCCGTTTACACAGCCCTTGGGAATAGGCGAGTTTTAAGGCGAGTGGGGAGGCGTTCAATATTTACTGCCCTTATAAGTGGACAAGGATTCCCCCTTCTTCTCCCACGCCTTCTATCTTCCTCTACCCTTCCACTCTTGAGCTCTAGCGCCCAAGTTCTCATCTTTTTCCCCACTCGAGCAAGCACTCAACCATGTCCGGATCCGGAGGTCAAGGCAAGTGGATGGTCTCCTCCGTCAAGCATAAGGACATTACTGAGCTTCGGGCGGCTGGGTACCTGGCGAAGGAAATCGCCCACTGTCTTCCAGCCAAGGGGCAAGTCGTCCCCACACTGAAGCCCAATGAGAGGGTGGTATTCATCCCCCATTTCCTCCGCGGGCTAGGGTTTCCACTCCACCCTTTCGTCCGCGGGTTGATGTTCTATTATGGGCTAGACTTCCATGATCTATCCCCGAACTCTTTCCTCAACATCTCGGTGTTCATCATCGTGTGTGAGGCCTTCCTCCACATCCATCCCCACTTCGGGCTGTAGCTCAAGGTCCTCAATGTTAAGCCGAAGGTGGTGGATGGCCAGCACGCGGAGTGTGGAGGTGCCATGGTGAGCACGCTGACCAATGTCTCCTGGCCAAAAGGCACTTTCATAGAGACTGTCAAGGAATGGCAGAAACAGTGGTTCTACATCACAGAACCCCGCAGCGCCACCTAGGCCGCGACTGCCGAATTCAACTCTGGTGCTCCCATGCGACTCACCTCCTGGGTTGAGAAGAGCCCAAGCTGGTGTTCGCCAGATGAGCTGATAGCGCTGCAGACGCGCGTTGAAAGTATGGTGGACAAAGATATCGAGCTTGTCGATGTAATCCAGGTGATGCTAGTTCGCCGGATTCTACTGTGCCAAAGCCGAAGCCGCCCTCTATGGGAGTTCAATCCGAAGAAGCACCATACCCTGAAGAGGCTCTTCGAAACCACTCACGAAGACGCCTGGAAGTTGCTCTTCAAGGGCAACGAGACACCGTCGGCCACAGATTCGGACCATGGGCACGACATGAACCACCTCGCCAACGAGGTATGGTATTTTTAATGCATCCCCTACTTGCTTGTTTCAAGGATGATATCTAAGCTTTTATTATCATTGCTTCTTCAGGACTGGATGGAGAGGGCGAAGCAGATCCAGTGTCCGGCTCCGCTGCCTAAAGAACCAGTCATCCCGAGTTTAGCGAAGATGCTGGTGCCGGCGCCCTATAAGGCGCCGGAGAAGAAGGCCAAGGGGGTCCAGAGTGGCCCCCGCCGCAAGGGCGCTTCAGACGCGATGTCCGAAGACAAGACCCGCTCCTCCGCCGCCGAAGACGACGACGATGAGGAGGAGGAGGAGAGCGATTCTCCCCCTAATGGGGGAGGAAGAAGAGGGCGGCCTCCACAATTCTTGAGGCGTAGGCGCCCAAGAGGGGGAAAGGCCCACTCGTGGGCAGCTCCGCATGGGACGTCGACAACAGTCCGGAGCGACGCCCCAACACTAAGCCTCGGGCTGCATCGTAAGTGCTTAGACTCATACATGCCCATAAATCTAGCCTCTCCTCTCTGTTTTGTATTGACATGATTAGTTATGCTATTGTAGTCCGGCCCACGACAACTCTCAGCGATCCTCGTCACGAGGTTCGTTGGATTCAAGGGCAATGGCCGGTGAGTCACCGCCGACCGCTTACTCCCCCAAGGCCAAGGGCGACGCATAGGTGCTGTCCCGAAGGCTTTCCCAGGCCAGGGGAGGCTCAGGAGGTGCCAGAAGGCAAGGCCTCCGTCGCCGGACACTAGGGGGAGCCAATCCCCTTGGTGACTGGTGGTGAGGGACGTATTCAGTTCGGCCCTCAATCGAATTCGATTCCAGAGACCCATACGGCTCCGGAAACCGGCGCGCAACCTCCTTCAAAAGAAGGGGGTATGCCTATTCCGCCGGTGACCCCTGTCCAACCAGGGGCACCGGATAATCCGCTGGAAGCGCTGTGAGGTGCTTCCACTATGGATGAGCACTGTGTTCTTATGGGCATGGTAATTGAAAGGGTTCAGTCCGCCAAGAGCGGACTAACCGAAGCCTGCAGTAGCCTGCTGACAGGTTTTGAGGTAAGTGACGCCAAAAAAGATAAAATCCCAATATAGACAGTAGCCCCTGAGACACTATCCAGCATTCGGAAAGAAAAAGCTGGACAGAGGATCAATCCTTTATTGTAGGAAACTAACTAAATTTGTCTGGCATGAATACACAGGTGTCACTGTTCGCCGCAGCCTCGCATACTGCCGAGGTCTCCGAACTGAAGCGGAGAATAGAGCAGGCCGAGGAGGAGCTCGACCAGGTGAGGATGCAGGTCCAAGAAAAACAAGGTATGTGATGACCTGTTATGTATTCGAAAAAAGTAAAATGATATACATTGACCGAAGTGTCATGATATGTATAGAAGTGACGACCGAGGTCGAGGCCCTAAGAAAGGCCCTGGCCGAAGCCGAGGGGAAGGCTGTCAAGGAGCAGGCCGCCCGTAAGAAGCTCAAGGCCCGGGTCAATGAGTTCCAACAAGAGCTCCAGGACGCGGTGTGGAAGTGCGAGACCTTGGAGCGCGATGTGTCGGCTCAAGAGACCGAACTCGCCAAGGCTCGTCAGAGTGCGGAGACGGCCCGGAGTGTGTAACATCCCAAATTTCCAATTTGGAATGTTATACATAGGTCATTCCTGCATATCATATTTTGCTGCATTTCATTTCGCGATCCTCGAAATTCTAAGCAGCTCAAGGACCCTCGGAGAGAGTTGGGGATTTCACTATTTTCATATTTGAATTCTATCAAATACTGAAACAAGGATTTTTTTTGGTTTTAATTATTTTTCTCTTAGAATATATTTCATATTAAAATATATGAGGGGAGATAATATGCCTTCTCCAAAATAAATGAAATATTGGAGGAAAAAATATTAAAATCAAATATTTGAATTTATTCGGAGTTTATTGCTATTTTATTTGAATTAGAAAAATTGCAAATTTTTCAAAGTTGCATTTTAGGGCCAAGAAAATGTTCATCTTGTTCCAAATATTTTATTTAGACGGTGAAAATTTGTTTTGGCATTTTTAGATTTCTATTTATTTTTCTAGGATTTATTTAAGTTCAGCGAAATTATTAAAAAAATCTCTCATCGCCGACTGGGCCGAAGCCCGGCCAGCCGGCCCAACTCAGCCGAGCCGCCCGCCTCGTCCCCGACGCGGAGACCGCGCCGCCGCCGCTCGCCGAGTCCGGCTGGGACTCCTCCCCGCGCCGCCTTGCCCCCTCCCCCAAGCAAGCCCCCCTCCGTATATACGCTGCCCTGCCCCGCGCCACCCGCCGCCGCAGCCGGACCTCGCCGGAACCTCCCCGCCTCGCCGGACCTCGTCGGAGGTATAAGCCGCTGATGCCGTCGTTCAGTTTTATTTTTAAAACCGGTTCGGTTTTTTAGAAAAAAAACCCTAACTTCGTTTTTTAGATCGGTTCACCGGTTTTCTCGGTTTAGTTTATTTAGCGGACGTTCGTCCGTACGTTCATTTTAACGAACGGTGTTCACTTGTTAGTCACAGGCAACGAACGTTCGTTCGTTAGCTTGTTCATCAGTTTTCTTTTTCTCGGATTTTTCCGCGATTATTTTTTATCGCGATTTCTGATCCGATTTTCGCTAGTTTATTGGAATCAGGCGATTCAAGCGCCTAGATCTTCGTATCGAAACCCTCTTTCTGTTTAACCAACTTGAACAAGATTTTGATACAGTAAAATTTGACCTTAGACCAGATTAGTAATCGGATCTTGTTTCTTTCGCAGTTTGAGTTTCATTGCCCCGTTTGATTTGATTCTTTTTGCAAACAGGAGTTCTTAAGTTGAACTTTCGGGTTAGATCTCTTAATTGAGTTTTACCATGCTTCTTTTCTTGATTGCTTATGTATGCTATTGTTTGTTTGCGATATAACACCCGGAGTGCGAAACGTGCTACTACGAGTCTCTAGGTTTTGCGGATCATCAGCAAGGCAAGTAACACTTTGATCATACCCCTTTATCACCCAGTTTTTATGCATTAGATTCAACCCTTACACATTGCATCGTTAGGACTTGATAACATGTGGGATTGGGAAGTAGTTGATGAGGTAGAACCTTTTGCCCTGTTATTATCAAACCCTGGGAGTTACTTCAGCGTATTGCTTATATTGCTATGCTATGCTCGTAGACGTGGATTGGGTTTGAGTGCAACCATAAAAGATGTGAGATTGATAATTAATGGTTCAACTTAAGGTGGAAACTTTAATACACATCTGGGTGGATTGTTTGTTGGGCACCTGGAGAATCCAGTGTTGTCCTAGGATATCCTGGAGTACCCGTGTGATAATCCTACGGTCCGCCACCCAGGCTCAAAGGGAACTGAGATATTTCATGCTACAAACTTCCATGTGTAGCCACAAGATATTATGGGCTCTAGCATAGTTGAGTAAGTTGCATGAAGCTCTTGAAGAGGTAGACTAGCAGGTAGTTGGGTTGTAGGTGGTATAGTCTATTTGGAGTAGAGAGTTAATGCTTCTGAAAAACTATGTCTCGGTCATCCGTTTCTCAAACATCATGTAGTGTGAGAAATCCAACGGAGGAGATCGAGTCTTGTGGGGAAAAGTGCGCAAACCTCTATAGAGTGTATAAACTAATCATGGTTAGCCATGTCCCCCGTTATGGACATCTTGAGTATCTAGTACTTGGATTATCCTATGTATCTCATCACTCTAAATTAACATTGTTGGGTTGATAATTACTTTTAATTGGGATTGAGTTGGAGGAACATTCTCGATGATGTTTCAACTACCATGATAGTTAAATAAAATATGTTCCTTTGTTGTAGGGAAAAATTGGCTTTTCGCAAAACTATAACCATAGAGCTTTCCACCAGCCAAATATTCATCTAGTGATAGTATTATTCTGTTCTTGCTCTACTGTGTTACTTTGCCAGCATATTCCATGTGCTGACCCGTTTCGGGCTGCAACGTATTATGTTGCAGACTTTTCAGACGAGGAGTAAGGTTCGTTAGGTCGTTGCCGTGCAGCTCAGCTATGCCGTTGGAGTTGATGGACTCACTTTATCTTCCAATCCTTCCGCTGTTATCGTATTAGATGGCCTTAAGCCGTATTTATTGTAATAAGTTCTCTTTTGAGACATTCGATGTAATAAGTGTGTGCTTGCCACTCTGTTATAAGTCCTTCGAGTACTGTGTGTCTACATTACCGATCCAGGGATGACACTGAAGCACAGAGACCTGACTGTTTGAGGTCGGGTCGCTACAAGATGGTATCAGAGCACACGCTGAGTGTAGGACACGACCACTAAGCTAAAGGCCTAGATCACTACTCTCTTCTCATTTCTGACTCCTCTCCATTTTCTACTCTTTAGGATGGCAGACGCAAGGAACAAGTTTGCACAACCTGATGAAGACGCACCCTTTGGATGACACTTGAAGGAAGTCACTAGGTACGTGAACATTGGAATACCAGGCTTCACCGGGACTTACAACGCCACATTACCAGAAGAGGAGCGATGGATGATTCAATTTCAAGTTCTAGGAAGGACATTCGCACCAGTCACCAAACCCATAGAGTTTTCCTTTGACGCACCAACCTCGAGTCTAGGAAAGAGCATGGCAGCTCACATCACCATGGGACACATTGGAGAAGTTTACCATAAGGAGCTTAAGGATACTATCTGCCAGATTTGTGGGCGCCGAGATGAGCAATGGGAGATGATTAGCACCAGGAAGGATAGATCAATCGCCGCTTTCATCCAGGAGCTAAACCAGCACATTCGTCGCCAGGAGAACCAAATGTGTGCAGGCATGATAGATCTGAAGAAGGCAATGACAAAGATCATGGAACTGGAGGAAGAGCTCAAGGCTACACGCGAAGATTATGAGGAGGAAATCGTCGTACTAGTGGAGAAGAATAATGATCTGGAAAGGAAGCTAGGAGTTTTCATGGGAGACCCCGCGCCAGGAGGAGAAGACGAAGAACCCAAGGAGATTCGTTCTGAGGACTCCATCATCATCGACAACACCGAATCGGACCCCAACGATAGCGATGATGACTATGAAGACGAAGCTGGAGCAGACATTATGGAGTCTTCGATCGAGCAATATTTCTAGTAGACCACCATATCAGTAGTAGTATTCCATCATGTATATAGTATAGTCCGAGCACTTTTGTAACGATAGTTAGATCGATTGTATGCCCTTGCTTGATTGATTGAGTGATATGATTGTGTTTGTCTCATGTGCATATGGGTAGTGTTTTTCTCATTAGACCTCATTTTATTCTATTCTCTTCCCTCTAAACCCTCAGATGCCTCTACGACGTGACCCCGGATTTACTTTCCCACTGGAGCTCACTCAGTTGATCTAGCAGCAGAATCCCCTGATGCAGTTGTTAGTTCAGAATCAAGGCAGCAGCAACAACAACAACAACCCACCACCACCAGTTGACAACTTAGCCCGCTTTCTGAGGTTGCAGCCGCCGGTGTTTTCCAGCAGCATCGAGCCGATAGTGGCAGATGATTGGCTTCGCAGGATTGGAAGGGAGTTAACCACTGTAGGATGTACAGATGCTAAGAAGGTGCGTTTTCCGCACATCAGTTGGATGGACCAGCAGCCTCATGGTGGGAGAATTACATAGTCACCTATCATATAGCCACTATTATATGGAATCAGTTTCAGCAAGCATTCCGCACCACCCATGTCTCAACAGGAGCTATGAGCATGAAGAAGCATGAGTTTCGCAACTTGCGCCAGGGGAACCATATTGTGGCTCAGTACGTGGATGAGTTTAGCAAGTTATCTCGCTATGCCCCTGACGATGTGGCCACAGATGCCGCGAAGCAGGAGAAGTTTATGGAAGGGCTGAATGATGAGATGAGCATGCAATTGATGGTGGCAACATTCACCAACTACCAGGAGTTGGTAGATAAGGCTCTTATGATTGAAGGGAAGCAGCAGCAGATTGAGAGCTGTAAGAGGAAGTATGGACAAGGAAGGTATAATTCAGGAGCTCAGCAGAAGCCTCGCCTAACCCCGAACTCGGGAGGACTTGTTCATAACCATGGAGGCCACACCCACAATGGAGGAAGTACCCATAATCATACTAGACCAAGGAATGGGAATGGGAATGGAGCAAGCAACAACCAGAACCGCCCCAATCCAGCCACACCCGCCAAGAAAGACCTAAGCCACGTTACTTGCTTCAAGTGCGGGAAGACTGGACACTATGCCACGGAGTGCCCTGAAGCGAAGAATGGAAACGGTAATGGGAGCGCTGGGAAGAAGCCCAATCCATTCAACAAAGGACAAGTGAACCACGTTAACGTGGAGGAGGTTGAAGAGCAGCCAGACATAGTTATTGGTATGTTTTTGGTTAAGTCTTTTACGACCCTTGTTCTTTTTGATACTGGTGCATCGCATTCATACGTATCAAGAGGATTCGTGGATAAGTTTAAACTACCAACCCAAACCCTTAGGACCCCTCTGTTAGTCAGTTCACCTGGAGCAGAGTATATGGGTAGTCGATGGTGCGACCAGATACCCTTAACCATTGGTAGCCATGTTTTCCCGTCAGACCTAATAATTTTGGAGTCACAAGGATTGGATGTGATATTAGGCATGGACTGGATGCCAAAGTATGGAGGAAGCATTGACTGTGTCAGTAAATCAATTTGTCTCACCACCCCGGAGGGAAAAAGGATCAAGTATGTATCTAGACATGCGCCTAGGAGTAGCCAAGTAAATACCCTCACGGGAGTTGTTCAGGAGGAAGTGCCTGTAGTGAAGGATTACCCAGATGTCTTTCCAGAGGAGTTACCAGGCATGCCACCGGATCGAGATATCGAGTTTTTGATAAAGCTATTGCCAGGTACCGGGCCAATATCAAAGAGACCCTACCGAATGCCCGCAAACGATCTAGAGGAGATTAAGAAGCAGATAAAGGAGTTATTGGAGAAGGGTTACATCCGACAGAGTTCATCACCATGGGGAGCCCCAGTGCTTTTGGTGGAGAAGAAGGATAAATCCCTAAGGATGGTTGTTGATTATCGTGCACTGAATGAGGTGACGATGACGAACAAATACCCACTGCTGATGATCAATTATTTGTTTGACCAGTTGCAAGGAGCTAAGGTGTTTTCAAAGATCGATCTGCGACCAGGATATCACCAGCCGAAGATCCGGGAAAAGGATATACCTAAAACCACATTTACCACAAGATACGGGTTATATAAGTTAGTCGTGGTATTCATTGACGATATAATGGTATACTCGAAGAATGAAGAGGAGCACAGGGAGCATTTGCGTTTAGTTCTCGAGAAACTCAGGGAACACCAGTTGTATGCCAAGTTTAGCAAATGTGAGTTTTCGTTGATGGAAGTCGGATTCCTTGGACATGTTATATCAGGAGAAGGTGTGGCAGTAGATCCCACCAAGGTTCTGTCAGTCACTGAATGGTTGGCACCCACTTCAGTTAGCGAGATCCACAGTTTTCTTGGACTTGCAGGATACTATCGGAGATTCATCGAGAATTTTTCCAAAATTACGAAGCCAGTGACGGAGTTATTGAAGAAGGATACCAAGTTTAAATGGACAGAAGAATGTGAGGTGAGTTTTCAGGAGTTAAAGAAATGTTTGACTACAGCCCCAGTGCTGGTTATGCCGGATATATGTAAGAAGTTTCAAGTGTATTGCGATGCCTCTCGCCTAGGACTTGGAAGTGTGCTTATGCAGGACGGAAGAGTTGTTTCATATGCCTCATGACAACTGAAGCCGCATGAGTTAAATTATGCCACAGATGATTTGGAGTTGGCTGCCGTAGTGCATGCGTTGAAGACTTGGAGGCATTACCTTATTGGAAATCGTTGTGATGTGTACACGGATCATAAGAGTTTGAAGTACATTTTCACACAGAAGGAGCTGAACCTTAGGCAGAGGAGATGGTTGGTGCTTATAAAGGATTATGACATGAAACTTCACTATCATCCAGGCAAGGCCAATGTCGTAGCAGACGCTTTGAGCCAGAGGAGTTATGCCAACACACTCATAAGCGCAGGATTGCCAAAGGAGTTGGCAGAGGATCTCAGGGAACTTCGGTTGGAAATTGTTCCTAGAGGTTTTGTTGCGACAATGGAGGTTTAGTCTACATTGTTAGGAAAGATTCGAGAAGCTCGGAAGGATGAAAAAGAGATTGCTGAGATAAAAGAGAGAATGAGCAAAGGAAAGGCGAAAGGTTTTCGTGAGGATGAACACGACACCTTATGGTTTGAGGACCGTGTTTATGTGCCTAATAACACAGAGATCAGGAAGTTAATACTTCAGGAGGCTCATGACTCACCATACTCAATTCACCCCGGAAACACCAAGATGTATGTGGATTTAAAGGAGCATTTCTGGTGGACTGGTATGAAGAAGGATATTGCCGAGTATGTAGCCATGTGTGATGTATGTCAGACAGCGAAGGCAGAACATCAAAAGCCAGCCGGATTGTTACAACCTATGCCGATACCCGAATGGAAGTGGGAAAAGCTTGGCATGGATTTTATCATCGGATTACCTAAGACCAAATCAGGATACGATTCTATATGGGTAGTAGTTGATCGCTTGACCAAAGTAGCTCACTTTATCCCAGTAAAAAAAACCACCTATACAAGTGCGAAGTTGGCCAAGATATACATGACCAGGATCGTATGTCTGCATGGAGTTCCTAGGACCATCATATCAGATAGAGGAACACAGTTTACCTCAAAGTTTTGGCATCAACTTCACCAGACTTTGGGAACGAGGTTGGAGTTCAGTACCGCATTCCACCCGCAGACAGATGGACAGACCGAGAGAGTCAACCAGATTCTCGAGGATATGTTGAGGGCCTGCGCGCTAGATTATGGATCTAGTTGGGATGAAAATTTGCCCTACATAGAGTTCTCATACAACAACAGTTACCAGGGCAGTTTGAAGATGGCACCTTTCGAAGCTTTATACGGAAGGAGGTGCAGGACACCGTTGTTGTGGGATGAAGTTGGAGACCGACAGTTGTTCGGACCAAATTTGATTAAGGAATCAGAAGAGAAGGTTAAATTGATTAGAGATAGACTGAAGGTAGCTCAGTCCCGACAGAAGAGTTATGCGGATTCAAAACGCAAGGAGGTAGCCTATGAAATCGGAGACATAGTGTATATTCGAGTATCACCACTTCGAGGAGTTAAGAGCTTTGGAGTTAAGGGAAAGCTAGCGCCACGCTTTGTGGGACCATACCGAATTTTGGAACGTGTGGGAGAGGTTGCTTTTAAGTTGGAATTACCCGAAGGATTGTCAGGAGTTCATGATGTGTTTCATGTTTCACAATTGAAGAAGTGTCATGCTGAGATGGCCGATATACCGCTAAGAGATACGGTGCCCTTGGAGGCGATTCATTTGACAAGTGATCTGGCCTATGAGGAGAAGCCAGTCAGAATTCTTGAATTTGCCAGCCGAGTCACCCGCAGCAAGGTTATTAAGTTTTGCAAAGTTCAGTGGAGCCACCATACAGAGGATGACGCGACCTGGGAACGAGAGGATGATCTTCGCAAAGACCACCCACACCTATTTTCTAGCCAACCTGAATCTCGAGGGCGAGATTGATCTTCAGGGGGGTAGGTTTGTAACATCCCAAATTTCCAATTTGGAATGTTATACATTGATCATTCCTGCATATCATGTTTTGCTGCATTTCGTTTCGTGATCCGCGAAATTCGAAGCAACTCAAGGACCCTCGCAGAGAGTTGGGGATTTCAATGTTTTCATATTTGAATTCTATCAAATACTGAAACGAGGATTTTTTTGTTTAATTATTTTTCTCTCCAAAAATATTTCATATTAAAATATATGAGGGTAGATAATATGACTTCTCCAAAATAAATGAAATATTGGAGGAAAAATATTAAAATCAAACATTTGAATTTATTCGGAGTTTATTGCTATTTTATTTGAATTAGAAAAAAATTGCATGTTTTTCAAAGTTGCATTTTAGGGCCAAGAAAATGTTCATCTTGTTCTAAATATTTTATTTAGACAGTGAAAATTTGTTTTTGGCATTTTTAGTTTTTTATTTATTTTTCAAGGATTTATTTAAGTTCGCCGAAATTATTTTAAAAAAATCTCTCTTCACCGACTGGGCCGAAGCCCAGCTAGCCGGCCCAGCTCAGCCGAGCCACCCGCCTCGTCCCCGACGCGGAGACCGCGTCGCCGCCGCTAGCCAAGTCCGGCCGGGACTCCTCCCCGCGCCCCCTTGCCCCCTCCCCGAAGCAAACCCCTCCTTATATACGTTGTCCCGCCCCGCGCCACCCGCGATACCCGCCGCCGCAGCCGGACCTCGCCGGAGCCGCCCCGCCTCGCCGGACCTTGCCGGAGGTATAAGCCGTCGATGCCGCAGTTTGGTTTTATTTTAAAACATGTTTGGTTTTTTAGAAAAAAAACCCTAGGTTCGTTTTTTAGACCGGTTCACCGGTTTTCTCGGTTTTGTTTATTTAGCGGAAGTTCGTCTGTACATTCGTTTTAACGAACGGTGTTCACTCGTTAGTCGTACACAACGAATGTTCGTTCGTTAGCCTGTTCGTCAGTTTTCTTTTTCTCGGATTTTTCCACGATTGTTTTTTATCCTGATTTCTGATCCGATTTTCGTTTTAGTTTATCTTTCCGCTCGTTTATCGGAATCAGACGATTCAAGCACCAGATCTTTGTCTCGAAACCCTCTTTCTGTTTAACCAACTTGAACAAGATTTTGATACAGTAAAATTTGACCTTAGACCAGATTAGTAATCGGATCTTGTTTCTTTCACAGTTTGAGTTTTGTTGCTCCATTTGATTTGATTCTTTTTGCAAACCGGAGTTCCTAAGTTGAACTTACGGGTTAGATCTCTTAATTGGGTTTTACCCATGCTTATTTGCTTGATTGCTTATGTATGCTATTGTTTGTTTGTGATAGAACACCCGGAGTTCCAAGCATGCTACTACGAGTCTCTAGGTTTTGCGGATCATCAGCAAGGCAAGTAACACTTTGATCATACCCCTTTATCACCCAGTTTTTATGTATTAGATTCAACCCTTACACATTGCATGGTTATGACTTGTTAACATGTGGGATTGGGAAGTAGTTGATGAGGTAGAACCTTTTGCCCTGTTATTATCAAACCCTGGGAGTTACTTCAGCGTATTGCTTATATTGCTATGCTATGCTCGTAGACATGGATTGGTTTGAGTGAAACCATGACAGATGTGAGATTGATAATTAATGGTTCAACTTAAGGTGGCAACTTTAAAACACATCTGGGTGGATTGTTTGTTGGGCACCTGGAGAATCCAGTGTTGTCCTAGGATATCCCGGAGTACCCGTGTGATAATCCTACGGTCCACCACCCAGGCTCGAAGGGAACTGAGATATTTCATTCTAGAAACTTTTGTGTGCAGCCACAAACTATTATGGGCTCTAGCATAGCTGAGTAAGTTGTGTGAAGCGCTTGAAGAGGTATACTAGCAGGTAGTTGGATTGTAGGTGGTATAGTCTACCCGGAGTAGAGAGTTAATGCTTCTGAAAAACCGTGTCTCGGTCATCCGTTTCTCAAACATCATGTAGTGCAAGAAATCCAACGGAGGAGATCGAGTCTTGTGGGGAAAAGTGTGCAAACCTCTGCAGAGTGTATAAACTAATCATGGTTAGCCGTGTCCCCGGTTATGGACATCTTGAGTATCTAGTACTTGGATTATCCTATGTATCTTGTCACTCTAAATTAACATTGTTGGGTTGATAATTACTTTTAATTGGGTTTGAGTTGGAGGAACCTTCTCAATGATGTTTCAATTACCATGATAGTTAAATAAAATCTATTCCTTTGTTGTAGGGAAAAATTGGCTTTTCGCAAAACTATGACCATAGAGCTTTCCACCAGCCAAATATGCATGTAGTGATAGTATTATTCTATTCTTGTTCTACTGTGTTACTTTGCCAGCATATTCCATGCGCTGACCCGTTTCGGGCTGCAACGTATTATGTTGCAGACTTTTCAGACGAGGAGTAAGGTTCGTTAGGTCATTGCTGCGCAGCTCAGCTATGCCGTTGGAGTTGATGGACTCACTTTATCTTCCAAGCCTTCTGTTGTTATCGTATTAGATGGCCTTAAGCCATATTTATTGTAATAAGTTCTCTTTTGAGACATTCAATTTTTTTTGAATTTTCTTGCTATTTTTTTGAATTTACTGTTCACAGGCTTACATATTTATTGGGTTTCCTCTGACACAAGCTCCTGGAATGTACAAACAGCACGAAACTTTTCACGCACCTTGCGAACCTGAGTATCTTTGATCCCACAAATTTTCATATTTTTTATAATTTTTTTGCTATTTTTTTCAGGACGGTCAAAGCCCTTTGACCGACTTTGACCTTCTTTGACCGGACGGTAACGGCACAGAAGGGTATTTATGTAAGTACACCTAACGGCGGAGGGGCAAATTTGAGCAGGCTTTGAAATTAGGGGTAAATCTGAGAGTGGGCGCAAATTAGGGGCATAGATGTAAATGTCCCTTAAAAAAAGTCCGAACCGACCTTGGGCCGTGTCCGGCCAGGACTCCGCCTGGCCGGGGGCTTTATATAGCGCGCCACTTGGGCCGCCTCAGCCCAAACCATTGCCGCCCGCGCAGCCAGCCCTAGCCGCCGCCGCCTGCGCCACCGCCGCCGGACCCCGCCACCAACGAGGTTGAACCGCCGCCGCCCGCCGGTTTTTTTAGAAAACCGTTGGTTTTCACTGGGTTTTTTTGGTTTTTTTAGATTCATTTTTTTAGATAGATCGGTTTTTTCCTCGGTTTAGTTAATTAGCGAGTGTTTGCTCGTTCGTTCGTTTTAACGAATGTGTTCATCATTTAGATCCAGATAACAAACGTTCATTCGTTAATCTGTTCATCGTTTTTCTTTTTCTTGGATTAAAACCGCGATTTTTCTGATCATGATTTCTGATCCGATTTTCATTTTAGTACAACTTTTCGCTCGTTTATCGGAATCAGGCGATTCAAGCTCCTGGAGTTTCGTCTCGAAACCCTCTTTGCGTTTAGCCAGCTCAAATAAGTTTTTGCCTCTGTAAAATTTGACCTAGATCCAAAATAGTAAACGAAGCTTGTTTCTTTTGCCGTTTGTCTTTCGTTGCTTCGTTCGATTTGATTCTTTTTGCCAACCGGAGTTCTTAAGTTGAACTTACTGGTTAGATCTCTTATTTGAGTTTTACATGTGCATTAGTTCAGTACTTATTGTATGCTTGTTTGTTTGTGATAGAGTACCCGGAGTGCGCCCCTTGCTACTTCGAATCGCTAGGTTTTGCGGATCATCAGCAAGGCAAGTAACACTTTGATCATACTTCGTATTACCCAGTTTTTATTGCATTAGATCAATCCTCACACATTGCATGATTAGGATCTAATTAAATTGAGGGTTTGGGAAGTAGATGAGGTAGTACCTATTACCTGTTATTTATCAAACCTTTGGGAGTTACTTCTATGTTTTCTTATATTGCCATGCTATGCTAGTAGACGTGGATTGGGTGAGTGTATCCATGACAGATGTGAGTTTGTTAAATTAATGATTTATCTAAGGTGGCAACTTAAATACACATCTGGTTGGATTGAGGCACCTGGGTATTCCAGCGATTGCCTGTTTTTCTTTTGGACCGCCACCCAGGCTCAAAGGGATCATGAGATTATTCATACTAGAAACTTCTGTGTGCAGCCACAAGCTACTATGGGCTCTAGCATAGTTGACTAAGTTGTGCGAACTCTTACACTGGTAGACTAGCAGATGTAGGGGAAAGTAGGTGTAACGGCCGACCCGTTCGTAAGGTGCTAGCGCTTCTGAAAGACTATGTCTCGGTCATCCGTTTCTCAAACACCATGTAGTGCAAGAATCCCAACGCAGGAGATCGGGTCTTGTGGGGAAAAGTGCGCAAACCTCTGTAGAGTGTATAATCTAATCATTGTTAGCCGTGTCCCTGGTTATGGACATCTTGAGTATCTAGTACTTGGATTATCATGTGAATCTCATCATGTTACTCTAATTATTTTTGTTGGGTTTTAATGGTGATGCTTAATTGGGATTGAGAGGGTGTCTACACTCAATGTTTAACAACCACCATGATAGTTAAATAAAATGTATTCCTTTGCAGTAGGGAAAAATTGGCTTTATGCAAAACTGTAACCATAGAGCTTTCCACCAGCCAAATATGCATATAGTATAGCCATATTCTTTCATTGCTCTCTATGTGTTACATTGCCAACATATTCCATGTGCTGACCCGTTTCGGGCTGCAACGTTCATGTTGCAGACTTTTCAGACGACGAGTAAGGTGCCTTTAGGTCGTGGTTCTATAATCAGTGATGCCGTTGGAGTTGATGGACTCACTTACCTTCCAAGCCTTCCGCTGTTATCATTATTAGATGGCCTTAAGCCATATTTATTGTAATAAGTTCTCTTTTGAGACACTCGATGTAATAAGTGTGTGATTGCCACTCTGTTATAAATCCTTCAGTACTGCGTGGTGTCAGCATTTCTGATCCAGGGATGACACCGGAGCACAGAGATTGGACCGTTTGAGGTCTGGTCGCTACAAGATGGTATCAGAGCACACACTGACTGTAGGACACGACCACTAAGCTAAAGCCCTAGATCACTACTCACTCTTCTCATTCTGACTTCTCATCTTTTCTACTCTTTTACGATGGTGGATGCAAGGAACAAGTTCACGCAACCGGATGAAGATACACCCTTTGGACGTCACTTGAAGGAAGTCACTAGATACCTGAACATAGGAGTACCAAGCTTCACCAGAACATACAACGCCACATTACCTGAAGAGGAGCGCTGGATCATTCAAGTTCAAGTTCCAGGAAGGACGTTCATGCCAGTCACTGAGCCCGTAGAGTTTTCCTTTGATGCACCAACCCGGAGTCTAGGAAAGAGCATGGCAGCTCACATCACCATGGGATGCATTGGAGAAGTTTACCGCAATGATCTCAAGGATACTATCTACCAGATTTGTGGGCGCCGAGATGAGCACTGGGAGATGATCAGCACCAAGAAGGACAGATCAATTGCAGCTTTTATCCAGGAGTTAAACCAGCACATTCGACGTCAAGAGAACCAAATGTGCGCCGACATGATAGATCTGAAGAAGGGGAGGACAAGAATGATGAAACTGGAGGAAGAACACAAGGCTACATGTGAAGATTATGAAGAGGAAATCGAAGTATTAGTGGAGAAGAATGACGATATGATCAAGAAGATCGGAATATTTATGGGAGGCCCTACACCAGCATAAGAAGATGAAGAACCCAAGGAGATTTGCCCGGAAGACTACATCATCATCATCGATGACACCGACTCGGATCCAGATGATAGCGATGATGACTATGTTGATGAAGCTGGAGCAGATATCATGGAGTCTGCAACCGAAGAATATTTCTAGTAGACCACCCCATCAGTAGTAGTAGTCCACCATGTAAATATAGTAGTCCGAGCACTTTTGTGATAGTTAGATCGATTGTATGCCCTTGTTTGATTGAATGAAGTGAATTGTTTGTTTTTGCCTCATGTGCATATGGGTAGTGTTTTCTCTCTAGACCCCTCTCTATTCTTAAATCTCATCTTTTCTAAACCCTCAGATGCCTCCGAGACGTGACCCAGATTTACCTTCCCACCGGAGCTCACTTAGTTGATCCAGCAGCAGAACACGTTGATGCAGTTGCTAGTCCAGAATCAGAATCAGGGGAACAACAACAACAACCCACCACCACCACCTGTTGATCACTTAGCCCGTTTTCTTAGGCTGAATCCACCAGTGTTTTCCAGTAGCACCGAGCCGATAGTAGCAGATGATTGGCTCCGCAAGACAGCAAGGGAATTGACCACGACAGGATGCACAGATGCGGAAAAGGTGAAGTTTGCCACACATCAGCTTGAAGGACCCGCAACATCATGGTGGGAGAATTTCTCCGCCACTTTCCCTATCGATACTATCACATGGGAACAGTTTCAGCAGGCTTTCCGTATTGCCCTTGTTTCAGCAGGAGCTATGGCCATGAAGAAGCGTGAGTTTCGCAACTTGCGCCAAGGAGGACACAGAGTTGGCCAGTATGTGGAGGACTTTAGTAAGCTAGCATGTTATGCCCCAGATGAAATTGCTACGGGTGCAGCTAAGCAGGAGAAGTTTCTGGAAGGATTGAATGATGAGTTGAGCATGCAATTGATGGTAGCAACCTTCAACAACTACTAGGAGTTAGTAGATCATGCTCTTATGATTGAAGGGAAGCAGCAGCAGATTGAGAATCGCAAGAGGGAGTATGGACAAGGGAAGTACAATTCAGGAGCTCAGCAGATGCCACGTTTTACCCCTAGACCGGGAGGACATTTTCAGCATACCCATGGAGGAGGTAGCTCCCACAATCATAATGGCCCCAAGAATGGTAATGGGAATGGAGGAAGCAACGGCCAGAACCGTACCAACCCATCAACCCCAGCCAAAAGAGACCTGATTCAAGTCACTTGTTTTAAGTGCCAGAAGACCGGACATTATGCCAATGAATGTCCTTAATCTCAGAATGGAAATGGCAATGGAAGCTTTGGGAAGAAGCCGAACCCTTTCAATAGGGGACAGGTGAACCACGTTAACGTGGAGGAGGTTGAAGAGTAGCCGGATGCAGTAATCGGTAAGTTTTTGGTTAAGTCATTTACTGCACTCGTTCTTTTTGATACTGGTGCATCGCATTCATATGTATCAAGGGAATTTGTGGATAAGTATAACTTGCCCACCAAAGTTCTTAGAACACCTATGTTAGTAAGCTCACTAGGAGCGGAGTACATGGCCAGCAAGCGATGTTTTCAAGTGCCATTGAGTATAGGTAGGCATGTGTTTCCCTCGGAATTAATCATTTTGGAATCACAAGGTTTGGATGTAATTCTGGGTACGGATTGGCTGTCGATGTATGCTAGAAACATCGATTGCGCCAGTAAGTCAATTTTTTTTACCACCCCAGAAGGGAGAAGGATCAAGTATGTATCCTAGCATGTGCCTAAAAGGACTCAAGTAAATTTGTTAACAGGAGTTGTGCAGGAGGAAGTACCAGTAGTGAAGGATTTCCCTGATGTATTTCCAGAGGAGTTGCCAGGCATGCCACCGGATAGAGATATTGAGTTTTTGATTGAGCTTTTGCCAGGCACAGGGCCAATATCTAAGAGACCATATAGGATGCCTGCAAAGGATTTGGAAGAGATTAAGAAGCAGATTAAGGAATTACTAGATAAAGGATATATCCGCCCAAGTTCTTCGCCTTGGGGATCGTCGGCACTTCTAGTGGAGAAGAAGGATGGATCGTTATGGATGGTTGTTGATTATCGAGGATTGAATGAAGTAACCATCAATAACAAGTACCCACTACCGATGATCAATGATCTGTTTGATCGATTGCAAGAAGCTAAGGTATTTTCCAAGATTGATCTGTGATCGAGATACCATTAGTTGAAGATTCGAGAACAGGATATACCTAAGACGGCTTTTACCACCAGGTATGGGCTGTACGAGTGTACAGTCATGTCATTTGGACTGACTAACGCCCCTGCATATTTTATGAACATGATGAACAAGGTGTTTATGGAGTTTTTGGATAAGTTCGTCGTAGTGTTCATTGATGATATTCTGGTTTACTCGAAGAATGAAGAGGAGCATAAGGAGCATTTGCGTTTGGTACTTGGTAAGCTCAGAGAACATCAGTTATATGCCAAGTTTAGCAAATGTCAATTTTGGTTGATGGAAGTTGGATTTCTCGGACACGTTATATCCGGAGAAGGTATAGCAGTAGATCCCACCAAGGTTGACAATGTGACAAATTGGGAGGCGCCAACAACAGTTGGAGAGATCCGGAGTTTTCTTGGACTTGCAAGATACTACCGGAGATTCATTGAAAATTTCTCAAAGATTGCGAAGCCTATGACGGAGTTGTTGAAGAAGGATACCAATTTCATATGGACCGAGGAATGTGAGGCCAGTTTCCAACAGTTGAAGAAACGTTTGGTTACATCACCAGTGTTGATTTTGCCAGATCAGACCAAGGATTATGAGGTGTATTGCGATGCTTAACGTCGAGGACTTGGAGCAGTGCTTATGCAGGAAGAGTTGTTTCATATGCCTCACGACAGCTTAAGCCTCATGAGTTAAATTATGCCACCCATGATTTGGAATTAGCAGCCGTAGTGCATGCGTTGAAGACTTGGAGACATTTTCTCATTGGAAACCATTGTGAGGTGTACACAGATCACAAGAGTTTGAAGTACATTTTCACGCAGAAGGAGTTAAATCTCAGGCAAAGGAGATGGTTGGAGCTCATCGAGGATTATGATATGAAATTGCATTATCACCCCAGAAAGGCTAAATGTAGTAGCCGATGCGCTAAGCCGTAAAAGTCATGTCAACACCCTAATGACGGGAGATTTACCAAGGGAGTTAGCCGAAAATCTTCGTGAGCTATGTTTGGAGATAGTCCCGAGAGGCTATGTAGCAGCATTGGAGATTCAGTCTACTTTGATGGATAAGATCAGAGAAGCTCAAAGGACTAACAAGGAGATCGCTTCTATTAAGGAGAAAATGAGCAAAGGAAAAGCTAAAGGATTTCGTGAGGATGAGCACGATACCTTATGGTTTGACGACCATGGTTATGTGCCCAACGACCCGGAGATCAGGAAGTTAATAATGCAAGAGGCCCATGATTCACCATATTCGATTCACCTAGGAAATGCCAAGATGTATTTGGATTTGAAGGATACTTTCTGGTGGACCGGAATGAAGAAGGATATTGCGGAGTACGTAGTAGTTTGAGATGTATGTCAGAGAGTAAAGGCAGAGCATCAGAAGCCAGCAGGATTGCTACAGCCATTGCCAATACCCGAATGGAAGTGGGATAAGTTAGGCATGGATTTTATTATAGGATTGCCCAGAACTCGTTCAGGCTATGACTCGATTTGGGTTGTAGTCGATCGTTTGACAAAGGTAGCTCATTTCATTCCAGTGAAGACTGCCTACACTAGTGCCAAGTTGGCAAAGATATACATGACCAGGATCGTATGTCTGCACGGAGTTCCAAGGAGCATTGTATCAGATAGAGGAACCCAGTTTACCTCAAAGTTCTGGAATTAGTTACATGAAACTTTGGGTACCAGGCTAGAGTTCAGTACAGCTTTTCATCCGCAGACAGATGGACAGACCGAGAGAGTCAATCAGATTTTGGAGGATATGCTAAGAGCTTGTGCGCTAGATTATGGATCTAGTTGGGACGAGAATTTGCCATACGCAGAGTTCTCTTACAACAACAGTTATCAATCCAGTTTGAAGATGGCCCCTCTCGAAGCCCTATACGGAAGGAGGTGCAGGACCCCATTGTCATGGGATGAAGTTGGAGACCGCCAGTTGTTCGGACCGGATCTGATTAAGGAATCTGAACAGAAAGTAAAATTGATTCGCGATAAGCTCAAGGTAGCCCAGTCCAGGCAGAAGAGCTACGCAGATTCTAAACGCAAGGAGCCAGTTTACGAAGTCGGAGACCGAGTTTGTCTTCGAGTATCTCCACTTTGAGGAGTTAAGCGCTTTGGAGTTAAGGGAAAGTTAGCGCCACGTTTTGTAGGACCATACAAAGTTTTGGAGCATATGGGAGAAGTAGCTTATAAGTTGGAATTTCCTGAAGGATTCTCAGGAGTTCACGACGTGTTCCACGTTTCCTAGTTGAAGAAGTGCCATGCGGAAATGGCTGATATACCGCTGAGAGATACAGTGCCGCTGGAAGCGATTCAGTTGGACAGTGATTTGAACTATGAGGAGAAACCAGTTAAGATTCTTGATTATGCCAGCTGAGTCACCCGCAGCAAGGTTATCAAGTTTTGCAAAGTTCAGTGGAGCCACCACACGGAGGATGAAGCCACCTGGGAACGAGAGGAAGAATTGCTGAAGGACCACCCTCACCTATTTTCTAGCCAACCCGAATCTTGAGGGCGAGATTCATCTTAAGGGGGATAGGTTTGTAACATCCCAAATTTTCAATTTGGAATGTTATACAATAGATCATCATTGCATATCATATTTTATTGCATTTTGGTTGATCCTAGAAATTTCACGCAACTCAAGGACCCTCGAAGAGAGTTGGGGACTTCGTTATTTTCATATTGAGTTTTCTCAAATTATGAAAATAGGATCATTTGATTTTATTTATTTTATCTTCAATTATTTCTATTATCAAAATATGAGAGAGGGAATAAAATGACTTTTCCAAAATAAAGAAATATTGAGGATTTAATAATAAAATCAAATAAGATTTTATTTTGGATTTATTTGCTATTTTATTTGAATTTAGGAAAAATGCGTGTTTTTCCAAATTGCATTTAGGCCCCAAATAAATCTTCATCATGTGCGGCTTGATTTTAGAAGCCGGGGAAATTTTATTTCAGGATTTTTGGAGTCTGTTTAGTATTTCTTTTGTTTTTTTCTGTGCGTAATTATTTAAAAAAAAGTCCGAACTGACCTTCGGCCGTGTCCGGCCAGGACTCCGCCTGGCTGGGGGCTTTATATAGCGCGCCACCCGAGCCGCCTCAGCCCAAAGCCGCCGCCGCCGCCCAAACCCTAGCCGCCCGCGCCACCCGCCCTAGCCGCCGCACCGCCGACGAGGTCGAACCACGGCCGCCCGCCGGTTTTTTTAGAAAACCGTTGGTTTTCACTGGGTTTTTTTGGTTTTTTAGATAGATCTTTTTTTTCTCGGTTTAGTTAATTAGCGAGCGTTCGCTTGTTCGTTCGTTTTAACGAACGTGTTCATCGTTTAGATCCAGATAACAAACGTTCGTTCGTTAATCTGTTTGTCGTTTTTCTTTTTCTCGGATTAAAACCACGATTTTTTTGATCGTGATTTCTGATCCGTTTTTTATTTTAGTATAACTTTTCGCTCGTTTATCAGAATCAGGCGATTCAAGCGCCTAGAGTTTCATCTCGAAACCCTCTTTCCGTCTAACCAGCTCAAACAAGTTTTTGCCTCTGTAAAATTTGACCTAGATCTAGAATAGTAAACAAAGCTTGTTTCTTTTGCCGTTTGTCTTTCGTTGCTTCGTTCGATTTGATTCTTTTTGCCAACCGGAGTTCTTAAGTTGAACTTACTTGTTAGATCTCTTATTTGAGTTTTACCTGTGCATTAGTTGAGTACTTATTGTATGCTTGTTTGTTTGCGATAGAGTACCCGGAGTGCGCCACTTGCTACTTCGAATCGCTAGGTTTTGCGGATCATCAGCAAGGCAAGTAACACTTTGATCATACTTCCTATTACCCAGTTTTTATTGCATTAGCTCAATCCTCACACATTGCATGATTAGGATCTAATTAAATTGTGGGTTTGGGAAGTAGATGAGGTAGTACCTATTACCTGTTATTTATCAAACCTTTGGGAGTTACTTCTACGTTTGCTTATATTGCCATGCTATGCTAGTAGACGTGGATTGGGTGAGTGTATCCATGACAGATGTGAGTTTGTTAAATTAATGATTTATCTAAGGTGGCAACTTAAATACACATCTGGTCGGATTGAGGCACCTGGGTATTCCAGCGATTGCCTGTTTTTCTTTTGGACCGCCACCCAGGCTCAAAGGGATCATGAGATTATTCATACTAGAAACTTCCGTGTGCAGCCACAAGCTACTATGGGCTCTAGCATAGTTGACTAAGTTGTGCGAACTCTTACAGTGGTAGACTAGCAGATGTAGGGGAAAGTAGGTGTAACGGTCTACCCGTTCGTAAGGTGCTAGCGCTTCTGAAAGACTATGTCTCGGTCATCCGTTTCTCAAACACCATGTAGTGCGAGAATCCCAACGCAGGAGATCGGGTCTTGTGGGGAAAAGTGCGCAAACCTCTGCAGAGTGTATAAACTAATCATTGTTAGCCGTGTCCCTGGTAATGGACATCTTGAGTATCTAGTACTTGGATTATCATGCGAATCTCATCATGTTACTCTAATTAATTTTGTTGGCTTTTAATGATGATGCTTAATTGGGATTGAGAGGGTGTCTACACTCTCAATGTTTAACAACCACCATGATAGTTAAATAAAATGTATTCCTTTGCAGTAGGGAAAAATTGGCTTTACGCAAAACTGTAACCATAGAGCTTTCCACCAGCCAAATATGCATATAGTATAGCCATATTCTTTCATTGCTCTCTATGTGTTACATTGCCAGCATATTCCATGTGCTGACCCGTTTCGGGCTGCAACGTTCATGTTGCAGACTTTTCAGACGACGAGTAAGGTGCCTTTAGGTCGTGGTTCTATACTCAGTGATGCCGTTGGAGTTGATGGACTCACTTACCTTCCAAGCCTTCCGCTGTTATCATTATTAGATGGCCTTAAGCCATATTATTGTAATAAGTTCTCTTTTGAGACACTCGATGTAATAAGTGTGTGATTGCCACTCTGTTATAAATCTTTCAAGTATTGTGTGGTGTCAGCATTACTGATCCAGGGATGACACGAGAGCATAGAGATTGGACCGTTTGAGGTCTGGTCGCTACACTAATGAAACACAAGTCTGAGACCTTTGAAAAGTTCAAGGAATTTCAGAGCGAGGTAGAGGATCAACGTGATAGGAAAATGAAGTTCTTTTGATCAGATCATGGAGGAGAATATTTGAGTCACGAGTTTGGCACGCACTTAAGGAAATTTGGAATTGTTTCCAACTCATGCTGGCTGGAACACCTCAGCGTAATGGTGTGTCCGAACGTTGTAATCGCAATCTATTGGATATGGTGCGATCTATGATGTCTCTTACCAATTTACCGCTATCATTTTGGTGTTATGCTTTAGAGACTACCACATTCACTTTAAATAGGGCACCGTCTAAATCCATTGAGATGACACCGTATGAATTATGGTTTGGGAAGAAACCTAAGCTGTCGTTTGATGACCCACAAGTATAGGGGATCAATTGTAGCTCTTTTCGATAAGTAAGAGTGTTGAACCCAACGAGGAGCAGAAGGAAATGACAAGTAGTTTCCGATAAGGTATTGTCTGCAAGTGCTGAAATTGTAAGTAGCGAGTAGTTTGATTGCAAGGTAATTTTTAACTAGCAAGTAACGATAATAGTAACAAAAGTGCAGCAAGGTAGCCCAATCCTTTTGAGGCAAAGGACAGGCCAAAACAGTCTCTTATGATAAGCAAAGCGTTCTTGAGGGTACACGGCAATTTCATCTAGTCACTTTCATCATGTTGGTTTGATTTGTGTTCGCTACTTTGATAATTTGATGTGTGGGTGCACCGGTGCTTAGGTGTTGTTCTTACTTGAACAAACCTCCTACTTATGATTAACCCTCCTGCAAGCATCCGCAACTATGGGAAAAGTATTAAGAATAAATTCTAACCAGAGCATTAAACTTTTGTATCCAATTGGTCCCTTACGAAATAGCGCATAAACCGGGGTTTAAGCTTTTGTCACTCACGCAACACACCATCTATTTGCTACTCCAAAATGCATTCCCTTAGGCCCAAATATGGTGAAGTGTCATGTAGTCGATGTTCACATGACACCACTAAGGGAATAACAACATACATACTATCAAAATATCAAACACATATGAAGTTCACATGATTACTTGCAACATGATTTCTCCTGTGACCTCAAGAACAAAAGTAACTACTCACAAATGATAAACATGTTCATGATCAGAGGAGTATTAAATAGCATAATGGATCTGAACATATAATCTTCCACCAAATAAACCATATATTAATCAACTACTAGATGTAATCAACACTACTAGTCACGCACAAGTACCAATCTATAGTTCCGGTAACAAGATTGAACACAAGAGATGAACTAGGGTTTGAGAGGAGATGGTGTTGTTGAAGATTTTGATGGAGATTTCCCTCCCCAAGATGGGAGAGTTGTTGGTGATGATGATGACGATGACTTCCCCCTCCGGGAGGGAAGTTCCCCCGGCGGAATCGCTCCGCCGGAGGGCAAAAGTGCTCTTGCCCAAGTTTTTCCTCGAGGCGGCGGCGCTTCGTCCCGAAAGTACTCCCCTTATTTTCCTAGGTCAAAACCAGTTATATACCAAAAGATGGTCACCGGAGGTGGGCTGAGGAGGCCACAACCCACCAGGGTGCGCCTGGGGGGCCTGGCGTGCCCAGGTGGGTTGTGCCCACCTGGTGGCCCCCTCTGGTGTTTATTGGCTCTAGTATTTCTTAAATAATCCATAAAAAATCTCCATGAAGTTTCAGCTCATTTGGAGTTGTGCAGAATAGGTGGCCTGATGTAGCTTTTCCAGGTCCAGATTTCCATCTGCCGGAATTCTCCCTCTTGGTGTGTTCCTTGCAAATTATGAGAGAAAAGGCATTAGAATTACTCCAAAAAGCATTATTATGGATAAAAACATTATAAATAACAGTAAGAAAACATGATGCAAAATGGACGTATCAACTCCCCCAAGCTTAGACCTCGCTTGTCCTCAAGAGAAAACCAAAATCAAAAAACATGTCCACATGCTTTTGAGAGAGAGGTGTCGATAAAAACAAAATACGGACATAGAAGCATCATGTTGATTATTATAGCAGCAACAAAATTAAACATAGGACTTTTATCAAAGAAATTTTATCATATACTTCTCATGGATAAGTAATAGTTCATCACACAACCGAAGTATAAAGCAAAAACTCTATTAGAAACCAACAAACTATGTACTCAGTCAACTTTTGCAACTACAATTCATCATCTTTTTAGGAAGGGTCACGTGTCGGAGCCTTTAGGAAAGTCCACATACTCAACCATCATATAGTCTTCTATGATTGCTAACACTCACCTTGTACCCATGAGAAAAACGTTTCAACCGGACACATAGAAAGATAGGGGCTTATAGTTTCGCCTCCCAACATACTCACCTCAAGGGTGATGTTAACAATAATAACTCATGCTATCTATATTCAACTGGACATATGTGCCTAGATCTTTCCTCACCACATGATGCTTTCCAAAGGAGAAAAATAAAAGGAATAGAGAGAAAAACTTTGACTCTTTGCATAAAAGTAAAATATAGGCCCTTCGCAGAGGGAAGCAGAGTTGCCATGCGCTTATTTGTTTGTATGCTCAATCCCTCAGTGCAAGAGAACGTCACATTGTATTGCCCCTTAAGATGACAAGCTTTATTATGCAGTCTATCACTTTTATTCTGTGTCATCCAAGTTCGTACAACACTCAATTTTCTCTTACACTAAATGATCTCCCACTTTTAGAAGCAATTTTATTGCCTTTTTGCACCGATGACAACTTACTTGAGGGATCTTGCTCAATCCCTAGGTAGGTATGGTGGACACTTGAAAAAGATTTGGGCTTAAGGGTTTTTGGATGCACAAGTAGTATCTCTACTTAGTACAAAATTTTCGGATAGCAAATATAGGGGGCAAGCATCACATGTTAAAGGATCTACGACAATATGACTTCTATGTGAATATAAACAAACATAAACCATTAAGTTGTCTTCCTTGTCCAACATCAACAATTTTGGCATATAATATTTTGATGAGGGCTCACAATCACAAAAGATTTCTAGGATAGTATATGTATATGTGAATCTTCTCTTCCCTTATTAATTCTTTCATGAGTTGCACCATTGACTAATGCTATGTTTGTCAATCTCTAATAAAATTTTCTACTTATACTTTTCCTTATGTGGTGCCATCACCTACCATAGGATTAGTATACAATCTTTTCATTATTATTTCCTTTCTTTATTTATTTTCCTTCTCTTTTTCTTTCTTTATTATTTATTTTCTTTATTTGCAACATGAAAGTAAAGAAAGCAAAAACTTAAACTAACTTTATTATATAATTTGCACACGATTACAAGGATATATCACTAAGCAAACTTTCGAAGAAAAAGGACCGAACTAAACTTTTATTCATCTAAAGCAAAAGATCGAACTAAAATAAGTAAAGGCAAAAAGATAGTGGGATGATACTATACCGGGGCACCTCCCCCAAGCTTGGTGAAAGCCAAGGGAAGTGCCCATACCCGATACTCAATTCTCCTTTGGTGGTGAAGAAGATGATGGTGGTGAAGAAGAAGTAATCTTATCCTCGGATTCCCATGGCAGTGGCCCACCATCATAAGAGGAGGAGTTAGTCTCACGAGTCCTGCAACCAGCGGCCAAACTCATACCTTGAAACCTAGCCTCATATTCAAAGACTTGGTTTTGAAGATCATAGATCTGGCTGTGGAGGAAGTTGATTTGCTTGTTGAAGGTGAAGATGATGTCCTTCATGGGCTTGCCATCCACCTTGAGATCATGGGAAAAGTCTGTGGTCATGAGGTGATTGGCATTGAGCCCACGCTCCACCATCCCCTTGCACCAGAAGACGTCTTGCTCCACAGCTTCAAGCCTGGCCTCCACGGTTCTTGTCCCCTTGGGACACGCACATCGCGGAGGTGAAGCACCCCCTCGTGCATCTGGATGACCTGAGGGTGCTGCACCACTTCCCGCAAATATGGGTTGATGACGTTCTTGAAGAACTTGTCCTTGGAGGAGCTTGAAGAGGCCATGGTGGATGGGATCTGACAGAAAACAGCAAGGAAAAAGAGAACAAAGGATTTCTCCATGATACGGTAATAAACAGGTTTGGGAAGTATATATAGATTTTTTATCTTGGAGGACAAGTGCATGGTAGAAAAACGGAGTACGGAAGGTGTCCCAGGTGGGCACAACCCACCTGGGTGCGCCAGGCAAGCCTGGTGCACCCTGGTGTCTTGTGCCCACCAGGGGACGCTTCCTGGAAGTTTCTTTATTTCCAAAATTTTAAAATATTCCAAAACTGATAAAAAATATTTTTGCGGATTTTTTGAAGTCCGTTTACTTACCGTATCTTACACCTCTTTATTTTCACAATTCTGGAGTGTTCCGGAAGGACTCTTTTATGTGTTCTTCCAGTGTCAAAGTTTGGATAATATTACTTTCAACATTGATAGGCGTACCTAAGATATAATGCTTTATTCGTTGCCCATTGACAACCTTCGGGTTAGTACCTTCGGAGTTATTTATTTTGATGGCACCAGATCGGTAAACCTCCTCGATGACATATGGGCCTTCCCATTTCGAGAGGAGCTTTCCTGCAAAAAATCTAAAACGAGAGTTGTACAAAAGAACATACTCTCCAACTTTGAACTCGCGCTTTTGGATTGTTTTGTCATGCCATCTTTTAACTTTTTCTTTGAATAACTTTGCATTATCATAAGCTTGGGTTCTCCATACATCTAAGGAGGTTATATCAAATAACCTCTTTTCACCAGCAAGTTTGAAATCATAGTTGAGTTTTTTAACTGCCCAATATGCTTTATGTTCTAACTCATGAGGCAAATGACATGCTTTTCCATAAACCATTTTATAAGGAGACATAGCCATAGGATTTTTATATGCTTTTCTATAAGCCCAAAGTGCATCATCGAATTTCATGGAACAATTCTTCTTGGACCTATTAACAGTCTTTTGCAAAATTAATTTTATTTTTCTATTGCTAAGTTCAACTTGACCACTAGACCGAGGATGATAGGGTGATGCAATTATATGGTTAACATCATACTTAGCAAGCATCTTACGGAAAGCACCATGAATAAAGTGTGAACCACCATCAGTCATTGAATATCTAGGGACTCCAAACCTTGGGAAAATAACTTCCTTAAAAATTTTAATAGAGGTGTTGTGATCATCACTACTGGTTGGGATGGCTTCTACCCATTTAGTAACATAATCAACATCAACCAAAATATGTGTATACCCATTAGAGGAAGGAAAAGGTCCCATGTAATCAAATCCCCAAACATCAAATGGTTCAACAGCAAGTGAATAATTCATAGGCATTTCTTGACGCTTACCGATATTACCTATTCTTTGACATTCATCACAAGAAGAGACAAACTTACGGGCATCCTTGAAGAGAGTAGTCCAGTAAAGTCCAGATTGCAATACCTTGTGAGCAGTTCTATCTCTAGCATGATGCCCTCCATAAGCCTCGGAGTGACATTTCCGTAGGATTTGTCCCTATTCATGCTCAGGTACACAACGTCTAATAATACCATCTACTCCTTCTTTATAAAGATGCGGGTAACCCCAAAAGTAATGTCTTAAATCATAGAATAATTTTTTCTTTTGCTGGTAGGTAAATCTAGGTGGTAAATATTTAGCAAGGAGTACTATTAGCAACATTTATTACAACTAACTGCTCATCAGGAAAACTATCATCAATAGGTAGTGGGTCATCAAGCACATTTTCATGCCTAGACAAATTATCAGCTACGAGGTTCTCAGCTCCTTTTATATCAATGATATGTAAATCAAATTATTGTAACAAGAGAACCCCATGAATAAGTCTAGGTTTAGCATCTTTCTTTTCCATAAGATATTTAATAGCAGCATGGTCTGCGTGAACAGTTACTTTGGAATCAACAATATAAGGTCTAAATTTATCACAAGCAAACACTACTACTAAGAATTCTTTTTCAGTAGTAGCATAATTTCTTTGAGAACTGTCTAGAGTTTTACTATCATAATGAATAAAATTTAGTTTCTTATCAACTCTTTGTCCTAGAACAACACCAACAACATAATCACTAGCATCACACATAATTTCAAAAGGCAAGTTCCAATCAGGTGGTTGAAGAATAGGTGCAGATATTAAGGCTTTCTTGAGTATTTCAAAGGCTTCTAAACAATCATTATCAAAAACGAAAGGAATATCCTTTTGCAAAAGATTAGTAAGAGGCCTAGAAATTTTAGAAAAGTCTTTGATAAATCTATTATAGAAACCAGCATGACCTAGGAAACTACGAATACCTTTGATGTCCTTAGGACATGGCATTTTCTCAACTGCATCAACCTTAGCTTGCACTACAAAAAGAGACACATACGTGACATTTTGGGCCGAACAAAAAGAAATTCTGTCATACATATGACACTTCTATGACGATAATTGTGACAAAACCCGGTATCATCATAGATGTGGTGGGCTCCTACTTCTATAGCAAAAAATCATGACAGAAAATGGGCTTTTGTCTTGGGCGGGCCGGAGATGCAGCTGCATGACATTCTTTGGGCCGTCCATGACGGAAAAAACCATGGTAGAAGCGAGGGGGAGGAAAATTTCAGGGAGTTCCCGGTTACGGTGGGAGGTCGGGGCTGAGCGATGCGTGTTTCTCTCGTACACGTACGCGCGTGTGTGCGAGGCGTTGGCTCTAACTGAACTCAAGCGAGGCGTTGGGCTCTAACTGAACCCGAGCGATTGCACTGCAGGCTACGCATTACTGAACCCGAGTGATCGATCGATATGGCTGTTAACTGAACCCGATCGAGCGATTCCTTCGCTAGTGCTGCTAACTGAAGCCGGTCGATTGGATGAATAGTGAGTGTTGCCGGGGGGGTTGGATGAACAGTGAGTACTGGCGTTGCCTCTAGATGAACAGGACCCCGTGGTGTGGAGGGCTGGATGAACAATAGACGGTGGAGGGGTGCCCATGGAGGGGTGGTTGAACAGGACCCTGTGGTGTGGAGGGCTGGATGAACAGTAGACGGTGGAGGGGTGCCCGTGGAGGGGTGGTTGAACAGTAGCCGGTGGAGTAGCGCGCGGTGGAGGCTGGATGAACAGGAGCCCGTGGAGGCTAGAGGAGGTTGACGGTAGCCCGTGGAGGCTGGAGGAGGTCGACGGTGGAGATGAACAGTATCTCGTGGAGTCCCGTTTTGCGGTACGCCACACCCCTCCCGATGAACAGGACCCCTGTTTCGACCGTAGGAGGTCTGTTTCTTCTGTTTTGCAGTACGCCACACCCCTCCCGATCAACATAACCCCTGTTTCGACCGTAGGAGGTCCATTTCGTCCATTTTGCGATACGCCACACCCCTCCCAATCAACAGGACCCGCGTTTCGATCGTAGGACATCCGTTTCCTCCGTTTTGCGGTACGCCACACCCCTCCCGATCAACAGGACCTCTGTTTCGACCGTAGGAGGTCTGTTTCCTCCATTTTGCGGTACGCCACACTCCTCCCGATCAATAGGACCCCCGTTTCGGCTGTAGGAGGTCCGTTTCCTCCGTTTTGCGGTACGCCGCACCCCTCCCCATGAACATGACACATTCCGTTGCCTCCCTATGAACACGACGCATTCCGTTACCACCCCATGAACACGACGACGATGCTATTTCTCCGTTCCAACCCAGCCATGTACACAAGCCCTCGCCGTATGTATGCATGAGTAGGCGTTCGAGACCCTGCCCGTATGTACGTACGTGGCCGTATTTTCTTTCTTGCACCCTGACCGCTGTACGTACGTGTACATGCTACATCCCAGCCTCTACTACGACACGTACGCGCCTCTACTACGACACGAGCGCGCCTCTACATCGACCAGTATATATGTACGTACACATTCGCGACCAGAATGACAACGCTACATACGCTTCGACCAGGTGGGTCCCGACTGTCAGGCACTTCCTTGCCTGCGAAGATGTAGCTGGTGGGTCCCAGCAGTCAGGGGGGCGAATCGTTTTGGTTTTTTTTGCCTGGACGCACTTCCTTGGGTGCAAAGATGTAGTTGGTGGGTCCCAGCAATCAGGGGGGCGAATGGTTTTTTTTGCCCGGACGCACTTCCTTGCATGCGAAGGTGTAGCTGGTGGGTCCCAGCAGTCAGGGGGGAAACATTTTTTTCGCGAAATAGAGTGGCTCGTCCGGTGGGTCCCTACTGTCAGGTGGAGGAATCATTATTTACCGCGTAATAAGGAGGCACTTCCTTGCTGCCGCCGTGGACTAATTCCTGCTCGTCCTCGAGTAGGTAAATGATAAAAAAGAACTTTTGATGCGGAGTGCTACTTGGCATAATTTCAATGCAAATCTTCTTAATTGTGGTATGAATATTCAGATTAGAAAGATTCAAGACAAAAGTTTATATTGGCATAAAAATAATAATACTTCAAGCATACTAATAAAGCAATTATGTCTTCTCAAAATAACATGGCCAAAGAAATTTATCCCTACGAAATTATATAGTCTGGCTATGCTCCACATTCACCACACAAAAGTATTTAAATCATGCACAACCCCGATGACAAGCCAAGCAATTGTTTCGTACTCTAACTTTTTCAAAACTTTTTCAATCTTCATGCAATACATGAGCGTGAGCCATGGATATAGCACTATAGGTTGAATAGAATGGTGGTTGTGGAGAAGACAAAAAGGAGAAGATGGTCTCACATCAACTAGGCGTATCAACGAGCTATGGAGATGCCCATCAATAGATATCAATGTGAGTGAGTAGGGATTGCCATGCAATGAATGCACTAGAGCTATAAGTATATGAAAGCTCAAAAAGAAACTAAGTGGGTGTGCATCCAACTTGCTTTCTCACGAAGACCTAGGGCAATTTTTGAGGAAGCCCATCATTGGAATATACAAGCCAAGTTCTATAATGTAAAATTTCCACTAGTATATGAAAGTGATAACATAAGAGACTCTCTACTATGAAGATCATAGTGCTACTTTGAAGCACAAGTGTGGTAAAAGGATAGTAACATTGTCCCTTCTCTCTTTTTCTCTCATCATTTTTTTATTTGGGCCTTTCCCTTTTTTCTTTTTTTATAGCCTCCCCTTTTTTTATTTGGGCTTCTTTCGCCTCTTTTTTTATTTTATTTTTTGTCCGGAGTCTCATCCCGACTTATGGGGGAATCATAGTCTCCATCATTCTTTCCTCACTAGGACAATGCTCTAATAATGATGATCATCACACTTTTATTTTTCTTATAACTCAAAAATTAAAACTCGATACTTAGAACAAAATATGACTCTATGTGAATGCATCCTGCGGTGTACCGGGATATGCAATATGACAATGATGGAGTGTGTCATGATGAACTAGATGGTGGAAAGTTGCATGGAAATATATCTCGGAATGGCTATGGAAATGCCATAATAGGTAGGTATGATGGTTGTTTTCAGGAAGGTATATGGTAGGTGTATGATACCGGCGAAAGGTGTGCGGTATTAGAGAGGCTAGCAAAGGTGGAAGGGTGAGAGTGCGTATAATCCATGGACTCAACATTAGTCATAAAGAACTCATATACTTATTGCAAAAATCTAGAAGTTATCAAAGCAAAGTATTACACGCATGCTCCTAGGGGGATAGATTGGTAGGAAAAGACCATCGCTCGTCCCCGATCGCCACTCATAAGGAAGACAATCAATGAACAAATCATGCTCCGACTTCATCACATAACGGTTCACCGTACGTGCATGCTACGGGAATCACAAACCTTAACACAAGTATTCTTTAAATTCACAACTACTCAACTAGAATGACTTAAATATTATCACCTCCATATCTCAAAACAATTATCATGCTTCAATATTTTCTTAGTATTCAACACACTCAAAAGAAAGTTTCACAAATCTTGAATACCAAGCATATTATTATTAAGAAAATTACCATGCTATTAAGAGACTCTCAAAATAATTTAAGTGAAGCATGAGAGATCAATAGTTTCTTTAAAACAAATCCACCACCGTGCTCTAAAAGATCTAAGTGAAGCAATAGAGCAAAATTATAACGCTCAAAAGATATAAGTGAAGCACATAGAGCAAAACTACTACGCTCAAAAGATATAAGTGAAGCACATAGAGTATTCTATCAAATTTTAATTCATGTATGGCTCTCTCAAAAGGTGTGTACAGCAAGGATGATTGTGGCATACTAGCAAACAAAGACACAAATAATACAAGACGCTCCAAGCAAAACACATATCATGTTGGTGAATAAAAATATAGCTCCAAGTAAATTACCGATGGAAGTGGACGAAAGAGGGGATGCCTTCCGGGGCATCCCCAAGCTTTGACTTTTTGGTGTCCTTGGATTATCTTGGGGGTGCCATGGGCATCCCCAAGCTTAGGCTCTTGACACTCCTTGTTCCATGATCCATCAAAAGAATTCACCCAAAACTTGAAAACTTCACAGCACAAAACTCAAAATAGAAAACTCGTGAGCTCCGTTAGCGAAAGAAAACAAAAGACCACTTCAAGGTACTGTAATGAACTCATTATTTATTTATATTGGTGTTAAACCTACTGCATTCCAACTTCTCTATGGATTATAAACTATTTTACTAGCCATAGATTCATCAAAACAAGGAAACAACACACGGAAAACAGAATCTGTCAAAAACAGAACAGCCAGTAGTAATCTGTAGATAGCACAAGATCTGGAACCCCAAAAATTCTAAAATAAATTGATGGACGTGAGGAATTTATCTATTAATCATCTGCAAAAATAATTAACTAAATAGCACTCTTCAAATAAAAATGACACGGTTCTTGTGAGCGCTAAAGTTTCTGTTTTTTACAGCAAGTTCAACAAGACTTTCCCCAAGTCTTCCCAACAGTTCTACTCGGCACAAACACTAATTAAACACAAAAAAACTCAACCAAAACAGAGGCTAAATAATTTATTTATTAGTGAACAGGAGCAAAAGGCAAGGAATAAAAATAAAATTGGGTTGCCTCCCAACAAGCGCTATCGTTTAACGCCCCTAGCTAGGCATAAAAGCGAGGATAGATCTAGGTATTGCTATCTTTGGTAGGAAATTCTTCAATTAGGCATCTACCATCGTTAGGAATTTATTTATTTTTATTAATTATCAAACTTTTAGGCACAAGATCAAAAAATTCATTTGTAATAAATGGTTCCTTAATGATAGCAAAAAGATTGGGATGAACACTTATAGTTTTAAGATCCACAGTTTCCTTACTAGATGATTCACCCTTATTTTTAGGAACATACATAAGCTTGGCAATTTTAGTAGGAGGACTTGTAATATTCTTTACGTTAGAAAAAGTGGTTCCCATGTTTGTAATGATACCCTCAAGTTTATCAATTCTAGTAGAATCTAAGTTCATTCTCTCATTAACTATGGGTTCTTTTTCCTTAATATTTTTCAAAGTCATTCCTACCTTAGATCCATATTGAGTAATTTGATTATGGATCTTTTTATCTAGATTTTCAATTGATTCAACATTAGCAACTTTATTTTCGACAATTTCAAGTCTTTGCATAACATTCTCCAAAGTTAACGTGGTTCCATTAACCAAAAGAGGTGGTGAACCAAATAAATTTAGCATAGCATTATAAGAATCAAAAGTATGGCTACCCAAGAAATTCCCTCCAGTAATGGTGTCGAGGATATATCTATACCAAGGATTAACACCTACATAAAAATTGCGGAGAAGAACTAAGGCAGATTGCTTCCTGGTAGATCTATTTTGAGCATTGCAAATGCTATACCAAGCATCTTTTAGAATTTCTCCCTCCCTTTGTTTAAAATTTAGAACTTCACTCTCGGGAGACAATGGAGAAGATAGGAGACTAGTCATGACGACAAGCAAAAAACCTAGCACACGAGCAAACAAGAGGAAAATAGAGAGGGAGGATAGAGAGAGAGAGGGCGAATAAAACGGGAAGGGTGAATTGGGGGGAGAGGAAAACGAGAGGCAAATGGCAAATAATGTAATGCGAGAGATAGGGATTGTGATGGGTACTTGGTATGTTCACTTTTTGCGTAGACTCCCCGGCAACGGCGCCAGAAATCCTTCTTGCTACGTCTTGAGCTTGCGTTGGTTTTCCCTGAAGAGGAAGGGATGATGCAGCAGAGTAGAGTAGGTATTTCCCTCAGTTTTTGAGAACCAAGGTATCAATCCAGTAGGAGCCCACGCTCAAGTCCCTCGTACCTGCACAAAGCGATAGCTACTCGCAACCAACGTGATTAGAGGTTGTCAAACCCTTCACGGTCACTTACGAGAGTGAGATCTGATAGATATAATATTTTTGGTATTTTTGGTATAAAGATGCAAAGTAAAAAGTAAAGGCAAAGTAAAAAAGCAAAGCAAGATTAAAGTAATGGAGATTGATATGATGAGAATAGACCCGGGGACCATAGGTTTCACTAGTGGCTTCTCTCAAGAGCATAAGTATTCTACGGTGGGTGAACAAATTACTGTTGAGCAATTGATAGAATTGAGCATAGTTATGACAATATCTAGGCATGATCATGTATATAGGCATCACGTCCATGACAAGTAGATCGAAATGATTCTGCATCTACTACTATTACTCCACTCATCGACCGCTATCCAACATGCATCTAGAGTATTAAGTTAAAAACAGAGTAACGCCTTAAGCAAGATGACATGATGTAGAGAGATAAATTCATGCAATATGAAATAAACCCCATCTTGTTATCCTTGATGGCAACGATACAATACGTGCCTTGCTGCCCCTTCTATCACTGGGTAAGGACACCGCAAGATCGAACCCAAAGCTAAGCACTTCTCCCATGGCAAGAACTACCAATCTAGTTGGCCAAACCAAACAGATAATTCGAAGAGACTTGAAAAGATAACCAGTCAACCATAAAAGAATTCAGGGAAGATTTTGAAGGAAATATGCCCTAGAGGCAATAATAAAGTTATTATTTATTTCCTTATATCATGATAAATGTTTATTATTCATGCTAGAATTGTATTCACCAGAAACATAATACATGTGTGAATACATAGACAAACAGCGTGTCACTAGTATGCCTCTACTTGACTAGCTCGTTAATCAAAGATGGTTATGTTTCCTAACCATGGACAAAAGAGTTGTTATTTGATTAACGAGGTCACATCATTAGTTGAATGATCTGATTGACATGACCCATTCCATTAGCTTAGCACCTGATCGTTTAGTATGTTGTTGTTGCTATTCTTCATGACTTATACATGTTCCTATGACTATAAGATTATGCAACTCCCGTTTACCGGAGGAACACTTTGGGTGCTACCAAACGTCACAACGTAACTGGGTGATTATAAAGGAGTACTACAGGTGTCTCCAAAGGTAGATGTTGGGTTGGCGTATTTCGAGATTAGGATTTGTCACTCCGATTGTCGGAGAGGTATCTCTGGGCCCTCTCGGTAATGCACATCACTTAAGCCTTGCAAGCATTGCAACTAATGAGTTAGTTGCGGGATGATGTATTACAGAACGAGTAAAGAGACTTGCCGGTAACGAGATTGAACTAGGTATTGGATACCGACGATCGAATCTCGGGCAAGTAACATACCGATGACAAAGGGAACAACGTATGTTGTTATGCGGTCTGACCGATAAAGATCTTCATAGAATATGTAGGAGCCAATATGGGCATCCAGGTCCCGCTATTGGTTATTGACGGGAGACGTGTCTCGGTCATGTCTACATTGTTCTCGAACCGTAGGGTCCGCACGCTTAAGGTTTCGATGATAGTTATATTATGCGTTTATGAGTATTGATGTACCGAAGGAGTTCGGAGTCCCGGATGAGATCGGGGACATGACGAGGAGTCTCGAAATGGTCGAGACGTAAAGATCGATATATTGGACGACTATATTCGGACATCGGAAAGGTTCCGAGTGATTCGGGTATTTTTCGGAGTACCGGGTAGTTACGGGAGAAGTAATGGGCCTTGATGGGCTTTAGTGGGAAGAGGAAAAGGCTGCTGCGCCCCCCCTCCCCTTTGGTCCGAATTGGACTAGGGAAAAGGGGGCCGGCCACCTCTCCTTCTCCTCCTATTCCTTCTCCCTTCCTCCCCTTTTGGTGGACTCCTACTAGGACTTGGAGTCCTAGTAGGACTCCCTATCCTGGCCGCACCTTTGCCTTGGCCGGCCTCCTCCTCCTCCATCCTTTATATACAGGGGCAGGGGGCACCCCAGAGACACACAAGTTTATCCTTGAGATCGTTCCTTAGCCGTGTGCGGTGCCCCCTGCCACCAAATTCCACCTCGATCATACCGTTACAGTGCTTAGGCGAAGCCCTGCGTCGGTAGTACATCAAGATCGTCACCACGCCGTCGTGCTGACGGAACTCTTCCTCGACGCTTTGCTGGATCGGAGCCCGAGGATCGTCATCGAGCTGAACGTGTGCTAAGAACTCGGAGGTGCCGGAGTAACGGTGCTTGGATCGGTCGGATCGGGAAGAAGCCGTACGACTACTTCCTCTACGTTGTGTGATCGCTTCCGCAGTCGGTCTGCGTTGGTACGTAGACAACACTCTCCCCCTCGTTGCTATGCATCACCATGATCTTGCGTGTGCGTAGGAAATTTTTTGAAATTACTGCGTTCCCCAACAGATTTAAATATTATTCATAAATAGACTTGATCATAAACCCACAATTCATCGGTCTCAACAAACACACTACAAAAAGAAGATTACATCGAATAGATCTCCACAAGAGAGGGGGAGGACTTTGTATTGAGATTCAAAGAGAGAGAAGAAGCCATCTAGCTACTAACTATGGACCCGAAGGTCTGAGGTAAACTACTCACACTTCGTCGGAGAGGCTAGGATGATGTAGAAGCCCTCCGTGATGATGGCCCTCTTCCGGTGGAGCTCCGGAACAGGCCCCAATATGGGATCTCGTGGATATAGAAAGTTGCGGTGGTGGAATTAGGTTTTTGGCTCCTTTTCTGATCGTTTGGGGGTACGTGTGTATATATAGGAGGAAGAAGTACGCCGGAGGAGCAACGAGGGGCCCACGAGGCAGGGGGCGCCCCCACCCTCGTGACCGCCTCTTTTGTTCCTTGGAGTAGGGTCCAAGTCTCCTGGATCACGTTCGGTGAGAAAATCACGTTCCCGAAGATTTTATTCCGTTTGGACTCCATTTGATATTCCGTTTCTTTGAAACACTGAAATAGGCAAAAAAAACAACAATTCTGGGCTAGGCCTCCGGTTAATAGGTTAGTCCCAAAAATAATATAAAAGCGGAAAATAAAGCCCAATATAGTCCAAAACAGTAGATAATATAGCATGAAGCAATCAAAAATTATAGATACGTTGGAGACATATCATGGACCCAGCTATCAGCCTCTCCACATATAGTCCACGTCTGATGGAAGTCGTTCCTTGACCACGTTGACCACGCTGCACCGAGAGCACCAGGTCGGCGGACGATGCGGAGCCGGTGAAGACGCGGCAGTGGTTGCCCACGCGGAGAGGAGTATCAGGGTTCACTCGTTCAGCTGCGGTGTGACGCTGCCATCGCCGCAGGGCCTAGCCATCGGTGGGAATAGTAGGGGCAGTGAGGCCTCCGCGGCAGCACAGCCGGCCACGGGAGGCAAGAGCAGGCGGCACGACCGATGCTGCTTTGGGCGGCTGTAGCAAGAAGACCAGAGGTTGAAGAAGCACTACGGCCGTTGGATGGACATCGTATGGTCACTGGAGCTAGAATCGTTCATATTGACTAAGTTGACAAAGCCCTCCGTCCCCCTCAACTTAGTAGGCCCACAAGTCAGCCTCCCACCAAGGTGGGTCCCAGCTAGCAGGGGGAGTATTCATTTTTTTGTGCGTGATAAGGAGGCACTTCCGGTGGGTCCGAGCTGACAGCGGGGGGAACTTATTTTTCGCAAAATACGTTGGCCCGTCTGGTGGGTCCCAGCAGTCAGGGGGGAAACATTTTTTTTGCGAAATAAGGTGGATCCGTGATCTGAGGTTTATCCTCATTGCTGCACAGAAGAATTATGTCCTTGATGCACCGCTAGGTGACAGACCTATTGCAGGAGCAGATGCAGACGTTATGAATGTTTGGCTAGCTCAATATGATGACTACTTGATAGTTTAGTGCACCATACTTAACAGCTTAGAATCGGGACTTCAAAGACATTTTGAACGTCATGGACCATATGAGATGTTCCAGGAGTTGAAGTTAATATTTCAAGCAAATACCCGAGTTGAGAGATATGAACTCTCCAACAAGTTCTATAGCTAAAAGATGGAGGAGAATCGCTCAACTAGTGAGCATGTGCTCAGATTGTCTGGGTACTACAATCGCTTGAATCAAGTGGGAGTTAATCTTCCAGATAAGATAGTGATTGACAGAATTCTCTAGTCACCATGACTAAGTTAATAGAACTTCGTGATGAACTATAGTATGCAAGGGATAATGGAAACAACTCCCAAGCTCTTCGTGATGCTGAAATCAACGAAGGTAGAAATCAAGAAAAACATCAAGTGTTGATGGTTGACAAGACCACTAGTTTCAAGAAAGGGCAAAGGGAAGAAGGGGAACTTCGAGAAGAACGGCAAGCAAGTTGCTGCTCAAGTGAAGAAGCCCAAGTCTGGACCTAAGCTTGAGACTAAGTGCTTCTACTGCAAAGGGACTGGTCACTGGAAGCGGAACTACCCCAAGTGATTGGCGGATAAGAAGGATGGCAAAGTGAACATAAGTATATTTGATATACATGTTATTGATGTGTACTTTACTAGTGTTTATAGCAAACCCTCAGTATTTGATACAAGTTCAGTTGCTAAGATTAGTAACTCAAAACGGGAGTTGCAGAATAAACATAGACTAGTTAAGGGTGAAGTGACGATGTGTGTTGGAAGTAGTTCCAAGATTGATATGATCATCATCACACACTCCCTATAATTTCGGGATTAGTGTTGAACCTAAATAAGTGTTATTTGGTGTTTGCGTTGAGCATGAATATGATTTGATCATGTTTATTGTAATACAGTTATTCATTAAAGTAAGAGAATAAATTGTTGTTCTATTTACATGAATAAAACCTTATATGGTTACACACCCAATGAAAATAGTTCATTGGATCTCGATCGTAGTGATACACATAATCATAATATTAAAATCAAAAGATGCAAAGTTAATAATGATAGTGCAACTTATTTGTAGCACTGCCGTTTAGGTCATATTGGTGTAAAGCATATGAAGAAACTCCATGCTGATGGGCTTTTGGAATCACTTGATTATGAATCAGTTGATGCTTGCGAACCATGCCTCATGGGCAAGATGACTAAGACTCTGTTCTTCGGAACAATGGAGCGAGCAAAAGATTTGTTGGAAATCATACATACTGATGTGTGCGGTCCGATGAATATTGAGGCTCGCGACAGGTATCATTATTTTCTGATCTTCACAGATGATTTGAGCAGTTATGAGTATATCTACTTGATGAAACATAAGTCTGAAACATTTGAAAAGTTCAAAGAATTTCAGAGTGAAGTGAAAAATCATCGTGACAAGAAAATAAAGTTTCTACGATCTGATCGCGGAGACAAATATTTGAGTTACAAGTTTGGTCTTCAATTAAAACAATGTGGAATAGTTTCACAAACTCATGCCACATGGAACACCACAGCATAATGGTGTGTCCGAACGTCATAACCATACTTTATTAGATATGGTGCGATCTATGATGTCTCTTACCGATCTACCACTATCGTTTTGGGGTTATGCATTAGAGACAGCTGCATTCACATTAAAAAAAGGGGCACCATCTAAGTCCGTTGAGACGACACAATCTGAACTATGGTTTAGCAAGAAACCAAAGTAGTCGTTTCTTAAAGTTTGGGGTTGTGATGCTTATGTGAAAAAGTTTCATTCTGATAAGCTCAAACCCAAATCGGAGAAATATGTCTTCATAGGATACCCAAAGGAGACTGTTGGGTACACCTTCTATCACAGATCCTAAGGCAAGTCATTCGTTGCTTATAATGGATCCTTTCTAGAGAAGGAGTTTCTCTCGAAAGAAATGAGTGGGAGGAAAGTAGAACTTGACGAGGTAACTGTACCTGCTCCCTTATTGGAAAGTAGTACATCACAGAAAAATGTTTCTGTGACACCTACACCACTTAGTGAGGAAGCTAATGATGATGATCATGAAACTTCAAAACAAGACACTACTGAACCTCGTAGATCAACCAGAGTAAGATCCGCGCCAGAGTGGTACGGTAATCCTGTTCTGGAAGTCATGCTACTAGATCATGATGATCCTACGAACTATGAAGAAGCGATGGTGAGCCCAGATTCCGCAAAGTGGCTTGAAGCCATGAAATCTGAGATATGATCCATGTATGAGAACAAAGTATGGACTTTGGTTGACTTGCCCGATGATCGGCAAGCCATAGAAAATAAATGGATCTTCAAGAGGAAGACGGACGCTGATAGTAGTGTTACTATCTACAAAGCTAGAATTGTCGCAAAAGGTTTTCGACAAGTTCAAGGTGTTGACTACGATGCGATTTTCTCACTCGTATTTATGCTTAAGTCTGTCCGAATCATGTTAGCAATTGCCGCATTTTATGAAATCTGGCAAATGGATAAACAAAACTGCATTCCTTAATGGATTTGCTAAAGAAAAGTTGTATAAGATGCAACTAGAAGGTTTTGTCGATCCTAAAGGTGTTAACTAAATATGCAAGCTCCAGCGATCTATCTGTGAACTGGTGCAAACATCTCGGAGTTGGAATATACGCTTTGATGAGTTGATCAAAGCATATAGTTTTATATAGACTTGCGGTGAAGCCTGTATTTACAAGAAAGTGAGTGGGAGCAGTACAGCATTTCTGATAAGTATATGTGAATGACATATTGTTGATCGGAAATAATGTAGAATTATTCTGTAAAGCATAAAAGGAGTGTTTGAAAGGAGTTTTTCAAAGAAAGACTTCGGTAAAGCTGCTTACATATTGAGCTTCAAGATCTATAGAGATAGATCAAGACGCTTGATAAGTTTTTCAATAAGTACATACCTTGACAAGATTTTGAAGTAGTTCAAAATGGAATAGTCAAAGAAAAAGTTTCTTGCTTGTGTTACAAGGTATGAAATTGAGTAAGACTCAAAGCCCGACCACGACAGAAGATAGAAAGAGAATGAAAGTCATTCCCTATGCCTTGGCCATAGGTTCTATAAAGTATGTCATGCTGTATACCAGATCTATTGTATACCCTGCACTGATTTGGCAAGGGAGTACAATAGTGATCTAGGAGTAGATCACTGGACAGCGGTCAGAATTATCCCTAGTGAAATAAGGATATGTTTCTCGATTATGGACATGACAAAAAGGTTCGTCGTAAAGGGTTACGTCGATGCAAGTTTTTGACACTGATCCAGATGAATCTAAAGTCTCAATCTGGATACATATTGAAAGTGGGAGCAATTAGCTAGAGTAGCTCCGTGTAGAGCATTGTAGACATAGAACTTGCAAAATACTTACGGATCTGAATGTGACAGACCCGTTGACTAAAATTATCTCACAAGCAAAACATGATCACACCTTAGTACTCTTTGGGTGTTAATCACATAGATATGTGAACTAGATTAATGACTCTAGTAAACCCTTTGAGTGTTGGTCACATGACGATGTGAACTATGGGTGTTAATCACATGGTGATGTGAACTATTGCTGTTAAATCACATGGCGATGTGAACTAGATTATTGACTCTAGTGCAAGTGGGAGACTGAAGGAAATATGCCCTAGAGGCAATAATAAAGTTATTATTTATTTCCTTATATCATGATAAATGTTTATTATTCATGCTAGAATTGTATTAACCGGAAACATAATACATGTGTGAATACATAGACAAACAGAGTGTCACTAGTATGCCTCTACTTGACTAGCTCGTTAATCAAAGATGGTTATGTTCCCTAACCATGGACAAAAGAGTTGTTATTTGATTAACGAGGTCACATCATTAGTTGAATGATCTGATTGACATGACCCATTCCATTAGCTTAGCACCTGATCGTTTAGTATGTTGTTGTTGCTATTCTTCATGACTTATACATGTTCCTATGACTATGAGATTATGCAACTCCCGTTTACCGGAGGAACACTTTGGGTGCTACCAAACGTCACAACGTAACTGGGTGATTATAAAGGAGTACTACAGGTGTCTCCAAAGGTAGATGTTGGGTTGGCGTATTTCGAGATTAGGATTTGTCACTCCGATTGTCGGAGAGGTATCTCTGGGCCCTCTCGGTAATGCACATCACTTAAGCCTTGCAAGCATTGCAACTAATGAGTTAGTTGCGGGATGATGTATTACAGAACGAGTAAAGAGACTTGCCGGTAACGAGATTGAACTAGGTATTGGATACCGACGATCGAATCTCGGGCAAGTAACATACCGATGACAAAGGGAACAACGTATGTTGTTATGCGGTCTGACCGATAAAGATCTTCGTAGAATATGTAGGAGCCAATATGGGCATCCAGGTCCCGCTATTGGTTATTGACCGGAGACGTGTCTCGGTCATGTCTACATTGTTCTCGAACCGTAGGGTCCGCACGCTTAAGGTTTCGATGATAGTTATATTATGAGTTTATGAGTATTGATGTACCGAAGGAGTTCGGAGTCCCGGATGAGATCGGGGACATGACGAGGAGTCTCGAAATGGTTGAGACGTAAAGATCGATATATTGGACGACTATATTCGGACATCGGAAAGGTTCCGAGTGATTCGGGTATTTTTCGGAGTACCGGGTAGTTACGGGAGAAGTAATGGGCCTTGATGGGCTTTAGTGGGAAGAGGAAAAGGCTGCTGCGCCCCCCCTCCCCTTTGGTCCGAATTGGACTAGGGAAAAGGGGGCCGGCCACCTCTCCTTCTCCTCCTATTCCTTCTCCCTTCCTCCCCTTTTGGTGGACTCCTACTAGGACTTGGAGTCCTAGTAGGACTCCCTATCCTGGCCGCACCTTTGCCTTGGCCGGCCTCCTCCTCCTCCATCCTTTATATACAGGGGCAGGGGGCACCCCAGAGACACACAAGTTGATCCTTGAGATCGTTCCTTAGCCGTGTGCGGTGCCCCCTGCCACCAAATTCCACCTCGATCATACCGTTACAGTGCTTAGGCGAAGCCCTGTGTCGGTAGTACATCAAGATCGTCACCACGCCGTCGTGCTGACGGAACTCTTCCTCGATGCTTTGCTGGATCGGAGCCCGAGGATCGTCATCGAGCTGAAGGTGTGCTAAGAACTCGGAGGTGCCGGAGTAACGGTGCTTGGATCGGTCGGATCGGGAAGAAGCCGTACGACTACTTCCTCTACGTTGTGTGATCGCTTCCGCAGTCGGTCTGTGTTGGTACGTAGACAACACTCTCCCCCTCGTTGCTATGCATCACCATGATCTTGCGTGTGCGTAGGAAATTTTTTGAAATTACTGCGTTCCCCAACAGATTTAAATATTATTCATAAATAGACTTGATCATAAACCCACAATTCATCGGTCTCAACAAACACACTACAAAAAGAAGATTACATCGAATAGATCTCCACAAGAGAGGGGGAGGACTTTGTATTGAGATTCAAAGAGAGAGAAGAAGCCATCTAGCTACTAACTATGGACCCGAAGGTCTGAGGTAAACTACTCACACTTCATCGGAGAGGCTAGGATGATGTAGAAGCCCTCCGTGATGATGGCCCTCTTCCGGTGGAGCTCCGGAACAGGCCCCAGTATGGGATCTCGTGGATATAGAAAGTTGCGGTGGTGGAATTAGGTTTTTGGCTCCTTTTCTGATCGTTTGGGTGTACGTGTGTATATATAGGAGGAAGAAGTACGCCGGAGGAGCAACGAGGGGCCCACGAGGCAGGGGGCGCCCCCACCCTCGTGACCGCCTCTTTTGTTCCTTGGAGTAGGGTCCAAGTCTCCTGGATCACGTTCGGTGAGAAAATCACGTTCCCGAAGATTTTATTCCGTTTGGACTCCATTTGATATTCCGTTTCTTCGAAACACTGAAATAGGCAAAAAAACAACAATTCTGGGCTAGGCCTCCGGTTAATAGGTTAGTCCCAAAAATAATATAAAAGCGGAAAATAAAGCCCAATATAGTCCAAAACAGTAGATAATATAGCATGAAGCAATCAAAAATTATAGATACGTTGGAGACATATCATGGACCCAGCTATCAGCCTCTCCACATATAGTCCACGTCTGATGGAAGTCGTTCCTTGACCACGTTGACCACGCTGCGCCGAGAGCACCAGGTCGGCGGACGATGCGGAGCCGGTGAAGACGCGGCAGTGGTTGCCCACGCGGAGAGGAGTATCAGGGTTCACTCGTTCAGCTGCGGTGTGAGGCTGCCATCGCCGCAGGGCCTAGCCATCGGTGGGAATAGTAGGGGCAGTGAGGCCTCCGCGGCAGCACAGCCGGCCACGGGAGGCAAGAGCAGGCGGCACGACCGGTGCTGCTTTGGGCGGCTGTAGCAAGAAGACCAGAGGTTGAAGAAGCACTACGGCCGTTGGATGGACATCGTATGGTCACTGGAGCTAGAATCGTTCATATTGACTAAGTTGACAAAGCCCTCCGTCCCCCTCAACTTAGTAGGCCCACAAGTCGGCCTCCCACCAAGGTGGGTCCCAGCTAGCAGGGGGAGTATTCATTTTTTTGTGCGTGATAAGGAGGCACTTCCGGTGGGTCCGAGCTGACAGCGGGGGGAACTTATTTTTCGCAAAATACGTTGGCCCGTCTGGTGGGTCCCAGCAGTCAGGGGGGAAACATTTTTTTGCGAAATAAGGTGGCCCGTCCGGTGGGTCCCTGCTGTCAGGTGGAGGAATAATTATTTTGCGCGTAATAAGGAGGCACTTCCTTGCGGCCGCCATGGACCCAGCTGTCAGCCTCTCCACGTACAGTACTCTTCCGATGGAAGTCGGTCGTTGACCACGCCGCGCCGAGAGCACCAGGGCGGTGGACGACGGCGAGGCCTAGGAAGGGGATGACATGGAGCTGGGGAAGACACAACAGTGGAAGCCCGCACGGAGAGGAGTACGAGGGTTCACTGGTTCGGCTGCGGTGTGAGGCTGCCGTCGCCGCAGAATAACAGGGGGTGTGGGTGAGTGGAGGGATGGCCTGGCCAGCGGTGGGAGTAGTATGGGGGTGGTGAGGCCTCCGCGGCAGCACAGCCGGCCACGGGAGGCAGGAGTAGGCGGCACTGTCGGATTCACCGGTTCCAGCAGACCCTTAAGGTTCGAACACTGGGGTGCGCGCGGAGATCACACCTTCTACCTCCCCGTCTCACAAAGATCTAAACTACTAAAGGAACTGCACAAGGGACACAAGATTTATACTGGTTCGGGCCACCATTGTGGTGTAATACCCTACTCCAGTGTGTGGTGGATGGATTGCCTCCTGGGGCTGATGATGACGAACAATACAAGGAAGAACAGCCTCGCGAGGGTCTGTTCTTGGCTGGGGGGATGAACTGCTAGGAGGAGTTCAGTCACTCTTCTCTCTCTCTGATTTCGATCGTCCTGGGGGTTGAGATCGAACCGACCGAACCGAACCCCTTGCTACATGGGTGGTCGGTCCTATTTATAGAGGCCCTAGTCCTCTTCCCAAATATCGAGCGGGAAGGGAGCCTACAACGGCGGGCTAATTTGAAGGGGGACAACAAGTATCCACTATCCTGACAAAAGCAGTCTTCGCCTGCGCAAAGCTCTGGTGATGACGTCGTCTTGGGCTCCACGGTGACCTGTGTCTCGTAGTCCTCCTAGTCTTGGTCTCGTTGCACCGAAATGGCGACCTTTGCCTGATGCCTCGGTACTCCGCGGCTGCGCTTGCCCCCTTTGCACCAAAGAGGAAAGAAGGACGCTGCGTGCGCTGGCGCCCGCCTGGCACCCTCGATCGTCATGGCTTGCGTCATGGGCACCTCACGAGGTTCCCCGCCTTGATTCCTCCGCCTCCTCGCGAGCCAGCCTGAGGAGGCTGCGCCTGAGGATACGCCGTGTCGTCCGCCCCACGAGGCTTGGCCCCTTGCGAGGGTCTTGAGCCTTGTGTTGAGGAAGATGGGCCATGCTGGGCCTCCTTTGAGCCACGCCGCAGGCCGCAAGCAGGCAAGTCTGGGGACCCCCGTTCCCAGAACGCCGACAGGCATGACCGACGCTGCTTTGGGCGGCTGGACCAAGAAGACCAGAGGTTGAAGAAGCACTACGGCTGTTGGATGGACATCGTACGGTCACTTAAGCTAGAATTGTTTATATTGACTAAGTTGACAAAGCCCTTGGTACGCTCCAACTTAGTAGGCCCACAGGTCAGCCTCCGAAATGGTGTGCCCCAGTTGTCAGGGGGAGGAATCATTTTTTGGGTGGCCGAAGCTAAGAATATCCGAGATTGAAGAAGAAGCACGGCATCTATTGGATAGACATCCAATGGCCACTGCTGCTAGAACTGTGTGTTGACTATAATAAGTTGACAAAGCCTTGCATACGCGTCAACTTATTTTTTTAGGGGACGCGTCACTTAGTAGGCCCAGAAGTGTGTGGCAGAGAACTTATAGCCCATTTGCATTTTGTAAGAATGTACAACCCATTTTTGAATTCTAATAGAATTTACAAGAGCCCATTTACAGTTTGTTAAAAGTACAGCCCATTTTCTAGCTAGGACAATGATTAATAATTTCAACCAACCGTTGAAGACAGAATTCAATAAAATTTCCCACATTTTGATGGGATCCGAAATATTTTTATCCCGAAATTTCTAGTTAGATTAAATATAAATTTGTATTACGTAAAAATCCAACGAAACATTGCACGCGCAACAATGAAAATTTAAGATTTTCAAATTCCATAAATAATATTTTATAAACTAATTTCATGTTTGGTCCTTTTTTTATAGTTACTGCCCAGTTTTTATAATTACATCTCTTTTATTATTTTTTAAAGCCCATTTTCCTGTTAAGCATAATGCATTCCTCCTTGGAAAGATTTGCAGCCCAGCGGGGCGGAGAATAACAAGTTGAGCTTGCCTGGGTATTCCTCAAAAAGATGTATAGCTGGGCTAGCCATTTTCATCTTGAGAAAATTAGTATCTGGGCTGGATATCTGGCCTGGGCTAGACGGGCCACAGCCCAACCAGTTAATACCCTGCTCTCCTCTAAACAACAACGAAATCATCGCCAAGAAAAACTCTGCAGTGCTCACGCCTCAAAAACACAAATACTGCTCGAGCTGCTTGGTCCCAGCTGTCGGCCGCGCCTTGTGCAATTCTCTTGTTTGTATTGACTACATAGGTTGACAATGGTGTGGGACCGTGATGTCAGGAAACCAGGAGAAAGCAAAAAAAATAGTTGTACATAATAAGGAGGCACTTGCGTACATACGGCTATCGCCCTAGTGGGTCCCTGGTGTCATCCAGTCAAAATAAAGTTATCTCCTGAATCCTCATGTTCGTTGACGATGTTAGCAATGCTCGGCGCCACGGCGAGCGCAACAACTCAAAGGACAACAGAGAGGGCCTCGCGGGCCCTACGGATGGTCTAATACAGCGCCCACTACTCATTCAGGAAGCCAGGATCATCGTACACCTAAGAGCACCTTTGAGAAACTAAGACGGCATGAAACGGTGAGGCAACGCTTGGGAGCTCTATTTTATTTCAAACTTGTATTAGCATACAAGTGTAATTTACTCGTCATCGGAAACAACGCGTAAAATACTGGCTTAATGAAACTGAGGGCCCGAGGTCTGTAAGTAAAACCGGCGGGTTACGCGTGTAATTTGAGAGACTAGTGTATATTTTATGAGCACTGCTATATGGACGACATTACTAGACGATACATGCACGACGTGCGTATCATGCCATCCATGGGCAGGGCTGAAACAGCAGCTAACGGCTGGATTAGCAATCGTCTGAGTGTCGTTCAACGTTTTTATCGTGTGTGAAGTACTTCCGATATTTTACTAGTCGAAATCAACCAACCAAGCGCCTTCGCCCGACACCATCTGCTTTAATTTACAAGCGTCAGTTTTACAAGCGGTTTTGGTTGGAAAACGACGATCCAATCATGGCCTAATATCATGAGTTGGTCGGAAGATCATATGGCTTCACGTCTAACCTACCCGACTTGTCGTATAGGCTATCAACGAAACATCCGACGATGAACTTCTTAAGCACGGAAACAACAGAAGAGGATGATCTTCTTAACAAGAAAATCACTGGCATTAGATTGACATGCAAAACAATACGAAGCATTATTCTTAGGAGGCACGGTGAACAGCTCATGATGCCGCATGCCACAACATTCCAAGCTCAACTTTGCAATAAACACAAGGCCTGGCATTACGTAGACAATATTTAGAACAAACTCTTAACACAGGAATATCTCAGCAGAGTACTATTTACTTCTAAACTAAACACAGGAATAGGAAAAAAACACTCGACGCTACTCATAGCAAGGGCGTCCCACTCAAAAATATCAAATGCATGTCTTCTGGCTAACATCAATGAGCAAATTTTGACAAGGTTTTCCAATTCCAATATATTAAACTAACATCTTCTTGCTAACATCAATGATTAAACTTTGACAAGCTTTTCCCATTCAAAATATGTAATGCCTATGATTGTGGAGTCCTGTTGTAGCTTCTTGTACTTGTTTGGGCACTTTTTGCCTAGGGCACTCCACGTGTTGTTAAATTGCCAATGGTCTCTGCAGACTAGTCATGTCACCAGTGTCTAATAATACTCTGTAAAGCTTCTTGGTCATTCCTTCTATAACGTAGCACAAACAGTGACTGCTTCTTTCTGCAAAGTGGAACGACCAACTCGACCCAGTAATGCAGCAGTTTGCCTTGGACACATTGGCTCCTTTTGTGCAGTTCAACTAAAATCGAAGTCGGAATAAAACCGGGCTTTAATTTTGATATCCCTGTAAGCAACAATAAGTATAAAGGAAACAATTACTGATAAATAACGGTTGATGACTTGTACTCCTAGAAGAAAAGCATCTACTGATCTACTTTATCTTAATGGGAAACAAAGCAGGAGAGTAGCAATTCTCCATCAGTGTGATTCATTCATATTGACTGAGACATTATCTTAACAATGCCTTGTTTCAACATGTATAAAGAACGACAAAGCAGAAAAGTACCATTCCTAAAACAATGCAACTGATTCATTTTAACAAAGACATTATCTTAACAATACCTTGGTTAAACATGTAGAAAGAACTACAAAGCAGGATAGTACCATTCCTAACAAGTGTTGCAGTTTTGAACTAAGATTCAGTAGTTAATTAATTCTGAGAGTGGCATTGCTTAATTTTACCAGCGGCATTAGATTAACGAAAAGCATAAACAGTTCCAGGGGAGAGTGGGCACAACAACAGTATGTGCTTCCATCTACTTATAAAGGGGGTGATGCAGAGTTTGTTGTAACAAAGCAACAAGCATCATGTCTGGGTTGGTCCCATTTTTGTTCACTACTTAATGGGAAAGACAGAAATACAATAGCTTCAATTCAACATTTATTTAAAATAGTACCAATACAAGTAGTACAACATCTCAAAGCGCACTGCACAATCATGTGGATGAAGGCCTGTATTGACCTTTCATGAGACGGACAAGATAAAATACAAATCTACCAACACGAATAGGAAATCCAATCTCGTTTTGTGCAGTTGCACTGAAATCAAGCAAAGTGTTTCGCGTAGCGAAGCAAAATGTCGCAATAGCAACAAATTGAATAGATATCCCTGTTTAAACAGAGGCAAAAAAGGAATCAATTACTGGCTAATAAACGAGGATGAAACATGCGGCCAGAAAAATGGTAATCTCGCCAATCCCTAACAAGTGTTGCAGTTTTGAAATAAGATTCAGTAGTTAATTCTGAGAGTGGCATCAATTACTGGCTTATAAAGGGGGTGATGCTGAATTTGTTGTAACAAGGCAACAAGCATCATGTCTGGGTTGGTCCCATTTTTGTTCACTACTTAATGGGAAAAGACAGTAATGCAATAGCTTCAACTCAACATTTATTTAAAACAGTACCAAAACAAGTAGCACAACATCTCAAAGCACACTACACATCATGTGGTTGAGGCCAAGATTTGAAGCAACTCGCCACGAAGACTAGAAACAAATCTCGATCTCCTTTTGTGCAGTTCCACCAAAATTAAGCAAAGTCACCGATGTGACATTCAAGTTGAACTGCATAAAACACTCTTAAAACATAAGTGTTTCCAATAGCGAAGCAAAATGTCGCAATAGCAACAAGTTGAATCAATACCCATGTTTTAATAGAGGCAAAAAGGAAACAATTACTTGCCGATAAAGGAGGATGAAACAAACGGTGAAAGAAAGAAGCATCTAACTTATCTTGGATGGAAAACAAAGTAGGACAGTAGCATTTCTAAAACGGTTGCATTGATTCATATAAAAGAGATATTCTCTTGAAACAACATTCGTTAAAAATGTAATTTACTTTTAACAGTGGCATTGCTTCAATTTTCCGACGGTATTCTTAGATTAACAACAGAAAAATAGTTGTATGGGACATGCCAGCACCATGTGCGTCCACACGTATAAATGGGTGATGCAGAGTATGTAGCCAAGCAGCATATATGCGCTGGTCCCATATTTGTTCTCTTTGAACCTTCTTACGATGTGAGGGCAGCAAATCTAGTCCTGCACAAACTACCCGACCCCCAGTTTCTTTCCCTTTTCAACAAAGAGATCGGTTCCTTATAGATGTGTGTACTGGGTTACCCCTTTTTTCCCTTTTCGACCTACAAAGTGGCTGGATAGCCAGTCTATACTACTTTCCACCCCTCCTTTCCTCATTGAACCACGTCCTAGATTCTTGCTCTAGCCCACCGCACCCGTCTTTCTCTTTGAACCAAGACCTAGATTCGACTACAGATCGAAAAAGATCCACATGCAGCTAGCGCAACGATGGTTTCAAAGAAACTTATACCTTAGGGTCGTCGGCATGTGGCAAGGCGTGCAGCGGGAGGCCGGGTCTGCCCACACTATGTACGGCAGCAAGGAAGAAGGGGTCGGTGGCCCTCCCGCACAGGCGCTGGGTGAAAGAGAACAGCGCAGCCGGCAGTGGATTGCCTCCCTCGCCGAAGGCGATAGAGTGAACATTGCACCTCCTTGCCTTCCCGGTGCGACGGGATACGAACGCCTCCTTCACCAACTGTGAGGGGGAAGAGAGACAAGAGGCCAACGCAGTCTTGTTTAGATCTGGTGAAGAGAGGGTGAGAGACTATGAATATAGCAAACCCTAGCAAATGAATGCCGAGCCTCCAGCGTGTAACATATATGTAGTGCAGCGAGCGTGTGGAGAGTGCAAACCCTAGCGAACAAGCATTGAGGCTCCCGCTTATATATATACCACTGTAGTATGGACTGAGCTCCGGTGCCTTCACTGCACCTGCTTTTGGCTGTATGATAGGTGAGGCAGCCACATTTTGGGCCGACCTGTCATAAATCCAAAGGTAGGTGCACTAAGTCAATGAAGTTGCATCCCTATAGTACTCTCGTGTATATGACTAATATATAGTGGAGTGGTTTTCTTATTCTCTCCATCACAATCGTTTTAAATTGTGTAAGTATGAAACAAAACTCTTTATTCAATGTACAGTGAAGAAAACTAGTACTACTTCCGATGAACTAACGATCCACGCCCACGCGTCCTGGTCGCACTTCCTGTCCTTCACATGTGGTACACTACCCTCCCTTAAGTGAACAACCACACATGCGCCAAATTATCGGAAACGTGTGAGAGTGTGTAGAAATAAAGAATTTTAATTTCAATTATCGGAAAGGTTTGAGAGTATTACAAAGTTTGAATTCAATCAAATCTAATATGTGGAGTAAATAAAAATGGAGGGCTACTACGTCCATCCGGGTTTTTAGTCCACACCATTTTTTAAATCAAAGTTAATAGCTGGACAAATAAAATTACAGGGGAGCTGGAGACAAAGTTGTGAGAAGGCTTAGAAATCAATAAAAAACTTATGCTCTTAGTACCAACATCGATCCTTCTTCGAGGAAACATTTGGTTCATAGCCAATTGTGTGATAAAATTGTACCAACGTGAAAGACGACTGCGTCTCCAACGCAACCAAGGTGAACTGATGAAGGATATCATCTTTGTGCATAACAAGCAAAGAGCACTGATGGAAGACAGCTTGTTTTTCATTGAAAATCGATCAGCTTCACCAGCCGACGCAACCATGAGGCGCAACCATGAGCATCGATAGGTTATCGTGGCGATGCATCATCCATTTGGCATCAAGTTTGGGTGAGGCACCTATGAAGTTCGACAAATGCTCACTGTGGTTTGTTTCTTCTCAGTAATCAAGCTCGAGGAAGGAAGAACCATGTGGCAGAGGACAGTGAGGCGGAACAACAATGGCCATCCAATTTTGTGCAGTTCCACTAAAATTGAGGAAGACATGCCCGGGTATGGAGACACGCATCGTTGTTTCCAAAAATATAAAAAAGGGTTAGCAACGACATCTCAATTGTCAATAAGAATTAATGAAAAGTACACCAACAAACAGAAGCATCATAATTATCTTGATGGGAACTAAACCAAGATACTCGAGAAAAAAGCATTTCTTCATTTAACCAGTGATAGTACTACCACCATATGGACAACGACCACACAACCACCATGTACTTTTTGTCGAAACAACATGTATACCTCCACCGAGGCATAGATCAGGACAACTTTTTGAGTGGCATTTCCTCTATAATAGTACTAGTAGGTGATGTTGGACCAGCCAACGAACCCTAGCTACTATCCATGGGGAGCTGGGGAGTAGTCGCATAGAAGAAAACCCGCATGCAATGACAAGGGGAGCTGGACCAATACAAGAAGTTATACCTCAGGTGGGTGATATGTCGTTTAGGCGGGTGGGCGGGATCTGCCCACACGACGGCAGCGAACAAGGGCGCGGAGGATCTTCGTCCGCGCCGGCGCCGGCTCCGAGAGGACGGTGCACATCGGCTTCCTCCGTCGCCGACGGCGACAACGTAAACATTGCACCTCCTCACCTCCCGCAGCGGACGGGATTTGGCCGGATCTGTGACCACCGGTGAGGAGAGAGATAGAGTGGACACTGTCATCTTGTTTTGATATGGAGAGGGTGAGAGAGTGAGACGCGAGAAACTCTATCAAAGAAGAGGCTATAATGGAGTAAAAAAATCTCTCCATAGCAGTGGTTTTAAATAGAATACGCGCGTTCCCGGAAAAAAGAAACGAAAATTGGCGGACAATTTTTTAAGGGTCTGTCTGGGACACATCTAGATGTGACATAGTTATGTCACATCTAAGTTGATGTCCACTCTGTTTGTGGTCTATTTTTTTCCTAGTTTTTTTTGTTTCTTGTTGCTACATTATATACTTGTGGGAGCTTAGATGTGATATCCTTAAATAACATCTAGATGTGGATTAGACAAACTGATTTTCTAACGTACCAAGAAAGAAAACTCGATCAAAAACACGCCCCTGCTTCTAGATCGCGAGAGTCGTCGCGCACACACACATAGACATAGACATGCATATCCGTGTTTACGTAAAATTCCACTTCCATCTCCATCTCCAATCATATTTGTCCAACTGGCACATTATTTACGTTGTTAATTATATACGCAGCAATATTAACGTACAACATCTCCTGTTTGCGCACGTCCGGACCGCTGCCACGGCCGGTCCTGACCAACCCGAACCCTCTTCATCACCCGCGCGTGCTTCCTGCCCGAAACGGTCAGTGCCGCATTCATGCCCGGCCAGAGTGGACGCGACCTCTCACTGGCACCGGCATTGAAGCGGCGCGCCGGCCGAGAGGGCATCGTCTGCGCCGCTTTCGGGTGCACGTGGCTACTCCATGTTCAAAGGTCGCAATAGCCGGCTACAACATGCATGTAAAAAGTTCTTGGGAGTCCATGCTACAGCTAGTTGTCCTCCCCCAACTCGTCAATCTCTTCCAGTAGTGCTAGTACTCCATGGCGCGATCCATCGACAAGCAGGTGAGAAAATTATCATATACTCGGTTTGCGGTGAGTGGCATGCCGAGCGACCGTGTGGGGTCGAGCCGTGGAGGAGGGTTAGATACGAACATGACAGGCGTGATTTAAACGTTGGTTTTGCTCGATGGCGCGATCCAACGAAACGAAACGTTGGTTTCTCTCTGATTCCATTTTTTCTCTGGAAAAACGGAAACTTTCCACTCCATTTTCATTCCTATTCCAAGGTTGCCCCGTTACAACATTCCATCAAATACACAGGAAAACTAACACGCATGCTGATGCATCTTAATGATTCACATATCATAGCCAATATTTACTTCACAACTAAAGAAAAAAGTTGTGAGAGCGTGTACGAAAGAAAAACTACTGATGGGGTCACTACGACTTAGACCCTAAACCCTAAACATGATTTAATTCCTTGGCCAGGTAGAACCCGTCGAAGGAAAGACGGCTGGCACCCTCGGATCATACGATGCTTTTGTGCAGTTCCACTAAAATCGACCTGAGCATCCCTGATGGCAAAGATATTGAAGAAGTGTGATTAGAATAATAGTACTGGCGCTAGTTCATGAGACATAAACTCATCACAAGTAGAAGCCGGTAGAAGTAGAGAAAGATCGACATGGAGATGGAGCTACGGCAGTGGAGCAAGCCGGCTCCAAAAAGAAGATGGACTACCTAGGACGTCGGGCTGTAGCTAGAAGGGCGGTTGGGACGCGGTATCGGCCCATACCGCAGTGACCCCTGATTGGGACGCACCGACTGTGGGTTTTCTCCCGCGTCTACGCAAAACATTCTTCCCTTCCCCCAGTTGCGGGATTAGGCCCGTCGTTCTATGCTTGTGAAGAGAGCAACCTAAGCAAGCAGGCTTGTAGCTTAGGCTCCTGCTAGTGTATATATAGTGGTTTTCTTTTTCTCTCCATATCAACCATTTTATATTGTGTACATGTCATTCAAGAGTGAAATGATGGTTGCTTCTTCCGACTAACTTACTGTGTGATTTGACTGCTCCTTAGTGGCCGCTACACGTACTCCCCCTACGTGTATGCAACAGTCACACGTACACATGGACGCAAAAATGCGCGCGACGCCCTAATGCATGCATGTCCGAGCACACGACGGAACACACACGGTCACGCTCAAGTGCTCAACCTACACGTGCATGCACACACATACTCAGTCAGGGTGAGCTAGTGACCGTATAAACACCGGAAAATATATATATTGAGCGCAATGAGCGTATTATGAAGTCCACTGACCGTATTTTTACAAATATACAGTGATAGACGGTGTATTTATCTTGTTTAAAATTAAGCCATATTAACCGGAGAGGAGGCTGTATGGACTAGCATTACTTTGTTGTGTCCCGTCAACTTGCCGAACAAGGAGAAGGTTGCAGGACGGGAGAAGCTTGCGCGTGGTGGCTCGCAGGACAAGGAGAAACTTTTGACTAATGCAAGCTCTCCCTCGCTCAGGCGGTGCACGTGCAACAGTTAATTCGGTGTCAGATTGCCAGAAGCATACACTATACTACTAGTGCTATTATTGTTCGACTTCCCGAATAGGCGAACAGCCAAGCGCAAAGTTTACTAGTACTACTACTATAGTCTATAAAGGTACGTACTATACTAGTACTAGGATCCGAATGGAGGAGCGTCTACACTCTTATTATAATTTCAAAATGTGATAAAGCAATCTTCAACAGATTTGGTTCTCTTCGAGGGTTCTCGCATGTGATAATGGAAGTTGATTGCATGGAACACTCGCCACAATTCTCGCTTAATTCTGGCTCATATCCTGTTACAAATAGTAGCGCTCGGTAATATTTCCTCTTTTTTTTGTTATTCAGCATGTAAACAGGTCGGCAAACCTTGTGGCGCATCTTTGTGCGAACCGTGCTTGCTGCACTTTGAAGGCGGCTGAGAGCTGGCTTGATGAAACACCTCGCTTCCTACTTCTTTTTTTGTGGGGTACCTCGCTTCCTAGTGACCAGTGTCTTGGCTGATCGTCCTAAGAATGCTTATAGATGGATAAAGCTTTGTTATTTACCCACAAAAAAGATTAAGCCATATTAACCGGAAAGGAGGGAGTATGGACTAGCACTACTTTTTGGTGTGTCCCGTCAACTCGCAGAACGAGGAGAAGCTTGCAGGACAAGGTGAAGCTCGCTTACCCCTTTTGACTAATGCAACCTACCCTCAGTGGACATGCATTAGTCCATTCGGTGTTAGATTGTCAGAGGCATACACTGTAGTACCCAACATGCGGAGTACCATCATTGTTTGACTTCATGAAGAGGCGAAGAGCCAAGCGCAGTAGTACGAGTAGTACTACTACTAGAACCGCATGGTGGAGCGTCTATACTCTTATTTTTTTATCTCTGATAAAGTACACATTTATTCTGGAGAAGGGCGGAAAACGGCAGCCCAACATGTAATGAATTATATCGATCAACCAACCATGCTAGAATATATCTTGGCCTCCGTGTGAGCCCGCCTGTGTGTTCTCGCTCCTCGTCTCTCTCAAGGAACGGCGGGTTGGCTCTTTGCCATCAATTGAGATCAGTTTGCTCACACTCCTATCCCACATGTTAGTGATATGCCAAGAGGAGGTGCGTTGACCGACTGGCCATACGCGTACTTGGTTTTGCACCTTCATACTACTCCTCCCTCCGTCACAGTTTACAGGGCGCGCTTCATTATGATGCATTTCTCTCAATGCATTTCCACCACCAGAGAGACTTTAGACGCGTTTGGTTTAATGCTCAATTAATTAGGGCGTGGTAACCGCAATCAAGTCCACAATTTTCTCTCCATGTATTGTACTACTACGGAGTGGAGTAAGTGCATGCATGTGTGTACCCGGGGTGGAAGCACTGCATGCATGTGTGTACGCATTATTCCCTCCAGTAATAGACGCCGTGCTATAACTACCAACGCTATTTTTCAGGCCGATCGCTAGTCGCCTTGGTCCCACAGATTTTTTTCTTTTTTCTGAAGCGCGCTGTATAAACAGTGACGGATGGAGTAGTATGAGCGGATTCAAAGAAGAGCGTATTGATGGTTGCTTCTTCAGAGAAACTTACAGTGGGAAAGGTGGGGCTTATGATTTGACTGCTCATTACTCACTATTAATGCGGCGCAACGACCGGGCTGAGTCTCCCATGCAGTTGTGCACTACCCCCTTGGTTCTTAAATATACTCCAGAGTATTTGTATTTCTAGAGATTTCAACGAGTGACTACTCAAATATTTGTCTTTTTAGAGATTCTAAATGGACTGGCACATACGGATGTATATAGACATATTTTAGAGTGTAGATTCACTCATTTTGCTCCGTATGTAGTCACTTGTTGAAATCTCTAGAAAGACGAATAGAATATTTAGGAACGGAGGGAGTACACATACGAAGAAAAATGAGTGAATCTACACTCTAAAATATGCCCGTTTAAAATTTGTAAAAAGACAAATATTTAGGAATGAAGGAGTATAATTTTGTGCATGGCACATGGACCCGGATGATGAAGAGGCTTCTGGCAATGCTATCAAGCTCCCATCATTTGTTTACATAATTGACGTACTATACAAATAATTTTCCAGTGACATGAAATTATACAATGGTGTGAGCTTTCAGCTTTTGTTTCGCGTGTCTTGCCATCGATGCTCTTTCGGAAACAATAAAAAACCAACTTCCTTGCTAATGCATGTCAATTATTAGCAGATCAGAGCTAATAATTACATCACAACTGAAGACAGAGTTGTGAGAAGGTGTTAAATTAAAATTGATCCATGCTTTCATTGGCAGCAACGTCCCCCAGCTCTGTCTAAATCAACAAGGCATTTGGGAAAAAGTAGATGTCTAGAGCATGCAACATTCTGATCATTTTGTGCAGTTCCACTAAAATAGAGCTGAGCTTCCCTGTTCCAAAGATATTAAGTGTGATTACGATAATAGAGGACTGCTGATGAAACAATAAACACACAAATAGAAGCCGGTCACCTTTGCATTCTCTCTTAAGACTAACTAGTTGGAGAAGATTTGGCTCGGAGTTGGATGAGGAGGATAGAGCAAAACCAATCTCCCTTTGTGCAGTCGCACTGAAATGTAGAGACGTTTCCCGTGTGACATTTTAGTACAACTGCACAAAACACTCTTAAGAAAAAAGTGATTTGTGCAGTTCACCAAAAGGTCGCAATAGCAATGAGGTGAAATGGATAGCCCTATTTGCAAAAAAGATGTAGAAAGGAAACAATTACTGGCCAATAACAGTTGATGACATATGCGATGACAAAAAAGAAGCATATTCCTTGTCCTAAGGGAAGATAACAACACAGTTGTGTTTGTCTAATACAGTGTGAGGACGATAATGCAATATGGAAAGTACGCCGGACGAGCTACGTTTTGGGCAAAGAACTATGGAAGATCCACATGCAGCGACGTGGGAAGACGGGCAGTGGCGCAAGGCCGGAGGGGATACCTAGAAGTCGTCGGGATGTAACTAGGTGAGCGGCGGCGGGCAGAATCTGCGAGCAGGGGGCGTAGGCCCCGCCGCACCGGAGCTTGGTCAGAGAGAACGGCGTGTATCGCAGATTGGGACGTGCTGCCTCGGCGCCGTCAAACGGAGAAATGATGCATTTCCTCCCTTTCCCCCGGCAGATGGGATGCGGCCGGATCAGTGACCAACGGTGAGAGAGAGAGGCCACTACACTCCATTTCCCCCGGTGGACGGGATGCGGCCGGATCAGTGACCAACGGTGAGAGAGAGAGAGAGAGAGAGGCCACAGCAGCCTTGTGTGAGATACTCTAAAGAGCGACAAACTGGGCAGGCAGGCTCCATTGTATATAGTGAGCGGACTACCTTTTTCTCCATAAAAATCATTTTATATTCTGTGTACGTGCCATTGAGCGCTATAACTTTATTTAAAAATAATGCGGCAATGCGTCAAGTCGAACTTTGTTTCGTGCACGTGTGGTACACAACCTCCCTAGGTAAACAACCGATACTCGCATTCAAATTAGCACATGGGCTGCCATTTCGTAAAGAAATGAGCTCCACTGTGTACCCACGCGGGTGTGGCTGGGCACGAAGCGGGAGTACGTGCACGGTGCACCTATTCTCTTCTTGTATACGTACACCACCTACGTGGGGTTGTGTGAGAGAGATACAAACCTAGAGAGATATAGTGTGTGGGTTCTTGAGAGTTTTGGGGGGGTCAATAAAAAATGTAACATATGCAATGTGTGTGAAATAGAGTCCTGGATATAACATATATATAGAGGGGGCGATCCACGAGAAGAGAGTGGAGGTATCATTGGCTTGAGGTATCCATAGAATCGAAGAGAGGGATGATGATGTGTGTGTGTGCGCGCGCGATCGATAAAGAGTGCCATCGAATTTGTGTGTGCCCACGTCAAAGATATAGAGTGGCTGGCCTACTGGAACGTGAGATGGGACATGTGCAGTTTGTCTCTGTGGCATGGATAGCTACCTGCAACGCTCGACTATCGGTGTGTGGTGGGGGAAGAGGGAGGCCCAATTAACTATAGAGGTACAAGGGCTGGTATATGTGTGGAGGAGGAGAGAGGCCTACATCATGTATTAAGGAGATCGATCTGCCTCATGTATTAAGGCAGATCGATCGGCATCCATGCATACGTGCAGGAGAGGAATAAGGTTGGGAGAGAGACAGAGCTAGAGTGTTGGAGGGGGTGGTAGTGGAGTTGCTTCTAACAAATGGTGGGATAGGCTTGCTAGACAAAAGGAGGGCACGCCCGCAATATCAATAAGAGAGGAGATGGCTGCTTGTTGTCTATGAACATGCATGTGAGAGACGGGTCAGGAGGCATGCACGAAGGATGAGGGGGGACGATGTGGCTGTGGTAAGCAGACGTAACTACATTGGAAGATCAATTGCCCTTTGTTAGAGAAAGGAGAGACATAACTTGTGAGGTACGTCGATCGATGGGGGGTAGTTAAAGTCGATCTAGGTATATGTTGGGAGATCGATCGGTGTACATGCATGTGTGTGTTAGAAGCAAATGAGGCACAAGGAGAATGATAGAGAGAGAGGGATGCATGTAGGAGGTGGTACGAGAGGCATACTATATCGAGGGGGAGGAGTGTGCGAGTACGAGAACGATGAAAAGAGTGGTGGGAGTGAGGCATGGATGGTGACAAGAAAAGAGGGGAAGCTTGTGTTTGTGCTAGGCACACCTGGCTAGAGAGGCATATCGATCGATGTGTGCCGTAAAGAAGGAGCTGGGGGCCTACACACACCATGGGTGAACGACCTAAAGTGAAAAGACGAATTTAAGCGATGGAGCTAGAGAATGCTGAGGGAGGGTGAGAGGGATGCGGGCGTGTGCATGCACAAGAGAAAGTTAGCGCTAGCTACAAAGATAAGAGGGTTGTGTGGGTGTAAAAGAAGAATAGAGATCATATATACTTCATTATAAAAAGCTAATTCGGATATTTGAAGAATTTATCGTAGTGTTTCAAACCGACGCATGTGTGAATATATATAACGGTGATACACATGGTGTGGTTATGAACATGTTATACTACATTTAATATATTTTATCTCCACTCTTATAAAAAACGGAGTTGTTGATGATGGTGTGCCTGCCATCCTGCATTATAGGCCGTCCGATTTATATCTGGCAGATAGCAAGGAAACTATGATGGTTGAAGTTGGCAACAATCATGATTGTAGATTCTTATTGAAATAGAGAAATGAATTCAAATTTAGTTCGAATTGCAGCGGTAGTATAGACATTTGGAATGCACTAAAATGTTGGTATGAGTAGGTTATATGCATTATACAGCAAGCGAAAAAATTTAATCGGACATAACATGGATTCATACTCCCTCCTTCCATCTATATAGGGCGTAATGAGATTTTTAAGACCGCCTTTGACTATTGACAAGATTAATAGTACACGACATGCACAATGTGGAAATTATATCATTGAAATAACCTTTCACAAACGAATTTAACGGCGGGCTTTGTGTAAGTTGCATGTCATATATCATTGCTCTAATATTTGGTCAAAGTTAGCATTGAAAAACGCATTAGGCCCTATATAGATGGAAGGAGGGAGTAGCTTTGAATAGCATTTGTATAGTAAAACGGAGCAACACTCTCTCTTTGTGTGGTGTGAATGGTTTTATTTTTTTAGTTTTGTTTTTGGTTGAGGGAAGTGCGAATTGATTTGGTACGTACAAGTACAATATTACTTCACGTTAGGCTTGTCCCTAAAATTCAACCCGCGTCTTGTTATATCCCGAAAATTCAGATACCGTGCTCCCAAAACTGGCGCCTTCACAACCCGCGCCTTGTTATCCCGAAATTACAACACGCGCGAAAACTCCCTCCAGCTGCCAAATCCTGACATGCGAAATCCCCCTTCTAACCCTGAGCCGAAAGGGTCGCTAGTTCAAATCGGTGGGGGGGTACTTTTGTAACACCCCTACACTTTGGACAAGCGCATCCCTAAGTCATGCTTCACCCCCTCCCATCGCCCCCTTTTCGCCATTCGAAATCCCAGGCCGCCATAACCTCTCGCTCCAGCCGCGAAACCCCACCCTCCTCCGTTCGCCACGTCACCACTGCCCAGCCGGAGCTTCTTCCCCGACGACGTCGTCCACCGCAACAGATCGACGTCCCTCGTCCACCTCCCCGGATGAGGATCCTCGTCCATCTCGCCGTCCCGCCGGTTCAGCCGCCCCGTCCTCCACCTCCAAGGAGCTGCTCCAACGAACGCCTCGTCTATCACGGCTGCCCCATCCCCACAGCGCTGCCTTAACCTGCTCCATCGGAACCGCAGCATCCTCACCGACTCCTCGGACGAAGTCGAGGCCTACTCGGCGCCACCAAAGAGGTTGTACACTCATTGCATCGCACCTTCTCCTTAACTCGACCTCCTGGTGCCGACGGTGCTCCATCCTGCACCCCCATGGAGCGGCTACCTTGAAGCCGGTGCCGCGGGCGACATCTCCATGGCGGCTCTCCCCTAGTGCGAGGCCCCTTCGGCGGCGGTGTCCATACCAGTCGGATCTGTTGTTGCTGCTCCGGCTCTCGCTTGATCGTTCGCTCGCCCAGCTTCTGCTGCTGCTCTCCCCCTTGCTCGTGCTGCTGCACTGCTCCGATTAAGAAACACTTCAGTCGACTGAATCGACTTTTGGGTCAGTCGATTTTCAGGGGTTGGGGGGCTCGCCGGAGTTAAGGAAGAACCACTCACAACGGGGACGGGGGCTCGCCGGAGAGGTACCCCACTATCTATCTTGGGGTTCAGGGTGGGGGCGGGGGGCCTAGAGGGCTGACCGGGGCGGCGGTGGCGAGTTGTTTCGGGGTGGCGAGGCGGCGCTGGGGCCGGCGGTTCGGCCCGTGATGGCTGGCGGCTCAGGGGGGTGCAGGTTGAAGATGAACTGCAGGCCCTCCCTAAACTACATGTCAAGTGCCTCTCTGCTACCATTGCGTTCAGTTTCGACAGTAGCATTCAGATTCCACAGTAAATTTCAGTTTCGACAGTTAAGTTCAGAGTCAACAGTTTTTATCTCATCTGTGGTAGTCAGGTGGTTGTTGGTGATGTTAATTTTACATCCATTTTACATCATCTATTGGAGATGCTATTAGAATCCCACTTGAGATTGACGATGTATGTCTTGTGCTGCTTCAGCCTTGACGTCTTACGGCTCAACGGAGCTACTCCAACGACAGAACGATCCATCACAACAGAGAAGTGCCCTGGACACCATCTACAGATTCCTCAGATCTTCCTCCACACCTCCGACAACCACCTCCGCCTCAACTGCTTCAGCGACCAACCCAATGATGCTGAGGTCGACACGGCTACGGCAAAGAGGTTGTACACTTATTGCATCACTTATTACTATACATTCACGTCGATCCATTAGGGCTATTTTGGTTCAACGGAAAAATGTCGATCCACAGGTTGTTACCATCACTCTAAATTTCTGCATGCTCTCCTTACATACACCATATTTTTTCGTATGCATGTGAGATATTGTACACAGTCATGCTAAACATGTGGAGAAAAAGAGAAGAGTATTGCGCGACAATACAATGTCATGCAGACATCGCTCCATGGTGGGTTCAATGGCAAACCCTCCCCACCCCTCTCCAGATTGTAATCCAGAGGAAGATATCTATTCTGAGGCGGATTCAGATGCTGCTGACCACTCCTATTTACCCCCCAAGGTGTTTGCTCTACCTTGGCATGATGATGTTAGTCATATCATGCATATGTTGCCTTGCAGTGCCTACTTTTGACATCATATATGTCATCTGCTTAGTTTAGACATGTTCTGTAATGCCACATGTTTAGTTTCTATATCATATATGGGAATTATGCAGTCTCATGTCTTTTAGCCAGCCATAATATATGTGAAATGTGCAATGCCGTCCTGTTTAACCAGGCATCATATATTTGAATGATATCTTGCCCATCCTTTTCTTCATTACATTTCCATTTGTCGACAATGTTTGTACAATAAACTACTCTTCCTGTGAGTCAGCCATTTGGGTGGGAGATGGGCCTTCAAAGCAGACAGTGCTACCTGTCTAAGCAGATCTCTTGTTGGTTCCCGATAGCTCCTCAGAGATGGATTCAGAGACAGATGACTGAAAGCACAAGTGCTCCCTGGGTGGTTTTGGTAATTAATGTCAACATATCTCTTGTTGGACTAACACTTTTACCTAGTATGTTTCAGATAAGTTCAAAAATGGAGTGGCATGGACTAGAGGATGTGGAACCCCTTCAAAATTCTAAGGACAAAAAGTTTGGCTGAAGCTTCAAGATCAAGACTCTACATTTTCTATTTTAGTGATCCAAGATCACATTGAGTCTATAGGAAAGCCAATACTATTAAGAAGGGATGAGGTGTTGCTTAATGGCTTGCTTGCTCAAAGTGCTTAGTGATATGCTCCAAAGCCCTCAACCACCTTCTCACTTCCAAATATGTCCCACACCAAATATCCAACTCGGCCCCACCGATTCTTTCTACACGGAGCCACCGAGTTTAGTTGACATAGCCACTGCCAGAAACCCTAATTAGTTCGGTCTCACCGATGGGATCTCGGTCTCACCAAGATGGGCTTGCAAACTCTCTGTTACCTGTTGCAATATTTTCGGTCCCACCGAGATATGCAATCGGCCCCACCGAACACCCTAACGGTCACCAGGTTTACTAAATCAGTCCGACCGAGTTTTTCCCTTCGGTCTCACCGAGATTGGTAAATTGAGTGTAACGGTTAGATTTTGTGTGGAGGCTATATATACCCCTCCACCCACTCTTCATTCGTGGAGAGAGCCATCAGAACATACCTACACTTCCAATACACATTTTCTGAGAGAGAACCACCTACACTTGTGTTGAGGTCAAGATATTCCACTCCAACCATATGAATCTTGATCTCTAGCCTTCCCCAAGTTGCTTTCCACTCAAATCTTCTTTCCACCAAATCTAAATCCTGTGAGAGAGAGTTGAGTGTTGGGGAGACTCTCATTTGAAGCACAAGAGCAAGGAGTTCATCATCAACACACCATTTGTTACTTCTTCGAGAGTGGTGTCTCCTAGATTGGCTAGGTGTCACTTGGGAGCCTCCAACAAGATTGTGGGGTTGAACCAAGGAGTTTGTAAGGGCAAGGAGATCGCCTACTTCGTGAAGATCTACCGCTAGTGAGGCAAGTCCTTCATGGGCGACGGCCGTGATGGAATAGACAAGGTTGCTTCTTCGTGGACCCTTCGTGGGTGGAGCCCTCCGTGGACTCGCACAACCGTTACCCTCCGTGGGTTGAAGTCTCCATCAACGTGGATGTACAATAGCACCACCTATCGGGACCACGACAAAAACATCCGTGTCTCCAATTGCATTTGAATTCTCCAAACCCTTCTCCTTACATTCTTGCAAGTTGCATGCTTTACTTCCCGCTGCTCATATACTCATTGCATGCTTGCTTGATATGTATTGTGTTTGTTAAACTTGTTCTGAAACTCCACTTAAACTTAAGAATATTAAAAACTGCAACTTTTGGCAATTAGTGTCTAATAACTCCCCCCTCTAGACACCTCTTCTCGATCCTTTCAATTACCAGTCATATTCCCCCACTGAGGTGTATGCTCTAACTTGGCACGGTTATACTGCTCACATCATGCATACGGTGTCTTGCATTGCATATTGTAGACATCATATACACAATATTCAACACCATGTTCTTAGTTCAGACATCATATCGAATGCCCATTGTTTAGCATATAAATCACATATGTGAATTAAATGATGTGACCCACCGGGTTTGCTTGGCCAACTCTCTGTTTCACTTATTACCCAAATCGGTCCCACCGAGTTTGAGTAATCGGTTAAACCGAGTTTTGGTTTTACCCTAACCCTAGCACATCGGTTCCACCGAGTTGAACTAGTCGGTCCCACCGAAAACCCTAACGGTCACTAGGTTTACTAAATCGGTTCGATCGAGTTTTTCCCTTCGGTCTCACCGAGATTGGTAAATTGAGTGTAACGGTTAGATTTTGTGTGGAGGCTATATATACCCCTCCACCCACTCTTCATTCGTGGAGAGAGCCATTAGAACATACCTACACTTCCAATACACATTTTCTGAGAGAGAACCACCTACACTTGTGTTGAGGTCAAGATATTCCATTCCAACCATATGAATCTTGATCTCTAGCCTTCCCCAAGTTGCTTTCCACTCAAATCTTCTTTCCACCAAATCCAAATCCTGTGAGAGAGAGTTGAGTGTTGGGGAGACTATCATTTGAAGCACAAGAGCAAGGAGTTCATCATCAACACACCATTTGTTACTTCTTGGAGAGTGGTGTCTCCTAGATTGGCTAGGTGTCACTTGGGAGCCTCCAACAAGATTGCGGAGTTGAACCAAGGAGTTTGTAAGGGCAAGGAGATCGCCTACTTCGTGAAGATCTACCGCTATTTAGGCAAGTCCTTCGTGGGTGACGGCCGTGATGGAATAGACAAGGTTGCTTCTTCGTGGACCCTTCGTGGGTGGAGCCCTCCGTGGACTCGCGCAACCGTTACCCTCCGTGGGTTGAAGTATCCATCAATGTGGATGTACGATAGCACCACCTATCGGAACCACGACAAAAACATCCGTGTCTCCAATTGCGTTTGAATACTCCAAACCCTTCTCCTTACATTCTTGCAAGTTGCATGCTTTACTTCCCGCTGCTCATATACTCATTGCATGCTTGCTTGATATGTATTGTGTTTGTTAAAATTGTTCTTAAACTCCACTTAAACTTAAGAATATTAAAAACTGCAACTTTTGGCAATTAGTGTCTAATCACCCCCCTCTAGACACCTCTTCTCAATCCTTTCAATTGGTATCAGAGCACTGGTCTCCATTTCCTTGGTTTAAACATCATTGGAGGAAGATGGATGTGTCTACTTTGGGGAGTCTTAGACATAGATTGCCTATTCTTGATGGAGAGTATTTTCATGAGTGGAAAAATGAAATGCTTGAGATTTCCAATGAATATCATTTGAACAAGTACATTACTAGCCCTTGTGCACCTCATGTTGATCCTTTGCACCCTACCCTAGATGAAGATATTGACATGATTCGCAATCTTAGGACTGTTAATCTTATCACTAGAGGCTTGCCTAGAAACTTGATTGGATGTTTGCCGACTCTTAAGTGTGCCTACACCATATGGAAATTCCTTGATGAACTCTTTCCTAATTACTCCTTGAAAGATCTAGATGAAATCCTCCATAAGTCTATTGCTTTGATTAAGATGAGTTCCAATGATCCCAAATTTGGTGACTGCTTATTTGAGCTTACTGATCTTACGAGTGCCAAAGGAGATGTTGGAATCATTAGCAATATCATTTCTAGAGCTATTAGAATTCATAAAGATAACTATAGAAATGATCATTTATCTAATGAATTGCCCTCTCTAGGAATTGATCAATCACAAGATGATGTTGAACATGAATACTCGGATGAGGATGATGATGATGATGATGATGATGATGATGATGATAGTGACTATGATCTCGATGATGCGATGAGACACTTTGGTCTTATGGCTAATCTTTGCGGCTACATGGCTGGAGGAAAGGAATGGGCCCTTGATAGTGGATGTACTGATCATATGACCGGAGATAAAGACATGTTCCGTGAGCTTGCTGAAAATGACGGCCCTCGAAAGTATGTCACTTTTGGTGATAATTCAAAGGGTAAGGTGGTTGGCCTTGGTAAGGTGGCCATCTCACATGATAGCTCCATACAAAATGTCATGCTCGTTGAATCTCTTGGGTACAACTTACTTTCAGTATCTAGACTTGCTGATTTCGGTTTCAATGTCCTATTTACTGAAGTAGACTGCCAAGTGTTTCGTAGAGATAATCATAAAATGGTATTTACCGGTATACATAGAGGAGATATTTACATTGTTGATTTCACTAAAAAGGCTCAACCTAAAACTTGCTTAATTGCCAAATCTTCTAAAGGTTGGTTGTGGCATAGAAGACTAGGTCATGTTGGTATGCGAAATCTTGATAAGCTTATTAAAGGTGATCATATCCTTGGAATAAAAGATGTCATATTTGACAAGCATAGACTTTGTAGTGCTTGTCAAGCAGGGAAACAAGTTGGAGGAAGTCACCGCGCGAAGAACATCATGACCACAAGAAGACCACTCGAGCTACTTCACATGGATCTCTTTGGTCCAAATGCCTACAAGAGTCTCGGTGGTAACTCATTTGGTCTAGTCATAGTTGATGATTTTTCAAGATTTACGTGGGTGTTCTTTCTTGATGACAAACCGCGGGTCCAAAAGATCTTCAAAAACTTCGCTAGGAAGGCCCAAAATCAGTTTGACGTAAAGATCAAGAAGGTTCGGAGCGACAATGGAACGGAGTTCAAGAACACAAATGTGGACACCTTTCTTGACGAAGAAGGGATTTCACACGAGTTCTCGGCTACGTACACACCTCAACAAAATGGAGTTGTTGAAAGGAAGAACCGGACTCTTATCGAGATGGCAAGAACGATGCTTGATGAGTACAAAATGCCAAAGCACTTTTGGGCGGAAGCGGTTGAGACAGCTTGTCATGCCACAAATCGCTTGTATCTTCACAAGCTACTCGGCAAGACGGCATACGAGCTCCTCACCGGTAACAAACCACAAGTTGGATACTTTCGAGAATTCAGCTCAAAGTGCTACATTCTTGATAAGCATCGTCGTTCTAAATTTTCTCCTAAATCTCATGAAGTTTTCCTACTTGGTTATGGCTCAAACTTTCACACTTACCGTGTCTACAACAATTTCACCCGAAAGGTTGAAGAGACGGTAGATGTGAAGTTTGATGAATCTAACGGCTCGCAAGTAGAGCAATTGCCAATTGATGTAGGAGACAAAGACCCTTCGGAAGCAATTCAAGACTTGTCCATTGGCAAGATTCGTCCAACGGAAGTGAAGGAGAGTACCTCGTCCGTCCAAGTGGAAGCTTCTACCTCACGACAAGGTGAACCAAGAGTTGATACGGAAGCATCCACAAGTGGGACATGCCAAGATGAAGAAAACGAGGAAGCGCACCAAGATGAACATCAATAACCTCCTTCTCCACCACGACAAGAGAACGACAACGTAAACAATGAAGAAGGCCAAGAAGAAGCACAAGATGAAGAGGATGTTTCACCCCGACCCAAGCAAAAGCTTTCACAAGTTCGAGCAAGAATTTCTAAGGATCATCCCATTGAGCAAATCTATAATGATATCCAAACTGGGAGAATCACTCGCTCTAAAACTCGTTTAGCTAACTTTTGTGAACATTACTCATTCATCTCTAGCATTGAACCTATGAAGGTTGAAGAAGCATTGGAGGATCCGGATTGGATAAACGCTATGCATGAAGAGCTACACAACTTTGAGAGAAATCAAGTGTGGACTTTGGTCGAGAAGCCCGACAACAACCACAACATCATTGGTATCAAATGGGTGTTTTGCAACAAGCAAGATGATGGACAAGTGGTTCGCAACAAAGCACGTCTCGTCGCCCAAGGCTATACACAAGTTGAAGGTATGGACTATGGTGAGACATATGCTCCTGTTGCTAGACTTGAGTCCATTCGCATCTTACTTGCTTATGCTAATCACCATGATATCACCTTGTACCAAATGGACATTAAGAGTGCTTTTCTAAATGGCAAAATCAAAGAGGAAGTTTATGTTAAGCAACCTCCCGGCTTCGTCAATCCTAAGAAACCTAATCATGTTTACAAACTTCACAAAGCCCTTTATGGTCTTAAACAAGCTCCTAGAGCATGGTATAAATGCTTGACCAAGTTCCTTATTGAAAAAGGCTTTGAAATTGGTAAAATTGATTCTACTCTTTTTACTAAAAGGGTTAATGGAGAACTATTTGTGTGCCAAATTTACGTTGATGATATCATATTTGGTTCAACTAACCCTCATTTTAGTGAGAATTTTGGAAAGCTAATGCCAGAGAAGTTTGAGATGTCTATGATGAGTGAACTCAAATTCTTTCTCGGTTTGCAAATCAAGCGAACTAAGGAAGGTACTTTTGTCTCTCAAACGAAGTACACCAATGACTTATTCAAGAAGTTCAATATGCAAGAATGCAAAGGTATGACTACACCCATGCCTACTAGTGGACATCTTGATTTGACAAAAGATGGTGAACCGGTTGATCAAAAGGTTTATCGCTCTATGATTGGTTCATTGTTATATCTATGTGCCTCTGTCCTGATATTATGCTAAGTGTGTGCATGTGTGCACGATATCAAGCTGCTCCTAAAGAATGTTATCTTAAGGCTGTGAAAAGGATAGTGAGATACCTAATCCATACACCAAATTTTGGCATTTGGTATCCTAAGAGGTCCTCTTTTGATCTTGTTGGCTACTCCGATTCGGACTATGCCGAAGAAAAGGTTGATAGAAAGTCCACTTCGGGTACTTGTCAATTCCTTGGTAGATCTCTTGTGTCTTGGTCTTCCAAGAAACAAAACTCGGTATCCTTATCCACCGCTGAAGCGGAATACATTGCCGCTGGTTCATGTTGCGCTCAATTACTTTGGATGACCCAAACTCTTAAAGATTATGGGATATATGTGAAACATGTTCCATTGCTATGTGACAATGAAAGTGCTATTAAGATTGCTCACAATCCCATGCAACATTCTCGAACTAAGCATATTGAACTTCGTCATCATTTCATTCAAGATCATGTTGCAAAAGGGGACATTAACCTTAAGCATGTTTGCACCGATAAGCAATTGGCGGATATATTCACTAAACCACTTGATGAGAAAGTGTTTTGCAGGTTGAGAGGTGAATTGAACATCATTGATGCTTCAAACTTGGAGTAGGAACTCCATTTGATACATGCGGGGCATGAGCCTATGACTAATCCTCGATATTTCTCTTATGATGCTATTCATATGTCTCGGATATATTTGTACCTTGCATGTTATCTAACCCGTGTAGGTACTTGGCTGAATCTAAATATATGAGATTGTAACTCACTCACATCTTGAGCAATCTCTACATCACCAAGTCTCCACACAATGGTGGTTGAAGACAAGGAAGCACGAAACAATTCAAATATATCCTTTGGCAAATTCTATGTTGAGTCTCATGATTGTCATTTTGGATACACAAGTGCTCTTCCTTGCAAAGCTAACCCATGTAGGTAGATGAACTCAAACTCGAAGTGGTGCTCCCAACCCTTGATGAACTACATCAACCTTGAGCAACCCACACAAGTTCAACTACATGAACAAGATCAACACCACCACCCAAGGTATGTTATTCCATCTTAGAGAAGCTTTACTCCAAGTCATGAGTCAAAGCAACTCGACAAGTTGTGAATACATCAAAAGGCTTAAACGAAAAATGGTAACCCCATTTTGAGCTTAAACGATGAGTATGACCTATGATCAAGTGCTCTCACTTGACTCCTAAGTCAATATACTCTAACATAGGTGACTTTGTCACCTACCATTTCTAGATGAAGTTCTCTAGTGTTTCTCTATGCTTTTGCATTTGCATATTTGTTCCCTCTTTCAAAAAAACTTCATATAGAAATTTTAGTTTCTTTTCTTTCCTTTTTTGTTCTGCATCCAATTCATTGCAAATCTTTCAGTTAATTCCTTGCATATCCTTGTGAGATCTTACTTGTCTAGTGAGCTGAGGTGACAAGTGGTTTCACTCTAATGAACTCGGTCACACCGGTTTGTTCTCTTTGGCCCAACCGAAATCTTTCGGTGCAACCGAAGTACACAACTCGGAGTCACCAATTCCATCACAGGAAAACCAAGTTGCCACTTATTCCTGATTTCTGTTTGCTCCAGCTCCACTAAATGATTCTTGTCCTCTACCAGCATCATATTAGACATGTTGCTTTGCTCTATGACTCAAGGACCAACCCATTTGTATCACATGTCCAGAAGAGCCCTTCTTGGAAATTGATGTTAAAGGGGGAGACAGAGAGATCACATCAAAGCTTAAGAGAGAGATCACATCAAAGCTTAATCCTTCCTATAGGGGAGAAAGAGAGAATACTCAGGGGGAGAGAGTTTCTCAACTAGGAGAAAGTAATATCATCAAAGACCCCAGATGCTTGGTGTTCAAGAGGAGAGATGTCACATGTCTTTAAGAGGGGAAAGACATGTTTGGTTCCTTGCTTTAGCTCAAGCTCTATTGTTTCTTTTTTGTTGCTCTAATTTTCTGTTCCCTATCTTCTCCCAATATCCCATGCAGATTCAGGGGGAGCAAGACATCTAAGGGAAGGAAATCTCTGATCTTATTGCATATCTTTACCTTTGGGGACATGTCTATATCCAATGTGGTACTTAGTACTCACTCTACATGCCATCCCAGTCTTGGTTCTCTTGTGGTTTCTCTTGTTTGCTCTGGTCGGTAGGTGTATCTGTGTTATTTAACCTTGTTTGCGCAGGTTCATCCCATCCTAAGCCAACTCAACACCACAAGGTAAGTATATGCATCACAGTCATGTGAATGATAAGTTCTTGCTGATGAACATACTGTTTGCAAGAAGGACTCATGAGCATGAAGGTACATTTCTCACATTCACATCTTTTGCTCTGATGCATATAGCCAAGATACATGTAACACATTTCTTACTCTGTCATGTTTACGCATTCACATGCTCCTATATTCAATATTCACATGATTGCATACATGTAGGGGGAGCCTATGCATGTTACATGTCTTTCCAAAGCTTTACTTGCTATTCTTTATATCTTTATCTAAAGCTTTGATGTATGTTGTCATCAATTACCAAAAAGGGGGAGAAAGCACAAGTGCTCCCAGGGTGGTTTTGGCAATTAATGTCAACATATCTCTTGTTGGACTAACACTTTGAAGGAAATATGCCCAAGAGGCAATAATAAAGTTATTATTTATTTCCTTATATCATGATAAATGTTTATTATTCATGCTAGAATTGTATTAACCGGAAACATAATACATGTGTGAATACATAGACAAACAGAATGTCACTGGTATGCCTCTACTTGACTAGCTCGTTAATCAAAGATGGTTATGTTTCCTAACCATGGACAAAGAGTTGTCATTTGATTAACGGGATCACATCATTAGTTGAATGATCTGATTGACATGACCCATTCCATTAGCTTAGCACCCGATCGTTTAGTATGTTGCTACTGCTTTCTTCATGACTTATACATGTTCCTATGACTATGAGATTATGTAACTCCCGTGTGCCGGAGGAACACTTTGTGTGCTACCAAACGTCACAACGTAACTAGGTGATTATAAAGGTACTCTACAGGTGTCTCCAAAGGTACATGTTGGGTTGACATATTTCGAGATTAGGATTTGTCACTCCGATCATCGGAAAGGTATCTCTGGGCCCTCTCGGTAATGCACATCACTTAAGCCTTGCAAGCATTGCAACTAATGAGTTAGTTGCGGGATGATGTATTACGGAACGAGTAAAGAGACTTGCAGTAACGAGATTGAACTAGGTATTGGATACCGACGATCGAATCTCGGGAAAAGTAACATACCGATGACAAAGGGAACAACATATGTTGTTATGTGGTCTGACCGATAAAAGATCTTCGTAGAATATGTAGGAACCAATATGAGCAACCAGGTCCTGCTATTGGTTATTGACCGGAGACATGTCTCGGTCATGTCTACATTGTTCTCGAACCCGTAGGGTCCGCACGCTTAAGGTTACGATGACAGTTATATTATGAGTTTATGCATTTTGATGTACCGAAGGTTGTTCGGAGTCCCGAATGAGACCACGGACATGACGAGGAGTCTCGAAATGGTTGAGACATAAGGATTGATATATTGGAAGCCTATGTTTGGATATCGGAAGTGTTCCGGGTGAAATCAGGATTTTACCGGAGTACCGGGAGGTTACCGGAACCCCCCAGGAGCTATATGGGCCTTAGTGGGCCTTAGTGGAAGAAGAGGAGAGGCGGCCAGGGCTGGGCCACGCGCCCCTTCCCCCTAGTTCGAATAGGACAAGGAGAGAGAGGGCCGGCGCCCCCCTCCTTCTCTCTCTCCCTCTTTTCCCACCTCGCGAATCCTATTCCAACTAGGATTGGGGGAGAAGTTCTACTCCTGGAGGGAGTAGGACTCCTCCTGGCGCGCCCTATGATGGTCGGCTGGCCTCCCCCTCTTGAACCTTTATATACGGAGGCAGGGGCACCCCAGAGACACACAAGTTGATCCACGTGATCATATTCTTAGCTGTGTGCGGTGCCCCTTCCACCATAGTCCTCGATAATATTGTAGGAGTGCTTAGGCGAAGCCCTGCGACAGTAGTATATCAAGATCGTCACCACGCCGTCGTGCTGACGGAACTCTTCCCTGACACTTTGCTGGATCGGAGTCCGGGGATCGTCATCGAGCTGAACGTGTGCTAGAACTCGGAGGTGTCGTAGTTTCGGTGCTTGATCGGTCGGGTCGTGGAGATGTACGACTACATCAACCAAACGCTTCCATTGTCGATCTACAAGGGTACGTAGATCACACTCTCCCCTCTCGTTGCTATGCATCACCATGATCTTGCGTGTGCGTAGGAAATTTTTGAAATTACTACGTTCCCCAACAGTGGTATCAGAGCCTAGGTTTTATGGTTTGATGTTATATGCACAAGTAGAACACAAGTGAGTTGTGGGCGATATAAGTCATACTGCTTACCAGCATGTCATACTTTGGTTCGGCGGTATTGTTGGATGAAGCGGCCCGGACCGACATTATGCGTACGCTTACGCGAGACCGGTTCTCCCGATGTGCTTTGCACATAGGTGGCTTGCGGGTGACAGTTTCTCCAACTTTAGTTGAACTGAGTGTGGCTATGCCCGGTCCTTGCGAAGGTTAAAACAGCACCAACTTGACAAACTATCGTTGTGGTTTTGATGCGTAGGTAAGATTGGTTCTTGCTTAAGCCCGTAGCAGCCACGTAAAACTTGCAACAACAAAGTAGAGGACGTCTTACTTTTTGCAGGGCATGTTGTGATGTGATATGGTCAGGACATGATGCTAAATTTTATTGTATGAGATGATCATGTTTTGTAACCAAGTTATCGGCAACTGGCAGGAGCCATATGGTTGTCGCTTTATTGTATGCAATGTAATCGCGATGTAATGCTTTACTTTATCACTAAGCGGTAGCGATAGTCGTGGAAGCATAAGATTGGCGAGACGACAACGATGCTACGATGGAGATCAAGGTGTCGCGCCGGTGACGATGGTGATCATGATGGTGCTTCGGAGATGAAGATCACAAGCACAAGATGATGATGGCCATATCATATCACTTATATTTATTGCATGTGATGTTTATCTTTTATGCATCTTATCTTGCTTTGATTGACGGTAGCATTATAAGATGATCTCTCACTAAATTTCAAGATAAAAGTGTTCTCCGTGAGTATGCACCGTTGCCAAAGTTCATGGTGCCCAGACACCACGTGATGATCGGGTGTGATAAGCTCTACGTCCATCTACAACGGGTGCAAGCCAGTTTTTCACACGCAGAATATTCAGGTTAAACTTGACGAGCCTAGCATATGCAGATATGGCCTCGGAACACGGAGACCGAAAGGTCGAGCGTGAATCATATAGTAGATATGATCAACATAGTGATGTTCACCATTGAAAACTACTCCATCTCACGTGATGATCGGACATGGTTTAGTTGATTTGGATCACGTGATCACTTAGAGGTTTAGAGGGATGTCTATCTAAGTGGGAGTTCTTAAGTAATATGATTAATTGAACTTTAATTTATCATGAACTTAGTCCTGGTAGTATTAGCATATCTATGTTGTAGATCAATAGCTCGTGTTGTTGCTTTCATATGTTTATTTGGATATGTTCCTAGAGAAAATTGTGTTGAAAGATGTTAGTAGCAATGATGCGGATTGGATCCGTGATCTGAGGTTTATCCTCATTGCTGCACAGAGGAATTATGTCCTTGATGCACCGCTAGGTGACAGACCTATTGCAGGAGCAGATGCAGACGTTATGAACGTTTGGCTAAGCTCAATAGGATGACTACTTGATAGTTTAGTGCACCATGCTTAACGGCTTAGAATCGGGACTTCAAAGACGTTTTGAATGTCATGGACCATATGAGATGTTCCAGGAGTTGAAGTCAATATTTCAAGCAAATACCCGAGTTGAGAGATATGAAGTCTCCAACAAGTTCTATAGCTAAAAGATGGAGGAGAATCGCTCAACTAGTGAGCATGTGCTCAGATTGTCTGGGTACTACAATCGCTTGAATCAAGTGGGAGTTAATCTTCCAGATAAGATAGTGATTGACAGAATTCTCTAGTCACCATCACCAAGTTAGTAGAACTTCGTGATGAACTATAGTATGCAAGGGATGACGAAAACGAATCCCGAGTTTTTCATGATGATGAAATCGATGAAGGTAGAAATCAAGAAAGAGCATCAAGTGTTGATGACAAGATCACTAGTTTCAAGAAAAGGGCAAAGGAAAAAAAGGGGAACTTCAAGAAAAACAGCAAGCAAGTTGCTGCTCAAGTGAAGAAGCCCAAGTCTGGTCCTAAGCCTGAGAATAAGTGCTTCTACTGCAAAGGGACTGGTCAATGGAAGCGGAACTGCCCCAAGTGATTGGCGGATAAGAAGGATGGCAAAGTGAACATAAGTATATTTGATATACATGTTATTGATGTGTACTTTACTAGTGTTTTTAGCAACCCCTCAGTATTTGATACAAGTTCAGTTGCTAAGAGTAGTAACTCGAAACGGGAGTTGCAGAATGAACAGAGACTAGTTAAGGGTGAAGTGACGATGTGTGTTGGAAGTGGTTCCAAGATTGATATGATCATCATCGCACACTCCCTATACTTTTGGGATTAGTGTTGAACCCAAATAAGTGTCATTTGGTGTTTGCATTGAGCATGAATATGATTTGATCATGCTTATTGTAATACGGTTATTCATTTAAGTAAGAGAATAAATTGTTGTTCTGTTTACATGAATAAAACCTTATATGGTTACACACCCAATGAAAATAGTTCGTTGGATCTCGATCGTAGTGATACACATAATCATAATATTGAAACCAAAAGATGCAAAGTTAATAATGATAGTGCAACTTATTTGTGGCACTGCCGTTTAGGTCTTATCGGTGTAAAGCGCATGAAGAAACTCCATACTGATGGACTTTTGGAATCACTTGATTATGAATCAGTTGATGCTTGCGAACCATGCCTCATGGGCAAGATGACTAAGACTCCGTTCTCCAGAACAATGGAGCGAGCAACAGATTTGTTGGAAATCATACATACTGATGTATGTGGTCCGATGAATATTGAGGCTCGTGGCAGGTATCATTATTTTCTGATCTTCACAGATGATTTGAGCAGATATGAGTATATCTACTTGACGAAACACAAGTCTGAAATATTTCAAAAGTTCAAATAATTTCAGAGTGATGTGGAGAATCATCGTAACAAAAATAAAAGTTTCTACGATATGATCGCAGAAGTAAAATATTTGAGTTACGAGTTTGGCCTTCAGTTAAAAACAATATGAAATAGTTTCACTACTCACGCCACCTGGAACACGAGAGTGTAATGGTGTGTCCAAACCTCATAACCGTACTTTATTAGATAAAGTGCGATCTATGATATCTATTACCAATCTACCACTGTCGTTTTGGGGTTATGCATTAGAGATAGCTACATTCACATTAAAAAAGGGCACCATCTAAATCCGTTGAGACGACACCGTATGAACTGTGGTTTGGCGAGAAACCTAAGTTGTCGTTTCTTAAAGTTTGGGACTGCAATGCTTATGTGAAAAAGTTTCAACATGATAAGCTCGAACCCAAATAGGAGAAGTAAATCTTCATAGGATACCCAAAAGAAAATGTTGGGTACACCTTCTATCACAGATCCGAAGGCAAGTTATTCATTGCTGAGAATGGATCCTTTCTAGAGAAGGAGTTTCTCTCGAAAGAAGTGAGTGGGAGGAAAGTAGAACTTGATAAGGTAATTGTACCTTCTCCCTTATTGGAAAGTAGTTCATCATAGAAATCTGTTCCTGTGACTACTACACCAATTAGTGAGGAAGCTAATGATGATGATCATGTAACTTTAGATCAAGTTACTACCGAATCTCGTAGGTAAACCAGAGTGAGATCCACACCAGAGTGGTATGGTAATCTTGTTTTGGAAGTTATGTTACTAGACCATGACGAACCTACGAACTATGAGGAAGCGATGATGAGCCCAGATTCCGCAAAATGGCTTGAGGCCATGAAATCTGAGATGGGATCCATGCATGAGAACAAAGTATGGACTTTGGTTGACTTGCCCGATGATCAGCAAGCCATAGAAAATAAATGGATCTTCAAGAGGAAGACGGACGCTGATAGTAGTGTTACTATCTACAAAGCTAGAATTGTCGCAAAAGGTTTTCGACAAGTTCAAGGTATTGACTATGATGAGAGTTTCTCACTCGTATCTATGCTTAAATCTGTCCGAATCATGTTAGCAATTGCCGTATTTTATGAAATCTGACAAATGGATAACAAAACTGCAATCCTTAATGGATTTCTTAAAGAAGAGTTGTATATGATGCAACCAGAAGTTTTTGTGAATCCTAAAGGTGTTAACAAAATGTGCAAACTCCAGCGATCCATCTATGGACTGGTGTAAGCATCTCGGAGTTGGAATATATGCTTTGATAAGTTGATCAAAGCATATAGTTTTATACAGACTTGCGGTGAAGCCTGTATTTACAAGAAAGTGAGTGGGAGCACTACAGCATTTCTGATAAGTATATGTGAATGACATATTGTTGATCGGAAATAATGTAGAATTATTCTGCAAAGCATAAAGGAGTGTTTGAAAGGAGTTTCTTAAAGAAAGACCTCGGTGAAGTTGCTTACTTATTGAGCATCAAGATCTATAGAGATAGATCAAGACGCTTGATAAGTTTTTTCAATAAATACATACCTTGACAAGATTTTGAAGTAGTTCAAAATGGAACAGTCAAAGAAAGAGTTTCTTGCATGTAACATCCCAAATTTTCAATTTGGAATGTTATACATAGATCATCATGCATATCATATTTTCTTGCATTTTGCCGATCCTAGAAATTTCACGCAACTCAAGGACCCTCGGAGAGAGTTGGAGATTTTGTTATTTTCATATTTGAGTTTTTCTCAAATTTTGAAGAGAGGATCATTGGTTTTGTCGGAGTTTATTTGCCTTTTATTTGGATAGGGAAAAATGCGCGTTTTCAAAAAATTGCATTTTAGGCCCGGAGAAAAGTTCATTTTGTTCGACTCATTTTTAGGAGTCGGGGAAAATTTACTTTAGCAGTTTTGGAGTTCGTTTAGTTCTCTTTTCTTTTGTTTTCTGCGCGCGAGACCCTTTAAAAAAAAGAGATCCCGCAGCGCCCTGGGCCAAAGGCCCAGCCAGCAGCCGGCCGCGCCAGGCCTAGCGCCGCGCCGCGCGCGCCCAGGCGCAGGGAGCCGCCGCCGCCGCCCTTTTGGATTCCTAGTAGGACTCTAGTCCTACTCCGTTTCCCTCTTTCTTTTTCCTTTTCCTCCTCTTTTTCTTGCCCCCTACCCCAAGTTACCTCTCCCCTCACCAATATAAATACCCAAGCACCCCCCCTCTAAACATCAAACCCAAGCCCCAAACCCCAAGCCGCGCCTTGCCCCGCGCCTTGCCCGCGCCGTGCCCTTGCCCGTGCCGCGCCGCCCTTTTAGCGCCGCCGCTTGCCCTAGCGCCGCCGCCGCCCTGCGTCACCGCCGCCGCCGCCGCCCTACACCACCGCCGCCGCCCTTGCTCGCCGCCGCCGGAGCCCCTCGCCGGAGGTACCGCGCCGCGTCTCTATTCTTTTCCTCGGATTGGTTTTCTTCTAAATCGTTCCGTTTCTTTTCTAAACCGTTCCGGTTTTCTAGATCGGTTTTTCGTTCGGTTTTCTTTTCCGAAACCCTAGATCGGATTCGTTCTCTTTTCCGATTTAGTTGCCTAGAGACCGTTCGCCGGACCGTTCATCCTAACGAACGTGATCACTGAATTATCCTAGGTTAACGAACGTCCGTTCGTTTAACCGTTCTTCTTTTTCTTTTCGTCGGATTTATTCCGCGATCGCGATCTCAGATCCGATCTTCGTTCTAGTCTATCTTCTCGCTCGTTTATCGGAATCAGGTGATTCAAGCGCGTGGAGTTTCGTTTCGAAACCGCCATTCTGACTAATCAACTTTAACTAAGTTTTTGCTACGGTAAAAGTTGACCTAGTTTCAACTTGCTAGAACCGAGTTGTTTTCTTCCGCCGTTTGTTTTCCATTGTTTTGTTCGGTTCTTTCTTTCTTTGCAACCGTAGTTCTTAAGTTGAACTACCTGGTTCGATCTCTTGTTCGAGTTTTACCTATGCATTAGATGAGTACTTATTGTATGCTTGTTGTTTGTCTACGATAGATTACCTGGATTGCGCCGCCTGTTACTTCGAATCTCTAGGACTCGTGGATCATCAGCAAGGCAAGTGACACTTTGATCATACCTTTTCTACAACCCAGATTTATTGCATTAGATCCATCCTCACACATTGCATGATTAGGATCTAATTAAATTGTGGGATGGGAAGTAGATGAGGTAGTACCTATTACCTGTTTATTATGAAACCTTTGGGAGTTACTTCTACATTTTCTTATTATGCCATGCTATGCTAGTAGACATGGATTGGGTGAGTGATATCCATGACAGATGTGAGATTGATAATTTTAATGGTTTACCTAAGGTGGCAACTTAAACACACATCTGGGTGGATTGAGGCACCTGATGTCTATCAGGACTTGCCTGTTTTATTTTGGACCGCCACCCAGGCTCAAAGGGATCATAAGATCTTTCATGCTAAATACTTACGTGTGCAGCCACAAGCCAATATGGGCTCTGGCATAGTTGACTAAGTCATGCGAACTCTTATAGGGGTAGACTAGCAGATGTAGGGGATGTAGGTGGTACGGTCTACTCCATCGTAAGGTGCTAGCGCTTTTGAAAAACTATGTCTCGGTCATCCGTTTCTCAAACACCAGTAGTGCGAGAAAACCAACGGAGGCGATCGAGTCTTGTGGGGAAAAGTGCGCAAACCTCTGCAGAGTGTAATAAACTAATCATGATTAGTCGTGTCCCCGGTTATGGACAATCTTGAGTATCTAGTACTTGAATATCATGTGAATCTCATCATGTTAATATTGTTGGGTTATTAATGATTACTTTTAATTGGGATTGAGAATGCTGTCAACCATTCTCAATGTTTAACAACCACCATGATAGTTAAATAAATTTATTCCTTTGCAGTAGGGAAAACTGGCTTTACGCAAAACTGTAACCATAGAGCTTTCCACCAGCCAAATATGCATATAGTATAGCTGTTACATTCCATCATTCTCTATGTGTTACATTGCCAGCATATTCCATGTGCTGACCCGTTTCGGGCTGCAACGTTAATGTTGCAGACTTTTCAAACGACGATTAAGGTGCTTTTAGGTCGTGGTTCTATACTCAGTGATGCCGTTGGAGTTGATGGACCCATTTATCTTCCAAGTCTTCCGCTATTATCGTTATTAGATGGCCTTAAGCCATATTATTGTAATAAGTTCTCTTTTGCGACACCGATGTAATAAGTGTGTGATTGCCACTCTGCTATAAATCCTTCGATGTACTGTGTGGTGTCAGCATTACTGATCCAGGGATGACATCGGAGCACAGTAGACTTGATCCATTCGGGTCGGGTCGCTACATTGCCTATGTTACAAGGTGTGAAATTGAGTAAGACTCAAAGCCCGACCACGAGAGAAGATAGAAAGAGAATGAATGTCATTCCCTATGCCTTGGTCATAGTTCTATAAAGTATGCCATGATGTGTACCAGATCTATTGTATACCCTACCACTGAGTTTGGCAAGGGAGTACAATAGTGATCTAGGAGTAGATCACTGGACAGCGGTCAAAATTATCCTTAGTGGAATAAGGATATGTTTCTCGATTATGGAAGTGAAAAAAGGTTCGTCGTAAAGGGTTACGCCGATGCAAGTTTTGACACTAATCTAGATGACTCTAAGTCTCGGTCTAGATACATATTGAAAGTGGGAGCAATTAGCTAGAGTAGCTCCATGCAGAGCATTGTTGACATAGAAATTTGCAAAATACATGCGGACCTGAATGTGGCAGACCCGTTGACTAAGATTCTCTCACAAGAAAAACATGATCACACCTTAGTACTCTTTGGGTGTTAATCACATAGCGATGTGAACTAGATTACTGAATCTAGTAAACCCTTTGGGTGTTGGTCACATGGCGATGTGAACTATGGGTGTTAATCACATGATGATGTGAACTATCGATGTTAATCACATGGTGATGTGATCTAGATTATTGACTCTAGTGCAAGTTGGAGACTGAAGGAAATATGCCCTAGAGGCAATAATAAAGTTATTATTTATTTTCTTATATCATGATAAATGTTTATTATTCATGCTAGAATTGTATTAACCGGAAACATAATACATGTGTAAATACATAGACAAACAGAATGTCACTAGTATGCCTCTACTTGACTAGCTCGTTAATCAAAGATGGTTATGTTTCCTAACCATGGACAAAGAGTTGTCATTTGATTAGCGGGATCACATCATTAGTTGAATGATCTGATTGACATGACCCATTCCATTAGCTTAGCACCCGATCGTTTAGTATGTTGCTATTGCTTTCTTCATGACTTATACATGTTCCTATGACTATGAGATTATGTAACTCCCGTGTGCCGGAGGAACACTTTGTGTGCTACCAAACGTCACAACGTAACTGGGTGATTATAAAGGTACTCTACAGGTGTCTCCAAAGGTACATGTTGGGTTGACGTATTTCGAGATTAGGATCTGTCACTCCGATCGTCAGAGAGGTATCTCTGGGCCCTCTCGGTAATGCACATCACTTAAGCCTTGCAAGCATTGCAACTAATGAGTTAGTTGCGGGATGATGTATTACGGAACGAGTAAAGAGACTTGCCGGTAACGAGATTGAACTAGGTATTGGATACCGACGATCGAATCTCGGGCAAGTAACATATCAATGACAAAGGGAAGAACGTATGTTGTTATGCGGTCTGACCGATAAAAGATCTTCCTAGAATATGTAGGAACCAATATGGGCATCCAGGTCCCGCTATTGGTTATTGACCGGAGACATGTCTCGGTCATGTCTACATTGTTCTCGAACCCGTAGGGTCCGCACGCTTAAGGTTACGATGATAGTTATATTATGAGTTTATGCATTTTGATGTACCGAAGGTTGTTTGGAGTCCCGGATGAGATCACGGACATGACGAGGAGTTTCGAAATGGTCGAGACATAAAGATTGATATATTGGAAGCCTATGTTTGGATATCGGAAGTGTTCCGGGTGAAATCGGGATTTTACCGGAGTACCGGGAGGTTACCGGAACCCCCCGGGAGCTATATGGGCCTTAGTGGGCCTTAGTGGAAGAGGAGGAGAGGCGGCCAGGGCTGGGCCGCGCGCCCCTCCCCCCTAGTCCGAATAGGACAAGGAGAGAGGGGGTCGACGCTCCCCTCCTTCTCTCTCCCTCTCTTCCCACCTCGTGAATCCTATTCCAACTAGGATTGGGGGAGAAGTCCTACTCCCGGAGGGAGTAGGACTCCTCCTGACGTGCCCTATGATGGCCGGCCGGCCTTCCCCTCTTGAACCTTTATATACGGAGGCAGGGGCACCCCAGAGACACACAAGTTGATCCACGTGATCATATTCTTAGCCGTGTGCGGTGCCCCCTTCCACCATAGTCCTCGATAATATTGTAGCAGTGCTTAGGCGAAGCCCTGCGACAGTAGTACATCAAGATCATCACCACGCCGTCGTGCTGACGGAACTCTTCCCCGACACTTTGCTGGATCGGAGTCCGGGGATCGTCATCGAGCTGAACGTGTGCTAGAACTCGGAGGTGCCGTAGTTTCGGTGCTTGATCGGTCGGGCCGTGGAGATGTACGACTACATCAACCAAACGCTTCCGTTGTCAATCTACAAGGGTACGTAGATCACACTCTCCCCTCTCGTTGCTATGCATCACCAAGATCTTGCGTGTGCGTAGGAAATTTTTGAAATTACTACGTTCCCCAACACACTTTTACCTAGTATGTTTCAGGTAAGTACAACAATGGAGTGGCATGGACTAGAGGATGTGGAACCCCTTCAAAATTCTAAGGACAAAAAGTTTGGCTCAAGCTTCAAGATCAAGACTCTACATTTTCTATTTTAGTGATCCAAGATCACATTGAGTCTATAGGAAAGCCAATACTATTAAGAAGGGATGAGGTGTTGCTTAATGACTTGCTTGCTCAAAGTGCTTAGTGATATGCTCCAAAGCCCTCAACCACCTTATCACTTCCAAATATGTCCCACACCAAATATCCAACTCGGCCCCACCGATTCTTTCTATCCGGAGCCACCGAGTTCAGTTGACATAGCCACTGCCAGAAACCCTAATCAGTTCGGTCTCACTGATGGGATCTCGGTCTCACCAAGATGGGCTTGCAAACTCTCTGTTACCTGTTGCAATATTTTCGGTCCCACCGAGATATGCAATCGGCCCCACCGAAAACCCTAACGGTCACTAGGTTTACTAAATCAGTCCGACCGAGTTTTTCCCTTCGGTCTCACCGAGATTGGTAAATTGAGTGTAACGGTTAGATTTTGTGTGGAGGCTATATATACCCCTCCACCCACTCTTCATTCATGGAGAGAGCCATCAGAACATACCTACACTTCCAATACACATTTTCTGAGAGAGAACCACCTACACTTGTGTTGAGGTCAAGATATTCCACTCCAACCATATGAATCTTGATCTCTAGCCTTCCCCAAGTTGCTTTCCACTCAAATCTTCTTTCCACCAAATCCAAATCCTGTGAGAGAGAGTTGAGTGTTGGGGAGACTCTCATTTGAAGCACAAGAGCAAGGAGTTCATCATCAACACACCATTTGTTACTTCTTCGAGAGTGGTGTCTCCTAGATTGGCTAGGTGTCACTTGGGAGCCTCCAACAAGATTGTGGGGTTGAACCAAGGAGTTTGTAAGGGCAAGGAGATCGCCTACTTCGTGAAGATCTACCGCTAGTGAGGCAAGTCCTTCATGGGCGACGGCCGTGATGGAATAGACAAGGTTGCTTCTTCATGGACCCTTCGTGGGTGGAGCCCTCCGTGGACTCGCACAACTGTTACCCTCCGTGGGTTGAAGTCTCCATCAACGTGGATGTACAATAGCACCACCTATCGGGACCACGACAAAAACATCCGTGTCTCCAATTGCATTTGAATTCTCCAAACCCTTCCCCTTACATTCTTGCAAGTTGCATGCTTTACTTCCCGCTGCTCATATACTCATTGCATGCTTGCTTGATATGTATTGTGTTTGTTAAACTTGTTCTGAAACTCCACTTAAACTTAAGAATATTAAAAACTGCAACTTTTGGCAATTAGTGTCTAATAACCCCCCCCCCCCTCTAGACACCTCTTCTCGATCCTTTCAATTACCAGTCATATTCCCGCACTGAGGTGTATGCTCTAACTTGGCACGGTTATACTGCTCACATCATGCATACGGTGTCTTGCATTGCATATTGTAGACGTCATATACACAATATTCAACACCATGTTCTTAGTTCAGACATCATATCGAATGCCCATTGTTTAGCATATAAATCACATATGTGAATTAAATGATGTGACCCTAATTACTTAGATAACATGTAGGTGAATTATGTCATGCGATCCTATTTAGTTATTCATCATATCTTTGAATTATGTTATGCTATGCTATCCAGTTTAGATAGACATCATATATAAGAAATTATGTCAGGCTATCCGTTTTAGTTAAACAATATACATGTCAACTATTTCATGCCCTCTTCTTTCCACACTATCTATTGCATCTGTCTCTCATACAATGTCTATACATTCAACTATGTTTCCTATTTATCAGCCATTTGAATTGGAGCGGGTGATGGCAGTATCTAGCGGACTAAAAACACGGTCTTCAAATAAAATAGTGCTATCTCTTGGTGGAGATAGCACCCCGGTTGTACATGCACAAGAACCAGCCCTACCACACATAACCCAAACTCTCACAGATTGTACCCCTACTGCGATGGACAGAGAACCAGCTTCACCCAATCTAACCCCAACCCCAGCCGATAGTAACCCAGTTCCTGTTGACACAGCACCAACTCCACCACAAAGCTCCCAAACAAGAGCAGTTAGTAAGGCAGCTCCAGTGCCCAAAGGGCCAGTACTATCACAGCGAACCCAAACTCCACCAGTTAGTACGCCTATTCCTGTGGAGGAAGCACAACCAGCTAGTCGTAGTTTAGCATCTATCGCATTTGATGTTGTTAAATCGTATGTGCGTATCTTCCCATCTTGGAAATATTATACTGAAGATGAAGGAAAATGCCAGTTGTAGGTGTTTGTCCAGGAGTTATGTGTAAGTAATGTTATTCATGGGAATTACTTTGCTTCGTCCCATACATCCTACCTCCATGATGGTTATAATACAACAAAATTTCCCATTTTTCTCTATAGAGAAGGACCGATTTGAAAACTTGGGATGAGGTAACATGTGCTAATACCTCTGCTATCTTCAAGAATGCTTGGTGGCAATATCAGAATTACCTGAAGAAAACGTACGTCACCGGCAAAGAAACTCATCGAATTCCCTTACGTTCTCCTGAGACACATTTACTGGACGATGACTGGGAACGCCTTGTTCTGTATTGGTCCCGAAACAAGAATGTGGTAAGGTCTATGAGCTCATTTTCTATTTTTAAGTATTATATTCTTGCGTCTTACTGTACTCTGTTCATGTAGAACAAGTGCCTAAACCTGAAGAACAACTGTTCTAATTTAAGATTCCATTGCTATCATAGTTCAAAAAAGCGCTAGGCGTTAATTATGCGTTTTGCCACCGCCTTGCACTTTACTGACCAAAGCGCATGCTTATGTGCAGTTATGCACAGATTATGCGTAGTTATGCGCAATGCATTTTGCCAACGCCTAGAGCCTAGGCGCGCTTAAGCGCTCGCTTAGGCGCGCCTTTTTTAACTATGATTGCTTTGCTCTTGTATCATTGTATTTACTCATACAAAATTATTTTTAAATTGAAGGATCCAATCAAAACTCCAATGGCACAGCAGGTATGTTCACGCATGTTTCTTTAACAGGTTTGCTCTTATCAATAGCTCTGTTGATTTCAATTTCAATTGTGTATACAGTTGACTTTCATATCATGCACATTACTAGCATCACAACAGAGCCAATAGTGTTGTTGTACATGTAGACCCGTGGTACCCATCTGAAATCTTGTTGTGCCATGTAGTTTCCCACGCTTTGTATTCTTTCACTGCTGCTTTGTCTTGAACTGATATGATTTGAACCGTGTCTCTATTTTTATTTGGCAAGACAATGCAGTGACCATAGGACATATATATATATATATATATGTTTGTTTGATGCTTTTATTATGTACTAGTACTTGGCAATAGAAGACTTCGTAGTTTAATCATGTCCACTTTACTAATGAACTGGTTCCGAAATGAGTTTCATATACTAGTACATGCTAAACTTGTTACGTGTCTGCTTGTTTCTTCTTTTAGAATGCTGATAGAATATTGGGGAAGAGTGCCTTATTAAGCAATGGTAAAGGAAGTAATGCAGATAAGGTTCAGGATAGTGACACATCCTTGTTGGTCTCCAACAAAGCTTATAAAACAGCTAAGGAAGACTATCTTGAAGACAGCGAGACAACCCCAAAGTCCTGTCTTGGTTTAGTGTTCGAGTTACTGGCCACTACCGCTTGCACAAGCTATTCAAACTCACTGTGTGAATTAGTTCGGTTTCTTGAGTCTCAACTACAAGCTAAAAGACATCGATCAGTTGTGTTGTGACAAGAAGCGGAAGGACTGCGGAAGTCCCTGGACCATTTAGATGCATACTTTCTGGTGCAACAGCAAGCATTGGAGGATTTTAGCGCCAAACAGGACAAAACTAATCATCTTGCTAAGCTTATTGCCAGCATGGTGGATACCCAGGATAACGTTTCTTGAGCTCTTCTGAAGTTGTTTCAGTTATGCTCTTGTTTTGCTGCCGCGTTTATTTGCACTGGTGGCCAATTCTGATGGCCAGTGTATGTAATGTGCTGCTTTGTTCCCTATATTTGCACTGGTGGCGAACTTTGATGCCCAGTGGATGTAATATGTGTAATAGCGGTAATAGGCTAGCGTTAATGGCTTGCTTATTTATTTCCTTATTGTCTTGTTTAGTTGTTTGCTTGTAGTCACTGCAGTTCTTTTTCTGTTTTTTTCTAGTGGCCACAATAGCCTATTTTGGTAACTAGGCCAAAATAATCATGGCAACACATGGACTGTTGTAACCATGGGCCTTCGTCCGACCGTAGGATCCATCGGCCTTCTATACGGGCCTTAGGGTTCATGGGCCTTCTACGGGCCATAGGGTCCATGGGCCTTCTACGGGCCATACGCCTTCTACGGGTCGTACTATCCACATGGGCCTCATACGGGCCGTAGGATCCATGGGCCTTCTACGGGGCATATCATCATTTCGCCAATCATGGGTCATACTATTCGTGGACCATAACGGGCCGTTAATAGGCCGTATTTGATAACTCTATGAAAACAGCCCAACGGGTTTTTTTGACATGAAAACGGCCCAACATATTAACGGTCCACAAACGGGCCGACTGTGACGACAGGCTGAATTGGGCCCACAAGCAGAAAATGACAGTAAAGGGCCATATGTAACCGAATGCTGCAAATGAGCCCAAGAATCAATGGGCCCTGAGAAGGCCGAAAGATAACTTGGGCTCAAAACGGCCCAATGGAATAACAGGCCCTTAATGGGTATAAAGTGATACACTGTTCATTACGGGCCAGTTTCACCATGGGCCGTTAATGGACCAAGAGTTACAAAGGTCCTCATATGTGCCGAAAAAAGTCATGGGCCACACATGGGCCGGAAGTTAAAATGGGCTGAATCATATTGGACGTCCTAGATGACACTACTGGGCCTAATTCGAATAGGGCGTAACGGGCCCTGGGTTAGCGAGCTGTAAATGGGCTATATGCAAACAGGCCATTAACAGGCTGTCCGTGGGTCGGCCCGCCACCTTTTGACCAAGTCAAATGGGCCGGCCTTTTCGTAGGAATGGGCCTCTGTTGGGCCGTGCCACGTGTCGCCGTATCATAGGCGCCTTCGGTCCAATGTGCAGATGACATCTGTCCCAATGGTGAGCCGACACGTGTTTCCTCCAGCCAATGATGATTTTACACGTGGAAAATCCCCATTGGTCGGGGCTGTTAACGGGTTATCGGATCAAAAACCCGACCCCAAAGTGGGTGTGCTTAGGTAATCTTTCAAGCATTTGATCAATAAAAGGCAAGGGTTAATGATCTTTTATAGTAGCTTTGTTTAATTTTCTATAATCAATTACCATTTTATAGCATGTAACAATTCTTTGTGGAATAAGGTCATTCTTATCATTAGGAACAACAGTAATACCTCCTTTCTTAGGGACACAATGAACAGGACTTACCCATCTACTATCAGCTATAGGGTAGATTATACCTGCTTCCAGAAGTTTTAATATTTACATTCTGACCACTTCTTTTATTTTTTTGATTCAACCAACGTTGGTGATCAACAACGAGATTAGCATCAGGTTCCATATTAATTTTGTGATGACATAGAGTGGGACTAATACCCTTTAAATCATCAAGAGTATATCCAATAGCAGCCTGATGCTTCCTTAGAACTTTCAATAATCTTTCTTATTCATGTTCTGAAAGGTTAGCACTAATAATAACAGGATATGTCTTCTTTTCATCGAGATAAGCATATTTCAAAGTGTCTAGCAGTTGTTTTAATTCAAACACAGGATCACCTTTAGGTGGAGGAGGACCTCCCACAGTTTCAACAGGCAAATTGTGTTTAAGTAGAGGACGTTGTTCAAAGAAAACCTTATCTATTTCACTTCTTTCATGCATATGTAAATCATTTTCATGGTCTAGCAGATATTGTTCTAAAGGATCAGTAGGTGGAACAACAATAGAAGCAAGACCAATTAATTCATCCTTACTAGGCAATTCTTTTTCATGATGATTTCTACTAAACTTGGAAAAATTAAACTCATGAGACTCATCACCAAAGCTAACACCAACAGTTTGTTTCTTACAATCTATCTTAGCATTAACTGTATTCAAGAAAGGTCTACCATAGATAATGGGACAAAAGTTATCTTGTGGGGAACCAAGATCAAGAAAATCAGTAGGATATTTAATTTTCCCACACAAGACTTCAACATCTCTAATAATCCCAATTGGTGATATAGTGTCTCTATTAGCAAGTTTAATAGTAACATATATTTCTTCTACCTCAGCAGGTGCTATATCATTCGTAATTTCTTCATATAAAGTGTAAGGAACAACACTCACACTAGCACCCATGTCACATAAACCATGATACCAGTGATCTCCTGTTTTAACTGAAATAATAGGCATGCTAAAAACAGGTCTATGTTTATCTTTTCTATCAGGTTTAGCAATTCTAGCAGCTTCTTCACAGAAGTAAATAACATGCCCATCCATATCTCCTTCCAGGAGATCTTTAACCATAGCAATACTAGGTTCAACTTTAATTTGTTCATCAGGTTTAGGTGTTCTAATGTAGTTTTTGTTAACCACAGTTGAAACTTTAGCATGTTCCTTAATCATAACAGGGAAAGGTGGTTTCTCAAAATAAGCAAAAGGAACAACTCGATCAACATTATAATGTATAGTTTCTTCTTTAATTGGTACATGTTCTTTAATTTCTTCTTTAATAGGTGGGTGATATTTAAACCATTTCTCCTTAGGGAGTTCAACATGTGTAGCAAATGATTCACAAAAGGAGGCTACTATCTCAGTTCTCAGAGTCAAGTCCATATTTAGTGCTAAACTTTTGAAAAGCATCAGTATCCATAAAAGATTTAACACAATCATACTTAAGTTTAATACCTTACTCTTTACATTTGTCGAGTTCCCAATCTTCATAGTTGTGTTTAATTCTTTCCAAAAGATCCCACCAGAACTCAATAGTCTTCTTCATAAATGAACCAGTACAAGAAGTATCCAGCATGGTTTGATCATTACGAGAAAGCCGAGCATAAAAATTCTAGATATTAATTTCTCTTGAGAGCTCATGGATGGGGCATGAATATAACATTGACTTAAGCCTCCCCCAAGCTAGAGCGATACTTTCTCCTTCACGAGGCCTAAAATTATATATATAATTCTGATCATGATAAACTAGATGCACCGGATAAAATTTTTGGTTGAACTCCAATTTCAAACGATTCCAATTCCATGATCCAATATCATGACATAGCCTATACCATGCCAATGCTTTTCTCTTCAAAGATAAAGGGAAAACATTTCTCATAACTTCATCTCCAGGTAAACCTGCAAGCTTAAACAATCCACAAATTTGTTCCACATATATTAAGTGCATATCAGGATGTTTGGTTCCATCTCCTGCATGAGGATTAGCTAGCAGTTGTTCTCTCATACCCGAAGGAATTTCATATTCAATATTTTCAGTAGGTGCAGTAGGTTGAGGGGTTGCTAATTGTGGTTCCGGACAAGGTGAAGATACCCCGAACAAACTCCTCAAAGGATTGTTTTCCATAGTAACAAGTGACAATAAATTTCAGCACACTATATAAATGTTTCCTTACCAAAGGCGCTTCACTCCTCGGTGAAAGGATCGATATAGTTGACTAGAGGGGGGTGAATAGGCAACTAACATTTTTTAGCTTTTCTTTAACAATTTAAACTTTGCATCAAAGTAGGTTGTCTAGATATGCAACTAGGTGAGCAACCTATATGATGCAACAACAACAAGCACTCAAGCAAGCAAGGGATGCAACACAAAGTAAGCTTTCATAAGTAAAGGTACGAGATAACCAAGAGTGGAGCCGGTGGAGACGAGGATGTGTTACCTAAGTTCCTCCCCTTTGAGAGGAAGTACGGCTCCGTTGGAGTGGTGTGGAGGCACAATGCTCCCCAAGAAGCCAGTAGGGACACCGTATTCTCCTCACGTCCTCACACAATGCGAGATGCCGTGATTCCACTATTTGTGGCCTTGGAGGCGGCGACTGAACCTTTACAAACAAGGTTGGGAAAATCTCCACAACTTAATTGGAGGCTCCCAACGACACCATGAAGCTTCACCACAATGGACCATGGCTCTGTGGTAACCTCAACTGTCTAGGGTTCTCAAACACCCAGGAGTAACAAGATCCACAGGGATTAGTGGGGGAATCAAATTTATCTTGGTGGAAGTGTTGATCGGAGCCTTCTCAACCAATCCTTAGAAAATCAACAAGTTTGATTGGCTAGGGAGAGAGGTCGGGCGAAAATGGAGCTTGGAGCAACAATGGATCTTAGGGATGGAAGAGGTAGTCAACTCGGAGAAGAAGACTCACCTTTTATAGTGATAGGACAAATCCAACCGGTGCCCTCTTACTTAGCCCGCGACGCACGGTACTACCGCACCAGCCAAGCGGTACTACCGCAATGGCCTGCAGTACTACTGTGGGGCACTGCGGTACTACCGCATGCGCAGCAGGAGCTAGACCAGCCCTGATGCGTTGAAGCAGAGAGCGGTAGTACTACCCCCTTGCGGTACTATCGCAAGGCAGGGTTTGTCTAGGCTGGAAATGCACGGACATATAAAAATACATCCGTGGCAACTTCCGCTGAGTTCCGATCTATGCAAAAATCCGACGCAGTACTATCGCGTAGGCCGCGGATGTAGGAAATTACATCCGCCCCTACTTCTGCTCGTGTTGTTGTGCCTGGCCAGAGGCCACGGTACTACTGCGCCCTGGGAGCGGTACTACCGCAAGGGACTGTGGTAATACCGCGGTCGTGGCCGGTACTACCGTGAGCCTCTGCGGTACTACCGCTCCCATGAGCAGTACTACTGCATGCCCCAGCACAACTAACACTAGGAGTCCTTCATTTTGCAGAGATACGGATAAATGGAGGATGCTGCAAAGAGCCAAAGGAAAGGTGGTGCAAAAAACAGACGTGTATGTGATGATTCCACCCAAACCTTTCCTGAGCGGACCCCCTCTTATTAGTACGGCTTTCCTACGACTCAAATCCACCGAAAAGAAATGTAGGGAAAACTTCGTCTTCACTAGACTCCGAGGGGAAATGAATCGTATTGTGCCTAAACATGAGATATCTGAAATACTCAATGCACACGATTAGTCCGCAAAAGCATTGTCATCAATCACCAGAACCACTTAGGGATAAATATGCCCTTACAATCTCCCCCTTTTTGTTGGATTGATGACAATATGGGATTTGCATATAGGAAATTAAATGAAACATAGGCAAACCCAACATCTATAAAATATCGACGGGCTCCCCCTAGATGTGTGCTCTCTAGAGAAATGCTTTGGACTGCACGGCACACATACTAGGATAACACTCCCCCTATATTTTATGGACGAGGCATATCTTGCAACAAAATAACTAACACTAAGCAAGGGGCAAGATAATAAATATGAGCATAAAGTAATGATAGCACAAGACAAACTAAGCGCACAAACTACTAAGCAAACTAGATAACATGATAAGACAATAAGATACGTTGAGGACATACATCTTACACCATATGATAGTCTCCTGGATCCAGACGAAACCAAACACAAACAAACAAGCAAAAGCAAACGAGGTTCAATAGGATGAAAGCAAAGAGTAAGACACAATGACACACAACTCGCAAATCCTACACTCTCTCCCCCTTTGGCATCGAGACACCAAGATGGTAGAGAGGACACCTACGACACAGGTGGTAGCTCAAGCTAAAGCGATCACTCATCACGCTCCTCATCGGTCTCAGCAGGGGGGGATGGTCTCCTCCTCAGATTCAGTCCACTGGTAGCCCTGCTTCGCCATCCATTTAGCCTCTAGGGTGATGTGCTTCTCAGACCCACTAGATACCTGCTCACCAAATGTCCTCAATATCCTCTGGTCGCGTCGGTGACTCTCCTTCTGAGAAACATGAGACCGGTACTGGCCCTTGCCCTGCATGCAGAAAAGAGCCTTCATCTTGTTCTTCAGCCTCTTAGCCCAAGAGGGCTCAGACGATGGATGCGAGTATCCATCAAAACTGTCCTCATCCACTTCCTCCTCCTCAATCTCATCCTCATCCACGTCCATCTTAGCAGCCTCTGCCTCAGCACCGGTAGTGGTGTTAGCCCACTTGTTCTTGATGTGCAGCTTGATAGGCTCATGGTGAATCCAGTCGGGGGCTTCAAACTCTTCATTGGGAAAGAGTTGCTCCCAAGTCTTGGAGATCAAGAGATGCGGGTAAGGTCCATAGATGGGCACCTTACGGTTGAGCATGGCAAACTGTAGCTCACACCACATGATATGTGAGACATCAAGTGGCTCCATCTTATGGAAACGCGCCTTCTCACAGATGAGCATCATGTCCACAAGAAGTAAGTGGGAATAAAGTAGAACTTGATGAGGTACCCCCTCTTGAACCGGAGTAGCGCAGCACAAGAAAATGTTTCTGTGGTGCCTACACCAACTAGAGAGGACGTTAATGATGATGATCATGAAACTTCGGGCCAAGTTGCTACTGAACTTTGGAGGTCCACGAGGACACGTTCTGCACCAGAGTGGTACGGCAACCCTGTCCTAGAAATCATGTTGTTAGACAACAATGAACCTTCGAACTATGAAGAAGCGATGGCGAACCCAGATTCCAACAAATGGCTTGAAGCCATGAAATCCGAGATAGGATCCATGTATGAGAACAAAGTATAGACTTTGGTGGAGTTGCCCGATGATCGGCATGCCATAAAGAATAAGTGGATCTTTAAGAAGAAGACTGACGCGGATGGTAACATGACCGTCTATAAGGCTCAACTTGTCGCTAAGGGTTATCGACAAGTTCAAGGAGTTGACTACGATGAGACCTTCTCACCCGTAGCGAAGCTGAAGTCCATCTGAATCATGTTAGCAATTGCCGCATTCTATGATTATGAGATATGGCAAATGGACGTCAAAACGGAATTCCTTAACGGTTTCCTTAAGGAAGAATTGTATATGATGCAAACGGAAGGTTTTGTCGATCCTAAGAATGCTGACAAGGTATGCAAGCTCTAGCACTCTATCTATGGGCTGGTGCAAGCATCTCGGAGTTGGAACATTCGCTTTGATGAAATGATCAAAGCGTTTGGGTTTATACAGACTTATGGAGAAGCCTGTATTTACAAGAAAGTGAGTGGGAGCTCTATAGCATTTCTCATATTATATGTGGATGACATACTATTGATGGGAAATGATATAGAACTTTTGGAAAGCATAAAGGCCTACTTGAATAAGTGTTTTTCAATGAATGACCTTGGAGAAGCTGCTTACATATTAGGCATCAAGATCAATAGACATAGATCGAGACGCCTCATTCGTCTTTCACAAAGCACATAGCTTGACAAGATATTGAAGAAGTTAAATATGGATCAGTCCAAGAAGGGGTTCTTGTCTGTATTGCAAGGTGTGAGATTGAGCACATCTCAATGCCCGACCTCGGCAGAAGATAGAGAAAAGATGAGTGTCATCCCCTATGCCTGAGCCATAGGCTCTATTATGTATGCCATGTTGTGTACCAGACCTGATGTGAACCTTGTCGTAAGTTTGGTAGGGAGGTACCAAAGTGATCCTGGAGTGGAACATTGGACAACGACCAAGAATATGATCCTAAAGTACCTGAAAAGGCTAAGGATATGTGTTCTCGTTTATGGAGGTGCCTATGAGCTCGTTGTAAAGGGTTACGTTGATGCTAGCTTTGACACAAATCTGGATGACTCCAAGTCAAAAACCATGTACGTGTATATTTTGAATGGTGGGGCAGTCAGCTGGTGCAGCTGCAAACAAAGCGTCATGGCGGGATCTACATGTGAAGCAGAGTATATAGCTGCCTCGGAGGCAGCACATGAAGCACTCTAGATGAAGGAGTTTATCACCGACCTAGGAGTGATTCCCAATGTGTCGGGCCCAATGACTCTCTTCTGTGACAACACTAGAGCTATTGCCCTTGCCAAGGAGCCTAGGTTTCATAAGAAGACTAGACACATCAAGCGTCGCTTCAACTCCATTTCGTGAATATAGTCAAGATGGAGACATAGATATTTGTAAAGTGCATACTGATCTGAATGTCGCAGATCCATTGACTAAAGCTCTTCCACGAGCAAAACATGATCAACACAAGAACTCTATGGGTGTTCGATTCATCACAATGTAACTAGATTATTGACTCTTGTGCAAGTAGGAGACTGTCGGAAATATGCCCTAGAGGCAATAATAAAATAGTTATTATTATATTTCCTTGTTCATGATAATTTTCTATTGTTCATGCTATAATTGTATTAGCCGGAAACTGTAATACATGTGTGAATACATAGACCACAACATGTCCCTAGTGAGCCTCTAGTTGACTACCTCGTTGATCAATAGATGGTTGTGGTTTCCTGACAATGGACATTGGATGTCGTTTATAACAGGATGACATCATTAGGAGAATGATGTGATAGACAAGACCCAATCCTAAGCATAGCACAAGATCGTGTAGTTCGTTTGCTAGAGCTTTTCTAATGTCAAGTGTCATTTCCTTAGAGCATGAGATTGTGCAACTCCCCGATACCATAGGAATTATTTGGGTGTATCAAATGTCACAACGTAATTGGGTGACTATAAAGGTGCACTACAGGTATCTCCGAAAGTGTCTGTTGGGTTGGCATGAATCAAGACTGCGATTTGTCACTCCGTATGACGGAGAGGTATCTCAGGGACCACTCGGTAATGCATCATCATAATGAGCTCAATGTGACTAAGGAGTTAGCCACGGGATCACGTGTTACGGAACGAGTAAAGAGACTTGCCGGTAATGAGATTGAACGAGGTATGGGGATGCCGATGATTGAATCTCGGAAATATAACATACTGGTAGACAAAGGGAATTGTATACGGGATTGATTGAATCCCCGACATCATGGTTCATCCGATGAGATCATCGTGGAACATGTGGGAGCCAATATGGGTATCCAGATCCCGCTCTTGGTTATTGGCTGCAGAGATGTCTCGGTCATGTCTGCATGATTCCCGAACCAGTAGGGTCTACACACTTAAGGTTCGGTGATGCTAGAGTTGTAATGGGAAATTGTTTGTGGTTACCGAAAGTTGATCAGAGTCCCAGATAAGATCCGAACGTCATGAGGAGTTCCAGAATGGCCCGGAGGTGATGATTTATATATGGGAAGTCCAGTTTCAGTCGCTGGAAAGTTTCGGGGGTATCAGTATTGTACCGTGACCACCGAAAGGTGTCCGGGGGTCCACCGAGTGGGGCACCTACCCCGGGGGACCAAATGGGCTGAATATGGGTGGGAACCAGCCCCTCTAGTGGTCTGGTGCGGCCCCAAGGGCCCAAGGCGCCTAGGGTTGGAAACCCTAGGGGGTGGGGGTGCCTCCCACCTGCTTGGGGGGCAAGTCTCCCCCTGGCCGCCCCCCATCTAGATGCATCTAGGGGACTGGCCCCCTCTTCCCTTCCCCCTATATATAGTGAGGGGGTGGGAGGGCAGCCGCACCCCTTCCCCTGGCGTAGCCCTTCCCCCCTCCAACACTTCCTCCTCCTCCGTAGTGCTTGGCAAAGCCCTGCCGGAGAACCACGAGCTCCACCACCACCACGCCGTTGTGTTGTCGGAGTAATCCATCAACTTCTCCTCCCCCCTTGCTGGATCAAGAAGGAAGATATGTCCCCGGGTTGTATGTGTGTTGAATGCAGAGGTGCCATCCGTTCGGCGCTTGGATCGGATCTTCCGCGATTTGAATCGCCGCGAGTATGACACCATCAATCGCGTTCATGTAACGCTTCCGCTTAGCGATCTTCAAGGGTATGAAGATGCACTCCCTCTCACTCATTGCTAGCATCTCCTAGATTGATCTTGGTGACACATAGGATTTTTTTGAATTATTACTATGTTACCCAACAGAGCTGGCACTAGGCATTGGATCAATATGTTAGTCCTAAAAAATAGTATAAAAAGATGCCAACAATATGTAGAAGTTGTAGATTATTGGCATGTAACAATCAAAAATTATAGATACGACAGAGACGTATCAGCATCCCCAACCTTAATTCCTACTCGTCCTCGAGTAGGTAAATGGTAAAAATAATAATTTTTGATGTGGAATGCTAACTAGCATAATCTTGATCATATAATCTAATCATGGATGAATATTAAGACACGAGTGATTCAAAGCAATATTCTATCATTTGACATTAAGACAATAATACTTCAAGCATACTAATAAAGCAATCATCTCTTTTCAAAATAACATGGCCAAAGAAAGTTATCCCTACAAAATCATATAGTCTGGCTATGCTCCATCTTCATCACACAAAGTATTTCATCATGCACAACCCCGATGAAAAGCCAAGCAATTGTTTCATACTTTTAATATTCTCAAGCTTTTTCAACTTTCATGCAATACATGAGTGTGAGCCATGGATATAGCACTATAGGTGGAATAGAATATGATGGTGAAGGTTGTGTGGAGAAGACAAAAAAGGAGAAAGTCTCACATCAACTAGGCAAATTAATGGGCTATGGAGATGCCCATGAATCGATATCGATGCAAGTGAGTAGGGATTGCCACGCAACGGAGCACTAGAGCTATAAGTGTATGAAAGCTCAAACTGAAACTAAGTGGGTGTGCATCCAACTTGCTTGCTCATGAAGACCTTGGGCATTAGAGGAAGCCCGTCATCGGAATATACAAGCCAAGTTCTATAATGAAAAATTCCCACTAGTATATGAAAGTGAAAACATATGAGACCCTCTCTATGAAGAACATGGTGCTACTTTGAAGCACAAGTGTGGTAAAAGGATAGTAGCATTGCCCCTTCTCTCTTTTTCTCTCGTTTTTTTTTATTTTTTCGGGCCCTCTCTTTTTATGGCCTCTTTTTTTATTTTTTTCGTCGGGAGTCTCATCCCGACTTGTGGGGGAATCATAGTCTCCGTCATCCTTTCCTCACCAGGACAATGCTCGAATAGTGTTGATCATCACACTTTTATTTACTTAGAACTCAATATTACAACTCGATATCTAGAACAATATGACTCTATATATATGAATGCCTCTGGCAGTGTACCAGGATGTGCAATGATCTAGCGTAGCAAAGATATAAAAAAATGGACAAGCCATGAAAATATCATGCTAGCTATCGTACGATCATGCAAAGCAATATGACAATGAACGCTCAAGTCATGTATATGATGATGATGGAAGTTGCATGGCAATATATCTCGGAATGGCTATGGAAATGCCATGATAGGTAGGTATGGTGGCTGTTTTGAGGAAGATATAAGGAGGCTTATGTGTGATAGAGTGTATCATATCACGGGGTTTGGATGCACCGGTCAAGTTTGCACCAACTCTCGAGGTGAGAAAGGGCAATGCACGGTACTGAAGAGGTTAGCAATGATGGAAGGGTGAGACTGCGTATAATCCATGGACTCAACATTAGTCATAAAGAACTCACATACTTATTGCAAAAGTATATTATCTATCAAAACAAAGTACTATGTGCATGCTCCTAGGGGGATAGATTGGTAGGAAAAGACCATTGCTCGTCCCCGACTACCACTCATAAGGAAGACAATCAAAAAATAAATCATGCTTCGACTTCATCACATAACGGTTCACCATACGTGCATGCTACAGGAATCACAAACCTTAACACAAGTATTTCTACCAATCCAAAATTACTCACTAGCGTCACTCTGATATCACCATCTTTATATCGCAAAAATATTGCAAGGAATCATACATATCATATTCAGTGATCTATAAGTTTTATGTAGGATTTTATGACTAACCATGTGAATGATCAATTCCTGTCAACTCTCTAAATAGATATAAGTGAAGCAAGAGAGTTTAGTTCTTTCTACAAAATTTATGCCCACGCTCTAACAAATATAAGTGAAGCAAAAGAGCATTCTAAAAATGGCGGTTTTCTATTTGTAGGGAAATAGGCAATCCAAACTTCAAATGATATAAGTGAAGCACATGAAGCATTCTATAAAGCCATACTCAAAAGATATAAGTGAAGTGCATAGAGAATTATATAAATCAACCAAGGTACCAGCATGGTGCGTTTATTGAAAAAAAAGCACACGACGCTCCAAGATTTACGCATATCATGTGAGGAATAAAAATATAGCTCCAAGTAAAATTCCCGATGATCGTTAGAAGAAAGAGGGGATGCCTTCTGGGGCATCCCCAAGCTTAGTTGCTTGGGAGTCCTTGAATATTACCTTGGGGTGCCTCAGGCATCCCCAATCTTGGCTCTTGCCACTCCTTATTCCTTCATCCATTGTGATCTTACCCAAAACTTGGAAACTTCAATCACACAAAACTTAACAAAACCCTCGTGAGATCCGTTAGTATAATAAAACAAATCACTACTTCAAGTACTATTGCAAACTCATTCATATTTTATTTTTGCATTGTAGCTACTGTATTATAACTTCTCTATGGCTTATACCACCGATAAAATCGATAGTTTCATCAAAACTAGCAAAACAATGCATCAAAAACAGAATCTGTCTTAAACAGGACAGTCTGTAGTAATCTAAACATCAACCGTACTTCTGTAACTCCAAAAATTCTGAAACATTAGGAACAAATAAAAAATTTGTATAGAAGTACTTTGCAATAAGTTTCAGAGGCGTTTGACTTTACAGTAAAAAAATGTAAAATCACGCACTACAGCTAAAGTTTCTGTTTTTGCACCTCACAAACCAAACAAGCAATCTAATCACCCTAAAGGAAAATCGCTGCACATTAATTTTATAATACAATGGAATTGTACAAGGGTATAATTATTTTTGTGAGAATATTCATGACAAATTCTACATTGTTTCCATGAGCATGAACACAAGTGTTCAAGGTCGACCCTCACTTCTCTAATGCATAACTTCCAATCGCTTCTCTTTTGTGAAAAAGTTTTAAAGTTCCCCTGTACACTTTTAGTTTTTAAACTTTATAAAAGAACTCAATAGAAAGAAATGACTCTCTAAAACTTCCAGGTTGTCTCCTTGGTAGCGCTTTCTTTAAAGCCATTAAGCTAGGCATAAAGTGCTTAAGTAATGAATCCACCCGGATCCCAAGGTATATCAAAGCCAATTTTAATTAACAATGATTTGGAATTTAGCAATGAGGAAAAAGCAACATATATTGTGCAATGATGAAGTCTAACTCTCTTTCTATGCATCGGCATATCATACAAGAACAATTCATGCACATCAAGTAAAGGCCAATGCATAGTATAAGCAATTTCTTGCAATTTTATCGTATTGGAAACACAGAGAGGCGGAGATGTAGTTCCTCTCTCATAATAATTGCAAGTAGGAGCAGCAAGCACATGCATATTATATTTATCAAAATAATCATGTGCAATAGTAAAATGCAATCCATCAATATAATCCTTAGTAAGAGCAAACTTCTCCGATATAGTGTAGTTCTGAGAATTCAAAAAGATAATAGGACTATCATGCGTGGGTGCAATAGCAACAATTTCATTCTTAACATAAGGAACTATAGCAACTTCATCTCCATAAGCATAATTCATATTGGCATCTTGGCCATAAACATAGCAAGAATCAAGTTCATCAAAAAGGGGTATTTCAAACGAATCAAAGGGATCATAGAAATCACCGTAGCATTCATCCTTCGGCAAGCACGATGGAAAATTAAACAATGTATGGGAAAAAGAGTTACTCTCGTTAGAAGGTGGGCACGGGTGATCAATCCGCTCTTCCTCCTTTTGTTCTTCGCTCTCCTCCTCATCTTTTTCATCTAATGAGCTCACAGTGTCATAATTTCCTCTTCCATATTTTCCTGCAAAATATTAGTCTCTTCTTGGACAGCGGAGACCTTCTCAATATTGGCATTGTATTTATAATCAAATAGCAACATTTAAGTATAGCAAGATTTCCAGATCTATAAATAGTATCATCATAATTTTCATACTCTTCAAACAAACATTTAATTTCACAAGCACCCTTAAAAGCAAAAAAAAACTTCTATTCGTTCCACATCATAGTAATCATATATACCATTAGCATAAGAAGCCAAGGTTTTATTATCATTAAATTTACATGAAAAGTGTAGGTGTGGAGCATTCATCCTAGAGCAACAAGTATAATCACATCTCAAGCATAAATTCTGAGCATACCAATGCAACATATCAATTTGATCCCATAAGAGTTTCCCTTTTTGAGTCAAGCGATAATCCCTAAAGTATTCACGTTGATCCAATGTTACTCCCATTATATAGTTGAATGGGGCTTTCTCAGGATTATCAAAGTAGTGCATTATATCTTTCACATAATGAGCATCGAGGGTTTTAGGAGGTTCCCCATCTCCATGAGTAGCAAGTAAACCTAATTTTTTGGTATTTCGTGTTCCATATCCATAACTAAAGATAGAGAACAACTTTGAATAGCAAATAAAAACTACTTAGTGATAAAGCAAACGAGCACACACGGGAATATTCACCCCACGCTATTGCTCCCCGGCAACGGTGCCAGAAAAAGGTCTTGATAACCCACAAGTATAGGGGATCAGTTGTTGCCTCTTTCGAGAAGTAAGAGTGCCGAACCCAACGAGGAGCTAAAGGTAGAACAAATATTCCCTCAAGTTCTATCAACCACCGATACAACTCACGCACGATTTACATTCGCTTTACCTAGAACAAGTATGAAGCTAGAAGTACTTTGTAGGTGTTGTAGGATAGGTTTGCAAGATAATAAAGAGCACGTAAATAAAAACTAGGGGCTGTTTAGATAAAGACACAACTAAGTTAGTTTTAGTAGAGAGCTTTTTGTCACGAGAAAGTTATTCGTCCCTAGGCAATTGATAACTAGACCGGTAATCATTATTGCAATTTTATATGAGGGAGAGGCATAAGCTAACATACTTTCTCTTCTTGGATCATATGCACTTATGATTGGAACTCTAGCAAGCATCTGCCACTACTAAAGATCATTAAGGTAAAACCCAACCATACCATTAAAGTATCAAGTCCTCTTTATTCCCATACGCCATGACCCACTTATCTGTGTTTGTGTTTCTATCACTCATGCAATGCAGACAATAAGAAAACCATGAACATATTGCAAACCCTACAACAGGGATCCCTCACGCGTGCACGACACGGAAATTACCATAGGATAGCACCAATAATAACTCAAATCAATCACGATCATCAATTAACCCATAGGACAAAACGGATCTACTCAAACATCATAGGATAGCCATACATCATTGGGAAATAATATATAGCATTGATCACCATGTTCAAGTAGAGATTACAGCGGGGAGAAGGGGTGTTACACCGCTGCCTAGAGGGGGGAGAGAGTTGGTGATGACGGTGGCGAAGTTGTTGGTGTAGATTGCGGTCACGATGATGGCCCCGGCGGTGTGCCGGCACCACCAGGAGAGAGGGGCAGAGACCCCCCCCCCTTCTTCTTCTTCTTCTTCTTCTTCTTCTTCTTCCTTGACCTTTCCCCTAGATGGGAGAAGGGTTTCCCCTCTGGTCGTTGGCTTCCATCGTGGCAGAGGGGTGGGAGCCCCTCCGAGATTGGATCTCTCTCTCTTTTTCCTTCTGTTTTTGCGCTCCCAGATTCTGGCCTTTCACTATTTCTTAAATTCCTGGAGATCCGTAACTCCGATTGGGCTATAATTTTAACACGATTTTATCTGGATATTAGCTTTCTTGCGCCAGAAGAAGGGAACCAACCGCCTTACGGAGTAGCCACAAGGACCAGGGGTGTGCCCTACCCCCTGGGGCGCGCCCTCCGTCCTTGTGGGCCCCTCGGGCATCGTCTCGCGTTGATTCTTTTTTCCAACAATCACATATATTCCAAAAAAATCTCCGTAAGTTTTTATCCCATCTGGACTCCGTTTGATATAGATTTTCTGCAAAACAAAAAACATGCAACAAATAGGAACTGGCACTGGGCACTGGATCAATATGTTAGTCCCAAAAAATAGTATAAAAAGTTGCCAATAGTGTGTAAAAGTTGTAGAATATTGGCATGAAACACTCAAAAATTATAGATACGACGGAGACGTATCACCCCCCCCCCAATCCAAGACTCCCTCAGGTGTGTATAGGGATTGCCTAGACAAAGGTGGGAGTATGGTGGGTGTTAAGGCTTGCACGGCAGCACAGCCGGCCACGAAAGGCGAGGGCTGGTGATTCCACTAGTGCTGGTCTAGGCAGCAGGAACAAGTAGATTAGAGATTGAAGAAGCATGACGGATGTTGGATTGACATCCAACGGTCTCTGCCACTAGAAACGTTTGTTGACTAAGTTGGCAAAGTCTTGCGTACACGTCCACTCAGTAGGCCCACAAGTGAGTCTCCACTCTATGGCAAACAACATACAACCCATTTGCTAATCCTTCAGAAATTTATTACTGTCCATATTATTTTTGTTAGCATTACAGGCCATATTTCGGCTGGGGTTAAAAATTTCAATGAAATTTTGCATATTTCGGTGGGTCCGAACTATTTTTAATTCTGAAATTTTGAGTCAGATTCAGACTAATTTCGAAAATAAATTTATATTAATTTAAAATCCTATGGAAATTATCACGCAATAAGTTTCAATGGAATTTAAGATCTTAGAATCCATTAAAAACAAAATTTGAAACTAATTTCCATTTTTCTGTATTTTTAAAATTTTAAAGCCCATTTTGTATTATTTATAGACCATCTTCTGGGCAAGCCAAATGCACCCCTCCTTGTCTTGAAAGATTTGCAGCCTATTAGGTCGGACAAAAGCAAGTCGGTGTCGGTCAGATAGTATTAAGAAAATAAAGCTAGGCTAGACATTTTCACAAAGAAAAAAATAGTTGGGTTGGTCGTGTGGTAAACATAAAATAAAAAACTAGGTTTGATGGGTCCCAACCTAGTCAATACCCTCCTCCAGAAAACAAAAAAAACTACGCGAGCTGTTGGGTCCCTGGTGTCAACCGCTTCTAGTGAAATTCTCTTGTTTATTGACTATGTTGACAATAGCGTGGGATCTAGATGTTTGGAAACCATTAGGAGGAAGCATTGTTTTTGCTTGTAATAAGGACTCACTTGCTTGCGGACGGCGATGACCCTGGTAGGTCCCTACTATCATCCTCTCCATGTACATTCATCTCCTGATTCGTCTTATTTGTTGACCATATTGATAACGCCAGACAGCGGCGCCACGACAAGCACAATAAGGCAGAGGACGACGGAGCAGGCCTCGCGGGCGATACAGATGGTCTGATACAACGCCCACTGCTCATCCAGGAAGCCAGGATCATCAGGCCCCATGGCTCACACGGTATTGTTGTTTGCATGCTCACCGGCGATTTGTCCCTTCGTGAGCCAGTGCTCGTTGAGGAGATGGAGGTTGTAACATTGGTCCTCATGCGCTTGCCAGAACGCTGACACCAGTAGCATTGGTTGCTCTTCCGCCACTACGGCATCGAAGCGGCCACACCTGCTCATACGACGGGTCTGCTAGTCGGTAGTAATGACGTCCAGCTCCTGCTTCTGCTCCATCGAGAGGCTCCCTACATTGCTCCACAACTCGCGGTCATGTCGGTGGGCAATGTGAATGCGGGCGCCGCAGTGGGTTTCTCGGCCGTCGGGCTTGTTAAACGGTGGAAGGCAGATGGACAAGCAACCGGTTTAATGCGTAAAGAGTTGTCCCAGGCAATTGGGTAAAGTCTCTCTGGCATTGAACGACGCAGAGACCGGCACGCGACATGTTACCTAGGAAGCGCTTCAGGCGAGTGTCGGTGGAGAGGGGCATGCGATAGTGCTACTGGCCCCAAGGTTTGGAAACAAGTGGTCCCGAAGGAGCTGATCTGGGTGGCCAGAGGAAGAAGACATGATTAGGACGCAAGACATGTGGTGTGTAGCAGCTAAAAAAGAATAAGAACAGGCATTTGAGCCCAAGCAGGCGACAACAAGATTTGTGTTGTCCACCACTCCACCTGGAAGAGCACCTCAGAACTTACTAATGCAACGAGAATGCACTTATATTCGAGCAGAACGCGTAACCATCTATCAGAGTTATAATTGAATGAGGAGTATACAATTATACTGTACAACACATGTAGGATCCCGTTTCAAAAAAACTACACATGTAGGACATTTTGAGTGGGTCCATCACGTGAGCATCAGTCATTGGACGGTCATGTGAGTGCCTCTCTCTCTCAGTAAATATGGGTTCTCTTGTATTGGGCTTCAATAAATGGGCGGACCATGTTTTGTACTCTTCTGTCGTAAGAGTGTATGCACTAGCGCTTCCTCTAATTTATAGCTGCTCATTGAATGACAAAAAAGATATTTTTATAGAAGGTAACTGATAAGCAAACATGTTCATGCGTGCTTACAAGAAATATTTTAAAACATAGGTTGTTGATATGTCTCGAACATGTCTATAATCTATGAAGTATTTATGCCATGTTTACAACAATTTTATATGGTTTTGATGCACTTTTATATGATTTGAATGAAACTAACCCGGACTGATGCTGTTTTTAGCAGAGCTACAATGGTGTTATTTTTGTGTAGAAATAAAAATTCTCGAATTGGGATGGAAATTTACAATGATTTTTTATAGGCAAGAAGAAACCCCTGAAGCCTGGGAGGTTGACCAGATGAACTCCAGGGGAGCGACGAGCTCATGGGGCATGCCTCCCCCCAGGGAGCGTGGGCTGAGCTCGTCAGTCCCTTATGGGCCTCCCCTAACGTGAAACCAACCCCCAAAAAACACATAAATATAGGACACCCCAAAAAAACCTAGAACTCCCATGCCGCCATCGCAAGCCTCTGTTCCGAAGTGATCACATTCGGAGCCATTTTCCTGCACCTCGCCGGAGGGGGAAATCATCACTGGATGCCATATTCATCATACTAGCAGTCTTCATGTACCACGAGGGTATGTACAAGTAGCTATGTGTTTAATCTCTCTCTCTCTCTCTCTCTCTCTCTCTCTCTCTCGTGTTCTTAATTTGGCATCATCTTCATGTACCACGAGCTTTGTTAATATAGTTGGATCATATGGTGTTTTCCTTCTCTATCTTGTTGTGATGAATTGAGTCTTGCTCTTTGAGCTTTCGTTATGTTGGATTTTAGATCACTTGATGTATGTCTTGTATGTGGATACTCGTGGTGACAATGGGGTATTCTATTGTGTCACTTGATATATGTTTTGGTAATACACTTGTGGATTTCCATGGTGACATTGGGGTAATGTAAGCACATAGGTTGATACACGCTTTTGTCCTACTTTCTCTGATAGAAACTTTGGAGTGGTTTTTTGCCGCACGTGAGGGATTGTTATATGATTCAATAATGTTAGCACTATTGAGAGATTGCACTATATGAACCCTAGGCCTTGCTTCCAAGCATTGCAATACCGTTTGTACTCACTTTTACTACTTGCTACCTTGTTATTTTTATTATTTCATATTACAAAAAACGATATCTACTATCCATACTGCACTTGTATCACCATCACTTCGCCGAACTAGTGCACCTACACAACTAACCATTGTATTGGGTGTGTTGGGGACACAAGAGATTTCTTGTATTTGATTGCAGGGTTGTTGGAGAGAGACCATCTTCATCCTATGCCTCCCGCGGATTGATAAACCTTAGGTCACCCACTTGAGGGAAATTTGTTGTTTTCTACAAAACTCTGCACTTGGAGGCCCAACAACGCCTACAAGAATAAAATTTGCACAGTAGACATCAAGCTCTTTTCTGGCGCTGTTGCCAGGGAGATGAGTTCTTGAAGGTGTATCCTTAGATCTTACAATTGCATGTTTTAGTTTCTTGTTTTATCACTAGTTTTGTTTATAAAAGAAAACTACAAAAAAATGGAATTGAAGTTGCATCAAATGCTATACCTTTATAATGTCTTTCTTGAAAAAGATGGAACGGAAAATTATGCCAAATTGTTAGAAGAAGAATTTAATAAAATGTTTGGCATAAAATATTTGAATGATAAGCATAATTGAAATGTTGTTAGTATGTTTTCTATAAATATCCATGATTCTAATGGTATGCAAAGCCATAAGCTTTGGGGATACTATGTTTGGCGAAGTTGATATTTTTAGTCCCCCAAGTTTTGATGAGCAAATTTATTATGATGATAGCATGCCTCCTATTTATGATGATTACAATGATTAAAGTGGGTTTAGAAGAGTGTCAACTCAAGGAAGTACTGATCCCACTATTTTGGAGGTTGTTGAATCTTATTGTAATAATTATGAAAGTCGATTTATAGAGGTCATGACTTTATTTAATGATGAATCCAATATTTTGGGAGAGATTTCAATTGATTACAACAAAAAAGTTGCTATTTATGATGAGTATGGTGATGACATGTATGCTATAAATAATAATGATAACCATGAAACTTGTTGTCATAATTCTAATATTCAATTTGGTTATGTCAATCAAGTATCTCATGATAGTTATTTTGTTGAGTTTGCTCTTGATACATCTCCAACGTATCTATAATTTTTGATTGTTCCATGCTATTATATTATCTGTTTTGGATGTTAATGGGTTTTATTCTACACTTTTATATCATTTTTGGGACTAACCTACTAACCGGAGGCCCGGCCCAAATTGTTGTTTTTTGCCTATTTTAGAGTTTCACCGAAAAGGAATATCAAACGGAGTCCAAATCGTTCGGGAACATGATTTTCTCAACGAACGTGATCCAGGAGACTTGGAGTGGGTGTCAAGAAACAATCGAGGAGGCCACGAGGCAGGGGGGCGCGCCCTCCACCCTCGTGGGCCCCTTGTTGCTCCACCGACATACTTCTTCCTCCTATATATATCCACATACCCCCCAAACATCCAGGAGCACCACGAAAACCTAATTCCACCTCCGCAACCTTCTGTACCCGAGAGATCCCATCTTGGGGCCTTTTTCGAAGCTCCGCCAGAGGGGGGCATTGATCACGGAGGGCCTCTACATCAACTCCATGGCCTCTCCGGTGATGTGTGAGTAGTTTACTTCAGACCTTCGGGTCCATAGTTATTAGCTAGATGGCTTCTTCTCTCTCTTTGGATCTCAATACAAAGTTCTCCTCGATCTTCTTAGAGATCTATTCGATGTAATCTTCTTTTGCGGTGTGTTTGTCGAGAGCCGATGAATTGTGGGTTTATGATCAAGTTTATCTATGAACAATATTTGAATCTTCTCTGAATTCTTTTATGTATGATTGGTTTATCTTTGCAAGTCTCTTCGAATTATCAGTTTGGTTTGGCCTACTAGATTGATCTTTCTTGCAATGGGAGAAGTGCCTAGCTTTGGGTTCAATCTTGCGGTGTCCTTTCCCAGTGACAGCAGGGGCAACAAGGCACGTATTGTATTGTTGCCATCGAGGATAAAAAGATGGGGTTTATGTCATATTGCATGAGTTTATCCCTCTACATCATGTCATCTCACTTAAAGCATTACTCTGTTCTTATGAACTTAATACTCTAGATGCATGCTGGATAGCGGTCAATGTGTGGAGTAATAGTAGTAGATGCAGAATCTTTTCGGTCTACTTGTCACGGACGTGATGCCTATATACATGAACATACCTAGATATTCTCACAACTATGCTCAATTCTATCAATTGCTCGACAGTAATTCGTTTACCCACCGTAATACTTATGCTCTTGAGAGAAGCCACTAGTGAAACTTATGGCCCCAGGTCTATCTTCCATCATATTAATCTTCCAACACTTAGCTATTTCTATTGCCATTTATTTTACTTTGCATCTTTATTTCTCTTTATCATAAAAATACCAAAAATATTATCTTATCATATCTATTAGATCTCACTCTCATAAGTGACCGTGAAGGGATTGACAACCCCTTTATCGCGTTGGTTGCGAGGTTCTTATTTGTTTGTGTGGGTGCGTGGGACTCGAGCGTGATCTCCTACTGGATTGATACCTTGGTTCTCAAAAACTGGGGGAAATACTTGCACTACTTTACTGCATCACCCTTTCCTCTTCAAGGGAAAACCAACGCAGTGCTCAAGAGGTAGCAAGAAGGATTTCTAGTGCTGTTGACGGGGAGATTCGCGCCAAGTCAAGTCAAGATTTGACTCCTGACAACGAGCCATTTCTGGCGCTGTTGTCGGGGAGTCTACGCACAAGTCAAGACATACCAAGTACCCATCACAAACTCTTATCCCTTGCATTACATTATTTGCCATTTGCCTCTCATTTTCCTCTCCCCCACTTCACCCTTGCCGTTTTATTCGCCCTCTCCTTTTCTGTTGCCTCTTTTTCGCTCGCTTCTTGTTTGCTCGTGTGTTGGATTGCTTGCTTGTCACAGTGCCTCAAGACAATACTAAATTGTGTGACTTTACAATACCAACAACAATGCTTTTCTTAGCACTCTGATTGCTCCTCTTACCGATGCTGAATCTTGTGAAATTAATGCTACTTTGTTGAATCTTATCATGAAAGATCAATTCGTCGGCCTTCCTAGTGAAGATGCCGCTACCCATCTAAATATCTTTGTTGATTTGTGTGATTGCAAAATAAGAAAGATGTGGACAATGATATTGTTAAATTGAAGCTATTTCCTTTTTCCCTTAGAGATCGTGCTAAAGCTTGGTTTTCGTCTTTGCCTAAAAATAGTATTGATTCATGTAATAAGTGCAAAGATGCTTTTATCTCTAAGTATTTTCCTCCCGCTAAGATCATCTCTCTTAGAAACAATATTATGAATTTTAAGCAACTTGATCATGAACATGTTGCACAAGCTTGGGAGAGGATGAAATTAATGATACGTAATTGCCCTACACATGGTTTGAATCTTTGGATGATTATACAAAAAAATTATGATGGATTGAATTTTGCTTCTAGAAATCTTTTAGATTCGGCTGCGGGAGGCACTTTTATGGAAATCACTTTAGGAGAAGCTACTAAACTCCTAGGTAATATTATGGTTAATTATTCTCAATGGCACACCGAAAGATCTACTAATAAAAAAGTGCATGTGATAGAAGAAATTAATGTTTTGAGTGGAAAGATGGATGAACTTATGAAATTGTTTGCTAATAAGAGTGCTCCTACTGATCCTAATGATATGCCTCTGTCTACTTTGATTGAGAATAATAATGAATCTATGGATGTGAATTTTGTTGGTAGGAACAATTTTGGTAACAACGCGTATAGAGGTAATTTTAATTCTAGGCCGTTTCCTAGTAATTCCTCTAATAATTATGGTAATTCCTACAACAATTCTTATGGAAATTTTAACAAGATGCCCTCTGAATTTGAGACTAGTGTTAAGGAGTTTATGAATTCGCAAAAGAATTTCAATGCTTTGCTTGAAGAAAAATTGCTTAAGGTCGATGAATCGGCTAGGAACGTTGATAGAATTTCTCTTGATGTTGATTCTTTGAAACTTAGATCTATCCCACCTAAGCATTATATTAATGAGTCTCTCAAAGCCATGAGAAGTTCCATTGATGAGTGCAAAGAAAGAACCGCTAGGATGCGTGCTAAGAAAGATTGCTTTGTGAAAGCGTGTTCTTCTAGTTTCTATGAAAATAAAGATGAAGATCTAAAAGTTATTGATGTGTATCCTATTAAATCTTTGTTTTGAAATATGAATCTTGATAATGATGGGACTGAAGATGAGCCACCTTTGCCTAGAAGGCGTTCCAAAAATTTGGAGTTTTTAGATCTTGATGCAAAAATTGGTAAAAGTGGGATTGAAGAGATCAAAACTTTAGATATCAATGAACCCACTATTTTGGATTTCAATGAATTTAATTATGATAATTTCTCTTTGATAGATTGTATTTCCTTATTGCAATCCGTGCTAAATTCTCCTCATGCTTATAGTCAAAATAAAGCTTTTACTAAACATATCGTTGATGCTTTGATGCAATCTTATGAAGAAAAACTTGAGTTGGGAGTTTCTATCCCTAGAAAACTTTATGATGAGTGGGAACCTACTATTAAAATTAACATTAAAGATCATGAATGCTATGATTTGTGTGATTTGGGTGCTAGTGTTTCCACGATTCCGAAAACTTTATGTGATTTGCTAGGATTCCGTGAATTTGATAATTGTTCTTTAAACTTGAACCTTGCGGATTCCACTATTAAGAAACCTATGGGAAGTATTAATGATGTTCTTATTGTTTCAAATAGGAACTATGTACTCGTATATTTCATTGTTCTTGACATAGATTGCAATCCTTCATGTCCTATTATTCTTGGTAGACCTTTCCTTAGAACGATTGGTGCAATTATTAATATGAAGGAAGGGAATATTAGATTCCAATTTCCGTTAAGGAAGAGCATGGAAAACTTTCCTAGAAAGAAAATTAAATTACCATATGAATCTATTATCAGAGCCACTTATGGATTGCAAACCAAAAAATGGCAATACCTAGATCTATCCTTGCTTTTATGCCTAGCTAGGGGCGTTAAACGATAGAGCTTGTTGGGAGGCAACCCAATTTTATTTTTATTCCTTGGTTTTTGCTCCTTTTTAGTAATAAATAATTATCTAGACTTTGTTTTGGTTGTGTTTTTTGTGTTTAATTAGTGTTTGTTCCAAGTAGAACCGTTGGGAAGACTTGGGGAAAGTCTTTTTGATCTTGCTGTAAAAAACAGAAACTTTCGCGCTCACGAGAATTGCTGCCATTTTTATTTGGAAAGTGCTATTTGGTTAATTATTTTTGAAGATGATTAATAGATAAATTCCTCACGTCCAGAAATTGATTTTATAATTTTCGGGGTTCCATAAGTTTGCGTTAGTTACAGATTACTACAGATTGTTCTGTTTTTGATATATTCTGTTTTTCATGTGTTGTTTGCTTATTTTGATGAATCTATGGCTAGTAAAAGAGTTTATAAACCATAGAGAAGTTGGAATACAGTAGTTTAACACCAATATAAATAAAAAATGAGTTCATTATAGTACCTTGAAGTGGTGTTTTGTTTTCTTTCGCTAACAGAGCTCACGAGATTTTCTATTTAAGTTTTGTGTCGTGAAGTTTTCAAGTTTTGGGTAAAGATTTGATGGATTATGGAACAAGGAGTGGCAAGAGCCTAATCTTGGGGATACCCATGGCACCCCAAGGTAAAATATAAGGACACCATAAAGGCTAAGCTTGGGGATGTGAAAGTGCAACTATCCCTAGGCGGTTTTGGTAATTCCTAACAACATATAGCTCATTGAGCTAATGCTATTCCAAGATTAATATTTCAGGAAAAGCTCAATGAATGGCATGGCATGGATGAGGAAAGTGGACCCCTCAAAATATTAAGGACAAAAATATTGGCTCAATCTCAAAGCTCAAGACTCTACATTTTATATTTTAGTGATCCAAGATCACATTGAGTCTATAGGAAAAGACGATACTATCAAGGAGGGATGAGGTGTTGTTTAATGAGGTTCCTGCTTCATAGTGCTTAGTGATATGCTCCAAAACCCTCAACTACCTTCCCACATCCACATATGACCTAAACCAAAAGTCAAACTCGGCCCTACCGATTCTTTCTATCCGGCGCCACCGAGTTTCAAATGACATAGCCTCTGCCACAAACCCTAGGCAAATCGGTCTCACCGATAGGGATTTCGGTCACACCGAGATTGGGTTATAATCTTTCTGTTTCCCTTCGTAACGTTTCGGTCCTACCGAGATGAGCGATCGGTCCCACCGAGATATTCCATTCCTACCATATGAATCTTGATCTCTAGCCTTCCCCAAGTTGCTTTCCACTCAAACCTTCTTTCCACCAAATCCATATCTTGTGAGAGAGAGTTGAGTGTTGGGGAGACTACCATTTGAAGCACAAGAGCAAGGAGTTCATCATCAACACACCATTTGTTAATTCTTGGAGAGTGGTGTCTCCTAGATTGGCTAGGTGTCACTTGGGAGCCTCCGACAAAGATTGTGGAGTCGAACCAAGGAGTTTGTAAGGGCAAGGAGATCGCCTACTTCGTGAAGATCTACCGCTAGTGAGGCAAGTCCTTCGTGGGCGATGGCCATGATGGGATAGACAAGGTTGCTTCTTCATGGACCCTTCGTGGGTGGAGCCCTCCATGGACTCGCGCAACCGTTACCATCCGTGGGTTGAAGTCTCCATCAACGTGGATGTACGATAGCACCACCTATCGGAACTACGAAAAAAAAATCCGTGTCTCCAATTGCATTTGAATTCTCCAAACCCTTCCCTTTACATTGTTGCAAGTTGCATGCTTTACTTTCCACTACTCATAGACTCTTTGCATGCTTGCTTGAATTGTGTTAAGATTCCTTGACTTGTGCTAAGATAGCTAAAATCTGCCAAAGACTAAAATTGGGAAAAGGATAGATTTTTATTTGGTCAAGTAGTCTAATCACCCCCCCCCCCTCTAGACATACTTTCGATCCTACAGGATGCCCCGGAAGGCATCCCCTCTTTCGTCTTTGTTCATCGGTAACTTTACTTGGAGCTATATTTTTATTCACCACATGATATGTGTTTTGCTTGGAGCGCCTTGTATGATTTGATTCTTTGATTTTTAGTTTACCACAATCATCCTTGCCGTACACACCTTTTGAGAGAGACACACATGAATTGGAATTTATTAGAATACTCTATGTGCTTCACTTATATCTTTTGAGCTATATAGTTTTTGCTCTAGTGCTTCACTTATATCTTTTAGAGCACGGCAGTGGTTTTATTTTATAGAAATAATTGATCTCTCATGATTCACTTATATTATTTTGAGAGTCCTTTAGAACAACATGGCAATTTGCTTTTAGACATAATAGAAACTTTCATATAAGTGCATTGAATACTAAGAGAAGTTTGATACTTGATGATTGTTTTGAGATATGGAGATAGTGATATTTAAGTTGTGCTAGTTGTGAATTTGAGAAATACTTGTGTTGAAGTTTGCAAGTCCCGTAGCATGCATGTATGGTAAATGTTGTGTAAAAAATTTGAAACATGAGGTGTTATTTGATTGTCTTCCTTATGAGTGGCGGTCGAGGACGAGCGATGGTCTTTTCCTACCAATCTATCCCCCTAGGAGCATGCACGTAATACTTGATTTTTGATGACTTGTAGATTTTTGCAATAAGTATGTGAGTTCTTTATGACTAATGTTGAGTCCATGGATTATACGCACTCTCACCCTTCCATCATTGCTAGCCTCTTCGGTACCGTGCATTGCCCTTTCTCACCTTGAGAGTTGGTGCAAACTTCGCTAATGCATCCAAATCCCGTGATATGATACGCTCAATCACACATAAACCTCCTTATATCTTCCTCAAAACAGCCACCATACCTACCTATTATGGCATTTCCATAGCCATTCTGAGATATATTGCCATGCAACTTCCCACCATTCCGTTTATTATGACACGCATCATCATTGTCATATTGCCTTGCTTGATCATGTAGTTGACATCGTATTTGTGGCAAAGCCAACATTCAAAATTTTTTCATACATGTCACTCATGAGTAATTGTGCATCCTGGTACACCGCCGGAGGCATTCATATAGAGTCATATCTTGTTCTAGTATCGAGTTGTAATCATTGAGTTGTAAATAAATAGAAGTGTGATGATCATAATTAATAGAGCATTGTCCCAAATAAAAAAAGAGAAAGGCCAAAAAATAAAAAATAAAGGCCCCAAAAAAGAGAATAAAAAGGGGCAATGCTACTATCCTTTTTCCACACTTGTGCTTCAAAGTAGCACCATGATCTTTATGATAGAGAGTCTCTTGTTTTGTCATTTTCATATACCAGTGGGAACTTTTCATTATAGAACTTGGCTTCTATATTCCAACAATGGGCCTCCTCAAGTTCCCTAGGTCTTCGTGAGCAAGCAAGTTGGATGCACACCCACTTAGTTTCTTTTGTTGAGCTTTCATACATTTATAGCTCTAGTGCATCCGTTGCATGGCAATCCCTACTCCTTGCATTGACATCAATTGATGGGCATCTCCCTAGCCCATTGATTAGCCGCGTCGATGTGAACTTTCTCCTTTTTTGTCTTCGCCACATAACCCCCTTCATTATATTCTATTCTACCCATAGTGCTATATCCATGGCTCACGCTCATGTATTGCGTGAAAGTTGAAAAAAGTTTGAGATTACTAAAGTGTGAAACAATTTCTTGGCTTGTCAATGGGGTTGTGCATGATGAGAGCATTCTTGTGTGACGAAAATGGAGCATGACCAAACTATATGATTTTGTAGGGATGAACTTTCTTTGGCCATGTTATTTTGAGAAGACATGATTGCTTAGTTAGTATGCTTGAAGTATTATTATTTTTATGTCAATATTAAACTTTTATCTAGAATCTTTCGGATCTGAGCATTCATGCCACAATAAAGAAAATTACATTGAGAAATATGTTAGGAAGCATTCCACATCAAAAATTCTGTTTTCACCATTTACCTACTCGAGGACGAGCATGAATTAAGCTTGGGGATGCTTGATACGTCTCCAATGTATCTATAATTTTTTTATTGTTCCATGCTATTATATTGTCTGTTTTGGATGTTAATGGGCTTTATTTTACACTTTTATATAATATTTTGGGACTAACCTACTAATCGGAGGCCCAGCCCAAATTGCAGTTTTTTTCCCTATTTTAGAGTTTCACCGAAAAGGAATATCAAACGGAGTCCAAACGGAATGAAACCTTCGGGAACGTGATTTTCTCAACAAACGTGATCCAGGAGACTTGGAGTGGGCGTCAAGAAACAATCGAGGAGGCCACGAGGCAGGGGGCGTGCCTACCCCCCTGGGCACGCCCTCCACCCTCGTGGGCCCCTCGTTGCTCCACCGATGTACTTCTTCCTCCTATATATATCCACGTACCCCCCAAACATCCAGGAGCACCACGAAAACCTAATTCCACCTCCACAACCTTCTGTACCCGAGATATCCCATCTTGGGGCCTTTTCCGGAGCTCCGCCGGAGGGGGCATTGATCACGGAGGGCCTATACATCAACTCCATGGCCTCTTCGGTGATGTGTGAGTAGTTTACTTCAGATCTTCGGGTCCATAGTTATTAGCTAGATGGATTTTCTCTCTCTTCGGATCTCAATACAAAGTTCTCGTCGATCTTCTTGGAGATCTATTCGATGTAATATTCTTTTGCGGTGTGTTTGTCGAGATCCGATGGATTGTGGGTTTATGATCAAGATTATCTATGAACAATATTTGAATCTTCTCTGAATTCTTTTATGTATGATTGGTTTATCTTTGCAAGTCTCTTCGAATTATCAGTTTGGTTTGGCCTACTAGATTGATCTTTCTTGCAATGGGAGAAGTGCTTAGCTTTGGGTTCAATCTTGCGGTGTCCTTTCCCAGTGACAGCAGGGGAGCAAGGCACGTATTGTATTGTTTCCATCGAGGATAAAAAGATGGGGTTTATGTCATATTGCATGAGTTTATCCCTCTACATCATGTCATCTCACTTAAAGCATTACTCCGTTCTTATGAACTTAATACTCTAGATGCATGCTGGATAGCGGTCGATGTGTGGAGTAATAGTAGTAGATGCAGAATCGTTTCGGTCTACTTGTCACGGATGTGATGCCTATATACATGATCATACCTATACATTCTCATAACTATGCTCAATTCTATCAATTGCTCGACAGTAATTCGTTTACCCACCGTAATACTTATGCTCTTGAGAGAAGCCACTAGTGAAACCTATGGCCACCGGGTCTATCTTCCATCATATTAATCTTCCAACACTTAGATATTTCTATTGCCGTTTATTTTACTTTGCATCTTTATTTCTCTTTATCATAAAAATACCAAAAATATTATCTTATCATATCTATCAGATCTCACTCTCGTAAGTGATCATGAAGGGATTGACAACCCCTTTATCGCGTTGGTTGCGAGGTTCTTATTTGTTTGTGTAGGTGCGTGGGACTCGAGCGTGATATCCTACTGGATTGATACCTTGGTTCTCAAAAACTAAGGGAAATACTTACGCTACTTTACTGCATCACCCTTTCATCTTCAAGGGAAAACCAATGTAGTGCTCAAGAGGTAGCAGCTCCCACTATTCTTGATGAGAAGCTTATGTGGAGAGTAATAAAAAATTGCATGTGGATCATGAAACGAATGCTTTATGTGATAGATATATCATTGAATTTATTCATGATGCTATTGAAAATTACTATGAGAGAGGAACATGTGTTTTTACTTATGTCAATTATATCAAGTTTCCTCTCTATGTGTTCAATGTTTTGAGGTCATGCTTGTTTTGCCTTCCTATGCTAGTTTATTCTTGGTCCCATAAATTATTTGCTCACAAAATCCCTATGCATAGGAAGTGGGTTAGGCTTAAATGTTCTAGTCACATGCTTCATGTTGCTCCAGTTATGTTTCAATTCTTTACTTTTATGTGTGTCGTGGTATTTCTCACGGGGTGCTTGCGAGTCGACAGATGCCACAAGGGCTTAGTGTGTGGGTAGGACTGCTGCTGATAGGACCGGGAGCGGGTATGCGAGTAGCACGCGGTGGTTTACCCAGGTTCGGGGCTCTCCGGAGAGATAACACCCCTACTCCTGCATGTCTGAGTATATCTGGTATATCTGGTACAGAGTCGCTCCTAGAGCTGTGTCTGAGATCAGTGCCAAGTGCGTCTGATCTTGTATATATGCGTATGAGCATAGGTGTGTGTGGCCGCATGTGCCTGAGCATGCATGCGTGAGTGTGTGTGAGAGTGAGTCTCCACTCCCTGGATGGGTCGATCTCATATATATATAGTGGGAGTTGGCTTAGGATGCAAGCCATGTAGGTATGGTAGCTAGCTAGCTAGTGGCATGGGTAGTGGCTTTGGATGTAAGCTACCTTGGGTAGCTTACATGCCAAGCCAGGTAGGCATGGCACATGTCATGCATGTCCCCTGGGGTACTTTATAAATCAGTACCCAGGGGACACGGTACACTGTAGATGATGGCGCCGCGGTACGGTTGTCTCGTCGATGTCGGGTCGGGCTGCAGTCGGCAGCCGACTGGTTGGCGTAGTCGGCGGCCGACAGTCGGTAGCCGGCCGGGTAGCGCAGTCGGACGGGGAGTCGGCAGGAGCGGCCGGGCAGTCGGACTGAGGGGCTTTGCTAGCCCCGATGTCTTGAAATATCATCTCGCCGTCTTCGGGGTATCCGTGTCCCATTACACCGACAATGTGAGCATCATTTAATTCATCATGCCTAGCTAAAAGGCTATAAAGGAAAGCGCTTGTTGGGAGACAACCCAATATTTACCCCTGCTGTTTTTGTGTGTCAACATGATTAAGCTACTCTAGTAATCATGTTTTATAGCCCTTGTTTAAATAAAGTGCCAAGTAAGGCCTTTGGGATAGTGTGGATGATAGTTAACTTGATTCTATGCAAAAACATAAACTTTTGTGCCCAGTGCTGGAATTACTATGATTCACTGGCACGTGATAAAATTCTGTATTTTTACACGTTATTGGTACACAAATTTGCCACATTGTTCTAAATTTTTAGATTTTTTGGAGTTACAAAAGTATGGTGTTTGTTTAGATCATTACAGACTGTTCTGTTTTTCACAGATTCTGTTTTCACTACACAGTTTGCTTGTCTTATAGTTTCAATGGATTATATTGGTCAATATAAATTGTATAAATAATAGAGTACAGTAAGAAATATGTAGGAACAATCATAAATCTTGTCTTGACAATGTCAAAGTGAATCATTTTCCCTTTATCATACTAATCTATCTCCAACGTATCTATAATTTATGAAGTATTCATGTCATGTCTACAACAATTATATATGGTTTTGGTACAGTTTTATATGATTTGAATGAAAATAACCCGGATTTATGATTTTTTTCAGCAGAACTATCATGTTGTTATTTTTGTGCAGAAATAAAAGTTCTCGGATTGGGCTGAAATTTTATGGTGATTTTTTATGGGCAAGAAGAGACCCCCGAAGCCTAGGAGGTAGACCAAACAAAGTCCATGGGAGTGATGAGCTCATGGGTGTGGCTCCCCCCAGGGTGCGTGGGCTGAGCTCGTCAGTCCCTCGTAGGCCCCCCTAACGTGAAACCAACGCCAAAAGTTCATATAAATGTAGGAAACCCTAGAAAGAAACCTAGAACTCCCACGTCGCCGCCGCAAGCCTATGTTCCGAAGATATCTCATCTGGAGCCCTTTTCCGGCACCCTGCCGGAGGGGGAAATCATCACCGGAGGCCATCTTCAGCATCTCGATGGTCTCCATGATGAGGAGGGAGTAGTTCACCCTCGGGGCTGAGGGTATGTACCAGTAGCAATGTGTTTGACATATCTCTTGTGTTCTTGATTTGGCACGATCTTGATGTACCACGGGCTTTCCTAATATAGTTGGATCATATGGTGTTTTTCCTATCTATCTTGTTGTGATGAATTGAGTCTTGCTCTTTGAGGTTTCGTTATGTTGGTTTGAATATTGGATTTGAGATCACTTGATGTATGTCTTGCATGTGGATACCTGTGGGGACAACTGGGTATTCTATTGAGTCACTTGATATATGTTTTGGTAATAAACTTGTGGATTCCCGTGGTGACATTGGGGTAATCTAGGAACATAGGTTGATACATGTTTTCGTCCTACTTTCTCCGATAGAAACTTCAGAGTGATTCTTTATCAGACGTGAGGGATTGTTATACTCATTTTCACTACTCCCTCGGTAGAAAATATAAGAGCATTTAGATCACTAATCTAAATGCTTTTGTATTTCTTTACGGAGGGAGTACTTGCTACCTTACTATTTTTATTATGATTTAATTATGTTAGCACTATTGAGATATTGCACTAGTGAAAGTATGAACCCTAGGCCTCGTTTCCAAGCATTGCAATACCGTTTGTACTCATTTTTACTACTTACTACCTTGCTATTTTTATTATTTCATATTACAAAAAACCTATATATACTATCCATACTACACTTGTATCACCATCTCTTCTCCGGACTAGTGCACCTATACAATTTACCATTGTATTGGGTGTGTTGGGGACACAAGAGATTTCTTGTATTTGATTGCAGGATTGGTTGAGAGACACCATCTTCATCCTACACCTCCCTCGGATTGATAAACCTTAGGTCATCCACTTGAGGGAAATTTGCTATTGTCCTACAAAACTCTGCACTTGGAGGCCCAAAAATGTCTACAAGAATACAAGTTGGGTAGCAAACATCAACTATACATGAAATAGTACGACGATGAAATGTTAAGTGCACAAACTACACCAGCATCTAGACCTTCATGGTACGCTTGATGATAATGTGGGTCCATATGGGCACTTTACTAAATTTTATTCTTAAGAAGCATCGTAATCGACTCGTTTGCCACGGTTTCACATGGACCATAAAGCTTGAGAAGCTTTTTAGCATGGCTGCACCTTGCATCATTATGCCATGTGTTGTCGCATTCCAAATTCAACATTGCAATCAAAATCACAAGCGGGTAAATCATAGCCACCATTCAGAACAAACTCATAAGATTACCATATATAAGTCAACATGCATGCTTTTGCATCTCAATGATTCACACATCAGATCAAATATTTACTTCACAACTAAAGACATACAAAGAAAGAAAAATTGGTTGATGCTGCTTACAGCAAAGGGGGTCCCATTCCAAAATATCAAATGCAAGTCTTCTTGCTAACATCAATGAGCAAAATTTGACAAGGTTTTCCCATTCCAAAATATCAAATGCATGTCTTCTTGCTAACATCAATGAGAAAACTTTGACAAGGTTTTCTCATTCCAAAATAACAAATGCCTACGATTGTGGAATGTGCGGGGTTTGTCATCAATTTGCACATTGACATGGAACCTCGTGCTGGATTAACCAACTAATTTTTTTGTGCAGTTCCACTAAAATCGACTAACTACCACACGTGGCTTGCAAGATTTCGTCGTTATATGTTGTATGGCCTTAAACACAAGGGAAACTCCTTTCATGGAGCTAGTTTGGTGCCTGAAGGTGGAAACTAATGATTCAAGAACTATTCAATGTATTGTTCATGATGAAGTATTATGGAGGCCACGAACCATCCAAACATTTTGTGCAGTTCGACTGAAATCAAGCTGAACATCCTATTTGCATAAATACAGAAAAAACTTATTACAATAATATGGTACTAGTTGACGAAATATAGGTTCACAATAGAAGCATCTTCATTGTCTTAACAGGAAAAGATAGCAATACAATAGCTTCAATTAAACATTTAATCAAAATAGTACCACAATACAAGTAGCACAACATGACAAAGCACAATCATGTGGATGAAGGTCGGTACTGATCTTTGTCAGGAGAATTATCTGAAATCATATTCTTTTTTGGGTCTAGGATCTTGCCATGAGGTAAATTTATTGAGACCTTTGAAGTCCTTGACAGAGGTGATGGAAAAATGGCCCAAGTCATTGCAATCTCTTTCTTGAGCAGTTCAACTAAAATAAGCATCCATGTTTGTCGAAATATTTAAAGCATGTCATTACATTAACAATGGGACCAATTGATGAAACTTATAGTCAAAAATAGAAGCATTTTCATTATCCTCAATTTATAAGTGGCTCTAATGGTGGCCAAACGGTGCCTGAATTCCTTAGTGGCATTAGATTAACATGGAAAACAATAGCACTTTCTCATGACAGTAGCTAAACAGTAGCACAATACCAATAGAGATGACAAAGCTGAATCACAAGGATGAAATCCGCGGGCCACTACCAACCTTTGTCAGGAGGCTTATTGTGTAAAACATATAGATGATGAACTTGACCGGAAGCCATCCGTTAGTATCTAATGTGATTGCCATGCTTGCTATTTACTCTCGGATTAGTTTAATTGATAAGGTGTTGATATTTCCAACATCTTCCCCTTCATCACTTGGTCCCATGACAGACAAGCTTGGCCTTAAATATAAGATTTGGCATACCAATTAGGGAGCACAAGTGTGCCACTAAATAATAGCATTAATTTCCCAATGACAGTAGAAAATATAGGCAAACAGTTGTGAAATATATTATCTTACCTCAATGAGATATTACGGTGCACATACAGATAGGAAGTCTGATCTCCTTTTGTGAAGTTCACTAGAATCAAGCAACATTACCATATAAGTAGCACGACATATGAAAGCGCACTTCACAATCATGTAGAAGAAGGCCGACATTGACCTCTCATGACGCAGAATTCAAACAACTCACACCAACAAGATCTGAAACAAATTTGCCAATAGTAAATCCGATCTCCTTTTGTGCAGTTCCACCAAAATCAAGCAACGTTGCCGGTCTAACATTTTAGTTGAACTGCACAAAATGCTCTGAAAACAAACATATTTTGTGCAATGCACCAAAAGGTCGCAATAGCAACAAGGTGAAGTAGATATCCCTGTTTGCACAAAGGCACAAAGGAAACAATTACTAGACAATAACAGTGGATGACACATACGCCCATAAAAAGAAGTGTCTAACTTATCTAAATAGGACAGAAAGCATGACAGTAGCATTTTTAAAACAGTGCCATTATTCATATTAACAGGAAGATTATATTAACAATAACCTTCATTAAACATGTAATTTTATTTTAACAGTGGCATTGCTTCAATTTTCAAGCGGCAATATTAGATTAATAACAACTAAACGGTTATATGGGACAGTGGATGCACCAACACCATGTGCAACCATCAATGTATAAAGGGGTGATGTAGAGTTTGTTTCAACAAATAACCAAGCCACATCTGTGTTGGTTCAATTTTTGTTCTCTTTGGCCACCTTTTCCTATGTGAGGGCGGCAAATATAGTCCTGCTCAAACTCTGCTGCCTTGTCCCTTACCCCCAGTTTCTTTCCTTTTTCAACAAAGAGAGATCAGTTCCTTACAAATGTGTGTACTGCGTTACCGCTGCGTATATCATATATTGTGCTAGGTTGGAGATGATATTTGTTCTGAGAGGAGAGCGGAATTGTACCCTTCGTGGCTATGGTGCACTTATACGTTTCAGCCTCGCTTTAGCCAGTGGTAGTTTGTGTAAGCCCGTTGAGAGCTCCTCTTACATGTTGAAAACCATTAAATTGCTTCTGCAATGCTCACAAGGGTCGACACGAAGCGCTTCGCTCACTTGGTTTTTCCTCCACTCGCTCCATAGCTAGCTCAGAAAAAACCGGCTATCATTTTTCATTTGAAAAGTTTGTTAAATCAAAAGATGTTCACGGATTTAAAAAATCTCAGATTTTTTAAAATGTTGCGAATTAAAAAAAACCTTAATTTTTTTTAAAACATTCACGAGCTTAAAAAGCTTCAAAAGTTAAAAAATATCACATGCTTTATAAATGTTCATGAGTTAAAAACCATGAATTTGAAAAAAACTGGTCGTTGATTTTTTTATGAACTTTAATAAATATTCATTGATTAAAATTTCAAATAAGAAAATTAAAAGGATAATAGTAATCAAAAGTAAAAAAACGGAACATGAAAAGAAAAAATAGGGAAAACCCAAAAAAAACTATTAAAACCAGTAGAGAAAAAGGCAAAAAACAAAGAAAAACTAAAAACCCAACAATACCCTCTAGAACCTTCTTAAAACAAGGAAGACCATCCGAGCCATGACGGTTATATAGGTGTGTGTTTGTGTGTGTGTGTGTGTGTGTGTGTGTGTGCCTAAACTATTCTGCACTATAAAGGTAGGACACGGTCCCTTTTGTGACTAGAATTACCAGGATTCCAATACATCACAGGATGCGGGATATCGCCAGGCAATGCGGCCTTTACAAAGTCAGGGAGTACTTGTTGGCGCGTGTCCACACTTGAGATCGTTGGGTATCTCCAAGTGTGTGCTTCATGAGCTGCATGAAAATGAAAGTTCCTCGTTCACTTATATGTGGAAATTGGCCACACCTCCATGAATATAGACGCAAAATTTTGAACCAGCGACACACACTTTTGCTAAAATAATGTGACATGAACTGTTACAGGTGGGGCCCACAATGACCTCGATGACCCTAGCGTACCAGGAGAATCCAAATCTATGGAGTTTAGTAACAAATGTTCATCAAATTAAAATGTGAAAAGATAAAATACAAAATAAAAAGATAAGAAAACGAACAATAATAGTAAAGAAAAAGAAACATGAAAAGAAAAAACAAGAAAAATAAAAAACTATTAAAACCACTAGAGAAAAAGCAAAAAATGACAATACCTCATAGAACCTTCTAAACATCAGGAAAAATTGGCCGATAAATTATAGTTATAAGTGTGTCTGTTTTGTACCGAAACTATTATGCACTATAAGGGTATAGGAGTAGAGTACGGTCTTCTTAAATTGAATTATTTAATTGCATCATTCGATGTGGCATATCGCCAACCACTACAGCCTTTAGAAAGTCTAGAACTACATCTAGCTAGTGTTGTTGGCATGTGTCCATGCTTGGGATTGTTGGGATTCTATAAATGTTTGCTTCATGAGTTGCATGAAAATCATTGTTCCTGGTCCACTTCAATGTGGGCAACCACTAGTGACACACACTCACCCGGCCCCCAGAGCAGCCTCATAACCCCTGATGCATCGAAAGGCTTCAAATCTTGGGAGCTTAGTATCTCAATAGATAGATTTGATGGAGTTGGGATGAATGGCACACGTTTGTTGAACTTATGAACCACGGTTAGGCTGGCAACACATCGCCATATGAAGGGACTTAGAGCATCCCCCACAGTTCCCTAATAAAACTCCCATAATAACCACTTATGTGGGCTTCCCTATAATACATTTCTAGTTATTGGGGATGAACACTCTAGTGGATCCCCAATAGCGCCACCCTGAATAACCAACCCGAAAAACATGGTGAAAGTGCGTTATATCGACTAGAGGGGGGGTGAATAGGCGATTTTTGTGAAAGTCTTCAAAACATGACGGTTATGAAGACAAACAGTAGAGATATGCCTATCACTATGCAGCGGAAGTTAGATTACACTAGGCAAGCCATGGTCACATATTCAATAGAGTGAAAGCACAATGACAAGTAGCTGCAGTGTAATAAGGATCAGGTAGGAAGAGGTTATGAAGCCAATCAAATCATACAGTTACGTTGTGAAGACAAAAGATAGAGCAAGCATGCAATGGCTTCACAAAGACTAACAGTAAGTAAAGGGAAGTGAAGATGAAACCAGTGACTCGTTGAAGACAATGATTTGTTGGACCAGTTCCAGTTGCTGTGACAACTATACGTTTGGTTAGGGCGGCTAGGTATTTAAACCAAAGGACACACAGTCCCGGACACCCAGTCCTGAACACGCAGCTCAGGACACCCAGTCCTCACCGTATTCCCCTTGAGCTAAGGTCACACATACCTTGCCCAATCACTCTGGTAAGTCTTCAAGGTAGACTCCCAAACCTTCACAGACTTCGTTCACCGGCAATCCACAATGTCTCTTGGATGCTCAGAACGCGACGCCTAACCGTCTGGAGGATGCACATTCCTCAAGTGTAATAAGTCTTCAGATTACTCAGACAAGAAGACTTAAGTGATGCCCAATTCTCTCTGGCTCTGGGTGGTTAGGGCTTTTCTCCTCGCTAGGAATTTTCTCTCAAAGGCTTCGAGGTGGGTTGCTCTCAAACAACAAAAGCCGTGCACTGAAATCTGAGCAGCCAACCATTTATGGTTGTAGGGGGTGGACTATTTATAGCCACTAGGCAACCTGACCTGATATGTCCGAAATGACCCTGGGTCACTAAGGAACTAACACGTGTACCAATGGTCAGATTTCAAACTCACACGGCAACTTTACTTGGGCTACAAGTAAAGCTGACTTGTCCGACTCTGGACAAGATTTGCTCTCATAGTCTTCACTCGAAGATATAGGTTTTGAATTAGGCATCACTTCAGTCATTCTGACTGGTTCTCTTGGACCCCACTTAACAGTACGGTGGTTCCTATGACTCAACACAAATGAAAGAGAACTACGAAAGATCTAAGTCTTCGAGTTCCATAGGCTTCACATGGTGTCTTCTCCTGTCATAGTCTTCAATGTGAATATCTTCATATACCAGCATTGACTTCAATGTCTTCGTACATTTTTAGGGGTCATCTCTGGTAGTAACACCGAATCAATGAGGGACTTCTACCTATGTTATCCTGCAATTCTCACAAACACATTAGTCCCTCAACTAAGTTTGTCGTCAATACTCCAAAACCAACTAGGGGTGGCACTAGATGCACTTACAATCTCCCCCTTTTTGGTGATTGATGACAAACTAGTTGAAGTTTTCAACGGGGAATATAATTTGTGAAATTGTAAAGGAATTGTCTTCATAAGCTGCAAGGGCTCCCCCTGAAGATGTGCATATAAGTGATTTGCTTCTGGAACGCAAATGCACATGGCAGGTTGTACTTGTGGAGATCCACTTCAACTTATGATGACAATCCACTATGCATGTAAAAGTATATGAAGATAATGACATGCATAATGGAAAATGGACGTCTGTGGAATGATCTAAGTGCGGAATTTATCGTCGCACATGTGGAATTTATCTTCGCAAAACATAGTAGCAAACAAGTAGCAGACGACCATCGAGTTTAAGTGTTACAACTCAAAGAAGCAAATGTAGCAAAACGGGAGTTGTAAGCACGAAGCAAAATATAGCAAAAAATGAAGGCACCAGCCCATATTGACCCGCTTGAAGACTATCAACATCATATGCTTCTCCCCCTTTTGTCAGTGATGACCAAAAAGGTTTGAAGACATAGAGTTTTCTGTGCGTTCCCATGCGCAGTAGGGTCATTGGAGTTGTTTGGTGGTGCTGAAGAGCTTGGTGCTGAGTTGACGCGCGCTGAGGGAGGTGGTGGTGATGTAGCGTCGTCTTCTTCCTCGATGATTCTTGCAGTCACCGTGGCAGCAGATGAAGAGAACTCTGAGTCTTCAAGTGATGGAGTGTCTCGCAACACAGCTCGTCTGGGAGGTGTGGAGTCAAACTTGAATCGCTCTTTGAAGCCAGCCTCTTAAAGATCAGCTTCAGAACACATCATGGTGAGTCCTTTCCAGGTGCGGCGGCAGGTTTCATGGTGGCAAGATTTCTGATGCGATTTACATCCACCAAGAGGCTTTTCATCTGTCTCTTCAACCAGTCATGATGCCTATCCTGCTTTTGATGAAGGGCCACAAGAAGCTCTCGGTCATTGAGAGCACGAGCCCGCTTCTTGGGTCTTTGAGCAGGTGTACTGTTAGTGGCTTCAGTTGATGCAGGGTGTGGTGCACGTGTAGTGCCAGCCAACGGATACACCCTGGAGATGGCTTCAACACCGTCAACATTCTGAGTGAAGCTCTGGTGTTCTGCATTCTGAAGACTCAAATGTTGCTTGGCAGGCTTCAGATATATGGCTTCATCAGAGGTATCCACATCTGGCAAGAAGATCCGATGGTTGCGGGCTGAGGGCTGATATGAGATCGCAGAGTGAAGTTTGATCAGCCTCATCACCCAAGGAGCATAGAACTTCAAACCAAATAAATTTGAGCCTGATGCCGCAAGTTGGCGTATGAAGAAATCCTGTGCGTTGAAGCATTTGCCATGAAGGATACAGAATATCAGAGTCTTCATTGCACCCTCAATCTTGGCATGTGGAGAGTGTCCCTTAATGGGCCAGAGAGTCCGCCGGATGATGTGATATATGGTTCTGGGCAGGTACTCAAGGTCTTCGACGAAGAACGCTGTTGGATAAGGAGCATCGTGGGGCAATGGCTTCATCATGGAGAGCATTTGACTCATATCAGGTTCTGGTCGCTGAAAGATGCTCTCAATAGCTTCAGCATGCAGTTGACAGCCTTCCTCGAAGAATGTGCCAGGAGTGGGCAGGCCGGTGAGCTCAATGATATCAAATGCATTGGCTTCGTGATGAACATTGCCGGTCATCCACTCCAGGACCCAAGTCTTCGGATCTCTGTTGTATCCTTTGATGTGGAGGGTGGCATAGAATTGCAACAGAAGCTCTTCATTCCAGTGCTCTTCATCAGTTACAAACTGCAGCAGACCCACTTGCTTGAAGCAATCCAAAGCTTCCTCTAAACAGGGCAGACCAGCAACAGCTTCAACATCAAGGCGCTTGTGCGGGAAGATGCGACCTTGATTGTATAGGATGCATGAATAGTAGCTGCACTGAGGATAGCTCCAGAACCTGTCTGATGCAATCCGTTCTCTTGAATAGGGTTCTTGGAGCTGTTGAAGAACGTATTGTCTGCCTTGAAGCTAGTGATGTTAAAGGAGCCAGGTGCTGATGCAGGACCTGGGAACCTTGGCAGTCTTGGGATCGGCGTCTGTACTTGAGGCCTGTGCTCAACATGGTAATCAAATTGAGGACCTGCATCAGACTCAGGAACAGACGTGTCAGGATTAGTAGCTTCGCTGTCTGCTGAAGCTTTTGGTGGGGAGGGCTCCACATTGGCTTCAGTGTTGGTTGTGGCAGCCTCAACATTTTCAGCCTCCACTTGACTAGCTGGAGGGTCAGACTCAGGCACGTTCTCCTGGAGAACTGCTTCTTGGTGGAGCGGGGGAGTGGGATCTTGTGGTGCTTCTTCATCTTCTTCGGCTGATGCAGTCGGAATGTCGTCAGCAGAGTCCTGAGGCCTTGGACCTTTGCGAAGCCTGTGAAATGCAGACGACGCCTGTGGAGTTGGAGTGGGCTGGATCTCAGATTCTTCTTCCACTTGTGGGCGATCCGCCCATGACGCATCTTGTGCAATTGGCGTCAGAGGACGACTAATGCTGATGAGTTCGCTTGTTTCAAGATGAGGAAGGGCTGCATCATCTTGTACATTGTCCTGATGACCAATGTCTTCAGCAGCGATGGGGTCGGCTGCTGGAATGTCTTCAGCTTCAGGAGCCTCTGTGGGAGCAGGCTCATGAACTGTCAGTTGGCGTTCTGCGTCAGGACGAACCATAGAGATGGGTTCAACTATCAAGGGCTCTGTGGAAGCAGCCCGAGCTTTCTTGATCTTTCTCTTTTTCTGAGTGGGGGCAGATGGAGAGGCTTCAGAGTGTTTCCTCTTCCTGGCTTCAGCCTCTGCAGCTCTTGTCTTCTTGAGCTCTAAAGCGGTTGACCGACTCTTTGGCTTCGAGCCAGTCAGTGCAGTTGGGAAGACAATTGGAACTGCTTCCTGCCTTGGTGCATCTGGTTTAGCTGTAGTAGGCTTCTTCTTCTTCTTCGCAACCATCCTAGGGTCGATGCCACGACACCCAAGTGCCTTGCGCTTCTCAGCCTCGTTATAGGCTTGCACACATCTGTCGGCCAGAGTCTTCATCCGCTCACGCGAACCTTGAGCTTCGGCGTGCTTCTTTAGAAAGTTTTCCTTGAGCTCGTGCAGCATGATTTTGAAGTTCTTCACTTCCTGCACGCTGAGCTTGGCCATATGCTTCTTGAACTGAGCCTTTTCAAAATCAATTTTCTGCTTCAGTTCAACAATGCGCTGGGCAATTGCAAGTTCTGAAGCAATAGCGCCTTGGAAAGCGACGCTGAGGCCAATGGGCAGCTGCAGATCGTCAAAGCTGACGTTTGGTGTAGCAAACCACTCGTTAATGAAGTCGTGGATGATGGCGACATCAAAGAGAGGCAGATTATTGAAGATTTCTGCCTCCTCTTTGCTCTTGATGAGTTGCTCAAGAGCGTCATCTGCAAGGTCTTCATCGCTTGACAGATCAATGGCGTCGTTGCGCAGAATGGCAGCAGCTGTGAGCTCTTGGCCGCTATGTGGCTGAGGCATCTTGGCCTTCTGGGGCTTGGAGATGCGGGATACGTCCTCAGACTGCACACTGACTTCAGGAGGTGCAGTTGCCAATGGCTTCGCCCTTGAGATTTTTGGTGAAGGGACTGCCGGCTTTGAAGCTTTTGGCTTCTTCATCTGCTTTGGCTTTGGCACAGCAGGTGCTTCTGATTCAGAGTCAGCTGGAGGCTCATTTACTGCCGTCCCTTGAACTAAGATGCGTGTGATGAGACCTTCAAGGTTTGCATAGGGACCGATGACATTGGGGTCTGCCTCGCGTGTGCCATCTGCCCTTGATGCGGAGGGACCAGGGTTGAAGTCTAACCCAAACTCCTTCTTGTTCTGCTTCGCTGAGTTTTGGGCAAACTGAAAGTTGCGCTTGAACAGATTGTCGTCACGACACCAGAGTAGTGACAACGGATGTGCTTCAGCAGGCTGTGGTCCTCTGACCATGCATGGGTAGAAGCCTTGAGCAATGGCTTCATCTCTGGTCCTGGGTATGAGATTCTTGTATAGGATGTCTCCCCATGGTCGTTTGATGGCACTTTTCTCAGCATACTCCTGTGTGACGAAGCGGTATTGGAACCATTGCTCCGCCCAGTAGCGTCGAATCCATTGGATTCGGGTCTTGCGCTGACCATAATTCTCTTCAGGATCTGTTTTGTACATTTTTGCCTGTTCATCAGGCAGATCTTTGGACGTTCCGCCATGTCGTTGTCTGCCTCCCTTCCTTGATGTTGTTTCTGAAGCCATAAACCTTAACTTGGAAGGCTTCAAGATGTTCAAAGACTTCAGAGGCTTTCTATTGCTGGACCAACAGGAACTGGCTTCAGGAGAATTGATGTGATGCTGTAAGAACTCTGCAAATGAATGCAGACTATGAGAACCAAAAGATTCTCCCACGGACATGTACCTATGACAGCATTAAGGTGCGAGGGAAGGGGAAGAGGTCATATGCATTCTCAGAAGATTTTGAAGATAAATCAGTTTAGAAGACATTGACCTCATCATGCGAAGACATTCACTCATAGATAAGAAGTTGGTTCCAGATTTGTACGAACCCACAGATCAGTACAAGTGAGGAATCTAACTACTTTATGAAGCATAAGTGAATATTCTAGGCATGTTATGAGATGCAGATTGAGAGAGATCTAACTTGTGTGAATAGAAACTTCTTATGGCAGAAAGTGACAGAACCATAGGATCAAAAGAGGCTGTAAAAAGAGGTTTTATTTACCACACTTGGAACTGCTAGACGGAGTGGGAGATGAGGCCGAGCAGTTCGATCCTCTATGCCCTAACTTGGCGACGGAAGACACCTACGGCGACGGCGGAGAGGACGATGTCCGCGATCGGCGTGAAGACGGCGTCGGAGAGGTTGCGGCAGCGAAGTGCTTCGTCGCCGGCGTCGTCGAGAGCTAGCGGTGGCGCTAGGGTTCGTGCGAGGGAGGAAGAAGGAGATAATGACCGTGGTGAGTGTGTATTTATAGTCACAGGGGCGGCACTGCGCTATTACGCAGGTGCCCTTGGCGATTCGCCTCTGAACAACACGTGGCCATCATGCGGAATCTCGGGGGCAGTTCCACATCCCACGCACGCCTGGATTGTCGGGTGGTCGTTCCTACTTCTCCGGATTTCTTGTGGATGAATGAGCTTTGAAAACGGTTTTAAAGTTTGTCTCTGTGTCTTCTGCTGACAAGGACGCAGAGAAGACATTCGACAGTTTCAATAGAATGCATATGACTTGGAGAGATAGAATTTGAGATAGAAAGCATAGAGAGATTAGGGTCCAATCACATTCACTTAGTTTAAAAGATTCAAACAAGAAGACATAGCTATAAGTGAATGCTGTAGAGGACAGAACACTAGTATATACATATATATATATATATATATAGAATCCATGTAGTGAAGATAATCATGAAGACATGTTGAGATGTAAGCCAAAACAAATGTGAAGACATTGCAAGGTAACGCCATGAGTGAAACACTTCAAAATAGAACGTTTGGTGGTGGCGTTACCCACCGTATAGGAAGTATTAGACCCAGACACGGTGCACAATTATCGTGGCGCTCCGAAGTCAATTTCCACATTAATGTATTCACACTTAGAATGCATGTCTTCATTGATTGAAGATATACGTTACTTCGTGTGTTGCACATCTAAGTCATCAATATGCATAAGTGTTAGGATGTGTGCCTGATCACAGGACATTTGAGGATTCCAAGATATATAGCTCACACCGTAACTTGCAAAATCTCTTCTCATCCAAGGGCTTGGTGAAGATATCTGCCAATTGCTCTTCAGTGTTGACGTGTATGATATAAATATCTTCCTTCACAACATGATCTCTGAGAAAGTGATGACAAATTTCAATGTGCTTTGTCTTCGAGTGCTGAACTGGGTTGTTGGCAATCTTGATGGTGCTTTTGTTGTCGCAGTAGAGTGGCACTTGCTTCAGATGAATGCCATAGTCCTTGAGAGTTTGCTTCATCCACAGAAGCTGAGCGCAGCAAGATCCAGCAGCAATGTATTCAGATTCAGCAGTGGAGAGAGATACACAGTTCTGCTTCTTAGAAGACCAACATACAAGTGATCGTCCCAGAAAATGACATGTGCCTGATGTAGACTTGCGATCCACCTTGTCACCAGCATAATCAGCATCCGAGAATCCAACCAGATCAAACTCTGAGCCCTTTGGATACCATAACCCTAGAGTTGGGGTGTGAGCCAAATATCGAAGAATTCGCTTCACAGCTAAGTGATGCGACTCCTTTGGTGCCACTTGAAATCGAGCACACATGCAAACACTAAGCATAATATCTGGCCTAGATGCACATAAATAGAGCAAAGAACCAATCATGGAGCGGTATACCTTTTGATCGAACTCTTTACCATTGTCGTCAGGACCCAGATGATGTTTGGCTGGCATTGGTGTTGTGAAGCCTTTGTAGTCTTGCATACCGAACTTCTTCAGGCAATCTTTGAGATACTTCTCTTGAGATATGAAGATGCCGTTGCGTTGTTGTCATATTTGAAGACCGAGGAAGAACTTCAGCTCCCCCATCATAGACATCTGATATTGCTCTTGCATCATATATCCAAACTCCTCACTGTACTTCTGATTGGTGCAGCCGAAGATAATGTCATCCACATATATTTGGCACACAAACAGTTCACCATCATATGTCTTCGTGAAGAGAGTGGGATCTAGGGAACCAGGTATGAAACCTTTGCTCTTCAGGAAGTATTTGAGTGTATCATACCAGGCCCGAGGGGCTTGTTTGAGGCCATACAGTGCCTTATTGAGCTTGTAAACCATGTCAGAATGTTTTGGATCTTCAAACCCAGGTGGTTGTGCAACATACACTTCTTCTTCAATCTTGCCATTGAGAAAGGCACTCTTCACATACATTTGATATAAAAGTATGTTATGATGATTTGCATAGGCCAGCAGCATACGTATGGCTTCAAGTCTGGCCACAGGAGCAAATGTTTCATCGAAATCAATGCCTTCCACTTGAGTATATCCTTGAGCAACCAGGCGAGCTTTGTTTCTGACGATTTGACCATGCTCATGTTGCTTGTTGCGGTATATCCATTTGGTGCCTATTATGTTATGCTTCCGTGGATCAGGACGCTTAACGAGGTACCATACATTGTTCAGCTCAAACTGTTGAAGCTCTTCTTGCATAGCTTGAATCCATTCAGGTTCCATGAAAGCTTCTTCAACTTTCTTGGGTTCTGTGATTGAAACGAATGCGAAGTGCCCGCAGAAATTTGCCAGTTGAGTTGCCCTTGAACGAGTCAGTGGACCAGGTGCATTGATGCTGTCAATTATTCTGTCAATCTGCACTTCATTGGCAACACGAGGATGTACAGGGCGAAGACTTTGCTCTTGCTGATCTATGTTGTCGTTGGGAGGAATGTCTTCAGGCTGAGCATTGTCTTCATGTGGATCAGGTGCTGAGATGATAAGTTCTTCTTCAGGATGAGCTTCAGAAGGTATAATTTCTCCAGTTCCCATTAGCTTGATTGATTCACTAGCTGGAACTTCATCTAGCACATCTGGCAGTTGCTCTCTTTGTGAACCATTGGTCTCATCGAACCGCACATCCACTGTTTCAACCACTTTGTAGTGAAAGAGATTGAAGACTCTGTAGGAGTGCGAATCCTTTCCATATCCAAGCATAAAACCCTCATGTGCTTTTGGTGCAAATTTTGAGGTGTGGTGTGGGTCCTTGATCCAGCATCTTGCGCCAAATACTCTGAAGTAACTGACATTTGGCTTCTTGCCAGTTAGGAGTTCATAAGATGTCTTGTTCAGAAGCTTGTGAAGATAAACACGGTTGATTGTATGGCATGCAGTATCAATGGCTTCAGGCCAGAATTTTCTTGGAGTCTTGTATTCATCTAGCATTGTTCTGGCCATCTCAATGAGTGTTCTGTTCTTGCGTTCGATGACGCCATTCTGCTGTGGCGTGTACGGAGCTGAGAATTCATGTGTGATGCCCAAAGTATCCAGATATGTATCAAGGCCAGTGTTCTTGAATTCAGTGCCATTGTCACTTCTGATGTGCTTTATCTTGGCGCCATAATTGTTCATAGCTCGATTGGCGAATCGTCTGAAGACATCCTGCACTTCAGTCTTGTAAAGGATTATGTGCACCCAAGTATATCTAGAGTAATCATCAACAATGGCAAAGCCATAGAGGCAAGCAGTAGTGGAAAAAGTTGAGTAGTGAGTGGGACCAAAAAGATCCATGTGAAGCAGTTCGAAGGGTCGAGTAGTGGTCATGATTGTCTTCGAGGGATGTTTTTCCCTCGTCATCTTCCCTACTTCACAGGCACCGCATAAGTGATCTTTCTTGAACTTGACGCCTTCGATGCCTGTGACACGCTTCTTCTTTGCAAGGGTGTGGAGGTTCCTCATGCCAGCATGCCCAAGCCTCCGATGCCAAAGCCAGCATTCTGAAGCCTTTGCCAGAAGGCATACTGCAAGCTGTGGCCCTGCTGAGAAATCTACCACATACAAATCATCTTTCCGATACCCTTCAAACACTAGAGACTTGTCAGATTCCATTAGTACCAGGCAACGATGTTTTCCGAATATTACGACCATGTTCAAATCGCAAAGCATTGAGACAGACATTAAGTTGAAGCCAAGGGATTCAACAAGCATGACTTTATCCATGTGTTGATCCTTTGAGATTGCAACTCTACCTAGACCCAATACCTTACTTTTACCAGTGTCAGCAAATGTGATGTGGCTCTTGTCGGATGGACGTAAGGTTGAGTCCATAAGAAGGCTTTTTTTGCCAGTCATGTGATTTGTACACCCACTGTCAATAATCCATTCTGAAGACGTTGGTGTCGTACCCTACAGTGCAGTTAGGGGGATAGGCTTCACGAAGAGAATTGTGAAGCAAAAACATTTGACGAACCAGTGGGTTATGAAAACTTAGATCCAGGTTAGGACTAATAGGGAGAGTACCATGCGATTCAGGAACGAAATACATAGTGATGCCATTCGGGCATTTGATCTTGTGCCCCACAAGATTTTTAAGGTCCCCAGCAATAGCGTCAGAAGATTTTGGTTTTCTGCTGGAGACCTTTCCCTGCAAAAGAGAGTTAAGCTTTCTTAACCACCCACATCTTCAAGGGTGGCTTAGAAGCAATAAGTCTAAGTGTAGCATCTGAGAATTTTGGCTTTGGAGCCCTAGCAAACAGTCTAGCAGGTGGGCAATAGTACTCATAAGAATAGGCAGAATAGTTCTTGGTCATATGAACATGACGGTTTGAAGAACCGCTCTCATATTCATATGCCTGAGTATGGTTTCCCTGCAAAACATTTGCGTTAGTGCGACTCAGGTGAGTCCTCTGTCTGTGTGAAGCCCTTGGACCATATGAAGCCTTTGGTCTGAGGTTTGTCTTCTTCATGTGAGGTGTCATGAGGACATTCACAGGAAGATTCTCCAGACACGTTTTTGGAACCCAGATCTTCTTCATAGGTGGTCCATTCCTGCAGTTAGTACCAATGTACCTGGCAAACACTTCACCATTCTGATTTCTAAACAGCTTATAGTTTGCATCAAAGGATTCATCAATGATAATTGGGTTAGCACAGGTGAAGCCAGACAGATTGGATAGATCTGCTGAGGATTCCTTTGCAGCAACCCATGTGGTTTTGGGGTACTGCTCAGGTTTCCAGTAAGAGCCATCTTCGTTTATTTTCCTCACGAGCCCAACACCCTCTTTCCTAGGGTTTCGGTTCAGAATCTGCTTCTTTAGGACATCACATAATGTCTGATGCCCTTTAAGACTTTTGTACATCCCTGTTTCAAGCAATGTCTTCAACCTAGCATTCTCATCAGCAATAACAGTGGTATCCCCAGCAGAGGGGTTAGTTACCACATCAACATGTAATTTTATTTTAATAGTGGCATTGCTTCAATTTTCGAGCGGCAATATTAGATTAATAACAACTAAACGGTTATATGGGACAGTGGATGCACCAACACCATGTGCAACCATCAATGTATAAAGGGGTGATGCAGAGTTTGTTTCAACAAATAACCAAGCCGCATCTGTGTTGGTTCAATTTTTGTTCTCTTTGGCCACCTTTTCCTATGTGAGGGCGGCAAATATAGTCCTGCTCAAACTCTGCTGCCTTGTCCCTTACCCCCAGTTTCTTTCCTTTTTCAACAAAGAGAGATCAGTTCCTTACAAATGTGTGTACTGCGTTACCGTTGCGTATATCGTATATTGTGCTAGGTTGGAGATGATATTTGTTCTGAGAGGAGAGCGGAATTGTACCCTTCGTGGCTATGGTGCACTTATACGTTTCAGCCTCGCTTTAGCTAGTGGTAGTTTGTGTAAGCCCCTTGAGAGCTCCTCTTACATGTTGAAAACCATTAAATTGCTTCTGCAATGCTCACAAGGGTCGACACGAAGTGCTTCGCTCACTTGGTTTTTCCTCCACTCGCTCCATAGCTAGCTTAGAAAAAACCGGCTATCATTTTTCATTTGAAAAGTTTGTTAAATCAAAAGATGTTCACGGATTTAAAAAATCTCAGATTTTTTAAAATGTTGCGAATTAAAAAAACCTTAATTTTTTTAAAACATTCACGAGCTTAAAAGGCTTCAAAAGTTAAAAAAGATCACATGCTTTATAAATGTTCATGAGTTAAAAACCATGAATTTGAAAAAAACTGGTCGTTGATTTTTTATGAATTTTAATAAATATTCATTGATTAAAATTTCAAATAAGAAAATAAAAATGAAAAAGATAAGAAAATTAAAAGGATAATAGTAATCAAAAGTAAAAAAACGGAACATGAAAAGAAAAAATAGGGAAAACCCAAAAAAAACTATTAAAACCAGTAGAGAAAAAGGCAAAAAACAAAGAAAAACTAAAAACCCGACAATACCCTCTAGAACCTTCTTAAAACAAGGAAGACCATCCGAGCCATGACGGTTATATAGGTGTGTGTTTGTGTGCGTGTGTGTGTGTGTGTGTGTGTGTGTGTGTGTGTGTGTGTGCCTAAACTATTCTGCACTATAAAGGTAGGACACGGTCCCTTTTGTGACTAGAATTACCAGGATTCCAATACATCACAGGATGCGGGATATCGCCAGGCAATGCGGCCTTTACAAAGTCAGGGAGTACTTGTTGGCGCGTGTCCACACTTGAGATCGTTGGGTATCTACAAGTGTGTGCTTCATGAGCTGCATGAAAATGAAAGTTCCTGGTTCACTTATATGTGGAAATTGGCCACACCTCCATGAATATAGACGCAAAAATTTGAACCAGCGACACACACTTTTGCTAAAATAATGTGACATGAACCGTTACAGGTGGGGCCCACAATGACCTCGATGACCCTAGCGTACCAGGAGAATCCAAATCTATGGAGTTTAGTAACAAATGTTCATCAAATTAAAATGTGAAAAGATAAAATACAAAATAAAAAGATAAGAAAACGAACAATAATAGTAAAGAAAAAGAAACATGAAAAGAAAAAATAAGAAAAATAAAAAACTATTAAAACCACTAGAGAAAAAGCAAAAAATGACAATACCTCCTAGAACCTTCTAAAAATCAGGAAAAATTGGCCGATAAATTATAGTTATAAGTGTGTGTGTTTTGTACCGAAACTATTATGCACTATAAGGGTATAGGAGTAGAGTACGGTCTTCTTAAATTGAATTAAAGAATTACATTGCATCATTCCATGTGGCATATCGCCAACCACTAAAGCCTTTAGAAAGTCTAGAAGTACATCTAGCTAGTGTTGTTGGCATGTGTCCATGCTTGGGATTGTTGGGATTCTATAAATGTTTGCTTCATGAGTTGCATGAAAATCATTGTTCCTGGTCCACTTCAATGTGGGCAGCCACTAGTGACACACACTCACCCGGCCCCCAGAGCAGCCTCATAACCCCTGATGCATCGAAAGGCTTCAAATCTTGGGAGCTTAGTATCTCAATAGATAGATTTGATGGAGTTGGGATGAATGGCACACGTTTGTTGAACTTATGAACCACGGTTAGGCTGGCAACACGTCGCCATATGAAGGGACTTGGAGCATCCCCCACAGTTCCCTAATAAAACTCCCATAATAACCACTTATGTGGGCTTCCCTATAATACATTTCTAGTTATTGGGGATGAACACTCTAGTGGATCCCCAATAGTGCCACCCTGAATAACCAACCCGACAAACATGGTGAAAGTGCGTTATATCGACTACAGGGGGGTGAATAGGCGATTTTTATGAAAGTCTTCAAAACGTGACGGTTATGAAGACAAACAGTAGAGATATGCCTATCACTATGCAGCGGAAGTTAGATTACACTAGGCAAGCCATGGTCAAATATTCAATAGAGTGAAAGCACAATGACAAGTAGCTGCAGTGTAATAAGGATCAGGTAGGAAGAGGTTATGAAGCCAATCAAATCATACAGTTACGTTGTGAAGACAAAAGATAGAGCAAGCATGCAATGGCTTCACAAAGAGTAACAGTAAGTAAAGGGAAGTGAAGATGAAACCAGTGACTCGTTGAAGACAATGATTTGTTGGACCAGTTCCAGTTGCTGTGACAACTATACGTCTGGTTAGGGCGGCTAGGTATTTAAACCAAAGGACACACAGTCCCGGACACCCAGTCCTGAACACGCAGCTCAGGACACCCAGTCCTCACCGTATTCCCCTTGAGCTAAGGTCACACAGACCTCGCCCAATCACTCTGGTAAGTCTTCAAGGTAGACTCCCAAACCTTCACAGACTTTCGTTCACCGGCAATCCACAATGTCTCTTGGATGCTCAGAACGCGACGCCTAACCGTCTGGAGGATGCACAGTCCTCAAGTGTAATAAGTCTTCAGATCACTCAGACAAGAAGACTTAAGTGATGCCCAATTCTCTCTGGCTCTGGGTGGTTAGGGCTTTTCTCCTCGCTAGGAATTTTCTCTCAAAGGCTTCGAGGTGGGTTGCTCTCAAACGACAAAAGTCGTGCACTGAAATCTGAGCAGCCAACCATTTATGGTTGTAGGGGTGGACTATTTATAGCCACTGGGCAACCCGACCCGATTTGTCCGAAATGACCCTGGGTCACTAAGGAACTGACACGTGTACCAATGGTCAGATTTCAAACTCACACGGCAACTTTACTTGGGCTACAAGTAAAGCTGACTTGTCCAACTCTGGACAAGATTTGCTCTCATAGTCTTCACTCGAAGATATAGGTTTTGAATTAGGCATCACTTCAGTCATTTTGACTGGTTCTCTTGGACCCCACTTAACAGTATGGTGGTTCCTATGACTCAACACAAATGAAAGAGAACTACGAAAGATCTAAGTCTTCGAGTTCCATAGGCTTCACGTGGTGTCTTCTCGTGTCATAGTCTTCAATGTGAATATCTTCATATACCAGCATTGACTTCAATGTCTTCGTACATTTTTAGGGGTCATCTCTGGTAGTAACACCGAATCAATGAGGGACTTCTACATGTGTTATCCTGCAATTCTCACAAACACATTAGTCCCTCAACTAGGTTTGTCGTCAATACTCCAAAACCAACTAGGGGTGGCACTAGATGCACTTACACATGCCCCATTTGTCAACCGGTTGACGATGCCTCAATAGTGCTTTTAAGCGGTGGTAGCTGTCTGGCGGATATGACGGTGATACTACAACGACCATTTGTGGCATCGTACCGACAAGGTGGTATTGGGCACTGGATTAGGATGGATAACCCCACCCCATCCCCACCCCCTCCCCCAAAAATGGGGAAGATAGGCTACAATTTTGATGATAAAAGAAATAAAGTAGTGATCTAAATGCTCTTATATTTGTTTACAAAGAGTATTAAGGAAAGTGAAGCCGTTGGATAAACTTTGTTTTTTGATGCTCCCAATAGTAGAAAATGATTTAAACTTTCTTGTTGGACCTCCTCAGCAACCCATGAATGTTGTAGGACAGAGCCCTCTTTTCTAGCTCAACAACCAGGTAGAGCCAAGGAACTTTGCCAACTTGGAACATAAAATGAGGATTATGGAACTAGATTACAATCTTGAAGCTATTCTGTCCAAAAACTAGAATGATACTGAGGAGGTGGACAATGATCCAACACAATTTGAAGCTGAGGCACTAATAGCTTCTAAAGAACAGTTTTCTGCTCTCACTCCTGGCCATATCAAAAGTCAGTTTGCTCCTTAACAAGTTTAATTTGTTAGCAACATCCTTTTTGATACAGAAGCACAGTGCTATGCTCCTATTCATAGAGAGCTTACCACACAGCAAAATTAGAATGAGCAAGCTATGTCAGGTAAGCGAGACAATTATGAAATTTCTGCTCCCCTTGGATTCCCCAGGCCTATTTATTTACTTCATAATCATAATCCCACAATGGGTCTTGTTATGATTCTAGAGCTAGGCCATGACCCAGTGATCAAGAGAACTCCACTATCTCAACCACTTTAGACTGGTGAACAACTGCTTGGAGAGGAAAGGGCTAAAATATGGAAAGAGACATTTGCTCCTACTAAAAACAGTAAAGAGGTAATCCAAGTGCCCATAGAATGGGTCAACTTTCTTGCTATTGTCTCCACTGACTAGTTTAATGGGCTAAACAGTTTGTCAAGTCACAAGTCTAGGACTTTATTATTCAAGGATATAAATCAAAAACCCTCAAATATTTTGCTATTCCTGACAAACCTCTGCATATTAAGTCACCTACTTGTATCCTGCAGCCCTCTGCTTCTGCGCCGATAGGGCAAGATGATCTACCAGTCACTCAAAGGGCCACTCATCTACAGGAGAGGGTTACTGTGCTTCTTCCGCATTTGCCATCTATGGAGGCAAGAAAAGGAAAGATAAATTGCCACTAGTAGAAACTAAGGTAAGAAGGAGCTTCAGATTGCAATCACTTAACAAAGGATACTAGAAACATGTTTGCACAGATAAAAATTGTATGCTTGTAATGCACAGCCTCCCACTATTCCTGGAAAAGTTACTAAAAACCTTACCTCCAGTTTATGCATGGTTGACATTTAAGGAGGAAAGGGAGAGAAACAAGCTAGAGGGTAACAAGAAGCTGAAGACTGTGACCTCACACAACTCCTCGAGCGCTGTTACCAAAGAAGCCAAGATCAAAGGTAGTAGCAACAACTAGTTATTGTAATGGTTGTGTCTCTGAAACATCCATGTCTTTTGTTGTATTCTCTGATGTAAGTTGTGTTAGTGGGTCCTGCACTTGGGGGTGTAACATCCCAAAAATCTAAATTAATTTCGGGATGTTACAGGGGGGTAACTTGCCAGGGTTTGATTGTCTGAAATGGTACTGGTCTGGTGTTAAACCTTTTGCTTTACATGAATAGAGCCTGGAATATCTTAAATTTTAATATTATAGGTATGATAAGAAATGGCTTGTTGTGGCCAACAAAATCTGTGAATCTGATTGTTCCATCCCGATACGTCTCCAACGTATCTATATTTTTTTATTATTCCATGCTATTATAGTATCAAACTTGGATGTTTGTTATGCTATTTTATATCAGTTGTTGGGACTAACCTATTAACCTAGTGCCCAGTGCCAGCTATTGTTTTTTGCTTGTTTTCGCTTTTCTGAAAATTAATATCAAATGGAGTCCAAACGTGATGAAACTTTACGGTGATTTTTATGGACCAGACGGGACCCATGAAGGTTCGGGAGAAGACAATAAGACTCAAGAGGGAGCGACAACCTCACCAGGAGCGCCCTGAGGGGGCGCCACTTGAGCTTGTGGGACCCTCGTGGCACCTCTTAACCTAACTCCACCTCTATAAATTCCCAAATATTTCTAATACACTAGAAAGCCACCCGAAACACTTTTTCTACCGCTGCAAGCTTCTATTCTTCTGCGATACCATTTGAAGGCCTTTTCCAGTACTCTGCCGGAGGGGGGATCGATCATGGAGGGCTTCTACTTCATCCTTACTGCCCTACCGATGATGCATGAGTAGTTCACTGATGTCTACTACGCAGCTTTATTCTTGTAGACACGTGTTGGGCCTCCAGGCGCAGAGTTTTGTAGGACAGTAGCAATTTTCCCTCAAGTGTGTGAAATAAGGTTTATCAATCCGTGAGAGGTGTAGGATGAAGATGGTCTCTCTCAAACAACCCTGCAACCAAATACAAGAAATCTCTTGTGTCCCCAACACACCCAATACAATGGCAAATTGTATAGGTGCACTAGTCCGGCGAAGAGATGGTGATAAAAGTGTAATACGGATGGTAGAAATATAATTTATAGTCTGAATAAATAAAAACAGCAAGTAGCAAATAGTAAACGGGCACAAAAACGGTATTGCAATGCTTAAAAACATGGCCTAGGGTCCGTACTTTCGCTACTGCAATCTCTCAACAATGCTAACATAGTTGGATCATATGATTATCCCTCAAAGTGCAATAAAGAATCACTCCCGAGTTCCTATTAGCGCAGAACAAAAGATATAAATTGTTCGTAGGGTATGAAACCACCTCAACGCTATTCTTTCCGTTTGATCTATTCAAGAGTTTGTACAAAAATAACACAAAGCTATTGTTTCCTTTCGATCTATCCTAGAGTTCGTACTAGAATAACACCAAAGCAAAATCATATTCATAATACTCAATCCACACAAAGAACTACAAAGAGACCCCAAAGTTTCTGTCAGAGAAAATATAATAAAAACGTGCATCAACCCCTATGCATAGATTACCCCAATATCACTGCGGGAATCTGCGAGTTGAATGCCATAACATATATCAAGTGAATCAATAAGATACCCCGATTGTCACCTCAAGTATTCATACCGCAAGACATATATCATGTGTTCTCATCTCTGAATATTCAATCCGACAAGACAAAACTTCAAAGGGTAAAGATTCAATTCATCACAACAAGAGTATAGAGGGGAGAAACATCATATGATCCGACTATATTAATAAAGCCCATGATATAGACCACGAGAGAGAGAGAGATAAAACACATAGCTACTGGTACAAACCCTCAGCCCCGAGGGTGGACTACTCCCTCCTCATTGTGGTGGCCGCCTGGATGATGAAGATGGCTACCGGAGATGATTCCCCCCTCCGGCAGGGTGCCGGAACGGGTCTAGATTGGTTTTCGGTGGCTATGGAGCCCTGCAGCGGCAGAACTTCTGATCTAGGTTAACCCCAATGGGTTTCGGAATATTTGGGAATTTACAGTGCAAAGAAGGGGTACGGGAGGCCACCGAGGTAGGCACAACCCACCTGGGCGCGCTAGGGCCCCCTAGCGCGCCCTGGTGGGTTGTTCCCCCCTCGGGGCACCCCCCAGGTGTAGCTCTGGCCCATTGGGTTCTTTCTGGTCCATAAAAAATCCACGTAAAGTTTCACAATGTTTGGACTCCGTTTGATATTGATTTTCTGTGATGTAAAAAGCAAGCAAAAAACAGCAACTCGCACTAGGCACTAGGTCAATAGGTTAGTCCCAAAAAATGATATAAAGTTGATATAAAATGATTGTAAAACATCCAAGAATGATAATATATTGGCATGAATACTTCATAAATTATAGATACGTTGGAGACATATCAGCATCCCCAAGATTAATTCCTACTCTTCCTCGAGTAGGTAAATGATAAAAGAAATAATTTATGAAGTGTGAATGCTAGAAAAGTGGATAAGTTTGATCAATGATAATTTCAATCACTTTTGCTAGCATCATAACAACAATTCTTTCTTATGCAACTTCTCATGTCATAGTAGCAACCAATTCACATGTTAAGGTTCAAACAATGAATTCTCTTGAAACCCAACAACCTATGTTCTTAGTCACCAAGCAATTGCAATTCAACTTATTCAACGGAGTTTAATTAAGAGCTCCACATACTCAACCATCATATAGTCTTCTATGATTGCTAACACTCACTGCATACACATGAACATAACGTTTCAACCGAACAGATAGAAAGATAGGGGCTTATTGTTTTGCCTCCAAACGTATTCACCTCAAGGGTGATGTCAACAATAATAACTCATGCTACCCATATTCAACTAGACATATGTGCCTAGATCTTTCCTCACCACATGATGCTTGCCAAAAGAGAAAAATAAAAAGGAATAGAGAGAAAAACTTTGACTCTTTGCATAAAAGTAAATACTGAAAGGTAAAAGATAGGCCCTTCGCAGAGGGAAGTAGGGATTTGTAGAGGTGCCAGAGCTCAAAGCGAAAATTGAGAGATAAAAACATTTTGAGAGGCATACTTTTCCCACCAACGAAAATGACTTAGATCTCCCAACACTTTCTGTGCTAGCTATACCACAGGCGGTTCCCAAACAGAAAATAAAGTTTATTCCTTTTTCCACCATACTTTCACTTTCCACGGCTAACCGTATCCATGGGTGCCCTCCATACCAACACTTTCCAAGGAATTTATTATTTGACAACATAAAGTAAATTCATTTTTCATTTCGGGACTGGGCATCCCTAATACCTTTGCCTTACTCTCGTGCAATGACAAGCGAATAAACACACATCATGAGAATAACACATCTAGCATGGAAAATATTGGCCACCCTTCACCGCCTCGCGAGCGGTACGAGCACACAAAAGAGAAATATATTTTGAAAACTAGAGATGGCACATACAAATTTGATTAGAGTGGCAAAGGAATACCACATATAGGTATGTATGGTGGACTCTTGAAAATAAGATTTGGCTTTAAGAGTTTTTGGATGCACAAGTAGTATCTCTACTTGGTGCGAAATTTTTGGCTAGCAAAGATGGGGGCAAGCACCACATGTTGAAGGATCTATGACAATATAACTTCTATGTGAATATGAACAAACATAAACCATTACGTTGTCTTCCTTGTACAACGTCAACAATTTTGGCATATAATATTTTGATGGGGGCTCACAATCACAAAAGATTTCCATGATAGTGTATTTATATGCGAAAGTTCTCTTCCTTATACTAATTATTCGTGAATTGCTTGTATGGCCAATATTGTGATTGTCAAGCCTCAACATATTTCACTTTCTAAACCCAATGTGAAGCTACCACTAGGCATGATATGATTTCAACTTCATGAAATTCAACTTATTCAACAATTTACTCATAGGATATAAGTGAAGCACAAGAGTAAATGACATATAAAAGAGCTTTGTTGACGGGATGTGAATGCCGCTTACTTAGCCTCTTTGGCAACTATTTGAGAACTCTATTTTATTTAAAACTTTCAGATCTAAGTAATTTATTAAAACAGCAAGAAAAATAAAATAAAATTACATTCTAATAATAGCACACGTCATGTCAAGAAGAAAAAACTTAGCCTCAACCGATACTAACCTATAGTTATTGAAGAAGAAAGGTGTGATGCCTACCGGGGCATCCCCAACCTTATATGCTTGAGACTTCTTGAAATATTATCTTGGGATGCCTTGGGCATCCCCAAGCTTGACCTTTTGTGTCTCCTTAATTCTTCTCGTATCACGGTTTTCCTAAATCTCGAAAGCTTCATCCACACAAAACTCAACAAGAACTCATGAGATAAGTTAGTATAAACCAATGCAAAAACCTTATCATTCCCTACTGTAGCAAATCACTAAAATTATTATTTAAAATTGCATACTAAATGCCTCTGCATATTTAATGCTCCTATCCTCAAATAGAATCATTAAACAAGCAAACATAACAAAAATCTGCCAAAACAATACAGTCTGTAAAGAATGCAAGAGTATCAATACTTCTTTAACTCCAAAAATTATAAACATTTACCACACAGTAGAAAATTTATCAGAGCTCATTTTGCAAAAAGTTTCAACATTTTATCACATTATGGCTTTTCTAGGGAATTTTTGCAACAGCGGTAATCTTTCTGTTTTCAAACAGTAACATGTAGACTTGTAAAATAAACATAGTAAAGGCTATCAATGCCACTTTTATTGCAATAAAAGATGAAAAAATTTATTCTTAATAACATCAAGAAAATTCTAACAAAATTAATTGACGCTACAAGCAAAACACATATCATGTGACCAATGAAAACATAGCTCCAAGTGAGGTTACCGATAATGTTGAAGACAAAAGAGGGATGCCTTCCGGGGCATCCCCAAGCTTAGTTGCTTGGATCTTCCTTGAATATCACCTTGGGGTTCCTTGGGCATCCCCAATCTTAGGGTATTGTCACCCCATATTCTCCTCATATCGATATCTCACCCAAAACTTGAAAAACTTCAATCACACAAAACCGAACGGAACTTTGTGAGATGGGTTAGTATGATAAAGGGCAAACCATTTCACTTTTGGTACTTTCAAAGACAAGATTCATAATTGTTTCCGCACAATTACCACTGTAGCATATCATTTCCACAATTTATATTGAGCAATATAAGCCATGGAAACTAGAAAACAAGCAAACTATGCATAGAAAACATAATCTGTCAAAAACAGAACAGTCTGTAGTAATCTATACTCCAACCATACTTCTGCTACTCAAAAAATTCTGCAAAGTTAGAAAACCTGGTAAATTTGTCTATTAATCATCTTCAAAAAGAATCAATATTTTATCACGCTTCTGCTGAAAGTGAGAATTATTTTCCTGAGCGCAAAAGTTTCTTTTTTTCAGCAAGATCGAATCAACTATCGCCATAGACCATCCCAAAGGTCTTACTTGGCACTTCATTGAAACAAAAGCAATAACACATGATTACTACAGTAGCCCAATTATGTGAACACACAAAAATAGTAGGTAAAAGTGTTGGGTTGTCTCCCAACAAGCTCTTTTCTTTAATGCCTTTTAGCTAGGCATGATGATTTCAATGATGCTCGCATAAAGGATAAGAATTTAAACATAACAAGAGCATCATGAATCACATGGCAAGCACATTTAAGCCTAACCCACTTCCTATGGATAGGGATTTTGTGAGAAAACAATTTATGGGAACAAGAATCAACTAGCATAGGAAGGCAAAACAAGCAAAACTTCAAGATTTTCAACACATAGAGAGGAAACTTGATATTACTTAAATACCTACAAGCATTTGTTCTTCTCTCATAATAATTTTCAGTAGCATCATGAATGAATTCCACAATATAGCTATCACATAAAGCATTCTTTTCATGATACATAAGCATAGAAATTTTGTAACTCTCCACATAAGCAAATTTATTCACATCAATAGTGGTGGGAGCAAACTCAACAAAATAACTATCATGAGAGTGAAAATTATAATCATGATGACAACATGGTTATCATTATTCTTTACAGCATACACGTCATCACCATAAACATCATAAATAGCAACTTTGTTATCATAGTCAATTGAAGCCTCATCCAAAATGGTGGATTCATCACTAAATAAAGTCATGACCTCTCCAAATCCACTTTCATCATTATAATCATCATAAATAGGAGGCATGCAATCATTATAACAAATTTGCACATCAAATCTTGGGGGACTAAAAATATCATCTTCATCAAACATAGCATCCCCAAGCTTATGGCTTTGTATATCATTAGCATCATGGATATTCAAAGAATTCATACTAACAACATTGCAATCATGCTCATCATTCAAATATTTTGTGCCAAAACTTTTATTGAATTCTTCTTCTAACAATTGAGCACAACTTTCCGAACCATCATTTTCAAGAAAGATATTATAAAGATGATCAATAATATGATGCAACCTCAATTCCATTTTTTATGTTTTCTTTTACAAACCAAACTAGTGATAAAACAAGAAACTAAAAGATTCAATTGCAAGATCTAAAGATATACCTTCAAGCACCCACCTCACCGTCAACGGCGCCAGAAAAGAGCTTGATGTCTACTAAGCAACTTTATTCTTGTAGACACGTGTTGGGCCTCCAAACGCAGAGTTTTGTAGGACAATAGCAATTTTCCCTCAAGTGGATGACCTAAGGTTTATCAATCAATGAGAGGTGTAGGATGAAGATGGTCTCTCTCAAACGACCCTGCAACCAAATACAAGAAATCTCTTGTGTCCCCAAAACACCCAATACAATGGCAAATTGTATAGGTGCACTAGTTCGGCGACGAGATGGTGATAAAGGTGTAATACGAATGGTAGAAATATATTTTTATAATCTAAATAAATAAAAACGGAAAGGTAGAAAATAGTAAATGGGCAAAAAACGGTATTGCGATGCTTAAAAACAAGGCCTAGGGTCTGTAGTTTCGCTACTGCAATCTCTCAACAATGCTAACATATTTGGATCATATGATTATCCCTCAAAGTGCAATAAAGAATCACTCCCGAGTTCCTATTAGCATAGAACAAAATATAGAAATTGTTTGTAGGGTACGAAACCACCTCAAAGCTATTCTTTCCGTTCGATCTATTCAAGATTCATACTAAAATAACACAAAGCTATTGTTTCCGTTTGATTTATCCTAGAGTTCGTACTAGAATAACACCAAAGCAAAACCATATTCATAATACTCAATCCACATAAAGAACTACAAAGAGACCCCAAAGTTTCCGTCAGAGAAAAGATAACGAAACGTGCATCAACCCCTATGCATAGATTACCCCAATATCACCGCGGGAATCCGCGAGTTGAATTCCATAACATATATCATGTGAATCAATAAGATACCCCGATTGTCACCTCAAGTATTCATACCGCAAGACATATATCATGTGTTCGACAAGACAAAACTTCAAAGGGTAAAGATTCAATTCATCACAACAAGAGTATAGAGGGGAGAAACATCATATGATCCGACTATATTAACAAATCCCATGATATAGATCATGAGAGAGAGAGAGAGAGAGATAAAACACATAGCTACTGGTACAAACCCTCAGCCCCGAGGGTGGACTACTCCCTCCACATCGTGGTGGCCGCCGGGATGATGAAGATGGCCACCGGAGATGATTCCCCCCTCCGGCAGGGTGCCGGAACGGGTCTAGATTGGTTTTCGGTGGCTACGGAGCCCTGCGGCGGCGGAACTTCTGATCTAGGTTAACCCCCATGGGTTTTGGAATATTTGGGAATTTATAGTGCAAAGAAGGGGTACGGGAGGCCACCGAGGTGGGCACAACCCACCTGGGCGCGTCAGGGCCCCCTGGAACGCCCTGGTGGGTTGTGCCCCCTCGGGGCACCCCCCAGGTGCAGCTCTGGCCCATTGGGTTCCTTCTAGTCCATAAAAAATCCACGTAAAGTTTCACAGTTGAGGGAGTCCTGGATTAGGGGGTCTCCGGATAGCCGGATTATATCCTTTGGCCGAACTGTTGGACTATGAAGATACAAGATTGAAGACTTCGTCCCGTGTCCGGATGGTACTCTACTTGGCGTGGAAGGCAAGCTAGGCAATACGGATATGTATATCTCCTCTTTTGTAACCGACCTTGTGTAACCCTAGCCCCCTCCGGTGTCTATATAAACCGGAGGGTTTAGTCCGTAGGACAACAGACAATCATACCATAGGCTAGCGTCTAGGGTTTAGCCTCTTCGATCTCGTGGTAGATCAACTCTTGTACTACTCATATTATCAAGAATAATCAAGCAGGACGTAGGGTTTTACCTCCATCAAGAGGGCCTGAACCTGGGTAAAACATCGTGTCCCCTGCCTCCTGTTACCATCCGCCTTAGACGCGCAGTTCGGGACCCCCTACCCGAGATCCGCTGGTTTTGACACCGACAACAGTGTTTGGACTCCATTTGATATTGATTCTCTGCGATGTAAAAAACAAGCAAAAAAACAGCAACTAGCACTGGGCACTTGGTCAGGTTAGTCCCAAAAAATGATGTAAAGTTGCTATAAAATGATCGTAAAACATCCAAGAATGATAATATATTGGCATGAATACTTCATAAATTATAGATACGTTGGAGACATATCATTCACCACAGACCTACGGGTCCATAGCTAGTAGCTAGACGGCTTCTCTTTTCTCTTTGATCTTCAATACCATGTGCTCCTCGATCTTCTTGGAGTTCTATCCGATGTAATCTTCTTTTGTGGTGTGTTTGTTGGGATCCGATGAATTGTGGGTTTGTGATCTGAATATTTATGAATATTAACTGAGTCTTTTCTGGACTCTTTTATGCATGATTGTTATAGTTTTGTATTTCTCTCTATCTATCCATTTGGTTTGGCCAACTAGATTGATTTGTCTTGCAATGTGAGAGGTGCTTTGTGATGGGTTCAATCTTGTCGTGCTCTATCCTAGTAACAAAAAGGGACAAGACATGTATTTGTATTGTTGCCATTAAGGATAAAACGATGGGGGTTTATTCATATTAGTTGAGTTTACTCTATCTACGTCATGTCATCTTGCTTAAGGCGTTACTCTGTTTTATACTTAATACCCTAGATGCATGATGGATAGCGATCGATGGGTAGAGTAATAGTAGTAGATGCAGGCAGGAGTTGGTCTACTTGTCTCGGGCGTGATGCCTATATACATGATCATTGCCTTGAATATCGTCATAACTATGCGTTTTCTATCAATTGCCCAATAGTAATTTGTTCACCGATTGTATGTTATGTGCTCCAGAGAGAAGCCTCTAGTGAAAACTATGGCCTCAGGGTCTACTTTTATCATATATAAAAACACAAAATACCTTGCTGCAATTTTAATTTTTTATTTTGTTTTGCAATTTATTTATCTATCTACCACTACAAGATTTGATACTTGCAAGTAACCGCCGAGGGGATTGATAACCCCCTTGTTCGCGTTGGGTGCAAGTATTTGCTTTTGTATGTGCATGTGTTGCTAACGAGGTTCTGTGTGGTTCTCCTACTGGATTGATAACCTTGGTTCTTAACGGAATGAAATAATTATCTCTATTGTACTGCTTCATCCTCTCCTATTTGAGGAAATTCGAACGCAGCTCATAAGTAGCACATCATTACCATCCAGGAAACCAAAAGAGAAAATTTTAACAGCTCTTGTCTCGGAAATTTATGTCCTAGGAAATTTAATAAGTTTGATTTCCTCCCCTCTGTTGGGGCATTAGGAGGCCTTTTAATAGTTTGGAATGACCAACTCTTTATATGAGGAACACTCTAGAAAAATGATTTCTCTCTCACTATTGAGTTCACTTCCAAACTCAATAGTGAACAGTGGATCCATACAAATATTTATGGTCCCTATGAAGCAGATAGAAGAATTATAGTTCTCAACTGGCTTCAGAACATTCAGATTGATGATGATACCAACTGGTTACTCTTGGGGACTTTAATTATATCAGATACCCTGACAACAGAAACAAAAAGGGGGATAATATTCAATACATGCTTCTATTTAATGAGGCCATTATCAAACTTGCATTAGTCGAGATCCGTGACAAGGGAAGGAGCTTTACTTGGTCTAATATGCAGGAAGCTCCTCAGCTGGAGAAACTAGATTGGATCTTCTCCTCTAAATCCCGGACTTTGTCTTTCCCTAATACCTTGGCAACTCCTTTGGCCATAACCACATCTGATCATGTTCCATGTGTTCTCAAAACTGGAACTTCCATCCCCAAATCAAGGATCTTTAGATTTGAAAATTTCTGGCTGGAACACCAAGATTTCAAACAGGTGGTCAAACAAATTTGGGAGCAACCAACAGGAGAAGCTAACAGTGGCAAGCTTATTACAACTAAATTCAAAAGGTTTAGGAAGGGAGTGAAAAATTGGAGCAATGATTTATCTGATCTTAATAAAATCATATCAAACACTAATGTTGTCATTCTGCTCTGTGATACTTTGGAGGAATATATGCAACTCAGTCCTGAAGAAAAGGGTGTTAGAGACATCGTTAAAGTAAACTTGACAAACACTCTCCATTTTCAGAAAACTTATTGGAAAGAGAGAGCTACTATCATATCCATTAAATTTGGAGAGGCCAACACTATTTTTTAAGGCAAATGCCACTATCAAACACATAAACAATCATATAGCAATGTTGGCTAATGAAGAAGGTATTGAAGTCAATGAACACTAAGCAAAAGTTGCTATCTTGTATAGAGCTTTCCATGCAAGACTTTGTCAATCCACTCCTACTGAAAACCCACTGCTACTTGACACTCTGCTCCACTCTGAAAGAACATGCGGTGCCCCCATGTTTGGTTTTGGTAATTGATGACAATCTCTATGGACTAATGGTTGCCTTGAGTTATATTTGAAGGTTTTGTCCATATGCTTTTCTTGAAGTACATGTGTTGATTTCAAGGAGAGTTTGTGTCGACCAAGGTGTTATTCAAGGAATTATCCAAAGATTGGTCATGTGAGAGTTGAGCTTATTGCAAGCATGTCTTGAAGAAGAAGATTGTGTGATCATTCATGTCTACCTTCAAGACATCATCCAAATGAAGAGAATTGGAAAGGTTCAAGGTTGATCAAGACTAAGTCAAGAGTGAATCAAGTTGATCAACTCACAAAGCGCAGAAGATGTACCGAGAGGGATCAAGTGATCCCATGGTATGGTAAGAATTGTCAATTACGCTTTGTGTACTAACCCATGGTCTTCGTGAGAGTTCTTTGTGGGGTTAGGTTGCGGTGTGCAAGTTCAAGTGGAGCACCACGAAGAGATCAAATGCTTGAAGCGTGCTATACTTTGTGGTGACAATGGACTCGTGAAGATGTGCGGAAGAAAGGCTCACCCATAGTGGAGTATGGGGGAGCAATCAACTAGTCTTCATCAAGCCAACACAATCAAGAAAGGTGGTCCAACTTGAGGGAGTCAAGATCGTCATCATCTAGCTCAAGTGGACCATGTGTAAGGCAAAGGTTTGCCCTTGGTAGGTTTTCTATTTTACCGGTCTCATGATGGTAGTTGGGAGACCGGGTTATAGGATCGATTGCCGTACTATCAAGGGGGGCCCTCGATGAGTAGCTTGATCGTATCATTCGTTGAGAGCTCAAACCTTTGCATCCTTGCATCATCTTTCTTGGTTCTTGTTTGGTTCTCTTTGTGAGTCTTAGAGCTTATGGTCATCTTGATGACAAGCTTGAGTTCATCGAAAACGGAGTTCGCATGCATCTTCTATGATGTTTTCGATGTTGGAGGTTTTGCTGGTTCTTCTTGGTTGGAGGTTTCACTCCTCTATTTGTTGGCATACCTCCCCTGCCTCTTCTTACTATAACCAGTCGCTATTTTGATGCTACTCGTCGTCTTGTTTCCAACAAGCTTGAGTTTGCTCAATTCGGAGTTCATATGCAGAAGTTATGGCAGTTCTGGTTTTCTGGAGTGTGGTTTTTCTTCTGGACCCAGCGGTAGTACCGCGGGCCACAGCGGTAGTACCGCTGAGGCTCACTAAGCGGCAGTACCGCTCCTCGGAGCGGCAGTACCGCTCCTCGGAGCGGTAGTACCGCTTGATGGCCTCAGCAGCAGTGCCTCTGCGGAGCCGTGCTCCTACCGCCTCGACACAGTGGTTGGAGCGGTAGTACGGCTGCAGTCCACTAAGCGGTAGTACCGCTCCTCGGAGCGGTAGTACCGCTTGCTGGGCTCAGCCGCAGTACCGCTGTGGCTTCGTGCTCCTTCCGCTTCGATTCGAGTGCGCATTTTCTCGTGTCGGGTTTTGCGGTACTAGCTGCGGTAGTAGTGGCGGTAGTACTGCTTGTGAGCGGTAGTACCGCCCTACCTCCGCGGTAGTACCGCTCTGGGTCCCTGCCCCAGCCCCTCTCTTCTGGCGCGGCAGTACCGCTGAGGGGGAGCGGTAGTACCGCTTATGAGCGGTAGTACCGCTCTACCTCAGCGGTAGTACCGCTCTCTGCAGGGCTGTGTGGGGGATAACGGTTGGATTTTCCCCCTCCTATAAAAGGGGGTCTTCTTCCCCATTGAACCCGACCCTTTGAGCTCGTGTTCTTCCCCCATTGTTGACCTTCTTCGAGCTTGCTAAGTCTCAATCCCTCCATGGATTCTTGCTAGTTTTTGAGGGAAAAGAGAGAGGAGATCTAGATCCACATTTCCACCAATCACTTCCTCCTCTATGTGAGGGGAACCCCTTGGATCTAGATCTTGGAGTTCTTGGTGTTCTCTTTCTTGTTCTTCCTCTCATTTTCCTCCCTAGCATTAGTTGCTTCGGTGGGATTTGAGAGAGAAGGACTTGGGCACTCCGTGTGCCCTTGCCATTGCATTTGGTGCATCGGTTTGAGTTCTCCACGTGATACGTGGAAGTTACAAGTTGAGAAGCTTATTACTCTTGGGTGCTTGGTACCCTTGAGCTTGTCCTCTTGGGTGCTTGGGTGCCCTAGACGGTTGTTGGTGTTCGGAGCTCAATCATTGTGGTGCAAAGCTCCGGGCAAGCGTCGGGGTCTCCAATTAGGTTGTGGAGATCGCCCCAAGCAATTTGACGGGTACCGGTGACCGCCCCCAAGGGTTGCCAAAGTGTACGGGTTCGGTGACCGCCCCCAAGGGTTGCCATTTGTACGGGTTCGGTGACCGCCCTCAAGGGTCCCTTAGTGGAATCACGGCATCTTGCATTGTGCGAGGGCGTGAGGAGATTACGGTGGCCCTAGTGGCTTCTTGGGGAGCATTGTGCCTCCACACCGCTCCAAACGGAGATTAGCATCCTCAAGGGTGTGAACTTCGGGATACATCATCGTCTCCGCGTGCCTCGGTATCTCTTACCCGAGCCCCTTTACTTATGCACTTTACTTTGTGATAGCCATATTGTTTCTTGTCATATATCTTGCTATCACATAGTTGCTTATCTTGCTTAGCATAAGTTGTTGGTGCACATAGGTGAGCCTAGTTGTTTTAGGTTTTGTGCTTGACAAATTAACCGCTAGCTTTATTCCGCATTTGTTCAAGCCTAAACCGTAATTATTTTAAAACGCCTATTCACCCCCCCTCTAGGCGACATCCACGATCTTTCACACTCTAATGATAACCTCCAGGAATTAGAGATGCCTTTTACTCACGAGGAGATTGATGAGGTTGTTAAAAACTTACTAGCAGAAAAATCTCTTGGCCCAGATGGTTTAAATGTTGCCTTTCTTAAAGCCTGTTGGGACATAATTGCACCTGATTTCTACAATCTTGTAGAAGATTTCTATGAGGGTAAGGTAAACCTACAGAGTATCAACTACTCCTTCATTACTCTCACCCCAAAAAGAGATGTTGCAGTGGCTCCTAATGATTCCAGGCCCATATCTTTTCTCAATTGTACAACTAAGATCATCACAAAGCTCTTGGGTAATATGCTTCAGAAACATATTTTCAACATGATTCACAACAACCAGTATGGTTTTTTGAACAATAGATGCATTCAAGATTGCCTTGCTTGGTCTTATGAGTTTCTTCATCAATGCCATTGTGCTCCTCAAGCTAGAGTTTGAAAAGGCATTTGATAGGCTCATTGATGACACAATATTGGAGATTTTAGCAGTAAGAGGGTTTGGAGATAGGTGTATCAATTGGATCAAGCTCATTTATAGCATTGGCTACTCTTTCTATCCCGTTGAATGGTGTCCCACGGAAACAATTCCTCTAAAAAAGTGGGGTGAGACAAGGTGAACCTCTATCACCTCTGATATTTGTGTCTTACTACAGACCTGCTCCAAGCCATGCTTAATGAGGCCAAGGATAAACAACTCATTCATATACCTATCATTCACTCCACTTGCCTAGAATTCCATGTAATTTGATATGTAGATGATACCCTTCTGGTTCTTCCTGCTGATCTCACACAAATTCAATATATCAAAAATCTTCTGCTTCATTTTGCAGCACACACTGGTCTAAAGGTCAACTATGCCAAATCAACTATTGTCTCCATAAACACCCCTGATTAGCTCATGCATAATATATCCACTCTTCTGGAATGCAGCATTGGCCATCTACCACTTCCCTATTTGGACATCCCTTCGAGTATCCATAAACCCAAAATTGAGGATTTTGTCCCATTACTCAAAAGGATTGCATCTAGGCTTACTGGTTGTGAACCACTCCTCTCCCCTGGAGACAAGCTTACCCTCCTTAAATCAATCTTCTCTAGCTTGCCCATTTTCTTGATGTGCTCCGTCTCTATCCCTAAGGCTGTAATCCACCAGATCAATCTTTATTTGAAACACTTCTTCTCGAGAAAGTATGGTGCTGAGGAAAAGGGGATGGCTCTTATATCCTGGGAAAAGGTTTGTATGCCCAAGTCACATGGAGGAACTCGGAGTCCATGATGTTGCTACACACAACCAAACACTGCTGATGAAATATCTACACAAATTTTTGAACACACAAGACATACCTTGGGTCAAAGTCATTTGGGAGTCTTACTATACCAACTGTGTACCTAGCCCTAGGCCCGTGGGCTGATTCTGTTGGAAAGATGTTCTGAAGCTCTGTCCCATCTATAAACAACATGTTATTTGTGTCCTTGGAGATGGCCAATCTATTAACTTTTGGACTGACACTTGGTGTGATCATAAGCTCCAACAACATTTCCCTGAATTACACTTATTCAGCATCATCACTGATATCTCTCTCCAACAAGTACGAGCCTTAGATCAATTGGAAGATCTGTTTAACCGTCCTCTTTCCACCCAAGCTCACCAACAATTTTTATTGCTCAGCCCTATGGTCTAGCAGGGAACCAATCAAATATCCAAAGATATTTGGAGATACACGTGGCAGAAAAGCAACTATTCCTCGATGAAGATGTATAAAGTTCTGCAAGGCCCCAACCATTCTCATCAATTCCTTAAACAACTTTGGAAATGCTCAGCTCAACTTCGACACGAGATTTTTTTTTCTAGTTACTTCTATATGACAGGGTCAATACCAGGAACTTATTAAAGAGAAAATTCATGTATCTGGAAGACTACAACTATGTGCTATGCAATGACAAGGCCGAGGAAACATTAATGCATGTGTTTTGGAACTGCTCATTTGCTAGTAGCTGCTGGAACCACATTATTCCACAAAAAAAGGGGGTATATCTTGTTATGATGAGATCTGCATCAATTCCTCATTGCTACCCAAAGAGATTGCTTTATATATCCTGCTTATGGGTTGTTGGGGGCATTTGGTTTGTCCCTAATGATAAAATCTTCACGAAAGCTGCTTCACATATTATAGGCAGGAACTATTATCTTCAGGAAGGTACTAAGGCAGCAGCCTTACAAGCCAAAGCTTCTAGGGCTGGTAAGTTCCAGTGTTGGTTAGAAAGTAACCTGTAATTTATTTTCATATTTGATAGAGAGGGCATTGGCTCAAAGCCATATATAGATGTTATGTATATACTTTTTTTATCATTACTTCCTCCGTGACATAATATAAAAACATTTTTCAAACTGTTTTAGCTTCAAAAATATATTTATATTATGAGACGAAGTAGTAATATATTAGCGTAGAACTATTGTTCTATGGTCCAAGGTTCAATAAGGACCCGTTGGAGATGCTCTTAGGTTAAGAGGTCGTACTTGTGCTTGATTACTTTTTCTGGGGAAAAACTTGGCCACGCATCAATCACATTTGATCCTTTTTCTCCAAATATGTGCGCATCTCCCAATATCGTATCTTAACTGACATTCCGAGACACATTCACTGATGATGATTCTTTGGAACATGCGAGTGGCCGTATCGGAGGATAGAGCCGGTCGATCCCCGCATCGGACACATGATACACATGCATCCGGATCAACCACGCCCTCGGAGATAATAAAGCAGACGGCACCGCGGCTGGTGCATGCGCGTAGGTAGCAGATGTGCCCATCATCTTATCTCGCTATCCTGTCCGCTGTGCAGCGAGTATCGGGCAGTCGGCGGCGGCGGGCTGGCTGGCTGGTTCCCTCGTGTTTAATGAGGCGGATTGGGAATATACTAGTACTGGAATTTAACTCGGATCGGAACTGTAGAGGGCGGTGAGTGAAAGTTACTCCGGTATAGTGCTGCAGCAAGAACTGAACTTTCTGCACGTGCCTTGATGTTTATACGCTCAGACAGATTTGGTTAGCCTGTTCTTTTGTTCATGGTAGAAAATCATCAGACCTCCGGTTGCTTCGTTTCTGAAGCATGGCGCGGCTGTAGTGCTGTTGGTGCTAGACTCCAGACAATTTTTTTGGTAGGTCCGATCCAGCACTGTGCTGCTCGCCTACTCTGTAGCCTGGGGGCGTGCGGTCCACTGTATAGCCCCGCGGGCCGGCGGCGCCTCATGGCTTCCCGTTCACACGCACGGACACGCATGAAGTCTGAAGATGTCGATCTCCTGCCACGCACGTCCAATCGACACAACGCCGAGTCGGTCCCCGGGGGCGCAGCAACTGCAGAAGCGGGCGCAGGACAAGGAGGCATACACCATACTCTTGCTCCTCAGTCAGCGAACAAGCGCAGATCTCGCACCACGGCGGATGCCGGTGTTCCACGATGTATTGTCAAGGCGCCGGGCCGACTCACAGCAACTCCAACGCGCCCACGTATTCTCCACAAGCATCTGTTTGAATGGAAACCGATACAAACCGCGGCCCAACGCGTCGACACAAACAGATGTGACACAAACGGATGAGCATCCGTTTTTTATCCGTCCGCGGCCATTTCAGGCCTAATTTTGAATGAGGTTTGCGTCGGCGTGGACGCGAGCGACAACCGCCCTTGTCCTTCCCATGGCCCGCCAGTCAGTGGCATATTGAACCGTAGCAAAGCCCAAATTTGAACATCAAATTCATGAACAAACAATGACAACAAACGCTAGCAAATGAAGTACTGATCCGAAGAATTGCAAATTATTAGGACAAAATGATTAAAGACGATGTATAGGCAATATCTTGACTGCATACATACATCACAGAGAAGAACAGCTACGAAGATGTTTCTATGTAATTTGGAAGAGCAAAGAGACTAAGAGCTGGTCTGTAGTGATTAACACAATAATTCATGGTTAAGTAGTATTCTGGTGTTTCTCGCAAAAAATAGTATTTTCGTATGTTTTCTTTTGTTATAAGTAGCTTCTTTATGTACTTAACATAAAACATATATTTCATAAACTAATATGTACAAGATCAATATAATCATTCTAAGTTTCTTAATATTCTACAAAATCTAACTATATAATCATAAGATTTGAGTTTTTTCTTTGGTAGCTTCACCCCTCTTGAGATTTCTTTCAAGCTCCGCCACTAGGTGGCAGTGTTTGGTCTGGAGTACCTGAGAGAGCCAACCGCTATAGATACAACCCTGTTGTTGGTGATCAACACAAATAAGGGCTTTCCGAAGATGCTTGGTAGTACAGATTGTATGCACTGAAGTGGAATAACTGTCCATCTGCTTGGCAGGGGCAGTATAAGAGACATTTGAAAGCTTACACTGTCATACTTGAGGTCGTTGCTTCACAAGATTTTTGGATTTGGCACTTTTTTGGCATGACCGACTCTCACAATGACACCAACGTGCTTCGGCGTTTTCTGATGTTTGGAAGGCTTGCAGAAGGCAACTGCCCAGATGTCAATATTGAGATAAATGGCTACCACTACAACAAAGGAAACTACCTAGCTGATGGTATTTATCCTCAGTGGACTACTCTTGTGAAGACAATCCCCAACCCGATAGGAGAGAAGAGGCAGAGATTTGCCCAAGCACAAGAGTGCTAGGAAGAATGTGGAGCATGATTTTGGTGTTCTTCAATCTCGGTGGGGCGTCGTTCAGTATCCTATTAGAACTTGAAGCACAAAGAAGTTGTGGGAGGTGATGACTGCTTGTCTGACCATGCACGATATGATCATAGAGGATAAGCGTGTGGATGAAATCATGGACCAACGGTTTCAATATCAGGGTGAAAATGTTGTGCCTGGACATAGAGAAGCAACAACATTTGCACAGTTCACCCAATTTCATCATGAAATGCGTAGTTGGGCACCTCACATTAAACTCCAGAATGATTTGGTTGAGCATATGTGGGCTCATCTTGGCAACCAATAGACGTGTCGGCTCTTTTTCTTTGCAATGTATTTGTGAAAAATTAAATTTTATTTGATTTGTAAACTATGAGATTTTTATAAGTTGTAATAACTATGATATTTTACTTGGACGTGAATTATACGAACTTTGGGAAATTTTTGATATGTATGCAAAGCAAGTTGTAAAAAAATGACCGTGCACATGAAAATGTGTCAGCCTATTAGGCGCACAGACCATCCAAACGCGAAAGAGTGCAGACGTCGCTCAAAATGCCAACCCAAAAGGACAGAAATCAAACAAAAACCATGTATGTTTGCATCGACGCATTGGAGTTGCTCTAAGAAGCCGTTTGGTTTGTGCCTAGGACTGCCCTACCAAACCAGGGCGAGCAAATTAATTGGGGAGGGAATCAGCCGCCGGTAGTTTTTTTTCATAAAAACAATACATCCAAGACTTTATTTATGGAAAGTAACAGCTAAATCATGTATGAGGATAGTTACAATTTCAATTGAAGGTTTCTCAAGCCAATCTAACATCAAAGAAAATCTAGCCAATCGAGCAAGCTCGCGAGAAACTTTATCCGCGTCTCTATTACAATGTTCGAACCTAGCTAAAGCAAAACCATCAACAAGATGATAGGAACCGTCGAAAATCACCGCCACCATCAGCCGCCACTAGTTTGATTGCCCACCATCCCCAAGCATGAAGTGGTAGGCAGGTAATTTTCTGGAAAAGCTTGTCCGCGTTTATGTGGAAGTTGTTGTTATAGTATTTGTAGTCACACCTAGCTAATTTGACCCCTCAAATATTCGCGGGTGCGTTCAGACAGTTTTTTTTCAAGAACACATGACTTTGTATTACTAGAGGGAGAAAAGAGTTTCTACAAGCATTGTTACAAAGCCGCTCAGAGCAGGGCCACCTCGGCTATGAAATGCAAGGAGTACTACTCGCTCTATTGTCCGCCGGTGCGTGCCTTAGCCCACAACATAAATTTTACACCTATGCCCGCTGATACCACAGCCACCATGGAACTTTTTCGCGGACAGTAATTAGTCACCCCTCATTTTTCTGCCTTCGCAGCTATCCTCATGATATCTGATCCCTCGAAATCATGCGACCATACAACTGATAACCCACAAGTATAGGGGATCGCAACAGTTTTCGAGGGTAGAGTATTCAACCCAAATTTATTGATTCGACACAAGGGGAGCCAAGGAATATTCTCAAGTATTAGCAGCTGAGTTATCAATTCAACCACACCTGGAAACTTTAGTATCTGCAGCAAAGTGTTTAGTAGCAAAGTAATATGATAGTAGTGGTAACGGTAGCAAAAGGTAACGATAGCAAAAGTAATATTTTTGGTGTTTTGTAGTGATGATAAAAATAGCAACGGAAAAGTAAATAAGCGAAGAACAATATATGGAAAGCTCATAGGCAATGGATCGGTGATAGAGAATTATGCCGGATGCGGTTCATCATGTAACAGTCATAACCTAGGGTGACACAGAACTAGCTCCAATTCATCAATGTAATGTAGGCATGTATTCCGAATATAGTCATACGTGCTTATGGAAAAGAACTTGCATGATATCTTTTGTCCTACCCACCCGTGGCAGCGGGGTCCTAGCGAAAACTAAGGGATATTAAGGCCTACTTTTAACAGAGTACCAGACCAAAGCATTAACACATAGTGAATACATGAACTCCTCAAACTACGGTCATCACTGGTAAGTATCCCGATTATTGTCACTTCGGGGTTAACGGATCATAACACATAATAAGTGACTATAGACTTGCAAGATAGGATCAAGAACTCTCATATATTGATGAAAACATAATAGGTTCAGATCTGAAATCATGGCACTCGGGCCCTAGTGACAAGCATTAAGCATAGCAAGTCATAGCAACATCAATCTCAGAACATAGTGGAAACTAGGGATCAAACCCTAACAAAACTAACTCGATTACATGATAAATCTCATCCAACCCATCACCGTCCAGCAAGCCTACGATGGAATTACTCATGCACGGCGGTGAGCATCATGAAATTGGTGATGGAGGATGGTTGATGATGACAATGGCGACAGATTCCCCTCTCCGCGGCCCCGAACGGACTCCAGATCAACCCTCCCGGGAGGTTTTAGGGCTTGGCGGCGGCTCCGTATCATAAAACGCGATGAATCCTTCTCCTCTAATTTTTTCTCCCCGAAACCAAATATATAGAGTTGGAGTTGAGGTCAGAGGAGCTCCAGGGGGCCCATGAGGTAGGGGGCGCGCCCCCACCCTCGTGGACAGGTGGTGGGCCCCCTGGTCTTCATCTTTTGCAGGGATTTTTTATTATTTCCGAAAAGATGTTCCGTGAAGTTTCAGGTCGTTCCGAGAACTTTTGTTTCTGCACATAAATAACACCATGGTAATTCTGTTGAAAACAGCGTCAGTCCGGATTAGTTCCATTCAAATCATGCAAGTTAGAGTCCAAAACAAGGGCAAACGTGTTTGGAAAAGCAGATACAGCGGAGACATATCAACTCCCCCAAGCCAAAACCTTTGCTTGTCCTCAAGCAATTCAGTTGACAAACTGGAAGTGATAAAGACAAACTTTTACAAACTCTGTTTGCTCTTGTTGTTGTAAATATGTAAAGCCAGCATTCATGTTTTCAGCAAAGATTATGAAGTAACCATATTCACAATAACACATAGGTCTCATGTTTACTCATATCAATGGCATAATCAACTAGCGAGCAATAATAATAAATCTCGGATGACAACACTTTCTCAAAACAATCATAATATGATATAACAAGATGGTATCTCGCTAGCCCTTTCTGAGACCGCAAAACATAAATGCAGAGCACCTTTAAAGATCAAGGACTCACTAGTCATTGTAATTCATGGTAAAAGAGATGTAGTCAAGTCATACTCAATGTAAACTAACAGTAATGAATGCAAATGATAGTGGTGCTCTCCAATTGGTGCTTTTTAATAAGAGGATGATGACTCAACATAAAAGTAAATAGATAGGCCCTTCGCAGAGGGAAGCATGGATTTGTAGAGGTGACAGAGCTCGGTTTTGAAATAGAGGTGAATAATATTTTGAGCGGTATACTTTCATTGCCAACATAACAACCAAGAGATGGCGATATCTTCCATGCTACACACATTATAGGCGATTCCCAAACAGAATGGTAAAGTTTATACTCCCCCTCCACCAACAAGCATCAATCCATGGCTTGCTCGAAACAATGAGTGCCTCCAACTAACAAGAGTCCCAGGGGGAGTTTTGTTTGCAATTATTTTGATTTGATATGCATAAAGCATGGGACTGGGCATCCCGGTGACCAGCCCTTTTCTCGTTAGTGAGGAGCGAAGTCCACTCCTCTTGAGAATAACCCGCCTAACATGGAAGATACGGACAACCCTAGTTGATACATGAGCTATTCGAGTATACAAAACAGGATATTTATTTGAGGGCTTAGAGTTTGGCACATACAAATTTATTTGGAACGACAGGTAGATACCGTATATAGGTAGGTATGGTGGACTCATATGGAATAACTTTGGGGTTTATGGAGTTGGATGCACAAGCAGTATTCCCGCTTAGTACATGTGAAGGCTAGCAAAAGACTGGGAAGCGACCAGCTAGAGAGCGACAACAGTCATGAACATGCATTAAAATTAATCAACACCGAATGCAAGCATGAGTAGGATATAATCCACCATGAACATAAATATCGTGAAGGCTATGTTGATTTTGTTTCAACCACATGCGTGAACATGCGCCAAGTCAAGTCACTTAAATCATTCAGAGGAGGATACCACCATATCATACCACATCACAACCATTTTAATAGCATGTTGGCACGCAAGGTAAACCATTATAAGATCCTAGCTAATCAAGCATGGCACAAGAAATTATGATCTCTAGTTGTCATGGCAAACATGTTTATTCATAATAGGCTGAATCAGGAACGACGTACTAATCATATTTACAAAAACAAGAGAGGTCGAGTTCATACCAGCTTTTCTCATCTCAGTCGGTCCATCATATATCGTCATAATTGCCTTTCATTTGCACGACCGAATGATGTGAATAATAATAATAGTGCGCGTGCATTGGACTAAGCTAGAATCTGCAAGCATTCAATAAACAGGAGAAGACAAGGCAATATGGGCTCTTTTGTCAGATCAACAATTATGCATATAAAAGCCACTTCAACAATTTAATCATGGTCTTCTCCTATCGACCCCAAAGAAAAGAAAAGAAATAAAACTATTTACACGGGAAAGCTCCCAACAAGCAAAAGAATAACAGAAAATCTTCTTGGGTTTTTCTTTTTAATTACTACTACAAGCATGGAAAGTAGACTAATTAAAAGCTACAACTATTTTTTTTGTTTTTCTTAAGGTTTATTAAACACACAAGAAGAAAGCATAAAAAGGAAATTAAACTAGCATGGATGATTCAATGAAAAAGTATGAGCACCGACATCTAGCAATGAGTGTGTGAACATAAATGTAATGTCGGTGAGAAATATGTACTCCCCCAAGCTTAGGCTTTTGGCCTAAGTTGATCTATGGCCACGGCTAGCCTGGCGGATATCCATAATAATAGTTGGGGTCGTATTGAGATGCAGCGGCTATCGCCTCCTGAGCTGCAGCATGGTGACGAGCGACTCCGCCCTCCTCTCGTACTCATCTGCCTCCTCTCTGGTAATAACATATCTTCCTTTTGCCTGATAATCAAAGAAGGCAGGAGCAGGGAGAGTAATACGGATAGCACGCCTTCTGTCAAAAATTAGTTGATACTGGAGAGGTGATTCACTCCTCTCAGCAAACTGGTGGTGAATCATAGCATTAAAATCTAGGTAAGCAGGAGCCAATTCAATATCATCCTCACGTATGGTTACACCAATAAAATCAGCTAACCGGGTTGCATAAATTCCACCGAATAAATCTCCATTAAATCTATTATTATGCAACCTATGTGCAACAATGGCTCCCAAATTATAGGATTTGTCCCTTAACACGGCACTCCTAAGAATACTGAGGTCAGGGACACACATGTGACATGCCTCATCTTTACCATTAATGCATCTACCTATGAAGAGAGCAAAATAATGTATAGCAGGAAAGTGAATGCTCCCTATGGTAGCTTGTGTTATATCTCTAAATTCCCCCACAGTTATACTAGCAAGAAAATCTCTAAATTCAGATTTGCGAGGTTCCCTGACACTACCCCATTGTGGAAGTTTGCAAGCAGTGGTAAAATCCTCTAAGTCCATAGTGTAAGAATTTTCATAAAGATCAAACAGGACAGTTGCAGAATTACGTGAAGATGAAAATTCAAACCCCCTCACAAAGGAACTAGTGAGATAGTGATACTGGCTGCACTTTTCTTCCTCGAAGCTCACAAGATTAGCGTTACGCAAATATGCGTTAAATTCTTCCTTAATTCCTGCTCGATCCATAAAGTTTTCCGAAGGCCATTCACAAGGACGCACTGGAGCGTCTCTTGGTGGTTCTTCATCAGCATCACGCATTGCAAGTCTGGGTCCTTACTTCCTTGAAGAACCACCTTGGTACATTTTCCTAAGCATATTTCTTCCTCTGAAAATTTTCTGAAATTTTTAGTAACTTCAAACAAAAGTGAACCAAGCTCAACAAAATTGATAGCAACAACTCCTACAAGTGCCTAGAGCCTATATCATGCATTAGAACTACTTTTGACCATATAAATTTGACATGCAAGCTCAAGAACATGGTCACCTAGGCAGCACAAATTTGCAATGAATAAAGCACTAGAACAAAAACTATTTGGACCAATGGAGGAGTCACATACCAACGAACAATCTCCCCAAGCAGTTTTGTGAGAGGTGCTTTGAGCAAGGAGATCGAAAATGGCGGCAAAATGAGCTTGGACTTGGGTTTGAGCTGGATATTCGTGTTTGTGGGAGGAAGAAGGAGTGTGTGAGTGCAAGGATAAGTGGAGGAGGGCCACCGTGGGCCCACGAGGCAGGGGGCGTGCCTAGGGGGTAGGGCGCGCCCCTGACCCTCGTGGCCAGGTGCCAGCTCCTCCTGATGTGTTCTCAGTGCCAAATATTCTCAAATATTCCAGAAAAAATCATATTTAAATTTCAGGGCATTTGGAGAACTTTTATTTTCGGGGTATTTTTATATTGCACGGATAATTCAGATAACAGATAGAAAGTACTATTTTATTTTATTTAATATAAATAACAGAAAGCAAAAGTGGGGTACAAAAGGTTGTGCCTTCTAGTTTCATCCATCTCATGCTCATCAAAAGGAATCCACTAACAAGGTTGATCAAGTCTCGTTAACAAACTCCTTCCGAATAACATGGAACCGGAGAAATTTTGAATAACACTATGTTGCCTCAACGGGGATATGCACATCCCCAATAAAAAGAATATCATATTTCTTCTTAACAGTAGGAAGAGGAAATTCAAAACCTCCAAATATAATCGATGGAATTTTTCCAATAGAGTTGATACTATGAACTTGAGGTTGTTTCCTCGGAAAGAGTACCGTATGCTCATTACCATTAACATGAAAAGTGACATTGCCTTTAGTGCAATCAATAAAAGCCCCTGCAATATTCAAAAGGGTCTTCCAAGAATAATAGACAACTATCGTCCTTGGGAATATCAAGAATAACAAAGTCCGTTAAAATAGTAACGTTTGCAACTACAACATGCACATCCTCACAAATACCGACAGGTATAGCAGTTGATTTATCAACCATTTGCAAAGATATTTCAGTAGGTGTAAACTTATTCAAATCAAGTCTACGATATAAAAATAGAGGCATAACACTAACACCGGCTCCAAGATCACATAAAGTAGTTTTAACATAGTTTCTTTTAATAGAGCATGGTATAGTGGGTAGTCCTGGATCTCCAAGTTTCTTTGGTATTACACCCTTAAAAGTATAATTAGCAAGCATGGTGGAAATTTCAGCTTTCGGTATCTTTCCTTTATTAGTAACAATTTCTTTTATGTACTTAGCATAAGGATTCATTTTGAGCATATCAGTTAACCGCATACGCAAAAAGATAGGTCTAATCATTTCAGCAAAGCGCTCAAAATCCTCATCATCCTTTTTTCTTGGATGGTTTGGGAGGAAAAGGCATGGGTTTCTGAACCCAAGGCTCTCTTTCCTTTCCGTGTTTCCTAGCAACAAAGTCTTTCTTATCATAATGTTGATTCTTTGATTATGGGTTATCAAGTTCAACAACAGGTTCAATTTCTACATCATTATCATTACTAGGTTGAGCATCATCATGAACATTTTTATTAACATTATCACTAGTTTCAGGTTCATTACCAGATTGTGTTTCAGCATTAGAAATAGAAATATCATTTGGATTCTCAGGTGTTTCAGCAATAGGTTCACTAGAAGCATGCAAAGTCCTATCTGTAAGTGCATCTAGTGCCACCCCTAGTTGGTTTTGGAGTATTGACGACAAACCTACTTGAGGGACTAATGTGTTTGTGAGAATTGCAGAATAACACAGGTAGAAGTCCCTCATTGATTCGGTTTTACTACCAGAGATGACCCCTAAAAATGTACGAAGACATTGAAGTCAATGGTGGTATATGAAGATATTCACATTGAAGACTATGACAAGAAAAGACACCACGTGAAGCCTATGGAACTCGAAGACTTAGATCTTTAGTAGTTCTCTTTCATTTCTGTTGAGTCATAGGAACCACCGTACTGTTAAGTGGGGTCCAAGAGAACCAGTCAGAACGACTGAAGTGATGCCTAATTCAAAACCTATATCTTCGAGTGAAGACTATGAGAGCAAATCTTGTCCAGAGTCGGACAAGTCAGCTTTACTTGTAGCCCAAGTAAAGTTGCCGTGTGAGTTTGAAATCTGACCGTTGGTACACGTGTCAGTTCCTTAGTGACCCAAGGTCATTTCGGACAAATCAGGCCGGGTTGCCCAGTGGCTATAAATAGTCCACCCCCTACAACCATAAACGATTGGCTGCTCAGATTTCATGTCACACCCTAGCTAGATCATGCATTAGAGTGTGCATCATGTTTACCTTCATCAGAAAATTGAAATGGGGAAAGCAGAACCCCCAGCACCCCCCCTGAACTCAACTAGGGTTTACTAAAAATAAATTCAATGAACCTGAAATGCCCTTCAAAAATGTTCACCCTCTTTGCCTAGGGCTAGAACCCTTGGGAAAAAATGGTGCACATAATTTTAGGTCAACAAAAGGGCATTGATTTAAATCATAAGTATTTGAATTTGGGCATTTAAATGCTAGTAAATAATTCAAATGCTCAAATAATGTTGGAACTATTTTTTGGGCCACTGAAATAATTCAGCAAGTGTCCATAAATATTTTTAGGATTTTATAAAATGATTTAGTATTTAAACTAAATCAAAACAAAATAACAGAAATAGAAAAACACAAATAAATAAAGAGGGAAAGGCCACTGGGCCACTTACCTGGCCCATCTCCAGCTGGCGGCCCAGCCCACCCCGCTGCCTCCTGTCGTCCCCCTCCTCGGACAGAAGGACGCGGGCGTGTGCCCGACGCTCGCCGGCACACGCGCGCGCGCCACCTCCCCCCTGCTGGCCACCTCCTGCTTCCCGGACTCCCTCCCAATGCCACGGAGACGGCCACGCACCCCCAGGCCCTCTCATTCCTCCTCCCCTCGTGCTCATCCCCTCCTCTGGCTCCCCCTCACTTCCACAAAATGCGGCCGCCGCCGCCGACGCGAACCACCACGGCCACAGCCACCCCCTCGCCCCTCGGTTGTGCCCACGAGCTCCGCGACGTCGTCCTCGACCCCCTCACCGAACCACGCCCCGCCGGAAGCCCTGCAGCGTCGACTTCGAGCTCTTCTTCAACCTTCGGCTGCCGGCGACCTCGTCTTCGATTTGCGCCGTCTAGGTCGTCCCCAGGCCCACTGAGCTGCGCTTCGACCTCCCAGTGAGCTCCTCCGTCGTTTCCCCCTAACCCCACGGCCTAGCGCTCGCTGTAGCACCACTTCCCATGACGGCCGAAGCACACCGCCGCCCGAACTCGTCGCCGATGAGGCTCCGGTGGCCAATCGGCCCCGTGCTTATGCCTGTTGGCTTTATGGGAGCCCGCAGAACGTGTAGGTGCTACCCATTGCTCCTCCCGTGCACGGCGTCGCCGTTTTCATCGGCGCCCGAACTCCGGCGACCGCCAAAGTCGTCGCCGGCGACGTCTCCGGCCACCCCGAGCTCAACCATCACCACCAAGAGCTGCGGCTCGTTCCCATGAGCTCGTAGATGCTCTCCGCCTCCCGTTTGGTGGCCGGAACGTGCAAATGCACTTCCTCCGCCGCGTCTGGCCTCGCCGGCGGCTAGACGCCGGCGAGTGTTGACCTTGACCATTGACTGGGTGGGCCCAGTTGACTCCCCTGAGTCAATGACAAGCGGGCCCCTCCCCTGCTAATTAAACCTGTTTAGTGTTAATCTAAATTAATTAGTTAATTAACTAGATGAGCCACTGACACACGGGTCCCACAGGTCAGGTTTGACCTGTACCGGGCCTGTTGACTTGCTGACGTCATGCTGGCGCAAGGCTGACGCAATAACTCTTTTCTGGATTTAATTTTATATAGAAAATTCCAGAAAATTGCCTAAACTTCAAAAATTCATAGAAATTCAACCATAACTCCAAATGAGACAAATTATATATGAAAAATTATCAGAAAAATCCAAGGTATCCATTGGTACTGGTTTCATGCATGTCAGAACAAGTTAAACCTGCTGTTTATGCAATATAAGGTGATGCACTAATATGATCAAGTCAAATGAGCTAACACTTGAACCTTTGGTTCAAATAAGCAATTATCCTTCTGTTTTAGCTTGCATTAGGCCAAAACACATTCATACTGCCATGTCATAGCATGCATCTTATTGTTGCATATCGTCATGTGTTGATTGTGCCCGGTTGTGTTCTTCGTGGTAGGTTCTGCCTCCGAGGATATTCATGAGTATCCAACTGAAGGGCAGTATCCCGTTACCACTCCATCAGGCAAGCAACCATTGATCATTCCGATACAAACCCATGTTCTCGCTCCTGCTCTTGTTTACTGCATTAAGACAGCGCGTTTCAAACTGCTGTGTGCTATGGTAGTTGAACCCTTATCCTCTGCATGACCTGTCATTGCCACAGTAACTAGATGAAACCCACTAGCATGTGTAGGAGTTGATTGAGCCATGTTTTGTGATTCCTACCTTGCTATGCCTGCTATGCTTAGAGTTGTGTCAGGTCTGGTTCATCTGGGTGATGGGCTAGAGTGAAATGCTTGTGTTAGTAATATGAGGGATGTGTTGAACATGTTTTGGTAAAGGTATCGATGAGAGGCCATGTAGGAGTACATGGTGGGTTGTTTCATTGAGGCCGTCCCTAAGAACTGAGTTCTGTATGCGTGATTTAAGATTCAGCTACTACCACACATTGGGCCCTGAAATATGACCCCGCTCAACTTACTGACCCCTCTCGCCTCAGTCCAGGAGTTGCAACTAGTTTCTGGTGTTTGTAGGATATGTGTTGGCGGCCGTGCGTAGCGCTGACCCTAGGGGTGGGCTATGTTGCGGTAGATACACCATGGCACGGTGTACCGAGTCACCCGTTTGGTGTCTCGGGAACCCTGTTCACATCGTTCGGGGCCGTCGAGGACACCCCGGCCGGATTTCCTTGCGGATGGAACCTGAATAGGCGATGACCCTGGACTAGAGACTTGTGAGGTTAGTCAGGTCGTGGTCTACACCCACGTCGGTTTTTGCTTGAAGTCTGCCGAGCACATTTCGTGTGCAGACGCTAAGTGGTGGAAACATGTGTGACGAAGTACACCCCTGCAGGGTATAAAACTATTCGAATAGCCACGTCCGCGGTAAAGGACTACTTGATTGCATATACAGTTCATAGACAAGTTAATGGATACTACTAAAAGACTCAAGATAAGTGTGAGTACCGAGGATGGCCCTCTCGCAGGATACGAGGGAGGATCCACGGTGGAGTATTGTGATGGTGAGTAGTGGACTCGTGTGCGAAAACTATTTTGCTAAAAGGTTCCGTAGGATAGCTTAGCTAAGAGTCAAAGCTGGCTTGCTGCATAAACCCCACCACCTTCTTGAGAATGAGCATGTATAGTAGGTTCTGGTGTAAGACTTGCTGAGTACCTTTGTACTCATGTTTGCTTATTTATTGTTTTCAGATGACAACAATGCCCCCTCCGATGGGTTTTACGTAGACCTTGACGTCGACGAGTGACTAGCCACCCAGGTGGTGATCCAGGCCATGGAGGGCCCTATGTAGATAGACAGGCTTCGAGAAGCCTTCTTTCTTTCTAGAGTCTGTACTCAGACTAGTTGCTTCCGCATGTGCTTGTATGACTGTATGACTTGAGTGTCAGGTCATGTGACCCCTACCTGTATGAATATGTTATGTATGGCTCCCTGGAGCCTTTAAATAAAGTACTTGAGTTGTAGAGTTTTGTTGTGATGCCATGTTGTATGTACTCATATCGGGCATATTGTGTGTATGATTGAAATGCTTGGTATGAGTGGGATCCGACAATCTAGTTGTTTGTCCTTCGCAGCCTTTCTTATGGGGAAATGTAGTCTAGTGCTCCTCGAGCCATAGTAGTCCGCTACAGCCCGGTTCACCGGAGTCCTGCTAGCCCAGCACTACTGTTCAGGACACTTGACTGGCCGGCATGTGTTTCACTTCGTCCCTATGTCTGTCCCTTCGGGGAAATGTCACGCGGTGATCTCCGGAGTCCTGTCTAGCCTGCTACAGCCCGGGATCCCCGGAGTCCTGTTAGCCCAGTGCTACAGCCCGGAATCACTCGTTGATGACCGACATGTTCGATGTGATTCATGTATGCCTGTCTCCATAGGTCTGTGCCGCTTTGGGTTCACGACTAGCCATGTCGGCCTGGGTTCTCGGTCATATGGATGCTAGCGACATTGTCATATACGCGAGCCAAAAGGCGCAAACGGTCCCGGGCCATGGTAAGGCGACACCCGTGGGATACCGTGCATGAGGCCGCAAAGTGATATGAGGTGTTACCGGCTAGATCGATGTGGCTTAGAATCGGGGTGCTGACAGCGTTGGCATCTGAGCCGGACTGCCTGTAGGTTCATTGAGCCAAACTGGTCGATGTCGAGTCTAGAAATGCTTTAGTTATATGTAAGGGAATTGATTGTGGGAGGGAACGTAAGGTTCTTTTACTCCTTTACCCTATGCTTCTGATCTGAGTCATTCTCTTCTCATTCAACGTGGGTTAAGGACTAGGCTCTCTTCTTCTATCAGGTTCACGTGTTACTAATCCGTAGTAGTTTATAGGATTATTGCTACGAGTTCCAGTCCAGTTTCTACTATTTTAGTACGTTGCTATTTGAATCAGAACCTTGATATGATGCTGTTGAGCGGTATTGTGAACTGTTGTGGATGTCTCAAATCTTTTTCTGAGCATTTACAGCCGTTATGCTGTCCAATTTTCCCTAGGAATTCTGATGTCTTTGTCTTGTGGTTGTGCTTTCAGATGGCCAACCACTCTCAAAATCAAGTGGTTCGCCTGACCAGGTGCCTCGACGTGCCCGGTCATACTGCTATGTTGGTTCGGGTCATGATCGAGACAGGATACCGTTGGTATCCCGAATACACTGTCGAAGAGCAGTTCCGCGACTTTAATCAACGCCAGTATTTCTGCACCGTCAGGATATTTCCTTCCTATCCTGGATCTACCAAGCCCCTTCACTGTTCCTATGGACTCGGAGTTACCGTTGAGATGGCCGTGCAGGATGCTGCCTACTCCATGATGACCATCTTGCGAGTCCAGACTGGCCTGCTTCGGAACACTAACTTCCGTTACATCCCAGCTTCACTTCCGGGAGCGCAGGGGTATCTTCAGGCTATCTATGCTGACTCCACTCAGGAGGACTCATTAACTCGTACCACCGCTGAGATGCTTGAAGATAAGGACCGAGAGAATCGGGCCTTGAGGCTGGAGCTTTTTAATACCCGTGCTGATCATTGGGCCACATTGACTCGGTTTGCACCCGCGGTGCAAGCTGGATGTATGGATACCAGGGATCTGTATCCTGTGAGAGCAGCTCTGCCAGACATGGTGGATTAGCGTGATGTGGGAGGCATCACCCCACCCCGTGGTCCCCGCAGGCCACCGTTTGTTGGTCCAAGACCTCATCCTAGCCCCTATGGTCCACAGGCTCCTCAGGACCGTCTGTTTCCGGATGATCATGTTGAACTTCCAGGCTATGGAGGTGACTTCTATGAGGACTACTACGGAGCTATCTGAGTTGGTAGTAGTACCACTAGTATTGTAGTAGTTGTATCCCCACTGTCCTGCGTGACTTGTGGAATACGACTTGGTGTGTAATCGATTCCGGAGGTGTAGACAAATAATGTATAGGGACTCGGAATGCCTCTGATGAGATGTAACGTCTACCTTCATAGTTGTACTGTAGCATGGGCTTGTACTAAACTATGTATGACGAGTATGACCGCTGGTGTATATATGGCAGTTTTATATTACCATGGCATACGAATGAGCATCTCTGCATTCCGTGTTATCCTTACATTCTGCACTCCTTGTTAAGTTTGAGCCATCCTTGTCTAAACCGTTGTCTTGTTTCCTCCTAGGATGGTCAACACCCGCGGCAACCCTGCTGTCCCGGAGCGGGGGGAAGCCAGTGTAGCTAGAGGTGAAAATCTGCCTCACCCGCCTTCTCTGGCCGAAGTGATGCTGGAGGCGGAAAGGAACAAGTGTGATACCAACCGCCTGCTGGAGCGGATTGAGCAGAACACTGCACGCCACCCACGAAATGACTTGGTGTCAATCAACGACTTTATCAAGCTGTACCCACCAAAGTTTATCCATTCCGTCGAGCCCCTCGACGCGGACGATTGGCTTCGCAGCATCACCCACAAGCTACGTTCTGCCAACGTAGCTGAAGCCGACAAGGTTACCTATGCTGCCTATCATCTCGAGGGCCCCGCTAGCCATTGGTGGGAAAACTTTGAAGCTATGCGCCCGGTCGATCAAATCACTACCTGGGCTGAGTTCAGCGAGGCTTTACGTGAGCATCACATTCCGGAAGGTCTCATGGATCGCAAGAGGGAGGAGTTCTGCAACTTCACCCAAGGAAGGCTGACTGTGGATGCATATAGCCGAGAATTTGGGAACCTGGCACGCTATGCTCCTGAAGAGGTTTCTACTGACGCCAAGAAGCAGGCAAGGTTCCGCAAGGGACTTAGCCCTGAGCTTCGCCGCGATCTCCGTCTGCATGAGTGCACATCCTTCCAGAAGCTGGTCAATAAAGCTATCAGTGCTGAGACAGGCCAGACTGATTATGACGCTTCATGCAAGCACTCCCGTGATTTTGGGTCTTCATCTGGCTCTGGAGCTCAGAAGCGCCGGGTGTGGATTCCAAGCACCGCACTGCCACCCAGATTCATCCCGAGGCCATCCTTTGAGGCGCCTCGTCCCAACCAGCAATTTGCACCGCCCAAGCCCTATGGTGGCCCCGCTGCTAATGTTGCTCCACGCCCCACTGTGGTAACATGCTTCAAGTGTGGAGAACCGGGTCACTATAGTCGAGAGTGTCCCCAGAACAACCCCAATCAAGCTGGAAAGTCCGTTGGCCGTGGTAAGCCCGCGGGAAAGACTTTCTACGCCAAGCCGGCCACCACTGCACGTGGCCATGTCAATTATGTTTCAGCCGAAGAGGCTCATGAGGATCCCAACGTCGTCCTTGGTACGCTCCTTGTTAACTTCCATCCGGCATCTGTTCTTTTCGATACTGGAGCATCTCATTCATTCATATCCGAGAATTATGCTCGGTTGCATAACACAACATTCTGTGACATGCCCACTTCCATGGTAATTCAAACTCCGGGTTCCAAGTGGCAAACTTCTAGGGTAAGCCATGGGAACGAAATTCTTGTCGATAGGCTTGTCTTCCTTGCATCTTTAATAGCTCTCAAGTCCTCCGACATAAACATCATCTTGGGTATGGACTGGATGTCGGCTCATTATGCCAAGATCGATTGTGCCACTAGAACCGTTCAACTTACTCACCCCTCGGGCAAGACAGTTAATGTCTTAACTCGAGTGGCCAAGCGCCAACTTTACTCTCTCAATGCCAACCCTCTTCCAGACCTTGAGGACATTCCGGTAGTCCGAGACTTCCCGGATGTGTTTCCGGAAGAACTGCCAGGTGTTCCACCTGACAGGGATGTCGAGTTTGTGATAGACCTTGTTCCAGGAACCATTCCAATTGCTAGAAGACCCTACAAGATGGCACCCTTAGAACTAGCCGAGCTTAAGAACCAACTCGATGAGTCCTTGAACAAAGGGTTCATCCGTCCTAGCTCCTCTCCTTGGGCTTGCCCCGTCCTCTTCGTCAAGAAGAAGGATGGAACGGATCGAATGGTTGTGGATTACCGACCTGTCAATCTGGTCACCATCAAGAACAAATACCCGCTTCCCAGGATCAACGACCTATATGATCAGCTCGCTGGATCCTCAGTCTTCTCCAAGATGGATTTGAGGTTGGGCTACCATCAAATCAAAATCAGAAACGGGGAGATTCCCAAAACGGCTTTTGTTACTCGTTATGGCCAATACGAGTACACCGTCATGTCCTTCGGTTTAACCAATGCCTCGGCCACCTTCTCCCGGTTAATGAACTCGGTTTTCATGGAGTACTTGGAAAAATTCGTCGTAGTATACCTCGATGACATACTCATCTACTCCAAGAATGAAGAGGAACATGCCGAACATCTAAGGCTGGTATTGATGAAACTTCGAGAGCATCGCCTTTATGCCAAATTCTCCAAGTGTGAATTTTGGTTGTCAGAAGTGACCTATCTAGGCCATGTAATCTCTGGTAAGGGTATTGCTGTCAATCCCGAGCGAGTTCAAGCCGTCCTTGATTGGACTCCACCTGAAACGGTCAAGCAAGTTCGGAGTTTCCTTGGCCTAGCGAGCTATTGCCGCCGCTTCGTCGAGAATTTCTCCAAGGTTGCTAAACCTCTAACTGAACTCCTCAAGAAAGATAAAAAGTTCGAGTGGACTCCACAGTGCGAGTTCAGTTTTCAGGAACTGAAAAGACGCCTGACCTCTGCTCCCGTACTGGTACCACCAGATTTCTCCAAGGACTTTATTATCTATTGCGACGCCTCGCGACAAGGACTAGGTTGCATACTCATGCAAGATCGTCAGGTAATTGCCTATGCTTCACGGCAATTACACCCACATGAGGAAAATTATCCCACACATGATCTAGAGCTTGCAGTTGTAGTCCATGCACTCAAAACCTGGCGACATTACCTTCTCGGTAATCGTTGCGAGATCTTCACCGATCACCAAAGCTTGAAATATATCTTCACCCAACCAGATTTGAATCTCAGGCAAAGACGTTGGGTTGAGTTGATCTCGGATTACGACTTAGGAATAACTTACACCCCTGGCAAAGCCAATGTCATGGCTGATGCTCTAAGTCGTAAGTCCTATTGTAACAACCTGATGTTACAACAAAGTCAACCACTTCTCCATGAGGAATTTCGTAAGCTTAATCTTCACATTGTTCCTCAAGGATTCCTATCTACCCTGGTGGCGAAACCTACCCTTATGGATCAAATCATAGCTGCCCAAAAGCGTGATAAGGGCATATCCCGGATTAAGGAAAACATTGCTAGCGGAGTAGCTAAATGCTTTTCCATGGATGAACAAGGTGCTGTCTTCTTCGAGAACCGCCTGGTGGTTCCCAAGAAACAACATCTACGCCAGATGATCCTTAAGGAAGCTCATGAATCCCCTCTCACCATTCATCCCGGTAGTACTAAAATGTATCAAGACCTACGCCAGAGGTTTTGGTGGACTAGGATGAAGAGAGAAATCGCTCAATACATTGCCAATTGCGATGTTTGTCGTCGTGTTAAAGCAGAGCATCAACGGCCTGCTGGCACCCTTCAACCTTTGGCTATTCCTGAATGGAAATGGGACAAAATCAGTATGGATTTCATCACTGGGTTTCCCAGGACCAAGAGGGGGAATAATGCCATCTTCGTCGTGATCGACCGTCTTTCCAAAGTAGTCCATTTTCTACCTGTTCGTGAGAGTATCACCGCTAGCCAGCTAGCTGACTTATACATCTCCCGAATAGTGTCTCTTCATGGTGTCCCATTGGAAATTAACTTAGACCATGGAAGTCTCTTCACCTCTCGATTTTGGGAAAGTTTCCAAAATGCTATGGGAACTCATCTCTCCTTTAGCACCGCCTTCCATCCTCAATCAAGTGGTCAAGTAGAGCGAGTCAATCAAATTCTGGAAGATATGCTCCGAGCTTCTGTTATCTCGTTCGGAATGAGTTGGGAGAAATGCCTTCCATTCGCGGAGTTTGCTTATAACAATAGCTATCAAGCTAGTTTGGGCAAAGCTCCCTTCGAAGTTCTCTATGGACGAAAATGTCGAACGCCTCTTAACTGGTCAGAAACCGGGGAAAGACAACTCTTTGGCCCGGATATGATTCAGGAAGCAGAAGAGCAGGTTCGCGTTATTCGTGAGAAATTGAAAACAGCCCAATCTCGCCAAAAGAGTCAATATGATCGTAAACATAAGCCTATGACATTTGAAATTGACGAGAAGGCTTACCTTCGGGTTACCCCGTTAAAGGGAACCCATCGCTTCGGTATCAAAGGCAAATTGGCTCCTCGTTACATTGGACCCTTTCGCATTCTTGCCAAACGAGGAGAAGTTGCCTACCAATTGGAACTACCTCCGCATCTTTCCAGAGTTCACGACGTCATCCACGTTTCGCAACTCAGGCGTTGCTTCGTGGATCCTATCCGTGGAGTGGACCACGAAACGCTTGATCTACAAGATAACCTTTCTTATCGGGAATACCCCATTCGTATCCTTGATCAAGCCGAGCGTACCACTCGACGTCATAATATCAAGTTTCTCAAGATTCAATGGTCACACCATTCCGAGGAAGAAGCCACTTGGGAAAGGGAGGATCGTCTTCGACTCGAGTACCCCACCTTCTTCCCAGATGATCCTAAATCTCGGGACGAGATTCTATTGAGTGGGGGTGAGTTGTCACACCCTAGCTAGATCATGTATTAGAGTGTGCATCATGTTTACCTTCATCAGAAAATTGAAATGGGGAAAGCAGAACCCCCAGCACCCCCCCTGAACTCAACTAGGGTTTACTAAAAATAAATTCAATGAACCTGAAATGCCCTTCAAAAATGTTCACCCTCTTTGCCTAGGGCTAGAACCCTTGGGAAAAATGGTGCACATACTTTTAGGTCAACAAAAGGGCATTGATTTAAATCATAAGTATTTGAATTTGGGCATTTAAATGCTAGTAATTAATTCAAATGCTCAAATAATGTTGGAACTATTTTTTGGGCCACCGAAATAATTCAGCAAGTGTCCATAAATATTTTCAGGATTTTATAAAATGATTTAGTATTTAAACTAAATCAAAACAAAATAACAGAAATAGAAAAACACAAATAAATAAAGAGGGAAAGGCCACTGGGCCACTTACCTGGCCCATCTCCAGCTGGCGGCCCAGCCCACCCCGCTGCCTCCTGTCGTCCCCTCCCCGGACAGAAGGACGCGGGCGTGTGCCCGACGCTCGCCGGCACACGCGCGCGCGCCACCTCCCCCCTGCTGGCCACCTCCTGCTTCCCGGACTCCCTCCCAATGCCACGGAGATGGCCACGGACCCCCAGCCCTCTCATTCCTCCTCCCCTCGTGCTCATCCCCTCCTCTGGCTCCCCCTCACTTCCACAGAACGCGGCCGCCGCCGCCGATGCGAACCACCACGGCCACAGCCACCCCCTCGCCCCTCAGTTGTGCCCACGAGCTCCGCGACGTCGTCCTCGACCCCCTCACCGAACCACGCCCCTCCGGAAGCCCTACAGCGTCGACTTCGAGCTCTTCTTCAACCTTCAGCCGCCGGCGACCTCGTCTTCGATTCGCGCCGTCTAGGTCGTCCCCAGGCCCACTGAGCTGCGCTTCGACCTCCCAGTGAGCTCCTCCGTCGTTTCCCCCTAACCCCACGGCCTAGCGCTCGCTGTAGCACCACTTCCCATGACGGCCGAAGCACACCGCCGCACGAACTCGTCGCCGACGAGGCTCCGGTGGCCAATCGGCCCCGTGCTTATGCCTGTTGGCTTTGTGGGAGCCCGCAGAACGCGTAGGTGCTACCCGTTGCTCCTCCCGTGCACGGCTTCGCCGTTTTCATCGGCGCCCGAACTCCGGCGACTGCCAAAGTCGTTGCCGGCGACGTCTCCGGCCACCCCGAGCTCAACCATCACCACCAAGAGCTGCGGCTCGTTCCCAGGAGCTCGTAGATGCTCTCCACCTCCCGTTTGGTGGCCGGAACGTGCAAATGCACTTCCTCCGCCGCGTCTGGCCTCGCCGGCAGCTAGATGCCGGCGAGTGTTGACCTTGACCATTGACTGGGTGGGCCCAGTTGACTCCCCTGAGTCAATGACAAGCGGGCCCCTCCCCTGCTAATTAAACCTGTTTAGTGTTAATCTAAATTAATTAGTTAATTAACTAGATGAGCCACTGACACACGGGTCCCACAGGTCAGGTTTGACCTGTACCGGTCCTGTTGACTTGCTGACGTCATGCTGACGCAAGGCTGACGCAATAACTCTTTTCTGGATTTAATTTTATATAGAAAATTCCAGAAAATTGCCTAAACTTCAAAAATTCATAGAAATTCAACCATAACTCCAAATGAGACAAATTATATATGAAAAATTATCAGAAAAATCCAAGGTATCCATTGGTACTGGTTTCATGCATGTCAGAACAAGTTAAACCTGCTGTTTATGCAATATAAGGTGATGCACTAATATGATCAAGTCAAATGAGCTAACACTTGAACCTTTGGTTCAAATAAGCAATTATCCTTCTGTTTTAGCTTGCATTAGGCCAAAACACATTCATACTGCCATGTCATAGCATGCATCTTATTGTTGCATATCGTCATGTGTTGATTGTGCCCGGTTGTGTTCTTCGTGGTAGGTTCTGCCTCCGAGGATATTCATGAGTATCCAACTAAAGGGCAGTATCCCGTTACCACTCCATCAGGCAAGCAACCATTGATCATTCCGATACAAACCCATGTTCTCGCTCCTACTCTTGTTTACTGCATTAAGACAACGCGTTTCAAACTGCTGTGTGCTACGGTAGTTGAACCCTTATCCTCTGCATGACCTGTCATTGCCACAGTAACTAGATGAAACCCACTAGCATGTGTAGGAGTTGATTGAGCCATGTTTTGTGATTCCTACCTTGCTATGCCTGCTATGCTTAGAGTTGTGTCAGGTCTGGTACATCTGGGTGATGGGCTAGAGTGAAATGCTTGTGTCAGTAATATGAGGGATGTGTTGAACATGTTTTGGTAAAGGTATCGATGAGAGGCCATGTAGGAGTACATGGTGGGTTGTTTCATTGAGGCCGTCCCTAAGAACTGAGTTCTGTATGCGTGATTTAAGATTCAGCTACTACCACACATTGGGCCCTGAAATATGACCCCGCTCGACTTACTGACCCCTCTCGCCTCAGTCCAGGAGTTGCAACTAGTTTCTGGTGTTTGTAGGATATGTGTTGGCGGCCGTGCGTAGCGCTGGCCCTAGGGGTGGGCTATGTTGCGGTAGATACACCATGGCACGGTGTATCGAGTCACCCGTTTGGTGTCTCGGGAACCCTGTTCACATCGTTCGGGGCCGTTGAGGACACCCCGGCCGGATTTCCTTGCGGATGGAACCTGAATAGGCGATGACCCTAGACTAGAGACTTGTGAGGTTAGTCAGGTCGTGGTCTACACCCACGTCGGTTTTCGCTTGAAGTCTGCCGAGCACATTTCGTGTGTAGACGCTAAGTGGTGGAAACATGTGTGACGAAGTACACCCCTGCAGGGTATAAAACTATTCGAATAGCCGCGTCCGCGGTAAAGGACTACTTGATTGCATATACAGTTCATAGACAAGTTAATGGATACTACTAAAAGACTCAAGATAAGTGTGAGTACCGAGGATGGCCCTCTCGCAGGATACGAGGGAGGATCCACGGTGGAGTATTGTGATGGTGAGTAGTGGACTCGTGTGTGAAAACTATTTTGCTAAAAGGTTCCGTAGAATAGCTTAGCCAAGAGTCAAAGCTGGCTTGCTGCATAAACCCCACCACCTTCTTGAGAATGAGCTTGTATAGTAGGTTCTGATGTAAGACTTGCGGAGTACCTTTGTACTCATGTTTGCTTATTTATTGTTTTTAGACAACAACGATGCCCCCTCCGATGGGTTTTACGTAGACCTTGACATCGACGAGTGACTAGCCACCCAGGTGGTGATCCAGGCCATGGAGGGCCCTATGTAGGTAGACAGGCTTCGAGAAGCCTTCTTTCTTTCTAGAGTCTGTACTCAGACTAGTTGCTTCCGCATGTGCTTGTATGACTGTATGACTTGAGTGTCGGGTCATGTGACCCCTACCTGTATGAATATGTTATGTATGGCTCCCTGGAGCCTTTAAATAAAGTACTTGAGTTGTAGAGTTTTGTTGTGATGCCATGTTGTATGTACTCATATCGGGCATATTGTGTGTATGATTGAAATGCTTGGTATGAGTGGGATCCGACAATCTAGTTGTTTGTCCTTCGCAGCCTTTCTTATGGGGAAATGTAGTCTAGTGCTCCTCGAGCCATAGTAGTCCGCTACAGCCCGGTTCACCGAAGTCCTGCTAGCCCAGCACTACTGTTCAGGACACTTGACTGGCCGGCATGTGTTTCACTTCGTCCCTATGTCTGTCCCTTCGGGGAAATGTCACGCGGTGATCTCCGGAGTCCTGTCTAGCCTGCTACAGCCCGGGATCCCCGGAGTCCTGTTAGCCCAGTGCTACAGCCCGGAATCACTCGTTGATGACCGACATGTTCGATGTGATTCATGTATGCCTGTCTCCATAGGTCTGTGCCGCTTTGGGTTCACGACTAGCCATGTCGGCCCGGGTTCTCGGTCATATGGATGCTAGCGACATTGTCATATACGCGAGCCAAAAGGCGCAAACGGTCCCGGGCCATGGTAAGGCGACACCCGTGGGATACCGTGCGTGAGGCCGCAAAGTGATATGAGGTGTTACCGGCTAGATCGATGTGGATTAGAATCGGGGTCCTGACATTTCAGTGCACGGCTTTTGTCGTTTGAGAGCAACCCACCTCGAAGCCTTTGAGAGAAAATTCCTAGCGAGGAGAAAAGCCCTAACCACCCAGAGCCAGAGAGAATTGGGCATCACTTAAGTCTTCTTGTCTGAGTGATCTGAAGACTTATTACACTTGAGGACTGTGCATCCTCCAGACGGTTAGGCGTCGCGTTCTGAGCATCCAAGAGTCATTGTGGATTGCCGGTGAACGAAGTCTGTGAAGGTTTGGGAGTCTACCTTGAAGACTTACCAGAGTGATTGGGCGAGGTCTGTGTGACCTTAGCTCAAGGGGAATACAGTGAGGACTGGGTGTCCTGAGCTGCGTGTTCAGGACTGGGTGTCCGGGATTGTGTGTCCTTTGGTTTAAATACCTAGCCGCCCTAACCAGACGTACAGTTGTCACAGCAACTGGAACTGGTCCAACAAATCATTGTCTTCAACGAGTCACTGGTTTCATCTTCACTTCCCTTTACGTATTGTTACTCTTTGTGAAGCCATTGCATGCTTGCTCTATCTTTTGTCTTCACAACGTAACTGTATGATTTGATTGGCTTCATAACCTCTTCCTACCTGATCCTTATTACACTGCAGCTACTTGTCATTGTGCTTTCACTCTATTGAATACTTGACCATGGCTTGCCTAGTGTAATCTAACTTCCGCTGCTTAAGTGATTGGCATATCTGTACTGTTTGTCTTCATAACCTTCACGTTTTGAAGACTTTCATAAAAATCGCCTATTCACCCCCCCTCTAGTCAATATAACGCACTTTCAATTGGTATCAGAGCAAGGTGCTCCCTTGTTCTGTGTGATTCGGTTTAACCACCTGGAGTTTTAGCTATGTCGACTACAGGGATAATTAAAGTCTCCGCTGCGTGCCCCGTCTTCGATGGAACTGAATATCCCTACTGGAAGAATAAGATGCGCATGCATCTTGAAGCCATTGACGTCGACCTATGGTATGTCGTCGAGAACGGCGTTCCCAAGGCTGGAGAAGGTGTCACTGCTGCTGATGTCAAGAAGTTCACTCAACTGGACTCTACTGCCAAGAATATCATCTGTGGTCATCTGACCAAAGGACAGTATGGCCGTGTGAGTGCCTTGAAGACATCCAAGCTGGTCTGGGACTGGCTCTGCAAGGTCAATGAAGGCAACTCAACTCAGAGAGATCAGAGAATCAGTGTTCTTCGCAACCTCTTCAACTGCTTCAAGAGAAATGACAATGAGAATGTCCAGCACACATTTGACCGGCTCACTGACATCACAAATGAGCTTCAAGTCCTCGGCGCCACTGAGATCACCAAACATGAAATCGTCAAGACGCTGCTGAGATCACTTGATAGTTCATTTGACATCCTAGCCCTGATGATTCAAGAACGTCCAGACTTCAAGACACTCGATCCGTCTGACATACTTGAGAGGCTCAACACACATGAGTTTCAGCTTTCTGAGAAAAGAGATATCTATGGTCCAAACTACGGGCGAACTCATGCCTTGAAGGCAAAAGCTGTGTCCTCATCTGAAGAAGAATCTGACAGCAGTTCTGATGATCCTGAAGACATTGGAAGGGAACTTGCAATGTTAGTGAAGAAGTTCCAGAAATTCACCAAGAAGAAAGGCTTCAGAAAGTCTTCACGATCAAGCTCAAGGAATGATGAAGCTTCTGCTCATGACTACAAGAAGAAAACATGTCACAAGTGCAAGAAAACTGGACACTTCATCTCTGAGTGTCCATAGTGGGACAATGAGAACAGAAAGAAGAAGAAGAGCAAGGAATATGATTCTGACGACAAGAAGAAGAAGAAATACTCAAAGTCTTCTTCCAAGTCTTCCTCAAAGTCTTCATCACACAAGAAGAGCTCATCTGGCAAGGCACGTGCGTTTGTTGGCAAGGAAATGGATTCAGAGGAGGAGTCCGCTTCTGAGGAGGCAGAGGTGGAGTCTGAGGAAGAGTATGATTTTGGCATCGCAAGTCTGGCTACAACATACGTTGCCAAGTCCATCTTCAACACTGAAGACAATGACTCCATCACCGACACCGATGCAAATGACAAGGACTACTCCGATCCTACCTATTGCTTCATGGCACGGGGTGCCAAGGTAAACTCACGCACCACTCACTATCAAACATCAAGTGACGATGACTCTGATTGTGATTCAAAACCCAGCTACAAAACACTTGCTAAAATTGCAACTGAACAACAGAAAGCCATGGAACATATTCAAAAACTGTTAGACAGAAGCGATGATCTGTTGGGTGCTGAAATGACTCGATCTGAATCCTTAATTGAAGACATAAAAAATCTTCACGTTAAGTATCAGGAACTTGAAGATCGTCATGATACTCTCTCAACAACTCATGAAAAGCTTTCCTATGATTATCTTCAAAGGAAGCAAGATCTTGAGAAATTGAGAGCGGCTCATGAAGATCTTCGGAAGGAAAACGAATCACTTCGCACCGAACAGATCAGTTCCGCTCAGGAAGGATTTGAACCACCATGTCTTAAATGCATTGAGCGTGATAATGCTGCTTCTGTTGCTGAATGTTCCACTGCTACTGCTGTTGCAATATCTTCAACTGTTGATGTGGTAACTAACCCCTCTGCTGAGGATACCACTGTTATTGCTGATGAGAATGCTAGGTTGAATACATTGCTTGAAACAGGGATGTACAAAAGTCTTAAAGGGCATCAGACATTATGTGATGTCCTAAAGAAGCAGATTCTGAACCGAAACCCTAGGAAAGAGGGTGTTGGGCTCGTGAGGAAAATAAATGCAGATGGCTCTTACTGGAAACCTGAGCAGTACCCCAAAACCACATGGGTTGCTGCAAAGGAATCCTCAGCAAATCTATCCAATCTGTCTGGCTTCACCTGTGCTAACCCACTTATCATTGATGAATCCTTTGATGCAAACTATAAGCTGTTTAGAAATCAGAATGGTGAAGTGTTTGCCAGGTACATTGGTACTAACTGCAGGAATGGACCACCTATGAAGAAGATCTGGGTTCCAAAAACGTGTCTGGAGAATCTTCCTGTGAATGTCCTCATGACACCTCACATGAAGAAGACAAACCTTAGACCAAAGGCTTCATATGGTCCAAGGGCTTCACACAGACAGAGGACTCACCTGAGTCGCACTAACGCAAATGTTTTGCAGGGAAACCATACTCAGGCATATGAATATGAGAGCGGTTCTTCAAACCGTCATGTTCATATGACCAAGAACTATTCTGCCTATTCTTATGAGTACTATTGCCCACCTGCTAGACTGTTTGCTAGGGCTCTAAAGCCAAAATTCTCAGATGCGGCACTTAGACTTATTGCTTCTAAGCCACCCTTGAAGATGTGGGTGGTTAAGAAAGCTTAACTCTCTTTTGCAGGGAAAGGTCTCCAGCAGAAAACCAAAATCTTCTGACGCTATTGCTGGGGACCTTAAAAATCTTGTGGGGTGCGAGATCAAATGCCCGAATGGCATCACTATGTATTTCGTTCCTGAATCGCATGGTACTCTCCCTATTAGTCCTAACCTGGATCTAAGTTTTCATAACCCACTGGTTCGTCAAATGTTTTTGCTTCACAATTCTCTTCGTGAAGCCTATCCCCCTAACTGCACTGTAGGGTACGACACCAGCATCTTCAGAATGGATTATTGACAGTGGGTGTACAAATCACATGACTGGCAAAAGAAGCCTTCTTATGGACTCAACCTTACGTCCATCCGACAAGAGCCGCATCACATTTGCTGACACTGGTAAAAGTAAGGTATTGGGTCTAGGTAGAGTTGCAATCTCAAAGGATTAACACATGGATAAAGTCATGCTTGTTGAATCCCTTGGCTTCAACTTAATGTCTGTCTCAATGCTTTGCAATTTGAACATGGTCGTAATATTCGGAAAATATCGTTGCCTGGTACTAATGGAATCTGACAAGTCTCTAGTGTTTGAAGGGTATCGGAAAGATGATTTGTATGTGGTAGATTTCTCAGCAGGGCCACAGCTTGCAGTATGCCTTCTGGCAAAGGCTTCAGAATGCTGGCTTTGGCATCGGAGGCTTGGGCATGCTGGCATGAGGAACCTCCACACCCTTGCAAAGAAGAAGCGTGTCATAGGCATCGAAGGCGTCAAGTTCAAGAAAGATCACTTATGCGGTGCCTGTGAAGCAGGGAAGATGACGAGGGAAAAACATCCCTCGAAGACAATCATGACCACTACTCGACCCTTCGAACTGCTTCACATGGATCTTTTTGGTCCCACTCACTACTCAACTTTTTCCACTACTGCTTGCCTCTATGGCTTTGCCATTGTTGATGATTACTCTAGATATACTTGGGTGCACATAATCCTTTACAAGACTGAAGTGCAGGATGTCTTCAGACGATTCGCCAATCGAGCTATGAACAATTATGGCGCCAAGATAAAGCACATCAGAAGTGACAATGGCACTGAATTCAAGAACACTGGCCTTGATACATATCTGGATACTTTGGGCATCACACATGAATTCTCAGCTCCGTACACGCCACAGTAGAATGGCGTCGTCGAACGCAAGAACACAACACTCATTGAGATGGCCAGAACAATGCTAGATGAATACAAGACTCCAAGAAAATTCTGGCCTGAAGCCATTGACACTGCATGCCATACAATCAACCGTGTTTATCTTCACAAGCTTCTGAACAAGACATCTTATGAACTCCTAACTGGCAAGAAGCCAAATGTCAGTTACTTCAGAGTATTTGGCGCAAGATGCTGGATCAAGGACCCACACCACACCTCAAAATTTGCACAAAAGCACATGAGGGTTTTATGCTTGGATATGGAAAGGATTCGCACTCCTACAGAGTCTTCAATCTCTTTCACTACAAAGTGGTTGAAACAGTGGATGTGTGGTTCGATGAGACCAATGGTTCACAAAGAGAGCAACTGCCAGATGTGGTAGATGAAGTTCCAGCTAGTGAATCAATCAAGCTAATGGGAACTGGAGAAATTATACCTTCTGAAGCTCATCCTGAAGAAGAACTTATCATCTCAGCACCTGATCCACATGAAGACAATGCTCAGCCTGAAGACATTCCTCCCAACGACAACATAGATCAACAAGAGCAAAGTCTTCGCCCTGTACATCCTCGTGTTGCCAATGAAGTGCAGATTGACAGAATAATTGAGAGCATCAATGCACCTGGTCCACTGACTCGTTCAAGGGCAACTCAACTGGCAAATTTTTGCGGGCACTTCGTATTCGTTTCAATCACAGAACCCAAGAAAGTTGAAGAAGCTTTCATGGAACCTGAATGGATTCAAGCTATGCAAGAAGAGCTTCAACAGTTTGAGCTGAACAATGTATGGTAACTGGTTAAGCGTCCTGATCCACGGAAGCATAACATAATAGGCACCAAATGGATATACTGCAACAAGCAACATGAGCATGGTCAAATCGTCAGAAACAAAGCTCGCCTGGTTGCTCAAGGATATACTCAAGTGGAAGGCATTGATTTCGATGAAACATTTGCTCCTGTGGCCAGACTTGAAGCCATATGTATACTGCTGGCCTATGCAAATCATCATAACATACTTTTATATCAAATGTATGTGAAGAGTGCCTTTCTCAATGGCAAGATTGAAGAAGAAGTGTATGTTGCACAACCACCTGGGTTTGAAGATCCAAAACATCCTGACATGGTTTACAAGCTCAATAAGGCACTGTATGGCCTCAAACAAGCCCCTCGGGCCTGGTATGATACACTCAAATACTTCCTGAAGAGCAAAGGTTTCATACCTGGTTCCCTAGATCCCACTCTCTTCACGAAGACATATGATGGTGAACTGTTTGTGTGCCAAATATATGTGGATGACATTATCTTTGGCTGCACCAATCAGAAGTACAGTGAGGAGTTTGGATATATGATGCAAGAGCAATATCAGATGTCTATGATGGGGGAGCTGAAGTTCTTCCTCGGTCTTCAAATACGACAACAACGCAATGGCATCTTCATATCTCAAGAGAAGTATCTCAAAGATTGCCTGAAGAAGTTCGGTATGCAAGACTGCAAAGGCTTCACAACACCAATGCCAGCCAAACATCATCTGGGTCCTGACGACAATGGTAAAGAGTTCGATCAAAAGGTATACCGCTCCATGATTGGTTCTTTGCTCTATTTATGTGCATCTAGGCCAGATATTATGTTTAGTGTTTGCATGTGTGCTCGATTTCAAGCGGCACCAAAGGAGTCGCATCACTTAGCTGTGAAGCGAATTCTTCGATATTTGGCTCACACCCCAACTCTAGGGTTATGGTATCCAAAGGGCTCAGAGTTTGATCTGGTTGGATTCTCGGATGCTGATTATGCTGGTGACAAGGTGGATCGCAAGTCTACATCAGGCACATGTCATTTTCTGGGACGATCACTTGTATGTTGGTCTTCTAAGAAGCAGAACTGTGTATCTCTCTCCACTGCTGAATCTGAATACATTGCTGCTGGATCTTGCCGCGCTCAGCTTCTGTGGATGAAGCAAACTCTCAAGGACTATGGCATTCATCTGAAGCAAGTGCCTCTCTACTGTGACAACGAAAGCGCCATCAAGATTGCCAACAACCCAGTTCAGCACTCGAAGACAAAGCACATTGAAATTCGTCATCACTTTCTCAGAGATCATGTTGTGAAGGAAGATATTGATATCATACACGTCAACACTGAAGAGCAATTGGCAGATATCTTCACCAAGCTCTTGGATGAGAAGAGATTTTGCAAGTTACGGTGTGAGCTAAATATCTTGGAATCCTCAAATGTCCTGTGATCAGGCACACATCCTAACAATTATGCATATTGATGACTTAGATGTGCAACACACGAAGTAACGTATATCTTCAGTCAATAAAGACATACATTCTAAGTGTGAATACATTAATGTGGAAATTGACTTCGGAGCGCCACGATAATTGTGCGCCGTGTCTGGGTCTAATACTTCCTATACGGTGGGTAACGCCACCACCAAACGTTCTATTTTGAAGTGTTTCACTCATGGCGTTACCTTGCAATGTCTTCACATTTGTTTTGGCTTACATCTCAACATGTCTTCATGATTATCTTCACTACGTGGATTATATAGATATATATATGTATATACTAGTGTTCTGTCCTCTACAGCATTCACTTATAGCTATGTCTTCTTGTTTGAATCTTTTAAACTAAGTGAATGTGATTGGACCCTAATCTCTCTATGCTTTCTATCTCAAATTCTATCTCTCCAAGCCATATGCATTCTATTGAAACTGTCGAATGTCTTCTCTGCGTCCTTGTCAGCAGAAGACACAAAGACAAACTTTAAAACCGTTTTCAAAGCTCATTCATCCACAAGAAATCCGGAGAAGTAGGAACGACCACCCGACAATCCAGGCGTGCGTGGGATGTGGAACTGCCCCCGAGATTCCGCATGATGGCCACGTGTTGTTCAGAGGCAAATCGCCAGGGGCACCTGTGTAATAGCGCAGTGTCGCCCCTGTGACTATAAATACACACTCACCGCGGTCATTATCTCCTTCTTCCTCCCTCACACGAACCCTAGCGCCACCGCTAGCTCTCGACGACGTCGGTGATGAAGCGCTTCGCTGCCGCAACCTCTCCGACGCCGTCTTCACGCCGATCGCGGACATCGTCCTCTCCGCCGTCGCCGTAGGTGTCTTCCGTCGCCAAGTTAGGGCACGGAGGATCGAACTGCTCGGCCTCATCTCCCACTCCGTCTAGCAGTTCCAAGTGTGGTAAATAAAACCTCTTTTTACAGCCTCTTTTGATCCTATGGTTCTCTCACTTTCTGCCATAAGAAGTTTCTATTGACACAAGTTAGATCTCTCTCAATCTGCATCTCATAACATGCCTAGAATATTCACTTATGCTTCATAAAGTAGTTAGATTCCTCACTTGTACTGATCTGTGGGTTCGTACAAATCTGGAACCAACTTCTTATCTATGAGTGAATGTCTTCACACGATGAGGTCAATGTCTGCTAAACTGATTTATCTTCAAAATCTTCTGAGAATGTATATGACCTCTTCCCCTTCCCTTGCACCTTAATGCTGTCACAGGTACATGTTCGTGGGAGAATCTTTTGGTTCTCATAGTCTGCATTCATTTGTAGAGTTCTTACAGCATCACATCAATTCTCCTGAAGCCAGTTCCTGTTGGTCCAGCAAAAGAAAGCCTCTGAAGTCTTTGAACATCTTGAAGCCTTCCAAGTTAAGGTTTATGGCTTCAAAAACAGCAGCAAGGAAGGGAGGCAGACAGCGACGTCGCGGAACGTCCAAAGATCTGCCTGATGAACTGGCAGAAATGTACAAAACAGATCCTGAAGAGAATTGTGGTCAGCGCAAGATCCGAATCCAATGGATTCGACGCTACTGGGCGGAGCAATGGTTCCAATACCACTTTGTCACACAGGAGTATGCTGAGAAAAGTGCCATCAAACGACCGTGGGGAGACATCCTATACAAGAATCTCATACCCAGGACCAGAGATGAAGCCATTGCTCAAGGCTTCTACCCATGCATGGTCAGAGGACCACAGCCTGCTGAAGCACATCCGTCGTCACTACTCTGGTGTCGTGACGACAATCTGTTCAAGTGCAACTTTCAGTTTGCCCAAAACTCAGCAAAGCAGAACAAGAAGAAGTTTGGGTTAGACTTCAACCCTGGTCCCTCCGCATCAAGGGCAGATGGCACACGCGAGGCAGACCCCAATGTCATCGGTCCCTATGCAAACCTTGAAGGCCTCATCACACGCATCTTAGTTCAAGGGACGGCAGTAAATGAGCCTCCAACTGACTCTGAATCAGAAGAAGCACCTGCTGTGCCGATGCCAAAGCAGATGAAGAAGCCAAAAGCTTCAAAGCCCCTTCACCAAAAATCTCAAGGGCGAAGCCATTGGCAACTGCACCTCCTGAAGTTAGTGTGCAGTCTGAGGACGTATCCCGCATCTCCAAGCCCCAGAAGGCCAAGATGCCTCAGCCACACAGCGGCGAAGAGCTCACAGCTGCTGCCATTCTGTGCAACGACGCCATTGATCTGTCAAGCGATGAAGACCTTGCAGATGACGCTCTTGAGCAACTCATCAAGAGCAAAGAGGAGGCAGAAATCTTCAATAATCTGCCTCTCTTTGATGTCGCCATCATCCACGACTTCATTGACGAGTGGTTTGCTACACCAAATGTCAGCTTTGACGATCTGCAGCTGCCCATTGGCCTCAGCATCGCTTTCCAAGGCGCTATTGCTTCAGAACTTGCAATTGCCCAGCGCATTGTTGAACTGAAGCAGAAAATTGATTTTGAAAAGGCTCAGTTCAAGAATCATATGGCCAAGCTCAGTGTGCAGGAAGTGAAGAACTTCAAAATCATGCTGCACGAGCTCAAGGAAAACTTTCTGAAGAAGCGCGCCGAAGCTCAAGGTTCGCGTGAGCAGATGAAGACTCTGGCCAACAGATGTGTGCAAGCCTATAATGAGGCTGAGAAGTGCAAGGCACTTGGGCGTCCTGGCATCGACCCCAGGATGGCTGCGAAGAAGAAGAAGAAGCCTGCTACAGCTGAACCAGATGCACCAAGGCAGGAAGCAGTTCCAATTGTCTTCCCAACTGCACTGACTGGCTCGAAGCCAAAGAGTCGGTCAACCGCTTCAGAGCTCAAGAAGACAAGAGCTGAAGAGGCTGAAGCCAGGAAGAGGAAACACTCTGAAGCCTCTCCATCTGCCCCCACTCAGAAAAAGAGAAAGATCAAGAAAGCTCGGGCTGCTTCCACAGAGCCCTTGATAGTTGAACCCATCTCTATGGTTCGTCCTGACAAAGAACGCCAACTGATAGTTCACGAGCCTGCTCCCACAGAGGCTCCTGAAGCTGAAGACATTCCAGCAGCCGACCCCATCGCTGCTGAAGACATTGGTCATCAGGACAATGTACAAGATGATGCAGCCCTTCCTCAGCTTGAAACAAGCGAACTCATCAGCATTGGTCGTCCTCTGACGCCAATTGCACAAGATGCGTCATGGGCGGATCGCCCACAAGTGGAAGAAGAATCTGAGGTCCAGCCCACTCCAACTCCACAGGCATCGTCTGTATTTCGCAGGCTTCGCAAAGGTCCAAGGCCTCAGGACTCTGCTGACGACATTCCGGCTGCATCAGCCGAAGAAGATGAAGAAGCACCACAAGATCCCACTCTCCCGCTCCACCAAGACGCAGTTCTCCAGGAGAACGTGCCTGAGTCTGACCCTCCTGCTAGTCAAGTGGAGGCTGAAAATGTTGAGGCTGCCACAACCAACACTGAAGCCAATGTGGAGCCCTCCCCACCAAAAGCTTCAGTAGACAGCGAAGCTACTGATCCTGACACGTCTGTTCCTGAGTCTGCTGTAGGTCCTCAATTTGATTACCATGTTGAGCATAGGCCTCAAGTACAGACGCCGATCCCAAGACTGCCAAGGTTCCCAGGTCCTGTATCAGCACCTGGCTCCTTTAACATCACTAGCTTCAAGGCAGATAATACGTTCTTCAACAGCTCCAAGAACCCCTATTCAAGGGAACGGATTGCATCAGACAGGTTCTGGAGCTATCCTCAGCGTAGCTACTATTCATGCATCCTATACAACCAAGGTCGCATCTTCCCGCACAAGCGCCTTGATGTTGAAGTTGTTGCTGGTCTGCCCTGTTTAGAGGAAGCTTTGGATTGCTTCAAGCAAGTGGGTCTGCTGCAGTTTGTAACTGATGAAGAGCACTGGAATGAAGAGCTTCTGTTGCAATTCTATGCCACCCTCCACATCAAAGGATACAACAGAGATCCGAAGACTTGGGTCCTGGAGTGGATGACCGGCAATGTTCATCACGAAGCCAATGCATTTGATATCATTGAGCTCACCGGCCTGCCCACTCCTGGCGCATTCTCCGAGGAAGGCTGTCAACTGCATGCTGAAGCTATTGAGAGCATCTTTCAGTGACCAGAACCTGATATGAGTCAAATGCTCTCCATGATGAAGCCATTGCCCCACGATGCTCCTTATCCAACAGCATTCTTCGTCGAAGACCTTGAGTACCTGCCCAGACCTTGATATTCTATATCCTTCATGGCAAATGCTTCAACGCACAGGATTTCTTCATACGCCAACTTGCGGCATCAGGCTCAGATTTATTTGGTTTGAAGTTCTATGCTCCTTGGGTGATGAGGCTGATCAAACTTCACTCTGTGATCTCCTATCAGCCCTCAGCCCGCAACCATCGGATCATCTTGCCAGATGTGGATACCTCTGATGAAGCCATATATCCGGAGCCTGCCAAGCAACTTTTGAGTCTTCAGAATGCAGAACACCAGAGCTTCACTCAGAACGTTGACGATGTTGAAGCCATCTCCAGGGTGTATCCGTTGGCTGGCACTACACGTGCACCACGCCCTGCATCAACTAAAGCCACTGATAGCACACCTGCTCAAAGACCCAAGAAGCGGGCTCGTGCTCTCAATGACCGAGAGCTTCTTGTGGCCCTTCATCAAAAGCAGGATAGGCATCACGACTGGTTGAAGAGACAGATGAAAAGCCTCTTGGTGGATGTAAATCGCATCGGAAATCTTGCCACCAAGAATGCATTCGTTGCACATGAAACCTGCCGCCGCACCTGGAAAGGACTCACCATGATGTGTTCTGAAGCTGATCTTCAAGAGGATGGCTTCAAAGAGCGATTCAAGTTTGACTCCACACCTCCCAGACGGGCTGTGTTGCGAGGCACTCCATCACTTGAAGACTCAGAGTTCTCTTCATCTGCTGCCACGGTGACTACAAGAATCATCGAGGAAGAAGACGACGCTACATCACCACCACCTCCTTCAGCGCGCGTCGACTCGGCACCAAGCTCTTCAGCACCACCAAACAACTCCAACGACCCTGCTGCGCATGGGAACGCGTAGAAAACTCTATGTCTTCAAACCTTTTTCGTCATCACTGACAAAAGGGGGAGAAGCATATGATGTTGATAGTCTTCAAGCGGGTCAATATGGACTGGTGCCTTCATTTTTTTGGTATATTTTGCTTCGTGCTTACAACTCCCGTTTTGCTACATTTTCTTCTTTGAGTTGTAACACTTAAACTTGATGGTCGTCTGCTACTTGTTTGCCACTATGTTTTGCGAAGATAAATTCCGCATGTGCGACGATAAATTCCACACTTAGATCATTCCGCAGACGTCCATTTTCCATTATGCATGTCATTATCTTCATATACTTTTACATGCATAGTGGATTGTCATCATAAGTTGAAGTGGATCTCCACAAGTACAACCTGCCATGTGCATTTGCGTTCCAGAAGCAAATCACTTATATGCACATCTTCAGGGGGAGCCCTTGCAGCTTATGAAGACAATTCCTTTACAATTTCACAAATTATATTCCCCGTTGAAAACTTCAACTAGTTTGTCATCAATCACCAAAAAGGGGGAGATTGTAAGTGCATCTAGTGCCACCCCTAGTTGGTTTTGGAGTATTGACGACAAACCTAGTTGAGGGACTAATGTGTTTGTGAGAATTGCAGAATAACACAGGTAGAAGTCCCTCATTGATTCGGTTTTACTACCAGAGATGACCCCTAAAAATGTACGAAGACATTGAAGTCAATGGTGGTATATGAAGATATTCACATTGAAGACTATGACAAGAAAAGACACCACGTGAAGCCTATGGAACTCGAAGACTTAGATCTTTAGTAGTTCTCTTTCATTTGTGTTGAGTCATAGGGACCACCGTACTGTTAAGTGGGGTCCAAGAGAACCAGTCAGAACGACTGAAGTGATGCCTAATTCAAAACCTATATCTTCGAGTGAAGACTATGAGAGCAAATCTTGTCCAGAGTCGGACAAGTCAGCTTTACTTGTAGCCCAAGTAAAGTTGCTGTGTGAGTTTGAAATCTGACCGTTGGTACACGTGTCAGTTCCTTAGTGACCCAGGGTCATTTCGGACAAATCAGGCCGGGTTGCCCAGTGGCTATAAATAGTCCACCCCCTACAACCATAAACGGTTGGCTGCTCAGATTTCAGTGCACGACTTTTGTCGTTTGAGAGCAACCCACCTCGAAGCCTTTGAGAGAAAATTCCTAGCGAGGAGAAAAGCCCTAACCACCCAGAGCCAGAGAGAATTGGGCATCACTTAAGTCTTCTTGTCTGAGTGATCTGAAGACTTATTACACTTGAGGACTGTGCATCCTCCAGATGGTTAGGCGTCGCGTTCTGAGCATCCAAGAGTCATTGTGGATTGCCGGTGAACAAAGTCTGTGAAGGTTTGGGAGTCTACCTTGAAGACTTACCAGAGTGATAGGGCGAGGTCTGTGTGACCTTAGCTCAAGGGGAATACGGTGAGGACTGGGTGTCCTGAGCTGCGTGTTCAGGACTGGGTGTCCTGAGCTGCGTGTTCAGGACTGGGTGTCTGGGACTGTGTGTCCTTTGGTTTAAATACCTAGCCGCCCTAACCAGACGTACAGTTGTCACAACAACTATAACTGGTCCAACAAATCATTGTCTTCAACGAGTCACTGGTTTCATCTTCACTTCACTTCCCTTTACTTACTGTTACTCTTTTGTGAAGCCATTGCATGCTTGCTCTATCTTTTGTCTTCACAACATAACTGTATGATTTGATTGGCTTCATAACCTCTTCCTACCTGATCCTTATTACACTACAGCTACTTGTCATTGTGCTTTCACTCTATTGAATATTTGACCATGGCTTGCCTAGTGTAATCTAACTTCCGCTGCATAGTGATAGGCATATCTCTACTGTTTGTCTTCATAACCGTCACGTTTTGAAGACTTTCATAAAAATCGCCTATTCAGCCCCCCTCTAGTCGATATAACGCACTTTCACTATCATTTTTCTTTTTCTTCCTTTTAGAAGGACTAGGTGCATCTATATTATTTCTCTGAGAATCTTGCTCAATTCTCTTAGGGTGGCCTTCAGGATAAAAAGGTTCCTGAGTCATTCTACCAGTTCTAGTAGCCACTCTAACAGCATAATCATTATTCTTACTATTCAATTCATTAAGCAAATCATTTTGAGCTTTAAGTACTTGTTCTACTTGAGTGGTAACCATAGAAGCATGTTTACTAATAAGTTTAAGTTCACCTTTAACATTAGCCATATAATCACCCAAGTGTTCAAGCATATTTGAATTGTATTTCAATTGTCTACCAAAATAAGCATTAAAGTCTTCTTGCTTAGCCATAAATTTATCAAACTCATCTAAGCATGCGCTAGCAAATTTAGTAAATGGGATTTCAGCTTTATCATATCTATAGAGAGAATTTACCTTTACTACCTGTGTCGGGTTATCAAGACCATGAGTTTCTTCAATAGGTGAAGGATTAAGATCATATGTTTCTTCAACAGGCGGTAAATTAAGACCGTGTATTTCTTCAATAGGAGGTAAATTCTTAACATCTTCAGCTTTAATACCTTTTTCTTTCATAGATTTCTTTGCCTCTTGCATATCTTCAGGACTGAGAAATAGAACACCTCTCTTCTTCGGGGTTGGTTTAGGAATAGGCTCAGGAAGTGTCCAATTATTTTCATTTGTCATCATATTATTCAATATAATTTCAGCTTCATCTGGTGTTCTTTCCCTGAAAATAGAACCAGCACAACTATCCAGGTAATCTCTGGAAGCATCAGTTACTCCATTATAAAAGATATCAAGTATTTCATTTTTCTTAAGAGGATGATCAGGCAAAGCATTAAGTAATTGGAGAAGCCTCCCCCAAGCTTGTGTGAGACTCTCTTCTTCAATTTGCACAAAATTATATATATATATATATATATATATATCCCTTAAAGCAGCTTGTTTCTTATGAGCAGGGAAATATTTAGTAGAGAAGTAATAAATCGTATCCTGGGGACTACGCACACAACCAGGATCAAGAGAATTAAACCATATCTTAGCATCACCCTTTAATGAGAACGCAAATATTTTAAGGATATAAAAGTAGCGACTTCTCTCATCATTAGTGAACAGGGTGGCTATATCATTTAATTTAGTAAGATGTGCCACAACAGTTTCAGATTCATAGCCATGAAAAGGATCAGATTCAACCAAAGTAATTATATCAGGTTCAACAGAGAATTCACAATCCTTATCAGTAACACAGATAGGTGAAGTAGCAAAAGCAGGGTCAGGTTTCATTCTAGCATTAAGAATTGCTGCTTCCATTTAGCTAATAATTTCTTAAGATCACTTCTATTATTACAAGCAAGAATAGCTCTAGCAGATTCTTCATCCAGAACATAACCCTCAGGAACAATAGGCAATTCATAAGTATTAGGGGGAGAGTCTTCATCATCACTATCTTCAATATAATCAGTTTCAATAATTTCATTCTCTCTAACCCTAGCAAGTTGTTCATCAAGAAATTCACCAAGTGGCATAGTAGTATCAAGCATAGAAGTAGTTTCATCATAAGTATCATGCATAGCAGAAGTGACATCATCAATAACATGCGACATATCAGAACGAATAGCAGAAGCAGGTTTAGGTGTCGCAAGCTTATTCAAAACAAAAGGTGAATCAAGTGCAGAGCTAGATGGCAGTTCCTTACCTCCCCTCGTAGTTGAGGGATAAATCTTGGTTTTTGGATCTCTCAAGTTCTTCATAATGATAAGCAGATATAAATCCCAAGTGACTCAAAGAATAGAGCTATGCTCCTCGGCAACGGCGCCAAAAAATAGTCTTGATAACCCACAAGTATAGGGGATTGCAACAGTTTTCGAGGGTAGAGTATTCAACCCAAATTTATTGATTCGACACAAGGGGAGCCAAAGAATATTCTCAAGTATTAGCAGCTGAGTTGTCAATTCAACCACACCTAGAAACTTTAGTATCTGCAGCAAAGTGTTTAGTAGCAAAGTAATATGATAGTAGTGGTAACGGTAGCAAAAGGTAACGATAGCAAAAGTAATATTTTTGGTGTTTTGTAGTGATGATAACAATAGCAACGGAAAAGTAAATAAGCGAAGAACAATATATGGAAAGCTCGTAGGCAATGGATCGGTGATAGATAATTATGCCGGATGCGGTTCATCATGTAACAGTCATAACCTAGGGTGACACAGAACTAGCTCCAATTCATCAATGTAATGTAGGCATGAATTTCGAATATAGTCATACGTGCTTATGCAAAAGAACTTACATGACATCTTTTGTCCTACCCTCCCGTGGCAGCGGGGTCCTAGCGGAAACTAAGGGATATTAAGGCCTCCTTTTAATAGAGTACCAGACCAAAGCATTAACACATAGTGAATACATGAACTCCTCAAACTATGGTCATCACCGGTAAGTATCCCGAATATTGTCACTTCGGGGTTAACGGATCATAACACGTAATAAGTGACTATAGACTTGCAAGATAGGATCAAGAACTCTCATATATTGATGAAAACACAATAGGTTCAGATCTGAAATCATGGCACTCGGGTCCTAGTGACAAGCATTAAGCATAGCAAGTCATAGCAACATCAATCTCACAACATAGTGGAAACTAGGGATCAAACCCTAACAAAACTAACTCGATTACATGATAAATCTCATCCAACCCATCACCGTCCAGCAAGCCTACGATGGAATTACTCGCGCACGGTGGTGAGCATCATGAAATTGGTGATGGAGGATGGTTGATGATGACGATGGCGACGGATTCCCCTCTCCGCAGCCCCGAATGGACTCCAGATCAGCCCTCCCGAGAGGTTTTAGGGCTTGGCGGCGGCTCCGTATCGTAAAACGCGATGAATCCTTCTCCTCTATTTTTTTCTCCCCGAAACCAAATATATAGAGTTGGAGTTGAGGTCGGAGGAGCTCCAAGGGGCCCACGAGGTAGGGGGTGGACAGGTGGTGTGCCCCCTGGTCTTCATCTTTTGTAGGGATTTTTTATTATTTCTGAAAAGATGTTCCGTGAAGTTTCAAGTCATTCCGAGAACTTTTGTTTCTGCACATAAATAACACCATGGTAATTCTGCTGAAAACAACGTCAGTCCGGGTTAGTTCCATTCAAATCATGCAAGTTAGAGTCCAAAACAAGGGCAAAAGTGTTTGGAAAAGTAGATACGATAGAGACGTATCAACAACATACTAGTAATTGCATAGATCAATACACTTAGCAACAAACGGATATAATTCACATACTAGAAGACGGACAATAGTCATCATACACCAAAATATCTCATAGTTCATAGGCGGACAATACTAATTCATACTAAAAATACCAGATAAAACTATTGGGGAACGTTGCATGGGAAATAAAAAATTTCCTACGCTCACCAAGATCAATCTAGGAGATGAACATCTACGAGAGGAGAGATTGCATCTAAATACCCTTGTAGATGCTAAGCAGAAGCATTAAGAAACGCGGTTGATGTAGTCGAACATCTTCGCAATCCAATCATGATCCGTCCCGCGAACTCCCAATCTAGCGCCGAATGGACGGCACCTCCACGTTCAACACACGTACGGCTTGACGATGGCTTCACCTCCTCGATCCAGCGAGCGATGGTGAAGTGGTAGCTCGAGTCCTCCAGCAGCATGACGGCGTGATGGCGGCGGTAGTGGAGAAATCTCAGCAGAGCTTCGCTAAGCACTACGGAGAAGAAGATGGACTACGAGGGAGAGGAAGGGAAGCACTGTGGCGTGGAGATGTGCTCATGGGGTCCGGCTGCCCTCTCTCCACATCTCTATATATAGGGGGAAGGGAGGAGGAGGAGGCGCCCTAGGGTTTCCCCTAGGGGGCGGCAGCAACAAGGGAAACCCTAGATCGGTTTTGGGTGCCCCCTATGTGCCTTGCCCCGCAAGCAAGGGGGAGGCAGCCCTAGGGGCGCACCAACCCTCCTGGTTACGTGAGATGGGGTGGGAGGGGCGCACAACCCCTTAGTGGACTGGTGTGCCCCCTCCCTTTGGCCCATGAGCCCCCCAACACTTGCGCCCCCCCCCCCCCCCGAAACCCCTTTCGGTCACACTGGCCAACACCCGGTACCCCGGAACACTTCCGGATTCGATTCCCTTCGTCCAATATATCGATCTTCACCTTTGGACCATTCCGGAGTTCCTCGTCATGTCCGGGATCTCATCCGGGGCTCTGACCAACCTTCGGTAACCACCATAATGACTCAACTATACTTATATCATCACCAAACGTTAAGTGTGTAGACCCTACGGGTTTGAGAACTATGCAGACATGACCGAGACACCTCTACGGTTAATAACCAATAGCGGGACCTGGATGCCTATATTGGTTCCTACATATCCTACGAAGATCTTATCGGTTGAACCTCGATGTCAAGGATTCGGCTAATCCCGTACGGAGTTCCCTTTGTCTATCGGTATGTTACTTGCCTAAGATTCGATCATCGGTATCTCCATACCTAGTTCAATCTGAAGGAAATATGCCCTAGAGGCAATAATAAAGTTATTATTTATTTCCTTATATCATGATAAATGTTTATTATTCATGCTAGAATTGTATTAACCGGAAACATAATACATGTGTGAATACATAGACCAACAGAATGTCACTAGTATGCCTCTACTTGACTAGCTCGTTAATCAAAGATGGTTATGTTTCCTAACCATGAACAAAGAGTTGTTATTTGATTAACGAGGTCACATCATTAGTAGAATGATCTGATTGACATGACCCAATCCATTAGCTTAGCACCCGATCGTTTAGTATGTTGCTATTGCTTTCTTCATGACTTATACATGTTCCTATAACTATGAGATTATGCAACTCCCGTTTACCGGAGGAACACTTTGGGTACTACCAAACGTCACAACGTAACTGGGTGATTATAAAGGAGTATTACAGGTGTCTCCAATGGTAGATGTTGGGTTGGCGTATTTCGAGATTAGGGTTTGTCACTCCGATTGTCGGAGAGGTATCTCTGGGCCCTCTCGGTAATGCACGTCACATAAGCCTTGCAAGCACTGCAACTAATATGTTAGTTGTGAGATGATGTATTACGGAACGAGTAAAGAGACTTGCCGGTAACGAGATTGAACTAGGTATTGGATACCGACGATCGAATCTCGGGCAAGTAACATACCGATGACAAAGGGAACAACGTATGTTGTTATGCGGTCTGACCGATAAAGATCTTCGTAGAATATGTAGGAGCCAATATGGGCATCCAGGTCCCGCTATTGGTTATTGACCGGAGACGTGTCTCGGTCATGTCTACATTGTTCTCGAACCGTAGGGTCCGCACGCTTAACGTTACGATGACAGTTATTATGAGTTTATGCATTTTGATGTACCGAAGGTTGTTCGGAGTCCCGGATGAGATCACGGACATGACGAGGAGTCTCGAAATGGTCGAGACATAAAGATTGATATATTGGAAGCCTATGTTTGGGCACCGGAAGCGTTCCGGGTGAAATCGGGATTTTACCGGAATACCGGGAGGGTTACCGGAACCCCCCGAGAGGCAAATGGGCCTATTGGGCCTTAGTGGAAAAGAGAGAAGAGGCAGCCCACACCTAGCCGGCGCCCCCCCCTTTCCCAAGTCCTAATAGGACTAGGAGAGGTGGGCCGGCCCCCTCTTTCTCTTTCCCCCCCTTGAGTCCTAATTGGAATAGGATTGGGGGGGGGGGAGTCCTACTCCCGGTGGGAGTAGGACTCCTCCTGCACCCTCTCCTCCTAGCCGGCCGAACCCCCTGCCCCTGGCCTTTATATACGGGGGCAGGGGGCACCCCAAGACACACAAGTTGATCCTTGAGATCGTTCCTTAGCCGTGTGCGGTGCCCCCTGCCACCAAATTCCACCTCGATCGTACCGTTGTAGTGCTTAGGCGAAGCCCTGCGTCGGTAGTACATCAAGATCGTCACCACGCCGTCGTGCTGACGGAACTCTTCCTCGACGCTTTGCTGGATCGGAGCCCGAGGAACGTCATCGAGCTGAACGTGTGCTAAGAACTCGGAGGTGCCGGAGTAACGGTGCTTGGATTGGTCGGATCGGGAAGAGGACGTACGACTACTTCCTCTACGTTGTGTGATCGCTTCCGCAGTCGGTCTGCGTTGGTACGTAGACAACACTCTCCCCTCTCGTTGCTGTGCATCACCATGATCTTGCGTGTGCGTAGGAAAATTTTCGAAATTACTGCGTTCCCCAACAGTGGTATCAGAGCCTAGGTTTTATGGTTTGATGTAATCTGCACGAGTAGAACACAAGTGAGTTGTGGGCGATACAAGTCATACTGCCTACCAGCATGTCATACTTTGGTTCGGCGGTATTGTTGGGTAAGACGATCCGGACCAACCTTACGCATACTCTTATGCGAGACCGGTTCCCTCGACGTGCTTTGCACACAGATGGCTTGCGGAAGACTGTCTCTCCAACTTTAGTTGAACCAAGTGTGACTACGCCCGGTCCTTGAGAAGGTTAAAACGGAGTCTATTTGACGAACTATCGTTGTGGTTTTGATGCGTAGGTGAGATGAGTTCTTACTTAAGCCCGTAGCAGCCACGTAAAACTTGCAACAACAAAGTAGAGGACGTCTAACTTGTTTTTGCAGGGTATGTTGTGATGTGATATGGTCAAGGCATGATGCCGATTTTATTGTATGAGATGATCATGTTTTGTAACTAAGTTATCGGCAACTGGCAGGAGCCATAGGGTTGTCGCTTTATTGTATGCAATGCCAACGCGATGTAATGCTTTACTAGATTACTAAACGGTAGTAATAGTCGTGGAAGCATAAGATTGACGAGACGACAACGATGCTACGATGGAGATCAAGGTGTCACGCCGGTGACGATGGTGATCATGACGATGCTTCGAAGATGGAGATCACAAGCACAAGATGATGATGGCCATATCATATCACTTATATTGATTGCATGTGATGTTTATCCTTTTATGCATCTTATCTTGCTTTGATTGACGGTAGCATTATAAGATGATCTCTCACTAAATTATCAAGAAGTGTTCTCCCTGAGTATGCACCGTTGCAAAAGTTCTTCATGCTGAGACACCACGTGATGATCGGGTGTGATAGGCTCTACGTTCAAATACAACGGGTGCAAAACAGTTGCACACGCGGAATACTCAGGTTATACTTGACGAGCCAAGCATATACAGATATGGCCTCGAAACACGGAGACCGAAAGGTCGAGCGTGAATCATATAGTAGATATGATCAACATATTGATGTTCACCATTGAAAACTACTCCATCTCACGTGATGATCGGTTATGGTTTAGTTGATTTGGATCACGTGATCACTTAGAAGATTAGAGGGATGTCTATCTAAGTGGGAGTTCTTAAATATATTAACTGAACTTAAAATTATCATGAACTTAGTACCTGATAGTATCTTGCTTGTTTATGTTGATTGTAGATAGATGGCTCGTGCTGTTGTTCCGTTGAATTTTAATGCGTTCCTTGAGAAAGCAAAGTTGAAAGATGATGGTAGCAATTACACGGACTGGGTCCGTAACCTGAGGATTATCCTCATTGCTGCACAGAAGAATTACGTCCTGGAAGCACCGCTGAGTGCCAGGCCTGCTGCAAGAGCAACACCAGAAGTTATGAACGTCTGGCAGAGCAAAGCTGATGACTACTCAATAGTTCAGTGTGCCATGCTTTACGGCTTAGAACCGGGACTTCAACGACGTTTTGAACGTCATGGAGCATATGAGATGTTCCAGGAGTTGAAGTTAATATTTCAAGCAAATGCCCGGATTGAGAGATATGAAGTCTCCAATAAGTTCTATAGCTGCAAGATGGAGGAGAACAGTTCTGTCAGTGAGCATATACTCAAAATGTCTGGGTATAATAATCACTTGATTCAATTGGGAGTTACACTTCCGGATGATTGCGTCATCGACAGAATTCTCCAATCACTGCCACCAAGCTACAAGAGCTTTGTGATGAACTATAATATGCAAGGGATGAACAAGACTATTCCCGAGCTCTTCGCAATGCTGAAAGCTGCGGAGGTAGAAATCAAGAAGGAGCATCAAGTGTTGATGGTTAACAAAACCACTAGTTTCAAGAAAAAGGGCAAAGGGAAGAAGAAAGGGAACTTAAAAAAGAACGGCAAGCAAGTTGCTGCTCAAGAGAAGAAACCCAAGTCTGGACCTAAGCCTGAAACTGAGTGCTTCTACTGCAAGCAGACTGGTCACTGGAAGCGGAACTGCCCCAAGTATTTGGCGGATAAGAAGGATGGCAAGGTGAACAAAGGTATATGTGATATACATGTTATTGATGTGTACCTTACTAATGCTCGCAGTAGCACCTGGATATTTGATACTGGTTCTGTTGCTAATATTTGCAACTCGAAACAGGGACTACAGAATAAGCGGACACTAGCAAAGGACGAGGTGACGATGCGCGTGGGAAACGGTTCCAAAGTCGATGTGATCGCGGTCGGCACGCTACCTCTACATCTACCTTCGGGATTAATATTAGACCTAAATAATTGTTATTTGGTGCCAGCGTTGAGCATGAACATTATATCTGGATCTTGTTTGATGCGAGACGGTTATTCATTTAAATCAGAGAATAATGGTTGTTCTATTTATATGAGTAATATCTTTTATGGTCATGCACCCTTGAAAAGTGGTCTATTCTTATTGAATCTCGATAGTAGTAATACACATATTCATAATGTTGAAACCAAAAGATGCAGAGTTGATAATGATAGTGCAACTTATTTGTGGCACTGCCGTTTAGGTCATATCGGTGTAAAATGCATGAAGAAACTCCATACTGATGGGCTTTTGGAGCCACTTGATTATGAATCACTTGGTACTTGCGAACCGTGCCTCATGGGCAAGATGACTAAAACACCGTTCTCCGGTACTATGGAGAGAGCAACAGATTTATTGGAAATCATACATACCGATGTATGTGGTCCGATGAATATTGAGGCTCGTGGCGGATATCGTTATTTTCTCACCTTCACAGATGATTTAAGCAGATATGGGTATATCTACTTAATGAAACATAAGTCTGAAACATTTGAAAAGTTCAAGGAATTTCAGAGTGAAGTTGAAAATCATCATAACAAGAAAATAAAGTTTCTACGATCTGATCGTGGAGGAGAATATTTGAGTTACGAGTTTGGTGTACATTTGAAAAATTGTGGAATAGTTTCGCAACTCACGCCACCCGGAACACCACAACGTAATGGTGTGTCCGAACGTCGTAATCGTACTTTACTAGATATGGTGCGATCTATGATGTCTCTTACTGATTTACCGCTATCATTTTGGGGTTATGCTTTAGAGACGGCCGCATTCACGTTAAATAGGGCACCATCTAAATCCGTTGAGACGACGCCTTATGAACTGTGGTTTGGCAAGAAACCAAAGTTGTCGTTTCTTAAAGTTTGGGGCTGCGATGCTTATGTAAAAAAGCTTCAACCTGATAAGCTCGAACCCAAATCGAAGAAGTGTGTCTTCATAGGATATCCAAAGGAAACTATTGGATACACCTTCTATCACAGATCCGAAGGCAAGACTTTTGTTGCTAAATTCGGAAACTTTCTTGAGAAGGAGTTTCTCTCGAAAGAAGTGAGTGGGAGGAAAGTAGAACTTGACGAGGTAACTGTACCTACTCCATTATTGGGAAATAGTACATCACATAAAACTGTTTCTGTGAGAACTACACCAATAAGAGAGGAAGTTAATGATGATGATCATGAAACTTTAGATCAAGATACTACTATACCCCGTAGATCAACCAGAGTAAGATCCGCACCAGAGTGGTACGGTAATCCTATTCTGGAAGTCATGCTACTAGATCATGATGAACCTACGAACTATGAAGAAGCGATGGTGAGCCCAGATTCCGCAAAGTGGCTTGAAGCCATGAAATCTGAGATGGGATCCATGTATGAGAACAAAGTATGGACTTTGGTTGACTTGCCCGATGATCGGCAAGCAATTGAGAATAAATGGATCTTTAAGAAAAAGACTGACGCTGATGGTAATGTTACTATCTACAAAGCTCGACTTGTCGCAAAAGGTTTTCGACAAGTTCAAGGAGTTGACTACGATGAGACTTTCTCACCCGTAGCGATGCTTAAGTCTGTCAGAATCATGTTAGCAATTGCCGCATTTTATAATTATGAAATTTGGCAAATGGATGTAAAAACCGCATTCCTGAATGGATTTCTGGAAGAAGAGTTGTATATGATGCAACCCGAAGGTTTTGTCGATCCAAAAGGAGCTAACAAAGTGTGCAAACTCCAGCGATCCATTTATGGACTGGTGCAAGCATCTCGGAGTTGGAATAAACGCTTTGATAGTGTGATCAAAGCATTTGGGTTTATACAGACTTTTGGAGAAGCCTGTATTTACAAGAAAGTGAGTGGGAGCTCTGTAGCATTTCTGATATTATATGTGGATGACATATTACTCATTGGAAATGATATAGAATTTCTGGATAGCATAAAAGGATACTTGAATAAAAGTTTTTCGATGAAAGACCTCGGAGAAGCTGCTTACATATTAGGCATAAAGATCTATAGAGATAGATCAAAACGCTTAATTGGACTTTCACAAAGCACATACCTTGACAAGATTTTGAAGAAGTTCAAAATGGATCAAGCAAAGAAAGGGTTCTTGCCTGTGTTACAAGGTGTGAAATTGAGCCAGACTCAATGCCCGACCAATGCAGAAGATAGAGAGAAAATGAAAGATGTTCCCTATGCTTCAGCCATAGGCTCTATCATGTATGCAATGCTGTGTACCAGACCTGATGTGTGCCTTGCTGTAAATATAGCAGGGAGGTACCAAAGTAATCCAGGAGTGGATCACTGGACAGCGGTCAAGAACATCCTGAAGTACCTGAAAAGGACTAAGGATATGTTTCTCGTATATGGAGGTGACAAAGAGCTCACCGTAAGAGGTTACGTTGATGCAAGCTTTGACACTGATCCGGACGATTCTAAATCGCAAACCGGATACGTGTTTACTTTAAACGGTGGAGCTGTCAGTTGGTGCAGTTCTAAACAAAGCGTCGTAGCGGGATCTACATGTGAAGCGGAGTACATAGCTGCTTCGGAAGCAGCGAATGAAGGAGTCTGGATGAAGGAGTTCATATCCGATCTAGGTGTCATACCTAGTGCATCGGGTCCAATGAAAATCTTCTGTGACAATACTGGTGCAATTGCCTTGGCAAAGGAATCCATATTTCACAAAAGAACCAAACACATCAAGAGACGCTTCAACTCCATCCGGGATTTAGTCCAGGTGGGAGACATAGAGATTTGCAAGATACATACGGATCTGAATGTTGCAGACCCGTTGACTAAGCCTCTTCCACGAGCAAAACATGATCAGCACCAAGGCTCCATGGGTGTTAGAATCATTACCATGTAATCTAGATTATTGACTCTAGTGCAAGTGGGAGACTGAAGGAAATATGCCCTAGAGGCAATAATAAAGTTATTATTTATTTCCTTATATCATGATAAATGTTTATTATTCATGCTAGAATTGTATTAACCGGAAACATAATACATGTGTGAATACATAGACCAACAGAATGTCACTAGTATGCCTCTACTTGACTAGCTCGTTAATCAAAGATGGTTATGTTTCCTAACCATGAACAAAGAGTTGTTATTTGATTAACGAGGTCACATCATTAGTAGAATGATCTGATTGACATGACCCAATCCATTAGCTTAGCACCCGATCGTTTAGTATGTTGCTATTGCTTTCTTCATGACTTATACATGTTCCTATAACTATGAGATTATGCAACTCCCGTTTACCGGAGGAACACTTTGGGTACTACCAAACGTCACAACGTAACTGGGTGATTATAAAGGAGTATTACAGGTGTCTCCAATGGTAGATGTTGGGTTGGCGTATTTCGAGATTAGGGTTTGTCACTCCGATTGTCGGAGAGGTATCTCTGGGCCCTCTCTGTAATGCACGTCACATAAGCCTTGCAAGCACTGCAACTAATATGTTAGTTGTGAGATGATGTATTACGGAACGAGTAAAGAGACTTGCCGGTAACGAGATTGAACTAGGTATTGGATACCGACGATCGAATCTCGGGCAAGTAACATACCGATGACAAAGGGAACAACGTATATTGTTATGCGGTCTGACCGATAAAGATCTTCGTAGAATATGTAGGAGCCAATATGGGCATCCAGGTCCCGCTATTGGTTATTGACCGGAGACGTGTCTCGGTCATGTCTACATTGTTCTCGAACCGTAGGGTCCGCACGCTTAACGTTACGATGACAGTTATTATGAGTTTATGCATTTTGATGTACCGAAGGTTGTTCGGAGTCCCGGATGAGATCACGGACATGACGAGGAGTCTCGAAATGGTCGAGATGTAAAGATTGATATATTGGAAGCCTATGTTTGGGCACCGGAAGCGTTCCGGGTGAAATCGGGATTTTACCGGAATACCGGGAGGGTTACCGGAACCCCCCGAGAGGCAAATGGGCCTATTGGGCCTTAGTGGAAAAGAGAGAAGAGGCAGCCCACACCTAGCCGGCGCCCCCCCCTTTCCCAAGTCCTAATAGGACTAGGAGAGGTGGGCCGGCCCCCTCTTTCTCTTTCCCCCCCTTGAGTCCTAATTGGAATAGGATTGGGGGGGGGAGTCCTACTCCCGGTGGGAGTAGGACTCCTCCTGCGCCCTCTCCTCCTAGCCGGCCGAACCCCCTGCCCCTGGCCTTTATATACGGGGGCAGGGGGCACCCCAAGACACACAAGTTGATCCTTGAGATCGTTCCTTAGCCGTGTGCGGTGCCCCCTGCCACCAAATTCCACCTCGATCGTACCGTTGTAGTGCTTAGGCGAAGCCCTGCGTCGGTAGTACATCAAGATCGTCACCACGCCGTCGTGCTGACGGAACTCTTCCTCGACGCTTTGCTGGATCGGAGCCCGAGGAACGTCATCGAGCTGAACGTGTGCTAAGAACTCGGAGGTGCCGGAGTAACGGTGCTTGGATCGGTCGGATCGGGAAGAGGACGTACGACTACTTCCTCTATGTTGTGTGATCGCTTCCGCAGTCGGTCTGCGTTGGTACGTAGACAACACTCTCCCCTCTCGTTGCTGTGCATCACCATGATCTTGCATGTGCGTAGGAAAATTTTCGAAATTACTGCGTTCCCCAACACAATCTCCTTACCAGCAAGTCTCTTTACTCGTTCCATAATACAAGATCCCATGGCTAACTCTTAAGTCACATTTCTTTGCAAGCTTATCATGATATTGTATGACCGAGTGGGCCCAGAGATACCTCTCTGTCATACGGAGTGGCAAATCCCAGTCTTGATTCATGCCAGCTCAACAGACACCCTCAGAGATACCTGTAGACCACCTTTATAGTCACCTAGTTACGTTGCGACGTTTGGTACACACAAGGTATTCCTCCAGTGTCAGTGCATTGCATGATCTCATGGTCATAGGAACATATACTTGACATGCAAAAATGATAGCAATAAACTTGACACAATCATATGCTACATTTATAGTTTGGGTCTTGTCCATCACATCATTCTCCTAATGATGTGATCCCGTTATCAAATGATAACTCATGTCCATGGATAGGAAACCATAGCCATCTTTGATCAACGAGCTGGTCCAATAGAGGCTTACTAGGGACATGTTGTTGTCTATGTATCCACACATGTATTTTAGTTTCCGATCAATACAATTCTAGCATGGATAATATACAATTATCATGAACAGGGAAATATGATAATAACTAATTTATTATTGCCTCTAGGGCATATTTCCAACAAAAACAGAGATGGACAAGGGCAGAAGAAAACACGATTTCCTCGTCGGCCCCTTCCCCTTGTGGTCGTCGATGTAGATTTACCCCTTTGTGTAGGCGTTGACGGTGAGAAGGGCAGAGTCTGTGGAGCTGGAGCCGTCGGAGTCATCGAAGGAGAAGATGACATTGGCCATCCTCCAGACTGCACGCACCTACACCTTCGCTAGTCAGATGGCGTTCGCTTTCGCCGCCTCCTCGGGCTCTGACTGCTCGATGGTGAGTCAGAGGGCTTTGGAATTTCTGCGACAGAGCCACCGCGCGTCGATCTCCACCGAGGCGAGGGAGCAGCGGAGGACCATCGCAAGGAGCCAGTCCTCTAGATCCACCGACGTGCAAGCTAGCATGGCAGGCGGACAATGCCTCCCCGCCACCGCCATCTCGCATGCCCGCTGCCTCTCATGGCATGCGGTCCGCACCTAGGATTCAGGCGTCCATGTGCTTGCCGACGTCGACTCAGGCACGAGGAGCCAATGGTGGCCGGGGATTATGTGCAGAGCAGGTAGAGAATGCGAAGAGGGGTGTGGTGGCTACGGATCAAGAGGGGCGTGAAGCGCCTGGAATAGAATGTGACTATCATGTGTCGTCCTCACAGTATGGCATCAGGCGATGCAGGAGGCACGGAGCTAAAGCTTTCGCTACCACCCCGGTCCAGCTGCGACTGGCGTAGCGCGATGCAGAGGGAGAGCTCCTCCACATCATTGTGGGTGTCGGATCTACTATCAGAAGGGAAGGAGACAGAGAGAAGTGGAGTGGAGTGAGCTTTGACTATGCTCTAGGGTTCGTCTCGAGTGAGGATATATGTGGGGTCGAGGCCTAGGGCGGGCCGGTCTAACTTGGTGAAAGCGCCCAGGCTTTCCCATACCTGTCCCAAATTTGGGCTGGATTTGAGGTTGTCAGTCAGCCCAGACGTCCGCAGCCAGTTTGAGAAGGCCAGCTGGGTCACGGTGTGGTCACCGACACTCTTTCCGTTAGTTCAATTTGGGAAGCCCAGCCATGAAAAATGCACTATGATGAAGTACCTATTTTTTAGAATCTGCTATGACCTCAGGCCCCTTTGGTTGGGATTGTAGCTTTTCATCATTAAAGTTGAGCTACAAAGTTGAACCAAATGGAGTCTAAATTATGTACCCATGCCAAAAAAGGGGGAAATGGTGTGCATTATTGTGGTGTGAGCCTTCTTTCTGCATGGCCTTATATTATCATAAGCCAGAAATGGTGCGTGCTAAGGAGAAATTGCCATCAAAGTGAGCCGAGCAGCCGAGTGACGTGCGAGCGCTACTACTTGGCTGAGTGCCAACGCATAGATGTGCTTGTAGGAGGAATTTCACCATTGGGAGTTGGTGTGTTTAACATTTTCACGTATGAACTGAAGTCGTGTTGTTAATGAAATTAGAACGAAGATTCCTATATGATAACGTTGATTCTCAAACACTAGTTGGACCTACATGCACGCATGAGCCCGCCAATGTGCCAAAGTTTCTCTTCGGTATTTCTCTCTACAAAGACCCTTTTGGTTCAGAATGAATGATGATCCAAAGTCCATGTCATTCGCTTTACTACACTTTATTTTTAAACATCCATAGCATGCGACTAGACCTCGGAGAAAGTGGTAAAGGCAATGCCCCCCGATAAAGCACCGGGCCAGATGGATTCACGGAGAGATTCTATACCACGTGTTGGCACATAATTAAGGAGGACCTCATGAGGGCTCTTGCCATGTTCCACCGAGGTGACATGCATGGAATTCATGCAATCAACAACGCCATTGTTACCCTACTACCTAAGGTGGATGGCGTGGTGGACGTGAAAGATTTTCGGCCCATGAGCCTTGTACATGGAGCGATAAAAATCTTCGACAAAGCTCTAGCAAACAGATTGGTGATCGAGCTCCCTAGGCTAGCTGGAAACCACAATAGTGCCTTTGTCAAAGGGTGGTCGATACATGATAATTTCATGTTGGTCCAATGCACTACCCGTCGACTCCATGCACTAAAAGGGGCCACAATTATGCTCAAGTTGGACATATCTAAAGAGGTTGACATAGTTTAGTGGTCGTTCCTTGTGGAGGTTCTTACAAAATTGTGCTTTGGCACACGGTGGCTTAATATGGATATGTGGGATCCTAGCTATTTCTTCCACAAGAGTCGTGGTGAATGGAATTCCGGGACAACCGGTATACAACCACAAAGGCTTTCAACAAGCAAAGTTTGCGCATGTTCGCGGACGACGTTATGATATTCATCAAGCCAAAATGATACTATTTTACAAGCTTGTGGTATGCTTCTCCAACTCTTTGGGGATGCTTCGGGCCTTCGAGTCAACCTCACGAAGAGTGTTGCACTTTCGATCAGGTGCACTACGGAAACCATGCAGCGAACGAGTGACATCCTTGGGTGCGTGATAGGCACGTTGTAGCGACCAGACCTCAAATAGTCTGATCTCTGTGCTCCGGTGTCATCCCTGGATCAGTAATGCTGACACCACACAGTACTCGGAGGATTTATAGCAGAGTAGCAATCACACACTTATTACATCGAGTGTCTCCATAGAGAACTTATTACAATAAATATGGCTTAAGGCCATCTAATAACGATAATAGCGGAAGGCTTGGAAGATAAGTGAGTCCATGAACTCCAACGGCATCACTGAGTATAGAACCATGACCTAAAAACTCCTTAATCATCGTCTGAAAAGTCTGCAACATTAACGTTGCAGCCCGAAACGGGTCAGCACATGGAATATGCTGGCAAGGTAACACATAGAGAGTAATGGAATGAAACAGCTATACTATATGCATATTTGGCTGGTGGAAAGCTCTATGGTTACAGTTTTGAGTAAAGCCAAATTTTCCCTACTTCAAAGGAATAAATTTATTTAACTATTATGGTAGTTGTTAAACATTGAGAATGGTTGACAGCATTCTCAATCCCAATTAAGCATCATCATTAAACAAAACCCAACAAAATTAATTTAGAGTAAGATGTTGAGATTCACATGATAATCTAGGTACAAGATACTCAAAACGTCCATAACCGGGGACACGGCTAACCATGATTAGTTTATTACACTCTGCACAGGTTTGCGCACTTTTCCCCACAAGACTCGATCGCCTCCGTTTGGTTTCTCGCACTACATGGTGTTTGAGAAGACGGATGACCGAGACATAGTCTTTCAGAAGCGCTAGCACCTTACGATCGGGTAGACCATACCACCTACATCCCCTACATCTTCTAATCTAACACTGTAAGAGTTCGCACAACTTAGTCAACTATGCTAGAGCCCATAATAGCTTGTGGCTGCACACGGAAGTTTCTAGTATGAATAATCTCATGATCCCTTTGAGCCTGGGTGGCGGTCCAAAAGAAAACAGGCAAGTCCTGGAATACCCAGGTGCCTCAATCCGCCCAGATGTGTGTTTAAGTTTCCACCTTAGATAAACCATTAACTAACAAACTCACATCTTTCATGGATATCACTCACCTAATCCACGTCTACTAGCATAGCATGGCATAATAAGCAAACGTAGAAGTAACTCCCAAAGGTTTGAAAGTAAACAGGTAATAGGTAGTACCTCAACTATGTCCCATCCCACAATTTAATTAGATCCTAATCATGCAATGTGTGAGGATTGATCTAATGCAAAAGAAACTGGGTAGTAGGAAATGTATGATCAAAGTGTTACTTGCCTTGCTGATGATCCAGGAAACCTAACGATTCGAAGTAACAGGCGGCGCACTCCGGGTATTCTATCACAGACAAACAAACAAGCATACAATAAGTACTCATCTAATGCAAATGTAAAAGTCAAATAAGAGATCTAACCAGAAGGTTCAACTTAAGAACTCCGGTTTACAAAAAGAATCAAATCGAACGAAGCAACAAAAGTCAAACGGCGAAAGAAAACAACTTCGTTCTACTAATCTGGATCTAAGGCATTTTTTACTGTAGAAATAACTTGTTTAAGTTGGTTAAACGGATAGAGGCTTTCAAGACGAAACTCCAGGCGCTTGAATCGCCTGATTTCGATAAACGAGCGAAAAGTTATACTAAAAAGAAAATCGGATCAGGAATCGCGATCAGAAAAATCACGGATTAAATCCGAGAAAAAGAAAAACGACGAACGTTCACTAGAATGAACGAACGGACGAACGCTCGCTATTTAAATAAATCGGAAAAACCGATCTATTTAAAAAACGAAACTAAAAAAACCGACGGAAAAACCGGACGGTTTTTCGAAAAAAATAAAAACAAACCGGCACGGAAAACGAGGCGCGTCGAACCTCGGGCGGCGTGTCGGCGTCGGCGGGGCGCTGGCGGCTCGGCTAGGGTTTGGCTGGGGCTGGGCCTCCCCCCGGCTTATATAGCCTAGTCGGGCCGAAGTCCGGGTCGGACACGGCCCGTTAGGTCGGTTCGTTTTTTTAATAATTACGCGCGGAAGAAAAATAAAAAGAAATACTAAATGGACTCCAAAAATCCCGAAATAAATTTTCCCGGGCTTCTAAAATCAAGCCGCACAAGGTGAACATTTATGGGGCCTAAATGCAATTTTGAAAAACGCACATTTTTCCTAAATTCAAATAAAATAACGAAAAACTCCGAAATAAAATTTTATTTGATTTTATTATTAAATCTTCAATATTTCTTTATTTTGGGAAAGTCATTTTATTCCCTCTCTCATATTTTTGTAATAGAAATAATTGACGATAAAATAACAAAATCAAATGATCCTATTCTCAAAATTTGAGAAAAACTCAAATATGAAAATAACGAAATCCCCAACTCTCTCCGTGGGTCCTTGAGTTGCGTAGAATTTCTAGGATCAACCAAAATGCAAAATAAAATATGATATGCATTTATGATCTAATGTATAACATTCCAAATTGTAAATTTGGGATGTTACACACGTACCCATGCAAGTACCTAGGACTATCCCTCACCATCAGGAAGCAATCGACAACCCATCTGGTCGGACTTGTGGGACAACTGGCCGACTACCTGCCGTCATGGTATGCAGCGAACATGCCCAAGAGCGGGCAAATGATCCTAGTGCAAACACTACTCTATGCTATTCCAATCCACTCAATGATGGCGCTTGATATCCCTCAGAAAATTATCATCATTGTGACAAAGATTTGCATAGGTTTTTGTGGTGTGCGAAGGAAAGTGCAAATGGGGGGCAGTGTATGGTGGCTTGAGAAGTTATCTGCTAGCCCAAATGGTCAGGAGGTCTTGGAATACCGAACCTTCGGTGGCTGAATATTGCGGTGCATGCTCGATGGCCATGGCTGCAATGGGCTAACATGACAAGACCGTGGATTGAGTTCCAAATTACAATGCTTGACGAATCGAGGAAGATCGTACAAGCGGTGGCACATTCGATCGTTGGTAACGACAGATCAACACTTTTTTTGCGAAGATAGGTGGATGGTTCGATTTAGAGTTCAAGAGGTGGCGCCCGACGACTGTGCTGACTTGAGGGCCAGAGGAACACACACGGTCTACCAGGCTATATCCGACGGGGCCTGGGCATCAAACATTGGCCCAGACCTATTGTAGTGCCCACTTCAAGTGTACCTTAGCCTTTCGACGTAGCTGACGGCGGTACATCTGGACAAGGGAGCAGCGGACGCCGTTTCTTGTGGCATGGGAACTGAACGATGAGTTCTCGGTGCATTCGACATGTGCGGCAAAGTTCTGGGGCAGAGGTCCTACGAGCAACGGAGTTCACATGGAAATCCAGGGCCCCGATGCAATGTAGATTCTTCATATGGCTTGCACTACAGAACATGTGTTGGACCTCCGACAGGCTCACACGCTGTGGGTTGGATCCCCAAGAAACATGTCCCTTCTGCGCACAAGAAGAAGAGCTCATTGACCACATCCTACTTGATTGCATTTTTTGTGAGGCAATTGTAGTCGGTAATATGCCGCGCACTCGACAAGGAGGAGTGGGTTTCACCTAGGGGCTTGAGCTTGGTCATATGATGCAATAACAAGCAAGACACCAGCTTGGGGCAGAAAGACATGCAAGTGATTTCATCTTGGTCATGTGGGAGCTATGAAAGCACTGCAACGCAATTGTGTTTGATGGTGTTGCGCCTTCACTACCAAACCTCATACAGAAGATAGAGAATGAGGGAAGAACGTGGCAAAAGGCGGGTATCCTAAAGGGACATGTGGACGCTTTCTTTGACGGGCTAGTGAGGTGGGCAATCGAGAGGAATTAGAGGTTCATAGCTAGGTAGAGTGGATAGGTGGATTTGGTATTCATGTAATATGTAATTTCCAAATGTAGAGGGGCTCTCCACCCCATTTCCTTCTTCAATATATATAGTACGCACACTCATGCGTATTCAAGAAAAAGAATCATGTTGATTTGCTGGGAAATCCGGCAAGAGAGAAATAAGGGCACATCCAGAAACAAGATCCCAGCCACTCGTAACATCATTGATGCAATTCGAAGAAACCTTGAATAATGGAGGCTAATGGGTACGCGCCAAATTTAGAGCCCCCTTGGGGATATCACGTGAAAGTGTAGCCTAGACTAGTTTCATGCTTTTCACTGTACCTTATTTACCTTTTCTTGACCATCCACCGATCAGTTGATCAACATTGTTTCTCGTCTTCTATCTTGAAAATCAATGATAAGCCAACATCATGTTGGATCTTTTAAAAAAACTTTATGTGTAAGAAGAGAAATGGCATGTACAAATGTTCAGTGCTAGGTGGCAAAGGTAGACCTCTCCCTTTTGAATATCTTTCCATTTCTAAGGCCAACTCCAACCGGCCAACCCAAATGGAAGCAGTTTTTGTCCGCTTTATGCCCTTTGGTCGGCCAGGCAGACACGATTGTCTATTTGCATCTATGCACCCGTAGGTGTGCCCAACCGGCGCAACACATTTCAAACATTCCACATATTTAAAACTAAAAAATACATAAAAGTAAAATTGAACTTATATATTACATTAAGTCCAAAAGTCCTGGCCATACTCGTCGTCGTTCATTAAAATTAAACTAAAAACATAAAAAATAACTAAACCCTAGATCAGTCATCGCCGCCGTCTAGGAAATTTTTTCCGTCTCGACCAAAACGGATAGGAGTAGACCAAATTTGGTGCTACGTTGGAGTTGTCCTAAGGACCCAGATATTCCATGCTACAAAGAACACCACTTCAAAGAGGAAAGGGTGTTCACTGCTCTTGAGAGCATCATCAATGCATCATCAGTATAAGTCAAGATCCTATGAATGAAGCTGTAAGACAAGAACAAATGGTACCTGTTTTCATGAGCCCGAATATGAAAAGTAACACAATGGTTTTCATCCTGAGGAGAACACCAATGTCTTCCAAGGAGCATGTATCGAGTATTTAGGTGGACGGTCAAACGCAAAGAGACATGCAAAAACCTTGATCTTTATTGTGCACCTGCTCTACCATACCCATTTGTAAAGCTCATCAATGGGGCAGATACTTGTGCATCATACAATAGAACCTCTTGGCAGAGAAGGAGCTATTAGGTCATGGCTACCTCTGAACATCAAACATGGTTGTCTTACGATGAAGGCCAAGCAACCAACCTTCTAGAAGTTGCAATTCATCGCCTCAACAAAAATTGGCAGATGCAATAAAGTAGCATCATTAGAGGTCTCCAAAAAAACTACCATTGAAAATTTGTCATCCAACGCAAAAGAGAACAGTTTGGCCAACACTGGCGAAGGGGATGTGTAGAAACCTCAAGCAACTATGCATATCAGATGAGAACAAGGCAAAATCTCCCATGACAATCTTGATTAAAGAGATGATCCTATATATGTTAATCTTGATTAAAGATATGTCCCTAAACTGGTCATGAAGTTACAACATATCTCACCACCAAAGCCATGGCGGCACAGACCTTAAAAAATGAAATTGTGCGCCCAATCATGTTTTCATTGTCGCAATGGGAAGGATAATATTTTTTAGAAAATGTACCAACTATTGGAACCTATTGAAGATCATAAAAGGGGGTACCACAATTAAATATTTTTTTCATTTCTAAAGAGGCAATGTTTTTTCTCCTATACATGAAGTAGACTTCTAGTCACTGATACAAACAAGATCAGTCATATAATGTGTATGAAAACACAAAAGTGATGCTTCACCGCTTAGCACTCAAGGCTAGAGTGAAACTGTTGGGGATATAACTATTGGGTTAACCTGCCCAGGAGGAGCCGGGTTAAGCCATGGCGGTCTACCAAGACAAAGCCCATGGAGGCGCTGAAGATGGCGGTTCACTATGAAGACTCGTTAAAAGGCCCAAGGCCCAGAGGCAGCTTAAAGCCCAATAGTATAAACCACAATATAGGTATGACTTGTATTATAAGGCATGTGTATTTGGTCACTGAGCCGGACACGTTATATGAGCCGGTCGGGACTCTGTAAAGCCGGTGGGCGTCAACATGTGTATATAAAGGGACAACCCAGCGGCGGTTTAGGAGAGAGAGAACAGATCGAAAGCTAGGTCAAGCATATTCGCTCCCTGGTAATCGAGACTTAAGCCATACCACCTCAACTAGAGTAGGCCTTTACCTTCACCGCAAGGGGCCGAACTAGTATAAACTCCTGTGTCCTTTGTCTCGTTTAACCCCTTTAAGCTAACCTAGTGTGATGGCTCCACGACTAAGTCCTCACACTAGGGCATCTGCCGTGACAATTCCACAACAGTTGGCGCCCACCATGGGGCCAGCGCACGATGGTTTTGAGTTCTTGAAGGGCAACTTCAAAGGGATCAAGGGATACACTGTGGGCCGGATGACCAAGAGTCATCGCGGCAAGCTCTACATCGACGATGCGGGTTGGGGTCCCAAGGCCGGCTCAATTGAGTACGGGTATCGGGTCCCCTTCGGTGGAATCCACGTCTTCATCGGCAAGATCGGCGAGCCGGGCCCTGAGCCGGACATCTGCACCGACATCATCGAAACGGCTCAGCGTGCGAGACCCGCCCGAGTTCAGCCTGCCGTGAAACGTGCCTTTGTGGGATTTATCCATGGAGGAGAATTTGAGGGAGGATCCGTGTCTGGCGGTGAGATGAAGATCTACTCTGATGGTGAGTCGTCCATGGGTGAGAATACTTCATTGTGTCAACTGTAGGACGGCAGGCTTGGGGGCTGTTCCGATGGCGAAAGTATTTCGGACCCCTATGAGCCGCCGAACCGGGTCGCGATTTTCATGGCCAGTACACAGTCAGTGCAGAATTCTTCAACTGCGGCGGCAATGGTTTCCAGGTCACCAATGGCGACAGTGGCTGGGGCAGGAGGCCCCGCGCGCCTGCCGGCTCAGGTCCTGTCCGGTTTACTGGACACTTTGACAACATTATTGTCAGCAGAGGTTAACCCGGCGAATCAAGCTCAGCATAACGCGGAAGTCGCGAAGCTATGAGATGAGATAGCTCAAGCCAAGGAGGATCTGGCAGCGGAGGACGCGAGGTTGACTGCGGAAAGAACCGCCTTGGAGGTCCAGGCGCAAAGAATCCAGGTCGATTCCTTCTGGCTCTCGTTGGATCAGAATGCATCAAATGAAGTTTTGAGGAGAAGGCACTGAAGCCGTCTGCCTCCAGTTTACGAGGCAGGAAATCTCTTCAATACACCTGGTGCAGGGACCAGTGACCCACCAGGGGTGAATTGGGCAGCGGCCGCGCCTGGGATTGGAGCACCGGCTCAACCACGCACGGCTGACCCACCCCGTCAGAATAACATCCCACCACAACACGTGCTGACACCGTCGGATCATTACTCTAACCCTTTGGATAACATGATCGCTATGGCGTCGCGCTTGGCGGCTCTCCCGGTGGAAGGCGAGTCTCCAGCCACAGTTGAAACGCGGAGGGCTGGAGAGCTTCTTCAGATAGCATTGGTTCAGTAGGAGGCTTATTCTTACAGTCGTGAGAGGATCCATTCAACCCCTCGCCCAAGCCAGAGTTATAGTAGACAGACTCCCCAGCGGTGTCAAGCAGCGAGCGGCGTCGTAACCCGCCATGTGTAAATGACCTGCCCCATAACACTCAGGCCTTGATGGATCAGGATAGAGTACGTCGGGAGGCTGAGCTAGCGGCTCAGCACGCGACTCATCAACCATCTCCAGTTTATCCGACAACCTCGATGGAGGCAAGCATGACCTCTCGAAGCACGGGTGTACCATGCTTGGTGCCGGCTCTACGTAATGAGTGTCTGCCCAAGGACTTCAAAGGACCGCGTAAAGTGCCCAACTACGCAGCAGACTTACCCCCTGAGGCGTGGATTGAGAGTTACGAGATGGCCATGGAGCTACTGGAGGTCAGCGAGGCCGCATGCGCTAAATATTTCACCATGATGTTGGATGGGACGGCCCGTACTTGGCTGAAGGGACTGCCTGCCAACTCAATTGGATCGTGGGCTGAGTTGAAGGCCCGGTTCATCCAGAATTTTAAGGATATATGCAAACAACCCATGTCGGTTGTGGACTTAGATGCCTGTGCCCAAGAGGAGGGCGAATCAACAACCCATTGGGTGCGCCAGGTCAAAGCCATCCTACATTCTTTAGATAACATCAATGCCGGTTCAGCGGTCCTCATGTTAGAGAAGAATTGCCGATTTTTGCCTCTTAAATAGAAGTTAGGACGGCTCAAGCGCCACTGTAACAATATGGGGGAGCTGATGGCAGCTCTAATTAAATATGTCAACTCTGGTAGTAGCAAGGACCCCGAGTCTGATGATGAAAAGCCGGGAAAGGGAAGGAAGAGCGGCAATGCCAAGGGCCAGAATCATAACCAGGCGAGCCAGCCTGGCAATGGTAAACGCAAGGCTGATAATAATTCAGATTTTGTGGCCAATACCAACACGCAGAACAATGGTCAATGTCGCAAAGGAAAGCCACCCCCTCGGGCAGGAGGGCCAGGTATAAACCTGCAGTATCTGATGAATCAGCCTTGCCCAAAGCATGGTTCATGGGACAAGCCATCCACGCACCTTTGGAAGGACTGCCACATTATGAGTTCAAGAATTCCGACTTGTTCCAAAACAATCATGGTCCATGCGGCGGCTCAGGTTCCAGTTCTCAGGGCCCGGGTTACGGTGGTGGCAGTTCTAATACCGATTTTCAGGGTAACCAAGGCAATCAAGGCAATCAGGGCGGTTATCATCACCAGTCCGTTCAGAGGAATCAGCAACAGCAATCTGGATATCAGAGTAACCCGAAGCAATTGAATAGTGGGCAGTACCATGTCTTCACCACAAGTTTATGCAAGCGAGATCAAAAGCTCCATAAAGGGTTGTGAACGCCGTTGAGCCGGCAATTCCCCGTTACTTGCGTTGGTCTAAGCAGCCCATTGTGTGGAGTCGTGAGGATCACCCGCCCCGGGTTGATAATCCGGGTCACTTGGCTTTGGTGGTAGCGCCTCAAGTTGGAGGATATAAATTCACTAATGTACTCATGGACGGAGGAAGCATCATCAATATCCTTTATTATGAAACCTTCCGTCGCATGGGGTTAACAGATAAAAATTTTAAGCCATCAAACAATGTCTTTCACGGTGTGGTGCCTGGTAAGTCAGCATACCCGGTTGGAAAAATAGCTCTGAAGGTTGCATTTGGGGATGATTACTATTCCAGATCTGAGACGTTGACCTTTGAAGTGGTGAAGATCAAGAGCCCTTACCATGCTCTATTTGGACAGCCGACTTTTGCTAAGTTTATGGCAAGCCATTGTTATGTTTATCTGCAGCTCAAAATGCCGGGTCACAAGGGGACCATCACGGTGCATGGAAGACGGAAGATAGCTTTGGAGTGAGAGGAAGGTGATGCAGCCTACGCTGAGTCCGTCTGTGCAATAGAGGAGTTGAAGTTTTACAAAGATAATGTTGACCCGGCTGATATAACATCTTTGAAGAAGCCAACTACGGAGCATGATCTGGTCTTGAAGTTTAAGTCGACGGATGATACTAAGCTAGTTGATTTCGCTCCCGGTGGTTCATCCAAACAGTTCAGCATCAGTGCTAATCTGGATCCAAAATAGGAAAGTGTGCTCATCGAGTTCATCCATGAGAACCGGGACATCTTTGCATGGAAACCTTCTGACATGCCAGGTGTACCGATGGAACTCGTTGAGCACACTCTTAATATTGATCCAAAGTTTAAACCTGTTAAACATTTTCTTCGTCATTTTAATGAACCGAGGCGTAAAGCCATTGGTGAAGTGGCCCGACTCTTGGCGGCTGGTTTCATTGTTGAAGTTTTTCACCCTGAGTGGTTGGCTAACCCGGTGCTAGTGCTTAAGAAGAACGACACGTGGCGTATGTGTGTGGATTACACGGACTTAAACAAGGCTTGTTCGGCTGATCCCTTTGCTCTCCCTCGTATTGATCAGATTATTGATGCTACGGCGGGTTGTGAGCATTTGAGCTTTTTGGATGCTTATTCTGGTTATCATCAGATCAAAATGGTAGTTAAGGACTAGGAGAATACGGCTTCATCACTCCGTTTGGAGCCTCCTGCTGTGTGTCTATGCCTTTTGGGCTCAAGAGCGCCCAGGCGACTTACCAATGGTGTGTGAAAAATTGCCTCCACAATCAAATCGATCGCAATGTGCATGCCTATGTGGATGACATTGTGGTGAAATCCAGAAAGAAGGAAACCTTGATTGATGATTTGAAGGAGACCTTTGACAATCTCCGGGTTTATAAGATGATGCTTAACCCAGCCAAGTGTGTTTTTGGTGTGCTAGCTGGCAAGCTATTGGGTTTTCTAGTTCCAGAACGGGGTATTGAGGCTAACCCGGAGAAGATAAAAGCAATCACCTCTCTGGCTAAGCCGGCATGTATTAATGATGTTCAACGCGTGGCGGGTCGTATTGCGGCCTTAAGCCAATTTATAAGCCGGTTGGGTGAGAAGGCTATTCCTCTGTACCAGATGATGAAGAAGACAGATCACTTTGTCTAGAGTGATGTTGCTGATCAGACCTTTGAGGCCTTGAAGAAACAATTGGCTGAGCCACCAGTTCTTGCTGCTCCCATTGACAAGGAACCTTTTGTTGTTATATGTGGTTGCCAATAGCCGAGCTGTCAGTGTTGCCATTGTAGTGGAAAGGAAGGAAACTGGCAAAGAATATCCGGTTGAACGACCGGTTTACTACATTAATGAGGTCCTTATTGAGTCCAAACAGAGGTATCTGCATTGGCAGAAGTTGGTGTATGGGGTTTTTATGGCTAGCCGGAAGCTTAAGCACTACTTTCTAGGTCATCCTATCACTGTGGTTAGTTCTGCCCCCTTAGGGGATATTATTCAAAACAGAGAAGCCACAGGGCGGGTAGCCAAGTGGGCCATTGAGCTTGGGCCTCATGGTTTAAAGTATGTGCCCCGTACAGCCATCAAGTCTCAAGCACTTGTGGATTTTATCAGTGATTGGACAGAGTTGCAGATGCCTAAGGAGAAGCCGGACAACACGTACTTGACTATTCACTTTGATGGATCAAGCCAGTTGGAAGGCTCGGGGGCTGGAGTTGTATTAACTTCCCCACGAGGTGATAAATTCTCTTATATTCTCCGGTTGATGTTCCCTTGTACTAACAATGCAGCTGAGTATGAGGCCTTGCTTCATGGTCTTCGGATGGCTAAGGAGATGAGTTTTGAAGGAAATATGCCCTAGAGGCAATAATAAAGTTGTTATTTATATTTCCTTATATCATGATAAATGTTTATTATTCATGCTAGAATTGTATTAACTGGAAACTTAGTACATGTGTGAATACATAGACAAACAGAGTGTCACTAGTTTGCCTCTACTTAACTAGCTCGTTGAATCAATGATGGTTATGTTTCCTAACCATAGACATGAGTTGTCATTTTATTAATGGGATCACATCATTAGCGAATGATGTGATTGACTTGACCCATCCGTTAGCTTGGCATGATGATCGTTTAGTTTGTTGCTATTGCTTTCTTCATAACTTATAGATGTTCCTATGACTATGAGATCATCCAACTCCCGGATACCGGAAGAACACTTTGTGTGCTACTAAACGTCACAACGTAACTGGGTGATTATAAAGGTGCTCTACAGGTGTCTCCTATGGTGTTTGTTGAGTTGGCAGGACGGCCGCACCGCCACTCCATCACTGAACCCAGCCGGTTCTTCATCCCACGCGCACCGGGCTCCCATGGAGGCACAGGCCGCGCTCCTCGCAGCGAACGAGCTCCTGCGCTACCGCCCCATCGACGACCTCTACAAGGAGTGGCTCGAACGCGTCGCCGAGCTCGTCCGCGCCGCGGTGGGCTCTCTGGCGCCGTCCCACTCTCTGCCTCCCCCTCAACCAGCCATGGGCGACGGGGCTCATGGCGCGCCTCCACCACCTCAGCCCCAAGACGTCGCCTTGGCACCAAGACGCGCGGCTCCGCGACGTGATCCGCCATGCCCGGCGCCCGCGCGTGAAGAGCGAAGCTGCCAAGAAATTCCGCAGTCGCGAGAAGCTGCACCTGTGCTCCCCGCACCACCTCGTCAAGACCACGCACCGCCCGCAGCGGTGCAGCGCGGACCCCGTCAAGACCAAGCTCCACCTTCGGAGCGGGCACCGGCAACCATGGTTGGCTGTCGCACCTTTACTCCCGTGCTGTGTAGCGTTGCCTGGCCGGGCAAGTTCAAGCCAGATCTGCCTCCTCGCTATGACGGTACCGCCGACCCCGTGGAGTTCCTGCAGCTCTATGAGCTGAGCATCGAAGCGGCCAACAACGACGAAAAGGTCATGGCGAACTAGTTTCCCATGGCTCTCAAGGATGGAGCTCGCTCCTGCCTCCTGAACCTGCAGCACGGCTCGATCTCCTCCTGGGACGAGATGCGCAACCGCTTCGTCGCCAACTTCCGAGGCACTCGCGACCGCCCACCAGCTGCGGGTGACCTACACCGCATCAGGCAGCAGCCAGGAGAGACCCTCCAGAAGTACATCCAGTGCTTCAACAACACCCGCCTCAAGATCACCAAGGTCACGGACGAGGCCACCATCTCCGCGTTCTCCGACGGCGTTCGTGACGTCAAGATGAAGGAAGAGCTCGCCATCCACGAGGAGCTCTGCACATCTCAGGAGCTGTTCAACCTGGCGACCAGGTGTGCAAGAGCTGAGGAGGGGCGCCTCTCTCTTCTTGAGCCGCCAGCCATGGGCGCGGAGGAGAAGAAGGCCAAGGCCAAGGACGTGAAGCGCAAGGAGGTAGCTGTGCTCGCAGCGGAGCCCGACATCAAGCGGGGCAGAGATCAGCCCGAGTCATCCAAGAACGGCCAACCGTTCTACGCCTTCCACAACCTGAACACCCACAACACCAGCGACTGTCAAGAGCTCAGAGCCATACGAGAAGGACGCTACGGTCGATGCCCCGAGCGCAACCACCCGGGCTACGGCCGCGGAGAAGGACGTGGAGGCAGACGCTGGGACGACCATGGCCCGTGCCAGGAGTGGCGCGACCGGCCTCGTGAGGACCGCTGGCAGGACCAGCCTCGTGAGGGCGCCTGGAGGGACCCGCCTCGTGAGGATCGCCCCCAGGGCAACACCGGTCTTCCCCCGCTACCGCCACCAAGAAGGAACAACGACCACCACCAGGATGAGGGGGCTGGGGGCTTCTAGGAGCCGCACGTGATCGCCTGCATTTTGGGCGGCGCCCAGGCCCCAACCTCTCAGCGCGTCTTCAAGCAGTTTGCTCGCGAGGTGAACGCGACGCTCCCCAAGCTCGAGGCCATATGCCCACTCAGGTGGTCCCAATGCGCCGTCACTTTCAACTTGGCGGATCAACTCAAATGCGCAGCCACCGCTGGCACCCTCCCTATGCTGTGTTCCCCAGTCATCAGCAATGTGCAGGTCACCAAGACCCTCATCGACGGCGGCGCAGGGCTCAATGTCCTGTCCGTCGACACGTTCGACAACCTCCAAGTGCCATATGAGCAGCTCCAACCCACCAAGCCTTTCTCGGGAGTGATCGATGGCTCCACCATGCCGATAGGGCAGGTCCGCCTGCCTGTCACCTTCGGGGAGCGCAAGAACTACCTCACCGAGCTCATCGACTTCGACGTCGCGCACATCTGCCTGCCCTACAATGCCATCCTCGGGTACCCAGCCCTAGCCAAGTTCATGGCAATCACTCATCACGGCTACAACGTTCTCAAGATGCCAGGAAGCGGAGGAATCATCACGGTCCCGTGTGAAGAGAGGGATGCAGTGTGCTCCCTCGAGCGCGCCTTTCAAGCCGCAGTAATCGACGACCCCGACAGAAGAAATGAAGGCCCTCTGGAGGCCATCCCCAAGAAGAAGAAGCCGCACCATGCAGGACCTCAGGAGGACGGCGTCGTGGCAGAAGCCACGTCAGGACCAGCGCCCGCTCCAGGGGCGCCTCCCTCCGTCGCATAGGAAGGCGCGCTCGGCGCCCTCCTCGGGCAGGGCTCGGGGGCTCTCTTCTGGGGGGCCTCATACCTTGCCAACCTCACAAGGGAGGCGCTTGGGCACCACTTGGAAGCGTGCTTCATGGCATGTGACCCTCAGGAGAGCACAGGGCAAGGAGTGCCCACCACTCAGGAGTTCGCCACCAAGACCATCGAGGAAGTGCAAGAAGCAAGAGCCATGTGCGCCGATAGCCGCCCATGGGGCGCAGCTCCGCATCCTGGCGAGGATGCTGGGTTGCGTGTCTGCATCGACGTCCTAGGGCTCAACAGGGCCACATCTCAGGAGCGTTTCTGGCCTTCGCGTGTGGGCCGCTACGAGGGCCCGCCGCACAGCTATGTTCGTATGCCCTTTGGTTTGCCGAGCGTGGCATGGGCCTATCAGCACAACATGTGACGTGTCCTGGCAGCTCAGGAAGCCAGGTACCACGCCGTTCTAGAGGAGATGGAGACGGTCTTCAGGGAACCTCCCGAACCCTCAGAGCCTCCCGAGGCTCAGGGTTCTGGCGGCTCATGAGGAGTCATTTCTTCAACGCACGCCTTCAGCTACACCAACTGTACTTCGTCTACAGAACTAGGTGACATCTTCCAAGCTCATTTAGCTGGGAGCGCCCCACGGGCTGCATTATTCCTAGGCCGCGTGGGTCTGTCCCTGCGGCATGTATCCCTTTTGCTTATGTCTTTAGCTTACCTTGTTGGGGGCGCCCCTCGGGCTACATCATCCCCAAGCCGCTCGGGCCGGACCTGGTGGCATGTGTCTTCCTGCATTTATCCACGCTGATATGCTCTCCATGCTTAACGTGCCAACTGCTATCACCTGCTCGATCATCGTCTCCCCCGGGGCCTCCACACAGGCACGTCACTGTGCATGGGTCCGTCCCTGCCACGCCGACAAATCTGAGCGGTCGAGCTCTGGCTCGCGGCATGCCCCGCGCATGTCACCTCACCAGGCCCTCAGTGCCTTCTCCTCATCTAGAGCAACCAGAGGCAGGCTGACAGCTCTAACGGCAAACCGTGTTTCTTCTTGTGCCTGTTCACAGGGACCCAGTGGGAAGGATAACAGGCGGCACCACGAGTCTCTTTTTCTCTCATGCAATTCTCTTGCGTGTTAAAAGGGGGGCTCCTGAGCATCGCGACTCAGGAGCTCTTATTGGCTCTCCAGCCCTCACCCCCTGGCCTTGACCACGGCATCGTGACCTAGCATACCAGCGGTGGCTGAGCACGCTCGAGGGCCGGGACCTGAGGATGTAGAGCACTAAGGAGAGCATGAGGGGAGGGAAACTCGTATGGGCCATCCTAGCTATGCCATATGAGTAGGCGTGCAGCCCTAGTGCAACGTCAGGAGTCGCCGCGAGATCAACGAGATAAGTCCCGCACTCGGATTGGCTAAATGTTTGGGCCTAATGGTCACTCACGCCTTGCCGCAGCCCCGTTGCGGCCACGTCAACTCCCTTTCTCGCGCTAAGGGGGACCTCCTGAGCATCGCGCCTCAGGGGCTCTTATTGGACGTCGGGTCGCACACCTCCTGGCCTTGACCACGGCACGTGACCTGGCATACCAGCAATGGCTGTAGCGTACCTGGGGACCGGGACCTGTTAGCATAGAGAAACAAGCTATCGCGAGGAAAGAAAGGGGGGACCGAGCCTTAACTGGACATGCGTTCACCAAATTTTCATAACAGGGAAGATAAGCACAAAAGACATTACGGACCCTTACATGCCCCCACGGGGTAATTCATGATTCATTGCAGGAAACAAAGGCCGATACTAAGGGGAATCCTATCTACATCTTTCCGTTGTGGACACCATCATCAACAGTGGGCCACGGGAGGCCGGCGCCAACCCCATCCAAATTAGCGGCGGCGACGGCCGGATGCCGCAGCTCTGCTCCGAGCGCGGCAAGAGCTTGGGGGCACGTAGCTGTCATCGCTCGTCTCCGGAGTCTCATAGAGCTTAGGAGAGCTGTTGGACTCCCAAGGGCTGCTGCTGCTAGAGTGGTCGCGAGCGGGGGGCGCATCAGCCTCGCACTCCTCTCCGGAGCAGCACTTCAGGCGGCGGCCCTCGGCATCGAAGACCTTGAAGAAGAGCATGGAGACACCGTTGTACTCGAAGTGGATCGCGAGGGCGCCCCTCGCACGGTAGACCTGCGCAATCTCGCCCCAGCCGCACGTCATGAAGATCTTGCCGGCGGGGGCCGCTTCGATCTCCGCTTCGGTCACCAGTGCGCTACAGTCGGCGTGCTGCAGCCAAAGGTCGAGAGGCCTCCTCGGCGGCATCACGCCGGAGAAGAACCGGGGGAAGCGGATCCAGGAGCTTGGAGGCATCGGTGCCCACAGCACCAACTCGTGCAAGGAGTCCACGGCATGAACCCCGGGGGCGACGGCACACGTCGCCGTGGCGCGGCGGCCCTGGATGCGGCGTGGGCGGCGCTGCTCGTCACTCCGTCCTCCCAAGCCCTCGGCTTGGGTGTACAAGGGCAGCGGGTACCTAGGAGGAGGCCGCTCGCAGCTGTCGGCGTTCTGGGAACGGGGGTCCCTAGACTTGCCTGCCTGCGGCGTGGCTCAAAGGAGGCCCAGCATGGCCCATCTTCATCAACACAAGACTCAAGACCCTCGCGAGGGGCCAAGCCTCGCGGGGCGGACGACACGGCGCATCCCCAGGCGCAGCCTCCTCAGGCTGGCTCGCGAGGAGGCGGAGGAATCAAGGCGGGGTACCTCGCGAGGTGCCCATGACGCAAGGCATGACGATCGAGGGTGCCAGGCGGGCGCCAGCGCGTGCAGCGTCCCTCTTTCCTCTTTGGTGCAAAGGGGGCAAGCGCAGCCGCGGAGTACCGAGGCATCAGGCAAAGGTTGCCATTTCGGTGCAACGAGACCAAGACCAAGCGGACTACGTGATGGAGGTCACCATAGAGCCCAGCGCGGCGTCACCGCAGAGCCTTTCGCAGGGGAAGACCAACTTTAGTCAGGATAAGTGTACTAGATGTTCCCCTTTGAATTGGCCAGTTGTTGGCGCCCTTCCCACTCAATATTTGGGGAGAGGCCCAGGGCCTTTGCCTATAAATAGGACCGGCCACCCACGTAGCAAGGGGTTCGGTTCGGTCGGTTCGATCTCAACCCCCAGGACAATCGAAATCAGAGAGAGAGAGAGAGAGAGAGAGAGAGAGAGAGAGAAGGGTGACTGAACTCCTCCTAGCAGTTCACCCCCCCCCCCCAGCCAAGAACAGACCCTCGCGAGGCTGTTCTTCCTTGTATTGTTTGTCATCATCAGCCCCAGGAGGCAATCCATCCACCACACACTGGAGTAGGGTATTACACCACAATGGTGGCCCGAACCAGTATAAATCTTGTGTCCCTTGTGCAGTTCCTTTAGTAGTTTAGATCTTTGTGAGATGGGGAAGTAGAAGGTGTGATCTTCGCGCGCACCCCAGTGTTCAAACCTTAAGGCTCTGCCGGAACCCGTGAATCCGACATTTGGCGCGCCAGGTAGGGGTGCGCCGGAATCTGTCTTCCACCACTCCGTTCTCCTCCGACCGTCGCATCCATGTCCGATGCTCGTCGGGCCCGTGCCGAGCGCCGGGCCGCCATCGCTTCTTGCGTCGCCCAGACGACCTCCTCGTCGTTCCCCGTCGCCCGCCGTCAACGCCGCCACCGGCCCGGCGGGGGGCGAGCAGCAAGCGTCGTCTCAGCATCCGTCCGTGCGCCAAGACGGCCGCACCGCTACTCCATCACTCGCACCAGTCGGTTCTTCGTCCCGCGCGCTCCGCGCACCCTTGGAGGCTCGAGCTGGGCTCCTCGCGGCAAACGAGCTCTTGCGCTACCGCCCCGTCGACGACATCTATGAAGAGTGGCTCGACCGCGTCGCTGAGCTTGTCCGCGCCGCAGGGGGCTCTTCCGCGCCATCCGTTCCTCTGCGCCACACCCCGCTCTGCGCGGGCAACGAAGCTCCAAAGTCGCACCAGCCGCCTCCCCTCCAAGAAGACGCCATGGCTCCAAGGCGCTTGGCCCCTGGGCGGAACCCGCTCCGTCAGGCGCCAGCACAACAAGAGCGGAGCTGCCAAGAAGTCCCTCGCCCACAAGGAGCTGCCAGGGCGCTCCCTGCTCCGGCACGCCGCGACCCTGCTCCAGCTCCGGCGCACCAAGACCCCGCTCTGCTCCTAGCTGCAGCGCGTGGGGACCCTCAAGACCAAGCTCTCCACCAGGCGAAGCCTTTCGTGGTCACCGCCGGCTGCCGTGCCTACACCACTGAGCTGCGCAGCGTCGCGTGGCCCGGCAAGTTCAAGCCAGACCTGCCTCCTTCCTACGACGGCACAACTGACCCCGCAGAGTTCCTCCAGCTCTATGAGCTGGGCATCGAGGCTGCCAGCGGGGATGAGAAGGTCATGGCGAACTGGTTTCCCATGGCGCTCAAGGAAGGAGCTCGCACCTGGCTCCTGAATCTGGCTCCAGGCATGATCTCCTCCTGGGACCAGATGTACACCCGCTTCATCGCCAACTTCCAAGGTACTCGCGACCGGCCACCCGCCGTGAGCGACATGCGCCGCATCAAGCAACAACCCGGAGAGACCCTGCAAAAGTACATCCAGCGCTTCAACACCGCGCGCCTCAAGATCCCCAAGGTGTCCGAGGAAGCCATCATCTCGGCCTTCTCCAATGGCGTGCGCGACGTCAAGATGAAGGAGGAGCTGGCGATGCACGAAGACCTCTGCACCTCCTTGGAGCTGTTCAAATTGGCGAACAAGTGCGCCAGGGCTGAGGAGGGACGTCTCTCCCTCCTCGAGCTGCCTGCCGCGGACCCAGAAGAGAAGAAGCCCAAGGCCAAGGACGTGAAGCGCAAGGGGGCTGCCGTACTCGCCGCAGAACCAGACACCAAGCGGGGCAAGGATCTGTCCGAACCCTCCAGGGGCAGCCAGTACTGCGTGTACCATGACCTCCACACCCACAACACCAATGAATGCCAGGAACTCTGCGCCGTGCGAGAAGGAAGGATCGGTCGTCGCCCTGACCGTGCTGACCGGGGCTGCGGCCGAGGAGGAGGAAGAAACCCAGGACGCTGGGAAGATCGCGGCCCGCGCCAGGGGTGGCGCGACCAACCTCGCGAGGACCGCTGGCGGGACCTGCCTCGCAAGGGAGACTGGAGGGATCAGCCTCGTGAGGATCGCCCTCATGGCAACGCAGGCCTACTTCCGCTGCCGCCTCAGCCAAGGAGGAACGAAGACCGCCATCAAGACGAGGGAGCTGGGGGCTTCCAAGAGCCGCGCGCAATCGCCTGCATCCTAGGCAGAGCTCAAGCCCCAGCCTCTCAACGTACCTTCAAGCAGTTTGCGCGCGAAGTGAATGCAGTTCTCCCCAAGCTCGAAGCAACGCGCCCCCTCAGGTGGTCGGCGTGCGCCATCACATTCAGCTCAGCAGACCAGCTCAAGTGTGTAGCCACGGCAGGAGTCCTCCTGATGCTTTGCTCCCCAGTCATCAGCAACGTGCTGGTCACCAAGACCCTCATCGATGGTGGGGCAGGGCTCAACATCCTGTCCGTGGAAACATTCAACAATCTCCAAGTACCCTATGACCAGCTTCAGCCAACCAAGCCCTTCTCCAAAATCACCGATGGTTCCACGGTCCCGGTCGGGCAGGTCCGCCTCCCTGTCACCTTCGGGGCCCGCAGCAACTACCGCACCGAGCTCATCGACTTCGACATCGCCCACATCCGCCTGCCGTACAACGCCATCCTCGGGTACTCAGCGCTGGCCAAGTTCATGGCCATGACTCACCACGGCTACAATGTCCTCAAGATGCCAGGAAGTGGCGGCGTCATCACGGTGCCTTGTGAAGAGAAGGATGTAGTGTGTTCCCTGGAGCGAGCCTATCAGGCCACGTCGCTAGAAGACCCAGATCGCGGAAGCAGGAGGCTTCCTGTGACCACCCCCAAGAAGAAGAAGACATCGTCAGGCTCGGCCCCTCAGGAGGCAGGCCATTCAGGGCCCGTGTCTGCCCAGGGGGACCCGCTTCCATCGCATAGGAAAGGGCGCACGGCGCCCTCCTCAGGCAGGGCTCGGGGGCTCTAACCTAGAGGGCCACCGACCTAGCCAGTGTCACGAGGGAGGCGCTTGGGCACCATGTGGAGGCATGCTTCGAAGCACGTTTCCCTCGAGAAGGAGCCAGGCAAGGAAGGTCAGACCAGTAGGAGTTCGTTAACAAGGCCATTCAAGAACTATAGGAGTCAAGGATCATGAGAGGTTGCCGCCGTCCATCGTCTGTGGCCCCACATCCAGGCGAGGATGGTGGGTTGCGCGTCTGCGTCAACATACCAGGGCTCAATCAGATCGCCACGACAGAGCGTCTCTGGCCCTCGCAAGTGGGGCGCTGCGGGGGTCCACCCCACAGCTATGTTCGCATGCCTTACGGCCCGCCGAGAATGGCTGCGGCGTACCAGCGCCTCATGAGGGGCATCATGGAGGCTCAGGAAGACAGGCGTTCCGCGGCCCTAGCGGAGATGAAGACGGCTCGCGAGGAGTCACCAGCGCCTCCCAAGGCCCCGGGCCTGGGGGCTCGTGAGGATCAGCTTCCGCAGCCCACCGAGTCTGCTGCACCAACGCCACTTCGCCGACGACATCCTCAGGTGACATCTTTCAAGCTTCATTCCCAGCTGGGAGCGCCCTCCCAGGGTTGCATCACTCCCAGGCCGCGTGGGTCCGTCCTTGCGGCATGTATCCCCTTTTATTTCTCGGTCGTTAGTTTGCCTTGCTGGGGGCGCCCCTCGGGCTGCATCATCCCCAAGCCGCTCAGGCTAGGCCCAGCGGCGTGTATCTCCCTCGTGTTTATTTCCAACTATGCATTCGCCTATCACGCTTGATTGCTTGATGCCTACCCGCGGCATCCTTTCTTCTCCATGTCGGCCACTTGCACATTAAAGGGGGGGTGCCTGAGTATCGCGACCCAGGGCTCTTACTGGCTCTCCAGCCCTCACCCTCTGGCCTTGTCCACGGCATCGCGACCTGGCATACCAGCGACGGCTGAGACAAGCTCGAGGGCCGGGACCCGAGGACGTAGAGTACCGGCATCTAACCGAATTTTGCAGGGACACATCTCAAGATACGGCCCAGTGCCAGGCGCAACCCGCCTAGAGGTAGGGCCTTGTGATTCCCGCGCTGGCTCACGGGTGCCCAGATACACCTCACCTAGCCCTACCGTGCCGGCCACGTGTCAGGGCGGGGCTGTACATGCCCCGGGGGCTCCTCCCGGAGGGGAGCCCCCTCCACGTACCAGTGGAAGCACCATGCTCCGCGCTGGCTGACGACACTGCGGAGGAGCGGCTATGCCCGTACACATACGGAAGCGCTATGCTCCGCGCTGGTGATAAACAACTGGGGGTGGCCTCCGGGCTGCATTAACCTCAGGGAGCCCAAAGCTCAGTGGCTGGCCTCGTCGCAATGCCTCCCCTCGGGAGTGCCGCACGAGGGGGCTAGGCACGGGGGCTACGACTGGGTCACGCCCAGACGTACGCCGCCCAGCCAGGCCCCTCGGGCCTGGTTCGTCACGCATCTCTCCCTGAGCGGAGCCAAGGTATGAAGGCCGTTTGCGCGTCAAGGGGGACCCCTGAGCATCGTGACTCAGGGGCCTAACTGGTCCTGTAGCCCCTCACTCCTTAGTTCCGAAAGGCTATGCTGGGAGAGGTACGCGCGGGGCCGGGCTCTGCAGACGTAGAACGGTAGCCCCGCTTACATTGCACCTCATCACCCGCTGTTTGCGCATCAAGGGGGGCTCCTAAGCATCGCGACTCAGGAGCCTAACTAGCTCCGTAGCCCCTCACTCCTTAGTTCCGAAAGGCTATGCTGGGTGAGGTACGCGCGGAGCCAGGCTCTGCAGACGTAGAACGGAAGATACACCTACATCACGCCTCCCTACTTGTTGTCCGCACGCCAAGGGGGACTCCTGAGCATCGCGACTCAGGAGCCTAACTTGTCACGTAGCCCCTCACTCCTTTGGTCCCGTCCTGGTTTCCGATCGGGGCTAATGCTGGGTGAGGCACGCGCGGGGCCGGGCTCTGCCGGCGTAGAACACAAGCAAGTAGGGAAGAAAAACATAAAATTCAAGGAATTTAAAAGAAAATATTATAGTCCATACTGTCATCTCAACACCAAACGCAAGTTTAAATGCCTCCCCGAGGCGTGATGCATGTGCAAGAATTGAAAGAAGAACAAGGATGGAACGGAGTCACTCGTCGGCGGTGAAGCTGTGCGGAGTGGCTTCGCCTCGTGGAGCAGCAGGGTCGGCAGCGCCTTGCTTTGGCTTGGTGCCGAAGGCCCGGAACTTCCCCAGCAGCGCCTCCGCGCGCCCCTTCACGGCTTCGACAGCGGCGGCAGCACCCTCGCCGCTCACCGGTTCCAGCAGGCCGTCGAGGTCGGCATTGGGATCACGAAGGTAGATGTGGGCGAAGACCCGCGTCAACGCAGCAGAAGACAGGACGCGCGCCTCGGCCTCGGCCGTGGGGCCGATGCCAAGGGCGACGTCCCCAAGGGCCTTAACCAGGAAAGTAAGCAGCTTGGCGGGGCCGTCACCATCACCGGCTAGCGGGCTGTCCAGGCCGCTCTCGTAAAGCGTCTTCAGCGAAGCGCGGGCATCTTTCTCCATGTCCGCAAAGGCCACGCGATCCTCGGCAAGAACCTTGGCCTTGCTGTCTAGCTCGACCCTCGTCGCCTCCAGCTCCTCCCCCAGCGCACTTAGGCGGTCGCGACGCTTCCTGAGCTTGGCCTCCCGGACCTCGATGGCCGCCTCGCGAGCCTTCATGCTTTCCTCTTGTTCCTGGCGAAGACGAACCTCCTTCGCGAGCTGGCCCCGCAGGCCTTGCAGCTCATCCTCCTGCGCCTTGCAACGACCGCAGACTTCAACCACCTCTCCCAAGGCCGCGTCTCGGGCAGCCTTCGCCTCGAGGGTGGCCTCCCTCTCTCTGTCACAGGCTGTTGAGACCTGAACCAACGCCGCCCAAATCGAAGCATCAGAACGAATCTACTCCGAGGCCAGTTCCAGGCGCCCGGCCACCAGGCGAGGGTCGGCGCCGAGAAGATCCTGCCGCAGCCGGTCCAGTTCAGCAACGGCACACTCCAAGATGGAAGAAGGAGGCGGAGAAACGTTGGTGCGCCCCAAGACAACAGGAGGAGCCGGGGAAGCAACGGTCAGTGGAATGGTAGGAGAAAGTAGCGGCGGCGAGGCCGCAGTGTCTCGAGGAGGAGTCCGCTGCGCCTCCACAGCTGTAGCAGCGGCGCCAGACAAGGGCGCTACGGGAGTCGTTCGAGCCATGGGGCTGGGCTCGCCCCAGCCAGCTCAGCCAAGCCTCGCAAGGATGAGCGGGCAGGAGAGGCCCGCACGTCATGATCTCCCTCCCCTGCAGGCGAAGGCGCCGCCGTAGGTGGGGCCTCGGGGGCTCCCTTCGGCTTCTTCACCGTTGGCGCCAGCCTATTGAAGAGAAGCAATCATCAAGCCTCGTCGGCGGAACGAGAAACAAAAGATCAAGGATCAAGCACTTACGGGTCATCGCCGGTGAGCTCGGGCAGCCTCCTGCCCAACTTGAAGCCTGACAGCCGGCTAGAAGGGTCGACCTCAGAAGCAGAAGGCGCGTCCACGGTTCGCCTCGGAGTCAGGACGGACCCGTGGGAGATCAGCCCGGTCCTGTCCTTCTTCGGGATCGTGGGCGAGCTCCCGCTACCCAGTACGTCATCGTCCTCATCATCATCATCGCTTGGCGAATGGCGGAGAGTGCGAGACCCGCGCCGGGAGAGGGGAGCCCTCGACTCTCCATCAGTCGCCCTAGAGTCGGGCCCCTCTCCCTGCTCCTCTTTGTCCTCCTCCTTGTTGGAGTCGCCGGAGGGCACATCCACCGGTCCTTCGGAAGCCACCACGGACACGAGCCCGTCCCCGTTAAAAACAGGCATGGACTTCACCACCCGCTTCTAGTCGTCGCGAAGGAACAAGGGCTTGGGAGCGCCCTTCAACCTTGCCACCTCGCCCCCAACCAGAGACTGGAGAACCGCGGTCACATCCTCTTCGTCCACAGCCTCGAGGCTCGGATGAGGCCTCCACATTGGAGGAGAGTACCGCCGGAGTGGAGCCAGCTGGTGCTCCAGGAACTCCTTCAGCAGTGATGCACCGGTCAACTTCGCCGCCGCCATGTTGGCCGGCCTCAGGTCCGCGTCCATCTTCTCCAACACCAGTTTCGCGCGGGGGTCCGTGAGCTCCGCTCGGCACCAGTCGCTGGAGCTCACGGGCTGCTCCGCAGGCAAGATCAGCCGAGGGTGGATGCGCCCGGCATCTGCCAAGACCCACTTGCCCCTGAAGCCCTCAATCCTCTTCCCGGGATTCGAGATGGCAATGGTGCCGCCATACGTGACGAAGCCCGCGCACGCAGAAAGAGAGCTGCCGGAGACCCGGAGGGAGAAGTAGTGGCGCAGCAAGGCCACCGAAGGCTGCACCCCTACGTGGGCCTCGCAGTAGTAAGCGAAGATCGCCAGAAGAAGGACAGAGTTGGGGTGGAGATGCAGAGCCTGCAAGTTGTAATAGCGGAGGACAGAGAAGAAGAACTCGGAGAAGGGAGGCACCAAGCCCGCAGCAATGGAGCTTACAAAGAGAGGATAAAAGGTGCTCCCTCGGCCCTCAGGGGTGGCGGAGCCGGTCTTGAACACCTCCGTCCCGTTGATGCCCTGCGCCGTCACCATCCGGCGCAGCCGGGCAAGGCTCGCCTTGGACACATTCGGCAAGTCCAGAGCAGGAGAATACCAAGCTTTGGCCGGAGGCTGGTGAGGCGCCATGGCTTCCTAGGTCGCGCAGCTGGAGTAGATCTGGAAGTTTGGAGGAAGAAAGGGAAGGCGCAAGAAAGGGAATCTGAGCAGCGACCGGAGAGAGCAAAAGGCGAAGACTGGGCAGATGCCGCTCCTTTACCAACCTGCGCGGTTGCTCAAGCGCCCACGTCCCATCAACCGCCACGCGGCGCCCAAGGCCGCAGGCTGTTAGGGCCCGCGGCGCTTCACCCTTGCCCTTTCGCCTCTCGGCACGGCCAAGTCCATGCGCGCCTTGGGCCCGGGGGCTACTGTCAGCGTTCTGGGAACGGGGGTCCCCAGACTTGCCTGCCTGCGGCCTGCGGCGTGGCTCAAAGGAGGCCCAGCATGGCCCATCTTCATCAACACAAGACTCAAGACCCTTGCGAGGGGCCAAGCCTCGCGGGGCGGACGACACGGCGCATCCCCAGGCGCAGCCTCCTCAGCCTGGCTCGCGAGGAGGCAGAGGAATCAAGGCGGGGTACCTCGCGAGGTGCCCATGACACAAGCCATGACGATCGAGGGTGCCAGGCGGGCGCCAGCGCGCGCAGCGTCCCTCTTTCCTCTTTGGTGCAAAGGGGGCAAGCGCAGCCGCGGAGTACCGAGGCATCAGGAAAAGGTTGCCATTTTGGTGCAACAGGACCAAGACCAAGCGGACTACGAGATGGAGGTCACCATGGAGCCCAGCGCGGCGTCACCGCAGAGCCTTTCGCAGGCGAAGACCAACTTTAGTCAGGATAAGTGTACTAGATGTTCCCCTTCGAATTGGCCAGTTGTTGGCGCCCTTCCCGCTCAATATTTGGGGAGAGGCCCAGGGCCTTTGCCTATAAATAGGACCAGCCACCCACGTAGCAAGGGGTTCGGTTCGGTCGGTTCGATCTCAACCCCCAGGACGATCGAAATCAGAGAGAGAGAGAGAAGGGTGACTGAACTCCTCCTAGCAGTTCATCCCCCCAGCCAAGAACAGACCCTCGCGAGGCTGCTCTTCCTTGTATTGTTCGTCATCATCAGCCCCAGGAGGCAATCCATCCACCACACACTGGAGTAGGGTATTACACCACAATGGTGGCCCGAACCAGTATAAATCTTGTGTCCCTTGTGCAGTTCATTTAATAGTTTAGATCTTTGTGAGACGGGGAGGTAGAAGGTGTGATCTCCACGCGCACCCTAGTGTTTGAACCTTAAGGGTCTGCTGGAACCCATGAATCCGACAGCAGCAAGGCCTCGACACCACCTGCATCGCCGCTTGATCGACCTCTTCTTTGGCGGAAGAGGCCCCGGATCATCGCGGGGAGCCTTTCCTTTCTCTTCAGTAGAGAACTTTCTGATGGGCACCATTGTTGTCAGCAGTGGAGCAAGGAGGAAGAAGCAAGCAAGCGAGGAAGAGATGGGCAACGGGGGCTCCGCCCCCTCCCCATTTATAGCAAGGGAAGGCCAACCGGCGTCTCCCATGATCGCAGGTAATGATGGTTTTCCTTGCATGTCGCAGGGACCTGACAAATCGAGCAGTTGCCGAGGCAACATGGGGAAGCGGAGACGCCCACGTCCAATCATCCACCATGTGTCAATCGAGGCCGCAGGCTTTTGGGGCCCGCGGTGCTCCGAACTTGGCCCTTGGCTTCACCACGAAGCCAAGCCCGAGCGCACCTTGGGCCCGAGGGCTACTGTCGGCGTTCTGGGAACGGGAGTCCCCAGACTTGCCTGCCTGCGGCCTGCGGCATGGCTGAGCCGGCAGGCCGTATGGCCCATCTTCATCAACAAGGCATCCAAGACCCTCGCGACGCGGATGACGCAAGACCTCCTCGGGAGTGGCCTAGCCGGGCAAGCTCACGATGAGTGGAGACATCAAGGTGGGGCAAACCTCAGGAGACCCTCGTGATGTGAGCCATGACGCACGACACCAGGCGGGCACCAGCGCACGCAGCGCCCTTGTTTCCTCTTTGGTGCTAAGGAGGCCAGCGCAGGCGAAGAGTACCGAGGCATCAGGCAAAGATTGTTATATTGGTGCAACGAGACCAAGACCAGGAGGACGGCAAGACGGAGGTCATCGTGGAGCCCAAGACGGCGTCACCACAGAGCTTTTCGCAGGCGAAGACCACTTTTGTCAGGATAGCTTATACTAGTTGTCCCCTTTCAAATTGGCCCGCCATTGTTGGCTCCCTTCCCGCTCGATATTTGGGAAGAGGACCAGGGCCAATATAAATAGGACTAGCCACCACCATAGGAAGGGGGCGACGGATCATTCAGACCATCCTCACACACACAAGCTCACCGAGCTCAAGAACACCTCAACCTCATGAGGATGTTCTTCCCTTGTACTGTTCATCATTAGACCTAGAGGCAATCCACCACCAGCACACTAGAGTAGGGTATTACACCACAACGGTGGCCCGAACCAGTATAAACCTCGTGTCTTTCTGTGTTGCGAGTTAGTTGAGTTCGTCCGCGAGATCTTAGTGAGCTAGGGCGTGGATTGGTGGAAAGGAAATACTTCGCACGCACCCCAGTGTTCGAACCTTAAGGGTTTGCCTGAACCCCACATCCAACACTACCGAACCTCGTAGGTCAACCAGAGTAAGATCCGCACTTGAGTGGTACGGTAATCCTATTCTGGAAGTCATGTTACTTGACCATGATGAACCTACGAACTATGAGGAAGCAATGATGAGCCCAGATTCCGCAAAATGGCTTGAGGCCATGAAATCTAAGATGGGATCCATGTATGAGAACAACTATGGACTTTGATTGACTTGCCCGATGATCGGCAGGCCATAGAGAATAAATGGATCTTCAAGAATAAGACTGACGCTGACTATCGGATATCGGGTTCCGGTAGACCCTTGAGGTTCGAACACTGGGGTGCGCGCAGAGATCTCTCCCTACCGATCTACGCCCAATATCCTCGCGTGATCTAAACTGGAAACAACAAACAGCACAAGGGACACGAGGTTTATACTGGTTCGGGCCACCGTTGTGGTGTAATACCCTACTCCAGTGTGTGGCATGGTGGATTGCCTCAGGGGCTGATGATGAACAGTACAAGGGAAGAACAGCCTCGCGAGAGGTGTTCTTGAGCTGGTGCGATGAACTGCTAGGGTGAGTTCAGTCGCCTCTCTCTCTCTCTCTACTAGGGTTCTACCAGATCTCTGGATGTCTCGGGGTTTTTCTCTAGATGCCTCTACTCTGTGGTGGCTAGCTCTATTTATAGAGGCCCTGGGCCTCTCCCCAAATAATGAGCGGGAAGGGCGCCAACAATTGGCCATTTTGAAGGGGAACATATAGTACAAGTTATCCTGACCAAAGGTGGTCTTCGGCTGCCAAAAGCACTGGTGATGACGCCGCCTTGGGCTCCACGGTGACCTCCGTACTGCCGCTCTGCTGGTCTTGGTCTTGTTGCACCGGAATCGCAACCTTTGCCCGATGCCTTGGCCTGCACTTGCCCCCTTTGCACCAAAGGGGAAACAAGGACACTGCACAGGCCGGCGCCTGCCTGGTCTCGATCGTCATGGCTTGCATCACGGGTTCCTCGCGAGGTGTCCCCGCCTTGATCTCTCCGCCTCCTCACGAGCCTGCCGGGTGAGGCCGCCTCTGAGGAAGCTTCCTGTCGTTCGCCCCGCGAGGCTTGGCCCCTCGCGAGGGTCTTGATCTTGAGCTGATGAAGATGGGTAGTGCTGGGCCCCCACTTGAGCCACGCCACAGGCCGCAGGCAGGCAAGTCTGGGGACCCCCGTTCCCAGAACACCGACAGTAGCCCCCAGGCCCAAGGCGTGCCCGGGCTTGGCCTAGCAGGAAAGCGAAGGGGCAAGCGCGAAGCACCGCGGGCCCCAACAGCCTGTGGCCTTGGGTGCCGCGTGGCGATTGATTGGACGTGGGCGTCTGCACTTCCCCACGACGCCTTGTTACGCGCCCGGCTAAGCGGACCCGTAGTTGCACACAGTTGTTCCTCCTTTCCGCTGCTCGCCCGCCTCCTACCTTTCCTTCTTCCTTGAGCGCCAGCCTCTGCCGCCAATCCGGCTCGAGTTCTTCCTCCTTCTCACCACCATGGCGCCGACGAAGAAGGGAAGGGGAAAGAAGCATGCGCCTTTGCCCCGCACACCTCCAGCGGCGACCCCCGCCGTCACCCGGTCGATCATACTCAATCCAGAAGCTTTGGACAAGGTTCGCTCTACCCTTGCAACTATCTTCAACGAGTGCGGTAGGACCATGGCCTGGCCTGCGTCCCATGCCTCCCTTGATAGGATCGTCACGAAGGTCCGATTCTTCGCCGATGCCCTATGGGCGGGTCTGGTTCCCCCCTTTCCCGCCTTCTTCAACGTGGTGCTCTCTCATTATCAAATCTGCATGATGCACCTCGGGCCGGAGTCCATTACTCTTCTGGCTGTCTTTGCTTTTGTTTGTGAGGCGATGATAGGCATTCCTCCTTCCGTGGCCCTGCTGCGCCACTTCTTTTCCTTGCGCCTGAGCGACCCCACTCAGTGCTCAGGGTGCGTGAGCTTCTTTGTCGTGCCAGAGACGACCGCTTCAGGGATCGACTTCAGCCTTCCTTCTCCTGAGGCCAGGTTCAGTGAGAGGTGGCTGTACGTGGACGTTGGAGTGCCCAACCCTCTGCTCTCGCATCCGATCTCGCCTGCTGTTCCCCACGTGGTTTGGGATCATGAGGTGCTCGCGAGCCCCGGCTTCCCTTCGTCTCGCGCCGCTTCCAGAGTTTGAGGGCGCTCAACGTGACAACACCCAAGGTGGTGAAGGAGTTCCTCCAATGTCGCATTGCTCCTCTCCAGCGCCACTCTCGCCGGATGTGGGACTTCGTGGAGCACAGAGACCGCATGCGGCTTTAGGAGGAGGACTTGGAGCCTGAAGCGCTGCAGACGGTGCTCAGGGTCTTGACTGGCGATCCTTCCTCAGGTATCCTTCGGAGTAACGGTGTCCTCTTATATCTTCGCTCTTGCAGGGCCGATTTTGTGAGGCAGATGCGCAGCTTCGATGAGTGGGGACTGCGCCCTGCTGGCTTCATGGGGCCCCGTGAGAACCCAGCCACCGTGGTTGCTTCCCCTGCCGCCCACAGCAGTCCTTCCTCGGGCGACAGGGCGGGGAGACGAGAGCCGACGGGAGTTGAGGTGACCGATGTCGAGGTGCCAACGCCGCGAGAAGTCTTGGAGGTGGCGTCTCCCGAGGCCTGCCTTGGAGCGGCGTCTGGTGCGGATTTGCGGCCTGTGGTTCCTGAGGCCGGGGCTCCCGAGCCCCAAGCCGTTCCTCGCGAGGCGACGCCTGACGGCGCCCCCCAGGCTGACTCCTCCAGCACTAATCATCTTGACGCTTCTTCCACACCAGGGGCCAACCCCTGCGCCGGGCGCTTAGGTCGGTTCCGCGTAGACTTCGAGGCCCTCCGCAAGAGGAAGGAGACCTTGGGTGGCAACGACCGCCCTTGCCGCCCGTTGAAGCGCAGGAAGTACCTTGCCATGGACGAGTAAGTCTTCTTCTTTCCTTGCTTGCTTACTTTGCTATCCCTTTCAGGCCCTGCCCTGCGGAACCCGCTGAGCCAGCCCGCGAGCCATCCCCCCAAGCTTCGCCTTCTCCGCTGGCCCTGGGCTCGCCGGGCTTGAGCAGCACCCCTGCTGCCAGACCAGTTGAGGGAGTGGTCCGTTCCATAGGGCACCTCGAGCCTGCGCGCCCGCTATCATTTCTTCATGAGTCCTCCTGGGGCACATCCGGCCTACCCCGTGTTCCTCCTCTGATCATAGATGGGGAATGGCTGAAATCTGTCTTTGGCTTCTCCTCCGTGGGTGGACCGACGCCAGGCCGGATTCCCAGAGAGGTCCGTTTGGCGATTGCTAGGGTGCCAGCCCCCAGCCCCGCACCAGGAGGGGGCCTGCCGCCTCGGGGCCCTCCGCATGCTCCGGTGGAAGAGGGTGATGCAGGAGAGGTTCTCAGGTGCGCTCGGGAGCGACGCGCCCTTCACGAAGAGTTCCTCCAGAGGGCGGCGGATGCGGTGAGCCGGATCGGGGCAGAGCTTGCTGACAAGGATGTGCGCCTCGAGGCCGAAGGTTTGCGCCTTGTTGAGGAGAGGCGCAAACTAAAGGTAGCCATCGCCCTCGCGCATCAACAGCGTGATCTCGAGAACGCGAAGGTTGAAGCATCGCTGGCAGCTTCGCGGGAGGCCTGCTCCCAGGCTGTCAAGGAGGCTCGTGAAGCAGACCGACGGCGCAAGGATGCGGAGGAGCGCGCGTGGGAGCTCCTGGCCTGGGGCAACTCCCTGGAGCAGCAAGTGGAACTACGCCAGGCGGCCCTTGAGTTGATGGAGGGGGCCCCTGTTGATCGAGCGGAGCTTCTGAAGCGCGAGGAGGCGCTGACGCTGGAGGCCGCCGAGCGCAACCTTGATCTTGAGCGGTTGGAGACGAGGGAGCGCCTGGTGGCTCGGGCGGAGGATGACGTTGCCGCGTGCGAAGTCTGGGCCCAGGAAGAAGTTGATCGTCGCGTGGCGGAAGCTCGCTCGGCCTTTGAGCGTGAATACGAGACGAGGTTGGGGCTGATCAAGGCCGAGGCTGAAGGAAGGACTATGGCCCTCAGGGCCAAACTGGCTGAAGTGACGCGTCGCGCGGACTCCTCTGTAGCCGCCCTCGGCGCAGCACAGGCGGGGCTGTCCTCTTCCCGGGCCGAGCAGCTTCTTCTCCAACAGAGGGTTGATGACGCCGAGGCTATCGCGTGGCGGAATGAGGACGAGATCTGTCGGTGGTGCGTCCTGGAGCGTGAGCATGCCCCCATGCTTCAAACGCTCAAAGAAAGGGCCAACACAGCTTTGGGTAACATCTGCGAGGCTGCTGCCAAGGAGCCGCACGAGGTCAATTACGCCGGCAACCTCCAGTTTTTCACCGATGTGGTGACGCTTCTGGAGAACCGCTCCAAAAGGTCGAATTGGCTTGTCGAAGAGAGGAGCCTTAGCCTTGCTCGAGCGTGCATTCTCCCGCGTCTTCAGCTATCTGCTGGACAGGGACCCCCACTTTGACTTCGACGCTGCCATCACACCCATGCCCATAACCGTCCGGGGCGCCCTGGTGCGATGGGTGGAGGGCAAAGTGGACGCCCTCGTCAGGGCCTTTGCGTCTGATGATGATGGCGTGGTCGTGGATGAGCTTGGCGCTGACGGAGATGCTGGCGGCGGCAATGTCAACGACGCCGGCGATGCCTCCGAGGATGCCCAAGAAGACGCGGTGAGTGATATGTCCGACTGACCGCATGTCACTGTTGTTTATCCTGTACGAAGAAGGTTCGGGCTTGGCCCTGAAGAATGCAAGAGCATTTTGGGAGGGGTAGCCCCTCATGTAAAGGTTTGCAATTAGTACCCTGGTAAGTATAACGTTGCGTGTGAACTTAGCAACTGGCCTGGTGATGAGTCAGCTGACTTGTGTACCTTCCGACCCCGACGAGTCATGAGCGGGCCTGCGGGGGCTGCCATACCTCGGCTGTCGCCTGATTAACTTGTGGATTCCGTGATGAGGACCTCCGGAGAGGGTGCGGCAACAGCGGTCCTGGCTATAAAACGTGCCTGGCTCGGGCCAGCTCGTGAGGGGCTCGCGAGGGTGGGGGTAGCCGATGCTAAATTTGGACGCAAAGCCGAAACCAGAACGCGAGAGATTACTCGAACAAGACTAAACACCCCTTCCCCCAAACACACGCAAGCATCGAGCTCAAATCCAACTTAAATCCAAATCGAAGAACTTGTCAACAAGCAAAGGCAAAAGCAAAAGGCCGCGTCTGGCACCTAGTCTAGTCTTCGACGTCTTCTCACCAGCGCGGAGCTAAGTGCTACCACTGGGCGTGGGCGGGAGCCCCCGAGGCCCGAGGGCGGCTCTCCGGAGACTCCGGGGCGTGTACAGCCCCACTCATTATTAAGTGAGAGTGTCACGGGCGGCGAGCTTCACAGGCACTGGGCCTTCTTCACAGGTACCAGCCTTGCTTCATATCGCCAGGCGAGGGCCCCGCCTTGCGCCACACTCTGCCGCCTTCGACAGCGACCGGAAACCATGACGATGCCAATGAGGCAGAGCGGTCGCCAGCGGTTCCCCCGGTGACCACGGGTCCCCTGCCAAGGGCAGGCCTTGGGGCACCTCCCCGACAGGGGGCCTACCTCCTGAGAACGCCTTGCTCCGACCGCCGCGGTGACGAATCCGAATCTCGGCCCCTCTCCTGCAGCCCATGCGCCCTCCTCCTGAGGGGTATGAGGCTGCAGAATTGGGGCAGCCACCTGCTGCGGCTACCTGTATCTCCTGTGACCCATGGTTAGCATAAGCTTGCTCCTAAGGGATGAGTGGTACCCAATAATTGTTGCCACCGGTGCGGTTGTCGAGGCTCTCCTGGGGTTCCTGTCGGCGTTCTGGGAACGGGGGTCCCCAGACTTGCCTGCCTGCGGCCTGCGGCGTGGCTCAAAGGGGGGCCCAGCACGGCCCATCTTCACCAACACAAACCCAAGACCCTCGCGAGGGGCCAAGCCTCGCGGGGCGGATGACGCGGAGCTTCCTCAGGCATGGCCTCGTCAGGCTGGCTCATGAGGAGGCGGAGAGATCATGGCGGGATACCTCACGAGGTGCCCGTGACGCAAGCCATGACGACTCAGGGCGCCAGGCGAGTGCCAGCCCGCGCGGCGTCCTCCTTTCCTCTTTGGTGCAACGGGGGCAAGCGCAACCGCGGAATACCGAGGCATCAGGCAAAGGTTGCCATTTCGGTGCAACGAGACCAAGACCAGGAGGACTATGAGATGGAGGTCACCGTGGAGCCCAAGACGGCGTCATCACCAGAGCTTTGCGCAGACTACTTTTGTCAGGATAGCTGATACTTGCTGTCCTCTTTCAAATTAGCCCGCCATTGTTGGCTCCCTTCCCGCTCGATATTTGGGAAGAGGACCAGGGCCTCTATAAATAGGACCAGCCACCCACAGAGCAAGGAGGTCGTTCGGTCGGTTGGTTGAGAGAGAGAGAGAGAAAGGTGACTGAACTCCTCCCAGCAGTTCATCACCCCAGCTAAGAACAGACCCTCACGAGGCTGTTCTTCCTTGTATTGTTCATCATCATCAGCCCAAGAGGCAATCCACCACACCACACACTGGAGTAGGGTATTACACCACAACGGTGGCCCGAACCAGTATAAACCCTGTGTCTCTTGTGTTGTTCTTTCCATAGTTTTAGATCCTAGCATGGCGAAGGGGTGCAGGTAGGTAGGAGGCGAAATCTCCATGCGCACCCTAGTGTTTGAACCTCAAGGGTCCGTCGGAACCGGAAATCCGACATTTGGCGCGCCAGGTAGGGGTGCGCCGGAATTCACCTTCTACCACCCCGTTCTCCTCCGACCATCGCGCCCATGTCTGACGCTCGTCGGGCCCGCGCGGAGCGCCGGGCCGCCCTCGCTTCCCGCGTCGCCCAGACGACCCCTGTCGGCGAGCGTCCTCGCCGTTCCCCGTCGCCTTCCGTCAACGCCACCACCGGCCCGGCGGGGGACGAGCAGCAAGCATCGTCTCAGCATCCGTCCGTGCAGCAAGACGGCCGCACCGCAACTCCCTCGTTCACCCCAGCAGGATCTTCGTCCCGCGCGCTCCGCACGCCCATGGAGGCTCGAGCTGCGCTCATCGCAGCAAATGAGCTCCTGCGCTACCGTCCTGTCGACGACGTCTACGAAGAATGGCTCGACCGCGTCGCCGAGTTCGTCCGCGCCGCAGGGGGCTCTTCCGTGTCGCTCGTTCCGCTGCACCGCACCCCGCCCCACGCGGGCGACGAGGCTCCGGCGGTGCCCCGGTCGCCTCCTCCTCAAGAAGACGCCATGGCTCCAAGGCGCGTGGCCCCTGGGCAGAACCCGTTCCGTTAGGTGCCAGCGCGGCAAGAACAGAGCTGCCAAAAAGTCCCTCGCCCGCAAGAAGCCGCCCGGGCGCTCCCTGCGCCAGCATGTCGCGACCATGCTCCTACTCCCGGGCGTCAAGACCCCGCGCTGCTCTCAGCTGCAGCGCGTGGGGACATGCAAGAACAAGTTCTCCGTCACCCAAGGCCTCCCGTAGCCACAGCAGGCTGCCGCGCCTTCACCACCGATCTACGCAGCGTCGCGTGGCCCGACAGGTTCAAGCCAGACCTGCCTCCTCGCTACGACGGCACGGCCGACCCTGCGGAGTTCCTCCAGCTCTACGAGCTGGGCATCGAAGCTACCAACGGACACGAGAAGGTCATGGCGAACTGGTTTCCCATGGCGCTCAAGGACGGGGCCCGCACCCGGCTCCTGAACCTGGCTCAAGGTACAATCTCCTCCTGGGAAGAGATGCGCACCCGCTTCATCGCCAACTTCCAAGGCACTCGCGACCGGCCACCCGCCGTGAGCGACATGCGCTGCATCAAGCAACAACCCGGGGAGACCCTGCAAAAGTACATCCAGCGCTTCAACAACGCACGCCTCAAGATTCCCAAGATGACTCAAGAGGCCATCTTCTCGGCCTTCTCCGACGGCGTGCGCGACATCAAGATGAAGGAGGAGCTGGCGATGCATGAAGACCTGTGCACTTCCTTGGAGCTGTTCAACTTGGCAAACAAGTGCGCCAGGGCTGAGGAAGGGCGTCTCTCCCTCCTCAAGCTGCCTGCCACAGACCCAGAAGAGAAGAAGCCCAAGGCCAAGGACGTGAAGCGCAAGGGGGCTGCCGTGCTCGCGGCAGAACCGGACACCAAGCGGGGCAGAGATCAGCCCGAACCTTCCAAGGGCAGCCGGTACTGTGTGTACCATGATCTCCACACCCACAACACCAATGAATGTCAAGAACTCCGAGCCATGCGAGAAGGAAGGATCGGTCGTCGCCCCGACCGCGGTGACCGGGGCTACAGTCAAGGAGGAGGAAGGAACGCAGGATGGTGGGAAGACCGTGGCCCGTGCCAGGGGTGGCGCGATCAACCTCGCGAGGATCGCTGGCAAGACCCACCTCGCGAGGGAGGCTGGAGGGATCAGCCTCGCGAGGATCGCCCGCAAGGCAACGCAGGCCTCCCACCGCTGCCGCCACAGCCAAGGAGAAACAAGGACCGCCACCAGGACGAGGAGGCTGGGGGCTTCCAGGAGCCGCGCGCGATCGCCTGCATCCTGGGCGGAGCTCAAGCCCCAGCCTCTCAACGCATCTTCAAGCAGTTCGCCCGTGAAGTGAACACAGTCCTCCCCAGACTCGAAGCCGCGCGCCCTCTCAGGTGGCCGGCGTGTGCCATCACGTTCAGCTCAGCGGATCAGCTCAAGTGTGCGGCTACAGCCTGAGTCCTCCTGATGCTTTGTTCCCCAATTATCAGCAACGTGGTGGTCACCGGGACCCTCATCGATGGTGGGGCAGGGCTCAACGTCCTGTCCATGGAGACGTTCAACAACCTCCAAGTGCCCTACAGCCAGCTTCAGCCAACCAAGCCCTTCTCCGGTATCACCGACGGTTCCACGGTCCCGATCGGGCAGGTCCGCCTCCCTGTCACCTTCGGGACACGCGACAACTACCGCACCGAGCTCATCAACTTCGACGTCTCTCACATTCGCCTGCCATACAACGCCATCCTTGGGTACCCAGCGCTGGCCAAGTTCATGGCCGTAACTCACCACGGCTACAACATCCTCAAGATGCCAGGAAGCGGTGGAGTCATCACGGTGCCCCGTGAAGAGAAGGACGCGGTGTGTTCCCTGGAACGAGCCTTTCAGGCCGCGTCACTGGAAGACCCGGATCGTGGAAGCAGGAGGCCTCCCGAGACCGCCCCTAAGAAGAAGAAGACATCGTCCGGCCTGGCCCCTCAGGAGGCAGGCCCCTCTGGGCTCGTGCCTGCCCAAGGGGAACCTCCTTCCATCACATAGGAAAGCGCACCCAGCGCCCTCCTCAGGCAGGGCTCGGGGGCTCACCCCTAGAGGGCCACCGACCTAGCTAGGGTCATGAGGGAGGCGCTTGGGCACCACCTGGAGGCGTGTTTCGAAGCACGTTTCCCTCAAGAAGGAGCAAGGCAAGGAGATCCAGACCCTCAGGAGTTCGTCAGCAAGACCATTCAGGAGCTACAAGAGTCAAGAGTCATGAGAGGCGGCCGCCGCCTACCAGCAGTGGCTCCCCATCCAGGCGAGGATGGCGAGCTGCGCGTCTGCATCAACGTACCAGGGCTCAACCGAGTCGCCTCCCTGGAGCGCCTCTGGCCCTCGCGAGTGGGGCGCTGCGGAGGTCCACCCCACAGCTACGTTCGCATGCCTTACGGCTTGCCGAGCGCAGCTGACATGTACCAGCGCCTCATGAGGGGTACCACGGAGGCACAAGAGGCCAGGCGTTCCACAGCCCTGGTGGAGATGAAGATGGTCCGCGAGGGGCCGTCAGTGCCTCCGGAGCCTCCCGAGGCCCCTGGGCCTGGGGGCTCATGAGGATCGGCTTCCGCAGCCCACCGAGCCTGCTACACCAACACCCCTTCATCTTCAGCGTCATCAGGTGACATCTTTCAAGTTTCACTTCCAGCTGGGAGCGCCCCCAGGGCTGCATCATTCCCAGGTCGCGTGGGTCCGTCCCTGCGGTGTGTATCCCTTTTTATTTCGCGTTGTTAGCTTACCTTGTTGGGGGCGCCCTCGGGCTGCATGATCCCCAAGTCGCTGAGGCCAGGCCCAACGGCATGTATCCCATTTTCGTTTATTTCCGATTATGCATTAGACCCACCATGCTTGATTATTTGATGCCGGTCCACGGCACCTCTTCTTCTCCATGCCGTCCACTTGCACGTTAAAGCGGGGGTACCTGAGCATCGCGACTCAGGGCTCTTACTGGCTCTCCAGCCCTCACCCTCTGGCCTTGACCACGGCATCGCGACCTGGCATACCAGCGACGGCTGAGACCAGCTCGAGGGCCGGGACCCAAGGACGTAGAGTGCAGGCATCTAACCCAATTTGCAGGGACACATCGCAAGATAAGGCCCAGTGCCAGGCGCAACCCGCCTAGAGGTAGGGCCCCGTGAGTCCCGCGCTGGCTCACGGGTGCCCAGATACACCTCGCCAGGCCCTACCATGCCGGCCACGTGTCAGGGCGGGGCTGTACACGCCCCGGGGGCTCCTCCCGGAGGGGCCCCCCTCCCACGTACCAGTGGAAGCACCATGCTCCGCGCTGGCTGACGACACTGCCGAGGAGCAGCTATGCCCATACACATACGGAATCGCTATGCTCCGCGCTGGTGATAAACAACTGAGGGTGGCCCCCGGGCCGCATCAACCTCAGGGAGCCCAGAGCTCAGTGTCTAGCCTCATCATAACGCCTCCCCTCGGGAGTGCCGCGCGAGGGGGCTAGGCACGGGGGCTGCGCCTGGGTCACGCTCAGACGCACGCCGCCCAGCCAGGCCCCCCGGGCCTGGTTCGTCGCGCGCCTCTCCCCGAGCAGAGCCAAGGTATGAAGGCCGTTTGGGCGTCAAGGGGGACTCCTGAGCATCGCGACTCAGGAGCCTAACTGGTCACGTAGCCCCTCACTCCTTGGTCCCGTCCTGGTTTCCGATCGAGACTATTGCTGGGTGAGGTACGCACGGGGCTGGGCTCTGCAGACGTAGAACGGTAGATCCACCTACATCATACCTCCCTACTTGCTGTTCGTGCGCCAAGGGGGACTCCTGAGCATCGCGACTCAGGAGCCTAACTTGTCACGTAGCCCCTCACTCCTTGGTCCCGTCCTGGTTTCCGGTCGGGACTATTGCTGGGTGAGGTACGCGCGGGGCCGGGCTCTGCCGGCGTAGAACATAAGCAAGTAGAAAGGAAAAGCGCAAATTTCAAAGGAATTCAAAAGCAAATATTACAGTCCACACTGTTATACCAATACCAAACGCAGGTTTAAATGCCTCCCCGAGGCATGATACATGTGTAGGAATTAAAAGCAGGACAGGAGCCGCGACGGAGTCACTTGTTGGCGGGGGAGCAGCGCGGAGTGGGTTCGCCTCACGGAGCAGCGGGGTCGGCAGCGCCTTGCTCCGGCTTGGTGCTGAAGGCCCGGAACTTCCCTAGCAGAGCTTCTACGTGACCCTTCACGGCCTCGGCAGCGGCAGCGGCACGCTCGCCGCTCACTGGCTCCAGCAGGCTGTCGAGGTCGACACCGGGATCGTGAAGGTAGATGTGGGTGAGCACCCGCGTTAGTGCTGCAGAAGACAAGACACGCGCCTCGGCCTCGACCGTGGGGCCAAGGCCAAGGGCGACATCTTCAAGAGTGTAGGATCTAGAAGGAGTGTCTAGAGGGGGGGGGGGGTGAATAGACACTTAATGCTAAAGTTGCACTTTTTAAGCTTTTTCGGTTTAAGTGGAGTTCGGTCACAATTTTAACATACACAGTACATATCAAGCAAGCATGCAAAGAGTATATCGGCAGCGGAAAGTAAAGCATGCAACTTGCAAGAATGTAACGCAAAGGGTTGGAGGATTCAAACGCAATTGGAGACACGGATGTTTTTCCCGTGGTTCGGATAGGTGGTGCTATCCTACATCCACGTTGATGGAGACTTCAACCCACGAAGGGTAACGGTTACGCGAGTCCATGGAGGGCTCCACCCACGAGGGTCCACGAAGAAGCAACCTTGTCTATTCCACCATGCCATCGCCCACGAAGGACTTGCCTCACTAGCGGTAGATCTTCATGAAGTAGGCGATCTCCTTGCCCTTACAAACTCCTTGGTTCAACTCCACAATCTTGTCGGAGGCTCCCAAGTGACACCTAGCCAATCTAGGAGACACCACTCTCCAAGAAGTAACAAATGGTGTGTTGATGATGAACTCCTTGCTCTTGTGCTTCAAATGATAGTCTCCCCAACACTCAACTCTCTCTCATAGGATTTGGATCTGGTGGAAAGAAGATTTGAGTGGAAAGCAACTTGGGGAACGCTAGAGATCAAGATTCATATGGTAGGAATGGAATATCTTGGTCTCAACACATGAGTAGGTGGTTCTTTCTCAGAACATATGAGTAGGAATGGTGTATGTGTTCTGATGGCTCTCTCTTCGAGTGAAGAGGAGGTGGAGGGGTATTTATAGCCTCCACACAAAATCCAACCGTTACACACAGTTTTCCAATCTCGGTGGGACCGAATTATCTAACTCGGTCGGACCAAAATGGTAAACCTAGTGACCGTTAGAGATTTCGGTGGGACCGACTGGAATAACTCGGTGGGACCGATGTGCTAGGGTTAGGGAAAATCCAAAACTCGGTTTGACCGATTACTCAAACTCGGTGGGACCGATTTTGGTAATAAGTGAAATAGAGAGTTGGCCAAGCAAACTCAGTGGGACCGATTGCATATCTCGGTGGGACCGAAGATATTGCAACAGGTAACAGAGAGTTTGCAAGCCCATCTCGGTGAGACCGAGATCCGTATCAGTAGGACCGAATTGCTAGGGTTTGGCAGTGGCAAATGACAAGTGAAACTCGGTGGCGCCGGATTGACAGAATTGGTATGACCGAGTTTGGCTTAGGGTTTAGGTCATTTGTGGAAGTGGGAAAGTAGCTGAGGATTTTGGAGCATATCATTAAGCACATAAAGCAAGAGGCTCATTAAGCAACACCTCATCCCTTGTTGATAGTATTGGCTTTTCCTAAAGACTCAATGTGATCTTGGATCACTAAAATATATAAAATGAAGAGTCTTGAGCTTGATGCTTTAGCCAATCCTTTGTCCTTAGCATCTTGAAGAGGTTCCCACAACCTTTAGTCCATCCCACTCCATTGTTGAACTTATCTGAAATATACTAGGTAAAGGTATTAGTCCAACAAGAGATATGTTGTCAAACCAAAACCACCTAGGGAGCACTTGTGCTTTCAATCTCCCCCTTTTTGGTAATTGATGGCAACATACATCAAAGCTTTAGATAAAGATATAAAGAACAGCAAGTAAAGCTTTGGAAGGACATGTAACAAGCATAGGCTCCCCCTACATGTATGCACTCATGTGAATATGAAATATAGAGGCATGTGAGGGCATAACCATGACAGAGTGGGCAATGTGTTACATGTATCTTGGCCATATGCATCAGAGTAAAAGATTGTTAAGGAAAATACCTTCATGCTCATGAGTCCTTCTTGCAAACAGTATGTACATAAGCAAGAACTTCTCATACTCATGATTTTGATGCATACACTTACCTTGTAGTCTTTGGTTGACTTAGGACGGAATGAACCTGCACAAGCAAGGTTAGATAACACAGGTACATCCACTAGCCAGAGTAAACTGAAGAAACCACAAGAATACCAAGACTGGCATGACATGTAGAGAGTAAGTACTAGGTACTGCATTGAATTCAACATGTCCCCAAGAGTAAAGATATGCAATGAATTTGACTGATTTCTTTCCCATAGGTGTCTTGCTCCCCTTGAATCTTATATGGGATATTGGGAGAAGATAGGGAATAGAGAATCAGAGCTGAAAGAAACGAGACAAATGAACATCAAAGACATGTGACATCTCTCCTCTTGATCATCAAGCATCTGGGATCTTTGAGATGTTCTCTCCCCCTTAATACATTATCTGGGACATCTGGGATCCTTGAGATGTTCTCTCCCCCTTTAGTGCTTTGATGTGATCTCTCTCTCCCCCTTTGACATCAATTTCCAAGAAGGTTCTTCTGGAATCCGTCCAAAAGGTTTGGTCCTTGAGACTCAGCATAAAGCAAAGAGTAAAATTGGGATGCTTGTAGAGGACAAGATTCATTGAGTGGAGCTGGATCAGAAGAATTATAGGTTATGTGACAAACTGTTTTTCCTGTTGCGAAGTCGGTGGCACCGAGTGGTATGATTCGGTGGTACCGAAGGAATTTGGTTGGACCGAAAATTGCAGTTCGGTGAGACCGAGTTCACACAGAGAAAAACACTTGTCACCTCAGCTCACTAGACATGCAGGATCTCACAAAGATTTGCAATGAATTGAGTGCAGAAAATGCAGAATAAAAGGAAAAAGAAAAGAAACTGAAGGATCTAGATGAAGTAGAAGGAAACAAATAAACAAGCATGAGACAAATGCAGTAACACAGAAAGAAACACAAGAGAACTTCATCTAGAGTTGGGCGGTGACATAGTCACCTATGTTAGAGTATATTGACTTAGGAGTCAAGTGAGAACACTTGATCATAGGTCATACTCATCATTTAAGCTCAAAATGGGGTTGCCATTTTTCATTTAAGCATCTTGATGTATTCACATCTTGTTGAGTTGCTTTGACTCATGTCTTGGAGTAAAGCTTCTCTAAGATGGGATAACATACCTTTGGTGGTGGAGTGGTTCTTGCTGATGTAGTTGAACTTGTGTGGGTGCTCAAGGTTGATGTAGTCCATCAAGAATTTGGAGCACCACTTGGAGTTTGAGTTCATCTACCTACATGGGTTAGTTCTTGCAAGGAAGAGCACTTGTGTATCCAAAAATGACAATCATGAAGCTCAACATAGAATTTGTCAAAGGATATGTTTGAATGGTTTTGTGCTTCCTTGTCTTCAACCACCATTGTGTAGAGACTTGGTGATGTAAAGATTGCTCAAGATGTGAGTGAGTTGCAATCCCATGGAATTAGTTTCAACCAAGTACCTACATGGGTTAGACAACATGCAAGGTACAAATATATCCAAGACATAAGATAGTCATCATAAGAGATATATCATGGATAAGCTCATGTCTTGCATGTGTCCAATGGAGTTCCTACTCCACGTTTGAAGCATCAATGATGCTCAATTCTCCTCTTAGCCTGCAAAATACTTTCTCATCAAGTGGTTTAGTGAATATATCCGCTAATTGCTTGTCAGTGCGAACATGCTTAAGATTAATCTCACCCTTAGCAACATGATCTCGAATGAAATGATGATGAACTTCAATATGCTTAGTTCGAGAATGTTGTACGGGATTATGACCAATTTTGATAGCACTTTCATTGTCACAAAGCAGTGGAACATGTTTCACATAAATTCCATAATCTTTAAGAGTTTGGGTCATCCAAAGTAATTGAGCACAACATGAACCAGCGGCAATGTATTCCGCTTCGGCGGTGGATAAGGATACCGAGTTTTGTTTCTTGGAGGACCAAGACACAAGAGATCTGCCAAGAAATTAACAGGTACCCGAAGTGGACTTCCTATCAACCTTGTCTCCGGCATAATCTGAGTCAGAATAGCCCACAAGATCAAAAGAAGACCTCTTAGGATACCAAATGCCAAAGTTTGGTGTGTGAATTAAGTATCTCACTATCCTTTTCACAGCCTTAAGATGACATTCTTTAGGAGCAGCTTGATATCGTGCACACATGCATACACTTAGCATAATATCGGGACGTGAAGCACATAGGTATAGTAATGAACCAATCATAGAACGATAAACCTTTTGATCAACCGGTTCACCACCTTTGGTCAAATCATTATGTCCACTAGTGGGCATGGGTGTAGACATACCTTTGCACTCTTGCATATTGAACTTCTTGAATAAGTCCTTGGTGTACTTCGTTTGAGAGACAAATGTACCTTCCTTAGTTTGCTTGATTTGCAAACCAAGAAAGAATTTGAGTTCACTCATCATAGACATCTCATACTTCTCTGACATTAGCTTTCCAAACTTTTCACTAAAGAGAGGGTTAGTTGAACCAAATATGATATCATCAACATAGATTTGACATACAAATAGTTCTCCATTAACCCTTTTAGTGAAGAGAGTAGAATCAATTTTACCAATTTCAAAACCACTTGCAATAAGGAACTTGTTGAAGCATTTATACCATGCTCTAGGAGCTTGTTTAAGACCATAAAGAGCTTTGTGAAGTTTGTAAACATGATTAGGTTTCTTAGGATTGACAAAGCCGGGAGGTTGTTTGGCATAAACTTCCCCCTCTATTTCACCATTTAGAAAAGAACTCTTAATGTCCATTTGGTACAAGGTGATATTATGGTGATTAGCATAGGCAAGTAAGATGCGAATGGACTCAAGTCTAGCAACGGGAGCATATGTCTCACCATAGTCCATACCTTCGACTTGTGTGTACCCTTGGGTGACGAGACGTGCTTTGTTGCGGACCACTTGTCCATCTTCATCTTGCTTGTTGCGAAACACCCATTTGGTACCAATGATGTTGTGGTTGTTGTCGGGCTTCTCAACCAATGTCCAAACTTGGTTTCTCTCAAAATTGTGTAGCTCTTCATGCATAGTGTTTATCCAATCTGGATCTTCCAATGCTTCTTCAACCTTCATATGTTCAATGCTAGAGATGAATGAATAGTTTTCACAAAAGTTAGCTAAATGAGTTTTTGAGCGAGTGATTCTCCCGGTTTGTATATCATTGAGGATTTGCTCGACGGGATGATCTTTGGCAATTCTTGCTCGAACTCGTGAGAGCTTTTGCTTGGGTCTTCGTTGAGCATCTTCTTCATCTTGTTCTTCTTCTTGGCCTTCTTCATTGTTGACGTTGTCATTCTCTTGTCGTGGTGGGGAAGGAGGTTGTTGATGTTTGTCTTGATGTACTTCCTCGTCTTCTTCATCTTGGTGTGTCCCACTTGTGGATGCTTCCGTGTCGATTCTTGGTTCACCTTGTCGTGAAGTAGAAGCTTCCACTTGGATGGATGACATACTCTCCTTCACCTCCGTTGGACGAACTTTGCCAATGGACAAGTCTTGGATTGCTTCTGAAGGGTCTTTGTCTCCTACATCAATTGGCAATTGCTCTACTTGCAAGCCATTAGATTCATCAAACTTCACATCTACCGTCTCTTCAACCTTTCGGGTGAAATTGTTGTAGACACGGTAAGTGTGAGAGTTTGAGCCATAACCGAGTAGGAAGCCTTCATGAGATTTAGGAGCAAACTTTGAGCGACGATGCTTATCAAGAATGTAGCACTTTGAGCCAAATACTCAAAAGTATCCAACTTGGGGTTTGTTACCAGTGAGGAGCTCGTATGCTGTCTTACCGAGTAGCTTGTGAAGATACAAGCGATTTGTTGCGTGACAAGCTGTCTCAACCGCTTCTGCCCAAAAGTACTTTGGTGTCTTGTATTCATCAAGCATCGTTCTTGCCATTTCGATGAGCGTCCGGTTCTTCCTCTCAACAACTCCATTTTGTTGAGGTGTGTACGTAGCCGAGAACTCGTGTGAAATCCCCTCTTCGTCAAGAAAGGTGTCCACATTTGCGTTCTTGAACTCCGTTCCGTTGTCACTCCGAACCTTCTTGATCTTCACTTCAAACTAATTTTGGGCTTTCCTAGCCAAGTTTTTGAAGATCTTCTGGACCTGCGACTTGTCATTAAGAAAGAACACCCACGTAAATCTTGAAAAATCATCAACTATAACTAGACCAAAAGAATTTCCACCGAGACTTTTGTAGGCATTGGGACCAAAAAGATCCATATGAAGTAGCTCGAGTGGCCTCCTTGTGGTCATGATGTTCTTCACAGGATGCCTTCCTCCAACCTATTTACCTGCTTGACAAGCACTGCAAAGTCTATCCTTATCAAATATGACATCGTTAACTCCAAGGATATGATTTCCATTAATAATCTTGTCAAGATTTCTCATGCCAACGTGACCTAGTCATCTATGCCACAACCAACCTTTTGAGGATTTAGCAATGAAGCAAGTTTTAGGTTGTGCCTTTTTAGAGAAATCGACAATGTAAAGATCACCTCTACGCATACCGGTAAAGACCATTTTATGATTGTCTTGACGAAACACTTGGCAATCTACCTCAGTAAATAGAACATTTAGGCCAAAATCAGCAAGTCTAGATACTGAAAGTAAATTGTAGCCGAGAGATTCAATGAGCATGACATTTTGAATGGAACTATCATGTGAGATGGCCACCTTACCAAGGCCAACTACTTTACCCTTTGAATTATCACCAAAGGTGACATATTTTCGAGGGCCGTCATTTTCAGCAAGCTCACGGAACATCTCTTCATCTCCGGTCATATGATCAGTACATCCACTATCAAGAACCCATTCCTTTCCACCTGACGCATATCCCCGAAGATTTGCCGTAAGACCAAAATGTCTCATTGCATCATCAAGCTCGAAGTCACTATCATCATCATAGTATACATGTTCATCATGATCTTGTGACTCATCATTTCCTAGAGAGGGTAATTCATTAGATAAATGGTCATCAAAGTGGTCACGTTTATGAATTCTTATAGCTTCAAATATAATATCACTAATGATTCCAACATCTCCTTTAGCATGCTTGAGATTGGTAAGCTCAAGTAGACAATCACCAAACTTAGTATCACTAGAGTTCATCTTACTCAAGGCAATAGATTTATGGAGAATTTTATCCAAATTTTTCAAGGAATGATCGGGAAATCGTTCCTCGAGAAATTTCCATATAGTATAGGCACAATTAAGAGTAGGCAAACTAGCAATCAAATTTTTGGGCAATCCTCTAATGATGAGCTCAATGGTTCTAAGATTACGAATCATGTCAATATCTTCATCTAGGGTAGGATGCAAAGGATCAATATGAGGTGCACAAGGGCTAGCAATATACTTGTTTAAATGATATTGATTGAAGATTACAAGCATCTCATTTTTCCACTCATGAAAGTACTCTCCATCAAGAATAGGCACTCTATGTCTAAGACTCCCTAAAGTAGACACATCCATCTTCCTCCAATGATGATTAAACCAAGGCAATGGAGACCAAAGCTCTGATACCACTTGTAGGATCTAGAAGAAGGAGTGTCTAGAGGGGGGTGAATAGACACTTAATCCTAAAGTTGCACTTTTTAAGCTTTTTCGGTTTAAGTGGAGTTCGGGCACAATTTTAACATACACAATACATATCAAGCAAGCATGCGAAGAGTATATAGGCAGCGGAAAGTAAAGCATGCAACTTGCAAGAATGTAACGGGAAGGGTTTGGAGGATTCAAACGCAATTGGAGACATGGATGTTTTTCCCGTGGTTCGGATAGGTGGTGCTATCCTACATCCACGTTGATGGAGACTTCAACCCACGAAGGGTAACGGTTGCGCGAGTCCACGGAGGGCTCCACCCACGAAGGGTCCACGAAGAAGCAACCTTGTCTATTCCACCATGGCCATCGCCCACGAAGGACTTGCCTCACTAGCGATAGATCTTCACGAAGTAGGCGATCTCCTTGCCCTTACAAACTCCTTGGTTCAACTCCACAATCTTGTCGGAGGCTCCCAAGTGACACCTAACCAATCTAGGAGACACCACTCTCCAAGAAGTAACAAATGGTGTGTTGATGATGAACTCCTTGCTCTTGTGCTTCAAATGATAGTCTCACCAACACTCAACTCTCTCTCATAGGATTTGGATCTGGTGGAAAGAAGATTTGAGTGGAAAGCAACTTGGGGAAGGCTAGAGATCAAGATTCATATGGTAGGAATGGAATATCTTGGTCTCAACACATGAGTAGGTGGTTCTTTCTCAGAACATATGAGTAGGAATGGTGTATGTGTTCTGATGGCTCTCTCTTCGAGTGAAGAGGAGGTGGAGGGGTATTTATAGCCTCGACACAAAATCCAACCGTTACACACAGTTTTCCAATCTCGGTGGGACCGAATCATCAAACTTGGTCAGACCGAAATGGTAAACCTAGTGACCGTTAGAGATTTCGGTGGGACCGACTGGAACAACTCGGTGGGACCGATGTGCTAGGGTTAGGGAAAATCCAAAACTCGGTTTGACCGATTACTCAAACTCGGTGGGACCGATTTTGGTAATAAGTGAAACAGAGAGTTGGCCAAGCAAACTCGGTGGGAGCGATTGCATATCTCGGTGGGACCGAAGATATTGCAACAGGTAACAGAGAGTTTGCAAGCCCATCTCGGTGAGACCGAGATCCATATCGGTAGGACCGAATTGCTAGGGTTTGGCAGTGGCAAATGACAAGTGAAACTCGGTGGCGCCAGATTGACAGAATCGGTATGACGGAGTTTGGCTTAGGGTTTAGGTCATTTGTGGAAGTGGGAAAGTAGCTGAGGATTTTGGAGCATATCATTAAGCACATAAAGCAAGAGGCTCATTAAGCAACACCTCATCCCTTCTTGATAGTATTGGCTTTTCGTAAAGACTCAATGTGATCTTGGATCACTAAAATATATAAAATGAAGAGTCTTGAGCTTGAAGCTTTAGCCAATCCTTTGTCCTTAGCATCTTGAAGAGGTTCCCACAACCTTTAGTCCATGCCACTCCATTGTTGAACTTATCTGAAATATACTAGGTAAAGGTATTAGTCCAACAAGAGATATGTTGTCATCAATTACCAAAACCACCTAGGGAGCACTTGTGCTTTCAAAGAGCGTGAACCAGGAGGGAAGCATCTTGGCGGGGCCGTCCTCGGCGCCAGCTAGCGGGCTCTCCAGGCCGCTGTCATAAAGCGTCCTCAGCGAGGAGCGCGCCTTCGCCTCCAACTCCGTGAAGGCCGCACGGTCCTCAGCAAGAACCAGGGCCTCCTCGTCCAGCTCGGCCTTCCTCGCCTTCAATTCCTGCTCCAGCGCACCCAGGCGGTCGCGGCGCTTCTTGAGCTTGGCCTCCCGGCCCTTGAGGGCCGCCTCGCGAGCCTTTACGCCTTCTTCCTGCTCTTGGCGAAGGCGGACCTCTTTCGTGAGCTGATCCCGCAGGCCTTGCAGCTCGTCCTCCAGCGCCTTGCAGCGACCACGGACGTCGACCACCTGCCCCAGGGCTACATCACGAGCAGCCTTCACCTCAAGGACGGCCTGCTTCTCCTTGTCGCATGCCGTCGAGGCCTGGACCAGCGCCGCCCGAATCGAAGCGTCGGAGCGAACCCATCCAGAAGCCAGCTCCAAGCGCCCGGCCACCAAGCGAGGGTCGGCACCAAGAAGATCCTGCCGCAGTCGGTCCAGCTCGGCAACAGCACGATCCAGAATGGCAGAAGGAGTCGGAGAGACAGAAGCCGGTGGAGTAGGAGAAGGCGGCAGCGCGGCCGCAGCATCCTGAGACAGAGTTTGCCGCGCCCTAACAGCTGTAGTGGCGGCGGCAGGAGAGAGCGCCTCGGGAGCCACTTGGGCCGTGGGGGCTGAGCTCGCCCCAGCCGGCTCAGCCAGGCCTCGCGAGGACGACCGGGCAGGAGAAGCCTGTGCGTCGCAGTCACCCTCCTTCGCAGGCAGGGGCGTTGCCACGGATGGAACCTCAGGAGCCCCCTTTGACTTCTTTGCTACGGGCGCCAGCCTATCCAAGGGATGCGAACGTCAAGCCTCAGAAGCAGAGCAAGAAATAAATACAAGAATCGAACGCTTACGGGTCGCTGCCAGTGAGCTCAAGCAGCCTCCGGCCAAATCTGAAGCCTGAAAGCCGGCTGGAAGGGTCAACCTCGGGGAGCTTGGAGGCGGAAGGTGCGTCTGCGGTCCGCCCCAAGGCCGGGGCAGTCCCACAGGAGATCAGCCCGGTCCTGTCCTTCTTCCGGATCGAGGGTGAGCTCCCGTCGTCCTGCTCGTCGTCGTCCACGTCGTCGTCTTCATCGTCATCCTCGTCGACATCGCTCGGAGGGAGGCGGAGGGCGCGGGACCTGCGCCAGGGGAGGGGAGCCCTCGACTCTCCATCAGTCGCCTTGGAGTCAGGCCCTTTTCCCCGCACCCCTCCTTCCTCCTCTTTGCTGGAGTCGTCGGAGGGCACGTCCATCGGTTCCTCGGGAGTCTCCATGGGCACGGGCCCATCCCCGTTGAAGACGGGCATGGACTTCACTACCCGCTCCCAGTCGTCACGGAGGAACAAGGGCGTAGGAGCGCCCTCCAACCTCGCCACATTGCCCCCGACCAGAGACTGGAGAGCCGCAGCCAGGTCTCCGTCAGCCAAGGCTGCGGGGCTCGGATGGGGCCTCCACATTGGAAGTGATTACTGCCGAAGCGGAGCCAGCTGGTGCTCCAGGAACTCCCTCAGCAGCGATGCGCCGGTCAGCTTCGCCGCCGCCATGTCGGTTGGCCTCAGATCCGCGTCCATCTTCTCCAACACCATCTTCGCGCGGGGATCCGCGAGCTCCGCTCGACCCCAGTCGCTGGAGCTCGTGGGCTGCTCCGTGGGCAAGATCAGCCGAGGGTGGATGCGCTCAGCATCCACCAAGATCCACTTGCTCCTGAAGCCCTCGATCCTTTTCCCAGGATTCGAGATGGCAATGGCGCCACCGTACGCGATGAAGCTCGTGCACGTGGAAGCAGGACCGTGAGAGGTCCGAAGGTAGAAGTAGTGGCGCAGCAAGGCCACTGAGGGCTGCACCCCAACTTGGGCCTCGCAATAAAAAGCAAAGATTGCCAGGAGAAGGACGGAGTTAGGATGGAGATGCAGAGCCTATAGCTTGTAATGGCGGAGGACAGAGAAGAAGAACTCGGAGAAGGGAGGCACCAGGCCAGCAACAATGGCACTTACGAAGAGCGGATAGAAGGTGCTCCTTTGACCCTCAGGGGTGGCGGAGCCGGCCTTGAACACCTTCGCCCCATCGATGCCCCGCACCGTCGCCATCCGGCGCAATCGGGCAAGGCTTGCCTCCGACACGTTCGGCGGGTCTAGGGCAGACGAGTACCAAGCTGCGGCCTGAGGCTGGCGAGGCGCCATGGCTTCCTAGGTCTTACGGTCAGAGCAGATCTGGAAATTTCGGAGGAAGGAAGGAGAGGCGCAAGAAAGGGGATCTGAGCAGCAACCGGGGAAAGCAAGAAGCAAGGCCTGGGCAGATGCCACTCCTTTATCAACTCGCGCGGTTGCTAAGGTGCCCACGTCCAACCAACCGCCACGCGGCGCCCAAGGCCGCAGGCTGTTAGGGCCCACGGTGCTTCGCTCTTGCCCTTTCGCCTCCCTGCACGGCAAAGTCCGGGCGTGCCTTGGGCCCGGGGGCTACTGTCGGCGTTCTGGGAACGGGGGTCCCCAGACTTGCCTGCCTGCGGTGTGGCTCAAAGGGGGGCCCAGCACGGCCTATCTTCACCAACACAAACCCAAGACCCTCGCGAGGGGCCAAGCCTCGCGGGGTGGACGAAGCGGAGCTTCCTCAGGCACGGCCTCGTCAGGCTGGCTCACGAGGAGGCGGAGAGATCAAGGCGGGATACCTCCCGAGGTGCCCGTGACGCAAGCCATGACGACTCTGGGCGCCAGGCAGGTGCCAGCCCGCGCGGCGTTCTCCTTTCCTCTTTGGTGCAAAGGGGGCAAGCGCAGCTGCGGAGTACCGAGGCATCAGGCAAAGGTTGCCATTTCTGTGCAACGAGACCAAGACCAGGAGGACTACGAGACGGAGGTCACCGTGGAGCCCAAGACGGTGTCATCACCAGAGCTTTGCGCAGACGAAGACTACTTTTGTCAGGATAGCTGATACTTGCTGTCCCCTTTCAAATTAGCCCGCCATTGTTGGCTCCCTTCCCGCTCGATATTTGGGAAGAGGACCAGGGCCTCTATAAATAGGACTGGCCACCCACAGAGCAAGGAGGTCGTTCGGTCGGTTGGTTGAGAGAGAGAGAGAGAGAGAGAAAGGTGACTGAACTCCTCCCAGCAGTTCATTGCCCCAGCCAAGAACAGACCCTCGCGAGGCTGTTCTTCCTTGTATTGTTCATCATCATCAGCCCAAGAGGCAATCCACCACACCACACACTGGAGTAGGGTATTACACCACAACGGTGGCCTGAACCAGTATAAACCTTGTGTCTCTTCTGTTGTTCTTTCCATAGTTTTAGATCCTAGCATGGCGGAGGGGTGCAGGTAGGTAGGAGGCGAAATCTCCGCGCGCACCCCAGTGTTCGAACCTCAAGGGTCTGCTGGAAGCCGAAATCCGACAGTTCCCGAAAGAGCTCAGCTTCTGGCGTCTCCTCGTCCCAGCCTGGCCCGAGGACGAGCCATGATCTTCTTGTGCGCACCCTTGATCCAACATGCAGGGCATATAAGCTTCCGGGGTCGCCACCCCATGCGCCCCGCTGTAGCGCCCCGCATGCCATGCAGCCTGGCTTGGAGCGCCATCTTGGGGGTGATGGCGCGGCGGTCCGCCGAGGCCGAAGGCCGCGGCGTGCACCCCTTCGCTGGCCTGAGAGGGGGCTGGCATGACTTGTCGCCCGGTGCCAGAGGAGGTGTTGGCGCCGGACGGGTCCTGGAGTCCACTAGAAGTCGCGTGCATGCGCACGATGCCGCCATGCAGCCGGCCTTGGGTCTGGGGTGGCAGTTGGACGCAGAAAGGAGGTGTTCCTGAGGCGGCGGCATCCAGGAGCTCAGCTACTCGCTCCAACAACACGTCACGGCCGCCCTCCAGCAGTCGGCACCGTAGCAGCTCTCGGGCCACCGTGAGCGCGGCCCTGGAATTCGCTTGCTCCTGTCAGGTGTACGGCATCGTGGCCGCGGCATGGTCTGAGGCCCTTGCTGTGGCCCGCACCTACCGTGGTGTGAGCGCAGGCGGCGTCTGGCCGCGTCGCCCGTGCCCCGCAGTGCCCTGCGGAGCGCGGGCTGCCTGAGGGGCAAGGTTGAGGTCGGCCTGGGTTGGTGCCACAGCATGGGCGGGCCACGCTACCCAGCGGTCGGTGTTGGCTGCCGGGTCGGTTGACATCTGAACAGCGAAGCTACGGAACGTGATGCAGAGGAATAAGGATTCCGGCGCACCCCCACCTGGCATGCCAAATGTCGGATTTCAGGTTCCGGAAGACCCTTGAGGTTTGAACACTGGGGTGCGCGCGGAGCTCACTCCCCTACCGATCTACGTCCAATCTCCTCGCGTGATCTAAACTGTAAACAACGAACAACACAAGGGACACGAGGTTTATACTGGTTCGGGCCACCGTTGTGGTGTAATACCCTACTCCACTGTGTGGCATGGTGGATTGCCTCAGGGGCTGATGATGAACAGTACAAGGGAAGAACAGCCTCGCGAGAGGTGTTCTTGAGCTGGTGCGATGAACTGCTAGGGTGAGTTCAGTCGCCTCTCTCTCTCTCTACTAGGGTTCTACCAGATCTCTCGATGTCTTGGGGTTTTTCTCTAGATGTCTCTACTCTGTGGTGGCTTGCTCTATTTATAGAGGCCCTGGGCCTCTCCCCAAATAATGAGCGGGAAGGGCGCCAACAATTGGCCATTTTGAAGGGGAACATATAGTACAAGTTATCCTGACCAAAGGTGGTCTTCGGCTACCAAAAGCAATGGTGATGACGCCGCCTTGGGCTCCATGGTGACCTCCATCCTACCGCTCTGCTGGTCTTGGTCTTGTTGCACCAGAATGGCAACCTTTGCCCGATGCCTTGGCCTGCGCCTGCCCCCTTTGCACCAAAGGGGAAACAAGGACACTGCGCAGGACGGCGCCCGCCTGGCGTCCGCCTGGTCTCGACCGTCATGGCTTGCGTCACGGGTTCCTCGCGAGGTGTCCCCGCCTTGATCTCTCCGCCTCCTCGCGAGCCTACCGGATGAGGCTGCCTTTGAGGAAGCTTCCTGTCATCCGCCCCGCGAGGCTTGGCCCCTCGCGAGGGTCTTGATCTTGAGCTGATGAAGATGGGCCGCGCTGGGCCCCCACTTGAGCCATGCCGCAGGCCGCAGGCAAGCAAGTCTGGGGACCCCCATTCCCAGAACACCGACACTGACGGTAATATACTGTCTACAAAGCTCGACTTGTTGCAAAAGGTTTTCGACAAGTTCAAGGAGTTGACTATGATGTGATCTTCTCACCCGTAGCGATGCTTAAGTCCGTCTGAATCATGTTAGCAATTGCCGCATTTTATGATTATGAAATTTGGCAAATGGATGTCAAAACTGCATTCCTTAATGGATATCTTAAAGAAGAGTTGTATATGATGCAACCAGAAGGTTTTGTCGATCCAAAAGGTGCTAACAAAGTGTGCAAGCTCCAGCGATCCATTTATGGACTGGTGCAAGCCTCTTGGAGTTGGAATATACGCTTTGATAGTGTGATCAAATCATATGGTTTTATACAGACTTTTGGAGAAGCTTGTGTTTACAAGAAAGTGAGTGGGAGCTCCGTGGCATTTCTGATATTATATGTAGATGACATATTGTTGATTGTAAATGACACTGAATTTCTGAATAGCATAAAAGGATACTTGAATAAGATTTTTTCAATGAAAGACCTCGGTGAAGCTGCTTATATATTGGGCATCAAGATCTATAGAGATAGATCAAGACGCTTAATTAGACTTTAACAAAGCACATACCTTGATAAAGTTTTGAAGAAGTTCAAAATGGATCAGGCAGAGAAATGGTTCTTGCCTGTATTACAAGGTGTGAAGTTGAGTTAGACTCAATGCCCGACCATTGCAGAAGATAGAGAGAAAATGAAAGGTGTTCCCTATGCTTCAGCCATAGGCTCTATCATGTATGCAATGTTGTGTACCAGACCTGATGTGTGCCTTGCTATCAGTTTAGCAGGGAGGTATCAAAGTAATCCAGGAGTGGGATCACTGGATAACGGTCAAGAATATCCTAAAATACCTAAAAAGACTAAGGATATGTTTCTCATATATGGAGGTGACAAAGAGCTCGTCGTAAATGGTTACGTCGATGCAAGCTTTGACACTGATCCAGATAACTCTAAGTCACAAACTTGATACATGTTCTTATTAAATGGTGGAGCTATCAGTTGGTGCAGTTCCAAGCAGAGCGTCATGGCAGGATCTACGTGTGAAGCGGAATACATAGCTGCTTCGAAAGCACCAAATGAAGGAGTCTGGATGAAGGAGTTCATATCCGATCTAGGTGTCATACCTAGTGCATCGGGTCCAATGAAAATCTTTTGTGACAATACTAGTGCAATTGTCTTGGCAAAGGAATCCAGATTTCACAAGAGAACCAAGAACATCAAGAGATGGTTCAATTCCATCCGCGATCAAGTCAAGGAGGGAGACATAGAGATTTGCAAGATACATACGGATCTGAATGTTGCAGACCCGTTGACTAAGCCTCTCTCATGAGCAAAACATGATCAGCACCAAGACTCCATGGGTGTTAGAATCATTACAATGTAATCTAGATTATTGACTCTAGTACAAGTGGGAGACTGAAGGAAATATGCCCTAGAGGCAATAATAAAGTTGTTATTTATATTTCCTTATATTGTCGGATTTCGGGTTCCGGCAGACCCTTAAGGTTCAAACACTGGGTGCACGCGGAGATTACGCCTTCTACCTCCCCGCCTCGCAAAGATCTAAACTACTAAAAGAACTGCACAAGGGACACAAGATTTATACTGGTTCGGGCCACCGTTGTGGTGTAATACCCTACTCCAGTGTGTGGTTGGTGGATTGCCTCTTGGGGCTGATGATGATGAGCAATACAAGGAAGAACAGCCTCGCGAGGGTCTGTTCTTGGCTGGGGTGATGAACCGCTAGGAGGAGTTCAGCCCCCTTTCTGTCTTCTCTCTCTCTCTCTCTCTCTCTCTGCTTGCAAACCGAATGGACCAACCGCCCGAACCGAACCAAAACGAACCCCATGCTATGTGGGCGGCTAGTCCTATTTATAGAGGCCCTGGTCCTCCTCCCAAAAATTGAGCGGGAAGGGAGCCAACAATGGCGGGCTAATTTGAAGGGGGACAACAAGTATCAACTATCCTGACAAAAGTAGTCTTCGCCTGCGCAAAGCTCTGGTGATGACGCCGTCTTGGGCTCCACGGTGACCTCCATCTCGTAGTCCTCCTGGTCTTGGTCTCGTTGCACCGAAATGGCAACCTTTGCCTGATGCCTTGGTACTCCGCGGCTGCGCTTGCCCCCTTTGCACCAAAGAGGAAAGAAGGACGCTGCGCGCGCTGGCACCCGCCTGGCGCCCTGAGTCGTCATGGCTTGCGTCACGGGCACCTCGTGAGGTACCCCGCCTTGATGTCTCCGCCTCCTCGCGAGCCAACCTAACGAGGCCGTGCCTGAGGAAGCTCCGTGTCGTTCGCCTCGCGAGGCTTGGCCCCTCGCGAGGGTCTTGAGTCTTGTGTTGATGAAGATGGGCCATGCTGGGCCTCCTTTGAGCCACGCCGCAGGCCGCAGGCAGGCAAGTCTGGGGACCCCCGTTCCCAGGACGCCGACAGTAGCCCCCGGGCCCAAGGCACGCCTGGACTTGGCCGTGCCGAGAGGCAAAAGGGCAAGGGCGAAGCGCCGTGGGCCCTAACAGTATGCGGCCTTGGGCACCGCGTGGCGGTTGATTGGACAACAGTGCCTTAGCAACCGCGCAGGTCGATAAAGGAGCGCCGTCTGTCCAGACTTTGCCTTTTGCTTTCTCCAGTTGCTGCTCAGATCCCCTTTCTTGCGCCTCCCCTTTCTTCCTCCAAACTTCTAGATCTACTCCGGCTGCGTGACCTAGGAAGCCATGGCGCCTCGCCAGCCTCCGGCCGAAGCTTGGTACTCTCCTGCTCTGGACTTGCCGAATGTGTCCAAGGCTGGCCTTGCCCGGCTGCGCCAGATGGCGGCGGCGCAGGGCATCAACGGGACGAAGGTGTTCAAGGCCCGCTCTGCCACCCCTGAGGGCCGAGGGACCACCTTTTATGCTCTCTTTGTAAGCTCCATTGCTGCGGGCCTGGTGCCTCCCTTCTCCGAGTTCTTCTTCTCTGTCCTCCGCCATTACAACTTGCAGGCTCTGCATCTCCACCCCAACTCCGTTCATCTTCTGGCAATCTTCGCTTACTACTGCGAGGCCCACGTAGGGGTGCAGCCTTCAGTGGCCTTGCTGCGCCACTACTTCTCCCTCCGAGCCACTCGCGGTTCTCCTTCCACGTGTGCGGGCTTTGTCGCGTACGGTGGCACCATTGCCATCTCGAATCCCGAGAAGAGGATTGAGGGCTTCCGGAGCAAGTGGGTCTTGGTAGATGCCGGGCGCGTCCATCCTAGGCTGATCTTGCCCGCGGAGCCGCCCGCGAGCTCCGGCGACTGGGGCCGAGCGGAGCTCACGGACCCCCGTGCAAAACTAGTGTTGGAGAAGATGGACGCGGACCTAAGGCCGGCCAGCATGGCGGCGGCGAAGTTGACCGGTGTGTTGCTGCTGAAGGAGTTCCTGGAGCACGAGCTGGCTCCCCTCCGGCGGTACTCACCCCCGATGTGGAGGCCTCACCCTAGCCCCGCGGCCTTGAGCGATGAAGATCTAGCCGCGGTCCTCCAATCTCTGGTAGGCGGCGAGGTGGCAAGGTTGGAGGGCGCTCCCAAGCCCTTGTTCCTTCGCGACGACTGGGAGCAGGTGGTGAAGTCCATGCCCGTTTTTAACGGGGATGGGCTCGTGCCCGTGGCGGCTTCCGAGGGACTGGTGGACGTGCCCTCTGGCAACTCCAGCAAGGAGGACAAAGAGGAGCAGGGAAAGGGGCCCGACTCCGAGGCGACCGACCGAGAATCGAGGGCTCCCCTCCCCCGGCGCAGGCTCCGCAGTCTCCGCCTTTCTTCGAGCGATGATGATGAGGATGGAGACGAGTAGGTCGGCGGGAGCTTGCCCCCGATCCCGAAGAAGGACAGGACCGGGCTGATCTCCCGCGGGCCTGCCCCTGCCCCGAGGCAGTCTGCAGACGCGCCTTCTGCTTCCGAGGTTGACCCTTCCAGCCGGCTGTCAGTCTTCAAGTTTGGCTGGAGGCTGCCCGAGCTCGCCGGCGATGACCCATAAGTGCTTGACCCTTGTCTTTATTTCTTGTTCCGCTGCCGAGGCTTGACGTTCGCATCTCTTGAATAGGCTGGAGCCCGTGGCGAAGAAGCCGAAGGGGGCTCCTGAGGCTCCATCCGCGGCAGCGCCTCCGCCTATGGAGGAGGGTGATCGTGGCGCGCGGGCTTCTCCCACCCAGTCGTCCTCGTGAGGCCAGGCCGAGCTGGCTGGGGCGAGCTCAGCCCCCGTGGCCCAAGCGACTCCTGTGGTGCCTTTGCCCAGTGCCGCCACCACAGCTGCCGGGGTGCAGCAGGCTCCACCTCAGGACGTTATGGTCTTGCTGTCGCCGCCTTCTTCCTCCATTCCCCTGATTGTTGTTTCTCCAACTCCTCCTGCCGTCCTGGAGCGTGTTGTTGCGGGACTGGACTGGCTGCGGCAGGATCTTCTTGGCGCCGACCCTCGCCTGGTGGCCGGGCGCTTGGAGCTGGCTTCGGGATGGATTCGCTCCGACGCCTCGATCCGAGCAGCGTTGTCGGATTTCGGGTTCCGGCAGACCCTTAAGGTTCGAACACTGGGATGCGTGCAGAAATCACGCCTTCTACCTCCCCGTCTCGCAAAGATCTAAACTACTAAAAGAATCACACAAGAGACACAAGATTTATACTAGTTCGGGCCACCATTGTGGTGTAATACCCTACTCCAGTGTGTGGTGGATGGATTGCCTCTTGGGGCTGATGATGATGAACAATACAAGGAAGAACAGCCTCGCGAGGGTCTGTTCTTGGCTGGGGCGATGAACTACTGGGAGGAGTTCAGTCGCCTTCTCTCTCTCTCACTTGCTCTCTCTGCTTGCTAGCCGGATCCACACGCCGAACCGAACAACCAACTTCGTCCCCCCTTGCTACGTGGGTGGCCGTCCCTATTTATAGGGGCCCTGGTCCTCTTCCCAAATATCGAGCAGGAAGGGAGCCAACAATGGTGGGCTAATTTGAAGGGGGACAGCAAGTACTCTTATCCTGACTAAAGTTGGTCTTCGCCTGCGAAAGACCCTGCGGTGACGCCATGCTGGGCTCCATGGTGACCTCCGTCTCATAGTCCGCTTGGTCCTGGTCTCGTTGCACCAAAATGGCAACCTTTTCCTGATGCCTCGGTACTCTGCGGCTGCGCTTGCCCCCTTTGCACCAAAGAGGAAAGAAGGACGCTGCGCGCGCTGGCGCCCGCCTGGCACCCTCAATCGTCATGGCTTGCGTCATGGGCACCTCGCGAGGCACCCCGCCTTGATATCTCCGTCTCCTCGCGAGCCAGCCTGAGGATGCGCCGCGTCGTCCGCCTCGCGAGGCTTGGCCCCTCGCGAGGGTCTTGAGTCTTGTGCTGATGAAGATGGGCCATGCTGGGCCTTCTTTGAGCCACGCCGCAGGCCACAGGCAGGCAAGTCTGGGGACCCCCGTTCCCAGAACGCCGACAGTAGCCCCCGGGCCCAGGTGCGCATGGGCTTGGTCGTGCCGAGAGGCGAAAGGGCAAGGGCGAAGCGCCGCGGACCCTAACAGCCTGCGGCCTTGGGCGCCGCGTGGCGGTTGATGGGACGTGGGCGGCACTGTTCCCCCCACTCCCCCTTATTCTGCGCCCTGTCAGGCGGACTTTTGGTTGCACACAGCCGCTCCCCTTCTTGTTGCTCGAGCGTCCCCTATTCTTCCTTCCTTCGCATGCCGGCTCCCGCCTCCAATCCAATCTCAAATCTTCCCCCTCCTTCCCATCGCCATGACTCCGATGAGGAAGGAAAGAGGGGAGAAATCCATGCCCCCGTCTTGTGTACCGCCAACGGTGGCCCCCGCCGTCGGCCAGTCGACCGTGCTCAACCAAGAGTGCCTGGGCAGGGACAGCTTGGCCCTGGCCTCCGTCTTCAACGAGTGCGGGAGGACGACGGCTTGGCCCGCGTCCCACTTCTCCATCAACAGGATAGCAACCGAGGTTCCATGTTTCACCGACACCTTGTGGGCGGGTCTGGTTCCCCCCTTCTCCGATTTCTTCTATGCCGTGCTCTCCCATTATCAGATCCACTTGATGCATCTAAGTCCTGAGTCCATCACCCTTCTTTCGGTCTTCGCCTTCGTTTGCGAAGCCATGGTGGGCATCCCTCCTTCGGTTGCCTTGCTGCGCCACTTCTTCTCACTACGTCTTGTCGACACTTCCCAACACTGGGCATGCGTGAGCTTTGCTGCCGAGCCTGCGACTGAGGCCTCTGGGATTGACTTCAAACTCCCCCAGCCCGCGGTTGGGTTCCGTGAGCGATGGTTGTATGTGGACGCAGGGGTACCCAGCCCCCTGCTATCGGAGCCGACCTCGCCTGCTATCCCCAATTCGGGTTGGGGCCAGGAGACGCTCAAGAGCCCCCGACTCGTCTTTGTTTGGAGCCGCTTCACACTCCTGAGGAAGCTTGGCGTGACGGCGCCCAAAGTGGTGAAGGAGTTTCTGTTGTGCCGCGTCGCTCCCCTGCAGCGCCACTCTCGCCGGATGTGGGCTTTCCGTGGGCGCGAGGATAACATGAGGCTCCAGGAGGAGGACCTGGCTCCGGCGGTGCTGAAGTCGACGCTCTTGACCTTAGCCGGTGACCTCAACCCCGGCAACGTCCGGCAGGGAGGGGCCTTGCTATATCTCAGCCAGAGCAGGGCCGACTTCGTGAAGCAGATGCCCGTCTTCGATGAATGGGGACTGTGCCCGGCCGGCCTCCAGGGACCTCGTGAGAACCCGATGGTGGTGAATGCCCTTCCAATCGGCCGAGGCGACTCCTCCTCAAGTGGCGGAGCAGGGAGGCAGGAGGCGCCTGAGGCCGAGGGTGCCCCCGATGAGGCGGCAGCGCCGGGTGGCGCTCGCGAGGGGACAGCTCCTGAGGCTCGTGCCGCTGCGGCTGAAGGTGGCAAGCAGCCGCTCCCGGCGCCCGGGGCTGAGGCCTTGGAGGCCCCAGTCGCGTCGTCTGGCGAGGCAATGGAAGGCAGGCGCCAGGCAGGCGCCCCTGACGCAGACCGCTCTGATGCTCCGTCCTCGCGGCAGGATGATCCTTGCGCTCTTCTCTTGGGCCGCTTCCGCGTGGACTTTGAGGCCCTCCGGAGGAAGAGGGAGGCCCTAGGTGATGACTTCCCTTATCACGCGCTGAAGCGCAGGAAGTACTTCGCCACTGATGAGTAAGTCCTCTTTCTCTCTGGCTCCTGATCCCTTGCTGCTTCCGCTGATCCTTGTTCTGCAGGCCCCTCCCGACTGAGCTCGCGGAAGTCGCCGAGGTGCCGCCTCCCTTTGCTTCGTCCCCTCTACTGTCTTCAAATGCTCTGAGCAGCTCTGCCCTGGTGGTGAGGGCGCCTTAAGGGGCGGACCATCCCGAGGTGCACCGCGGCCCGTCATTCCCCGCGATTTTCCTTCGCGGGCCCTCTCGGGGAATAGCCAGCTTGCCGTGGGCTTCACGTCTGGTCGGGGACCATGACTGGTTGAGGCGCCTCCTGCGCCCCTCATCTGGAGATGGGCTGGCTCTAGGTCGGGCTTCCGGCGCGATGCACCCGGCCATCGCGAGGGCGCCAGCCCCCAGCCCCCTGCCCGGAGGAGGAACAATGATTCGCGGCCCCCGACGCTTGCTTGGGGCGGATGATGGTGTGGAAGATGTGCTTGAGCGCGCCCGGGAGCGCCGCGCCCGCCGCCAAGGGTTCCTTTGAAGAGCGACCGATGCGGTGAACTTGCTTGGAGAGCAGCTCGCTGACGAAGACGCGCGCCTAGAGGCCGAGGGCCTACGCCTAGCTGCAGGGAGCCGTGAGCTGGAGGCCGCCATCGCCCTCGCACGCCGTCAGCGGGATCTTCATGACGAAGAGGCGAAGGCGACGCTGGAGGCCTCTCGAGTGGCCCGATCCCAGGCCGCCGAGGAGGCTCGGAGAGCTGACCGATGGCGAGATGCAGCGGAGGAGCGGGCTTGCGAGCTCCTGGCCCGGTGCCACTCACTGGAGGAGCAAGCGGAGCTGCGTGAGCTGGCCCTTGCGTCGATGCGGGTGGCCTCCGGTGACCCAACCGAGCTCCAGAGGCGCGAAGAAGCGTTGACGCTAGAGGCCGATGAACGCACTCGCGAGTACGAGCGGCTGGAGACGAGGGAGCGCCTAGTGACGCAGGCGGAAGACGATGTCGCTGCGCGGGAAGCACGTGTCCTGGAGGAGGTTTGTCGTCGGGTGGTGACAGCGCGCCAAGGCCTCGAGCGAGAGTTCGAGGGGAAGCTGGGGATGATCTGGGTCGAAGCCGAGGGCAGAACCGCAGCCCTGAGGGCCCAATGCGATGAGGTGACGCGGCTGGCCGACGCCTCCCGGGCCGCCCTCGAGGCAGCGCAAAAGGAGCTGGCTGCCTCCCAGGCTGAGGTGCTCCGTCTTCGCTAGCGGATGGAAGAGGCCGAGGCCGTTGAGCATCAGAATGCTGACGAAATACGCCAGCGGCGGGTCCTGGAGCACGCGCACGGCCCCATGCTCACCACGCTCAGGGTGAGGGCTAACGCAGCCTTGGGCAACATCTGTGAGGCAGCCGTCGGCGAGCCGCACACGATTAACTATGCCGGCAACCTGCAGTTCTTCACCGTCGTGGTAACGCACCTGGAGGCTCGGTCGGTCAGGGCCAACAGGTTGGTGGAGGAGAGGAGCCCGCGCCCTGCTCGGGCGCGCCTTTTCCCGCGTCTTCAGCCATCTCCGGAACATGGATCCCCATTTCGACTTTGATGCCGCCATCGCCCCGGTTCCCCAGGCCGTCCAAGGCGACCTGGCGGATTGGGTGGAGAACAATGTGGATGCTCTCGTCCGAGCCTTCACTTCGGATGACGACGACGTGGTTGTGGCTGCCGACGAAGGCGGCGTGGTGGATGGCCCCAACGCCGCTGGTGGTGGCGCAGACGACGAGGGCGGATTCAGCGATGCCAGCGAAAGCTCGGGAGGCGCCCCCGAGGATGTGTTGGGGGATTTGTCAGACTGACCATGTACTTCTCCCGTCTTTTACCCTGCATGAATAGAACTCAGGTGTTTGGCCTGACGGTCGTGAGAGAATTTTGGGAGGGGAAGCCCCTCATATAAAAACTTGTGTCCAGCGTATCAGTAGTAGTCAAATTGCGCGCGTGCCTGAACGGCGGGCTGGTTTACCTTTGCCCCATGCTGGCCCCGAGGCGGCCTGCAGGGGGGCATGACGCCTGGGGTGCTCTCTAGTTGGGTCCTCAGGATGTGAGATCGTTGCTGATGAAAAACTTCACAGGCGTTGGCCTTCTTCACAGGCTCTGGGCCTTTTCCTGAGCGTAATGACTTCACAGGCATTCGCCTTCTTCACAGGCTCTGGGCCTTTTCCAGAACGCGAGGGCTTCACAGGCACTCGCCTTGCTTCACAGGCTCTGGGCCTTTTCCTTAGCGCGAGAGCTCCACAGGCACTCGCCTTGCTTCACAGGCACTGGGCCTTTTCCTTAGCGCGAGAGCTTCACAGGCACTCGCCTTGCTTCACAGGCTCTGGGCCTTTTCCTTAGCGCGAGAGCTTCACAGGCACTCGCGTTGCTTCACAGGCTCTGGGCCTTTCCTTAGCGCGAGAGCTTCACAGGCACTCGCCTTGCTTCACTGTAGGATCGAAAGTATGTCTAGAGGGGGGGTGATTAGACTACTTGACCAATTAAAAACTTAGCCTTTTCCCAATTTTAGTTCTTGGCAGATTTTAGCTATCTTAGAGCAAGTCAAGCAATCATCACACAATTCAAGCAAGCATGCAAAGAGTTTATTGGCAGCGGAAAGTAAAGCATGCAACTTGCAAGAATGTAAAGGTAAGGGTTTGGAGGATTCAAACGCAATTGGAGACACGGATGTTTTTCCCGTGGTTCGGATAGGTGGTGCTATCCTACATCCACGTTGATGGAGACTTCAACCCACGGAGGGTAATGGTTGCGCGAGTCCACGGAGGGCTCCACCCGCGAAGGGTCCACGAAGAAGTAACCTTGTCTATTCCACCATGGCCATCGCCCACGAAGGACTTGCCTCACTAGCGGTAGATCTTCACGAAGTAGGCGATCTCCTTGCCCTTACAAACTCCTTGGTTCAACTCCACAATCTTGTCGGAGGCTCCCAAGTGACACCTAGCCAATCTAGGAGACACCACTCTCCAAGAAGTAACAAATGGTGTGTTGATGATGAACTCCTTGCTCTTGTGCTTCAAATGATAGTCTCCCCAACACTCAACTCTCTCTCATAGGATTTGGATCTGGTGGAAAGAAGATTTGAGTGGAAAGCAACTTGGGGAAGGCTAGAGATCAAGATTCATATGGTAGGAATGGAATATCTTGGTCTCAACACATGAGTAGGTGGTTCTTTCTCAGAACATATGAGTAGGAATGATGTATGTGTTCTGATGGCTCTCTCTTCGAATGAAGAGGTGGTGGAGGGGTATATATAGCCTGCACACAAAATCCAACCGTTACACACAGTTTTCCAATCTCGGTGGGACCGAATCATCAAACTCGGTCGGACCGAAATGGTAAACCTAGTGACTGTTAGGAATTTCGGTAGGACTGAGATGCAACTCGGTAGGACCGATTCGGTTAGGGTTTGGGCATAACGTAATCTCGGTGAGACCGATCGCACAAACTCGGTGAGACCGAGTTTGCCAATTAGCTAACCAGAGAGTTGGTCAGGCAAACTCGGTGGGACCAACTTGCTCTTTCGGTGAGACTGAAAAGTTACAAGAAGGAAACATAGAGTTTACCTTGCATTCTCGGTGGGACCGATTCGCTCTTTCGGTGAGACCGAAAAGTTACGAAATGGAAACAGAGAGTTTGCAAGCCCATCTCGGTGGGACCGAGAACCTTATCGGTAGGACCGAATTGCTAGGGTTTGGCAGTGGCAAATGACAAGTGAAACTCGGTGGCGCCGGATTGACAGAATTGGTATGACCGAGTTTGGCTTAGGGTTTAGGTCATTTGTGGATATGGGAAAGTAGCTGAGGATTTTGGAGCATATCATTAAGCACATAGAGCAAGGGGCTCATTAAGCAACACCTCATCCCTCCTTAATAGTATTGGCTTTTCCTAAAGACTCAATGTGATCTTGGATCACTAAAATATAAAATGAAGAGTCTTGAACTTTTGAGCTTGAGCCAATTCTTGTCCTTAGCATTTTGAGGGTTCCACTTTCACATCCATGCCATGCCAATCATTGAGCTTTCCTGAAATGATCATCTTGGAATAGCATTAGCTCAATGAGCTATATGTTGTTATGAATTACCAAAACCACCTAGGGATAGTTGCACTTTCAATCTCCCCCTTTTTGGTAATTGATGACAACATATAGATCAAAGCTTCGACAAATGATAATAAGCATGAAATATATCGTCGCTTTGAGAAGTATGTGACAAATAAGAGCTCCCCCTAAATTTGTGCATATTTAAAATTTGCTTTGGACTGCAAATGCACATGGAGTTAGAATCATGGGTTACTCTTCCATGTCACATACATCTTGGTGGAGCGCTCAAAAATGATAAGATTGAAATACATGCACTCATCACCAAGAATAGTGAATGATCACAGACAATAGATAGAATGATAATATATAGCAAGCATTAAGCAACCATTAAGTGTAGCTTATGATCAAACACTTGATCATCGATGTCTCACGAATAATGACATAGTATCTCACACACAAGCAAACAAAGTTCGAAAAACCACCAAATAAAACAAGAGAGAATAAAATCAACACTCTCTCTCGAAGCCTATGATCTATACATCTTCTCCCCCTTTGGCAACAGGTTACCAAAAAGTTCCTAGAAAATGCATAGTGCTAAGTCGATGCTCAGGCTTGATCTTCAGGTGGTGGTGGAGTCCGAAGCACGCCAAGGACGAAGCCTTCAGTAGAAGTGGTCGGAGTCGAGGCTGAAGTGGATGCTGGAGCTGGTGGAACGGAGGCTGTAGCTGGTGCAGAGGTTGTGGCTCTGGTGTCAGCAACTGGCAATGCAGACGACCTCGGACCTCGTGGCACCCTGGCAAAAGCATCAGTTGTGGTTCTGCCTCTCCTCTCATTCATGTCCTCCTCAAGCTGCTCCACGGCGGTCTGTATTTCTGTCACCTTGATGTCCATGTCATAGAATCTCTGTTCCATGATCCTCTCTAGGCTCGCCTGGTTCTGAGTCAGGGTGGCAAGTCCTTGCTCAATACGCAGGGTGGACGCTATCAGGTAACCGAGCTGCTCTTGCTTGGTCTTCAAGAAGTATCCAGATGCCTCCGCTTGAGTAGGCATCCTGGCAGCTTTCTCCTTCCTCGCCTTCTCCTTCTGAGCTTGTGCATGTGCAGATGAGGGTTCATTTTCAGTCATAACCACTTGGTTATCCTCAAACTCTGGGCGGATGGGCAGGTGTTCCTTATCCAATAAATACACGCCCGTGCCCATCTTGGAGTTGATGAGCTCCTGAATCTGTGGGGCATACCCACAACTCCTCTTCTGGTCTGCAGCTGTCCTCTTGATCGTTTCCATAATAAGACTCATGACCTTGAATTTCTGAGGCACGTCAAATACATGAAGCAAGTTGATCGCGTGACCTCTGATCATCTTGTGATCTCCAGATTTGGGCAGAAGGGTGTGCCTAAGGATCCAGTTGATCGTAGGCAATTCTGAGAGCAGATAGTGCATAGAGCCAAACTTGAACGTGTCAAGCGCTTCATTCGGGATCTCCTTGTACATGTTGGACATGGAGTTGTGATCCATCTTTTTCTTGGCATAGATATCCAAGTCATCAGCTTGCTCCTCTAGGGCATTGATCAACTTCGCCCATTCTTCCACAGTGGATTGGTACCTTGTACCCTCTGACATCCATGTGATCCTGCCATCCGGATAAAAGTGTGTTGTGGAGTAGAATTGCATGATCAGCTCCTCGTTCCACTTTGTGAGCTTCTGCCCAACAAAGTCTGCAACTCCACACGCACTAAAGATGTCAAATACACCAGGGTAGTGCTCTTAATTGTCCTTGATGTAGGTCCAGTTGACCCATCTCATGTCACAAATGATCGGCTTCTTGTCAAGCAAAACAGTCTCATAGAAATCTTGTTGCTCCTTGGTATGAAATCTGTAATCCATGGCAGTCCTTCTCCTAGAAGCATACGGATCTGCTTCTCTCCATTTCCTCAGCCCTGAATCTCTCCTGAGCTTCATATCCTCGGCCACAGGATGAGCATCGTTGTGGTCTGGGATCTTGGACTTGAGCTTCCGAAGGGCACTCTCTTCCTCTTCTTCGATTGCTTCAGGCATTGGGGCCTTGTTCTTTTCTGCAGCTGGGATGCTTCGTGTGTTCCTCTTTGGTGCACTCTTAGGCTTAGATGCAGCCTTAGGTGCTTTCTTGGGCTTGGATGCAGCTGTTCCTGACCTTATAGCATCTCCCATGAATTTGGCTGCCTTGGGTGCTGGTGTAGCAACCTCTTCTTCTTCTTCCTCCTCGACCATGATGGAGGCCTTCCCAAGCACTCTAGCTACAGTGTTCTTGACTCTCTCTTTCCTTTTCTTGCCCTCAGCAGCAATGGGCTCAGTGGGAGCAGGCCTCACAGTTGAAGCCCTAGCCTTTGACATGGGCTGCCTGCCTGCTGGCCTTTTGATCTTCAGCCCTGGCTTGGTTCCTTGAGCTGGTTCAGCTCTCTTTGATGTGGCCTCTTCCTCTGCCACATAGTCTTCATCCTCAGAATCAGACGTTCTCTTCTTCCTTTGACGTGTGGCAGCCTTGGGCAGATTGCTGGGGGTGCTCCTGCTGCCATCATCAGAAGAGCTTGAGGCGCTAGTGCCCTCACTCATCACAACTTGCTGCTCAGACACATTCTGGCTGTCACTTTGATCAGACATGTTGCACACTGACTGCTGACCCTGTGAATAGATTATGGATAAGATAGAGTGGATGAGCATCACAAAAAGCAGAGATTTTTGCAAAAGATTAATTCAAAAACTTAGTTTTAGTTTTCCATAGAAAGCATCTCGGATCTACCGATTTTCAAACTCGGTGACACCGAAGCAGTTTTGGCACCAGAACTGGTGAACTCGGTCAGACCGAGTCACAGTTCGGTGGCACCGAGACTGCTAGGGTTTCACAAAATTCCAAAATCGGTCGCACCGATAAGTTATTCTCGGTCAGACCAAGTTTCACTTGTGCAATGGCAAAAGCCAGATCGGTGGGACCGAGTTTTTCAACTCGGTGGGTCCGAGATGGTTTCGGCGGAAACCTAACCCTAAAATTTTTGAATTAAACCTATTCTACGAGATCATTGACTGGATAGGAGTGTTTCAATCGTGGCAAGAATCATAATGATCACAATGTGCTAGGAATCGGAGTGGGGAATAGCACAAAGATCGACTCCATACCCTAGTTCGGCGGAGACTCGCTACAGCGGCAACGGCGGGGCAGAAATCCGTTGACGGCGGCGGAGACCAGCGACTGGAGGCTGCTGGCGACGAGAAGACGATCCGGAGACCACGAAGGCAGAGCAGGCTATCGCGCGGGCGAAGAGGTTTCGGAGAAATTTCCAAAATTTTGCCCGTCACTATATATAGCCCGACCCTGTCGGTGTGACCGAGTGGAACAACTCGGTGGCACCGAGATGCAAAACTGTGTGCAGTTATTGCAACTCGGTGTGACCGAAAAGTTCAAATCGGTTGCACCGAGATCGAAAACCTAGATAAACTTAATGAACTCGGTAGGACCGGAAATGGAGTATCGGTCAGACCGAGATTCATAAAGAGGTTTTGGAAGTTTAAGTCTATGACGAATCGGGGACTCCAAGCGCGCCTCACACAGAGTGGTTCAAATCTGACTTGATCAAGTTTTGTGATGAAGCATGAATAGAGTTTGAGACGAGAAAAGCATAGATAGCTAGAGGAGGTTCTTAGGCATTCTTGTCCATCCACTTGGCAAAAGAAGAAAGCCAAACAATCAAAACAACAAGTGGATGTCCTCGAATGAGTAAAATATGCAACCAACATGCTCACACAATAAGATGGCAAATGAAATATGTGGCAAAGCATGCACAACCAATTCTAGCATCTATCAAGCAAATTGCGATGACTAGGTCATCTATATATGAGTATATTGACTTAGGAGTCAAGTGAGAACACTTGATCGTAGGTCATACTCATCGTTTAAGCTCAAGTGGGGTTACCACTTTTACATAAAGCATTGTTGTATTCACATCTTTAGAGTTGCTTTAGCTCAAGTCTTAGAGTAAAGCTTCCCCTAGATGTGATATCCCCCCTAAGAGGGATGAACTAACCTTGGGTTTTGTCGATGATGACTTCATGTAGATGTTGAAGATGTGGATGCTCAATGTTGATGTAGATCACTTGGAGCTATCCATTTGAGTGAATTGCACTTTCAATACCTACATGGGTTAGTCCCACAAGGAACAAACAAGGATATCCATAGACATAGAGTGATGCACACACAAGATGATGTCCATGAAAACTTTAGGTTACCTTGTCCCTTGTCTTACCAACAAGAGGGTTTGTGACTCCTTGAACTAGTGCAAGATGTGGAAGTTGATTGCACTTGTTCTTGCCAAAATGATAAGAGTGAAGTATGTTGGCGGAGTCACCCTCAAGAACTCTCTAGTTCTTCTTCTTTTGGATCCACACCATCTTGATGGGAATCCTTGGAGTTGTAGTCGTACTTGATGTAGTGGAACTTGAAGTAGTCTTGGGAATCCACTTGACTAAGGTCTTAGGAGCTTCTTCAAATGCATCAATCTCCTCTTGAAGCTTGTCCTTGCCTTTTTGCTTGTAGTCTTGTGGTGGAAGATCATCTTGAGCTTGTGTCCCCTTGAAAGAAGTGTCATACTTCTCTTATTGAGGAACAAACTTTGTCTTGGGGTATTGATCTTCTTCCCATTCAACTCCATTGGCATTGAACTTTCGTTCAAAACCAACACCTTGATTCTTCCGGTGCATTCCTTGCTTGTGCACAATTTCCTCGAATTGCTTACTTTCGGCAAGGCTCTTGTAAACACCTTTCTCTATAATTCCCTTCAATAAGCTATTTTCTTGCTCAAGTGTAACTTGGCTAAGAGAATCATTAGTGGAATCAAGAGAACTACTAGAAGCAACAATATTGGATTTAGCATGATCATTGTTACTACTAGAGGAAGAATCTTTCTTATTCTTGTTACTAGTCTTGACTTGAGGCATGTAAGTGGATAATAGTAAACGCTTGGCAATGTAAGAAGAACTATTCTTGCGGAGATCATCATTGATTGCTTTTAAGAACTCATGCTCTTGCTCAAGATTGAGCTTTTCAAAGCGTAATTTCTCATGACCTCTTAAAAGTTCTCGATGATCTTCGAAGATAGTTTCATGAGCTAACTTAAGAGTGTTTAGTTCTTTAGTTAGAGCCTCAATATTCTCCTTATCATTGTCATTCGTTTTAGCATGATTAATTGATGTTTCATCATAGTACTCATCACTAGAGTTGTCAACAAGCAAATCATCATCACCTAACAAGTCATCTTCATCACTATTAAAGTCAACGTACTCGGGGTGTGTTACCTTAGGACCTTTGGCCATGAAGCATCTTCCAATTCCTTCATTTGGTGAGTCAAATATGTCGTAGGAGTTGGTTGACACAAGTGCTAGACCGGCAACACCTTCATCTTGAGTGTCTTTGGAGTCGGAGTGATAACTTCTCTCGGAGTGGCTGTCGGAGTCGGAGCCGGATACCCATTCACCAACATGAGCTTGATGTCTTCGTTTTGTATAGCTCCTTGATGATTTTTCCTTCCTTTCCGAGTCCTTGCTTCTCCGTGAGTATCTTCGTTCATAACGATCATCTCTACTCCTTCTCTCTCTTGGTGGAGATTCTTTGCTTCTTCTTTTTGGAGAATCTTCTCTTCTCTTATAGGGAGCCGTACACTCATTGGAATAGTGTCCGGGTCTTCCACAATTATAGCAGTTTCGCTCTCGACTAGAAGATCTTTTGTCATTGTAGGACCTTGACTTGAAGCTTCTATCTTTGCTTCTACTCTTGTAGAACTTGTTGAAGTTCTTCACCATTAAGCTCAATTCTTCATTGAAGCTTTGTTTCTCACTTGATGATGCGGGGGCTTCACATGACGCTTTGAGTGACATCTCATGAGCAACAATCCTTCCAATTACTTCCGTTGGCTTGAGATCTTTGTAGTTGGGCATCATTTGGATTAATGTGCACACAGTATCATATTTCCCATCCAAGGCTCTTAGGATCTTCTTGATGATGAATCTATCGGTCATCTCTTCACTTCCTAAGCCGGCAATCTCATTTGTGATGAGAACAAGCCTAGAGTACATTTCAGCGACACCTTCACCATCCTTCATCTTCAACTTGTCAAGTTGACTTTGGAGCTCATCCAACTTTGATTCCTTGACGGAGTCGGTACCTTCGTGCATATCAATCAAAGTATCCCAAATCTCCTTTGCATTCTCAAGGCGGCTGATTTTGTTGAATTCTTCGGGGCACAATCCGTTGAAGAGAATATCACAAGCTTGAGCATTGTATTGCAACATCTTCAACTCATCCGCGGTAGCTTCACGGTTTGGTTCCCTCCCATCAAAGAACTCACCTTGCAAGCCAACACAAACAATAGCCCATACGGCGGGGTTATGTCCAAGAATATGCATTTTCATTTTATGCTTCCAACTAGCAACATTAGTGCCATCGAAGTAAGGACCTCTACGGTGATAATTTCCCTCGCTAGACGCCATACTCTCCTAGGTTGTGAAACCAAGGCTATGAACACCAAAAGCTATGAAGATCAAGCCAAATGGAGACCAAAGCTCTGATACCACTTGTAGGATCGAAAGTATGTCTAGAGGGGGGGTGATTAGACTACTTGACCAATTAAAAACTTAGCCTTTTCCCAATTTTAGTTCTTGGCAGATTTTAGCTATCTTAGAGCAAGTCAAGCAATCATCACACAATTCAAGCAAGCATGCAAAGAGTTTATTGGCAGCGGAAAGTAAAGCATGCAACTTGCAAGAATGTAAAGGTAAGGGTTTGGAGTAATCAAACGCAATTGGAGACACGGATGTTTTTCCCGTGGTTCGGATAGGTGGTGCTATCCTACATCCACGTTGATGGAGACTTCAACCCATGGAGGGTAATGGTTGCGCGAGTCCACGGAGGGCTCCACCCACGAAGGGTCCACGAAGAAGCAACCTTGTCTATTCCACCATGGCCATCGCCCACGAAGGACTTGCCTCACTAGCGGTAGATCTTCACGAAGTAGGCGATCTCCTTGCCCTTACAAACTCCTTGGTTCAACTCCACAATCTTGTCGGAGGCTCCCAAGTGACACCTAGCCAATCTAGGAGACACCACTCTCCAAGAAGTAACAAATGGTGTGTTGATGATGAACTCCTTGCTCTTGTGCTTCAAATGATAGTCTCCCCAACACACAACTCTCTCTCATAGGATTTGGATCTGGTGGAAAGAAGATTTGAGTGGAAAGCAACTTGGGGAAGGCTAGAGATCAAGATTCATATGGTAGGAATGGAATATCTTGGTCTCAACACATGAGTAGGTGGTTCTTTCTCAAAACATCTGAGTAGGAATGATGTATGTGTTCTGATGGCTCTCTCTTCGAATGAAGAGGTGGTGGAGGGGTATATATAGCCTCCACACAAAATCCAACCGTTACACACAGTTTTCCAATCTCGGTGGGACCAAATCATCAAACTCGGTCGGACCGAAATGGTAAACCTAGTGACCGTTAGGAATTTCGGTGGGACTGAGATGCAACTCAGTAGGACCGATTCAGTTAGGGTTTGGTCATAACTTAATCTCGGTGAGACCGATCGCACAAACTCGGTGAGACCGAGTTCGGCAATTAGCTAACCAGAGAGTTGGTCAGGCAAACTCGGTGGGACCGACTTGCTCTTTCGGTGAGACCGAAAAGTTACAAGAAGGAAACATAGAGTTTACCTTGCATTCTCGGTGGGACCGATTCGCTCTTTCGGTGAGACCGAAAAGTTACGAAATGGAAACAGAGAGTTTGCAAGCCCATCTCGGTGGGACCGAGAACCTTATCGGTAGGACCGAATTGCTAGGGTTTGGCAGTGGCAAATGACAAGTGAAACTCGCTGGCGCCGGATTGACAGAATCGGTATGACCGAGTTTGGCTTATGGTTTAGGTCATTTGTGGATATGGGAAAGTAGCTGAGGATTTTGGAGCATATCATTAAGCACATAGAGCAAGAGGCTCATTAAGCAACACCTCATCCCTCCTTAATAGTATTGGCTTTTCCTAAAGACTCAATGTGATCTTGGATCACTAAAATATAAAATGAAGAGTCTTGAACTTTTGAGCTTGAGCCAATTCTTGTCCTTAGCATTTTGAGGGTTCCACTTTCACATCCATGCCATGCCAATCATTGAGCTTTCCTGAAATGATCATCTTGGAATAGCATTAGCTCAATGAGCTATATGTTGTTATGAATTACCAAAACCACCTAGGGATAGTTGCACTTTCATTCACAGGCTCTGGGCCTTTTTAAACAGGACAACCTCCGGAGGCACCCGAAAACCCTCCCGAGAGGGAGCAACAGCGGCAGCCTGGGTTGCGCACGAGCCAGGCCTGATCTGACTCACGAGGGGCTCGCGAGGGGAGGCAGCTGTGACGAAGCGATAACCAGAACGCGAGAAATGGCTCGAGCGAGAATAAGCACCCCTTCCCCGAACACACGCAAGTCTCAAATTCGAATCCAACTTAAATCCAGCAGGGGAAAGCAACAGCCAAAGGGAAAGGCAACGAAAAGCAGACAAAAAGCCGCGTCCGTCACCTAATCTAGTCTTGGACGTCTTCTCACCAGCGCGGAGCTAAGTGCTGTCCACTGGGCGTGGGAGGGAGCCCCAGGGCCTGAGGCCGGCACCCCTGAGACTCCGGGGCGTGTACAGCCCCACTCATTATTACGTGAGAGTGTCACGGGGTGGCGAGCTTCACAGGCACTGGGCCTTCTTCACAGGTACTGGCCTTGCTTCATATCGCCAGACGAGGGCCTCGCCTTGCGCCACACTCTAGTGCCATCAGCAACGACCGGAACCCAGGACGCCGCCCGATGGGGTAGAGCGGTCGCCAACGGTTCCCCCGACGACCACGGGTCCTCTGCTAGGGGCAGGCCCTGAGGCACCTCCCCAGCAGAGGGCCTACCTCCTGAGAACGCCTTGCTCCGAACGTCGCGGTGGTGATGTAGGATCTCGACCCCTCTCCCGCAGCCCCCTGTGCCCTCCTCCCGAGGGGTAGGAGACTGTGGGAGCGTGGCAGCTGCTTGCCGCGGCAACCTGCACCTCCTGCGATCCATGGTTAGCATATACCTGCCCCTGAAGAGTCAGCGGTGCCCGATAGTCGTTGCCTCCGGCGTGGCTAGTGGGTTCGTCCATGGGCTGCTGGAAGGGCTCAGCTTCCACTGCCTCGTCCCCCCAGCTTGGGCCGAGGAGCGAGCCTTGCCTGCTCTCGCGAGGGTGTCCTTGGTCCAGCATGAGGGGCACGTATTCCTCCGTCGCCGTCATCCCGAATGCCATGCTGTGATGCCCCGCATGCCACGCGGTCCCACCTGGCGAGCCTACTGCGGGGTGTGTAACGCCCTCGATGCGGCTATAGCTCCCACGTGTCGAGGCACGACTTAGAGACATAACCGCATTGAAAGCAATGTCGCAAGTTAGGCAATCTTCACAACATCCCATGTAATAAATAATATAAAAGGGGAGGTACATAGTTGGCTTACACTCGCCACGTCACATCAAAGTACATAAATAACATACATCATCCAAACACTCATGGCCCGACTACGACGCCAAAATAAAAGACAACCCAACAAGCGACATAGGTCCCGATCACCCCAACTAGGCACCACTACTGATCATGAGGGAAAGACACATAGTAACGCTGAGAATCCTCGTCGTACTCCCACTTGAGCTCAAGCGCGCCATCTGGAGATGTATCATCTGTCCCTGCACCTGGTGTAATAGTAATCTGTGAGCCACAGGGACTCAGCAATCTCGCACCCTCGCGATCATGACTATTTAAGCTTAATAGGTAGGAAGGGGTAAATGTAAGTGGAGCTGCAGCAAGCGACTAGCATATATGGTGGCTAACTTATTCGCAAAAGAGAGCGAGAAGAGAGAGCAAGGCACGAGCGAGGAACTAGAGAGCAACCTGCGCAAACATAACTCCAACACCATGTCCACTTCCCGGACTCCGCCGAGAAGAGGCCATCACGGTAACACACTCAGTTGATTCATTTTAATTAATTAAGGTTCAAGTTATCTACAACCGGACATTAACAAATTCCCATCTGCCCATAACCGCGGGCACGGCTTTCGAAAGATCAATCCCTGCAGGGGGGTCCCAACTTAGCCCATAACAAGCTCTCACGGTCAATGAAGGAATAGACCTCCACCCAAGACACACCGATCAGACTCGGTATCTCGGTACAACAAGACGATTCGACAGGTTAAAACAAGTCCAGCAACACCGCCCGAATGTGCCGACAAATCCCGATAGGAGCTGCACATATCTCTTTCTCAGGGCACACTCAGATTGTCCTAGGTGCGGGTAGGCCAGCCCAGAGTTGCCCCTGGTGGCCACCGGCAGCTGACAGTTGGACCAACACTCAGAGGAGCACTGGCCCAGGGGGTTAAAATAAGATGACCCTCGGGCTCCGGAAACCCAAGGGAAAAAGAGGCTAGGTGGCAAATGGTAAAACCAATGTTGGGCATTGCTGGAAAAGCTTTAATCAAGGTGAACTATCAAGGGGTTCCCATTATAGCCCAACCGCGTAAGGGACGCAAAATCCGGGAACATAACACCGATATGACAGAAACTAGGGCGGCAAGAGTGGAACAAAACACTAGGCGAGAGGCCGAGCCTTCCACCCTTTACCAAGTATATAGATGCATTAAGATAACATGGCAATATAATGATATCCCAACAAGTAAATAAATGTTCCAACAAGGAACGGTCTCCAATCTTCACCTGCAACTAACAATGCTATAAGAGGGGCTGAGCAAAGCGGTAACATAGCCAATCAATGGTTTGCTAGGACAATGGTGGGTTAGAGGTTCAACATGGCAATTGGGAGGCTGACAAGCAAGTGGTAGGCATCGTAGCATTGGCATAGCAAAGAGCGAGCAAATTAGCATAGCAAAGATAGTAGTGATTTCGAGGGTATGATCATCTTGCCTGCACAGTTGTCAGAGTTGACTGGATCCTCAAAAGCAAACTCAACAGGCTCCTCGTTAGCGAACTTGTCTCCCGGCTCTACCCAAACAACACAAACAAGCAACAACGATACAATCAACCACGTGCAAACTCAAACAATAAGATGCAAAGATGATATGCTATGCGGGATGCAAAATGCAAGACGTGACAGGAAATGCATGAACCTGGCCTCAACTTGGAAAACGATATAAAGATCATTGGAATCGGAGTTACGGTTTGGAAATGGCAAGCGTTTTAAGAATGACACGGGTCTGCGATTTACAGCAAGTAGGCATCTAAATGCAACGAAATGAACATGCTACAGCCGCCAAACATGACAACAAAATACATGGCAGGGATGCCCACAAGATGCTTAACAAAACACTAGCATTGAGCCACGGCCAAATTCATCCATTATGAGGTTCAAACAAGCATGGCAAAAACGCAAACGCAAAACAGATTTCAGACTTAGTGAAATTAACACTAGTCTGAAATTTCAGATCACGAAGCTCTCTTCGGAGCAGCAAAACAACATGAGACATGGCCTGATTATGAAAAGTAAGAACATGGCATGGAGCTACTCAACAAGCTTATCAAAAGTCCCAAAGTGACCTGGGGCCAAAAGGGATGACAAAATATACTAACAAGCACACGAACAAAGCTCACGCACAATCAGTTTTCAGACTTAGTGAAAACTGAGACATGCTGAAATTTAACTCACGAAGGCATGTAAACGAGCTCGATGCACTCACTACGGTGCAAGTCATGGCAAGGCAAGCATATATCCATTAAGAAGACACAAAATTCTAGCTATACATGGCAAGAACAATGGCATAGCATGCACAGATCAATAACAATAGCATCGGCAAAATCGCAAACAAGTTGACGATCTGCCCAGATTTACCACGAAGCAAAAGTAGAGCTCGATTGACTCAAGCTAGAGTACTCCACATAAGCAAACAAAGACATGGATGGATAGAGCATAACATGATTAACAAAACTCCCTTACTGATCATCCTCAAAAGAGGCACGGATCACTAGGAAACAAGCTGAACATATGGCATCATGAACTAAATAATCCCAGACTTAGTGAAATCCACTAAGTCCCTGAAAACAGATTTACCAAGTGCCTCACTTTGCAAGCTTGCACAAGTCACCACACACATCCTAAAAATGCATGGGTTGCACCTCTGGAAAGAAGACAAAACTCATAACAAATCATATGAAGGACTCACAGGCATAGCATGCACTCAATAATGATGGCAAAAATGACAAAAGTCTAAGATGAACTAGCAGATCTGACAATTATCTCACGATGCCTCCTTCTAGCAGCATTTCGGGCATCAAGATGAACTCAAATGAAAATGATGCAATGGAATGAAATGATGTACTCGTCGAGACGAACATTTTGATATACTATATGTCCAAAACGGAGCTACGGATGCGGAGATATCACTGGTCAAAGTATGCTCGAAAAATTAAGGGGGAGAGGGAAAAGTCAACCGTCGCTAGGGTTACTGTAGCTCGGATCTGAGGTCCAGATCGGTGGCACAGATCCCGAGGATCACCGGCCGGGCTTGCCGGAGAACGAGGTGGCCGGAGAAGGCGCGCCGACGAGGGGAGGGAGCCGGGGCGCGGTCGCTGGCGTGGGTGGTGCGGGCAGTGCTGGCGAGGAGGCGCGGTGCGGCGGCGGGGTCGGCCGGCGTCGGGGACGTAGCGGAGCAGGGTCGGCGAGGAGGCCCGCGGCGGCGCGGCGTCGCCGGCCGGCGAGGCGGGCGGCGCCGGACGCGGAGAAGAAGGGCGCGGGGGCGCGCTGGTGCGGCGGCCAGGGCACGCAGGCCGGGAGGGCTCCCCGCGGGCCTGGCGGGCCTCGGGCGGTGGCGGCGATGTGGGGCGTGGCCCGGTGACGTGGCGCGCAGCGATTGGGCGAGGGGTCGGCGGCGGACGTGTCCGGCGCGCGGAGGAAGGGGAAGACTAGGGTTTCGGGGGAGGAGGAGATCCGAATTTCGAGGGGACTATATATAGGCATGGAGGGAGCTAGGAGAGTCCAAATGAGGTGCGCTTTTCGGCCACGCCATCGTGATCGAACGCTCTAGGACATGGAGAAGAGTTTGGTGGGTTTTGGGCCAAAATGGAGGGGTGTTGGGCTGCAACACACACGAGGCCTTTTCGGTCCCCCGGTTAACCGTTGGAGTATCAAACGAAGTCCAAATGGTACGAAACTTGACACGCGGTCTACCGGTAGTAAACCAAGGCCACATGGCAAGTCTCGGTCCAATCCGGAAATGTTTAATCCCCACACACGAAAGAAAGCTAGAAATGGCCACCAGAGGAGAACGAAGCGCCGGAATGCAAAACGGACAACGGGGAAAAGGCTCGAATGCATGAGATGAACATGTATGCAATGCAATGCACATGATGACATGATATGAGATGCATGAAAACGAAAACAACACACGGATACAAAGACCCGATCCCGAGAAATAAATATAACTTAACGCCGAAAACGGCAAGAGTTGGAGTACAAATTGGGAAAGTTATATCTGGGGTGTTACAGGGTGGCAGCGCGGCAGCCTTCTGGGGCTGCGGGTCACGTCGAGCCCTTCTTCTTCGCGGGCCGGGGGCGGAGGCAGCGCCGCCTCCGGTCCGGTGCTGACAGCTTCGCTGGCGTTGATGTAGCCTTGGAGTCCGCAGGCGTGCGCAGAGCCCCCGCGCAGGCCGCCCTGGGCTTGAGATGAGAGCGGGCCGGAGAAGGGGTGAGCCCCCGAGGCGGTGAAGCCCAAGAGCTCCGCCACCCGCCCTAGCAGCACGTCGTGGCCGCCCTCCAGCAGTCTGCACCGCAGCAGCTCCCGGGCCACCATGAGCGCGGCCCTTGACTTCGCCTGCTCCCGGCGGGTGTACGGCATCGTGGTTGCGGCGTGATTGGAGGCCCTTGCCGCCGACCACGCTTGCCGCGGTGTGAGGGTTGCGGAAGCCTGTCCGCGTCGCCCGCGGCCTGCAGCGCCCTACGGGCCGCGAGCTGCCTGGGGCGCGGGGCCGCCCGAGGCGGGCGGCTCAGCGCAGGTGGGCCACGCCTCCCATGGACCTTGGTCGCCCGCCTGGTCGCTGGACATGGTGATGACGATGCGACGGGAGGCGGAGCGGAGCGGTGGAAGACAAATTCCGGCGCACCCCTACCTGGCGCGCCAAATGTCGGATTTCGGGTTCCGGCAGACCCTTAAGGTTCGAATATTGGGGTGCATGCGGAAATCACGCCATCTACCTCCCCATCTCGCAAAGATCTAAACTACTAAAAGAATCACACAAGAGACACAAGATTTATACTGGTTCGGGCCACCATTGTGGTGTAATACCCTACTCCAGTGTGTGGTGGATGGATTGCCTCTTGGGGCTGATGATGATGAACAATACAAGGAAGAACAGCCTCGCGAGGGTCTATTCTTGGCTGGGGCGACGAACTACTGGGAGGAGTTCAGTCGCCTTCTCTCTCTCTCTCACTTGCTCTCTCTACTTGCTAGCCGGATCCACACGCCGAACCGAACAACCAACTTCGTCCCCCTTGCTACGTGGGTGGCCGTCCCTATTTATAGGGGCCCTGGTCCTCTTCCCAAATATCGAGCGGGAAGGGAGCCAACAATGGCGGTCTAATTTGAAGGGGGACAGCAAGTACTCTTATCCTGACTAAAGTTGGTCTTCGCCTACGAAAGACCCTGCGGTGACGTCATGCTGGGCTCCATGGTGACCTCCGTCTCGTAGTCCGCTTGGTCCTGGTCTCGTTGCACCAAAATGGCAACCTTTGCCTGATGCCTCGGTACTCCGCGGCTGCGCTTGCCCCCTTAGCACCAAAGAGGAAAGAAGGACGCTGCGCGCGCTGGCGCCCGCCTGGCACCCTCGATCGTCATGACTTGCGTCACGGGCACCTCGCGAGGCACCCCGCCTTGATATCTCCGTCTCCTCGCGAGCCGGCCTGAGGAGGCTGCGCCTGAGGATGCGCCGCGTCGTCCGCCTCGCGAGGGTCTTGAGTCTTGTGCTGATGAAGATGGGCCATGATGGGCCTTCTTTGAGCCACGCCGCAGGCCGCAGGCAGGCAAGTCTGGGGACCCCCGTTCCCAGAATGCCGACAAGCATTGGTTCAAGCCTCGACGGCCTGCGACGAGGATAGGCAGGCCATCCTTGAGACGAAGGCTGCTCGGGACGCCGCCCTGGGGGAGGTTGTTGCAGTCCGCAACCGTTGCAAGGCGCTGGAGGACGAGCTGCAAGGCCTGCGGGACCAGCTCGCGAAGGAGGTTCGTCTTCGCCAGGAGCAAGAAGAAGGCATGAAGGCTCGCGAGGCAGCCATCGAGGACCGGGAGGCCAAGCTCAAGAAGCGTCGCGACCGCCTAGGTGCGCTAGGGAAGGAGCTGGAGGCGACGAAGGTCGAGCTGGACAGCAAGGCCAAGGTTCTTGCCGAGGATCGCGTGGCCTTCGCGGACATGGAGAAGAAGGCTCGTGCTTCGCTGAAGATGCTCTACGCCAGTGGCCTGGAGAACCTGCTGGCCGGCGCCGAGTACGGCCCCGCCAAGCTGCTTCCCTTCCTGGTTCGTGCCCTTGAGTATATCACCCTTGGCCTTGGCCCCACGGCTGATGCCGAGGCGCGTGTTCTGTCTTCTGCTGCGCTGACGCGGGTCTTCACCCACATCTACCTTCGCGACCCCAGCACCGACCTCGACAGCCTGCTGGAGCCAGTAAGCGGCGAGGGTGCTGTTGCCGCTGCCGAGGCCGTGAAGGGTCGCGCGGAGGCTCTGCTGGGGAAGTTCCGGGCCTTGAGTACCAAGTCGAAGCAGGATGCTTCCGGTTCTGCTGCTCCGTGAGGCGGGGCCACCCGCGCTGCTCCACCGCCGCCAAGTGACTCCGCTACTGCTCCTGCCCTGCTTTTAATTCTTGCATCATGCCTCGGGGAGGCGTTTAAACTTGCATTTGGTATTGAGACAACAGTATGGACTGTAATATTTGCTTTTAAGTTCCGTGAATTTTATGCTTTCCTTCCCTACTTGTTTGTGTTCTACGCCGGCAGAGCCCGGCCCCGCGCGTACCTCACTCAGCATTAGCCCCGACCGGAAACCAGGACGGGACCAAAGGAGTGAGGGGCTACGGAGCCAGTTAGGCTCCGGAGTCGCGATGCTCAGGAGTCCCCCTTGGCGCACGAACAACAAGTAGGGAGGTGTGATATAGGTGGATCTTCCGTTTTACGTCTGCAGAGCCCGACTTCGCGCGTACCCCACCCAGCATTAGCCCCGACCGGAAACCAGGACGGGACCAAAGGAGCGAGGGGCTACGGAGCCAGTTAGGCTCCTGAGTCGCGATGCTCAGGAGTCCCCCTTGACGCACAAACAGCATGTGATTAGGTGAGATGCGAGTGGGGCCACCGTTCTACGTCTGCAGAGCCCGGCCCTGCACGTGCCTCACCTAGCATAGCCTTTCGGAACTAAGGAGTGAGGGGCTACGAGACCAGTTAGACCCCTGAGTCGCGATGCTCAGGGGTCCCCCTTGATGCTCAAACGGCCTTCATACCATGGCTTCGCTCGAGGAGAGGCGCGCGACGAACCAGGCCCGAGGGGCCTGGCTGGGTGGCGTACGTCCGGGCGTGACCCAGGCGCAGCCCCCGTGCCCAGCCCCCTCGCGTGGCGCTCCCGAGGGGAGGCGTTGCGATGGGGCTAGACACTGAGCTCTGGGCTCCCTGAGGTTGATGCGGCCCGGGGGCCACCCTCAGTTGTTTATCACCAGCGCGGAGCATAGCGCTTCCGCATGTGTACGGGCATAGCCGCTCCTCGGTAGTGTCGTCAGCCAGCGCGGAGCATGGTGCTTCCACTGGTACGTGGGAGGGGGCCCCCCTCCGGGAGGAGCCCCCAGGGCGTCTACAGCCCCGCCCTAACACATGGCCGGCATGGTAGGGCTAGGTGAGTTGTATCTGGGCACCCGTGAGCCAGCGCGGGACTCACGGGGCCCTACCTCTAGGCAGGTTGCGCCTGGCACTGGCCTTATCTTGGGCTGCGTTCCTGCAAACTTGGTTAGATGCCGGCACTCTACGTCCTCGGGTCCCGGCCCTCGAGCTTGTCTCAGCCGTCGCTGGTACGCCAGGTCGCTATGCCATGGACATAGCCAGAGGGTGAGGGCTGGAGAGCCAGTAAGAGCCCTGAGTCGCGATGCTCAGGTACCCCCCCCCCCCCCTTTAACGTGCAAGTGGTCGACATGGAGAAGAAGAGGTGCCATGGGCAGGCATCAAGTAATCAAGCATGATGGGAGAATGCATAGCTGGAAACAAATGCAAGGGAGATACATGTCGCTGGGCCTAGCCCGAGCGACTTGGGGATAATGCAGCCCGAGGGGCGCCCCCAACAAAGCAAGCTAACGACATGAAAATAAAAGGGATACATACCGCAGGGATGGCCCCACGCGGCCTGGGAACGATGCGGACCTGGGAGGGCGCTCCCAGCTGGAAATGGAACTTGTAAGATGTCACCTGAGGGTGTCAAGGGCGAAGGGGTGTTGGTGCAGCAGACTCGGGAGGCTGCGGAAGCCGATCCTCATGAGCCCCCAGGCCCAGGGGCCTCTGGAGGCTCCGGAGGCACTGGTAGCTCTTCGCGAATCATCTCCATCTCCACCAAGGCTGCGGAACGCCTGTCTTCTTGAGCCTCCATGATGCCCCTCATGAGGCGCTGGCGTGTAGCAACCGTGCTCAGAAGGCCGTAAGGCATGCGAACGTAGCTGTGGGGCAGACCCCGGTAGCGCCCCACTCGCGAGGGCCAGAGGCGCTCCATCGTAGCGGCTTGGTTGAGCCCTGGTACACCGACGCAGACGCGTAGCCCACCATCCTCGCCTAGATGGGGAGCCACAGCTGGTAGACTGCGGCAACCTCTCATGATCCTTGATTCTTGTAGTTCTTGAATGGCTTTGTCGACGAACTCCTGCGGGTCTGACCTTCCTTGCCTTGCTCCTTCTTGAGGGAAACATGCTTCGAAACACGCCTCCACGTGGTGCCCAAGCGCCTCCCTCGTGACCCTAGCCAGGTCGGTGGCCCTCCAGGGGAGAGCCCTCGAGCCCTGCCTGAGGAGGGCGCCGGGCGCGCTTTCCTATGCAATGGAAGGAGGCTCCCCCTAGGCAGACGCGGGCCCTGAGGGGCCTGCCTCCCGAGGGGCCGGTCCGGACGATGTCTTCTTCTTCTTGGGGGTGGTCTCGGGAAGCCTCCTGCTTCTGCGATCTGGGTCTTCCAGTGACGCGGCCTGAAAGGCTCGCTCCAGGGAACACACTGCATCCCTCTCTTCACAGGGCACCATGATGACTCCGCCACTCCCTGGCATCTTGAGGACATTGTAGCCATGGTGAGTAATGGCCATGAACTTGGCCAGCGCTGGATACCCGAGGATGGCGTTGTACGGCAGGCGGATGTGGGCGACGTCGAAGTCGATGAGCTCGGTGCGGTAGTTGTCGCGTGCCCCGAAGGTGATAGGGAGGCGGACCTGCCCGATCGGGACCGTGGTGCCGTCGGTGATTCCGGAGAAGGGCTTGGTTGGCTGAAGCTGGTCGTAGGGCACTTGGAGATTGTTGAACGTTTCCACGGACAGGACATTGAGCCCTGCCCCACCATCGATGAGGGTCTTGGTGACCAGTACATTGCTGATGACTGGGGAGCAGAGCATCGGGAGGACACCAACTGTGGTTGCACACTTGAGTTGATCCGCTGAGCTGAATGTGATGGCGCATGCCGACCACCTGAGAGGGCGCGTTGCTTCGAGCCTGGGGAGGGCTACGTTCACCTCGCGGGCGAACTGCTTGAAGATGCGTTGGGAGGCTGGGGCTTGAGCTCCGCCCAGGATGCAGGCGATTGCGCGTGGCTCCTGGAAGCCCCCAGCCCCCTCGTCTTGATGGCGGTCCTTGTTCCTCCTTGGATGAGGCGGTGTGGAGGGAGGCCTGCATTGCCTTCTGGGCGATCCTCATGAGGCTGATCCCTCCAGTCCCCCTCGCCAGGCAGGTCTCGCCAGCGATCCTCGCGAGGCTGATCGCGCCACCCTTGGCACGGGCCACGGTCTTCCCAGCGTCCTGCGTTTCTTCCTCCTCCTCGGTCGTAGCCCTGATCGGCGCGATCGGGACGACGGCCGATCCTTCCTTCCCGCACGACGCGGAGTTCTTGGCATTCGTTGGTGTTGTGGGTGTGGAGGTCGTGGTACACACAGTACCGGCTGCCCCTGGAGGACTCAGGCAGATATTTGCCCCGCTTGGTGTCTGGTTCTGCTGCGAGCACGGCAGCCCCCTTGCGCTTCACGTCCTTGGCCTTGGGCTTTTTCTCCTCTGGTTCTGCGGCAGGCAGCTCGAGGAGGAAGAGGCGTCCCTCCTCAGTCCTGGCGCACCTGGTCGCCAAGTTGAACAGCTCCAGGGAGGTGCACAGGTCTTCATGCATCGCCAGCTCCTCCTTCATCTTGACGTCGCACACACCATCGGAGAAGGCCGAGATGATGGCCTCCTCGGACACCTTGGGGATCTTGAGGCGCACGCTGTTGAAGCGCTGGATGTACTTTTGCAGGGTCTCTCCAGGTTGTTGCTTGATGCGGTGCATGTCGCTCACGGCGGGCGGCCGATCGCGAGTACCTTAGAAGTTGGCGATGAAGCGGGTGCGCATCTGGTCCCAGGAAGAGATCGTGCCTGGAGCCAGATTCAGGAGCCAGGTGTGAGCTCCTTCCTTGAGCGCCATGGGGAACCAGTTTGCCATGACCTTTTCGTCCCCGCTGGCAGCTTCGATGCCTAGCTCGTAGAGCTGGAGGAACTCTGCATGGTCAGTCGTGCCATCGTAGCGAGGAGGCAGGTCTGGCTTGAACTTGCCGAGCCACGCGACGCTACGCAGCTCGGTGGTGTAGGCACGGTAGCCTGCGGTGGACACGAAAGGCCTCGGCTGGTGGAGAGCTTGGTCTTGAGGGTCCCCACGCACTGCAGCTAGGAGCAGCCCAGGGTCTTGGCGTGCCGGAGCTGGAGCAGGGTCGCAGCGTGCCGGAGCAGGGAGCGCCCGGGCAGCCCCTTCCGGGCGAGGGATTTCTTGGCAACTCCGTTCTTGCTGTGCTGGCACCTGACGGAGCGGGTTCCGCCCAGGGGCCACGCGCCATGGAGCCATGGCGTCTTCTTGGAGAGGAGGCGGCTGGTACGCCTCCGGAGCTTCGTTGCCCACGCGGGGCGGAGTGTGGCGCAGAGGAACGTACGGCACGGGGGAGCCCCCTGCGGCGCGGACAAGCTCGGCGACACGGTCGAGCCACTCTTCGTAGACGTCGTCGACGGGGCGGTAGCGCAGGAGCTCGTTTTCCGCGAGGAGCGCAGCTCGAGCCTCCATGGGTGCGCGGAGCGCGCGGGACGAAGAACCAGCTGGTGCGAGCGATGGAGTAGCGGTGCGGCCGTCTTGCCGCACGGATGGATGCTGAGACGACACTTGCTGCTCGCCCCCCACCGGGCCGGTGGCGGCGTTAACAGCGGGCGACGGGGAACGACGAGGACGTCCGCCGACGGGCGCCGTCTGGGCGACGCGAGAAGCGATGGCGGCCCGGCGCTGGGCGCGGGCCCGACGAGCGTCGGACATGGATGCGACGGTCGGAGGAGAACAGAGCGGTGAACGACGAATTCTGGCGCACCCCCTACCTGGCGCGCCAAATGTCGGATTTCAGGTTCCGGCAGACCCTTAAGGTTCGAACACTGGGGTGCGCGCGGATATTACGCCTTCTACCTCCCTCCCTTGCAAAGATCTAAACTACTAAAAGAACTGCACAAGGGACACAAGATTTATACTGGTTCGGGCCACCGTTGTGGTGTAATACCCTACTCCAGTGTGTGGTTGGTGGATTGCCTCTTGGGGCTGATGATGATGAGCAATACAAGGAAGAACAGCCTCGCGAGGGTCTGTTCTTGGCTGGGGTGATGAACCACTAGGAGGAGTTCAGCCCCCTTTCTCTCTTCTCTCTCTCTCTCTCTCTCTCTCTCTCTCTGCTTGCAAACCGAATGGACCAACCGCCCAAACCGAACCGAACCGAACCGAACCGAACCAAAACGAACCCCTTGCTATGTGGGTGGCTGGTCCTATTTATAGAGGCCCTGGTCCTCCTCCCAAATATTGAGCGGGAAGGGAGCCAACAATGGTGGTCTAATTTGAAGGGGGACAGCAAGTATCAACTATCCTGACAAAAGTAGTCTTTGCCTGCGCAAAGCTCTGGTGATGACGCCGTCTTGGGCTCCACGGTGACCTCCGTCTCGTAGTCCTCCTATCTTGGTCTCGTTGCACTGAAATGGCAACCTTTGCCTGATGCCTCTGTACTCTGCGGCTGCGCTTGCCCCCTTTGCACCAAAGAGGAAAGAAGGACGCTGCACGCGCTGGCACCCGCCTGGCGCCCTGAGTCGTCATGGCTTGCGTCACGGGCACCTCGCGAGGTACCCCGCCTTGATCTCTCCGCCTGCTCATGAGCCAACCTGACGAGGCCGTGCCTGAGGAAGCTCCGTGTCGTCCGCCTCGCGAGGCTTGGCCCCTCGCGAGGGTCTTGAGTCTTGTGTTGATGAAGATGGGCCGTGCTGGGCCTCCTTTGAGCCACGCCGCAGGCTGCAGGCAGGCAAGTCTGGGGACCCCCGTTCCCAGGACGCCGACATATATCATGATAAATGTTTATTATTCATGCTAGAATTTTATTAACCGGAAACTTAGTACAAGTGTGAATACATAGACAAACATAGTGTCACTAGTTTGCCTCTACTTAACTAGCTCATTGAATCAATGATGGTTATGTTTCCTAACCATAGACATGAGTTGTCATTTGATTAACGGGATCACATCATTAGAGAATGATGTGATTAACTTGACCCATCCGTTAGCTTAGCACGATGATCGTTTAGTTTGTTGCTATTGCTTTCTTCATAACTTATACATGTTCATATGACTATGAGATCATGCAACTCCCGGAGACCGGAAGAACACTTCGTGTGCTACCAAACGTCACAACGTAACTGGGTGATTATAAAGGTGCTCTACAGTTGTCTCCGATGGTGTTTGTTGAGTTGGCATAGATCGAGATTAGGATTTGTCACTCCAATTGTCGGAGAGGTATCGCTGGGCCCTCTCGGTAATGCACATCACTATAAGCCTTGCAAGCAATGTGATTAATGAGTTAGTTGCGGGATGATGCATCACAGAATGTGTAAAAAGACTTGTCGGTAACAAGATTGAACTAGGTATTGAGATACCGACGATCGAATCTCGGGCAAGTAACATACCGATGACAAAGGGAACAACGTATATCGTTATGCGGTTTGATCAATAAAGATATTCATAGAATATGTAGGAACCAATATGATCATCCAGGTTCCTCTATTGGTTATTGACCAGAGACATGTCTTGGTCATGTCTACATAGTTCTCGAACCCGTAGGGTCCGCACGCTTAACGTTCGATTACGATCGGTATTACGAGTTTATGTGTTTTGATATACCGAAGATAGTTCGGAGTCCCAGATGTGATCACGGACATGATGAGGAGTCTCGAAATGGTCAAGACATAAAGATTGATATATTGGACGACTATATTCGGACACCGGATGAGTTCCGGGGGTCACCGGATATTTATCGGAGTGCCGGGGGGTTATCGGAACCCCCGGGGGAACTAATGGGCCAACATGGGCCTTGTGGGAGAGAGAGGAGAGGGCCTAGGGCTGGACCCCCCCCCCTTGGGAGTCCGAATTGGACAAGGAGGGGGGGCGCCCCCTCTTTCCTCCCTCTCTCCCTCTCCTTCCTTCCCCCTTCCTCCTTCCTAGTTGGACTAGGAAAGGGGAGTCATACTCCCACTAGGAGGAGGACTTACCCCTCTCCTTGGCGCGCCCCAAGGCCGGCCGACCTCCCCCTTGCTCCTTTATATACGAGGGCAGTGGGGCACCCTAGAACACACATGTTGATTGTTTCCAACCATGTGTGGTGCCCCCTCCACCATAATCCACCTCGGTCATATTGTAGCAGTGCTTAGGCAAAGCCCTGTTCTAGTAGCATCATCATCACCGTCATCATGTCGTCGTGCTGACGAAGCTCTCCCTCGAAGCTCTACTGGATCGTGAGTTCGTGGGACGTCACCAAGCCGAACATGTAGATCGTGGAGGTGTCGTATCTTCGGTGCTAGGATTGGTCGATCGTGAAGACATACGACTACATCAACCATGTTGTCAAAACGCTTCTGTTTTCGGTCTACGAGGGTACATGGACAACACTCTCCCCTCTTGTTGCTATGCATCACCATGATCTTGCGTGTGCATAGGTAATTTTTTTGAAATTACTGTGTTCCCCAACAAGTTTAAGTCGGGTGCGGTGTTTTGGCGACTCAGATCTCATGGGTCAACAAGTTTCTGGCACTTCGGATTCTATGGATCCACTCATGGCAGCTTACTGTCGAGAGGTTAATGCTATTGTAGGTCACTTTAAGGATTATCAAGTTGAACATATTGATCACAGGGAAAATGAGGAGGCTGATGCTTTAAGCCGGTTAGGGTCGTAGCATGAACCGGTGCTACCTAACACTTTCCTGGATATTCTGCATAACCCTTCTGTTAAATTGCCTACAAAGGAGGATTTGGCTATTCCTGACACGGAAGCACAACTGGTGGCGGCTCTTCATGTGATTCCTAATTGGATAGTTCCATATTTGGCTTATATGACACGAGGTGAGTTACCTGAGGATGAAACTTTGGCCAGGCAGATAACCCGGCGGTCTAAGTCAATGACTATTGTCAATGGAGAATTGCATCATCGTAGTGTCACAGGGGTGTTTCAATGTTGTATTTCTCCAGAAGAAGGTTGTGAGATTCTATGAGAGATTCATGAAGGGGATTGTGGTCATCATGTCGGGTCTAAATCTCTCGTTGTTAAGGCTTTCCGTCATGGGTTCTATTGGCTGACGGCGCATGCTGATGCTGATGATCTGGTCAGTAGATGTGATGGTTGTCAGAAGTTTGCATGACGCACCCATGTGCCGGCTCAAGAGTTGAGGATGATTCCAATTACTTGGTTGTTTGCAGTCTGGGGGCTTGATATGGTCGGACCTTTCAAAAGGTCCAAAGATAAAAAGACTCATCTCCTCATGGCAGTCGATAAATTTACAAAGTGGGTTGAAGCAGAGCCGGTCAGCAAATGTGATGCAGTGATGCCGGTTCAATTCATGAAAAAGGTGTTTTTCTGCTTCGATTTTCCCCACAGTATTATCACCGATAATGGCACTAATTTATCCAAGGGGGCCATGGAGGAATTTTGTCAACGTGAACACATCCGGCTTGATGTATCATCAGTGGCTCACCCCCAATCTAATGGTCAAGCAGAGAGAGCTAATCAAGAGATCCTGAAAGGCATCAAGCCCCGGCTTATGGTTCCCTTACATAGGACGCCGGGCTGTTGGGTGGAGGAGTTACCTTTCGTGTTATGGAGCATTAATACCACCCCAATAGATCCACGGGTTATACACCTTTCTTCATAGTCTACGAAGCAGAGGCGGTTCTCCCTAGTGACATTCGTCATGATCCACCTCGTGTGGCGGCTTATATTGAAGCTAATAATGAAAGAGCACGTCAGGATGCACTTGAGTTATTGGATGAGCAGCGTGGCCTTGCCGCGGCTTGTTCGGCGATTTACTAGCAAGATCTACGTCGTTATCACAGCCGCCGGGTGAGGGAGTCCTAGACTAAGGGGTCCTCAGGCGTCCAGCCTGTTAGCCATGGGCCGGACTAATGGGCTGTGAAGATACAAAGATCAAAGACTGCACCCGTGTCCGCATGGGACTCTCCTTGGCATGGAAGGCAAGCTTGGCGACCGAATATGTAGATTACTTTCTTTGTAATCGACCTTGTGTAACCCTAGATCCTCCCGGTGTCTATATGAACTGGAGGACTTAGTCCGGATAGAGGAGACTCATTATCATAGTCATACACGCTAGACCTCTAGGGTTTAGCCATTACGATATCGAGGTAGATCAACTCTTGTAACACTCATATTAATCAATATCAATCAAGTAGGATGTAGGGTATTACCTCCATAGAGAGGGCCCGAACCTGGGTAAACATCGTGTCCCTTGTCTCCTATTACTATCGACTTTAGACGCACAGTTCGGGACCCCCTACTCGAGATCCGCCAGTTTTGACACCGACATTGGTGCTTTCATTGAGAGTTCCTCTGTGTTGTCGCTAAAAGGTTTGATGGCCCCTTCAATCGTCCATAATGACGCTGTCCAAGGAGAAACTTTCCTCCCTAGTCAGATCTTCGTGTTCGGCGGCTTCGCACGGCGAGCCAATTCGCTTGGCCATCTGGAGCAGATCGAAAGCTACGCCCCTAGCCATCAGGTCAGATTTGGGAGCTTGAATTACGTTGCGGACACCAGTGGAGACTTGATCTTCACCGGATTTGAGACCGCGGTAGCCTCTCCCGGTCGCCCCAATGATCATGACCTAAATCTATCATCAGGCTGCATCCGGGAGATTGCTCCTATAACCGCTCTGGCCCTAGATCTGGAGCAACCTGCGCCACCCAAGGACGGGAGGATCAACCCCACCACAGAGGCCACAGATTCCACGTTGTTGGAGCCGCATATAGACTTAACCTCTCATGACGTCTCTATCAGTGGAACTCCGGACTCGTCTCCAGCCGTAAGTTTCGAACCACGTGAGGCTGCGGACGCCGAGCTTGATCCTTTATCGATCTTCGGATTCAGCACCGCAGACATCTTCCAGCACTCGCCTTTGGGCGATGTGCTAAACGCATTCAAGAACCTGTCCTTGGCGGAGGACTCATAGCCGAACTATATCCGGCTCGAACTAGGGGCTGACTGTGGAGAATTTTGCTTCCCACCCGCCACCCACTTCATAGCCACAGTCGAGGATTTGACTGACGAACTTGATTATGATTCCGAGGATATCAATGGTATGGACGACGATGCCAGAGAAGAAGAGGCCCAGAACCTGCCGTTCACCGGACTCTAGACGGCCACTTCCTCGTACGATGTATACATGGTGGATGCACCAAAGGAGAACAGCGGCGATGACAAGGAAGATCCGGTTGAGGATAAACCTTCTGAAATACAATCCAAGCGCCGGCGTCAGCGGCGCCGCTCTAAGTCACGTTGTAGTAAAGACAGCAGTACCGGCACAGGAGAAGACAACACTCCAGAAGGTGCCGAAGACAACGAAGACCCCATCGATACAGTTAATGAACAAGTTGAACGGGAGGGCGGGCAGGTTAGCCCCAGTAAACAGGCCACGCATGAAGATTTGAAGGACGATAACTACCTTCCACTCTTCGAGGATGAGGTGAGCCTCGGCACCGAGGATTTCATCTTGCCTGAGGAACCTCTTGAGCAGGAGCGCTTCAAGCGCCAGCTAGTTGCCACTACAAGGAGCCTGAAAAAGAAGCAACAGTAGCTTCAAGCTGACCAAGATCTGCTCAATGATAAATGGACCAATGTCCTAGTAGCCAAAGAGTACGGCCTCAAGCGCCCAACAAAAAGCTACCCAAAGCGCAAATTGCTACCTCAGTTTGACGAGGAGGCGCCGAACTACATACCTCCATCGTACAATGCGGCTGACCGACCACCACGTGGTCGAGACAAAACGGCAACTCATGCCGAACACCAGCCAGCCCCGCCTCAGCACACAGGCAGAGGTAAACCAGCCCAGGGGCATACATATGACCTCCGGCAAACCCTGAACAATAAACCAGGACACACTAGATCAATCTAAGGATCGCGAGGGCGTGCCTCGACACGCGACGATGGCCACCTATTCGGACATGGCAAACTTAGCCACGCACGGGCCGAAAACTGCAGATAGACTCCATCAGAGCTACGTTGTGATATGGCCCGATATAGAGGCGCCACACACCCTCATTGCTTCACCGACGAGGTCCTGGATCATGAATTCCCATAAGGGTTCAAACCTGTGAATATAGAATCATACGATGGAACCACGGACCCCGTGGCGTGGATCGAAGACTTCATTCTCCACATTCATATGGCCCGCGGCGATGACCTCCACGACATCAAATACCTCCCATTCAAACTCAAGGGGCCAGCTCGGCACTGGCTCAATAGTCTGCCTGCAAATTCTATTGGCAGCTGGGAGGACTTGGAAGAGGCCTTCCTCGATAACTTCCAAGGTACATATGTTCGACCTCCGGACGCTGATGACCATATAGTCCAACAACCCGGAGAGTCCGCCAGGAAATTCTGGACTAGGTTCTTAACTAAAAAGAACCAAATCGTCGATTGTCCGGATGCCGAAGCCCTAGCTGCCTTCAAACATAGCATCTGTGACGAATGGCTCGCTTGCCACCTCGGCCAAGAAAAGCCAAAATCCATGGCAGCCCTCACGGCACTCATGACCCGCTTTTGTGCGGGTGAGGACAGTTGGTTCGCCCATAGCAAAAACAATGCAAGCAACGCCGGTACCCCTGAAGCTAAAACTAGCAAACACAAGTCTCGATGCAACAGATACAAACATCGAAACAACAACGATAACACCGAGGACACGGCAGTCAATGCTGGATTCGGGGGCTCTAAGTCCGGTCAGCGGAAGAAGCTGTTCCAAAAGAACAATTCAGGTCCATCCAGCTTGGACCGCATACTTGATCATCCGTGCCAGATTCATGGCACCCCAGACAAGCCACCCAATCATACAAATAGAGATTGCTGGGTTTTTAAACAGGCCGGCAAATTAAACGCCGAGAACAGGGAAAAAGGATCGCAAAGCGAGGACGATGACGAAGAGCCCCAGCAACCGAACACATGGGGCAGAAGAAGTTTCCCCCTCAAGTCAAAACGGTGAACATGATATACGCTACCCACATCCCCAAGAGCGAGCGCAAGCGTGCGCTCAGGGACGTCTACGCGATAGAGCCAGTCGCCCCAAAATTTAATCCGTGGTCGTCATGCCCGATCACTTTTGATCGCCGGGATCATACGACCAGTACTCGTCATGGTGGCTCAGCCGCACTCGTCCTAGACCCAATAATTTATGGGTTCCACTTGACTCGCGTCCTCATGGATGGAGGTAGCAGCCTTAATCTGCTCTATCAGGATACATCGCGAAAAATGGGCATTAACCCATCTCAGATCAAGCCCACCAGGACTACCTTCAAAGGAGTCATACCAGGTGTCGAGGCCCGCTGTACGGGCTCAATCACACTAGAGGTTGTCTTATCTCCGGACAACTTCCGAAGCGAGGAGTTAATCTTTGATATCGTCCCTTTCCGCAGCGGCTATCACACACTGCTCAGACGAACTGCGTTTGCTTGATTCAATGCAGTACCACATTATGCTTATCTCAAGCTCAAGATGCCCGGTCCATGCAGCGTCATAACAGTCAATGGAAATACAGAACTCTCCCTCCGTACAGAAGAGCGCACAGCTGCCCTAGCAGCAGAAGTACAGTGTGACCTTCTCAAGCAGAGCCTTAATTCGGCTGCCGAGCCCATAGACACCATTAAGAGGGTCCAAACTACTCTGCAGTAGGAGAGCTCGGCTCGTCAGGAGCTCGACTAGCAATCTGGCCTCCGTCGTAGTTCTGATCAAGTAATGGCATTCCTGTCGCGCGTACATAACTACGCACTCAAAATCCCATGGGCATCGACGGAGGCACAGCTAGCTTGTGGTCCGTAGTATGGCTCAACCGACGTCGGATACACACATACTTTCACTTTCACTTGTTTCCTTTGCAGGTCTCAATCCCACAGGCACCATCTGGTGGTCTGATCATCGGTCCTCTAGAAGGATAAACACACCAAGACGACGAGAAACACAGACATATGGGGGACTTTTTAGGTGATTCCGTTAATGATAGCTTTACCTATTTTTCAGGACCTGCATGCAGCTCTCCCTTGGTTTCGGCATGTCAAATAGCATGTTGCTTATCGCACTACCTATATCAATGCGCTTTGATGTACTAATTAAATTACAATGAGAACAGTCCACGGCTGGAGCTATAGGACTCCAGCCTTTTACCTTCGTACCTTTTCTATTTTCTTTTTTTTAGCTCCCCTGTGGATAACCCTATCAGGTAGCACCCGTACACTTTGGTACGTTTTCATGTTCGCCAGGGGCTGCATAGCACCCCACACTATGGCAACAAAAGTCCGAACACTTTTTATAAGTATAGTTCGGCACCTTAAATTTAGCATTATATGCATTGGCTCTGAATCATGTCTTTGGTCAATAGTTGGGTTGCCCGGCTCCTGTGATTGCTACCTTACGTTCCGCTATATCGGCTAAGGTAGTAAAGGGATAACTACTGCAATTGTGCCTTGGTTTATCCAAAGGAGCACATCAATAGAGAAAGCCGAAAACTGACTGTCATGATGCGGCAAGAGCCGGTCAGCTGTTCGGAGGTTGCAAATTGTTGGAGATTTCTTCCACATTACGCAAAGGATTGGTACTTCCCGATCAGACGCCTATAGCACCCTAGTTCGGATACTAGGGGCTACGCCCATGTTTTATTGTCGCACTCCTATGGCTAAGGAGGGCGTTACAGCCGCATAGTCTGGTTGCCTAGTTCGTTGCGCTAAACAACTCCTTCAAGGACCATCTAATTGGATCAAGATTGTTTAGATTCCATCCTGAACACCCCCGTACTACCTACATGAGGGCAGAAGTCGACGACTGGTTAACCCTCAGATTTCATACAATACGGCCACACAGGAAGTAAAAATTTAAAAACATAACAAGCATCATATTGCATAAACAACTTGTTTTATACAAGGCAGAGGGAGCTCGAGTACATTCATTCAAAGATAATGTCTTTCGAACAGTGTTCCGCAACAACGCGGGACCCCTCTAAAACATCGTCGAAGCATCGCTCAGGTGTGCGGTGCTCCTTGCCCTCCGGCGCCCCCCCCCCCCCCCCGGTCGCTAGGTTGACAGCGTCCAGCTTCGCCCACCAGACTTTGCAATAAGAGAAGGCCAGATGCGCGCCCTCGATGCAGACAGATTGCTTGATGACATCCAGCCGAGGACAGGCATCCACGAGCTTCTTCACGAGGCCGAAGTAGCTGCTGGGAATAGCTTCGGCTGGCCACAACCGGATTATCATATCCTTCATGGCCAGTTCGGCCATCTTGTGCAGCTCGACTAGCTATTTCAGCTGATCGCTGAAGGGCACCGGATGTTCGGACGCGCAATATTGCATACAGAATAGCTTCTCCGCGGAGCTCCTTTCTTTGGCTGGGAAGAACTCGGCAGCGTCGGCCACACTGCATGGAAGATCAGCAAAGGCCCCTAGAGAACTTCGAATCCAGGTTAGTAAAAGATATTTCCTCTTCACACTCCTGCTTTGCATATTGAATGCCTTACCCGCCTCGATCTTCCTGGCCTCCTGGATCTCATGAAGGGCGTCATTGGCTTCAATCCGGGCCGCTTCCACACTCTTACGAGCCTTGACAAGTTCGGCCTCTTGAACCAACGCATTGTGATCCAAGGTCTCGCACTTCCTCACCGCGTCCTGGAGCTCCTGTTGGACTTCGTTGACCCGGGCCTTGAGCCTCTTATGGGCGGCCTGCTCCTTGACAGCCTTCCCCTCGGCTTCGACCAGGGCCGCTTTCAGGGCCTCGACCTCGGTCGTCGCCTCTGTTCACATCATGGTATTTCGATCATTGCATATCACTTTCCATCTTTTTCCGAATCCACAACAGGTTATTACTCACCTTGTTTTTCCCAGAGCTGCCTCTTCACCCAGCCAAGCTCCTCCTCAGCCTCCGCCAGTTTCTGCTTCAGTCCAGAGACTTCGGCAGTATGCGAGGCCGTGGCCAACAGCGACGCCTGCGCATACATTTTAGACAGATTTCGTTAGTTCCCTGCAATAGGAGATTGATCCTCTGTCCGGTTTTTTCTTTTCGAACACCGGACAATGTCTCAGGGGTTACTGTCTATATTTGGATTTTCTCCTTTTTTGCGCCGCTTACCTCAAAACCCGTTAACAGGCTGTTGCAGGCTTCGGTTAGTCCGCTCTTGGCGGACTGAACCCTTTCAATTACCATGCCCATGAGGACACGGTGTTCATCCACAATGGAAGCGCCTCGCAGCGCTTCTAGCAAATTATCTGGTGCCCCTGGTTGGACAGGGGTCACCGGGGGAACAGACATCCCCCCTTCTTCCAAAGGAGGTCGCGTACCGGATTCCAGAACAGTCTTGGTCTCCAGAATTGAGTCCGGCTGAGGGTCGAACTGAGTTCGGTCCTCCCCACCAGCCTCCATGGGAATTGACTCCCCTTGGTGTCCGGCGACAGGATTTTCGCCTTCTGGCGCCCCCGAAGCCTCTCCCCCGCCTGGAACCGTCCTTCAGGACAACACCTTCGCATCATCCTTGGCCTTGGGGGAGTGAGCGGCTGGCAGCATATCGCTGGCCATCGCCTTGGAATCCAGCGAGCCTCCTGACGAGGATCGCGGGGAGCTATTGTGGGCCGGACTACAATAAAACATAACCAATCATCTCAATACAACAAAGAGGAAAGACTTGGTTCATGAGCGGATATGGGTTTGAGCACTTACGATGCGGCCCGTGGCTTAGTACGGGGTCGTCTCTCTGGACTACTGTCGGCGTCCCACACGGTGTTATTCGCAAGGGAGCTCTTCCCTTTCTTGGATGTCTCCGCCTCTAGATTCGCCGAGGCCGCCCTCTTCTTCCTTCCCTCATCTAGGGGAGGGTTGTTCTTCTCCTCCTCTTCCTCGTCGCCGTCTTCGACGACGGAGGAACGGGTCTTATCTTCGGACATCGCATCCGAAGCACCCCGGCGGCGGGGTCCACTCCGGACCCCCTTGGCCTTTCCGGTGGCCTTCTTTTCTAGTGCCTTATAAGGCGCCGGCTCCAGCATCTTTGCTAAACGCGGGATGACTGGTTCTTCAGGCACGGGAGCCGGACACCGGATCTGCTTCGCCTTCTTCAACCAGTACTGAAAAAGCAATGACAATAAAAGCTTAGATGTTACCCTTGAAACAAGCAAGTAAGGGATGTGTTGAAAATAACATACCTTGTTGGGGATGTGATTTATGTCATGACCACGGTCCGAATCTGTGGCCAGCGGTATCACATTGCCCTTGAAGAGCAATTTCCAAGCATCTTCATGATTTGTTTCGAAGAGCCTTTCCAAGGTGTGGTGCCTTTTCGGGTTGAAATCCCATAGAGGGCGGCTTCGACTCTGACAGGGGAGGATCCGGCGCACCAGCATCACTTGGATTATGTCGACAAGCTTGATGTCCTTATCGATCATGCTTTGAATGCGCGTTTGCAGCACGGTCAGCTCGTCGGACGAACACCAGTTCAGACTCTTCTCGACCCAGGAGGTAAGTCGCACGGTAGCACCGGAGTTGAATGCGGCAGCCGCGACCCAGGTGGCACCGCGGGGTTCAGTGATATAGAACCATTGTTTCTGCCATTCCTTGATAAACTCCATGAATGTGCCTTTTGGCCAAGGAACGTTGGCGAGCTTGCTCACCATGGCGCCCCGCACTCTGTGTGTTGTCCATCCACCACCTTGGGCTTCACGTTAAAGGTTTTAAGCCACAGCCCGAAGTGGGGTTGGATGCAGAGGATGTTGGGGAACGTTGTAATTTCAAAAAAAATCATACGCACACGCAAGATCATGGTGATGCATAGGAACGAGAGGGGAGAGTGTGATCTACATACCCTCGTAGACTGACAGCGGAAGCACTATGACAACGCGGTTGATGTAGTCGTACGTCTTCACGGCCCGACCGATCAAGCACCGAAACTACGGTACCTCCGAGTTCTAGCACACGTTCAGCTCGATGACGATCCCCGGACTCCGATCCAGCAAAGTGTCGGGGATGAGTTCCGTCAGCACGACGGCGTGGTGACGATCTTGATGTTCTACCGTCGCAGGGCTTCGCCTAAGCACCGCTACAATATTATTGAGGATTATGGTGGAAGGGGGCACCGCACACGGCTAAGAGATCTCAAGGATCAATTGTTGTGTCCATGGGGTGCCCCCCTGCCCCCGTATATAAAGGATCAAGGGGGGAGGAGGCCGGCCCTAGGAGGGGCGCGCCAGGGGAGTAGGATTCCTACTCCTAGTTGGAGTAGGTTTCCTCCTTTCCTAGTCCAACTAGGAGAAGGGGGAAATGGGGGAAGAGGGGAAGGAAGGGAGAGAGGGGTCGCGCCCCAAACCCCTTGTCCAATTCGGGCTGGGCTTCGGAGGGGCGCGCGCCACCTCCTGGTCCTTCCCACTAATGCTCATTAAGGCCCATTACTTCTTCCTCGTATTCCCGTAACTCACCGGTACCTTCGAAAATACCCGAATCACTCGGAACCTTTCTGATGTCCGAATATAGTCGTCCAATATATCGATCTTTATGTCTCGACCATTTCGAGACTCCTCGTCATGTCCCCGATCTCATCCGGGACTCCGAACTCCTTCGGTACATCAAAACATATAAACTCATAATGAAACTGTCATCGAAACCTTAAGCGTGCGGACCCTACGGGTTCGAGAACAATGTAGACATGACCGAGACACGTCTCTAGTCAATAACCAATAGCGGAACCTGGATGCTCATATTGGCTCCCACATATTCTACGAAGATCTTTATCGGTCAGACCGCATAACAACATACGTTGTTCCCTTTGTCATCGGTATGTTACTTGCCCGAGACTTGATCGTCGGTATCTCAATACCTAGTTCAATCTCGTTTACCGGCAAGTCTCTTTACTTGTTTCGTAATACATCATCTCGCAACTAACTCATTAGTTGCAATGCTTGCAAGGCTTATGTGATGTGCATTACCGAGAGGGCCCAGAGATACCTCTCCGACAATCGGAGTGACAAATCCTAATCTCGAAATATGCCAACCCAACATGTACCTTTGGAGACACCTGTAGAGCTCCTTTATAATCACCCAGTTATGTTGTGACGTTTGGCACCACACAAAGTGTTCCTCTGGCAAACGGGAGTTGCATAATCTCATAGTCATAGGAACATGTATAAGTCATGAAGAAAGCAATAGCAACATACTAAACGATCGAGTGCTAAGCTAACGGAATGGGTCAAGTCAATCACATCATTCTCCTAATGATGTGATCCCGTTAATCAAATAACAACTCTTTGTCTATGGTTAGGAAACATAACCATCTTTGATTAACGAGCTAGTCAAGTAGAGGCATACTAGTGACACTCTATTTGTCTATGTATTCACACATGTATTATGTTTCCGGTTAATACAATTCTAGCATGAATAATAAACATTTATCATGAAATAAGGAAATAAATAATAACTTTATTATTGCCTCTAGGGCATATTTCCTTCAGTCTCCCACTTGCACTAGAGTCAATAATCCAGTTCACATCGCCATGTGATTTAACATCAATAGTTCACATCACCATGTGATTAACACCCATAGTTCACATTGACATGTGATCAACACCCAAAGGGTTTACTAGAGTCAATAATCTAGTTCACATCGCTATGTGATTAACACCCAAAGAATACTGAGGTGTGATCAGGTTTTGCTTGTGAGATAATTTTAGTCAACGGGTCTGTCACATACAGATCCGTGAGTATTTTGCGAATTCTATGTCTACAATGCTCTGCACGGAGCTACTCTAGCTAATTGCTCCCACTTTCAATATGTATCTAGATCGAGACTTAGAGTCATCCAGATCTGTGTCAAAACTTGCATCGACGTAACTTTTTACGATGTACCTTTTTTCACCTCCATAATCGAGAAATATTTCCTTATTCCACTAAGGATAATTTTGACCGTTGTCCAGTGATCTACTCCTAGATCACTATTGTACTCCCTTGCCAAACTCAGGGCAGGGTATACAATAGGTCTGGTACACAGCATGGCATACTTTATAGAACCTATGGCTGAGGCATAGGGAATGACTTTCATTCTCTCTCTATCTTCTGCCGTGGTCGGGTTTTAAGTCTTACTCAACTTCACACCTTTGTAACACAGGCAAGAACTCCTTCTTTGACTGTTCCATTTTGAACTACTTCAAAATCTTGTCAAGGTATGTACTCATTGAAAATTTTATCAAGCGTCTTGATCTATCTCTATAGATCTTGATGCTCAATATGTAAGCAGCTTCACCGAGGTCTTTCTTTGAAAAACTCCTTTCAAACATTCCTTTATGCTTTGCAGAATAATTCTACATTATCTCCGATCAACAATATGTCTTTCACATATACTTATCAGAAATGTTGTAGTGCTCCCACTCACTTTCTTGTAAATACAGGCTTCACCGCAAGTCTGTATAAAACTATATGCTTTGATCAACTTATCAAAGCGTATATTCTAACTCCGAGATGCTTGCACCAGTCCATAGATGGATCGCTAGAGCTTGCATATTTTGTTAGCACCTTTTAGATTTGACAAAACCTTCTGGTTGCATCATATACAACTCTTCTTTAACAAATTCATTAAGGAATGCAGTTTTTTTATCCATTTGCCAGATTTCATAAAATGCGGCAATTGCTAACATGATTCGGACAGACTTAAGCATAGATACGAGTGAGAAACTCTCATCGTAGTCGACACCTTGAACTTATCGAAAACCTTTTTGCGACAGTTCTAGCTTTGTAGATAGTAACACTACTATCAGCGTCCGTCTTCCTCTTGAAGATCCATTTAATCTCAATGGCTCGCCGATCTTTGGGCAAGTCAATCAAAGTCCATACTTTGTTCTCATACATGGATCTCATCTCAGATTTCATGGCCTCAAGCCATTTCGCGGAATCTGGGCTCATCATCGCTTCCTCATAGTTCGTAAGTCTCGTCATGGTCAAGTAACATGACCCCCAAAACTAGATTACCGTACCACTCTGGTGTGGCTCTCACTCTGGTTTACCTACGAGGTTCGGTAGTAACTTGATCTGAAGTTACATGATCATCATCATTAGCTTCCTCACTAATTGGTGTAGTAGTCACAGGAACAGATTTCTGTGATGAACTACTTTCCAATAAGGGAGCAGGTACAGTTACCTCATCAAGTTCTACTTTCCTCCCACTCACTTCTTTCGAGAGAAACTCCTCTAGAAAGGATCCATTCTCAGCAACGAATATCTTGCCTTCGGATCTGTGATAGAAGGTGTACCCAACATTTTCTTTTGGGTATCCTATGAAGACGCACTTCTCCGATTTGGGTTTGAGCTTATCAGGTTGAAACTTTTTCACATAAGCATTGCAACCTCAAACTTTAAGAAACAACAGCTTAGGTTTCTTGCCAAACCATAGTACATACGGTGTCGTCTCAACGGATTTAGATGGTGCCCTATTGTCACACGCTGATTTTCATACCACAACACTTAAGCTAATAAACCATGATAAAATGTGGTTTGACAAAAACTTTTGAGTGTTTTGGACCTTGCCTTGATTGGATTTTGTGTGTTGTTTGCAAGTGCTCTAAAGATCAAACAAATCCTCCAACTCCTATACTTCATCTCCTTGCTCCAAACTCTTGAACCAATGATCATGCCATGTGTATAGGACATAAAAATAATTTCTTACAAAAATAATTTGGCCAAAAAGTATTTTCAAAAATTAGTTTTCCAAAAACCCCTGAATTGAGTTTTGCACTGCAAGTACTTAATTAAGGGAAGTAAAAATCTTTCCAAAAATATGTTTGACTCCTATTAGATATAGGATACCCAGAAACCACAAAAATATAATTTTAAAAGTTATTTTCCTATTTTATTTAAAGGCTTTTTCTTAAGGCCGGAAAGGGTCTTTAATAGGTTAAAATTATTTTAAAGCTTTAAAAATATTTGAGAAAATCAGGGAAACTCAATGGACATATATTGTCCATATATAAGAGTTTCAACACATGGTCATGTTCAAAATATTGGTCAAATCCCTCAAAAACCATTTCTGCCCATTTCAAGGATTTGAAATATTTCTACAGGAAATATTTTCATAAAAATCCAAGAAAATTCTAGCATGTCAAATATGACATGTTTGATGATCTTGCCAAGTATCATGTCATGGAGAATAGTATAACCCCATGAAACCCTCTCAAAACCACTTCTGTCCTTTTTCAAGTTTGAACAACTTTGCATTGTCAAACATGTCCAAATGCTCTCAAACTTGGTGCACATGCTCAAATGGTGTAATAATGCATCTAGAACAAATGGCACAAGTTGGAGAGAATTTTATCTTGATCAAAGTACCCCAAAACCCTCTTTGTCCAGAACCAAATTTGAACAACTCTACATTGCCAAGTGTGTCCTCTTGATCTGAATTTTTGTGGACATGTTAAAATCCTCAAATGATGACACTACACCAAGTGGTGCATCAAGCAGAATAGATTTGCATGGCTAAATCTTAGTAAAGCCATTTCTGCTGATTTCTAGGGTTTACCAAAGTTACATTGGCTACTTTGCCCAAATGAGCTCAAACTTGGTGGAACATCCTACTTCTATGTGCCATTCCATACTGTTAATTATCATGGAAAATGGAATTAATTTTCTTGCCCAAACCAACAACAAACACCTTCTGCCATTTTCCCAAAATCATCATTTTGACCTCTTCCACTAATCTCCTTGAGCCCAACTTTTTACCACAGCCTCTCTTAGACCTTTTCTACCTCTAGTAACAATGGCTGCATCTCATATCAATTATTTGGGGGTGAAACCCTCACTTTCTCTCTCTAGATAGCCCATTTCCCTCTCTCCCTCAACCTCTCTCCTCTCCTACTGGCTGTCCAGGGCATCCAAGGCCCTCTCCCCTTTATTTACTACTCCCTAGCACTACTGGACACAAGTGGCCGCGCCCACTTCCCCCTTTTTATGCCATGGCATGCCAAAGGCGTGCTCCAGAGCACGCTACAGTGCGCCCTAGCACTGTAGCCGCTCTCTGCCTGAGCCACCGGACCACCTAGGGCCTCCCCCTCGTGTCCCCCGAGGTCGCCTCGACGTCCAGTACACGGCACGCTGTCGGCCCCCTCCTTCCTCTCTCTCTCCTGCCCCTGCTCGCACGCGCACCATGGCCGCCTGAGAGCTCCAATGGGCATGCTCACACGCGCGCTGCCCTGACGCTCCCCCTCTCCTTCTCTCCCTTCCCCTGGCCGTAGACCACGCCCAGGAAGACCCCCGACTCGAAGCCAAGCCCTCCCGTGGCCTCTAGCGACGGCTATGGCCTCGCCGGCGCACGGTCCCGCTGTGCACCTCGCCCCGCCATAAAAGGCCACCCCCGAGCCCTCTCCGGCCTCCGTTCGCCCTCTCTCCCTCCCCTGGACCCCCGGACCGCGCCATTCTTCCTCCCGTGCCCTCCATCCACCTCCAAGGCCGAAGCTGAGCCGCCGTCCATCACCTAAATTCAGCCGAGCCCGAGCTCTTCTCCCTCTCCTCTCTCCACCAGTAGACTCCCCTGAGCAAGGTGGAGCTCCCACGCTCCTTCCCTCGTCCGAGGGCGCACCATAGCGTCGATGCCACCAGCACCCCCGGCCTCTTCCGCCGCGACCAACGCCCTGCTTGACCCCATACTCCTCGGCGATCGTGCCACCCGCGGATGGATGCGTCTTGGCTCCCTGAGTACACCGGTGGGCCGAGCGCCGTGGGAGGTGGTCGGGGTTGCCGGCAATCATCGCCGGAGTCGTCGGCCGCGCCAGCCGCTCGAGGTTGAAGACGACCGCGGTGGTGTGTGGGCGGGCCCTGCACGTCAGCGAGTCAGCGCCCGGGCCCGCGGGGTTTAAGTACAGACGGATTCTGCGCATACCGCTTCCCCCGCGGTGAAGACGCCCTGGCGCGAGTACGCCTCCGACGTGGCCCCTGCTCGTGTGCCGCCGAGCCGCTGGGCCGGCCCACGATCTATCTGCCGCCCCGTGCGCAGGATAAGATTAAAGCCTTATTCCCTTTTTCTTTTTCCAGTCAAATTCAAAAATCCATAAACAATTCAAATTAACTCCAAATTTGATGATTCAAATTTCTAGTAATTTCTAAATTCATTCTCTATCACAGGGTGCAATTTGCACATTTTTCCAGAGACTTTTTCTTCACAAACATTTATCCAATCTTGTTTTTCCTATTTCTGTGATGAACTTTAGAAAATCACAGAGAGCTCAAAATTGATCCAAATGCCATGATCCAAATTCCTAGATGCTTCTAAGTTCATAACTTAGTTTATGAACATTTTTCTTAATACTTTCTGTACCCCACAAAATAATGAGCCATTTCTTCATGTTTGTCAACTTTGCAAATCCATAGAATATTCATTTGAACTCCAAATCCAGTGAAACCAACTCCTAGATGCTTAGAAAATCATGGTTTGCTAAATGGGTGCCTCTGCTCATTTTTTTTAAATATATTTCTGTACACTTCTTGCAAATCCACAAATCCCTTGATTCCGTCATATTGAAATGTTCAGAGATATCCATTGATCAAATCCCATTGAAACCACTTTGGTCATGCCTCATATGACCAAAGGTATCCTAGAAAAGTCCAACTTGCAATTTTAGAGCACTTTTATTTTTGCCTTGTCGTGTTGCTTATTATGGTTGTTTTCGACGATTTGACGAAGTAGACGAAATGCTCGGAGTTGGACCAGAGATATTTGAAGACCTTGAAGACTTTGTTAAAACAGGAAAGCAGCCCTTTGACCATGTCTATGAAACCCTTTTTATGCATTTCATATAGCACTTTATTAATGTTGCATCGGAATTATGATGAGAGGGTAGCCACTTAGGTGGGTTGCCTTCATTTCCTCCTTGATTGATACTTGCATTATGCATGACCCTACCTCCTTATGAGGGTTATGCCGGTGGGAGTAGATAGGATGCTAAGTAGTGCTACGCAAAAGGGATGGGAATATGCATGGTGATGGAGACAAAGTATTTTTGAAAGGACTTTTCAAAAACCCCGTCGGGTGCCACTTATGCCCAAGGGAGACATTGAGTTGGGTAGCCACTTGATGACGAAGTGGAGTACCGAGGCAAGTGTGTGTGTTGTTTTCAAAAACGGATTGGTTTAAGTTGCGACCGTTATTCCAGCCTGACATGCGCAACCACTCTACCCTTATATGGGAAAGGGAATTATTGATTACCTAGGCCGATACTAGCTTGGAGCCCGCATTACTAGTGACGGGGGAGAGTTGGTGCTCTCTCTCGGGATGGGGTCGTGCCAGGTAGGGCGGCCATGACTGTTTTCACAGGGCACCGGATACACCGTTGTGTCCCCTCTCGGATGTTACGATCTCTAGTGAGTCTCGTATGATGTACATCGTGAGGATATGGAACAACGAGTGGACTCCTTGTTAGTGTCGTCTAGGGAAAGATAGTGATTGGGTACTTACCCCGGGTACTTGAGGTACCGCGGGTCGTGGATGACACGGAAGTTGCCCGGATCTTGTGGGTAAAGTGTGCAACCTCTGCAGAGTGTAAAACTATTCGAATAGCCGTGTCCACGGTCAAGGACAGTTGGGTAACCGCTCTTGGGCTATGTCCACATGTTTACAAACGAGTGTGTGTTTGGATAAGTGGGAAGAACTACTTGGGTCAAGTCAAAGGACTTGACATGATTGAGTTGGGTTGGTGCCCACTCTTTTTTATGTTGATACCACTACTTGGGTCAAGTCAAAGGACTTGACATGATTGAGTTGGGTTGGTGCCCACTCTTCTTATGTTGATATCTGTAACCTATCCTCATGGTTACTTGAATTCTCCTGATGCATGTCTTACGAGTTGGTGAACATGTCATTGCACTCGAAACTAGCTTTCCGCAAAAATTTACCTATATCATGCATTGTTGTATCTTGAACCAAAACATGGGTTGCTTGCGAGTACATTCAAAGTACTCATTGGCTTGCCACTGGTTATTTTATTGGCCAGGCATGAAAGAATAGGATATGATGAAGAATACTTCCGTGACGAACATGCGAGCTAGGACGCTTCCCAGTCAGAATGCCTGTAGGGTTAAGGCAGATGGCATGGGTCCAAGTTATCGATGAAGATTTCCGCTACGATGTTATACTCAAGACTTGACCATAATGGTCCTACTTGTGTAATACGGTATGTATGGATGTAAGACTCTTGTTATTCAGCTTCTGTGTGTTCAGTGAGCATTGATCTCTGGGATCACTGTACACGTGCATTCGGTGATCACGACTTATGAGTCGGGATCCCCACAGAGCTGGTATCAGAGCCATCCTGACTGTAGGAAGCCTTAGTTAGCATGGTCGTTAGTTAGGGTAAAACTATTTCCAAAACTACTACTAGTTTTCAAAACTATCTATACTTCTCTTCCCTTCTCAGTTTTTCGAAAACTAAGGTATACTTTCCTTATTGATCTCTTCCCCTTCAAAACCTTTGGTCGCTAGAACCCTTATGCCTCTAACCACTGGATTCCTTGTAATCCTCGTGGATATTCTAGAAGGAAGATGCCTTGCCAGACATTCACCCACATCTCCTGAACACAGGATTGGCGACATCACAACGAGACGATACCAACAGAAGATACATCCTCGAGGAATGAGGACCCGAAGATCCAGGAGATGGTGACACCCTTGACACTGCCCCAAGATGATGCAACCTTAGCCTACGATGATCAGGCCAGGGCATAGAATATGCAAGATCATGATATACATCACTAATAGAGTAACCCTGTCACTACCGTTGCTGTATCGGCAACCACCGATGGATGAGAACCTAGCCATTTGGTCCGCCTCACCATAGTGAGCAGGAAAACGGTTCTCCTCATCCCCCGCTCTTGGTGTCGATGTTGTCATCAACGTAACCGACATGATGGACCTCTATTATGCCTTGTTAATGTCATTGCATAAAGGATTACCTACTTGGTACCACCGACGCCTTAGAAGACAAAAAGGGATCGTCATGATTAAGAAGACAACAGAAGACCGAGTCAATGCCTGCTGCGAGGAGCCACCTTCACCCCATCACTTCAACAGACAAGAAGTTGTTGAGGAATCTTCAGGCCCAATCCGGATCGTTTCATCAAACAACTAAAAGAGATGTAGCAACACCTGAGGAAAACTCAGAAGACTGCACGAGGCTCAGGACACGATTACTGGATCCGAGAACCCCTAGGGTAGGATGAGTCGTGTACCCCCTATGCGTAGTCAAGTCCATATGATGGTTCGAATAGAACCATGATTGTGTGTTGCTTGCTTTTATTTGTTTGTGTTTTGATATCAGTCGCCCTTTTTGCCCTAGGCAATAAGTACGCAACTATATCACCTGCCTTATTTTGTTTGTGTTTGGCCCTTTTTGGCACTTGTTTGTTTGCACCTGCACTATAGAAACCCCTTTAGGCATCCCCCTTTATGCTACCTTTCCCTCTCATCTCTCTCCTCAACTGAAGACCGGCAAGACAAGATGCACCAAGGAGTCTGCTTTGGCGACCAACTAGCAGTGAAGACTTTTTGTTGCAGCCTCCTCGACCAAGTGAAACCCCGTAGAGTTATGTTTAACCCTCCAGACCAGAAACCCATTCCTAGACCCTTCGAGACTTCATGAGATACCCCAACTCGAATCCTTAACCATGTGCTTAATCCACAGTATTGCAAGAGAACCGGTTAAGCCTCTGTAAACCTCGCACAACACTGGGTTCATTATGGAACTAGTGGACATAGTGAACAAGCACATTATCATCCTAATATAGCACAAGGACTGACGATGCCATAAGGAAGACCAGTTTGAGGATATAGGAATAGAGGACAAATGACTTGGTGAGTTATATCAGAGACCTCGAGGAATTATCAAAGACTCTTCGGTGGATTATAAGGCTTTCATGTTGGTAAATGAACTTGGTGGGATCATGATTATAGAGTAGCATAGCTTTCACTACCCCTGGATAAATTGGATTTAGTGGGACAATTAATATCGCAAGCTGAATTCCTGGAAGTATGAGGATTTGAATTAGCCAGGGGATAATGATAGGAGATAGTTATTACGTAAATAACTTGAGGGAAGCATGTAGGAATTCTCATTGGACATGAGGTTTGGATTTAAGAAGGTAATTCTAGTTGAGTATAGATGCTGAGTAAGACTACATGGTTTGGAGTAAATTGGATTCAGATTGATAATCTTGATCGTGATACCATGTTTCTCGGTGGACAATAAACTAGGAGATTGGATTAATTGTCGGAGTTGATATAAGCTTGACCTTGGAGATTACTTGACCATGATAATGGAAATTGGTGGACTAACTACAGTAAGGTAGCCCTTTCAAGTATTTGAGGATTATAGGACATTAGAAGATCATGTGGAACACCATAGACATTGGATTTGTAGGATTAAATGGATTATGTAGTGATTGATGGAAGTTAATGGGTTGTTGGAGTTGATTCATAGGAAGGAAACAAGATCTTGGAGTGGCTTACGACGTGTTTCCTTAGGATAGAGATGCTTTATCATGGACCTTGGATCAATAGACTGAGCACTTGGCTTGTGGTGATTAAATTCAAGCTTAGCAGCTTTTATGCTCTACCCATGGATTTTTAGGGCTAGCCATACATATGAGTTTGGGGATTGTAGACATATATGATTTTGTTAGACCTCCTCTTGGGAGCCATGAGGATATGAAACACATGAGTGATGATTGGAGTTAACCTATGCGAAATAATGCTTTCAACGATATAAGGTGGTCTATTTAGAGGACTAGATAGAACTATTGGCATCTCAGAAATCGTGCTTAAGGATAAGATGATAAACGTTCACTCACACCCTAGAATCCCTGAAACCCTTAAGCCCTACCAAGCCACAACATGGTCGGATCATAACTTTGGGTCTTGACTCTAGATCGAAAACACCTTGACCCACACTCAACCGTTACCACCACCAATGCCCCATCCTACTTTATGTACCCCGTGAACAAAGTCTTCATGGAGTGCTTAGACAAGATAGTTGTCAGCATCATTTGGTGACCTACTTCTCCACCCGAAGACGGAAGAAGAGCCGTTAAACTAGCCAAGGAACATTTGAAGATCGCCATGCCAAGGAGGAAGAACTACACCCACCACCATCGTCAAGAAGTGAACTTTCTTGTCGAAGACCAGGTGTATCTACAAGCCACTTCTCTCAAGGAGAACCAAGCAAATTCATGTCAAGAGAAACTCACTCGAAGATTTAACAACCCCCTCTAAGATCGCTACGAGACGAGGAGAAGACAGTTACCAGCTGGAGTTACCACCTGAGTTAACCACTGTGCACAGCATTTCTCCACACGACACCACTCCGGAAACATTTCCAACTTCCTAACTTGCTCGACCTCTACGAGGGCATTGACCACCGAGCCATCGACCCCTAGCCCCAATCTAACCTACCGTGAGCTACCCATTAGCAACCTGGATCAAGAAGAGCGTCATACATGAAGCCACACCATCAAGTACTTCAAGTTCAATGGGGCACCACTCGGAAGCAGAAGCAGTATGAGGACGTGAAGACTACCCCAAATCCAAGTTTCTGTATTCCTTTCCGCGCCTAGTCTGGGAATCTCGGGGACGAGATTCTTGTAAGGGGGGTAGGTCTGTCACACCCTGATTTTCATGCCACAACACTTAAGCTAATAAACCATGATAAAATGTGGTTTGACAAAAACTTTTGAGTGTTTTGGACCTTGCCTTGATTGGATTTTGTGTGTTGTTTGCAAGTGCTCTAAAGATCAAACAAATCCTCCAACTCCTATACTTCATATCCTTGCTCCAAACTCTTGAACCAATGATCATGCCATGTGTATAGGACATAAAAATAATTTCTTACAAAAATAATTTGGCCAAAAAGTATTTTCAAAAATTAGTTTTCCAAAAACCCCTGAATTGAGTTTTGCACTGCAAGTACTTAATTAAGGGAAGTAAAAAATCTTTCCAAAAATATGTTCGAGTCCTATTAGATATAGGATACCCAGAAACCACAAAAATATAATTTTAAAAGTTATTTTCCTATTTTATTTAAAGGCTTTTTCTTAAGGCCAGAAAGGGTCTTTAATAGGTTAAAATTATTTTAAAGCTTTAAAAATATTTGAGAAAATCAGGGAAACTCAATGGACATATATTGTCCATATATAAGAGTTTCAACACATGGTCATGTTCAAAATATTGGTCAAATCCCTCAAAAACCATTTCTGCCCATTTCAAGGATTTGAAATATTTCTACAGGAAATATTTTCATAAAAATCCAAGAAAATTCTAGCATGTCAAATATGACATGTTTGATGATCTTGCCAAGTATCATGTCATGGAGAATAGTATAACCCCATGAAACCCTCTCAAAACCACTTCTGTCCTTTTTCAAGTTTGAACAACTTTGCATTGTCAAACATGTCCAAATGCTCTCAAACTTGGTGCACATGCTAAAATGGTGTAATAATGCATCTAGAACAAATGGCACAAGTTGGAGAGAATTTTATCTTAATCAAAGTACCCCAAAACCCTCTTTGTCCAGAACCAAATTTGAACAACTCTACATTGCCAAGTGTGTCCTCTTGATCTGAATTTTTGTGGACATGTAAAAATCCTCAAATGATGACACTACACCAAGTGGTGCATCAAGGACAATAGATTTGCATGGCTAAATCTTGGTAAAGCCATTTCTGCTGATTTCTAGGGTTTACCAAAGTTACATTGGCTACTTTGCCCAAATGAGCTCAAACTTGGTGGAACATCCTACTTCTATGTGCCATTCCATCCTGTTAATTCTCATGGCAAATGGAATTAATTTTCTTGCCCAAACCAACAACAAACACCTTCTGCCATTTTCCCAAAATCATCATTTTGACCTCTTCCACTAATCTCCTTGAGCCCAACTTTTTACCACAGCCTCTCTTAGACCTTTTCTACCTCCAGTAACAATGGCTGCATCTGAGATCAATTATTTGGGGGTGAAACCCTCACTTTCTCTCTCTGTACAGCCCATTTCCCTCTCTCCCTCAACCTCTCTCCTCTCCTACTGGCTGTCCAGGGCATCCAAGGCCCTCTCCCCTTTATTTACTACTCCCTAGCACTACTGGACACAAGTGGCCGCGCCCACTTCCCCCTTTTTATGCCATGGCATGCCAAAGGCGTGCTCTAGAGCACGCTACAGTGCGCCCTAGCACTGTAGCTGCTCTCTGCCCGAGCCACCGGACCACCTAGGGCCGCCCCCTCATGTCCCCCGAGGTCGCCTCGACGTCCAGTACACGGCACGCTGTCGGCCCCCTCCTTCCTCTCTCTCTCTCCTGCCCCTTCTCGCACACGCACCATGGCCGCCCGAGAGCTCCAATGGGCATGCTCACACGCGCGCTGCCCTGACACTCCCCCTCTCCTTCTCTCCCTTCCCCTGGCCGTAGACCACGCCCAGGAAGACCCTCAACTCGAAGCCAAGCCCTCCCGTGGCCTCTAGCGACGGCTGCGGCCTCGCCGGTGCACGGTCCCGCTGTGCACCTCGCCCCTCCATAAAAGGCCACCCCCGAGCCCTCTCCGGCCTCCGTTCGCCCTCTCTCCCTCCCCTGGACCCCCCGGACCGTGCCATTCTTCCTCCCGTGCCCTCCATCCACCTCCAAGGCCGAAGCCAAGCCGCCGTCCATCACCTAAATTCAGCCGAGCCCGAGCTCTTCTCCCTCTCCTCTCTCCACCAGTAGGCTCCCCTGAGCAAGGCGGAGCTCCCACGCTCCTTCCCTCGTCCGAGGGCGCACCATAGCGCCGATGCCACCATCACCCCCGGCCTCGTCTGCCGCGACCAACGCCCTGCTCGACCCCGTACTCCTCGGTGATCGTGCCACCCGCGGATGGATGCGTCTTGGCTCCCTAAGTACACCGGTGGGCCGAGCGCCGTGGGAGGTGGTCGGGGTCGCCGGCAATCATCGCCAGAGTCATCGGCCGCGCCAGCCGCTCGAGGTTGAAGACGACCGCGATGGTGTGCGGGCGGGCCCTGCACGTCAGCGAGTCAGCGCCCGGGCCCGCGGGGTTTAAGTAAATACGGATTCTGCGCCTACCGCTTCCCCCGCGGTGAAGACGCCCTGGCGCGAGTACGCCTCCGACGTGGCCCCTGCGCATGTGCCACCGAGCCGCTGGGCCGGCCCACGGTCTATCTGCCGCCCCGTGCGCAGGATAAGGTTAAAGCCTTATTCCCTTTTTCTTTTTCCAGTCAAATTCAAAAATCCATAAACAATTCAAATTAACTCCAAATTTGATGATTCAAATTTCTAGTAATTTCTAAATTCATTCTCTATCACAGGGTGCAATTTGCACATTTTTCCAGAGACTTTTTCTTCACAAACATTTATCCAATCTTGTTTTTCCTATTTCTGTGGTGAACTTTAGAAAATCACAGAGAGCTCAAAATTGATCCAAATGCCATGATCCAAATTCCTAGATGCTTCTAAGTTCATCACTTAGTTTATGAACATTTTTCTTAATACTTTCTGTACCCCACAAAATAATGAGCCATTTCTTCATGTTTGTCAACTTTGCAAATCCATAGAATATTCATTTGAACTCCAAATCCAGTGAAACCAACTCCTAGATGCTTAGAAAGTCATGGTTTGCTAAATGGGTGCCTCTGCTCATTTTTTTTAAAAAAATATTTCTGTACACTTCTTGCAAATCCACAAATCCCTTGATTCCGTCATATTGAAATGTTCAGAGATATCCATTGATCAAATCCCATTGAAACCACTTTTGTCATGCCTCATATGACCAAAGGTATCCTAGGAAAGTCCAACTTGCAATTTTAGAGCACTTTTATTTTTGCATTGTCGTGTTGCTTATTATGGTTGTTTTCGACGATAGTTGACGAAGTAGACGAAATGCTCGGAGTTGGACCACAGATATTTGAAGACCTCGAAGACTTTGTTAAAACAGGAAAGCAGCCCTTTGACCATGTCTATGAAACCCTTTTTATGCATTTCATATAGCACTTTATTAATGTTGCATCGGAATCATGATGAGAGGGTAGCCACTAAGGTGGGTTGCCTTCATTTCCTCCTTGATTGATACTTGCATTATGCATGACCCTACCTCCTTATGAGGGTTATGCCGGTGGGAGTAGATAGGATGCTAAGTAGTGCTACGCAAAAGGGATGGGAATATGCATGGTGATGGAGACAAAGTATTTTTGAAAGGACTTTTCGAAAAACCCGTCGGGTGCCACTTATGCCCGAGGGAGACATTGAGTTGGGTAGCCACTTGATGACGAAGTGGAGTACTGAGGCAAGTGTGTGTGTTGTTTTCAAAAATGGATTGGTTTAAGTTGTGACCGTTATTCCAACCTTACATGCGCAACCACTCTACCCTTATATGGGAAAGGGCATTATTGATTACCTAGGCCGATACTAGCTTGGAGCCCGCATTACTAGTGATGGGGGAGAGTTGGTGCTCTCTCTCGGGACAGGGTCGTGCCAGGTAGGGCGGCCATGACTGTTTTCACAGGGCACCGGATACACCGTTGTGTCCCCTCTCGGATGTTACGATCTCGAGTGAGTCTCGTATGATGTACATCGTGAGGATACGGAACAACGAGTGGACTCCTTGTTAGTGTCGTCTAGGGAAAGATAGTGATCGGGTGCTTACCCTGGGTACTTGAGGTACCGCGGGTCATGGATGACACGGAAGTTCCCCGGATCTTGTGGGTAAAGTGTGCAACCTCTGCAGAGTGTAAAACTATTTGAATATCCATGTCCACGGTCAAGGACAGTTGGGTAACCGCTGTTGGGCTACGTCCACATGTTTACAAATTAGTGTGTGTTTGGATAAGTGGGAAGAACTACTTGGGTCAAGTCAAAGGACTTGACTTGATTGAGTTGGGCTGGTGCCCACTCTTTTTTATGTTGATACCACTACTTGGGTCAAGTCAAAGGACTTGACATGATTGAGTTGGGTTGGTGCCCACTCTTCTTATGTTGATATCTGTAACCTGTCCTCATGGTTACTTGAATTCTCCTGATGCATGTCTTACGAGTTGTTGAACATGTCATTGCACTCAAAACTAGCTTTCCGCAAAAATTTACCTATATCATGCATTGTTGTATCTTGAACCAAAACATGGGTTGCTTGCGAGTACATTCAAAGTACTCATTGGCTTGCCACTGGTTATTTTATTGGCCAGGCATGAAAGAATAGGATATGATGAAGAATACTTCCGTGACGAACATGCGAGCTAGGACGCTTCCCAGTCAGAATGCCTGTAGGGTTAAGGCAGATGGCATGGGTCCAAGTTATCAATGAAGATTTCCGCTGCGATGTTATACTCAAGACTTGACCATAATGGTCCTACTTGTGTAATACGGTATGTATGGATGTAAGACTCTTGTTATTCAGCTTCTGTGTGTTCAGTGAGCATTGATCTCTGGGATCACTGTACACGTGCATTCGGTGATCACGACTTATGAGTCGGGGTCCCCACACCTATTTAATGTGAATGTAGCTATCTCTAATGCATAACCCCAAAACGATAGTGGTAAATCGGTAAGAGACATCATAGATCGCACCATATCTAATAAAGTACGGTTACGATGTTCGGACACACCATTACACTGTGGTGTTCGAGGTGGCACGATTTTGTGAAACTATTCCACATTATTTTAATTGAAGACCAAACTCGTAACTCAAATACTCTTCTCCACGATCAGATCATAGAAACTTCATTTTCTTGTTATGATGATTTTCCACTTCACTCTGAAATTATATGAACTTTTCAAATGTTCCAGACTTCTATTTCATTAAGTAGATATACCCATATCTGCTCAAATAATCTGTGAAGGTCAGAAAATAATGATACCCGTTGCAAGCCTTAATATTCATTGGACCACATACATCAGTATGTATGATTTCCAACAAATCTGTTGCTTGCTCCATTGTTTCGGAGAACGGCGTTTTAGTCATCTTGCCCAAGAGACATGGTTCGCAAGCATCAAGTGATTCATAAACAAGTGATTCCAAAATCCCATCAGCATGGAGTTTCTTCATGCGCTTTACACCAATATGACTTAAACGGCAGTGCCACAAATAAGTTGCACTGTCATTATTAACTTTGTATTTTTGGCTTCAATATTACGAAAATGTGTATCACCACGATCGAGATCCAACAAACCATTTTCATTGGGTGTATGACCATAGAAGGTTTTATTCATGTAAATAGAACAACAATTATTCTCTAACTTACATGAATAACCGTATTGCAATAAACATGATCCAATCATATTCATGCTCAATGCAAACACCAAATAACACTTATTTAGGTTCAACACTAATCCCAAAAGTATAGGGAGTGTGCGATCATGATCATATCAATCTTGGAACCACTTCCAACACACATCGTCACTTCACCCTTAACTAGTCTCTGTTTATTCTGCAACTCCCGTTTCGAGTTACTAATCTTAGCAACTAAACTAGTATCAAATACTGAGGGGTTGCTATAAACACTAGTAAAGTACACATCAATAACATGTATATCGAATATACCTATGTTCACTTTGCCATCCTTCTTATCCGCCAATTACTTGGGGTAGTTCCGCTTCCAATGACCAGTCCCTTTGCAGTAGAAGCACTCATTTTCAGGCTTAGGTTCAGACTTGGATTTTTCACTTGAGCAGCAACTTTCTTGCCGTTCTTCTTGAAGTTCCCCTTTATTCCTTTTATCCCTTTACTTGAAACTAGTGGTTTTGTTTACCATCAACACTTGATGCTTTTCTTGATTTCTACCTTCATTGATTTCATCATCATGAAAAGCTCGGGAGTCGTTTTCGTCATCCCTTGCATACTATAGTTCATCACGAAGTTCTATTAACTTGGTGATGGTGACTAGAGAATTCTATCAATCACTATTTTATCTGGAAGATTAACTCCCACTTGATTCAAGTGATTGTAGTACCCAGACAATCTGAGCACATAATCACTAGTTGAGCGATTCTCCTCCATCTTTTAGCTATAGAACTTTGTTGGAGACTTCATATCTCTCAACTCGGGTATTTGCTTGAAATATTAACTTCAACTCCTGGAACATCTCATATGGTCCATGACGTTCAAAACGTCTTTGAAGTCCCGATTCTAAGCCGTTAAGCATGGTGCATTAAACTATCAAGTAGTCATCATATTGAGCTAGCCAAACGTTCAGAACGTCTGCATCTGCTCCTGCAATAGGTCTGTCACCTAGCGGTGCATCAAGGACATAATTCTTCTGTGCAGCAATGAGGATAATCCTCAGATCACAGATCCAATCCGCATCATTGCTACTAACATTTTTCAACTTAGTTTTCTCTAGGAACATATAAAAATTAAAAGGGGAGCAATATCGTGAGCTATTGATCTACAACATAGATATGCTAATACTACCAGGACTAAGTTCATGAAAAATTAAAGTTCAATTAATCATATTACTTAAGAACTCCCACTTAGACAGACATCTCTCTAGTCATCTAAGTGATCACGTGATCCAAATCAACTAAACCATGTCCGGTCATCACGTGAGATGGAGTAGTTTTCAATGGTGAACATCACTATGTTGATCATATCTACTATATGATTCACGCTCGACCTTTCGGTCTCCGTGTTCCGAGGCTATATCTGTATATGCTTGGCTCGTCAAGTATAACCTGAGTATTCCGCGTGTGCAACTGTTTTGCACCCGTTGTATTTGAACGTAGAGCCTATCACACCCGATCATCACGTGGTGTCTCGGCATGAAGAACTTTCGCAACGGTGCATACTCAGGGAGAACACTTCTTGATAATTAGTGAGAGATCATCTTAAAATGCTACCGTCAAACTAAGCAAAATAAGATGTATAAAAGATAAGCATCATATGCAATCAAAATATGTGACATGATATGGCCATCATCATCTTGCGCCTTTGATCTCCATCTCCAAAGTACTGTCATGATCTCTATCATCACCGACATGACACCATGATCTCCATCATCTTGATCTATATCAATGTGTCGTCACATGGTCGTCTCGCCAACTATTGCTCTTGCAACTATTGCTATCGCATAGCGATAAAGTAAAGCAATTATTTGGCGCTTGCATCTTATGCAATAAAGAGACAACCATAAGGCTTATGCCAGTTGCCGATAACTTCAACAAAACATGATCATCTTATACAACAACTTGTATCTCGTCACGTCTTGACCATATCACATCACAACATGCCCTGCGAAAACAAGTTAGACGTCCTCTACTTTGTTGTTGCAAGTTTTACGTGGCTGCTACTGGGCTTAGCAAGAATCGTTCTTACCTACGCATCAAAAACCACAACAATAGTTTGTCAAGTTGGTGCTGTTTTAGCCTTCGCAAGGACCAGGCGTAGCCACACTCGGTTCAACTAAACTTGGAGAAACTGACACCCGCCAGCCACCTGTGTGCAAAGCACGTCGGTAGAACCAGTCTCGCGTAAGCGTACGCGTAATGTCGGTCCGGGCCGCTTCATCCAACAATACCGCCGAACCAAAGTATGACATGCTGCTACGCAGTATGACTTATATCGCCCACAACTCACTTGTATTCTACTCGTGCACAACATCAACGCATAAAACCAGGCTCTGATACCACTGTTAGGGAACGTAGTAATTTCAAAAAAATTCCTACGCACACGCAAGATCATGGTGATGCATAGCAACGAGAGGGGAGAGTGTGATCTACGTACCCTCGTAGACCGACAGCGGAAGCGTTATGACAACGCGGTTGATGTAGTCGTACGTCTTCACGGCCCGACCGATCAAGCACCGAAACTACGGTACCTCCGAGTTCTAGCACACGTTCAGCTCGATGACGATCCTCGGACTCCGATCCAGCAAAGTGTCGGGGATGAGTTCCGTCAGCACAACGGCGTGGTGACGATCTTGATGTTCTACTGTCGCAGGGCTTCGCCTAAGCACCGCTACAATATTATCAAGGATTATGGTGGAGGGGGGCACCGCACACGGCTAAGAGATCTCAAGGATCAATTGTTGTGTCCATGGGGTGCCCCCTGCCCCCGTATATAAAGGATCAAGGGGGGAGGAGGCCGGCCCTAGGAGGGGCGCGCCAGGGGAGTAGGATTCCTACTCCTAGTTGGAGTAGGTTTCCTCCTTTCCTAGTCCAACTAGGAGAAGGGGGAAAGGGGGGAAGAGGGGAAGGAAGGGAGAGAGGGGTCGCGCCCCAAACCCCTTGTCCAATTCGGACTGGGCTTGGGAGGGGCGCGCGCCACCTCCTGGTCCTTCCCACTAAGGCCCATTAAGGCCCATTGCTTCTTCCTCGTATTCCCGTAACTCCCCGGTACCTCCGAAAATACCCGAATCACTCAGAACCTTTCCGATGTCCGAATATAGTCGTCCAATATATCGATCTACGTCTCGACCATTTCGAGACTCCTCGGCATGTCCCCGATCTCATCCAGGACTCCGAACTCCTTCGGTACATCAAAACATATAAACTCATAATGAAACTGTCATCGAAACCTTAAGTGTGCGGACCCTACGGGTTCGAGAACAATGTAGACATGACCGAGACACGTCTCCGGTCAATAACCAATAGCGGAACCTAGATGCTCATATTGGCTCCCACATATTCTACGAAGATCTTTATCGGTCAGACCGCATAACAACATACGTTGTTCCCTTTATCATCGGTATGTTACTTGCCCGAGACTCGATCGTCGGTATCTCAATACCTAGTTCAATCTCATTTACCGGCAAGTCTCTTTACTCGTTTCGTAATACATCATCTCGCAACTAACTCATTAGTTGCAATGCTTGCAAGGCTTATGTGATGTGCATTACTGAGAGGGCCCAGAGATACCTCTCCGACAATCGGAGTGACAAATCCTAATCTCGAAATACGCCAACCCAACATGTACCTTTGGAGACACCTGTAGAGCTCCTTTATAATCACCCAGTTACGTTGTGACGTTTGGTAGCACACAAAGTGTTCCTCCGGCAAATGGGAGTTGCATAATCTCATAGTCATAGGAACATGTATAAGTCATGAAGAAAGCAATAGCAACATACTAAACGATCGAGTGCTAAGCTAACGGAATGGGTCAAGTCAATCACATCATTCTCCTAATGATGTGATCCCGTTAATCAAATAACAACTCTTTGTCTATGGTTAGGAAACATAACCATCTTTGATTAACGAGCTAGTCAAGTAGAGGCATACTAGTGACACTCTGTTTGTCTATGTATTCACACATGTATTATGTTTCCGGTTAATACAATTCTAGCATGAATAATAAACATTTATCATGAAATAAGGAAATAAATAATAACTTTATTATTTCCTCTAGGGCATATTTCCTTCAGAGGAAGGCCTTGCACACGATGATAAACGCCGAGATATTGAGGAAGGAGTTCGGGGATAGATCATGGAAGTCTATCCCATAATAGAACATTACCCCACAAACGAAAGGGGTGGAGTGGAAACCCTAGCCCGCGGAGGAAATGGGGGAGAAACACTACCCTCTCCTTGGGCTTCTGTGTGGGAATTATTTGTCCTTGGGCTGGAAGACGATGGGCGATTTCCTTCGCCAGGTATCCGGTCGCCCGAAGCTCGGCGATGTCGTCCTCCCTGACGAAGGAAGCCATCCACTTGCCTTGACCTCTGGATCCGGACATGGTTCTTGAGTGGGAAACAGATGAGGACTTGGGCGCTGGAGCTCAAGAGTGGAAAGGCAGGAAGAAGGCGTGGGAGAAGAAGGGGGAATCTTATCTCCTTATAAGGGCAGTGAATATTGAACGCCACCCCACTCGCCTCAAAATTCGGCTGCTCCCAAGGGCTGTGTAAAATGACACGGTTGGGTTACCCACGCCCGTATTGATGAGAATCCCATGATAAGGGGACACGATCTCTGCTTTGACAAGACGTGCCAATGGCAACCGCATCTCGAAACATGGAGCGACAGGCAAAAAAGGGGTTCAAAATTAGGACCGGATGGACGTGATGTCATGTTGTAAAAGTTGTCTGCAGATTGGACTTGTGTATTATTATATTCTCTCTATGGTTGTGTGTGGTGTGTGTTACAGGTCCGGACACAATCAATTAGTCTGAAGACTATTTTGGAGTTCGGAAGGAGGAACCGGCCTTGCAATGTTGAAGACAGCACTACGCACCGAACACCTTGTCATTAAAGCCAGGTTTAGGGGCTACTGAGGGAGTCCTGGACTAAGGGGTCCTCGGGCGATCGGCCTGTTAGCCATGGGCCGGACTGATGGGCTGTGAAGATACGAAGACCGAAGACTGCACCCGTGTCCGGATGGGACTCTCCTTGGCGTGGAAGGTAAGCTTGGCGACCGAATATGTAGATTCCTTTCTTTGTAACTGACCTTGTGTAACCCTAGATCCTCCCAGTGTCTATATAAACCGGAGGAGTTAGTCCGGATAGACAAGACTCATTATGTAACGCCCCGAGACCGATGTGCCAGGTGTCGTTCTGTTATTCGTTGGTGTTGCCTTGTCATTGCTTGCGTGTCATGCATTGCATATCATGTCATCATGTGCATTGCATCATCATGTTTTCAAAACTTGCATCCGTCCCGGTCTCCTCGTTCTCTCCGTTGTCCGTTCTGAGCCCAGACACACTTGCACGCGCCCGCGGCATGTCCGAAATAGTATTTTATAAGTGGCCGGAAAATGTTCTCGGATTGGATTGAAATTTGGTGTGCGGTCTTATTATAGTGTAGACAGACCTCCTGTCAAGTTTCGTCGCAATCGGAGTTCATTTGACGCCCCAACGGATAAATATTGCGGCATTATAGCCGGTCTAACGTCGGACGTTTTCGGTCTCCGGAAACAGTCGCCGGGTCTCTCTCTTCTCTTCTCTCAGCTCGAGACCGTCTACACAACCCAGTACTCACCACCAGGTCCTACCTAACCTCTCCCGTCAGCCCGCAGCCCTCCTCGCGCGCGCGGCCGAAAGTTGTCCCGGACCCGACCCGAGCAATTGTCACCGTTGTGTCCGGATCATCCCCTAACGTCTACAAAACATCTCCGTTTTGTTTATTGGACTCCCTAATCATTTTATTCTCGATCGCCTGATTACGATCGGACGGACCGAGTTAAACCCTACCCTATTCCCCTACCTATATATTAGGTCCAACCCTAGATCCTAGGGGTCTTGTCCCAACAATCCCACCGCGCCGCCACTCCACCTGTTTTTTCCTAGGGATCCCTCCCGGACCAACCCGCATCAAACCCCCGATCCAAAATATCCTCTCGACCTCTCCCCACCAACCACGGCCATGTCGCTCCCCCTCGTTTTCAACGCCGCCCAACCAGCTCTCTCCTATGGATCACTTCGATCCACCAACCAGCGTCAACATACCCATAGAAGAGAGCCAGGGGCTCGATCCCTGTTCTTCCCGAGCTGCACCAGGCCCCGAGCCGCCGGAGCTCCATTCTCCCCGCGTCTACTCCATCCCCTGCCTCGCTTGACTCCTCTCTGCACCCCCCCCCCCCTCGTCGAGCTCTGTCGTCCTTAGCATGGAGACCGACGCCGCCGCAAGAACCATGGCGCTCGGCCTCGCGCATCCTCCCGAGCAGGAGCTCCCATGGCTGCCGCCGCCCTCGTGGCTAGCCCGAGGGAGCTCCCCGCCGCCGGATCGGATCGCCTCCGCCCGGTTTCCCCGCCGCCAAGTCCATCCCCATCGAACGCCATGGCGCCCGTGCTCTGGATCGGCCGCGCTGCCATGGATCCCTGTGGAGTCGGCCTCTGCTTCCTTCTTCATCGAGCAGGAGCTCGCTCAAGCCCGGCGCCGTCCAAGCCCGTTCCCGGCCAGATCCGGTCGCCCAAGACCCCATTGCCCCTCGCTCGCATCTCGCCGGCGCTCCACGCGGGGCTTGGCATCCTTTTCGTCTTCAGAAACGCCAGATCAGGGAGCACGCGCCTCGCCTGTAATCGTCGACCATGCCACCGCATCTCGTTCGATCTAGCAACGCCCGGCCTCGCATCGGCCCGCTTCGGCTCCCGATGGGCCTCCTTGCGCAAGGCCCAGCGCGCCAGCAGCCACCGGCTCCAGCCAGCCTCTCCATCGACTGGGCTTGGCCCATGGGTGAGCAGCTCCTCAGCCCAGATCGCCTAGATGCGGCCCGATACGTTTTTTTATGTCGCTGCAAATTGAACTATTATCCAGGAGTTTACAGTTTTGCAGAAAAACCCTTGGACATCATGCATTTAACAACTCCACAACCGTGCATCGGATTAAAATGATTTATATATGAAACTTGCTCAGAATTTTGTGTAGTTTAATAATATCCAACTTTCATCTATGTTTGAATGTTTAAAATGCTGTTTGGTTAAATTTGCCCCTATGCCATGCTAAAATGATTTAATTCATAGCTAAATAACCGTAGCTCCGAATTAAATAAACTTTATATGTAAATGGGGTAGAATTTTGCCTAGTTTAACATGGTGACCTTGTCTTGCATGTTTAACAAATCTAAAATAATGTTTAGGGTAGAACAGTACCAAACCTTAAATTATGCATATGAGGATTCCCGGAATTGTTGTTCGTTGCTTCTGGCCGCATTTAAACTTGCCTAGATAGGTAGTTTTGTTGTGCTTCACCTCTTGCCATGTTATTCAACATTTAATATTGTTGGGATACATAAACGAGAGGGAACTAAATAATTGATGTGGTGTTTTGTTAATATGCATCCCGATGCATATTGAGCTCCACTTAATCTGTAGGATTGTTTGTGCATTTTTCCATGCCATGCTGCATTAAACCGGACATGCATCACACTTGATTGTGCATCATGCCATGATTATGTGGTGGTTGTTTACCATGATTGTTTGCTTCTTTCCGGTGTTGCTTCTTCGGGTTGGTTCCGATAACGTCGTGTTGTGAGGATTCGTTCGACTACGTCCGTTTGTCTTCTTCATGGACTCGTTCTTCTTCCTTGCGGGATTTCAGGCAAGATGATCATACCCTCGAAATCACTTCTATCTTTGCTTTACTAGATGCTCGCTCTTTTGCTATGACATTGCTACGATGCCTACCACTTGCTTGTCAGCCTCCCAATTGCCATGTTCAGCCTCTAACCCACCATTGTCCTAGCAAACCGTTGATTGGCTATGTTACCGCTTTGCTCAGCCCCTCTTTTAGCGTTGTTAGTTGCAGGTGAAGATTGAAGTTTGTTCCTTGTTGGAACATGGAGATACCGTTCCTTGTTGGAACATTTATTTACTTGTTGGGATATCACTATATATCTTATTTAATTAATGCATCTATATACTTGGTAAAGGGTGGAAGGCTCGGCCTTATGCCTGGTGTTTTGTTCCACTCTTGCCGCCCTAGTTTCTGTCATATCGGTGTTATGTTCCCGGATTTTGCGTCCCTTACGCGGTTGGGCTATAATGGGAACCCCTTGACAATTCGCCTTTAGTAAAGCTTCTAAGCAATGCCCAACATTGGTTTTACCATTTGCCACCTAGCCTTTTCTTTCCCTTGGGTTCTGCAGACTCAAGGGTCATCATTATTTTAACCCCCCCGGGCCAGTGCTCCTCTGAGTGTTGGTCCAACTTGTCAGCCGCCGGTGGCCACCAGGGGCAACTCTGGGCTGGCCTACCGGAAGTTTGGACGATCCGGTGTGCCCTGAGAAAGAGATATGTGCAGCTCCTATCGGGATTTGTCGGCACATTCGGGCGGTGTTGCTGGTTTAGTTTTACCCTGTCGAAATGTCTTGTTGTACTGGGATACCGAGTCTGATCGGAATGTCTCGGGTGGAGGTCTATTCCTTCGTTGACCGTGAGAGCTTGTCATGGGCTAAGTTGGGACACCCCTGCAGGGATTTGAACTTTCGAAAGCCGTGCCCGCGGTTATGGGCAGATGGGAATTTGTTAACGTCCGGTTGTAGAAAACCTGAAGTTGACCTTAATTAAAATGAATCAACCGCGTGTGTAACCGTGATGGTCTCTTTCCAGCGGAGTCCAGGAAGTGAACACGGTTGTTGGAGTTATGCTTGACGTAGGTAGTCCAGGATCACTTCTTGATCATACTTTTATCGACCGTGCTTTGCCTTCTCTTCTCGCTCTCATTTGCGTATGTTAGCCACCATATATGCTAGCCGCTTGCTGCAGCTCCACCTCATACCTTTACCTTACCCATAAGCTTAAATAGTCTTGATCGCGAGGGTGCGAGATTGCTGAGTCCCTGTGGCTCACAGATTACTTCCAAAACCAGCTTGCAGGTGCCGATGAGTTCGTGCAGATGACGCAACCAAGCTCAGGAGGAGCTCGATGAAGATCTTGTCCTTTGTGTTGTTTCGTTCTAGTTGATCAGTAGTGGAGCCCAGTTGGGGTCGATCGGGGACCTTTGTCGCATTTGGGGTTCTTCTTTTATTTTGGTTCCGTAGTCGGACCATGAGTGTATTTGGTTGATGTAATGCTTTATTCGTGTAATTGTGTGAAGTGGTGAGTGTAAGCCAACTATGTAACTTTTCCCCTATTGTATTACATGGGTTGTGTGAAGATTACCTCACTTGCGACATATGCCTTCAATGCGATTATGCCTCTAAGTCGTGCCTCGACACATGGGAGATATAGTCGCATCGAGGGTGTTACAAGTTGGTAATCAGAGCCTTCCCCGACCTTAGGAGCCCCCATTGCTTGATCGTTTTTAGCAGCCGAGTTGTGTCTAGAAAAATGTTTTGAGTCCTTTAGGAATTATATATCGGAGAGCTTAGGAATTCTTTTTACTTCCCAGTCTCTTCATCGCTCTGGTAAGGCATCCTGACGTAGAGTTTTGACTCTTCTCTTCTCAAATTTCACTAAAAAATTAGGATCACGTGAGTATCTTGGATTTGTTCCGATGGCTTATGATGAGAATACTGTCTTGGTGCCTCCTGTCAGGGGTTTAGTGGAAGTGTCCCGGGGAGTTGAGCTCTGAGGTGTTGTCATCATAATTCTATCGTTGCAATTCTGGTATACTTGAGATATGTGCGCGACATCGAAAATCTCCTTTATGCAGTACATTGGTGAGATAACCTCGACGCCACCCAGTACTGGGGCGGGAGTTCGGGAGTATCGCCATAACTTGTATAACGGATGCTTTTCGAAGGTTGAGATAGATGGTTTCCGAAGGTTTCTTGGTTATGTGTTGAAGGATGGATGCAGCTGGATGTAGGATTTGCTAGCTTGGGTGAGATATTATGCTTCCCCTGTATCCCCAACACCTGATTGCATAACCAGAAAGTTTCGGGAGTTTCATAGGTGGGAATTCAAGTAGCCTTAGGATATCTTTCCAACAGATGTATGATGTGAAATTGGGGTTCAACGTCTAGTGGTTCGCCTATTCATGGTCGATTTTACAGTGGCCTCGTTGTGTCTTAAAGAGTCCTTGGCTATGCTGACTCGGGGACGCTTCGTATGTCATGTGCACTGCCTTGTACATGATGGTGCTGTACGGTCGAGCCCGTGTAGGTCCCACCACGAAAACTTCGGACGAAATCTCTATCATATGTTTGTTCCGGCTTATTCTGCAAGCCAACCCTTTGTTTTGTTTTGAGTTGTGGTATTCGAGTTGCTTCGAAGTCAAATGTTGATTCCATACCTTTTCCTAAATGGTGTTCTCATACTCCGATGTGAATACCAATCCTTCTTGATAATCAAGATTGTTTTTGTTAATTCTTTTCAACCGGTGTGTCTCTCCTCAAGTGGATCCGTTCACTTCAACTTTTACAAGATCAATTATCAGTTCTTCTCTACGGTGTTCGTTCCATCCATTCCAAATTGTCTTTGTTTTTCCCACCCTCCCTCCCTTTGTTTTTCTTCAAGGATTCAGATTTCTTTTTCACTATCCATTTTATTGATGGAAATCCCTCCGTTCTATTTCCTTCAATGTTCGTATCCGGTGTTTCTCATGAAGATTCTAACGGAGCTTCAAGTTCGTCATTCTTCATTCTTTTCTTCTCCGGTGGATTCAATTCAAACTTCGGTATTGAGCATTGTCTTTTCTTTTGTCCAATGCTTTTCTTATGCCGGTGCACCTCATTATCATTCTACTTCTCGCTATTTATTTATTCCGGAGTGCTCAAGATATCTCGAAGATTCGTGTTTACACTCTGCTTTCGTTCAAGCTCTTTCGAGGATGTTCCCTCATTCAAGTCATTTAATTCAACCGGTGCATTCTCTCTTTTAAATCGTTCTACGGTGTTTCTCTTGAGTGGGCCCTAACCCACAGGTCTTTTCCCAGAATCTTACCTGACTCTTCTTATTTTCCCGGAGCTTATCAAATTCTTTTCCAAGTTTGACGTAAGAATGAATTTTTCATCAGTCAGATGCCTTTCTCCAAGATCTTTCGAATTCTTTTCATCGTTGGCTCAACCTCTTCATTTGGATTCTTCCGGAGTTCATAAATAATTCATGATGGTGTTTCTCATCGTCATTCTCAGATGTTGAAGACCGAAGAAAAGTTTCTCTTTAATCTTGCTCCATTCCCTTCAAGATACGTGATTCTAGCTTGTTGCCATCCTCTCATAATTATTTTTTCGATTGTGAGAATTCCTTTTCACCCATCCGGAGCAATTCAAGAGTCTTCTCAGTTGTTATCCGGAGTCCATCATCTAAAAATTTATTCATTCTCACCTTTCAGCTCTCTTTCTTTAAATCTACCGGTGCATCGTCCAAGTGATCTATAATCAGTTCGTGATCTCTTCGTTCTCATGTATCTAAATTCTCTCAAGCATCTTCATTCATGTGCTAATTCTTTCCGGAGTTTCTTTATCTTCTCTTCATTCCTATTCAATTCTCACGGTGGTTCCTTCAAGAGTTCTCGTCATTCGTTGTCATATCAATTCACTCATTGTTTCGATTCCACCGGTGGTTCGTTGAAGACCTTCTCAAGTTTATGTTATATCTCTCTTAATCCTTTCTACGAGAATAAGTAGTATGCCAATTCCATTGCTTGTCATCAATTTTAATTGGTGAAGGATACGCATAATGTAATTCTTATTCTTGTTTCATCGAGTTTATTCTATTCCTGTTTTTTTTCGGAGTGGCTCATCATACTCATTCTTGGTTTCACTTGTTTCATCTTTTCTTTCCCGGAGTCCCAAGCTCTCGCAATTATATTATCACAGAGATACATCTAAATCATTGCAAGGATTCACCTTGTGTTTTCAATTTCTCTTTCTTTTTATCCTTTTGTTACCGGAGTTCTTCTTGAAGGTTCTACATGTTGGTTCATCTATGATTTAATTCATTCTCGAAGTGTTCATCGAGATTCTTTTCTAAGAAGCTCAAGCCTTCTTCATCTTGCTATCCGGAGTGCAATTCTTTCTACCATATTATTGGAGGTGGTATTATGTCATTCTTGATAATTTGGGTTCATGTTTCATGATTCACATGTTGTTATGAATGAGGTATTTTAAATCCATCAACCTATTCATTGGTATTGTCTTGGGTTATATTTCACCTAAAGCCTTCCCTAAGGATGGTTGTTATTATGGTGCTTATATATGATCCAAGTTTCTTCTTTTATCCTCCCGGTAATATAGCCTTCTCGTCTCCTTGTTCTTGCCAATCCAATTCTTTTCCCGTGAGTGGCAGGTTTTTCATCTCTTAATTTGAGAGGTATTCCATAAGACCATATCAAGCTTATTATTTTCGTTGTGGGTTTTTCAACAACTCCGTTCTAGCTTCTGTTGTAACCGTGCTCTCTCAAGATATTGTTTTCCTTCGTTCACTCCATTCCATTCTTACTTTTGTTCCGAAGGCATTGTGATGTTCATCTTTTCAACCCATCATCTCGTTTTGTCAAAGATCATGATCTTTCCATGCCTATCCTTTTAATCTGAGTGTTGTGTCCTCTTTTCAAGCATCCTATCATCTTGTCAAGTTCTTGTTAATTCCTTCCATTTCCAGGCGGAGTGCTGTCCAAATTATATCATTCTTATTCCTACTCTACCTTGTTTTAACCGGAGTATTGTGCCCCTTTGTTCAAGTTCTTGTCGCCTTCTCAAGTCTTGCATCCCTTTCTCAACCAGAGTGTCGTGTTTTCATTTGAGCTCTCTCATTTTATCAAATTTTGACTCCCTTCTCAACTGGAGTGCTGTCTGAGATCTTTCTTACCCCTTGTTCCATTCATTCAATAGTTCCGGTGGCAGTGTGTTGTGATTTCATCAAGAATCTTCTCATCTTATCAAGACCTTATTCAATTCTTTTTCTTTCCAACCGGAGTGTTGCCCGAATTTGGTCTTCCTTGATCCCCTTCCTTAACCGGAGTGTTTTCAATATATATCTTCCCTTCAACCTCAAGGTTTTTCGCAATGTTCTTTCTTCCTCTTTTCTAAATGGCTGTTTTCGACCTTGTTCATCTTTGTTGAATTCTGTCTCGAATGTATTCAACCTCTCAAGGTTGTGGTTTCACTCGTTTGTCAAAGAAGCAATTTTTTTACCTCTTCTCTTTCTCTTCCGTTTCTTTCCCTCCGGTGCCATTCTAGATCTCGGGACGAGATCCTCTCGTAGTGGTGGAGTGTTGTAACGCCCCGAGACCGATGTGCCAGGTGTCGTTCTATTATTCGCTGGTGTTGCCTTGTCATTGCTTGCGTGTCATGCATTGCATATCATGTCATCATGTGCATTGCATCATCATGTTTTCAAAACTTGCATCCGTCCCGGTCTCCTCGTTCTCTCCGTTGTCCGTTCTGAGCCCAGACACACTTGCACGTGCCCGCGGCATGTCCGAAATAGTATTTTATAAGTGGCCGGAAAATGTTCTCGGATTGGATTGAAATTTGGTGTGCGGTCTTATTATAGTGTAGACAGACCGCCTGTCAAGTTTCGTCACAATCGGAATTCGTTTGACGTCCCAACGGATAAATATTGCGGCATTATAGCCGGTCTAACGTCGGACGTTTTCGGTCTCCAGAAACAGTCGCCGGGTCTCTCTCTTCTCTTCTCTCAGCTCGAGACCGTCTACACAACCCACTACTCACCACCAGGTCCTACCTAACCTCTCCCGTCAGCCCGCAGCCCTCCTCGCGCGCGCGTCCGAAAGTTGTCCCGGACCCGACCCGAGCAGTTGTCACCGTTGTGTCCGGATCATCCCCTAACGTCTACAAAACATCTCCGTTTTGTTTATTGGACTCCCTAATCATTTTATTCTCGATCGCCTGATTACGATCGGACGGACCGAGTTAAACCCTACCCTATTCCCCTACCTATATATTAGGTCCAACCCTAGATCCTAGGGGTCTTGTCCCAACAATCCCACCGCGCCGCCACTCCACCTGTTTTTTTCCTAGGGATCCCTCCTGGACCAACCAGCATCAAACCCCCGATCCAAAATATCCTCTCGACCTCTCCCCACCAACCACGGCCATGTCGCTCCCCCTCGTTTTCAACGCCGCCCAACCAGCTCTCTCCTATGGATCACTTCGATCCACCAACCAGCGTCAACATACCCATAGAAGAGAGCCAGGGGCTCGATCCCTGTTCTTCCCGAGCTGCACCAGGCCCCGAGCCGCCGGAGCTCCATTCTCCCCGCGTCCACTCCATCCCCTGCCTCGCTTGACTCCTCTCTGCACCCCCCTCGTCGAGCTCTGTCGTCCTTAGCATGGAGACCGACGCCGCCACAAGAACCATGGCGCTCGGCCTCGCGCATCCTCCCGAGCAGGAGCTCCCATGGCTGCCGCCGCCCTCGTGGCTAGCCCGAGGGAGCTCCCCGCCGCCGGATCGGATCGCCTCCGCCCGGTTTCCCCACCGCCAAGTCCATCCCCGTCGAACGCCATGGCGCTCGTGCTCTGGATCGGCCGCGCCTCCATGGATCCCTGTGGAGTCGGCCTCTGCTTCCTTCTTCATCGAGCAGGAGCTCGCTCAAGCCCGGCGCCGTCCAAGCCCGTTCCCGGCCAGATCCGGTTGCCCAAGACCCCACTGCCCCTCGCTCGCATCTCGCCGGCGCTCCACGCGGGGCTTGGCGTCCTTTTCGTCTTCAGAAACGCCGGATCAGGGAGCACGCGCCTCGCCTGCAATCATCGACCGTGCCACCGCATCTCGTTCGATCCAGCAACGCCCGGCCTCGCATCGGCCTGCTTCGGCTCCCGATGGGCCTCCTTGCGCAAGGCCCAGCGCGCCAGCAGCCACCGGCTCCAGCCAGCCTCTCCATCGACTGGGCTTGGCCCATGGGTGAGCAGCTCCTCAGCCCATATCGCCTAGATGCGGCCCGATACGTTTTTTTATGTCGCTGCAAATTGAACTATTATCCAGGAGTTTACAGTTTTGCAGAAAAACCCTTGGACATCATGCATTTAACAACTCCACAACCGTGCATCGGATTAAAATGATTTATATATGAAACTTGCTCAGAATTTTGTGTAGTTTAATAATATCCAACTTTCATCTATGTTTGAATGTTTAAAATGCTGTTTGGTTAAATTTTCCCCTATGCCATGCTAAAATGATTTAATTCATAGCTAAATAACCGTAGCTCCGAATTAAATAAACTTTATATGTAAATGGGGTAGAATTTTGCCTAGTTTAACATGGTGACCTTGTCTTGCATGTTTAACAAATCTAAAATAATGTTTAGGGCAGAACAGTACCAAACCTTAAATTATGCATATGAGGATTTCCGGAATTGTTGTTCGTTGCTTCTGGCCTCATTTAAACTTGCCTAGATAGGTAGTTTTGTTGTGCTTCACCTCTTGCCATGTTATTCAACATTTAATATTGTTGGGATACATAAACGAGAGGGAACTAAATAATTGATGTGGTGTTTTGTCAATATGCATCCCGGTGCATATTGAGCTCCACTTAATCTGTAGGATTGTTTGCGCATTCTGCCATGCCATGCTGCATTAAACCGGACATGCATCATACTTGATTGTGCATCATGCCATGATTATGTGGTGGTTGTTTACCATGATTGTTTGCTTCTTTCCGGTGTTGCTTCTTCGGGTTGGTTCCGATAACGTCGTGTTGTGAGGATTCGTTCGACTACGTCTGTTTGTCTTCTTCATGGACTCGTTCTTCTTCCTTGCAGGATTTCAGGCAAGATGATCATACCCTCGAAATCACTTCTATCTTTGCTTTGCTAGATGCTCGCTCTTTTGCTATGCCATTGCTACGATGCCTACCACTTGCTTGTCAGCCTCCCAATTGCCATGTTCAGCCTCTAACCCACCATTGTCCTAGCAAACCGTTGATTGGCTATGTTACCGCTTTGCTCAGCCCCTCTTATAGCGTTGTTAGTTGCAGGTGAAGATTGAAGTTTGTTCCTTGTTGGAACATGGAGACACCATTCCTTGTTGGAACATTTATTTACTTGTTGGGATATCACTATATATCTTATTTAATTAATGCATCTATATACTTGGTAAAGGGTGGAAGGCTCGGCCTTATGCCTGGTGTTTTGTTCCACTCTTGCCGCCCTAGTTTCCGTCATATCGGTGTTATGTTCCCGGATTTTGCGTCCCTTACGCGGTTGGGCTATAATGGGAAACCCTTGACAGTTCGCCTTTAGTAAAGCTTCTCCAGCAATGCCCAACATTGGTTTTACCATTTGCCACCTAGCCTTTTCTTTCCCTTGGGTTCTGCAGACTCAAGGGTCATCATTATTTTAACCCCCCCGGGCCAGTGCTCCTCTGAGTGTTGGTCCAACTTGTCAGCCGCCGGTGGCCACCAGGGGCAACTCTGGGCTGGCCTACCGGAAGTTTGGACGATCCGGTGTGCCTTGAGAAAGAGATATGTGCAGCTCCTATCGGGATTTGTCGGCACATTCGGGCGGTGTTGCTGGTTTAGTTTTACCCTGTCGAAATGTCTTGTTGTACTGGGATACCGAGTCTGATCGAAATGTCTCGGGTGGAGGTCTATTCCTTCGTTGACCGTGAGAGCTTGTCATGGGCTAAGTTGGGACACCCCTGCAGGGATTTGAACTTTCGAAAGCCGTGCCCGCGGTTATGGGCAGATGGGAATTTGTTAACGTCCGGTTGTAGAAAACCTGAAGTTGACCTTAATTAAAATGAATCAACCGCGTGTGTAACCGTGATGGTCTCTTTCCGGCGGAGTCCGGGAAGTGAACACGGTTGTTGGAGTTATGCTTGACGTAGGTAGTCCAGGATCACTTCTTGATCATACTTTTATCGACCGTGCTTTGCCTTCTCTTCTCGCTCTCATTTGCGTATGTTAGCCACCATATATGCTAGTCGCTTGCTGCAGCTCCACCTCATACCTTTACCTTACCCATAAGCTTAAATAGTCTTGATCGCGAGGGTGCGAGATTGCTGAGTCCCTGTGGCTCACAGATTACTTCCAAAACCAGCTTGCAGGTGCCGATGAGTTCGTGCAGATGACGCAACCAAGCTCAGGAGGAGCTCGATGAAGATCTTGTCCTTTGTGTTGTTTCGTTCTAGTTGATCAATAGTGGAGCCCAGTTGGGGTCGATCGGGGACTTTTGTCGCATTTGGGGTTCTTCTTTTATTTTGGTTCCGTAGTCGGACCATGAGTGTATTTGGTTGATGTAATGCTTTATTCGTGTAATTGTGTGAAGTGGCGAGTGTAAGCCAACTATGTAACTTTTCCCCTATTGTATTACATGGGTTGTGTGAAGATTACCTCACTTGCGACATATGCCTTCAATGCGATTATGCCTCTAAGTCGTGCCTCGACACGTGGGAGATATAGTCGCATCGAGGGTGTTACACATTATCATAGTCATACACGCTAGACCTCTAGGGTTTAGCCATTATGATCTCGAGGTAGATCAACTCTTGTAACACTCATATTCATCAATATCAATCAAGCAAGATGTAGGGTATTACCTCCATAGAGAGGGACCGAACCTGGGTAAACATCGTGTCCCTTGTTTCCTGTTACCAGCGACCTTAGACGCACAGTTCGGGACCCCCTACCCAAGATCCTCCGGTTTTGACACCGACACCGGGTTAAAACCAGAACTTTTCAGGAAGGAGACCTAGTGCTCCAGCTTATCCAAGACCAAACTGATATGCACAAATTATCCCCACCTTGGGAAGGACCCTTTGTGATTAGCAAAAATCTGAACAATGGATCATATTACCTTATCGACATTCGAGAACACAAGGATTCACGTAAGTCGGAGGAGGAGACCCGCCGGCCGTGGAACATTGCTCATCTTCGGCCTTATTATACCTGAGCCACTGGCTCTCCCGATGTACATATTTTGACATTGTATATATTATAAAGTATATAATAAAGTCGGCATCCCTGATAAATCAGGGCCTCTATCGTTTCAATTTTAAGAATAATGAGTCTTTATCACTTCCAATGGTCACTTGGGGCTTCCTGTTCAAACATAGGTGTATTCACCAAAGAGAACATAGCGTTACTACCCTCTTGATCTGACGCAACACCATTGTTACAAATCACTTGGGGGCTTCCTATTCAAACATAGGTGTATTCACCAAAGAGAACATAACGTTACTACCCTCCTGATTCCGGCTATCAAGCCAATATGGTAATTCGGCTATCAAGCTCTTGATAACCCACAAGTATAGGGGATCGCAACAGTTTTTGATAAGTAAGAGTGTCGAACCCAACGAGGAGCTAAAGGTAGAACAAATATTCCCTCAAGTTCTATCGACCACCGATACAACTCTACGCACGCTTGATGTTCGCTTTACCTAGAACAAGTATGAAACTAGAAGTAGTTTGTAGGTGTTTTTGGATAGGTTTGCAAGATAATAAAGAGTACGTAAATAAAAAGTAGGGGCTGTTTAGATAAAAGAAACAATAAAGTAAATATAGCGAGTGTGAAAAAGTGGTGGTAGGAGTTGCGAAATTGCCCTTTAAGCAATTGACTACTTTACTAGACTGATAGCAAGTATTATGTGGGAGAGGCCACTGCTAGCATGTCATCCCTTACTTGGAATTATATGCACTTATGATTGGAACTATTAGAAAGCATCCGCAACTACTAATGTTCATTAAGGTAAAACCCAACAATAGCATTAAGATATATTGGTCCCCCTTCAATCCCGTGTGCATCAATTTCTATGCTAGATTGAAGCTTCTGTCACTCTTGCCCTCCAATACATAGTCCTATCAACATACAACTAACCCTATGGTGTGATCCACGTGCGCGCTCATATGATGGGCACCAAAGGACAGCAACATAACCACAAGCAAATTAAATCAATCATAGCAATTCATCAACCACCGATAGGACAATGAAAATCTACTCAGACATCATAGGATGGCAACACATCATTGGATAATAATATGAAGCATAAAGCACCATGTTCAAGTAGAGGATACAGCGGGTTGCGGGAGAGTGGACCGCTGTAGATAGAGGGGGGAAGGTGATGGGGATGTTGGTGAATATGGCGGAGTTGTTGGTGAAGATCGCGGTGATGATGATGATGGCCACGGCGGCGTTCCGGCGCCACCGGAGGAGAGGGGGAGAGGGGCCCCCTTCTTCCTCTTCTTCCTTGACCTCCTCCCTAGATGGGAGAAGGGTTTCCCCTCTGGTCCTTGGCCTCCATGGCATGGGAGGGGCGAGAGCCCCTCCCAGATTGGATCTATCTCTCTGTTTCTCTCTGGTTCTGCGTTCTGCTCTGGCTCTGTTTCACCGTTTCGTATATATATGGAGATCCATAACTCCGATTGGCCTGAACCTTCGTCGTGATTTTTTTCCAAATATTAGCTTTCTTGCGGCAAAAGAAGAGCGTCAACCGCCTTACGGTGGGCTCACGAGGGTAGGGGCACGCCCCCTGCCTCGTGACCACCTCGGGCACTGGTTCGCGTTGATTTTCCTTCCGAATTTTCCATATTTTCCAAAAATAAGCTCCATCCATTTTTATCCCGTTTGGACTCCGTTTGATATGGATATTCTGCGAAACCAAAAACATGCAACAGACAGGAACTGGCACTGGGCACTGGATCAATATGTTAGTTCCAAAAATAATATAAAAAGCTACCAAAAAGTATATGAAAGTTGAATAATATTGGCATGGAACAATCAAAAATTATAGATACGAAGGAGACGTATCACAAGCTAGTATGATGATTTCATAAGAGCGCAACTCTGGTTATCTTGGTAATTCGGCTATCAAGCCAATATGATGATTTCATAAGAGCACGGCTCTGGTTATCTTGGTAATTCAGCTATAAAAGCCAATATGAAAAATTCATAAGAGCACAGCTCTATTTATCTTGGTAATTCGGCTATCAAGCCAATATGATTATTCATAAGAGCACAGCTCCGATTACCTTGATAATTCGGCTATCAAGCCAAAATGAAAATTTCATGAGAGCACAGCTCTGATTACCTTGATAATTCAGCTATCAAGCCAAGATGAAAATTTCATGAGAGCACAGCTCTGATTACCTTGATAATTCGGCTATCAAGCCAAGATGAAATTTTCATGAGAGCACAGCTCTGATTACCTTGATAATTCGGCTATCAAGTCAAAATGAAAATTTCATAAGAGCACAGCTCTGATTACCTTCGGATTTCTGCTATCAAGCCAGTATCATCGCTTCATATGAGCATAGTTCTGGCATATTTGGTGAGTTAATTACCGGATTACAGAGACCAAAGAGAGTTTGTTGCATAGCACAACTCGAACATAGGTCTCTGGTGAACTGGCAGCATATGATGACATCAAATACTTGAGAGTACTATCTTCTCCATTTGGGTTATCATTCTAACCGCTTTGGTATGATAAGCCGGTAATGTTCAATCACATATCACAGGTATGATATTTCATATATATATATATAGATATATATTCATGGTTAAACCGCCCATGGTTATGACTTATTTTAGTTGCCGGTGGTTTAGATATGATATCATGACCCGCCCCGTGGTAAACCGCCGACGCACTTGTGATTTACTTGTGTACAGGATAATGATAAAGCTTCTTCAGCATAAATTGCGGTTATCATAAGCATAAAGTGACACGCTCTTTAACTGGCGGATCAAATGATGTAGTATAAAACAAAGAACGTGCACGATGGCACGATACATCAAAGTTTACTGGCCTATTACACGACTCCGTGAGCCAGACAAGATCAAGTGTTTTGAAAGGATAAACTATATAAACCGCCTAGTGGATCATTCATCCTGGCCTTGCTGATTTGAGCGTTCCGGGTCATCCTTCTCTGGTTCTTCGTCCTCCTCCGCCATCTGGAAGTTTGGTGTTGACCAATCAATGCCACGTAAGGCATGGAATTCAACTTCATCATCAATAAGATTTGACGGGTTAACTTCAGGGGCGAAAGTATGCTTACGAATTGGAGGAATCAGATCCATCACTTTATAAGCTGGCGTTCCCATCTTCTGGTTCTCTGCATCATAAGCCGGCTGATATTTTGAGAGATTGGTCTCATCAGCAATTACTGTCGCATGAGGACGAATTTCTTTCACGCAGGCGGCAAAGTCTTGCTGATCAAAGGGAGTGCCATCTTCTTTCAGGCTTAGATACCCGGTAGCTACCTTGGTCGGGTCTAGCTCGGGTACCCATGCCTTGGCACGGCTCAAGGCCATCACGGTGCCGACTCTCGCACATGACCATTTTATTTCTTGAATCCTCGCAGGCAGAATTGACAAATTTGTTAACACATCACTTAGCAGGTTGGGTCCTTGATTCGTTGGAGAAATTGTGGCTAATGTGCGCTGAGTTCCGGTATATAGTTGTTCAACCAGCGTATATACGGTTTTAAGCTTCACCAGCACGTCTTGATTCATATTACTGCTCCTCGGGCCTATATAACAATCATGGAAGTAATCAGTGGCGGTTCATAGAGTCATGGAAGAGATTCAATTTCAATGTTCATACGGCGACTTATCAAAGATAGCAGAAACCATCTGAGACACCCGGCGTTTTAAACTGGTAAGTTCAGAGGTCACCTTTTCCATATCAGCTTCAGCCTTTTCGGCGCACTGTGTTAGAGCAGTTTTCTCTTCGGCCCAGGAATTTCTTTCAGCATGAAAGCCAGTCTTCAGCTTCTCCGTTTCTTCCAGACTAAAATTGAATTTTAAATCGGCTTTCCGGGTCTCAGACTCTTGAATCTCCAGTTGGGTCTTTGCATCAGCCAATTGTGATTGAAGTTCAGCGGTGGCCTCTTGTACAAACACAGAATTACAAACACATTTATATCCGGATTACAGGAATATAAGTCCCAAGCCTTTTGCAAGCAACAACATTTGGCACTTGGGGGCTAATGCATACTGAAGAATTCTTCTTACAATGGTTTATATGATTAAGTCCCAAGCACTTTGCAAGCAACAGTACTTAGCACTTGGGGGCTAATGCATATTTGTTCATATTTCATTACTACTTTATGATGACCCGCCAGTGCCACGGACAACCACAGCCAGCTTATGGGGGCTACGTGAGTATAGTTCTGATCTAAAAACACTGATAAGTACCGGTTTATTCATACTGATTAAACCGGCCCTTGGGGGCTACAGATGCAATGTTGATCATTCAAATCCGGCTAAGTGAAAGATGGCTTTTTTCTCAAAGATGCGTTATACTTATTGCCATTCTAAAGTCTACAGCATATTCAATTCTATTATACAGAGTAGACTTGGGGGCTGACAGGATATGCATACTATACATAAGTCGAAGTTCATACCTCATATTTTTGATGCATTTGCTTCACCATATCAATTTTAAGATCTCGGCTAGTATGTACTTGGTTGAGGTAGCTAGAGAGTACTTCACTGCTGCTCAAGTGAGAATAGTGAGCAACGTCAAATCTCACTTTCCGCTTTTCAAGGAATTCCTGCTTAGCGGAGTGTTGAGCCAAGACTGTTGGATTTCCCGGCTCTGTAAAGCCGATGCTAGTGATTGTAACATCGTCAGTATGAGTCTCTGACGGTTTAAGTGGGCTTGACGATTCAGGGTTCAAAGGATTGAGTCTTGTCTGGTCGCTGGAGTGGTCAGGAATTTCTGGTGGGTCATCAAGGACAGGCTCGTCGGGTGGTACAATGGAGGTGTCAGATGCTGGAATTTGTTGTTCCAGCTCAGGAGCTTTGGGGTCTTCAGCCGGCTTGTCCACCTTTGACCTCTTGTTAGGCTTGGCTTTTCCACTGCATGATTCATGAGAGATCAGCATAAGTATAAGAGTATAAGGAGATAGAAAACAAAAGAGATGTTACCCAGGGGCAGTCTTGAAATCCGGTAGCTGGGTTTGAGATGAGTCGCCAGAGGAAGAGCGAGAAACCTCCTGATAAGGTTGAATTGAAAGAAGTAAGTGACTGACGAATGAGACCCGCCAGGGGATAAAAAAGTTAGGTTTGGAAAGACCTCGTTCTGCCGTTTTCGCTGGGCTGGAGTATTTGGTAAACCGGACGATAACTCTTCACTGCCGTTGGTCCGAGTTTGTCGCCGGCTCTCGTGCTGCTGTTGCTTCAAAAGAAAGTGAGGATCCAAATGAGCTAAGGGGTGCGAAAAGCTTTCTTCCGGATTACCCGCCGAATTTTCTATCTTGGCAAAGGCTCTGAGTTGGACGAAATAATAGTTACCTCTTCTTCAGCTGCTTGGCTGGCCCCCATGTCATCCTGAGCATAATCAGTGTCAATAAGGTGATTGAAAAAGGAGCCAAGGGAGTCAAGGGCTACCTCCGACTCAGAGTTGTCATCCAGTTCAAACATGCTGGAGGTGCTTGGTTTCTTCTTATTTTTCTTAGTATTTTTCTTGGCGGCTTTCTTGGCAGCTTCATGGTCGTACTTCTTCTTCTTCCATAAATAAGAATCAGGCTGTGAAGAGACATCAAAGTTGAGTTAATAAAAGGTTTTAATGAGGAGGTAAAGGTAAGAAAATTGGAGACTCGCATCTGGTGGCGGGTGAAGTTTGGAGAAAGGGTTTAGACCCACTTTGCTACAATCTTCCGGATCTTCATTCAGAAGAGACTTGGTCATTTCACTGATTGCCTCATCAGTTAGGCGTACAGAGCTGTGGCGCAGCGGATCCTTTATGCCACCAGTGTAAGTACACATTAAGACAGGCCGACGGCTCAAGGGTATGATTCGCCAAGAGACCAAGCACCGAACCAAGTCAATGCCAGTTAAATTGTTTCCCAGCAGAGCTCTGACCTTTGCGGTGATAGGGCAAGCTTTGCACGTTCGGCAGCGGTAAGATTCTCAGGAAGAAAGTGTTTCGGGTCCAGACGCTTGACACGATAACCCGACAATGGATTCTTATCAGCCGGAGAGGTACCTTTGCAATAAAACCATGTCTGGTTCCAATCCTTGGGATGACTCGGTAAGCAAGCATAGGGGAAGATAGCATCTCTTCTTTGTTGAATTGAGATTGCGCCGAGCTCCAAACTGGGTCCGTTTGTGAATTCGTTTTGGCGGTTCAAGTAAAAATATTCTCTGAAAAGTTCAACACTGGGCTCCCCTTGAAGGTATACTTCACAGAAGACTTGAAAGTTGCAAATGTTTGACACAGAATTGGGTCCAATGTCTTGCGGATGGAGTTGAAAGAAGTGCAGAACATCTCAGAAAAACTTAGAGCCGGGTGGTGGGAAGCCCGGGTTCATGTGATCAGTGAATACAATGACCTCACCATCTTTCGGTTGAGGTCTTTCTTCGTCTGGATTGGGGGCACAATAAGGCATAACATTCTTTGCTAGCAAGTACCCGATTTTGACAAAATCTTTCAGAGTATCTTTGGTGACAATGGACTTAACCCAGTTGCATGAAGTGACTGTCTTTGGCGGCATTGTGAAGGGAAACGCTTAAAGGAAATATTTTTTTGCCATGTTAGGTTGATCCATTAAAGCCGGAGATAAACTACTACAGCATGTACTTCGAATGGTGGCTTAAATGGGGCCTAATGATATATGGGTAATTATAAGCCGGTGTTGTAAGCCGCCATGACAAGCACTGATATTCAAGGTCTAACAAGAGCTTCTTTTACTAAGTGTTGGGACAAACAGGTTTTACAATTTGGAAATATAAGATTGGATCTACAGTAGTTCAGAGAAATGAAATAAAATCTAAACCTAAGGTGGCGGCAGCAGAAAAGTGGGGATGCCCAGATGAGATCTGTTGCGATGAGGATATGTTCTGATATTAAAAAACGAGTGCTAAACCTGCTACCGCACAAGATTTGTGTCGTTTTCATATCAAAACTATGCAATATAAGAAAGAAGGATGAACGGTGATGAACATCGATGAACAGAGAAACCCTAAGGCAGATCCATTAAGAGGAAAAATGAAGGCTTACTGGTGCTGATGAACAGCGGAGAGGCGTCGCGAGGTTCTGGTTCGTTCAGGGTGATGCGGCGACCGGAGTTGAAGCAGTGGAAGAAGGTCGACGGCGGCGGAGCTCGGGCGCGCTGGAACGTTGCGAAGAGAGGAGGAAGACGAGAAGGAAGGAGGAGAATGGATGGGCTGTCGGGGCCTATTTATAAGGAAAGGGTCAGTAGGCAGGCGTGAAAAACGAGGAGGCCAAAAGATGATTATCCAGCCGTGTTGACGCTTCGATTTTCGGGTGGTTAATTAAAGATGAAGATCCGATAAGATATGTTGCGTCTCGTACGAAATTAATGGCGGATGACATCATGGCGGGTTTCCGTAATTTCAGGGGATGACGTCATGGCGGGTTACAATATCTTGTGAAGAACAAATGAAGAAGGATTTTTTCCTAAGTGTTGAAGATTGACATGAACAAGTTCAAATCAACCTGGGGCCTAATGTTGGGGATATAACTATTGGGTTAACCCGCCCAGGAGGGGCCGGGTTAAGCCACGGCGGTATACCAAGACAAAGCCCATGGAGGCGCTGAAGATGGCGGTTCACTATGAAGACTCGTTAAAAGGCCCAAGGCCCAGAGGCGGCTTAAAGCCCATTAGTATAAACCGCCATATAGGTATGACTTGTATTGTAAGGCATGTGTATTTGGTCACCGAGCCGGACACGTTATATGAGCCGGCCAGGACTCTGTAAAGCCGGTGGGCGTCAACCTGTGTATATAAAGGGACGACCCAGCGGCGGTTTAGGAGAGAGAGAGAGAGAGAGAGAGAGAGAGAGAGAGAGAGAGAGAACAGATCGAAAGCTAGGTCAAGCGTATTCGCTCCCTGGTAATCAAGACTTAAGCAATACCACCTCAACTGGAGTAGGCCTTTACCTTCACCGCAAGGGGTCGAATCAGTATAAGCTCCTGTGTCCTTTGTCTCGTTTAACCCATTTAAGCTAACCTAGTGCGATGGCTCCACGAATAAGTCCTCACACTAGGACATCTGATGTGACAATTCCACGAAAGAAACCATAGTAATCGGTCAGATATAGATTTTATCGTAGTTGTTTTATAAACATTTACATAAGGGGGACAAACTAAGAATATTTTTGAACAAAAACAAATATGAATAACGTTGTATACAATGCGAGAAAAATACAAAGTAAATTCCAAACACAATCTATTCTTGGATTATAATTACCTTTGAAAATCATGATTCTCTAGATTCAAAAGTTTAATGAGAGGTTGCATGTATAAAAGCACGTAGCCCAACTAACTTCAGTTTAGTGTTTATTTGGTACTTTTTGTATCTCAACTTGCATATACATAAATGTTTGGCCTAACTAACTAACTTAGCTTAATGAGAACTTGCATAGTTGGAAATATTTGGCATCCATTGTCTAAATACACATTCTGAAAAGTTGAAAAATTCCGAACAAAAATCCCGTGGGTATATCCTGACATTCTATGTCCGTGCACAAAGTTTTCGGTGAAAAACGTCGTTTTTTGTGGCTTGTGTAAAAGAAGAAGTTTCCGGTGAAAAACGATGTTTTTTTACACAAGCCACAACAAACGTCGTTGTTCAGTGAAAACTTTGTGCACGGATATACCCGCGGGATTTTCGTTCGGAATTTTTTAACTTCTCAAAATGTGTATTTAGACAATGGGTGCATATGAATCTAGGAGCCATAGCCAATTTCCGCATACCATATGAATTTATTTGTCTATAAATATTTCAATGTATATCCTCGAATTTGTATCAGCACTCCATAGAGTCTATTTGGTACCCTTGTATTCAGTTTTTAGCATTTCTTTAAATATTAAAGACACTCTCTCCATTCCAATATGTAGGGTGCCATTGAGTTTTGAGGTTCAACTGTAAACACTAAATAATTATTGTCTTGTATAATACATGATACTCGGGGGAGTTCAATTACTTCGTGGCAGACACCGTAGGAACGTCAACACTCTTCCTACATCAGCTTAGTGAAATCCCTTATAAGTCATATGCAAGTTGCAAACCAAGATGACGTGTCCATGTGAATACCCTACAATCCGCTCATTGTAAAAGGATATGATCTAAAACACAGAAGTGAGTATCTGATGGGCCAACCAATAGGGTAGCTGCTCTGTCGGTTTTTATTTTGGTTTATCTTTTCTGTTTATTTCTCTAGCATTGGATTTCTTCCTTTTCTTTATTTCCATTTTTTTCTTCTTCATAACTCTTTTTCAAATACACAAATATCTTTCTAATTCAAGAATAATTTTAAAATTCGTAAATTTTAAAAGTTCATGCTTTTTTTAATAATGAACAAGTTAAAGGTCATTAACATTCAAAAGAAAAGGTCATTTATAATATTAATGGACAATTTAATTCATAATTTTATAAAACAAATGCATGGACATTTAAAAAAATCATAAAAATCTTAAAAATATGTAGAATTTTTTGAAATTTATGACCATTTTTAAAGTTTACATATATACTTTAAATAATTTTTATTTTTTGAAAATGACTTCTTAAAGGCAGAAACTGCAGTTCCTGAGCCGGTTTTACTACTATTCCTACTATTTTATTCCGATAGACAGGAATTAGCTTGGCCAGCCCATGGTAGCAATCATGTGGTGCCTAGAATAATGGGGAATCCTATTCCCCGCGCGGGCTGGCTCAAATCCTATTTGATGCTTTCGAGCGTCAAAACGACATGACTTCGCTGAGCCTCGGCCTCCCGGCGGCCCAGTTTGGGTCGGCCCACATTAGCTCTTCTATTTCTTCTCTTTTATTTTATTTTAATTTTGTCTGTTTTTATTTATTTATTTTTTATTTTTTTTCTTTTTAGTGTATTATACAAAGTTCATCGCTTGTTTATACAAAAAATGGGCATCGCATATTTAAAGAAATGTTCGCCCTATAATAAGAAAATATTCAACATGATTAGAAACAATATTCATTGTGTATTTTATATTTGTTCAGAGTATATCACAAAACGTTCAATGTGTATTTAAATATTTTTCAGTGAATATCACAAAAATGTTCAGTGTGTATTTAGCTATTGTAGAGCATATATAACAAAAATGTTCAGTGCGTATTTTAAAAAATCGTTCAATATTTATTTAAATATTGTTTATCATACGTAAAAAATATCAATAAATGTTCGGAACTTCAAAAGTTTGTTGATGTTTTTTAAATTTTGTACTCTTTTGCAAAAATTGTTCACATTTTAAAATTTTAAGAGAATTCACATTTGTTCACAATTTCAAGAATTATTTGCAATTCTAAAAAAATATTTACATTCTTTCAAGAAATGTTGAGAAATTGTAATAAAAGGGAACCTCTGTTGTACTTCGTACTTAAAGTTAGTGTTGCGCTGTCAGCAAGCCCAATCGCTATGTCTACTACCTAGCAAAGCAGCTACCCATCTAGAAGTGGGAGCTCGACTCCCATGAGTGTTTTTTTACATTTGTCCATTTGTTCAACGCCTGCGAATGTGTGCCTGCTAAAGCGAAAGCTCGCCTATTGGACGCATGTGGGCATCCAATAATAGCACCTCTTGGTAGATACAGAGAGACCTCCTGATCGGCGCCTTAAGCGCCCGAACAGCTCCCTGGCGCCTGAAGGAGACCTCTAGTGGGCCGACCCAGAAAACCTTTGCTCGATAGAAACTACAAAAAGATGTGCGGCGAGCCAGATCCGAACTCGGGACCTCACCTTCAAATATGGATGCACAACCACTACGCCATCCAACTACCTATGCTCACAATCTTCGTTTCTTTCTTTCATTCTTCCCCCAGCTCGGAAAGCCCCCGGCGTGGCAGCCTTTACAAACCATTTTTTTCTTTTTTTTTTCTTTTTTTTGTAACGGTTTCATTCGCCTTTTTGCTGAATACGTGCACTTTTCTAAAAAAAATCAAAGGAAAACTAAAAAAAAGAATGGAAGTTCTCGAATCTGGAAAAAAGTACATCGAATTTGAGAAAAGTTCATCGAATATAAGAAAAGATCACTGAATTCGAGAAAAGTTAATCATAATTAGAAAAAGTTCACTAAATCTGATAAAAAAGTTCATCGCTTTTGAAAACAAATCAGCGGATTTGAAAAAAGTTCATCGATTTTATTTAAAAAGTTCATCAAATTTGAATAAAAGTCATCGAATTTGAAAAACAAACATCAAAATTGAAAAAGTTCATCGAATTTGAAAAGTTCATCGAATTTGGAAAGAGTTTATTGCATTTGAAAAAAGTTCATTGAATTTGAAGAAAAGTTCATCGGATTTTCAAAAAAGTTCATCGAATTTGAAAAAAGTTCTTCGAATTTGGAAATAGTTCATAGAATTTGAAAAACATTCATCAATTTTGGAAAAAAGTTCATCATTTGAAACGAGTTCACTCATTTAAAGAAAAAATAGGAAAGAAAACAGGGTAACAAACAAATAAAAAGGAAAAAAACAAAGCATAAAAAACACATAAGGCATTTCCTATATGTAGAAATAAATGAACGGAAGTACATATATGTTTTTAACAGGCATGTGAAAACTGGAAACAAATATATCGGGCGCTAAAGGCGCCGAATAGGATCTGGCATACATAGACACGTAACGCATACCTAGCTTACAGCGAGGCAGCCTATTGAAAAAGAGAACGAATCATTTGAAAACTGTTAAGTGTGCATAAAGAAAATGTTTATCACGTATACAGAAAATGTATACGAAAAAGTATCATGTGCATGAAAAATGTAGCATTCGGAAAAAATGTAGAACAGGTATGTGAAAAATGTTAATCAAGAATGTTAATCATGTATTAAGAAATTAATATTTCATTTCAAAAATATTTGAAAACAGTTAAATGTGTATATAAAAAATGTTAATCATGTATTAAGAAATTAATATTTCATTTCAAAAATATTAATCCAGCATTTGAAAATGTCAAAATTTATAGAAAAAAATTAACCATGTATTCAAAAATCTTAATCTTATATTTGAATAAAAGGTTAGTCAAGCATTTGAAAAATGTTAAGAAACTATGTCAAGAATGTTAATGAAACATCTGAAAATGATAAATGTGTATAGAATTTTTTTGCCCATTTATTGAAAAATATAAATCTCATAAATCAAAATAATCTTAATCAAGCATTTAAAAATGTTGAACAAGTATGTTCAAGAATTAATCAAGCATTCGGAAAAAATGTAGAACAGGTATGTGAAAAATGTTAATCAAGAATTTGAAAACAGTTAAATGTGTATATAAAAAATGTTATTCATGTATTAAGAAATTAATATTTCATTTCAAAAAATATTAATCCAGCATTGGAAATGTTAAAAATTTATAGAAAAATATTAACCTTGTATTCAAAAATCTTAATCTTATATTTGAATAAAACGTTAGTCAAGCATTTGAAAAATGTTAAGAAACTATGTCAAGAATGTTAATGAAACATCTGAAAATGATAAATGTGCATAGATTTTTTTGGCCATTTATTGAAAAATATTAATCTCATAAATCAAAATAATCTTAATCAAGAATTTCTAAAAATGTTGAACAAGTATGTGAAAAAAATTTAATCAAACATTAAAAAAATAAATGTATATAGAAAAAATGTTGAACAAGTATGTGAAAAAATTTAATCAAACATTAAAAAAATAAATGTATATTGAAGAAATGTTGAACAAGTATGTGAAAAAAGTTAATCAAACATTAAAAAAATAAATGTATATAGAAAAAATGTTGAACATGTCTTTAAATTTTTTATCTTGTACATAAAAAATATGTTAATCAAGCATGTGATAAATTTTTAACAAGCATGTGAAAACTGGTAAATGTTTAACAAGCATGTGAAAATTGGTAAATGTTTATAGAAAAATGTTGACCATATGTTAAAAAATGTTAAGTGTTTATAGAAAAATGTTGACCATGTGTAAAAAACATTTAATCTTATATTTGGAAAATATTAATCAGTTATTTAAAAAAATATAAAGTGTGTGTATGAAAAATATTAACCATGTATTCAAATAATGTTAATCTTGTATTTGAAAAATGTTAATAAGGCGTTTGAAACATGTGTACCCATGAAATATTGTGAATATATTAAAAATCATAAATTTTTATTTGAAAAACACTAAACAATCATTTGGAAAAATGTTTAAAATGTGTATGAAAAATGTTGACCATTGTGTTTAAAAAATTTAAATTTGTATTGGAAATTTTTGAAAACAGTGAAAATCGATAAAGAAACCAAGAATAATAAGAAAAATGTTCAAAACTAAGAAAGAAAGAAAAACCAAAAAATGAAAGATAGTGATTAATAATAGAAAAACGATAAAATAATTAAATAAACAAAGAAAACCAAATGAATAATGAAAATAAAAAACAAAAAAATCAGGGAAAAACTAAACCAAAAACTAAGAAAACGAAAAGGAAGAAAAAACCTGGAGAAAATCGAATAAAAATGAAGGAATAAAAGGAATAAACTGTAAAATTGGGGAACCAGAAAAAGCCAGTTGAAACCGGCTCGTTTCGCCTCAAGTATGTCGTCGTCTACTAGTTTATCAGGAACCTGATGTGAGCTTGGTGGCTTGAACCTCTGCCAACTATGGAAGGGAGTAGGGATTCTCTATGTTCTCCGTTTTTCTTCACTCATTTTCTTGAAGTGTTCGCGATTGGGCCACCCCGTTGCTGTAGAGGCTTCAAGCGAGACGGATGTGAGATATAGCCTTTATACATAACGCATACCCGGCGCACATACCACGGCACATGGGCAAGCCAATTTAAGCTATTTTTTCTTCATCAGTTTGCCATGTATTTCTCCGCCGGTTTTGGGAAAGTTCCTTTAACCAGGCGTTCAATTTTATTCTGTTGGTTCTCTTCCTTTTTATTATTTATTGTTTTTCCTTCTATTATTAAGGTTCTAAATAATTTCTTTCTTAAATAAGCAAGGTTTCGTTAAAACCTACAAGAACTTTTATGAAAATCATGAATTTTTTTTCAAATTTGTTAGGTTCTCAAATATGAATACATTTTTCAAATTTGTGAAAAAGGGTAAATTTTGGAATAAACTTCTTGAAAATATATGATTTTTTTTTCAAATTCATGAACGTTCAAAAGTTTGTGAAGATATTTTGCAAGTTAGAACATTTCTTCAATTTGTCAACATTGTTTGAATTTTGGAAGGTTTTTCCAGACTCATGAACATTTTTTGAAATCTGGGAACATTTTTTTCAAATTTGTGCACATTTTCTTAAATTAACATGTTTTAAGATCCAATAAAAGTACAATTGGGATAAATTTTGAAAGTCGGGACATTTTTTGAAAATTAGAATTTTTTGAAATTCATGAACATTTTTGGAATTCCGTAATTATTTTTCAAATTAATTAAATTGTTGAAATTTGGAACATTTCCTGAAATCAGAAAACAATTTTTCAAATTCATGAAAACTTTTGAAAATGGAATAGCATTATTGAAATTCGTGAAAATTTGGTTCAGAAAAAACTTTTTTAATTTTATTGTTTTTAGAAATTAAACCAAAAAGTAAACATCAACAATAAAATGAAAATACGAAAAACAAAAAAAGAAAAAGAAAAACAAGGGCGTCCCACCCTAAATGGGCTGGTTCATTGTTCGCGCCTTAGCTACGCACCCGTTGCCATACGCGGGGAATAGGAGGTCCTGCCTAGAATAGGATTTCTTGTTGTAAGCAAATTATGTTTGCTGCTTAATCTGAGTTGGCCCATTTATCTAGTAACTATTCTTCCTTCCCAAAATATAATACACAGCTTTGGTCTTCATCGTATAGCTTTGACAATTATTTTTATATCTATATGATCTGAATAATGAAACATGGCATATAATTATTTTTGAAGACTAATAAGATGATATTCCATCCGTCTTTGAATACAAGGCCCCGCCATATTTTTAGGTCAAACTTTGACCATTAATTTTACCAACAAAGTGGGAGTTATATGCCACAAAAAATATGCCATTGGATACACATTTCGAAGAAAATTTCCCATGATATATATTTTTATGACATATAACTCATATTTTATTGACAAAAATTATAAGCCAAAAATTGACAAAAAAACTCAAAGTGGCCTTGTATTCGAAGGCGGAGGCAGCATCATTTATACATGTTCAATGCATGCATTTTGATATATTTATGCTCAAAGTTGTGCATTAAATACAGTACAAAGTCAAATGCCCCTTACTTTTTGGGAACGGAGGGAGTAAGTATAAGAAATCCTGGTTTTGGGTACCTTCTTCTACAATGTCCTTGCCCGTCTTTTACAGATTGTTGGACATTCTAAATGGCCATGGTCCGGCTTTTCATTTTCATTTCGAGTTTCAGGATTTTCCTGCGTTTCTTTTTTTCTAAATCAAAATTTTCAACAATGGTTCAGAGGTTTTTTTAATGTTTATTTTTTAAAGAATATTCATACTTTTAAAAAATTGGGTCTAAAAGTTGAAAATTTTCAAAAGTAATTCATATGTTTAAAAAGAGTATTTGCATTAAAAAACGTTCACATGTTTTCATAAATTATTCACAATTTTTTTGCAAAATTTCCCATTTTTCAAATAATGTTCTCAAATTTTTCAGAAAATGATCACCATTTTAACAAAAATTCCCCATGATTTCTTTAAACCGGCTGAAAACAAAAAACGCTCGAAAACACGTGTCCTTTTTTTGCAGGTGCTATTCGCGACAGTGTTTACACAAAGGGCGTCCCGGTATCACACCACAACGTCAAATAGGCATCCCCCGTGAGCACGGGAGCTATGTCTCCCCTATCGTGAGATGGTAGCATGTCTCGCATCCTCTTGTGCTCCTGCTAGCAGACCGGCACACAAGCCTTCATGTGGTTTTCCTGGGAGCGATTTTGGGGAACTTTTGTAGACTGATTCAGAATGATTTTAAAGGTTTCACACGGTTCTGGTTTCCTTTTTCTTTGTGTTTTTTTTGTATCTGTTTGTATCTGATTTTTCCTCCGGGTTTTCCAATTTCCCGTTTTTCTTCATTTCTCAAATACATTTTCAGGTACATATTGAATGTATTTTAAATATACATTGAACAATTTTACGAAGTAGACGCTGAATATTTTTTAAATACAAGCTGCAAAACTTTTTAACACATATTGCAGAATTTTCATTAATGACATGAAGGTTTTTTTACATGCAAACATTTCTGGGTGTTAGAACATATTTTTTAAATGTCCAGAATATTTTTATGAATGAAACGAAACATTTTTTTAAAATGATCTAAACATATTTTTATGTTGTATAAACTTTTTTTCAAAATGTTTCAGAATAGTTTTGAAATGCATGATTATTTTATTAAATGTCAAGGGCATTTTTTAGTAGTATGAATTATTGCTTTCAATCATGCAAATGTTGGTTTTACATTGTACAAAGACTTTTTAAAAATGTCACGGCGTATTTTAGAAACAAGTGAATTTTTTTAAATGTCATGAACTTATTTTTGAATTGCACCCAACATTTGTAAAATTATTCAAAACATTTTGCATTGTATAGTATTTTTGAGTGATAAGAACACTTATTACAATCTACGTGAACGGGCGAACTAACATATGTTTAGATGGTTAGGAGGACAGTGGTATCCCCGGCCCATCAAGGCCAAGTCGTAGACTTGTCACCAATGCTCGTATTTTCCTGGATTTATTTTAGTCCTTCCATCAATGTGCATTCAGTGGGAGGAGGCATTGCAGTCGACTACGAATGCGTTTGTGACGACTTCGTCGATCTCAAAATGATATACCAGGGCAGTCTCTCGGATGTGTTCATAGGTGTAGGGTGTGTGCATGCGTAGGGTCGAGTGTATGCGTGTTTGCATCTATAGTGTATTAAAGAAAAGAATCTACGTGAACAGAATTTTACATTTCATGATTTTTTTGAATGTCAAGAACATATTTTGTAAATGTTTGAACATTTTTTAAATGTCACAATTTGTTTTGAATGGTAGAGACATTTTTAAATATTGCATGAACTTTCTCTAAAGATGCCATGAGCACTTTTAAAAATTTGAATAAATTATTTTGACAGAATACATGTTGTATGAAAAATTACAAACATAAACAAAAGTAGAATAGAACAAAAGAAAGGAAGAAAATCAAACCAAACAATATGGTTAGGAGTACAGTGATATCCCAACCCCACCAAAGTTCAAATTCTAAACATGACTTTGGTGCTCATATCTTTCTAGAATTATTTCAAACCTTCCGATGATGTGTGTTTAATAGGAGGAGACATTCACGTCGACTATGAAGGTCTCTGTGGCGACTTCATCAATCTCGAGACAATATGCCGACTTAGTTTCTCGAAGTTGCTCATAAATATAGGACGTGTGTGCATACATTTATAAGGATAAGTGTATGTCCAAATGTACGAGCATTTGCGTATGTATAATGTTAGAAAAAAGAAAGAATGGAACGACCATGACTTGGCTCGCCCATCATGGAGGCTTCTTGAGGCAAGCTGTGCATTCGTCCCTTCCCTCTGTTGAAAATAAGTCATCTGACAGAAATCGGGATGGCCTTTCGAGTCCTCAATTGTCGCCAAACATTGGGTTTAGGGCATCTTCAACGACGACGCATAAATGCCCTCCCCCCCCCCCCCCCCCCCCCCCCCCCGCATTCGTCCACGGATGGAGGACCAGTCCATGGATAAGGATGCGAGAGGCTGCCATTTAACGCTAGCAGCATACATTTCAACAACTTTTTAAGCAAACCGGATGAAATTCGTGCAAATACGACGGATTTCATATAAATATGATGAAGTTCATTTAAACTAGGATAATTTGTACATAAATCCGGATGATATTTCGTCCGATGGACTAAAAACCATAAAATTGAAACCCTAAACTACTATATACTTGACGGTGACCTCGTAGGCCATGCCGAGCTGGCCAACGGCTCCTCCTCAGTGGTCGTCGCCCGATCTGGCGTTTGAGTCGGAGTCGTCGGGCCTCAGGAGACGGAAGGTGGCACCGTCGCGGCAAGGCTTCCCGACAGTCGTTGAGAAGGGCCTATCTATTTACTTTTATGTTGAGTCATCATCCTCTTATTAAAAAACACCAGTTGGAGAGCACCGCTGTCATTTGCATGCATTACTATTAATTTACATTGAGTATAACCGTGACTGGATCTCTTTTACCATGAATTACAATGTTTAGTCAGTCCTTGAGCTTCAGGAGTGCTCTGCATTTATGTTTTGCGGTCTCAAAAAGAGCTAGCGAGATACCATCTTGTTATATTATATTATGATTGTTCTGAGAAAGTGTTGTGACTCGGGATTTATTATTATTGCTCGTTAGTTGATAATGCCATTGATATGAGTAAACATGAGACCTAACTGTTATTGTGAATATAGTTAGTTCATAATCTTTGCTGAAAACTTGAATGGTGGCTTTACATATTTACAACAACAAGATCAAACAGAGTTTGTAATTTTTTTTCTTTATCACTTTTAGTTTGTCAACTGAATTGCTTGAGGACAAGCAAAGGCTTAAACTTGGGGGAGTTGATACGTCTCCAACGTATCTACTTTTCAAGATTCTTTTGACATTGTCTTGGACTCTAACTTGCATGATTTGAATGAAACTAACCCGTACTGACGCTGTTTTCAGTAGAATTATCATGGTGTTATTTTTGTGCAGAAATAAAAGTTCTCAGAATGACCTGAAAATCAACGGAGAATATTTTTGGAATTAATAAAAAATATTGGCGAAAGAATCAACACCAGGGGGTCCACACCCTGTCCAGGTGCAAGGCGCGCCCCCTGCCTCGTGGGCCCCCTGAGGCTCCACCGACGTCAACTCCAACTCTATATATTCATGTTCGGGGAGAGAAAAAATCATAGAGAATGATTCATCGCGTTTTACGATACGGATCCACCGGCAAGCCCTAATCTTCATCGAGAGGGTTGATCTGGAGTCCGTTCGGGGGCTCCGGAGAGGGGAATCCGTCGCCATAGTCATCATCAACCTTTCTCCATCACCAATTTCATGATGCTCACCGTCGTGCGTGAGTAATTCTATCGTAGGCTTGCTGGACGGTGATGGGTTGGATGAGATTTATCATGTAATCGCGTTAGTTTTGCTAGGGTTTGATCCCTAGTATCCATTATGTTCTAAGATTGATGTTGCTATGACTTTGCTATGCTTAATGCTTGTCACTAGGGCCCGAGTGCCATGATTTCAGATCTGAACCTATTATGTTTTCATGAATATATGTGAGTTCTTGATCCTATTTTGCAAGTCAATAGTCACCTACTATGTGTTATGATTCGGTAACCCCGAAGTGACAATAATCGGGACCACTCCCGGTGATGACCATAGTTTGAGAAGTTCATGTATTCACTAAGTGTTAATGCTTTGGTCCACTACTCTATTAAAAGGAGGCCTTAATATCCCTTAGTTTCCAATAGGACCCCGCTGCCACGGGAGGGTAGGACAAAAGATGTCGTGCAAGTTCTTTATTTCCATCAGCACGTATGACTATATTCGGAATACATGCCTACATTACATTGATGAACTGGAGCTAGTTCCGTGTCACCCTATGTTATAACTGTTGCATGAGGAATCGCATCCGACATAATTATCCATCACTGATCCATTGCCTATGAGCTTTTCGCATATTGATCTTTGCTTAGTTACTTTTCTGTTGCCACTGTTACAATCACTACAAAAACTACTACTGTTACTTTTGTCACTGTTACCGCTACTTCCATGTTACTGTGCTACTAAATACTTTGCTTCAGATATTAAGTCTTTCAGGTGCGGTTGAATTGACAACTCAACTATTAATACTTGAGAATATTCTTTGGCTCCCCTTGTGTCGAATCAATAAATTTGGGTTGAATACTCTACCCTCGAAAACTGTTGCGATCCCCTATAATTGTGGGTTATCAGAGTTATCCAAGTCAGTTGTTCCTGTGGGAATGGAGTCCCATCAACATTGGAGATCCACGAGTCGCTTCCGTCATCCACCACTAGAGATCCTTGTTATTTTTGTTGGACCTTTATGGTCTTGTACTCAAATTTTTGTAATTGGTTTGGAATTATGTATCATGGAAATGTACACCAGCAATGGTAATCCTGGGGCTGGTGATGACGTAAGGGTCGTTTCCTGGGAGTTTATGTCCCGAAAAAACGGCCCCGACAACCTTGGTATCAGAGCGAGGCTGAGCATTGGCTAATCCTATCTTAGCCTGGTCACTATGCCTAGGTTTCCACACCATCCACATCCACATCCTTTCCTGTCCACCGTCAAGCTCATCCTATCCGATAGCCTGCACAGTGGTCAGCCAGCATCTTTTTGATAGTCGGTGCCCAACCTATTGTCCTAGCCCATAGGTCGTGCGCCCGTGGCCGACACCTGAGTTGTCCCATCCACAAGCGTGCGATGGAAGACTCTGCTGGCTTATAAAGGAAGCCTTGCCCCCAACTCAGCACATCACAACCTTCACTCGCAGTCTGATTTCAAAACCACCAAGATGCCTGGTCCCATCGTCCGCAACGAGACCACCGCATCTGATCTTGGAGATTTTGCAGCCATCCTCGCCAATCTCACTCGCCGTGCTTTTGGCATAGACGAACTCCCGGAGTATGTTGTGTACCAAGAACACACAAGTGATTCCATCCATCACTTCTGGGCCACTGTGCACATCTACGAGAGGGGCACCACATCAGAACGCCCCTACCGGTTCACCGGGAGGACGACCTCCGACGAGCCCCAAGCCACCGAACTTGCAGCCCGAGAGGGTATAGTTAATCTCCGACACTTGTCGCCGAGAGTTAACATCTGCCCTTTCTTCTACTACCCTAGTCGTGAAGGCTATGGTAGCCCGACCCAGGTCGCCAACGGAGACCATGAGTTGGATCCTGCTCTGGTGCAGCTCATGCGCTACCTAAGAGCGCAAGAAGCACTGCTCGATCAGGTCACTAATGATCTGATTGCGATTCGCAGGACGCTTGCTCTTCTGACACCGGTGAGAAGTGAAGCTGCAACCCACACCAACACCTTGATAATGTTGCTTGGGAGGCCAATTGAGCCACCAAGGTCTGCTCCTGCCATCTACCCAGGCAATGCCTTCGCCTCCCCAGGGGAACTCCGTCATCTCTTGGAGACCTACTCCAACGGGATTGTGACCACGAGACCCCACGAGGGGCATCATCGCTATCCCAGCACTGTAGCTCCCCATCCTACCCCGATAAACTATGACACTGTAGCTCACGGAGAAGCCTCGACATCTACAAGACATGCCCGACTAGATGTCAATGAGGTGGACTGAGTCCACCAAGGGTGTTATCAAATCTTAGTGATTATGTTGTCTTGTATTTTCAAGGTAGCAATCGCATGGCATAGTGAGCTTGTGAAATTACCTGTGTGCCATTGTTTTAATGGTACTATGTGTGATCTAGCATAAAGGGTTGGCGTACGGCGACCGAGTAAATGCTAGACGTGACTGCCGACATGCACAGTAATACGTCACACTCCTTTTGGGAAGTGATGTCCGAGAATTTGACTTGGACAACCCTATGTCGGAGCCGATGCACAAGTCGTACCAGCGCCGCAACATGTTTCCTGACCCATGCATCTAATAAGGGGCCGTATCCATATAGCACACCAGCCACCACCACACTTGAGCACAACTCTTCTCCATTTCATCCCTCCATGTCTCACCCTGGAGCCTACCTACGAACTCCATATGCAAGCCCTAGTAGTTTCATTAAGGTTTTGTGGGATCTGACCCGCAATACCCTTGGTTCCAGCCACCCACCCCAGTATGAGTTGTTCAAAATGAGGATCACCCCTGATTCCTCGAAAGACTGGGCAGTTGTGCACATCCCATGAGATGATTTAAATCAAGGCCCTCCATATGTTGTCTTCGTCAGAAGATCCATGCCAACCTCAGGCATGGCTATTGAGGCTACTTCTTATGAAGCAGTTACCCGTCTTTGATTTACGGTACCCGCTGCCAGTGAAAGGAAATACTACTATTTCCCGAGCCGCGCAGCTTCTGGAACAGAAGCCACGTTTCGATGTGAACGTATAGAGAGAGATCCAACTCTGGCCAATCTCATTCAGTATGTGATGACCCAGGAGCATCTAAACCAACAACTAATGGACTACCTCCATTATCTTGCTGTCATGAATCCCCATATCGCCATTTGTGGACCACCCTGGCCAACTCCAGGAGGGCGTGTTCTTCGTTTACTTCCTTCACTTTCCCCGGAAGAAGAAGAATGTGCTCGAGCACCGGGAACCCTTTCACAAGACCCTGTAGATCTTACCTTCGAACCATAGACGCTCATTGTTGTAGTACCTAGCACTATTTACGTGATGCAACCATTGTATTGTATTTTAGGGCGTATGTCATAAGTGCATTGCCATAATTGCATTATGCATACGATCATTTGTTGTGATTTGCATTCAGTTCTTCCGCCATTAACAAATCTCAGGGACGAGATTTTCTTAACGGGGGTTGAGTTTGTAACACCCCAAAAAATTAATCATATTTTTATTAAGTAAATTTTGGTCAGAAATAAAATTTTGAGCTATATGAGGTCATTTATTAATTTCAGAGCATTTTCTATTTCCGTTTCTCCAAAATTCCTCCCTTCATATAGAACTTTTTGTAAAATATTATGAGGTTTGGTAGCTTTCTTAAATCCTTCCATTTGTATTTAAAATAACAGTAGGGAATATTTTCATAATAAAATTTGCCACAAAACAATTCTTTTAGAAGCATTTTCAAATGCATCAAATGCTTTTGTTGCACTACAACTATATTAAATAATTGTTTCAAAATCCCTCAAAAATTATGAGAGGTCAGGTGATGCCTATATTACACTTTTATGCAAAAACCTAACTAGGTCCTTTGAAATTTTTGAGTGAAACACTCTCTTTCCATTTCTGTCCCATTTCTGAGTTACAATTGTAACCCAAGTTTTCCTTGCTCCAATAAATCTGGAACTTTTCTATCTTGTAGTCCTTCCAACTAGTACCTTAAGTCCAGAAGATCAGCTCCATTTGCATCCTTTAAGTCCACCAAACATTCCTCTCAAGTTTCTATCCAGAATTGAATTTTGGTAAAACTTGCACTAACAAGTTTCTCTTTTTGACAAACTAACTCCACCATCATCTCTACATGTAAAGAGACTCCATCTTGGAAAGTTTCAAATCCATCAAAGTTCTCTAGCTTGCCCTAGCATTCTGTCAAACACCTTCAGCTCATGACAGGATTTGGCAAAGCTTTCTGAACTCCATGTGACACTTGAGCCCTCAGCCAAACCAACATGTCCATCATTCCTCCCATGTTTAGAATCACCACCCTGGTAATTGTCAGCTCATTTGGGTCCCTGTAGTTACCATTGGCAATTCATCGAACACGCTTCGTGTCTGTCCAGAGCATGGCCAGAGCGTGCGTTTTGCACGCGTCGGCACCGAGCTCCTGCCGTGTCTCTGCTGCTTCCCCCTCTCAACCTGATCCTCCTCTGGATCAACCCGACCACCTGGACCCTCGCTGACACCTCCACTTGTCCCCTAGCGCTGTCCACCGCCATCCATGATGACCAGGACCGCCGCCCGATGAGTCCCGAACGGCCACGTCTCCGCCCAACCCGCGTGACGCTCCCCGAGCCACCCAGCTCCTCCCAGGCGTAACTACGGGTGACCACCGTCCGTATCTAACAGCGCCGGCCACGCCTACCTCGCCACCGCTCGCGCTTTGCCATCAATGGCGGCCGCCACGATACTTATCCTCTGGACACCACGGAACCGACCCCCTCGCACTATAAAAGCTCACCCCGAGCTCGCTCATACACTCAACACCTCTCCTTCCCCTATGTAAGCTCCCTTGAGCAGCCAATCAACCTAGAGAGGTTGTCTTCCTCAACCCGGCAACCATTGCCGCTACCACTGTCGAGCTAGTTCCGGCGCCGCCTGCCCCCCCTCTCTACTCTCTTCACCAACAGATCCTTCTTGACCCCATGGATCCACCCCATCGTAAATTTCTCCAGAGGAACGCCACGGGCGAAAGCCCCCTTCTCGCCTCGCCGGAGTTCCGCGAGATGCTTGGTCACCGGTGATGCGGTGACCCCCGGTGGCCAAGTCGTAGCTTTCCAGGTTCGCCTCGGTGAGAGGATCACGCCCATGTGATCAGCTCCCCGAACGGCGCCCCATTTGCCGGCGAGCCTCGCCGGAGCTCCGCCTCTGTTCGGCCAGGGAAGACGCGCGCGGGTGGGACAGAGATCAGGTGACATGCATGTTTGCATGTCACCGTGTGCCTTGCGGCCGAAATTCAAATTTAAACATTGCGAAAAAATCTGAAAAAAAATCATGCATCTTCATAGCACATATTAAGATAACCCCTAAAAATTCAGATCAAAATTTGAAACATGCATCGAGAAACGAAAGAGAAATCTGTCATGAATAGTTTGTGAATAGTTCTCTCTAGACTATTCATATCAGAGTTTCTCTTTTTCGTTTCTCGATGTATGTTCTGAATTTTGATCTAAATTTTTTAGAGGTTATCTTAATATGTGCTGTGAAGATGCATGTTTTTTTTCAGATTTTTTCGTAATGTTTAAATTTGAATTTCGGCCGCAAGGCACACGGTGACATGCAAACGTGCATGTCACCTGATCTTTTTCCGCGCGGGTAACTGGTCTAACCTGATCAGTGGGCCAGGCGGGCTCACTGTCAGTGTCCCAGCGCCGCTGGCCCGTCCGTAAGTGGAGACGAATTCTGCTGTGGCCGCCTTCGGGCAGGGAGGATGTACTACACGAATAAGTCTTTAATGTCATCAGCCCTCCCGCGTAGCCGAATGACTGGGCTCGGCCCAGTAACACCGGACGGCTAAACGATGCCCAGGGTACATCTTTGCTCTTTCATATTTTCTTTTCCAGCAGATTTCAAATAATTGCACAACAGTCATTTCACATCCAAATTTGATGATTCAAATTTCTGCCTACTCCTAAAATCATGCTCCGTTAATCCATCTTGGGTGAACATTTTTCCTGAGCTCTGTTTCTACTGGATCTATTTAATAGTCTTATTCTTCATTTATTCCAGCTTAGAAACTCTCTAGGAAAATCATATGAACCCCTAATAATTTGATTCTTTTTCTGATATTCCTCTTATTTCATCTAGTTTATTTTAGTATTTGTTTCAGAAATTTCCAAACAACTTTTTAGCACTATTTTGGCTTTATGTGGTAATTGCAATATTTTGAAAATAGCAAATGGAGGGGAGATATAGTTTTTAGAGTTTTGGAGTGCACCCAATCTTTCTGCATGCTCAAGGCAAACATCTTGAACACATGATATGGTGAATGCATAGTGTTTGTTTGCATGTAGAATTGAATTATGAACATGTTGAACTCATATGAAATTTGCATAGTATTGGTCATACATGCATGACCCCCTTGATGATATACTATCTCCATTTAAACATGAAGTATGAGTGAGTATGGTGATTCTCCTGTACCATATGTGGATGTGTTGGTCCACGCTAATTTGCAGGAAGAATCGGTCACGAGAAAAGTGACCGTGAGACTGAAGTCTCGTTGTGACGAGAATAAACAGTGAGGGCATGTTGGCACATGCCATGTGGTGACCCTGTTGGGTACCACTAAGGAAATATGTTGTGCTAATCATTGCAGGAATTTATAAACCTCATGAATTGACAGTAGATCGAGTCTTGTTCCGGTAACCCCCATACTTGAATTGTGCTACCACTTGTCCCTGCCATAGGTAGGGTATGGTTCAATAAGTTGTTAACCCCTTTCCATGCACACACACCGTACAGAGAGGCCATAGTGAAAGATACCATTGGCCCATGGTAGGCATGTCACTTGGTCCGGCTGCATGGGTGTCTTCAGTTGAGGCTGAAGAGGGGTAGCACCCCTATTTGCGCATGGTATAAGTATTGTGATCCCATGCTATTGGAGGTCGTTGAATGAGGCCTTACTACTTAGGGTCTTACTCTATCATTGGTTTGGGTGACTCCTGGCTTCGCTAATCTAAAACTGTTGTGTGCTGGTTAGGTGTGTTTTCAACTCAAAGACCGTAATGGGAATTAGTCATCGTCTCGGTGTTGGCTAAAGAAATCCTATACGTGTGGGTAAAGAGTACACCCGCTGTAGAGTTATATCTATTCGAGTAGCTGTGTCCATGGTTAAGGACTACAGTCTAGGTTGGTCAAGTGTCGGTCTTAGTGTTAGTCTCCGAAGGAAATAAGTAAAATGATCATGATTCATTTTGCAGGATAATTATTATCATTACTGGTGCCATTATGAATATTGTTATTGACATGAATAATATTTTGGACTAACATGTTCCTCTTATGTGCAACCATGAGTATCTCTTGGGATGGCTAGGCTACCCGGGATACTCATTTTCTTTTCTTTTCTTTTTTGAGTATCACTTGGGATGGCTAGTCCACCTGGATACTCGGCTTTCTATTTTTATATAAGCCCTTTATGAGGCATCACTTTATACACCCGACTGTGGCATGTATTTTCAAGACCTCTCGAGGCATCGCTTTTAGACACTCGTTTGGCATTTCTTTTCAAGACCTCTCGAGGCGTCACTTTCACACACCCACTTGGCATTTTTCTTGGAATTCTTTGGGCGGTCCAATGCTCGATGTTCCATTTCATTTCCTTGATTTACTGCCGACATGATTTACTTATCCTTCCGCACCGTATGAATATTTATCATGCCATGCTTTGATTTTCAGTCAGCTCATGCATATAATTTAATTCACCGCGATCATATGCATTCGGTATATCTTTTGTTCATCATGTTTGTGTCAAACATACTCACTGGCTTGTCCCTGGCTATTATCTTGGCCAAATCTTGTTTCAGAGAGGAGTACTTTGAAGACACCCCCGCAACCTAGGATTCGAGGATAGCATCCATGCGAGATAGGAGTTATCCAGGCCAGCTGTTCCTGTGGGAATGGAGTCCCATCAACATTGGAGATCCATGAGTCACTTCCGTCATCCACCACTAGAGATCCTTGTTATTTTCGTTGGACCTTTACGGTCTTGTACTCAAATTCTTGTAATTGGCTTGGAAATTTGTATCAAGGAAATGTCCACCAGCAACAATAATCCTGGGGCTAGTGATGACATAACAGTCGTTTCCTGGGAGTCTATGTCCCAGAAAACCGGCCCCGACAGTTGATCAGAGGACAATAGTGAAAATTTTGTTAAGTGCTAATGACATGTTTCTCGCATACAGAGAAAATGAAGAGATTGTTGTAAGGAGTTACATCAAGACAGGCTCGTTGTTAGAAGTACATCAATAAAATCTTCATCTGTTGTATACTTGTGATGTTATTATCTCAAGACAGTTTCTCGCATACACAAACACCAGATTTCCATTGTTGTATAAGAAAACATGCTAACAAGATTATTGACTCTAGTGCAAGTGGGAGTCTGTTGGAAGTATGCCCTAGAGGCAATAATATTGTATTATTATATTTCTTTATTCATAATTAAGAGTTTATATTCTATGCTATAACTACTATGATCCTGGAATATGTGATTCAGTGGAAAACTCATATGCACGTTTGGAATAATAAATAGTAAAATAAGATTCATGGTCTAGCCTCTAAGACTGGCTCAAGTGTTGTTTGTGATCACGTTTTCCGGATCTTGAGATATCGTGAAGTGTAACGATAGTATCAAAACAACATTGAGGGTATGATGTTAGAAGAATGATCATATTGAATCGAACCAAACTTGTTTGTTACTTTGAGATAATATCATCACAAGTCAATTCTTATAACATACAGTGTTAACGTGTGATTTATTTCGTTGACCATGAGAGTATCGCAGTCACTTATTACTGTATGATGAACTTTGGGGTTGCTCAAACGTCATATGTAACGTGGTGATCATAATGACAACTTATAGGTTCATCGAAAAGTTTGACAAGGGACTAGATAGCTCGAGAGTGGAATTTGCTCCTCCGGCAATGGAGAGATATTCTTAGGGCCCTCTCGGCATGACGACAACCATCGTCATTTGGCCAGACATAGGTGACAATGTCACGGGGATGCTAAAACACGTCAACGAGAAGAAGAACAAAAATGATATGAGGAGACCAGTATAGTGAGCATGTGTATGACTCAAGAGGATACCGATATTTCTCACCTCGGGTTTTGTAAAGTATCATGAAGCAAAGGGAACATCACATGGTAACCAAAGGTTCACTTGAATGTCATTCGTGTAATCATAGGGATTGATATGGACGTCCACGGTTCCGCTATCGATCATTGAACGAAGGAGTTTCGTTCATGTTTATGTTTTACCGAACCTACAGGGTCACAATCTCAAGGTAATAATGATATCCTGAGTATTAGTAGGATAGGAAAAATAAGAATATATTTATGAAATAGTTTCATTAATATCCGGAATAGCTTCGAGAGGAAACGGAAGCGTTTCAAGGTCACCGGAAGGGTTTTAGAGTTTATCGGGTAGTACTGGGTATTTCCAGTAAATAATATATAGGTGGAAGAATATCTCCAATGATGTTAAGTTATTAATAAAAGGTTCTAGTAATTGTTAGGGGGATTTTATATTTCATTTAATATCAACGGGCCTTAAAAGGCCAAGTGGTGGAAGGATAATTGGGCGACAAGGGCCCAATAGGGGAGGCGCCACCTTTTAGCCTTTTTGGAGGCCAAGGGGAGGCCACGTTGGAGTTGGAAACCCCCTCCTTGGCCTGCCTAAACGGGAGGTTTCCTTCCTCCTTGTGGAGCTATATCCCCTCCTCCAACCTATATATACTAGAGGTTTGGGGCATTTTTGGATACACAAGTTTTGGAGCCTCCTCTAGGTCTCTAGCTCTAGTTATAATTGGTTCCAATTGATCAATTGGAGCTAGACCTAAATCCTCATAATTAGAAGCCCAGTGTGGTTCTAATCTCCTCCTTGTAATTCTTCAGCGATCTGTGAAAAGGTTGTTCTTTCAGTTTTATGTTCGAGGGACCGTTCATGGGCGGTTTGTGGGATCGTTCATCTATGCTTCAAGGGACTCCAAGTACAATCTACACCGACTCGTCTACTTCTGGTGCACTCCAGAGTCGGTAACGATCATTGATCCAAACCTTATATGCATCTTCGTATTGTTCCTGGGTGATCGTAGGGTGATTTTTTTTTGTTTTCTACTATGTTTCCCAACAATGACGATGTTCGCCTCCGTCAAGGAGCTGCCCACCTATGAGGACGACGGCACCAGAGTTCGAGGGTGGTGTCGCCACAATCTACCGGAGAGCATCCCGGAACCGTTGCCTGCCGGCACCGAGGCCCACGACTTTCGTCGGAGTTGTCGACGAAGATGGGCGGGAAGGGGAGGAGGAGGAAGAGCGGAGATATTGTGATGTGGACGGTGTCGGAGCACAGCTTAAATAGCCACAGCCAGGCCAAGCGAAGGGCCGATCAGCCGCTTCAATGCGCTGTAGCCGCTGGAGTTGGTTCTTTGGGAAGTTGCATCTGCATTGAAGTGGCGGCTCCCTGGAGGCCGCGTCTGTTTGTATCGCCCTCCAGCCAAGTCAAATCGCGGGCATCAATGTCGGCTGCTGCGCGCTCTGGGACGACATTGACGCATCACGAGACGTGATACATGCATCAGAAGTAAAGTGTGGGAGAGACGAGTGGGGTTGTTGGGTGGGCCAAGCAGTCAGACGCATGCATGACAGCGGTCTGAATGCCCGGAAAGCCCCCCCCCCCCCCCCCCCGCATTTGTCTCCAGTTTGCAGGAAAAACACGTCCGGACCATCCCGCGGACCGATACAGGCCTTCCTTGGATGGCTTACGTGGTCCGAACAATGCAGTCCAGAGGTATACGGGCGGTTTGGGGATCGGCGTTGGAGATGCCCTTGGAACAATTTGTTAGGCACGGTTGTGTCTCGCCCACGAGGAGACACAAGCTAGTATTACCTCAAGGACGCCCTAAATAGTCTGGTTCATAATCACATAGGTACACATAGAGTTTTATTTTCTTTATATTCTGGCAAAATATAAATTCATATATTTTTAAAAAAACCTTAATGTACTTAAATTATTTAAATATATTCACCAGAATTTGATTTTTTGAATATTGTATAATTTTTTGTTACATCCTCCTATCCATGTTAATTATTTTTTGAGACTCCGATCCATATTAGTTGTCACCGATTTAGTACAACTGGTATAATTTTTAAAAATGTTTATATCATAAAATAAAATACTTGTGACATTTTAAAATGTTGACACTTTCAAAAACAATGTGCGTGACATTTCTGACATTTTTGTACACTTAAAAGAGATGTTCCTGTAATTAAATAAAATGTTTCCTGACATTCGAAAAAATGTGTGTTACATTTAAAAAATCACGCATCTCAAAAATATGTTTGTAACATTTAAAAAAAATTATATAATGTAAAAATATGTCCACATAGTTTTAGATAAATGTTTTGTACCATTCAAAATAATTGTTTTCAAAATGTGTTTGAAAAACGTTTAACAAGTATTTGAAAAAAGTGCTGAAAAAAATTTATTTGAAAATGGTAAACACGCATAAATTTTTTTATGCATAATTATTTGAAAAAAATAATGTTAATATGTATTTGAAAAATGTTAAGCATGTATAATGTGTATGAAAGAAAATGTACGATGTGTATGAAAGAAAGTAGACATCAAACCATATATTTGAATAAAAATGTTAATATGTATAAAAAATGTTAAGCATGTATACAAAAATTGCTGCAATCCTAACTAGCCGTGATGAAGAAATTAGGTTGGTACCGATTATAGGTCTCAATCCAAATACCAATATGTATACCACGATATCAGGCCCTCAGTATTCAGTTCTAGAATTAAATCCATTGTACTTTGGTTATACTCGGTGTATATACTTGTCGACAAAGTATCACCAATGGCATGATTAAATGTCATACGGACATTTGTGTTAGCATGGCCATAGCACACATATAGTACCTTAACTATTTCTGATCCCAATTCCCGAACAAGGATAACATAACAGCTGCCCATAGTCTACATGCCTCTGAGCACAACGACCGCTGCTAGCTCATACACAAGACGCATGGATTTGAGTGTCACATACCCTAAACAAACGGCCCCCATGCAGTCAAGCAGTACAAGTTCCATTCCAAACGACCATGCACAGATGCAGAGACAGACAGGAATAACATACCAAGTGCAGCCACTGGAGTGAGAGCCATGGAATGGAATCAGCGCGCGCACACGCACCCACTGGCGGGCACATGGCAAGTAAACAATGCCCCCGTCTGCAACTCCCTTTCTGCATCATCTCATCAGAAATCCCTAGCATTTGTCCTGGCCCCCTTGGACTCCTCATGTCTGGGGCATATCCGCAGGTAGGAAAGTGCCTCGCCACATGCGGTACGCATCACACCCGCCTTGTTCCTTGCGGCGTCCGGATCGAAGCATCCGCGGGGATTCAGTGAGCTAAAGAGAATTTCCCTAGAAAAGTGCAAATGCCTCGCCCTAGTTGCTTGTCCCCATGCATGCATGCCCCCTCTGTTATCCCCTAGTTGCACTAAAACAACTCTCGCACCCTAATCATACTTTTTGCTGGCTGCCAAATATAAAACACTCTCAGCGCCTTAGCTAGGCTAACCCAGTCCTGTGCTGTGCAACAGGATGCCAAAGGGAATTGCCCCTTGGGAAAAAGCTGGAACGGCTCGGCCTAGCGGCTTGGCGTCTTGCCCTTGTACCTCTTACCGAAGAATCATGTTTGGTTAGCGCCTGATCATCATTGGGACTAATATAATGGCGCAGCCTTAACCATATCCTCTTCGCCCTATGCGCTTTCCACGAGATTCTTCCACTGACATGCAAAGCTGGTCACCTTTCCATGCATGGCTGCATGCAAAATCAAGGCCTTTTTCACTGGCGTCGCAGCAGGCAATGTGTAGTATACGTACATGCGAGTCCAAGGAGGAACCGGCAGGCATAAGCTTTTGCTGCATTTGACCGGGACATTTGGGATGCTCTGCATCACAAGCTCTTGTTCTGACGTGACTATGGTGATTCTGACGTTGTTTAATCCATCAACCTAATCTCTGATCGATCTGCCTTTTTGGTTGCTGGATTTGGTTGTTCTGAAGATGCATACAAGGCCATATATTGTTAAGCGTTGGCAAACAAAAGCGTATGACTTAATTAGCCTAAAGGACGACACGTGTGGAGCTGCTTAAAGTTGATGTAGGAAATTTTTGACAAGTAACCAACAACATCACCTTTTCAGATGATCTTGACGTTACTAATTTAATTCTCCCGCTGCTGCTAAGCTTCATTGTCTGATTAGGAGAAGATTGCACAAAATGTTGGTCCATAACATTAGGTCGCAAGTGCTGTATGACTATTATTACATGTATGCAACAGAATCTTCTTGAAGTTATAGCATGATTGTGACATGGTCTGTCTACGAGCTAACCAAGCCACAACTAACAAAACTAATAGCCGTCCAAGCTACGTACATAGATTTAAAACCAATTTCGTGCGTGGATTTCCTAAGCTACGGAGTAGTAACTCAAACTCCAACTTCGTATACCCTGGTCTTTTTTACTAGGTGGCTAGCCATGTGGAGTCTAACTTCTAGTACTGCCGTGATCCATCGTACTATCTACTCAGCAATTAGTCCTGATTGCCTAGTTTACCTTCTCTGAAAGTGACAACTACATTTTCTATGGGGAAAAAAATAAAAACTATATATATTAATCAACGGAAAATACCACGAGGAAACTCAACCGATCAGTCACCAGCGTTAAGAGATATTTACGTTCATTCTGGTTGAATCCTTCTGTCCCATAAGATAAGATCGTTTTTCAAGCTATGTTAGCTTGAAAAACAATATTATATTGTGGGACGGAGAGAGTAAAAAAAATTAGGAAGAGATAACAACTATATTGTTTTATAATCAAGGGCCCAACCCCCGGTTCCTTTTTTCATTAAGAGAAAAGAAGCCACACACGAGTTCTTCTACAAGTTCCAAACTAAAAACTAAAAAACGTCCCAAGCAGCTACCACAAACTGTTGGGGAACCAGAACTACAGCCGCTATAGTGCAATCCAGTACAACCTTATTACAACAGCTCACAAAACGGAAACCACAAGTGCACATATTCACTACTCCCAGCACAAGGCACGCAGGCCGAGGGGAATGATGGAAAACTTCTCCCTCCTCCGTTCCTAAATACTATAAGTCTTTTTAAAGATTTTAACACGGACTACATACAGAGCAACATAAGTGAATCTACACTCTAAAATATGTCTATATGCATACGTACGTAGTTTATATTGAAATCTCTAAAAAGACTTATATTTAGAAACGAGGGGAGTAATAGCTGGAGGAAACCACATGAATCGAATTCTCTTTGTGCAGGTGCAGCTTCTAGTATTCCAGCGTACGTAGTCCTCCCCCCGTGTGCTGCTTTCCCTGTCGCCTCTTCCAAGATGTAGCCCCAAAACCACGGCTTACACTGGATCAATCTGGTTCCAGCGCAAACGGCGTGTGTTCAAGAGCTTTCCCAACGTTTTTTGGAATGGCATCAACATCCCTCCCCGTAGATCATTGGACACCTTTGTCCAGTCTTGCAGGTACCGCGGGATCGGCCCCAACACGTGTTTCATAGATATCTAGGAACAACGATTAAAAACAATCGCATTCCTGGCATTGCACAGTCCCCATGGGACCGTAGATGTAATCACGTTCAAGTGAAGATATTTCTTGTCACATAACCACAACCTGCCTAAAGTTTCAAACTTAACCACTGACACCTGATGCAAATCCTGAACCACTGCCCAAACTTGCCTAACCGTGATATTTTCAAAGAAAAGGTGGTGAACATACTTAACTTCCTTACGGTGCACACATTCTAAAGGTTTAGCCACCCCCTCTTCCTCAGGTTATCACAAGTCATGATTTTATTTTGAGAGAACAACCGTAAAACCCCTTGTATTCTAGGAGGGACCCTGATTTTCCACACCACGGGCAGGAATATAGGTTGGACTCCTCTAAATTTAACAATAGCATATAGTGATTTAGATGAATACACCCCTTTAGATTCATACTGCCAAATTAGAGAATCTTCATCTCCACTATATGTGGTAAGCTCCATGATGCCCAACAATTCTAACCACTGACACATTAACTCATCTGAGAAGGTCCTTCTAAAGGTGCACTTAAGCTCTCTCCCATCCCAGAGTTCAGCTATTGTCTTGTTTTTCTCTTGAACCAGGAAATACAAATCCCAAATATGGGTAGCAAGAGGAGCATTCCCATGCCAAAAATATCCCCCAGAATCTTGTTAATCTCCCATTACCAACTTCCCATTTATAACCTATAACCGCCTGAAGATCCCACTGCACCCCTTTCCAGAATTGGGATGGGTGGCTTTCATGACAACAAAGAATATTTCGGTTCCTAGTATTGTATTTATTATCAACTATCTTTCTCCATAGAGAGCCCTCCCCAGCAATATATCTTTTCACCCCTGCCCCTATTAGGTAAAGATTAATATCTTGCAGCTTCAGGAACCCCATGCCACCATATTGCTTCCTCATACAGATGGAAGGCCAGTTAGCTAAATGAATCTTATGTGCCCCTTCACTATCATTCCATAGGCAATTGGACATATGAGAGTTAATCAGATTAATTGCCCACTTGGGGAATTTAAAGAAAGACAACGGATATAGAGGAATGCTACCTAAACATGGATTAATCAAAGTAATTTTTCCAAGATAGGATAGCAGCTTGCATCTCCACCCTGCTATTCTAGCTAGAATCTTATCTATCAAGTACTGCAGATCCATATTAATGGGGACCAAAGCACTTTTGTGGCAATTAATTCTCATGCCAGATACTTCTTCAAAACAAGTCATGATCCATTTCAGATTAAGTGCTACTCTACTATCATTCTCAAGGAAGGGAAATGTATCATCTGCATATGTATTGCAGACACATCACTCCCCCACTAACATATTAAAGACACAACCCCCTTACCAGTCCAGCTTGTGAACCTCTTACCAACATTTTGGAAAAGTCATCCACTACCAAATTAAAAAGTAAAGGGGACATGGGGTCACCCTGCCTCAAACCTTTCCCTGTCAAGAAAAATATCACCCCCCCCTTTAACTTGACTCCTAACAGAGCATTTTGTGTTAAACTTATAATCCAACCCAACCACCTAGGACCAAAACCTCTAAGAGCTAAAAGTTCATACAAAAACTCTAGATTGACCTTATCATAAGCCTTCTCATAATCAATTAAAAAACCAAACCTTTCCTTCCCGAAGAATGGATAGCATGCACAGTCTTATGTGCAGTAACCACATTTTCTAAAATGAATCTACCTCTAATAAAGGTAGATTGAAATTCAGAGATTAGCCTCCCAATAATGAGAGCTAATCTATCAGTTAGAACCTTTTGAAAGATTTTAAAGCAACAATTTAGTAAACTAATTGGCCTAAACTTACTCATCACCCTCGCCACATTCTCTTTAGGAATTGAGGTGATCATAGCAAAGCTAAGCCTAAAGATATCCAAATTGCCATCAAATCAAGCCTAAAACATATCAATCAAATCATGTTTGACAATACCCCAATATTCTTGGAGAAAACATGTAAAATGACCAGTCACCAGGAAACTCAACCGATCACGAGGAAACTCAACTAATCAGTCACCGGCGTTAAGAGATATTTACGGTAAAACTTAAACTTAAGGGCATGTAAAATGATCGATAGGGTGGCCTTCACTTATGTATTTCACATCATCTAGAAATGTTAAAAACATGGTCTATAATGGACATTCTCTTAGTGTGTCATCTCTAGAAATTAATAACTGTATAATCCTGAAACTATGGGGTGATTAAAATTAAACTTGAAAACATGTAGTAAGAGAATATATCTCGTGCAATGGAAAATGCCTTAAATTTTTTAATATTATAAAGGATCAACATAAACTCGGCTACTGGCACTTCCACGGTCACAGGACCTATGAAAGTATGTGCATCTTTGATACATGAGAGGGCCATAACTTTGTAGCCATCCGTGAGCGCGACTTTCCTTTCTGCCAAGGTAATTGTCGTCATGCATGTAAAGTAGAAGTGGGCGGCGGGAGGCTCTATGTCCCGATGACTGATTCGGCTTGAAGGAGCATATCACCTCGAGCCACTCAGGCCACCTGCCATACCTTCAAAAACTTCCTTTCGACATGGTCCTCTTTTGTCTCTTGAGGAATGGGTCCTCAAGGAGGGCTTGGCCTCCGCGACATGGCTCACGGGGGATGAGTGTGGTGGTGAGTGGTAAGAGGGATGAGTGGCACCAATGAACAAGGAAGATGGATGATGAGTACTGATACGTCTCCAACGTTTCTATAATTTTTTATTGTTCCATGCTATTATATATTCTATTTTGGATGTTTAATGGGCTTTATTATACACTTTTATATTATTTTTGCGACTAACCTATTAACCCAAGGCCCAGTGCAAATTGCTGTTTTCTGCCTATTTCAGTGTTTCGTAGAAAAGGAATATCAAACGGAGTCCAAACAGAATGAAACCTTCGGGAGCGTGATTTTTAGAACAAACGTGATCCAGAGGACTTGGAGTGGATGTCAAGAAACAACCGAGGAGGCCAGGAGGCAGGGGGCACGCCTACCCCTAGTCGCCCCCCTCGTGGCTCAACCGACCTACTTCTTCCTCCTATATATATATATATACCCATATACCCTGAAAACATCTAGGAGCGCCACGAAACCCTATTTCCATCGCCGCAACCTTCTGTACCCAAGAGATCCCATCTTGGGGCCTTTTCCAGAGCTCAGTTGGAGGGGGCATCGATCACGGAGGGCCTCTACATCAACTCCATGGCCCCTCTGATGATGTGTGAGTAGTTTACTTCAGACCTTCGGGTCCATAGCTATTAGCTAGATGGCTTCTTCTCTCTCTTTGGATCTCAATACAAAGTTCTCCTCGATCTTCTTGGAAATCTATTCGTTGTAACTCCTTTTGCGGTGTGTTTGTCGAGATCCGATGAATTGTGGGTTTATGATCAAGTCTATCTATGAAAAATATTTGATTCTTCTCTAAAATCTTTTAAGTATGATCGGTTATCTTTGCAAGTCTCTTCGAATTATCAGTTTGGTTTGTCCTACTAGATTGATCTTTCTTGCAATGGGAGAAGTGCTTAGCTTTGGGTTCAATCTTGCGGTGCTCGATCCCAGTGACAGAAAGGGAAATGACATGTATTGATTGTTGCCATCGAGGATAAAAAGATGGGGTTTATATCATATTTCTTGAGTTTATCCCTCTACATCATGTCATCTTACCTACTGTGTTACTCTGTTCTTATGAACTTAATACTCTAGATGCATGTTGGATAGCGGTCGATGTGTGGAGTAATAGTAGTAGATGCAGGCAGGGTCGGTCTACTTGTGATGGACGTGATGCCTATATACATGATCATGCCTAGATATTCTCATAATTATTTGTTTTTCTATCAATTGCTCGACAGTACTTTGTTCACCCACCGTAATACCTATGCTATCTTGAGAGAAGCCACTAGTGAAACCTATGGCCCCGGGGTCTATTCTCCATTATATTAATCTTCCGTCAACAAGCTAGTTCTATTACCTTTTATTTTGCAATCTCTACTTTCAACCTATATCATAAAAATACCAAAAATATTATCTTATCATCTCTATTAGATCTCACTCTCGTAAGTGACCGTGAAGGGATTGACAACCCCTTTATCGCGTTGGTTGCGAGGTTCTTATTTGTTTGTGTAGGTACGAGGGACTTGCATGTGGCCTCCTAATGGATTGATACCTTGGTTCTCAAAAACTAAGGGAAATACTTACGCTACTTTGCTGCATCACCCTTTCCTCTTCAAGGGAAAACCAACGCAGTGCTCAAGAGGTAGCAAGAAGGATTTCTGGCGCTGTTGCCGGGAGTCTACGCACAAGTCAAGACATACCAAGTACCCATCACAAACTCTTATCCCTCGCATTACATTATTTGCCATTTGCCTCTCGTTTTCCTCTCCCACACTTCACCCTTGCCGTTTTATTCGCCCTCTTTTTCCATTCCCCTTCTCTTTTCTAGTTCGTCTCTTTTTGCTTGCTTCTTGTTTGCTTGTGTGTTGGATTGATTGTTTGTCACGATGGCTCAAGATAATACTAAATTGTGTGATTTTTCCAATACCAACAATAATGATTTTATTAGCACTCCGATTGCTCCTCTTACCGATGCTGAATCTTGTGAAATTAATGCTGCTTTGCTGAATCTTGTCATGAAAGATCCATTTTTCGGCCTTCCTAGTGAAGATGCCGCTACCCATCTAAACAACTTTGTTGATTTGTGTGATATGCAAAATAATAAAGATGTGGATAATGACATTGTTAAACTGAAGCTATTCCCGTTTTCGCTTAGAGATCGTGCTAAAACTTGGTTTTCGTCTTTGCCTAAAAATAGTATCGATTCATGGAATAAGTGCAAAGATGCTTTTATCTCTTATTTTCCTCCCGCTAAGATCATCTCTCTTAGAAACGATATTATGAATTTTAAGCAACTTGATCATGAACATGTTGCACAAGCTTGGGAGATGATGAAATTAATGATACGTAATTGCCCTACACATGGTTTGAATCTTTGGATGATTATACAAATTTTTTATGCCGTATTGAATTTTCTTCTAGAAATCTTTAGATTCGGCCGCGGGATGCACTTTTATGGAAATCACTTTAGGAGAAGCTACTAAACTCCTAGATAATATTATGGTTAATTATTCTCAATGGCACACTGAAAGATCTACTAGTAAAAAGGTGCATGCTATAGAAGAAATCAATGTTTTGAGTGGAAAGATGGATGAACTTATGAAATTGTTTGCTAATAAGAGTATTTCTTCTGATCCTAATGATATGCCTCTGTCTACTTTGATTGAGAATAATAATGAATCTATGGATATGAATTTTGTTGGAAGGAACAATTTTGGTAATAACGCGTATAGAGGTACGTAATTTTAATCCTAGGCCGTTTCCTAGTAATCCCTCTAATAATTATGGTAATTCCTACAACAATTCTTATGGAAATTATAATAAGATGCCCTCTGATTTTGAATCTAATATTAAAGAATTTATTAGTCCGCAAAAGAGTTTCAATACCTTGATTGAAGAAAAATTGTCTAAGATTCATGAGTTGGCTAGGAACGTGGATAGGATTTCTCTTGATGTTGATTCTTTGAAACTTAGATCTATTCCACCTAAGCATGATATCAATTAGTCTCTCAAAGCTATGAGAATTTCCATTTATGAGTGCAAAGAAAGAACCACTAGGATGCGTGCTAAAAATGATTGCTTTGTGAAAGCGTGTTCTTCTAGTTTCGATGATAATAAGGATGAAGATCTAAAAGTGATTGATGTATCTCCTATTAAATCTTTGTTTTGCAATATGAATCTTGATAATGATGGGACTGGAGATGAGTCAACTTTAGTTAGAAGGCATCCCAATGATTCGGGGTTTTTAGATCTTGATGCAAAAATTGATAAAAGTGGGATTGATGAGGTCAAAACTTTACATAGCAATGAACCCACTATCTTGGATTTCAAGGAATTTAATTATGATAATTGTTCTTTAATATATTGTATTTCCTTGTTGCAATCCGTGCTAAATTCTTTGCATGCTTATAGTCAAAATAAGGCTTTTACAAAACATATTGTTGATACTTTAATGCAATCTTATGAAGAAAAACTTGTGATTTGCTAGGTTTCGTGAATTTGATGATTGTTCTTTAAACTTGCATCTTGTGGATTCTACCATTAAGAAACCTATGGGAAGAATTAATGATGCAAATAGGAATTATGTGCCCATAGATTTCATTGTCCTTGATATAGATTGCAATCCTTCATGTCCTATTATTCTTGGTAGACCTTTCCTTAGAACGATTGGTGCAATTATTGATATGAAATAAGGGAATATTAGATTCCAATTTCCGTTAAGGAAAGGCATGGAACACTTTCCTAGAAAGAAAATTAAATTACCTTATGAATCTATTATGAGAGCCACTTATGGATTGCATACCAAAGATGACAATACCTAGATCTATCCTTGCCTTTATGCCTGGCTAGGGGCATTAAACGATAGCGCTTGTTGGGAGGCAACCCAATTTTATTTTTGTTTATTTCTTTTTTATTCTGTTTGGTAATAAATAATTCATCTAGCCTCTGTTTAGATATGGTTTTATGCTTTTAATTAGTGTTTGTGCCAAGTAGAACCTTTGGGAAGACTTGGGGAAAGTCTTTGCGATCTTGCTGTAAAAAACAGAAACTTTAGTGCTCACGAGATTTGCTGCCTTTTTTACTGGAGAGTGCTATTTAGTTAATTATTTTTTCATATGATTAATAGATAAATTCCTCACGTCCAGCAATTTAATTTAGAATTTTTGGGGTTTCAGAAGTATTCAAAACCTGCAGATTACTACAGACTGTTCTGTTTTTGACAGATTCTATTTTTCGTGTGTTGTTTGCTTATTTTGATGAATCTATGGCTAGTAATAGAGTTTATGAACCATAGAAAAGTTGGAATACAGTAGGTTTAACACCAATATAAATAAATAATGAGTTGATTACAGTACCTTAAGTGGTGGTTTGTTTTCTTTTACTAACGGAGCTCACGAGATTTTCTGTTAAGTTTTGTGTTGTGAAGTTTTCAAGTTTTGGGTAAAGATTTGATGGATTATGGAACAAGGAGTGGCAAGAGCGTAAGCTCCCAAGGCACCCCAAGGTAAAATACAAGGACAACCAAAAGCCTAAGCTTGGGGATGCCCCGGAAGGCATCCCCTCTTTCGTCTTCGTCCATCGGTAACTTTATTTGGAGCTATATTTTTATTCACCACATGATATGTGTTTTGCTTGGAGCGTCTTGTATGATTTGAGTCTTTGTTTTTTTAGTTTACCACAATCATCCTTGTTGTACACACCTTTTCAGAGAGACACACATGAATTGAAATTCATTAGAATACTCTATGTGCTTCACTTATATCTTTTGAGTTGGATAATTTTGCTCTAGTGCTTCGCTTATATCTTTTAGAGCACGGTGGTGGTTTTATTTTGTAGAAATAATTGATGTCTAGTGCTTCACTTATATTATTTTGAGAGTCCTTTAGAACAGCATGGTAATTTGCTTTGGTTATAAAATTAGTCCTAATATGATAGGCATCCAAGATAAAAACCTGAAAGTGCATTAAAAACTAAGAGAAGTTTGATACTTGATAGTTGTTTTGAGATATAAAGGTGGTAATATTAGAGGTGTGCTAGTTGAGTAATTGTGAAATTGAGAAATACTTGTGTTGAAGTTTGCAAGTCCCATAGCATGCACGTATGGTAAATGTTGTGTGACAAATTTGAAGCATGAGGTATTCTTTGATTGCTTTCCTTATGAGTGGTGGTCGGGGACGAGCGATGGTCTTTGATGTCTACTACACAACCTTCTTCTTGTAGACGTTGTTGGGCCTCCAAGTGCAGAGGTTTGTAGGACAGTAGCAAATTTCCCTCAAGTGGATGACCTAAGGTTTATCAATCCGTAGGAGGCGTAGGATGAAGATGGTTTCTCTCAAACAACCCTGCAACCAAATAACAAAGAGTCTCTTATGTCCCCAACACACCCAATACAATGGTAAATTGTATAGGTGCACTAGTTCGGCAATGAGATGGTGATACAAGAGGTATATGGATGGTAGATAAAGGTTTTTGTAATCTGAAAATATAAAAACAGCAAGGTAACTAATGATAAAAGTGAGCGTAAACGGTATTGCAATGCGTTGAAACAAGGCCTAGGGTTCATACTTTCACTAGTGCAAGTTCTCTCAACAATAATAACATAATTGGATCACATAACTATCCCTCAACATGCAACAAAGAGTCACTCCAAAGTCACTAATAGCGGAGAACAAACGAAGAGATTATGGTAGGGTACAAAACCACCTCAAAGTTATTCTTTCCAATCAATCCGTTGGGCTATTCCTATAAGTGTCACAAATAGCCCTAGAGTTCGTACTAGAATAACACCTTAAGACACAAATCAACCAAAACCCTAATGTCACCTAGATACTCCAATGTCACCTCAAGTATCTGTGGGTATGATTATATGATATGCATCACACAATCTCAGATTCATCTATTCAACCAACACATAGAACCTCAAAGAGTGCCCCAAAGTTTCTACCGGAGAATCACGACGAAAACGTGTGCCAATCCTTATGCATAGGTTCATGGGCGGAACCCGCAAGTTGATCACCAAAACATACATCAAGTGAATCACGTGGTATCGCATTGTCACCATAGATACGCACGGCAAGACATACATCAAGTGTTCTCAAATCTTTAAAGACTCAATCCGATAAGATAAATTCAAAGGGGAAACTCAATCCATTACAAGAGAGTAGAGGGGGAAGAAAACATCATAAGATCCAACTATAATAGCAAAGCTCACGATACATCAAGATCGTACCACCTCAAGAACACGAGAGAGAGAGAGAGATCAAACACATAGCTACTGGTACATACCCTCAGCCCCGAGGGAGAACTACTCCCTCCTTGTCATGGAGAGCACCGGGATGATGAAGATGGCCACCGGAGAAGGATTGCCCCTCCGGCAGGGTGCCGGAATGGGTCTAGATTGGCTTTCGGTGGCTACGGAGGCTTCTGGCGGCGGAACTCACGATCTATTGTGCTCCTCGAAGTTTTTAGGGTATATGGAGATATATAGGCGGAAGAAGTACGCCAGGGGAGCCACAAGGGGCCCACGAGGGTGGAGGGCGCGCCCAGGGGGTGGGCACGCCCCCTGCCTCGTGGCTTCCTCGTTGATCCCCTGACGTGCACTCCAAGTCTTTTGGGCTTCTTCTGATCCAAAAATAAGTTCCATGAAGTTTCAGGTCAATTGGACTCCGTTTGATTTTCCTTTTCTGCGATTAAAAAACAAGGAAAAACAGAAACTAGCATTGGGCTCTGGGTTAATAGGTTAGTCCCAAAAATCATAAAATAGCATATAAAACATCCAAGGTTGATAATATAATAGCATGGAACAATAAAAAATTATAGATACGTTGGAGACGTATCAGCATCCCCAAGCTTAATTCCTGCTCGTCCTCGAGTAGGTAAATGATGAAGACAGAATTTTTGATGTGGAATGCTACCTAACATATTTATCCATGTAGTTCTCTTTATTGTGGCAAGAATATTCTGATCCATAAGATTCAAGACAAAAGTTTCATATTGACATAAAAATAATAATACTTCAAGCATACTAACCAAGTAATCATGTCTTCTCAAAATAACATGGCCAAAGAAAGCTATCCCTACAAAATCATATAGTCTGGCTATGCTCTATCTTCACCACACAAAATATTTAAATCATGCACAACCCCGATGACAAGCCAAGCAATTGTTTCATACTTTTGATGTTCTCAAACTTTTTCAATCTTCACGCAATACATGAGCATGAGCCATGGATATAGCACTATAGGTGAAATAGAATGGTGGTTGTGGAGAAGACAAAAAGGAGAAGATAGTCTCACATCAACTAGGCATATCAACGGGCTATGGAGATTCTCATCAATAGATATCAATATGAGTGAGTAGGGATTGCCATGCAACGGATGCACTAGAGCTATAAGTGTATGAAAGCTCAACAAAAGAAACTAGTGGATGTGCATCCAACTTGCTTGCTCACGAAGACCTAGGGCATTTTGAGGAAGCCCATCATTGGAATATACAAGCCAAGTTCTATAATGAAAGATTCCCACTAGTATATGAAAGTGACAACATAGGAGACTCTCTATCATGAAGATCATGGTGCTACTTTGAAGCACAAGTGTGGTAAAAGGATAGTAGCATTGCCCCTTCTCTCTTTTTCTCTCAATTATTTTTATTATTTTATTTGGGCCTTTTCTCTTTTTTTGGCCTCTTTTTTTTCTCTTTTTTTTTGTCCGGAGTCTCATCCCGACTTGTGGGGGAATCATAGTCTCCATCATCCTTTCCTCACTTAGACAATGCTCTAATAATGATGATCATCACACTTTTATTTTCTTACAACTCAAGAATTAAAACTCGATACTTAGGACAAGATATGACTCTATATGAATGCCTCCGGCGGTGTACCGGAATGTGCAATGACTCATGAGTGATATGTATGAAAGAATTATGAATGGTGGCTTTGCCACAAATACGATGTCAACAACATGATCATGCAAAGCAATATGACAATGATGAAGCGTGTCATAATAACGGAACGGTGGAAAGTTGCATGGCAATATATCTCAAAATGGCTATGGAAATGCCATAATAGGTAGGTATGATGGGTTTATGGTACCGGCGGAAGTTGCACGGTACTAGAGAGGCTAGCAATGGCGGAAGGGTGAGAGTGCGTATAATCCATGGACTCAACATTAGTCATAAAGAACTCACATACTTATTGCAAAAATCTATTAGTTATCGAAACAAAGTACTACGCGCATGCTCCTAGGGGGATAGATTGGTAGGAAAAAACCATCGCTCATCCCCGACCGTTACTCATAAGGAAGACAATCAATAAATAAATCATGCTCTGACTTCATCACATAACGGTTCACCATACGTGCATGCTACGGGAATCACAAACTTCAACACAAGTATTTCTCAAATTCACAACTACTCAACTAGCATGACTCCAATATTACCATCCTCATATCTCAAAACAATCATCAAGTACCAAACTTCTCATAGTATTCAATGCACTTTATATGAAAGTTTTTATTATATTCCTCTTGGATGCCCATCATATTAGGACTAAATTCATAACCAAAGCAAATTACCATGCTGTTTAGGACTCTCAAAATAATATAAGTAAAGCACGAGAGTTCATCTATTTCTTCAAAATAAAACCACCGCCGTGCTCTAAAAAGATATAAGTGAAGCACTAGAGCAAATGACAAACTACTCCGAAAGATATAAGTGAAGATCAATGAGTATTTGAATAATTATGCAACTATGTGAAGACTCTCTAACATTTAAGAATTTCAGATCTTGGTATTTTATTCAAACAGCAAGCAAAACTAAATAAAAATGACGCTCCAAGCAAAACACGTATCATGTGGTAAATAAAAATATAGCTCCAAGTAAAGTTACCGATGAACGAAGACGAAAGAGGGGATGCCTTCCGGGGCATCCCCAAGCTTAGGCTCTTGGTTGTCCTTGAATATTACCTTGGGGTGCCTTGGGCATCCCCAAGATTAGGCTCTTGCCACTCCTTGTTCCATAGACCATCGAATCTTTACCCAAAACTTGAGAACTTCACAACACAAAACTTAACAGAAAACTCGTAAGCTCCGTTAGCGAAAGAAAACAAAACACCACTTCAAGGTACTGTAATGAACTCATTATTTATTTATATTGGTGTTAAACCTACTGTATTCCAACTTCTCTATGGTTTATAAACTCTTTTACTAGCCATAGATTCATCAAAATAAGTAAGCAACACATGAAAAACAGAATCTTTCAAAAAACAGAACAGTCTGTAGTAATCTGTAACTAACGCAAACTTCTGGAACCCCAAAAATTCTAAAATAAATTTCTGGACGTGAGGAATTTATCTATTAATCATCTGAAAAAATAATTAACTAAATATCACTCTCCAATAAAAAATGGCAGCAATTCTCGTGAGCGCTAAAGTTTCTGTTTTTTTACAGTAAGATCAACAAGACTTTCCCCAAGTCTTCCCAACGGTTCTACTTGGCACAAACACTCATTAAAACATAAAAACTCAATCATAACATAGGATAGATAAATTATTTATTGCTAAACAGGAGCAAATAGCAAGGGACAAAAATAAAGTTGGGTTGCCTCCCAACAAGCGCTATCGTTTAACACCCCTAGCTAGGCATGATGATTTCAATGATGCTCACATAAAGGATAAGAATTGAAACATAAAGAGAGAATCATGAAGAATATGACTAGAACATTTAAGTCTAACCCACTTCCTATGCATAGGGATTTTGTGATAAAACAACTTATGGGAACAAGAATCAACTTGCATAGGAAGGTAAAACAAGCATAACTTCAAAACTTTAAGCACATAGAGAGGAAACTTGATATTATTGCAATTCCTACAGGCATATATTCCTCCCTCATAATAATTTTCAGTAGCATCATGAATGAATTAAACAATATAACCAGCACCTAAAGCATTCTTTTCATGATCTACAAGCATAGAATTGTTATTACTCTCCACAAAAGCAAAATTCTTCTCATTAATAATAGTGGGAGCAAACTCAACAAAATAATTATCATGTGAGGCATAATGCAATTGAAAACTAAAATCATGATGACAAGTTTCATGGATATCATTATTATTTATAGCCTACAAGTCATCACAATAATCATCATAGATAGCAACTTTGTTCTCATAATCAATTGGAACCTCTTCTGGAATAGTGGATTCATCATAAAATAAAGTCATGACCTATCCAAATCCACTTTCATCAATATAATCATCATAAATAGGAGGCATGCATTCATCATAATAAATTTTCTCACCAAAACTTGGGGGAAAAAATATCATCTTCGTCAAACATAGCTTCCCCAAGCTTGTGGCTTTGCATATCATTAGCATCATGGATATTCAAGGAATTCATACTAACAACATTGCAATCATGCTCATAATTCAAATATTTAGTGCCAAACATTCTAATGCATTCTTCTTCTAACACTTTGGCACAATTTTCCTTTCCATCATACTCACGAAAGATATTAAAATATGAAGCGTATGAGGTAAACTCAATTCCATTTTTTTGTAATTTTCTTTTATAAACTAAACTAGTGATAAAACAAGAAACTAAAAGACTCGATTGCAAGATCTAAAGATATACCTTCAAGCGCTAATGTCCCCGGCAACGGCGCCGGAAAAGAGCTTGATGTCTACTACACAACCTTCTTCTTGTAGACGTTGTTGGGCCTCCAAGTGTAGAGGTTTGTAGGACAATAGCAAATTTCCCTCAAGTGGATGACCTAAGGTTTATCAATCCGTAGGAGGCGTACGATGAAGATGGTCTCTCTCAAACAACCCTGCAACAAAATAATAAAGAGTCTCTTGTGTCCCCTAAACACCCAATACAATGGTAAATTGTATAGGTGCACTAGTTTGGCGAAGCGATGGTGATACAAGTGGTATATGGATGGTAGATAAAGGTTTTTGTAATCTGAAAATATAAAAACAGCAAGGTAACTAATGATAAAAGTGAGCGTAAACGGTATTGCAATGCGTTGAAACAAGGCCTAGGGTTCATAATTTCACTAGTGCAAGTTCTCTCAACAATAATAACATAATTGGATCACATAACTATCCCTCAACATGCAACAAAGAGTCACTCCAAAGTCACTAATAGCGGAGAACAAACGAAGAGATTATGGTAGGGTACAAAACCACCTCAAAGTTATCCTTTCCAATCAATCCGTTGGGCTATTCCTATAAGTGTCGAACAGTCCTAGAGTTCATACTAGAATAACACCTTAAGACACAAATCAACAAAAACCCTAATGTCACCTAGATACTCCAATGTCACCTCAAGTATCTGTGGGTATGATTATATGATATGCATCACACAATCTCAGATTCATCTATTCAACCAACACATAGAACCTCAAAGAGTGCCCCAAAGTTTCTACCAGAGAATCACGACGAAAACGTGTGCCAACCCTTATGCATAGGTTCATGGGCAGAACCCGCAAGTTGATCACCAAAACATACATCAAGTGAATCACGTGGTATCCCATTGTCACCATAGATATGCACGACAAGACATGCATCAAGTGTTCTCAAATCTTTAAAGACTCAATCCGATAAGATAACTTCAAAGGGGAAACTCAATCCATTACAAGAGAGTAGAGGGGGAAGAAAACATCATAAGATCCAACTATAATAGCAAAGCTCGCGATACATCAAGATCGTACCACCTCAAGAACACGAGAGAGAGAGAGAGAGAGAGATCAAACACATAGCTACTGGTACATATGTTCAGCCCCGAGGGAGAACTACTCCCTCCTTGTCATGGAGAGCACCGGGATGATGAAGATGGCCACCGGAGAAGGATTGCCCTCTCCGACAGGGTGCCGAAACGGGTCTAGATTGGCTTTCGGTGGCTACAGAGGCATCTGGCGGCGGAACTCCCGATCTATTGTGCTTCCCGAAGTTTTTAGGGTATATGGAGATATATAGGCAGAAGAAGAACGTCAGGGGAGCCACGAGGGGCCCACGAGGGTGGAGGGCGCGCCCAGGGGGGTGGGCGCGCCCCCCTGCCTCGTGGCTTCCTTGTTGATCCCCTGACGTGCACTCCAAGTCTTCTGGGCTTCTTCTGATCCAAAAATAAGTTTCGTGAAGTTTCAGGTCAATTGGACTCCGTTTGATTTTCCTTTTCTGTGATATTCTAAAACAAGGAAAAAACAAAAACTGGCACTGGGCTCTGGGTTAATAGGTTAGTCCCAAAAATCATATAAAATAGCATATAAATGCATATAAAACATCCAAGGTTGATAATATAATAGCATGGAACAATAAAAAATTATAGATACGTTGGAGACGTATCAGTCTTTTCCTACCAATCTACCCCCCTAGGAGCATGCATGCAGTGCTTGGTTTTGACGACTTGTAGATTTTTGCAATAAGTATGTGAGTTCTTTATGACTAATGTTGAGTCCATGGATTATACGCACTCTCACCCTTCCATCATTGCTAGCCTCTTCGGTATCGTGCATTGCCCTTTCTCACCTTGAGAGTTGGTGCAAACTTCGCCGGTGCATCCAAACCCTGTGATATGATACGCTCTATCACACATAAGCCTCCTTATATCTTCCTCAAAACAGCCACCATACCTACCTATTATGGCATTTTCATAGCCATTCTGAGATATATTGCCATGCAACTTTCCACCATTCCGTTTATTATGACACGCATCATCATTGTCATATTGCCTTGCATGATCATGTAGTTGACATCATATTTGTGGCAAAGCCACCATGCTTAATTTTTCATACATGTCACTCTTGATTCATCACATATCCCGGTACACCGCCGGAGGCATTCACATAGAGTCATATTTTGTTCTAAGTATCGAGTTGTAATTCTTGAGTTGTAAGTAAATAAAAGTGTGATGATCATCATTAGAGCATTGTCCCAAGTGAGGAAAGGATAATGGAGACTATGATTCCCCCACAAGTCGGGATGAGACTCCGAAAAAAGTGAGGCCATAAAAGAAAAAAAAAGAGAAGAAGGCCCAAATAAAAAATGAGAGAAAAAGAGAGAAGGGACAATGTTACTATCCTTTTTCCACACTTGTGCTTCAAAGTAGCACCATGATCTTCATGATAGAGAGTCTCTTATTTTGTCACTTTCATATACTAGTGGAAATTTTTCATTATAGAACTTGGCTTGTATATTCCAATGATGGGCTTCCTCAAATGCCCTAGGTCTTCGTGAGCAAGCAAGTTGGATGCACACCCACTTAGTTTCTTTGATGAGCTTTCATATATTTATAGCTCCAGTGCATCCGTTGCATGACAATCCCTACTCCTTGCATTGACATCAATCGGTGGGCATCTCCATAGCCCATTGATTAGCCGCATCAATGTGAGACTTTCTCCTTTTTTGTCTTCTCACGCAACCTCAATCATTATATTCTATTCCACCCATAGTGCTATGTCCATGGCTCGCGCTTATATATTGCGTAAAAGTTGAAAGAGTTTGAAAATGCTAAGTGTGAAACAATTGCTAGGCTTGTCATCGGGGTTGTGCATGATGAGAGCATTTTGTGTGACGAAAATGAAGCATGGCCAAACTATATGATTTTGTAGGGATAAGCTTTCTCTGGATATGTTATTTTGATAAGACATAATTGCTTGGTTAGCATGCTTGAAGTATTATTATTTTTATGTCAACATTAAACTTTTATCTTGAATCTTTCGGATCTGAACATTCATGCCACAATAAAGAAAATTACATAGAATAATATGCTAGAAAGCATTCCACATCAAAAAAATTGTTTTTATCATTTACCTACTCGAGGACGAGCAGGAATTAAGCTTGGGGATGCTTGATACGTCTCCAACTCTCCAACGTATCTATAATTTTTGATTGTTCCATGCTATTATATATATTCTGTTTTGGATGTTTAATGGGCTTTATCATACACTTTATATTATTTTTGGTACTAACCTATTAACCCAAGACCCAGTGCAAATTGCTGTTTTTTTTGCCTATTTCAGTGTTTCGCAGAAAAGGAATATCAAACGGAGTCCAAACGGAATGAAACCTTTGAGAGCGTGATTTTTGGAACAAACGTGATCCAGAGGACTTGGAGTGGACGTCAAGAAACAACCGAGGAGGCCACGAGGCCCTCGTGGGCCCCTCATGGCTCAGCCGACCTACTTCTTCCTCCTATATATACTCATATACCCTAAAAACATCCAGGAGCACCATGAAACCCTATTTCCACCGCCGCAACCTTCTGTACCCAAGAGATCCCATCTTGGGGCCTTTTTCGGAGCTCCACCGGAGGGGGCATCGATCACGGAGGGTGATACGTCTCCAACGTATCTATAATTTTTGATTGCTCCATGCTATATTATCTACTCTTTTGGACTATATTGGGCTTTATTTTCCACTTTTATATTATTTTTGGGACTAACCTATTAACCGAAGGCCCAGCCCAGAATTGCTGTTTTTTTTGCCTATTTCAGTGTTTCGAAGAAACGGAATATCAAATGGAGTCCAAACAGAATAAAATCTTCGGGAACGTGATTTTCTCACAGAACGTGATCCAGGAGACTTGGACCCTGCTCCAAGGAACAAAAGAGGTGGTCACGAGGATGGGGGGCGCGCCCCCTGCCTCGCGGGCCGCTCGTTGCTCCTCCGACGTACTTCTTCCTCCTATATATACACACGTACCCCCAAACGATCAGAACAGGAGCCAAAAACCTAATTCCACCACCGCAACTTTCTGTATCCACAAGATCCCATCTTGGGGCCTGTTCCGGAGCTCCGCCGGAAGAGGGCCGTCATCACGGAGGGCTTCTACATCATCCTAGCCCCTCCGATGAAGTGTGAGTAGTTTACCTCAGACCTTCGGGTCCATAGTTAGTAGCTAGATGGCTTCTTCTCTCTCTTTGAATCTCAATACAAAGTTCTCCCCCTCTCTTGTGGAGATCTATTCGATGTAATCTTCTTTTTGCGGTGTGTTTGTTGAGACCGATGAATTGTGGGTTTATGATCAAGTCTATCTATGGATAATATTTGAATCTTCTCTGAATTCTTTTATGTATGATTGGTTATCTTTGCAAGTCTCTTCGAATTATTCGTTGGGTTTGGCCAACTAGATTGGTAGTTCTTACCATGGGAGAAGTGCTTAGCTTTGGGTTCGATCTTGCGGTGTCCTTACCCAGTGACAGAAGGGGCAGCAAGGCACGTATTGTATCGTTGCCATCGAGGATAACAAGATGGGGTTTATTTCATATTGCATGAATTTATCTCTCTACATCATGTCATCTTGCTTAAGGCGTTACTCTGTTTTTAACTTAATACTCTAGATGCATGCTGGATAGCGGTCGATGAGTGGAGTAATAGTAGTAGATGCAGAATCGTTTCGATCTAGTTGTCACGAACGTGATGCCTATATACATGATCATGCCTAGATATTCTCATAACTATGCTCAATTCTGTCAATTGCTCAACAGTAATTTGTTCACCCACCGTAGAATACTTATGATCTTGAGAGAAGCCACTAGTGAAACCAATGGCCCCCGGGTCTATTCTCATCATATCAATCTCCATCACTTTAATCTTGTTTTGCTTTTTTACTTTGCTTTTACTTTTTACTTTGCATCTTTATACCAAAAATACCAAAAATATTATATCTATCAGATCTCACTCTCGTAAGTGACCGTGAAGGGCTTGACAACCCCTAATCGCGTTGGTTGCGAGTAGCTATCACTTTGTGCAGGTACGAGGGACTTGAGCATGGGCTCCTACTGGATTGATACCTTGGTTCTCAAAAACTGAGGGAAATACTTACGCTACTCTGCTGCATCATCCCTCCCTCTTCAGGGAAAACCAACACAAGCTCAAGACGTAGCAAGAAGGATTTCTGGCGCCGTTGCCGGGGAGTCTATGCAAAAAGTCAACATACCAAGTACCCATCGCAATCCCTATCTCTCGCATTACATTATTTGCCATTTGCCTCTTGTTTCCTCTCCCCCCAATTCACCCTTGCCATTTTATTCGCCCTCTCTCTGTATTCTCCCTCTCCTTTCCGCTTGCCTCTTGTTTGATCGTGTGCTAGTTTGCTTGCTTGTCGTTATGTCTGAAACTGGGGAAGTTATCGCCAATATGAGCGATAACAATATCATGGAAAATTCTGATACTCCTGCTAAAGAACCTACCATCTTTCATACAAAAAAAATTCGTGTTGGTAGTGGTAATATTATTGGAAAAGGAGTTATTCAAGATTTCTTTACTTGTGCCGGTGCTTTACCTTCTATGGGTAGTTCTATCCTTCACAGAACTAGTAGTCTTGCGGACGCTATTGCCATGCTTGTAGTTGAACTTGAAATACAATTCATGCACATGCATCCTTCCATACAAAGGATTTTTCTAGAATTTTCTAATATTGAGCATTCTTCTGTTAAGCATGCCGCTACTATCTTTTTGGCTCATGAGTTTAGATTCATAATAAGAGAAGCCAAAGAAATCTTTGCGCATTATAGGGTGGACGCTTGCCGTCCTCCCATAGAAACTATCCTCTTTGATCAAGAAGAAATAATGCGTTTTCAATCTCTAGATTATGTTGCTTTCAATGAAAATCTTCGAAGAAGGGTTCCTACCAATATTTTAGTTGACAGAATTTCTGAACTTAATGATGATTTGGCTATTCGAAATAATGAGCTAGGATATTCTCTTGAATATAGGCTTACAAAGTTCTGTCAAAAGAATGCTTATAATGATGAATTGGTTGTGCATTACGAAGGACCAAAGGAGGAACCTATACCTCACAAGGTTGATCTTGGGGACTTTTGTCCCGTTAAATTTAGTCCTTTTGATTACTTTTGCTTGCCTCAAAGAAAGCTTTCTGCCGAACGTAGAGAATATGAAATGAGTTTCAATAATCTATCTTACTATTATGGCAATACCTAGATCTATCCTCGCTTTTATGCCTAGCTAGGGGCGTTAAACGATAGCGCTTGTTGGGAGGCAACCAAATTTTATTTTTATTCCTTGCTTTTTGCTCCTGTTTAGTAATAAATAAATTATTTAGCCTCTATTTTGGTTGTGTTTTTTGTGTTTAATTAGTGTTTGTGCCAAGTAGAACCGTTGGGAAGACTTGGGGAAAGTCTTGTTGAACTTGCTGTAAAAAACAGAAACTTTAGCGCTCACGAGAACTTCTGTCATTTTTATTCGAAGAGTGATATTTAGTTAATTATTTTTGAAGATGATTAATAGGTAAATTCCTCACGTCCAGAAATTTATTTTAGAATTTTTTGGGTTGCAGATCTTGCGCTAGATACAGATTACTACAGACTGTTCTGTTTTTGACAGATTCTGTTTTTCGTGTGTTGTTTGCTTATTTTGATGAATCTATGGCTAGTAAAATAGTTTATAATCCATAGAGAAGTTGGAATACATTAGGTTTAACACCAATATAAATAAATAATGAGTTCATTACAGTACCTTGAAGTGATCTTTTGTTTTATTTCGCTAACGGATCTCACGAGTTTTCTATTTTGAGTTTTGTGTTGTGAAGTTTTCAAGTTTTGGGTGAATTCTTTTGATGGATCATGGAACAAGGAGTGGCAATAGCCTAAGCTTGGGGATGCCCATGGCACCCCCAAGATAATCCAAGGACACCAAAAAGTCAAAGCTTGGGGATGCCCCGGAAGGCATCCCCTCTTTCGTCCACTTCCATCGGTAATTTACTTGGAGCTATATTTTTATTCACCAACATGATATGTGTTTTGCTTGGAGCGTCTTGTATTATTTGTGTCTTTGTGTCTTAGTATGCCACAATCATCCTTGCTGTACACACCTTTTGAGAGAGCCATACATGAATTAAAATTTGATAGAATACTCTATGTGCTTCACTTATATCTTTTGAGCTAAGTAATTTTGCTATATGTGCTTCACTTATATCTTTTGAGCATTATAATTTTGCTCTATGTTCTTCACTTAGATCTTTTAGAGCACGGTGGTGGATTTGTTTTAAAGAAACTATTGATCTCTCATGCTTCACTTAAATTATTTTGAGAGTCTCTTAATAGCATGGTAATTTGCTTAATAATAATATGCTTGGTATTCAAGATTTGTGAAACTTTCTTTTGAGTGTGTTGAATACTAAGAAAAGATTGAAGCATGATAATTGTTTTGAGATATGGAGGTGATAATATTAAAGTCATGCTAGTTGAGTAGTTGTGAATTTAAAGAATACTTGTGTTAGAGTTTGTGATTCCCGTAGCATGCACGTATGGTGAACCGTTATGTAACGAAGTCGGAGCATGATTTGTTTATTGATTGTCTTCCTTATGAGTGGCGGTCGGGGACGAGCGATGGTCTTTTCCTACCAATCTATCCCCCTGGGAGCATGCGTGTAATACTTTGTTTTGATAACTTCTAGATTTTTGCAATAAGTATATGAGTTCTTTATGACTAATGTTGAGTCCATGGATTATACGCACTCTCACCCTTCCACCTTTGCTAGCCTCTCTAATACTGCACACTTTTCGCCGGTATCATACACCTACCATATACCTTCCTCAACACAGCCACCATACCTACCTACTATGGCATTTCCATAGCCATTCCGAGATATATTGCCATGCAACTTTCCACCACCTAGTTCATCATGACACATTCATCATTGTCATATTGCTTAGCATGATCATGTAGTTGACATAGTATTTGTGGCAAAGCCACCGTTCATAATTTCTTCATACTTGTCACTCTTGATTCATTGCATATCCCGGTACACCGCCGGAGGCATCCATATAGAGTCATACTTTGTTTTAGAATCGAGTTGTAAATAAATAGAAGTGTGATGATCATCATTCAATAGAGCATTGTCCCAATAGAAAAAGAGAAAGGCCAAATAAAAAAAGAAAGCCCAAAAAAAGGAAATAAATAAAAAGGGGCAATGCTACTATCCTTTTTCCACACCTGTGCTTCAAAGTAGCACCATGATATAGCAAGTCTCATATATTGTGCTTCAAAGTAGCACCATGTTCTTCATATAGAGAGTCTCATATGTTGTCACTTTCATATACTAGTGGGAATTTTTCATTATAGAACTTGGCTTGTATATTCCAATGATGGGCTTCCTAAAATTGCCCTAGGTCTTCATGAGCAAGCAAATTGGATGCACACCCACTAGTTTCTTTTGTTGAGCTTTCATACATTTGTAGCTCTAGTGCATCCGTTGCATGGCAATCCCTACTCACTCACATTGATATCTATTGATGGGCATCTCCATAGCCCGTTGATACGCCTAGTTGATGTGAGACCATCTTCTCCTTTTTTGTCTTCTCCACAACCACCATTCTATTCCACATATAGTGATATATCCATGGCTCACGCTCATATATTGCGCGAAGATTGAAAAAGTTAGAGTATGAAACAATTGCTTGGCTTGTCATCGCAGTTGTGCATGATTTAAATACTTTGTGTGGTGAAGATGGAGCATAGCCAGACTATATGATTTTGTAGGGATAACTCTCTTTGGCCATGTCATTTTGAGAAGACATAATTACTTTGTTAGTATGCTTGAGGTATTATTATTTTTATGTCAATATAAACTTTTGTCTTGAATCTTTCTAATCTGAATATTCATACCACAATTAAGAAGATTTACATTGAAATTATGCCAAGTAGCACTCCGCATCAAAAATTCTCTTTTTATCATTTACCTACTCGAGGACGAGCATGAATTAAGCTTGGGGATGCCTGATACGTCTCCAACATATCTATAATTTTTGATTGCTCCATGCTATATTATCTACTGTTTTGGACTATATTGGGCTTTATTTTCCACTTTTATATTATTTTTGGGACTAACCTATTAACCAGAGGCCCAGCCCAGAATTGCTATTTTTTTTGCCTATTTCAGTGTTTCGAAGAAACATAATATCAAACGGAGTCCAAATGGAATAAAATCTTCGGGTACGTGATTTTCTCACCGAACGTGATCCAGGAGACTTGGACCGTGCTCCAAGGAACAAAAGAGGCGGTCATGAGGGTGGGGGGCGCGCCCCCTGCCTCGTGGGCCCCTCGTTGCTCCTCCGGCGTACTTCTTCCTCCTGTATATACACACGTACCCCCAAACGATCAGAACAGGAGCCAAAAACCTAATTCCACCGTCGCAACTTTCTGTATCCACAAGATCCCATCTTGGGGCCTGTTCCGGAGCTCCGCCGGAAGAGGGCCATCATCACGGAGGGCTTCTACATCATCCTAGCCCCTCCGATGAAGTGTGAGTAGTTTACCTCAGACCTTCAGGTCCATAGTTAGTAGCTAGATGGCTTCTTCTCTCTCTTTGAATCTCAATACAAAGTTCTCCCCCTCTCTTGTGGAGATCTATTCGATGTAATCTTCTTTTTGCGGTGTGTTTGTTGAGATCGATGAATTGTGGGTTTATGATCAAGTCTATCTATGAATAATATTTGAATCTTCTCTGAATTATTTTATGTATGATTGGTTATCTTTGCAAGTCTCTTCGAATTATCCGTTTGGTTTGGCCAACTAGATTGGTAGTTCTTGCCATGGGAGAAGTGCTTAGCTTTGGGTTCGATCTTGCGGTGTCCTTACCCAGTGACAGAAGGGGCAGCAAGGCACGTATTGTATCGTTGCCATCGAGGATAACAATATGGGGTTTATTTCATATTGCATGAATTTATCTCTCTACATCATGCCATCTTGCTTAAGGCGTTACTCTGTTTTTAACTTAATACTCTAGATGCATGCTGGATAGCGGTCGATGAGTGGAGTAATAGTAGTAGATGCAGAATCGTTTCGATCTACTTGTCACGGACGTGATGCCTATATACATGATCATGCCTAGATATTCTCATACCTATGCTCAATTCTATCAATTGCTCAGCAGTAATTTGTTCACCCACAGTAGAATACTTATGCTCTTGAGAGAAGCCACTAGTGAAACCTATGGCCCCCGGGTCTATTCTCATCATATCAATCTCCATCACTTTAATCTTGTTTTGCTTTTTTACTTTGCTTTTACTTTTTACTTTGCATCTTTATACCAAAATACCAAAAATATTATATCTATCAGATCTCGCTCTCGTAAGTGACCGTGAAGGGCTTGACAACCCCTAATCGCGTTGGTTGCGAGTAGCTATCGCTTTGTGCAGGTACGAGGGACTTGAGCATGGGCTCCTACTGGATTGATACCTTGGTTCTCAAAAACTGAGGGAAATACTTACGCTACTCTGATGTATCATCCCTTCCTCTTCGGGGGAAACCAACGCAAGCTCAAGACGTAGCAGAGGGCCTCTACATCAAATCCATGGCCCCTCCGATGATGTGTGAGTAGTTTACTTCAGCCTTCGGGTCCATAGCTATTAGCTAGATGGCTTCTTCTCTCGCTTTGGATCTTAATACAAAGTTCTCCTCGATCTTCTTGGAGATCTATTCGATGTAACTCTTTTTGCGGTGTGTTTGTCGAGATCCGATGAATTGTGGGTTGATGATCAAGTCTATCTATGAACAAAATTTGATTCTACTCTGAAATCTTTTATGTATGATTGGTTATCTTTGCAAGTCTCTTCGAATTATCAGTTTGGTTTGGCCTACTAGATTGATCTTTCTTGGAATGGGAGAAGTGCTTAGCTTTGGGTTCAATCTTGCGGTGCTCGATCCTAGTGACAGAAAGGGAAACGACACGTACTGTGTTGTTGCCATCGACGATAAAAAGATGGGGTTTATATAATATTGCTTGAGTTTATCCCTCTACATCATGTCGTCTTACCTAATGCGTTACTTTGTTCTTATGAACTTAATACTCTAGATGCATGCTGGATAGAGGTTGATGTGTGGAGTAATAGTAGTAGATGCAGGCAGGAGTCGGTCTACTTGTCACGGACGTGATGCCTATATACATAGATCATGCCTAGATATTCTCATCATTATTCGCTTTTCTATCAATTGCTCGACAGTAATTTGTTCACCCACTGTAATACCTATGCTATCTTGAGAGAAGCCACTAGTGAAACCTATGGCCCCGGGGTCTATTCTCCATTATATTAATCTTCCATCAACAAGCTATTTCTATTACCTTTTATTTTGCAATCTTTACTTTCAATCTATATCATAAAAATACCAAAAATATTATCTTATCATCTCTATCAGATCTCACTCTCGTAAGTGACCGTGAACGGATTGACAACCCCTTTATCGCGTTGGTTGCGAGGTTCTTATTTGTTTGTGTAGGTACGAGGGACTTGCGTGTGGCCTCCTAATGGATTGATACCTTGGGTCTCAAAAACTAAGGGAAATACTTACGCTACTTTGCTGCATCACCCTTTCCTCTTCAAGGGAAAACCAACGCAGTGCTCCAGAGGTAGCAAGTACCGTCAGCGAGCGGTGGGTGGGACTTCGGTGGGAAATTGTTGAAAATATGCCGTAGAGGGAATAATATTGTATTATTATATGTCCATTTTTGATAATTAAGAGTTTATATTCCATGCTATAACTTCTATGCTCCTGAAATATGTGATTCAGTGGAAAACTCATACGCACGTGGTGAAATGATAACCGGTATATAATAGGTTCCTAGAATCGCCTCTAAGACTAGTTCAAGTGTTGTTGGTGATCATGTTTTTTGGATCTTAGGATATCGTTAAGGGTAATGATAGTCCTAAAAGAAACATTGAGAGTATGACGTTAGAAGAACGGTCATATTGAATTGACCCAAACTTGTTTGTTATACTTTGAGATAATATCATCTAAAATCAATTTTTATAACACAGTGTTAGCATGTGTTTTTACTCCTTAGACGATGAGAGTAACATAGGCACTTCTCACCATACAATGAGCTTTGGGATTGCTCAAACTTCATATGTAACATGGTGATCATAATGACAACTTACATGTTCATCGGAAAGTTTGACTAGGGACTAGATAGCCAGGGAGTAGTATTTGCTCCTCTGACGATGGAGAGATATTCCCAGGGTCCTCTCGGTGTGACGGCATCCATCATCGTCTGGCCAGACGTAGGTGACTATGTCACAGGGATGCCGGAACACTTCAACGAGAAAGAAGAACAAAACATGCAACGAGGATAACAATATACTGAGCATGCGTATGACTGAAGAGGATATCGATGCATCTCGGGTTTTGTATAGTATCGAGAAACAAAGGAAACATCACATGATAACCAAAGGTTCATTCGAATGTCATTCATGTAGTCATAGAGATCGACATGGACGTCCACGGTTCTGCTATCGGTCATTGAACGAAGGGGTTTCGTTCATGTCTATGATTTACCGAAGGAACCTATGGGGTCACAAGCTTTAGGTAATCACGATCTGCTGAGTGTTAGTAGGACAAGAGTATTGAAGATTTATTTGTGGAATTATTTCATTAATATTCGAAATAGTTTCGAGAGGAACCCGAAGCGTTCTCGGGTCACCGAAAGGGTTTCAGAGTTTATTGGGAAATATCGGGTATTACGGATAAATGATATATAGGTGGAAAATGTTTATAGTGATGTTAAATTAATAATAAAATGCTCTAGCAGTTGCTAGGAGGCTTTATATTTAATTTAGTATCAACGGTCCTTAAAAGGCCAAGTAATGGAAGGAGTGTAGGGCCACAAGGGCCCAATAATGGAGGCGCCACCCCTTAGCCTTTTTGGAGGCAATGGGAGGGCGAATTGGAGTGGGAAACTCCCTCCTTGGCCGGCCTAAGCGGGATGGTTTCCTTTCCCCCTTGTGGCTCTCCCTCCTTCTCCTCCAACCTATATATACTAGAGGTTTTGGGCACTTTTGTACTGTTATGACCGGGCAGACTTATGCCCGTAGGAGGTCCACCGGGCAGGCTTAGTTAGGGGCTTAGCCCACAAGTTATCTTAGTTTAATTTCACATCGTGGTTGTATAAACAAGTTGTAAGACACTTTTGAGAATTAAGCAATAAGACAATTCTATTGCCCGGCTCCTAGAGGAGTCGAAACCCTAAACCCTAGCCACCACCTACATCAGTCGCCGCCGCCTCATCCGCAAGGACGGTGCCCTACCGCCGGCCGCCGCGCAATCTCCCTCGTCCTCCTCCATCCTTTCCTTACAGGCTACTCCCTAGACCGGGTATAACCCTAGCTCCTGCCACCTTGGTATCATGTAGCTCGGTTTCTACCATGTCTGCACCACCACCAATTCCGCCGCTGCCCACCACCACCGCATCACCGTTGCTCCTCGCCACCGGCCTGTCGCCGCCTCCCTCCACGGGTGCGCCACCACCTTCCACCATGCCACTGGTCTACTCACCGACAGAGATGACGGGCGTCCTCAACGATCTGGTCACCGCCGTCCAGGGCATCCGGCTGTTTCTGACCAGCCCGTATAGGCCGCCGCCGCCTCTGCCACCGGCCGCCGCCTCCGGATTGCCTGCCCTGGCCTAGTACTCGATACCCGTGGCACTCACCGGGGCCCAATCATCGCCCCAGCAGCCGGCCTCCACCGCACCACAGTGGCCGGTGCCGGCCATCGCTGCAGCAACCGCGCCTCCCGCGCCGGTCCAGCCGCAGCAGCAACTGCTGCCAACGGCTCCACCGCCCAATTCCGGGCCCGGGCAGTCCATGCCGTAGGCCTCCCGATACAGCATGTCCGCTTTCCGCTGTCGCCGTCACTGTCCCCGATCCTGGCTTGGTTGACCGGGACATCACCACCGCCAGTCTACACGGAGGCCGGAGAACCACCAGTACCCATGCTGTAGTACGGTGACCCGTCCGGCTCCACGGGCCCCTATGCCGGCCGGCCCACCACCGACCGGGCGTCGTAGTCATCGCTGCTTGGCACCGCCGAGCCCATCGGCCACGGGGCTCCGACCCAGACGCCGCCACGGTTCGCCAAGATTAAGTTCGCCATGTATGAAGGCACGGAAGACCCCCTCAACTGGCTCAACCAGTGCGAGCAGTTCTTCCATGGGCAGCGCACACTCGCATCGGATCGCACTTGGCTCGCCTCTTACCACCTCTGCGGTGCGGCACAGACATGGTACTACGCCCTCGAGCAGGACGAGGGCGGCATGCCCCCATGGGAGCGATTTCGCGAGTTGTGCCTCCTTCGCTTTGGGCCACCGATCCGCGGGAGCTACCTCGCGGAGTTGGGCCGCCTACCCTTCACCACCACGGTGCAGGACATCGCAGACCGCTTCCAGGCCCTGGCATGTCACGCACCGGGTGTGACGGCACTACAGTGGGCCGAGCTCTTCGTCGGCGGCCTTTCGGACCACATCCGCATGGACATCGAGCTGCAGGGGGGGGCAGGACCTCCAAACGACCATGTACTATGCTCGGGCTTTCGAGCGTCACGCCCAGGCCTTGCAGCAGGCGACACCGACTCGAGGGGGCCGTCATCCCCCCCGACCGCCCCTGACAGCACAGGCGCCCCCGGCCGCTCCACCAGCAGCCACCACAGCCGCGACGCAGCCTTTTCATCGGCTCTCTCAAGAAGAGCAGATCGAGCGCCGCCGCCTGGGGCTTTGCTTTAACTACGATGCGCCCTATGCCGCGGGCCATGTCTGCCCACGCCTCTTCTACTTGGAGACAGCCGACTACATTGAGGAGGAGACACTCGCTGACGGGATCGGCGACCCCACCGCTGCGGAGCCCGCGCCGGCGCCCGCTCCAGCGACGGCACTCGTCGTCTCGCTCCATGCGCTGGCCGGCATCCAAGACGAGCGGACTATGCTCTTACCGGTGACGATTCACGGAGAGCGCCTGGTGGCTCTCCTGGATACAGGCTCCAAACATAAATTCCTGCCTGAGGCGACCATGCGGCGCTTAGCGCTTCAGCCGACAGGCGGGGAGCACCTTCGGGTCAACGTGGCTAACGGCGACCGCCTCCGGTGCCATGGGCTCGCACGCGATGTGCCCATCACTATCGGCGACGAGCACTTCACCATCACGTGCGCCGGCATCGACTTGGACTGCTTCAACTTTATCCTCGGTGTCGACTTTTTGCGAACTCTCGTCCCCATCCTCTGGGACTTTTATGCCATGATGATGACCTTCTGGTGCCTCGACCGCCGCGTCCGGTGGGAGGGCATTGGAGGCGCCTCGCCAGTGACACCCCAGCTCCAGCTGGCCGCGGCCCCCCGAGGCTAAGCATCCCCGGTTGAATCACCTCCTGCAGCAGCACAACGACCTCTTTGCCGAGCCACAGGGCTTCCACCAGCCCGGGCCTACGATCACCGTATTCATCTTCTGCCAGGCTCGGCACTGGTGGCGGTCTGGCCCTACCGGTATCCTCAGCTGCAGAAGCATGAGCTGGAGTGACAGTGCATGCTCATGCTTGCCCTGGGCATCATCCGGGTCTCCACATCACCGTTCTATGTGCCCGTCCTCCTAGTCCGCAAGTCAGACGGCACGTGGCGTTTCTGCATCGACTACCACGCCCTTAATGCCCTGACTCTCAAGGACAAGTTTCCTATCCCTGTGGTCGATGAGCTCCTGGACAAGCTGCAGGGGTGCGCTTCTTCACCAAGCTCGATCTCCGGTCGGGCTACCATCAGGTGCGCATGCACCCCGATGATATCGCTAAGACGACGTTTCGGTCTCACCGCGGCCACTTTGAGTTCTTGGTCATGCCGTTCGGTCTCTCCAATGCCCCGGCGACATTTCAGGCCCTGATGAACGACGTCCTCCGCCCCTACTTGCATCGGTTTGTGCTCGTTTTCTTTCATGATATTCTTATCTACAACGCCTTGTGGGCGGAGCATCTTTAGCACGTCGCCATCGTCTTCAACGAGCTTCGGGCGCACCATCTTCATCTTAAGCGCTTGAAGTGCTCGTTCAGGACGCCTTCCATCACCTACCTCGGTCACATCATCTCGGCCGAGGGGGTGGCCATGGATGCCGACAAGGTGGCGGCCGTCGCCGCCTGGCCGATCCCGCATTCTCTGCAGGCTCTTCGCGGGTTTCTTGGCCTCGCGGGGTACTATCAGAAATTTGTCCGAGAGTTCGGCCTCATCGCGTCCCCGCTCATGCGCCTGCTCCATCGCGAAGCCTTTGCCTGGGATGAGGAGGCGACCACAGCGTTCGAGGCCCTCAAGGGGGCCCTCACAACGGGCCCCGTCCTGCAGATGCTTGACTTCAATCAGCCATTCGTCGTCGACTGCGATGCCTCCGATGTGGGGGTTCGGTGCGGTCCTTCATCAGGGCTATGGAGCCCTCGCCTTCTTCAGCAGGCCCTTTGCCGCGCGCCATCTTAAGCTTGCGGCCTATGAGTGTGAGCTCATTGGCTTGGTGCAGGCGGTGTGTCACTGGCGGCCCTATCTGTGGGGTCGGTCTTTCCGGATCCGTACGGACCACTACAGCCTCAAGTTCTTGCTGGACCAACGACTGTCTATCGTGCCCCAGCACCAGTGGATCAGTAAGCTCTTCAGCTTCGACTTCACCGACGCTGATGCCTTGTCTCAGTGTGACACCGACACCACTGTCGGTGACACTGAGGGAGCGGTGCTCTATATCCGCTCGGCGCCCTCCTTTGCCCTCTTCGCTGACATCCGTCGGCGACCGCAGCTGCCTCGGACGCGCTCCTTCTTCAGCAGCAGTTGGTCGCGGGCGAGCTGGAGGATCCATGGCGCCTCGCCAACGAGTTGCTTCTTCATGGGCGCTAGGCCTTCATTCCTGCGCACGACGATCTCCATCACCAGGTCCTGCTGCTGGCCCACTCGGCGGGCCATGAGGGTGTGCAAAAAACCCTCCACCATCTCCGCGTCGACTTCTATATTCCAGGTGATCGGGCCTTGGTCCGTGACTGCGTGCGTTCTTGTCTGATGTGCCAACATAACAAGACGGTGACGCTGAGGCTGGCTGGTTTGCTCCAACCATTGGAGGTGCCGTCTCAGGTCTGGGCGGATATATCCATGGACTTCATCGAGGGCCTCCCCAAGGTGGGAGGCAAGTCGGTCATCCTCATGGTGGTTGACTGCTTCTCCAAGTATGCTCACTTCATCGCGCTCGGTCAACCATACACGGCGGCGTCCGTGGCCCGGGCCTTCTTCGACGGTATCGTCCGCCTCCACGGGTTTCCTTCTTCGATCGTCAGCGATCGGGACCCCGTGTTCACAGGGCATGTGTGGCGCGATCTTTTTCGGATGGCGGGCATGAAGCTCCGCCTGAGCACGGCCTTCCATCCTCAGATTGACGGTCAGTCCAAGGTTGTCAACAAGGTGATTGCCATGTATTTGGGTTGTGTCACAGGTGATCGTCCTCGCGCCTGGGTGGACTGGCTCTCATGGGCGGAGTACTGCTACAACACCTCCTACCACTCCGCCCTACGCGCCATGCCGTTTGAGGTGTGATACGTCTCCAACGTATCTATAATTTTTAATTGTTCCATGCTATATTATATCCTATTTTGGACATTATTGGGCTTTATTATACACTTTAATATTATTTTTGGGACTAACCTATTAACCGGAGGCCCAGCCCAGAATTGTTGTTTTTGCCTATTTTAGGGTTTCGTAGAAAAAGAATATCAAACGGAGTCCAAACGGAGTCCAAACGGAATGAAACCTTCGGGAACGTGATTTTCGGAACGAACATGATCCAGAGGACTTGGACCCTACATCAAGCAATCAACCAGGAAGGCACGAGGTAGGGGGCGTGCCTACCCCCCCAGGTGCGCCTTCCACCCTCGTGGGGCCCACGTTGCTCCACCGACGTACTCCTTCCTCCTATATATACCTACGTACCCCCAAACTACCAGATACGGAGCCAAAAACCTAATTCCACCGCCGTAACTTTCTCTATCCACGAGATCCCATCTTGGGGCCTTTTCCGGAGCTCCGCCGGAGGGGGTATCGATCATGGAGGGCTTCTACATCAACACCATAGCCTCTCCGATGAAGTGTGAGTAGTTTACTTTAGACCCACGGGTCCATAGTTATTAGCTAGATGGCTTCTTCTCTCTTTTTGGATCTCAAAACAAAGTTATCCCCCTCTCTTGTGGAGATCTATTCAATGTAATCTTCTTTTGTGGTGTGTTTGTTTAAACCGATGAATTGTGGGTTTATGATCAAGTTTATCTATGAACAATATTTGAATCTTCTCTGAATTCTTTTATGTATGATTGGTTATCTTTGCAAGTCTCTTCGAATTATCAGTTTGGTTTGGCCTACTAGATTGATCTTTCTTGCAATGGGAGAAGTGCTTAGCTTTGGGTTCAATCTTGCGGTGTCCTTTCCCAGTGATAGTAGGGGCAGCAAGGCATGTATTGTATTGTTGCCACCGAGGATAACAAGATGGGGTTTATATCATATTGCATGAGTTTATCCCTCTACATCATGTCATCTTGCTTAAAGTGTTACTCTATTCTCTTGAACTTAATACTCTAGATGCATGCAGGATAGCGGTCGATGTGTGGAGTAATAGTAGTAGATGCAGGCAGGAGTCGGTCTACTTGTCTCGGACGTGATGCCTATATACATGATCATACCTAGATATTCTCATAACTATGCTCAGTTATGTCAATTGCTCAACAGTAATTTGTTTACCCACCGTAATACTTATGCTCTTAAGAGAAGCCTCTAGTGAAACCTATGGCCCCCGGGTCTATTTTCCATCATATTAATCTTCCAATACTTAGTTATTTCCTTTGCCATTTATTTTACTTGCATCTTTTTTCTCTTTATCATAAAAATACCAAAAATATTATCTTATCATATCTATCAGATCTCACTCTCGTAGGTGACCGTGAAGGAATTGACAACCCCTTTATCACGTTGGTTGCGAGGAGTTTATTTCTTTGTGTAGGTGCGTGGGACTCGTGCGTGGCTTCCTACTGGATTGATACCTTGGTTCTCAAAACTGAGGGAAATACTTATGCTGCTCTGCTGCATCACCCTTTCCTCTTCAAGGGAAAACCAACGCAGTGCTCAAGAGGTAGCAAGAAGGATTTCTGGTGCCGTTGCCGGGGAGTCTACACAAAAGTCAACACACCAAGTATCAATCACAAACCCTTATCTCCCGCGTTACATTATTTGCCATTTGCCTCTCGTTTTCCTCTCCCCCACTTCACCCCTGCTGTTTTATTCGCCCTCTCTCTCCATCCTCCCTCTCTTTCTCTATTCGCCTCTTTTTGCCCGTTTCTTGTTTACTTGTGTGTCGGAGTGCTTGCTTGTCACGATGGCTCAAGATAATACCAAATTATGTGACTTTACCAATACGAACAACAATGAGCACTCCGATTGCTCCTCTTACTGAAGCTGAATCTTGTGAAATAAATGCTGCTTTGCTGAATCTTTTCATGAAAGATCCGTTTTCCGGCCTTCCTAGTGAAGTTGCCGCTACCCATCTAAACAACTTTGTTGATCTATGTGATATGCAAAAGAAGAAAGATGTGGACAATGATATTGTTAAATTGAAGCTATTTCCTTTTTCGCTTAGAGATCGTGCTAAAGCTTGGTTTTCGTCTTTGCCTAAAAATAGTATTGATTTGTGGAATAAGTGCAAAGATGCTTTTATCTCTAAGTATTTTCCTCTTGCTAAGATCATCTCTCTTAGAAACGATATTATGAATTTTAAGCAACTTGATCATGAACATGTTGCACAAGCTTGGGAGAGGATGAAATTAATGATACGTAATTGCCCTACACATGGTTCAAATTTGTGGATGATTATACAATTTTTTTTATGCTGGATTAAAGTTTGCTTCTAGAAATCTTTTAGATTCGGCCGCGGGAGGCACTTTTATGGAAATCACTTTAGGATAAGCTACTAAACTCCTAGATGATATTATGGTTAATTATTCTCAATGGCACACTGAAAGATCTACAAATAAGAAAGTGCATGCGATAGAAGAAATTAATGTTTTGAGTGGTATGATGGATGAACTTATGAAATTATTTGCTAATAAAAGTGTTTCTTCTGATGCTAATGATATGCCTTTGTCTACTTTGATTGAAAATAATAATGAATCTTTGGATGTGAATTTTGTTGGTAGGAATAATTTTGGTAACGACGCGTATAGAGGAAACTTTAATCCTAGGCCGTATCCTAGTAATTCCTCTAATAATTATGGTAATTCCTACAACAATTCTTATGGAAATTTTAATAAGATACCCTCTGATTTTGAATCTAATATTAAAGAATTTATTACCTCGCAAAATAATTTCAATGCTTTGATTGAAGAAAAATTGCTTAAGATTGATGAGTTGGCTAGGAATGTTGGTAGAATTTCTCTTGATGTTGATTCTTTGAAACTTAGAACTATTCCACCTAAGCATGATATCAATGAGTCTCTCAAAGCTATGAGAATTTCCATTGATGAGTGCAAAGAAAGAACCGCTAGGATGCGTGCAAAGAAAGATTGCTTTATAAAAGCGTGTTCTTCTAGTTTCCATGATAATAAAGATGAAGATCTAAAAGTTATTGATGTGTCCCCTATTAAATCTTTGTTTTGCAATATGAATCTTTATAATGATGGGACTGATATGATCCACCTTTACCTAGAAGACGTTCCAAAAATTCGGAGTCTTTAGATCTTGATGCTAAAATTGTTAAAAGTGGGATTGAAGAAGTCAAAACTCTAAATATTAATGAACCCACTATTTTGGATTTCAAGGAATTTAATTATGATAATTGCTCTTTGATAGATTGTATTTCCTTGTTGCAATCCATGCTAAATTCTCCTCATGCTTATAGTCAAAATAAAGCCTTTACCAAACATATCGTTGATGCTTTGATGCAATCTTATGAAGAAAAACTTGAGTTGGAAGTTTCTATCCCTAGAAAACTTTATGATGAGTGGGAACCTACTATTAAAATTAAGATTAAAGATCATGAATGCTATGCTTTGTGTGATTTGGGTTCTAGTGTTTCCACGATTCCAAAGACTTTGTGTGATTTGCTAGGTTTCCGTGATTTTGATGATTGCTCTTTAAACTTGCACCTTGCGGATTCCACTATTAAGAAACCTACGGGAAGAATTAATGATGTTCTTATTGTTGCAAATAGGAATTATGTGCCCGTAGATTTTATTGTTCTTGACATAGATTGCAATCCTTCTTGTCCTATTATTCTTGGTAGACCTTTCCTTAGAACGATTGGTGCAATTATTGATATGAAGGAAGGGAATATTAGATTCCAATTTCCATTAAGGAAAGGCATGGAACACTTCCCTATAAAGAAAATTAATTACCTTATGAATCTATTATGAGAGCCACTTATGGATTGCCTTCCAAAGATGGCAATACCTAGATCTATCTTCGCTTTTATGCCTAGCTAGGGGCGTTAAACGATAGCGCTTGTTGGGAGGCAACCCAATTTTATTTTTATTCCTTGCTTTTTGCTCCTGTTTAGTAATAAATAATTTATCTAGAATCTGTTTTGGTTGTGTTTTTTGTGTTTAATTAGTGTTTGTGCCAAGTAGAACTGTTGGGAAGACTTGGGGAAAGTCTTTTTAATCTTGCTGTAAAAAACAGAAACTTTAGCGCTCACGACAACTGCTGCCATTTTTATTTGGAAAGTGCTATTTAGTTAATTCTTTTTGAAGGTGATTAATAGATAAATTCCTCACGTCCAGAAATTTGTTTTAGAATTTTTGGGGTTCCAGAACTTGCATTAGCTTCAGATTACTAGACTGTTCGGTTTTTGACAGATTCTGTTTTCCGTGTGTTGTTTGCTTATTTTGATGAATCTATGGCTAGTAAAATAGTTTATAAACCATAGAGAAGTTGGAATACAGTAGGTTTAACACCAATATAAATAAAGAATGAGTTCATTACAGTACCTTGAAGTGATGTTTTGTTTTCTTTCGCTAACGGAGCTCACGAGATTTTCTACTTTAAGTTTTGTGTTGTGAAGTTTTCAAGTTTTGGGTAAAGATTTGATGGATTATGGAACAAGGAGTGGCAAGAGCCTAAGCTTGGGGATGCTCATGGCACCCCAAGATAATCTAAGGACACCTAAAAGCCAAAGCTTGGGGATGCCCCAGAAGGCATCCCCTCTTTTGTCTACTTCTATCGGTAACTTTACTTGGAGCTATATTTTTATTTACCACATGATATGTGTTTTGCTTGGAGCGTCTTGTATTATTTGAGTCTTTATTTGTTAGTTTTCCACAATCATCCTTGCTGCACACACCTTTTTGAGACAGACACACATGATTCGGAAATTGTTAGAATACTCTATGTGCTTCACTTATATCTTTTGAATTATATAGTTTTTGCTCTAGTGCTTCACTTATATCTTTTAGAGCACGATGATGGATTTGTTTTATAGAAACTTTTGTTCTCTCATGCTTCACTTAGATTATTTTGAGAGTCCTACAAAACAGCATGGTAATTTGCTTTGATTATTTTAGGCATTCAAGATTAATAATAAAATTTTCTTATGAGTGTGTTGAATACTATGAGAAGTTTGAAACTTGATAATTGTTTTGAGATATGGAGATGGTGATATTAGAGTCGTGCTAGTTGAGTAGTTGTGAATTCGAGAAATGCTTGTGTTGAAGTTTGTGATTCCCGTAGCATGCACGTATGGTGAACCGTTATGTGAAGAAGTCGGAGCATGATGTATTTATTGATTGTCCTCCTTATGAGTGGCGGTCGGGGACGAGCGATGGTCTTTTCCTACCAATCTATCCCCCTAGGAGCATGCACGTAGTACTTTGCTTCTATAACTAATAGATTTTTGCAATAAGTATGTGAGTTCTTTATTACTAATGTTGAGTCCATGGATTATACGCACTCTCACCCTTCCACCATTGCTAGCCTCTCTAATACCGCGCACCTTTCGCCGGTATCATACACCCACCATATACCTTCCTCAAAACAGACACCATACCTACCTATCATGGCATTTCCATAGCCACTCCGAGATATATTTCCATGCAACTTTCCACCATTCCGTTTACTATGACACGCTCCATCATTGTCATATTGCTTCGCATGATCATGTAGTTGACATTTTAGTTGTGGCAAAGCCACCGTTCATAATTCTTTCATATAAGTCACTCATGCATCATTGATATCCCGGTATACCGCTGGAGGCATTCATATACAGTCATACTTTGTTCTAGTATCGAGTTGTAATCATTGAGTTGTAAATAAATAGAAGTGTGATGATCATCATTCATAGAATATTATCCCAAAAAAAGAAAGGCCAGAAAAAAGAATAAATAAATGAAAAGGGGCAATACTACTATCCTTTTTTCCACACTTGTGCTTCAAAGTAGCACCATGATCTTCATGATAGAGAGTCTCCTATGCCATCACTTTCATATACTAGTGGGAATTTTTCATTATAGAACTTGGCTTGTATATTCCAACAATGGGCTTCCTCAAAATGCCCTAGGTCTTCGTGAGCAAGCAAGTTGGATGCACACCCACTTAGTTCTTTTTTGTTGAGCTTTCATATACTTATAGCTCTAGTGCATCCATTGCATGGCAATCCCCACTCACTCACATTGATATCTATTAATGGGCATCTCCATAGCCCATTGATACGCCTAGTTGATGTGAGACTATCTTCTCCCTTTTTGTCTTCTCCACAACCACCATTATATTCCACATATAGTGCTATGTCCATGGCTCACGCTCATGTATTGCGTTAAGATTGAAAAAGTTTGAGAACACCAAAAGTATGAAACAATTGCTTGGCTTGTCATCGGGGTTGTTCATGATTTAAATACTTTGTGTGGTGAAGATGGAGCATAGCCAGACTATATGATTTTGTAGGCATAACTTGCTTTGGCCATGTTATTTTGAAGAGACATAATTGCTTAATTAGTATGCTCGAAGTATTATTATTTCTATGTCAACATTGAACTTTTGTCTTGAATCTTTCGGATCTGAATATTCACACCACAATTAAGAGAATTACATTGAAATTTTGCCAAGTAGCATTCCACATCAAAAATTCTGTTTTTATCATTCACCTACTCGAGGACGAGCAAGAATTAAGCTTGGGGATGCTTGATACGTCACCAACGTATCTATAATTTTTGATTGTTCCGTGCTATATTATATCCTGCTTTGGACATTATTGGGCTTTATTATACACTTTTATATTATTTTTCGGACTAACCTATTAACCGGAGGCCCAGCCCAGAATTGTTGTCTTTGCCTATTTTAGGGTTTCGCAGAAAAAGAATATCAAACGGAGTCCAAACGGAATGAAACCTTCGGGAACGTGATTTTCGGAACGAACATGATCCAGAGGACTTGGACCCTACGTCAAGCAATCAACCAGGAAGCCACAAGGTAGGGGGGCGCGCCTACCCCCCAGGCGCGCCCTCCACCCTCGTGGGGCCCACATTGCTCCACCGACGTACTCCTTCCTCCTATATATACCTACATACCCCCAAACTACCAGATACGGAGCCAAAACCCTAATTCCACCGTCGTAACTTTCTCTATCCACGAGATCGCATCTTGGGGCCTTTTCCGGAGCTCCACCGGAGGGGTATCGATAACTGAGGGCTTCTACATCAACACCATAGCCTCTCCGATGAAGTGTGAGTAGTTTAATTCAGACCTACGGGTCCATAGTTATTAGCTAGATGGCTTCTTCTCTCTTTTTGGATCTCAATACAAAGTTCTCCCCCTCTCTTGTGGAGATCTATTCGATGTAATCTTCTTTTGCGGTGTGTTTGTTGAGACCGATGAATTGTGGGTTTATGATCAAGTTTATCTATGAACAATATTTGAATCTTCTCTGAATTCCTTTATGTATGATTGGTTATCTTTGCAAGTCTCTTTGAATTATCAGTTTGGTTTGGCCTACTAGATTGATCTTTCTTGCAACGGGAGAAGTGCTTAGCTTTGGGTTCAATATTGCGGTGTCCTAGTTGGTTTAATTGGTGGAAGATCATATGTTCAGATCCTATATGCATATTAATACCCCTCTGATTATGAACATGTTTATGCTTTGTGAGTAGTTACTTTTGTTCCCGAGGACATGGGAGAAGTCTTGCTATTAGTAGTCATGTGAATTTGGTATTCGTTCGATATTTTGATGAGATGTATGTTGTCTCTCCTCTAGTGGTGTTATGTGAACGTCGACTACATGACACTTCACCATTGTTCGGGCCTAAAGGAAGGCATTGGGGAGTAATAAGTAGATGATGGGTTGCTAGGGTGACAAAAGCTTAAACCCTAGTTTATGCGTTGCTTCGTAAGGGGCTGATTTGGATCCATATGTTTCATGCTATGGTTAGGTTTAACTTAATACTTTTGTTGTAGTTGTGGATGCTTGCAATAGAGGTTAATCATAAGTGGGATGCTTGTCCAAGTAAGGGAAGAACCCAAGCACCGGTGCACCCACATACCAAACTATCAAAGTACCGAACGTGAATCATATGAGAGTGATGAAAACTAGCTTGACGATATTCCCATGTGTCCTCGGGAGCGCTTTTCTCTATATAAGAGTTTGTCCAGGCTTGTCCTTTGCTACAAAAAGGATTGGGACACCTTGCCGCACTTTATTTACTTTTGTTGCTTGTTTCTCATTATAAATTATCCTATCACAAAACTATCTGTTACCACTCATTTTAGTACTTGCAGAGAATACTTTGCTGGAAACTGATAACCCACAAGTATAGGGGATCGCAACAGTTTTCGAGGGTAGAGTATTCAACCCAAATTTATTGATTCGACACAAGGGGAGCCAAAGAATATTCTCAAGTATTAACAGCTGAGTTGTCAATTCAACCACACCTGGAAACTTAATATCTACAGCAAAGTGTTTAGTAGCAAAGTAATATGATAGAAATGATAACGGTACCAAAAGGTAACAGTAGTAAAACTAATATTTTTGGTATTTTGTAGTGATGATAGCAATAGCAAAGGAAAAGCAAATAAGTTAAGAACAATATATGGAAAGCTCGTAGGCAATGGATCGATGATGGAGAATTATGCCGGATGCGGTTCATCATGTAACAGTCATAACCTAGGGTGACACAGAACTAGCTCCAGTTCGTCAATGTAATGTAGGCATGTATTCCGAATATAGTCATACGTGCTTATGGAAAAGAACTTGCATGACATCTTTTGTCCTACCCTCCCGTGGCAGCGGGGTCCTTACGGAAACTAAGGGATATTAAGGCCTCCTTTTAATACAGAGCCGGAACAAAGCATTAACACATAGTGAATACATGACCTCCTCAAACTACGGTCATCACCGGTAAGTATCCCGATTATTGTCACTTTGGGGTTAACGGATCATAACACATAATAGGTGACTATAGACTTGCAAGATAGGATCAAGAACACTCATATATTGATGAAAACATAATAGGTTCAGATCTGAAATCATGGCACTCGGGCCCTAGTGACAAGCATTAAGCATCGCAAAGTCATAGCAATATCAATCTCAGAACATAGTGGACACTAGGGATCAAACCCTAACAAAACTAACTCGATTACATGATAGATCCCATCCAACCCATCACTGTCCAGCAAGCCTATGATGGAATTACTCACGCACGGCGATGAGCATCATGAAATTGGTGATGGAGGATGGTTGATGATGATGATGGCGACGGATTCCCCTCTCCGGAGCCCCGAACGGACTCTAGATCAGCCCTCTTGAGAGGTTTTAGGGCTTGGCGGCGGCTCCGTATCGTAAAACGCGATGATTTCTTCTCTCTGGTTTTTTTCTCATCGAAACTCAATATATGGAGGTGGAGTTGGAGTCGGAGACGCAACAGGGGGCCCACAAGGTTGGGGGCGCACCCTAGGGGGGGGGCAGGCGCGCCCCCACCCTCGTGGCAAGACGGTGGGCCCCCTGGCCTTCATCTTTGGCAGGTATTTTTCTTATTTTCTGAAAAGTGTCTCTGTGAAGTTTCACGTCATTCCGAGAACGTTTGCTCCTGCACATAAATAACACCATGGTAATTCTGCTGAAAACAGCGTCAGTCCGGGTTAGTTCCATTCAAATCATGCAAGTTAGAGTCCAAAACAAGGGAAAAATTGTTTGGAAAAGTAGATACGTTGGAGACGTATCAACTCCCCAAGCTTAAACCTTTGCTTGTCCTCAAGCAATTCAGTTGATAAACTGAAAGTGATAAAGAAAAACTTTTACAAACTCTGTTTGCTCTTGTTGTTGTAAATATGTAAACCCAGCATTCAAGTTTTCAACAAAGATTATAACTAACCACATTTGCAATAATGCATAGGTCTCAAGTTTACTCATATCAATAGCATAATCAACTAGCAAGCAATAATAATAAAACTCGAATGACAACACTTTCTCAAAACAATCACAATATGATATAACATGATGGTATCTCGCTAGCCCTTTCTAAGACCACAAAACATAAATGCAGAGCACCTTTAAAGACCAAGGACTGACTAGATATTGTAATTCATGGTAAAAGAGATCCAGTCAAGTCATACTCAGTGTAAACTAACAGTAATGAATGCAAATGACAGCGGTGCTCTCCAACTGGTGCTTTTTAATAAGAGGATGATGACTCAGCATAAAAGTAAATAGATAGGCCCTTCGCAGAGGGAAGCAGGGATTTGTAGAGGTGCCAGAGCTCGGTTTTGAAACAAAGGTGAATAATATTTTGAGCGGTGTACTTTCATTGCCAACATAACAACCAAGAGATGGCGATATCTTCCATGCTACACACATTATAGGCGGTTCCCAAACAGAATGGTAAAGTTTATACTCCCCCTTCCACCACAAGCATCAATCCATGGCTTTCTCGAAACAACGAGTGCCTCCAACTAACAAGAGTCCCAGGGGAAGTTTTGTTTGCAATTATTTTGATTTAGTTTGCATAAAGCATGGGATTGGGCATCCCGGTGACCAGCCATTTATCTCGTGAGTGAGGAGCGGAGTCCACTCCTATTGAGAATAACCTGCCTAACATGGAAGATACATACAACCCTAGTTGATACATGAACTATTCGAGCATACAAAACATGATATTTATTTGAAGGTTTAGAGTTTGGCACATACAAATTTACTTGGAACGGCAGGTAGATACCGTATATAGGTAGGTATAGTGGACTCATGTGGAATAACTTTGGGGTTTAAGGGATTTGGATGCATAAGCAGTATTCCCGCTTAGTACAGGTGAAGGCTAGCAAAAGACCAGGAAGCGACCAGCTAGAGAGCGACAACAGTCATGAACATGCATTAAAATTAATCAACACCGAATGCAAGCATGAGTAGGATATAATCCACCATGAACATAAATATCGTGAAGGCTATGTTGATTTTGTTTCAACTACATGCATGGACATGTGCCAAGTCAAGTCACTTAAATCATTCAGAGGAGGATACCACCCTATCATACCACATCATAACCATTTTAATAGCATGTTGGCATGCATGGTAAACCATTATAACTCATAGCTAATCAAGCATGGCACAAGAAACTATGATCTCTAGTTGTCATTGCAAACATGTTTATTCACAATAGGCTGAATCAGGAACGATGAACTAATCATATTTACAAAAACAAAGGAGGTCGAGTTCATACCAGCTTTTCTCATCCCAGTCAGTCCATCATATATCATCATAATTGCCTTTCACTTGCACGACCGAATAGTGTGAATAATAATAATAGTGCACGTGTATTGGACTAAGCTGGAATCTACAGGCATTCAATAAACAGGAGAAGACAAGGCAATATGGGCTCTTTTGTCAGATCAACGATAATGCATATAAGAGCCACTTCAACAATTTAATCATGGTCTTCTCCTATCGACCCCCAAAGAAAAGAAAAGAAATAAAACTGTATACACGGGAAAGCTCCCAACAAGCAAAAGAAGAACAGGAAATATTTTTGGGTTTTCTTTTTAATTACTACTACAAGCATGGAAATTAAACTGATTAAAAGCTACAACTAATTTTTTTGGGTTTTTCTTAAGGTTTATTAAACACACAAGAAGAAAGCATAAAAAGGAAAATAAACTAGCATGGATAATATAATGAAAAAGTATGAGCACCGACATCTAGCAATGAGTGTGTGAGCATAAATGTAATGTCGGTGAGAAACACGTACTCCCCTAAGCTTAGGCTTTCGGCCTAAGTTGTTCTATGGCCACGGCTGGCCTGGCTGATATCCATAATAATAGTTGGGGTCGTACTGTGATGCAGCAGCTATCGCCTGCTGAGCTGGTTATTCGTGTTTGGGGGAGGAAGATGAAGTGTATGGGTGGAAGGATAAGTGGAGGAGGGCCACCATGGGCCCACGAGGCAGGGGGGCGCGCCCTCCACCCTCGTGGCAAGGTGGTTGGCCCCCCTGGTGTGTAATCAGTTCCATAAATCCTCAAATATTCTAGAAAAAATCATATTTGATTTTCAGGGCATTTGGAGAACTTTTATTTTCGAGGTATTTTTATATTGCATGGATAATCAGATAACCGACAGAAAAAATATTTATTTTTATTTTATTTAATATAAATAACAGAAAGTAAAAGAGAGGTGCAGAAGGTTGTGTCTTCTAGTTTCATCCATCTCATGATCATCAAAAGGAATCCACTAACAAGGTTGATCAAGTCTTTTTAACGAACTCATTCCGAATAACATGGAACCGGAGAAATTTCGAGTGACACTGTGTTACCTCAACGGGGATATGCACATCCCCAATAATAAGAATATCATATTTCTTCTTGACAGTAGGAAGAGAAAATTCAAAGCCTCCAAATATAATCGATGTAATTTTTCCAATAGAGTTGATACTATGAACTTGAGGTTGTTTCCTCGGAAAGTGTACCGTATGCTCATTACCATTAACATGAAAAGTGACATTGCCTTTAGTGCAATCAATAACAGCCCCTGCAGTATTCAAAAAGGGTCTTCCAAGAGTAATAGACATACTATCGTCCTCGGGAATATCAAGAATAACAAAGTCCGTTAAAATAGTAACATTTGCAACTACAACAGGCACATCCTCACAAATACCGACAAGTATAGTAGTTGATTTATCAGCCATTTGTAAAGATATTTCAGTAGGTGTCAACTTATTAAAATCAAGTCTATGATATAAAGAGAGAGGCATAACACTAACACCGGCTCCAAGATCACATAAAGAGTTTTAACATAGTTTCTTTTAATGGAGCATGGTATAGTGGGTACTCCTGGTTCTCCAAGTTTCTTTGGTATTCCACCCTTAAAAGTATAATTAGCAAGCATGGTGGAAATTTCAGCTTCCGGTATCTTTCTTTTATTTGTAATAATATCTTTCATGTACTTAGCGTAAGGATTTGTTTTGAGCATATCAGTTAATCGCATACGCAAAAAGATAGGTCTAATCATTTCAGCAAAGCGCTCAAAATCCTCATCATCCTTTTTCTTGGATGGTTTGGGAGGAAAAGGCATGTGTTTCTGAACCCAAGGCTCTCTTTCTTTACCATGTTTCCTAGCCACAAAGTCTTTTTTATCATAACGTTGATTCTTTGATTGTGGGTTATCAAGATCAACAGCAGGTTCAATTTCTATGTCATTATCATTACTAGGTAGAGCATCATCATGAACATTATTATTAACATTATCATTAGTTTCAGGTTCACTACCAGATTGAGTTTCAGCATCAGAAATAGAAATGTCATTTGGATTCTCAGGTGTTTCAACAATAGGATCACTAGAAGCATGCAAAGTCCTATCATTTTTCTTTTTCTTCTTTTTAGAAGAACTAGGTGCATCTAAATTATTTCTCTAAGAATCTTGCTCAATTCTCTTAGGGTGGCCTTCAGGATACAAGGTTCCTGAGTCATTCTACCAGTTCTAGTAGCCACTCTAATAGCATAATCATTATCTCTACTATTCAATTCATTGAGCAAATCATTTTGAGCTTTAAGTACTTGTTCTACTTGAGTGGTAACCATAGAAGCATGTTTACTAATAAGTTTAAGTTCACCTTTGACATTAGCCATATAATCACCCAAATGTCCAAGCATATTTGAATTGTATTTTAATTGCCTACCAAAATAAGCATTAAAGTCTTCTTGTTTAGCCATAAATTTATCAAACTCATCTAAGCATGGGCTAGCAATTTTAGTAAATGGGATTACAACTTTATCATATCTATAGAGAGAATTTACCTTTACTACCTGTGTCGGGTTATCAAGACCATGAGTTTCTTCAATAGGTAAAGAATTTGGATTATATGTTTCTTCAACTGGCGGTTAATTAAGACCATGTATTTCTTCAATAGGAGGTAAATTCTTAACATCTTCAGCTTTAATACCTTTTTCTTTCATAGATTTCTTTGCCTCTTGCATATCTTCAGGACTGAGAAATAGAATACCCATCTTCTTCGGAGTTGGTTTAGGAATAGGCTCAGGAATTGGCTCCGCGGGTGTCCAATTATTTTCATTTGTCAACATATTATTCAATAGAATTTCAGCTTCATCCGGTGTTCTTTCCCTTAAAACAGAACCAGCACAAGTATCCAGGTAATCTCTAGAGGCATCGGTTAGTCCATTATAAAAGATATCAAGTATTTCATTTTTCTAAAGAGGATGATCAGGCAAAGCATTAAGTAATTGGAGAAGCCTCCCCCAAGCTTGTGGGAGACTCTCTTCTTCAATTTGCACAAAATTATATATATCCCTTAAAGCAGCTTGTTTCTTATGAGCAAGGAAATATTTAGCAGAGAAGTAATAAATCATATCCTAGGGACTACGCACACAACCAGGATCAATAGAATTAACCCATATCTTAGCATTACCCTTTAATGAGAACGGAAATATTTTAAGGATATAAAAGTAGCGAGTTCTCTCATCTTTAGTGAACTGGGTAGCTATATCATTCAGTTTAGTGAGATGTGCCACAATAGTTTCAGATTCATAACCATGAAAAGGATCAGATTCAACCAAAGTAATTATATCAGTATCAACAGAGAATTCATAATCCTTATCAGTAACAAAAATAGGTGAAGTAGCAAAAGCAGGGTCAGGTTTCATTCTAGCATTTAAAGATTGCTTACTCCATTTAGCTAATAATTTTTTTAGTTCAGTTCTATTTCTGCAAGCTAAAATGGCTAAAGAAGCATCTTGATCAAAAACATAACCCTTAGGGATGGCAAGTGGTTCTTCATCATCACTTTCATCAGTATCATCAGATTCAATATTTTCAATTTCTCTATCCCTAGCAAGTTGTTCATCAAGAAAATCACTAAGTGGCATAGTAGTATCAGGCATAGAGGTAGTTTCATCATAAGTATCATGCATAGAAGAAGTGGCATCATCAATAACTTGTGACATATCAGAACGAATAGCAGAAAAAGGTGTAGGTGTCGCAAGCTTACTCAAAACAGAAGGTGAATCAAGTGTAGAGCTAGATGGCAGTTCCTTACCTCCCCTCGTAGTTGAGGGATAGATCTTGGTTTCTGGATCTCTTAAGTTCTTCATAATGATAAGCAAATATGTATCTAATGACCCACAAGTATAGGGGATCTATCGTAGTCCTTTCAATAAGTAAGAGTGTCGAACCCAACGAGGAGCAGAAGGAAATGATAAACGGTTTTCAGCAAGGTATTCTCTGCAAGTACTGAAATAAGTGGTAATAGATAGTTTTGTGATAAGATAATTTGTAACGTGCAACGAGTAATAAAAGTAAATAAAGTACAGCAAGGTGGTCCAATCCTTTTTGTAGCAAAGGACAAGCCTGGACAAACTCTTATATAAGGAAAATCGCTCCCGAGGACACATGGGAATATCGTCAAGCTAGTTTTCATCACGCTCATATGATTCGCGTTCGGTACTTTGATAATTTGATATGTGGGTGGACCGGTGCTTGGGTGTTGTTCTTACTCGAACAAGCATCCCACTTATGATTAACCTCTATTGCAAGCATCCTCAACTACAACAAAAGTATTAAGGTAAACCTAACCATAGCATGAAACATATGGATCCAAATCAGCCCCTTACGAAGCAACGCATAAACTAGGGTTTAAGCTCCTGTCATTCTAGCAACCCATCATCTACTTATTACTTCCCAATGACATCCTCTAGGCCCAAATAATGGTGAAGTGTTATGTAGTCGACGTTCACATAACACCACTAGAGGCTAGACAACATACATCTCATCAAAATATCGAACGAATACCAAATTCACATGACTACTAATAGCAAGACTTCTCCCTTGTCCTCAGGAACAAACGTAACTACTCACAAAGCACAAACATGTTCATAATCAGAGGGGTTTTAATATGCATATAGGATCTGAACATATGATCTTCCACCAATTAAACCAACTAGCATCAACTGCAAGGAGTAATTAACACTACTAGCAACCTACTAGCACCAATCCCGGACTTGGAGACAAGAATTGGATACAAGAGATGAACTAGGGTTTTGAGATGAGATGGTGCTGATGAAGATGTTGATGGAGATTTCCCTCTCCCGATGAGAGGAGCATTGGTGATGACGATGGCGATGATTTCCCCCTCTGGGAGGGAAGTTTCCCCGGCAGAACAGCTCTACTGGAGCTCTAGATTGGATCCGCCAAGGTTCCGCCTCATGGCGGCGGAGTTTCATCCCGAAAGGTTGCTTCTTATTTATTTTCTCAACGAAAGACTTCATATAGGAGAAGATGGTCATCGGAGAGCCACCAGGGGGGCCATGAGGTAGGGGGCGCGCCCTAGGGGGGGCGCCCCCCACCCTCGTCAGAAGGGTGTGGGCCCCCTGGTCTTCATCTTTGGCGAGGATTTTTCATTATTTATTATAAGGTGTTCCGTGGAGTGTCAGGACTTTTGGAGTTGTGCAGAATAGGTCTCTAATATTTGCTCCATTTCCAGTCCAGAATTCCAGCTGCCGGCATTCTCCCTCCTTATGTAAACCTTGTAAAATAAGAGAGAATAGCCATAAGTATTGTGACATAATGTGAAATAACATCCCATAATGCAATAAATATTGATATAAAAGCATGATGCAAAATGGACGTAATAACTCCCCCAAGCTTAGACCCCGCTTGTCCTCAAGCGGAAAGCCGAAATCGAAAAATATGTCCACATGTTAAGAGATGAAGGTGTCGATAAAAATAAAATACGGACATGAGGGCATCATGATCATTCTTATAACAACCACTTATATTTTTTTTCATATGATCTCTAATGCTAGAGTAATTATTCAATCACAATATCAAGTATGAATCGTAAACTTCATTGAAAACTAACAAACTACAATCTCGGTCATTGAAGCAATTGCAATTTATCATAACATAGGAAAGAGTCAATGTATAAGAGCTTTTCAGCAAGTCCACATACTCAACTATCATATAATCTTTCACAATTGGTGACACTCACGCAATACTTATGGGTGCGGAGTTTTAATCGGACACAGAGAAAGATAGGGGCTTATAGTCTTGCCTCCCAACGTTTTACCTCAAAGGTAATGTCAACAGTAATAGTTCATGAAAACTCACATCCAATTAGCCATATATACCAGGATCTTTCCAACATATTGTGCTTGCCAATGGATAAAGTGTAAAAAGGAAGGGTGAAAATCACCATGACTCTTGCATAAGGTAGAAGATAATGATAAAAGATAGGCCCTTCGCAGAGGGAAGCAGAGGTTGCCATGCGCTTTTATGGTTGGATGCACAAAATCTTAATGTGAAAGAACGTCACTTTATATTGCCCCTTGTGATATGAACCTTTATTATGCAGTCCGTCGCTTTTATTACTTCCACATCACAAGATCGTATAAAGCTTATTTATCCCACACCAATCAATCATACATATTTAGAGAGCAATTTTTATTGCTTTGCACCGATGACAACTTATTGAAGGATCTTATTCAATCCATAGGTAGATATGGTGGACTCTCATGGCAAAACTGGTTTAAGGGTATTTGGAAGCACAAGTAGTATATCTACTTGGTGCAATGAATTTGGCTAGCATGAGGGGGAAAGGCAAGCTCAACATGTTGGAGGATCCAAGACAATATAATTTATCTCAGATGTAAGAAAACATAACCCATTATGTTGTCTTCCTTGTCCAATGTCAATTCTTTAGCATGTCATATTTTAATGAGTGCTCACAATCATAAAAGATGTCCAAGATAGTATATCTATATGTGAGGACCTCTCTTTCTTTATTAGTTCCTATTAATTGCAACGATGACCAAAACTGTGCTTGTCAACTCTCAACAACTTTTACTCATCATACTTTTTCTATGTGAGCTCATTACTCTCCATGAGATCCATATGATCTCTTTGTTTCTTTTTATTTCTTTCTCTTTTCTTTTATTCACTTAGGATCATCGCAAAATAATCAAGCCCTTGACTCAACACTAATCTTTATTATATGGCTCACGGACTCGATTACATAGAACGATAATAAAGCAAAACTCACAACTAGATCATGCCATAAACTTTATTCTACTAGATCAAAACACTACTAATAAGATCGAACTAAGGAAAACGGTAAAGATAAAAGTGATGGTGATATGATACCGAGGCACTCCCCCAAGCTTGACAGTTGCCAAGTGGAGTGCCCATACCCAGATACTCGATTCTTCTTTGTTGGAGGAGACGGTGGAGGTGTTGTTGATGATGCGGGCTTCTTCCTTAATTTGCATTTGAGGACAGAATTTTGGTCCCTTAGGTCCTCGATCTCCTGCTCCAAGCTCAGTATCTTTTTGCATAGTTCCTGCTTGTTCTCTTGCAAGAGGCGAAAAGGGATAAACTCGATCTTAGGTTTCTTTACCCTATCCGGGAGTTTTGACTTTTTGAACTCCACATGCATGTCCCCAGGTTGAGGTAGTGCGACTTCATCTTCATCTGAGCTCGTCTCCTCCTTTCTCTTGGGTTCATAGTCTTCTTCTTCTTCTTCTTCTTCTTCCGTAGTCCAAACACAAGGCTCCACATCCCCATAAACCTTAGGATCTGCAAGGTAATCAGCCACATAGCTTTATCCTTCCGAATCCTGGGACGACATGTTGCTCTGTCTGCAGCAGGACAGCTCAAAGAAAGACAAGGGATTTTTCTGTGATACGGGAGTCAAAACCTTCGGGAGAATATATAATGAATTTTTACCGACCAAAATATGTATCGTGCAAGAAAACGGAGTCCGGAAGGCACACGAGGAGCTCACGAGGTAGGGGGGCACGCCCAGGGGGGTAGGGCGCGCCCTCCACCCTCGTGGGGCCCTCGTGTCCTTCCCGGACTGCTACTTAATTTTCTATTTCTCTAAATATTCCAAAACGGAGAAATATTGCCTTAAAATTGTTTTGGAGTCGGTTTACTTACCGTACCACATACCTATTCCTTTTCGGAGTCTGAAACATTCTGGAAAGTGTTTTTTATGTACTCCTCCGGGGTTATGGTTTCAATAATATTGGTTTCAGCATTTATGGGATTACCTGAGATATAATGTTTGATTCTTTGACCATTTACCACCTTCGGGTTTGTGCCTTCGAAGTTGTTGATTTTTATGGCACCAGAACGATAGACCTCCTCGATAACATAGGGTCCTTCCCATTTAGAGAGAAGTTTTCCTGCAAAAAAACTTAAACGAGAGTTGTGTAGCAATACATAATCACCTACATTAAACTCACGCTTTTGTATTCTTTTGTCATGTCATCTTTTAACCTTTTCTTTAAACAACTTGGCATTTTCATAAGCTTGGGTTCTCCATTCATCAAGTGAGCTAATATCAAATAACCTCTTTTCACCGGCAAGTTTGAAGTCATAGTTGAGCTCTTTAATAGCCCAATATGCCTTATGTTCTAGTTCGAGAGGTAAATGACATGCTTTTCCATATACCATTTTATACAGGGACATACCCATAGGATTTTTATATGCAGTTCTATAGGCCCATAATGCATCATTAAGTTTCTTGGACCAATTCTTTCTAGACCTATTGACAGTCATTTGCAAAATTAATTTGAGTTCTCTATTACTCAATTCTACTTGACCACTAGACTGTGGGTGATACGGAGATGCAATTCTATGATTGACGTCATATTTAGCAAGCATTTCACGGAAATAGGGCTGGACCAAAAGCTCGTAGCTCACGAGCTTAATGAACGCTTGATAGTTCGGCTCGTTAAGCTCGTAGCTCGCTTCTTAATGAACAAAGCCAATCACCGATTTCAGCTCATTGAGCTTAACGAGCTTAATGAGCGAGCTAACGAGTTTCACGAGTAGCTCGTTAAGCTCGTTAGTAACAACACAACACATATTTTCATCTTACGTGATGAACTTTTTGTAGCATCTCAGCGCATCTATTCAATCTAATCTACATATGACGCAACAACTACTACATTTTTTTAGTCATTATATTTCATCTTGAAAACCACATCTACACAATCATCACGTATATTGTAACATATTATAAGCTGTTAACGAGCGCTCGCGAGCGCTCACGAGCTTAACGAGCTTCGAACGAGCCGAGGCGAGCATGGTTTTCTGCTCGTTAATCTTAACGAGCTTAATGAACCGAGCCTTAATGAGCATGAGCTTAACGAGCCGAGCTGCTCGTTAGTGCACCCCTATACGGAAAGCACCATGAATAAAATGTGAACCACCATCAGTCATTAAATATCTAGGGACTCCAAACCTTGAAAAAATAACTTCTTTAAGCATTTTAATAGAAGTGTTATGATCAGCATTACTAGTTGGAATAGCTTCTACTCACTTAGTAACGTAATCAACAGCAACTAAAATATGTGTATATCCATTAGAGGCAGGAAAAGGTCCCATATAATCAAAGCCCCAAACATCAAACGGTTCAATAACAAGTGAATAGTTCATAGGCATTTCTTGACGTTTACTAATATTACCAATTCTTTGACATTCATCACAAGATAGGACAAACTTACGGGCATCCTTGAAGAGAGTAGGCCAATAAAAACCGGATTGCAATACCTTATGTGCAGTTCTATCTCCCGCATGGTGTCCTCCATAAGTTTCGGAGTGGCACTTGCGTAGGATCTTTTCCTGTTCATGCTCAGGTACACAACGTCTAATAACACCATCTACTCCTTCCTTATAAAGATGTGGGTCATCCCAAAAGTAATGTCTCAAATCATAGAAGAACTTTTTCTTTTGTTGGTATGTGAAGCTAGGTGGTATAAATTTAGCAACTATGTAATTAGCATAATCAGCATACCAAGGGGTACTATGAGAAGTACTTATGACATTTAATTGTTCATCAGGAAAGCTATCATCAATAGGTAGTGGGTCATCAAGAACATTCTCTAACCTAGATAAGTTGTCTACAACGGGGTTCTCACCTCCTTTTCTATCAACAATATGCAAATCAAATTCTTGTAGCAAGAGAACCCATCTAATAAGTCTAGGTTTAGCATCTTTCTTCTCCATAAGATATTTAATAGAAGCATGATCAGTGTGGATAGTTACTTTAGAATCAACAATATAAGGTCTGAACTTATCACAAGCAAATACAACTGCTAAAAGCTCTTTTTCAGTAGTAGCACAATTTCTTTGAGCATTGTCTAGAGTCTTACTAGAATAATGGATAACATTTAATTTCTTATCAACTCTTTGCCCTAGAACAACATCTACAGCATAATTTCTAGCATCACACATAATTTCAAAGGGTAAATTCCAATCAGGTGGCTGAACAATAGGTGCAGAGACTAATGCTTTCTTAAGCATTTCAAATGCTTCTACACAATCATCATCAAAGACAAATGGTATATCTTTTTGTAATAAATTAGTCAGAGGCCGAGCAATTTTTGAGAAGTCCTTAATGAACCTCCTATAAAATCCAGTGTGACCAAGGAAACTTCTTATACCTTTGATGTCCTTGGGACATGGTATCTTTTCAATAGCATCAACCTTGGCTTTATCAACTTCAATACCTCTTTCAGAAACTTTATGCCCCAAGACAATACCTTCATTAACCATAAAGTGGCACTTTTCCCAATTCAAGACAAGATTAGTTTCTTCACATCTCTGCAAAACTCGATCAAGATTGTTCAAGCAATCATCAAAAGAAGATCCATAGACGGAAAAGTTGTCCATGAAAACCTCACAAATCTTTTCACAAAAGTTAGAGAATATAGCCATCATGCATCTTTGAAAGGTAGCAGGTTCATTACATAAACCAAAAGGCATACGTCTATATGCAAAAGTACCAAAAGGGCATGTAAAAGTAGTCTTTGATTGATCTTTAGCCGACACAGGTATTTGAGAGAAACCAGAATAACCATCTAGAAAGCAGTAATGTGTATGTTTGCATAATCTTTCTAGCATTTGATCGATAAAAGGTAAGGGGTAATGATCTTTCTTAGTAGCCTTATTTAATTTGCGGAAATCAATTACCATCCTATAACATGTAATAATTATTTGTGGAATCAATTCATCTTTATCATTAGGAACAACAGTAATACCTCCCTTCTTAGGGACACAATGAACAGGACTTACCCACTAACTATCAGCAACGGGATAAATTATACCTGCCTCTAGAAGCTTTAGTATTTCTTTTCTTACCACTTCTTTCATTTTAGGATTCAGACGTCGTTGAGGATCACGAACTGGTTTGGCACCTGCTTCCAAATTTATTTTATGTTGACATAGAGTGGGACTAATGCCCTTAAGATCATCAAGAGTATATCCAATAGTAGCACGATGCATCTTCAGAGTTTTCAATAATCTTTCTTCTTCATGCTCTAAAAGGTTAGCACTAATAATAATAGGATATATCATCTTTTCATCAAGATAAGCATACTTAGGATTATCAGGCAACAGTTTAAGCTCAAACACGGGATCACCCTTAGGTGGAGGGGGATCCCCTAGGATTTCAACAGGCAAATTGTGTTTTAGCATAGGTTCTTGTTTAAAGAATACTTCATCTATTTCCCTTCTTTCATTCATAAACATATCATTCTCATGGTCTAGCAAATATTGTTCTAAAGGATCATTAGGAGGTACGGCAATAGAAGCAAGACCAATAATTTCATCCTTACTAGGCAATTCTTCTTCACGGTGTTGTTTACTAAATTTAGAGAAATTAAACTCATGAGTCATATCATCCAAGACAATAGTAACAACATTGTTTTCGCAGTCTATCCTAGAATTAACTGTATTCAAGAAGGGTATACCAAATATAATGGGACAAAAGCTATCTTGTGGAGAACTAAGAACAAGAAAATCAGCAGGATATTTAGTTTTCCTGCACAGGACTTCAACATCTCTAACAATTCCCATTGCTGAAATAGTATCTCTATTAGCAAGTTTACTTTTGACATCAATATCTTCTAACTCAGCAGGTGCAATTTCATGCTTGATTTCTTTATACAAGTCATAAGGTATAACACTAGCACTAGCACCCATATCACATAAGCCATGATAACAATGATCTCCTATTTTAACAGAAATAACAGGCATGCCTACCACAGATCGATGTTTATCTTTAGCACAAGGTTTAGCAATTCTAGCAGTTTCACTGCAGAACTGAATAACATGCCCATCAATATTATCAGACAAGAGCTCTTTAACAGTAGAAATATTAGGTTCAACTTTAACTTGCTCAGGAGGTGTATATGTTTTAATATTGCTTTTACGAACCACAGTTGAAGCTTTAGCATGATCCTTTGTCCTAACAGGGAAAGGTGGTTTCTCAACATAACAAGTAGGAACAATAGGATCATTATAAGTGACCGTCTTTTCTTCAACTTTAATAGGTGCGGCTACTTTTACTTCTATGGGAGGATGATATTTAAACCACTTCTCCTTAGGGAGATCCACATAAGTAGCAAAAGATTCATAGAAAGAAGCTACTATCTCAGAATCAAGACCATATTTAGTGCTAAACTTACGGAAAATATCGGTATCCATAAAAGATTTAACACAATCAAACTTAGGTGTCATACCTGACTCCTTACCATTGTCAAGGTCCCAATCTTCAGAGTTGCATTTAATTCTATCCAATAAATCCCATTTGAATTCAATAGTCTTCATCATAAAAGAGCCAGCACAAGAAGTATCACGCATGGTGCGATTGTTATCAGAAAGCCGAGCATAAATCTTTTGAATAATTGTTTCTCTTGGAAGCTCATGATTGGGGCATGAATATAACATTGATTTAAGCCTCCCCGAAGCTTGAGCGATGCTTTCTCCTTCGCGAGGCCAAAAATTATATATATAATTGCGATCACGATGAACAAGATGCATAGGATAAAACTTCTGATGAAATTCCAATTTCAATCGTTTGTAATTCCAAGACCTCATATCATCACATAGTCTATACCATGTCGATGCATCTCCCCTCAAAGATAAGGGGAATACCTTTTTATTAACAACATCTCCGGATACACCTGCAAGCTTAAATAATCCACAAACTTCATCCACATATATTAGATGTTCATCAGGATGTTTTGTTCCATCTCCTAAAAAAGGATTAGCTAGCAGTTTTTCTAGTATACCCGAAGGAACTTCATAAGGAATTTCATTTTCAATAAGTTTAGTAGGTTGAGCAGCAACTCTTTGCTCTACTGATTGGGGTGAAGATACCCCGAACAAGCCCTCAGAGGATTACTTTCCATAGTAACAAGTGACAGTAAATTTCAGCACACTATATAAATTTTTCCTTACCAAATTCCACCTACCAAAGGCGCTTCACTCCCCGGCAATGGCGCCAGAAAAGAGTCTTGATGACCCACAGGTATTGGGGATCTATCGTAGTCCTTTAGATAAGTAAGAGTGTCGAACCCAACGAGCAGCAGAAGGAAATGATAAATGGTTTTCAGCAAGGTATTCTCTGCAAGTACTGAAATAAGTGGTAACAGATAGTTTTGTGATAAGATAATTTGTAACGAGCAACGAGTAACAAAAGTAAATAAAGTGCAGCAAGGTGGCCCAATCCTTTTTGTAGCAAAGGACAAGCCTGGACAAACTCTTATATAAGGAAAAGCACTCCCGAGGACACATGGGAATATCGTCAAGCTAGTTTTCATCACGCTCATATGATTCGCGTTCGGTACTTTGATAATTTGATATGTGGGTGGACCGGTGCTTGGGTGTTGTTCTTACTTGAACAAGCATCCCACTTATGATTAACCTCTATTGCAAGCATCCGCAACTACAACAAAATTATTAAGGTAAACCTAACCATAGCACGAAACATATGGATCCAAATCAGCCCCTTACGAAGCAACGCATAAACTAGGGTTTAAGCTTCTGTCACTCTAGCAACCCATCATCTACTTATTACTTCCCAATGCCTTCCTCTAGGCCCAAATAATGGTGAAGTGTTTTGTAGTCGACGTTCACATAACACCACTAGAGGCTAGACAACATACATCTCACCAAAATATCGAACGAATACCAAATTCACATGACTGCTAATAGCAAGACTTCTCCCTTGTCCTCGGGAACAAACGTAACTACTCACAAAGCATAAATATGTTCATAATCAGAGGGGTTTTAATATGCATATAGGATCTGAACATATGATCTTCCACCAATTAAACCAACTAGCATCAACTACAAGGAGTAATTAACACTACTAGCAACCTACTAGAACCAATCCCGGACTTGGAGACAAGAATTGGATACAAGAGATGAACTAGGGTTTTGAGATGACATGGTGTTGATGGAGATTGCCCTCTCCCGATGAGAGGAGCGTTGGTGATGACGATGGCGATGATTTCCCCCTCCGGGAGGGAAGTTTCCCCGGCAGAACAGCTCTGCCGGAGCTCTAGATTGGATCCGCCAAGGTTCTGCCTCGTGGCGGCGGAGTTTCATCCCGAAAGGTTTCTTCTTTTTTTTTCTCGACGAAAGACTTCATATAGGAGAAGATGGTCATCGAAGAGCCACCAGGGGGCCCACGAGGTAGGGGGGCGCGCCCTAGGGGGGCGCCCCCACCCTCGTGAGAAGGGTGTGGGCCCCCTGGTCTTCATCTTTGGCGAGGATTTTTCATTATTTATTACAAGGTGTTCCGTGGAGTTTCAGGACTTTTGGAGTTGTGCAGAATAGGTCTCTAATATTTGCTCCTTTTCCAGCCCAGAATTCCAGCTGCCGGCATTCTCCCTTCTTATGTAAACCTTGTAAAATAAGAGAGAATAGCCATAAGTATTGTGACATAATGTGAAATAATAGCCCATAATGCAATAAATATTGATATAAAAGCATGATGCAAAATGGACGTATCAGTGTCCCAAGTGAATCAAAGAATAGAGCTATGCTCCCAGGCAACGGCGCTAGAAAATAGTCTTGATAACCCACAAGTATAGGGATCGCAACATTTTTCGAGGGTGGAGTATTCAACCCAAATTTATTGATTCGACACAAGGGGAGCCAAAGAATATTCTCAAGTATTAGCAGCTGAGTTGTCAATTCAACCACACCTAGAAACTTAATATCTGCAGCAAAGTGTTTAGTAGCAAAGTAATATGATAGTAGTGATAACGGTAGCAAAAGGCAACAGTAGTAAAAGTAATATTTTTGGTATTTTGTAGTGATGATAGCACTAGCAAAGGAAAAGTAAATAAGCAAAGAACAATATATGGAAAGCTCGTAGGCAATGGATCGGTGATGGAGAATTATGCCGGATGTAGTTCATCATGTAACAGTCATAACCTAGGGTGACACAGAACTAGCTCCAGTTCGTCAATGTAATGTAGGCATGTATTCCGAATATAGTCATACGTGCTTGTGGAAAAGAACTTGCATGACATCTTTTGTCCTACCCTCCCGTAGCAGCGGGGTCCTTACAGAAACTAAGGGACATTAAGGCCTCCTTTTAATAGAGAACCAAAACAAAGCATTAACACATAGTGAATACATGAACTCCTCAAACTATGGTCATCACCGGTAAGTATCCCGATTATTGTCACTTCGGGGTTAACGGATCATAACACATAATAGGTGACTATAGACTTGCAAGATAGGATCAAGAACACTCATATATTGATGAAAACATAATAGGTTCAGATCTGAAATCATGGCACTCGAGCCCTAGTGACAAGCATTAAGCATAGCAAAGTCATAGCAACATCAATCTCAGAACATAGTGGACACTAGGGATCAAACCCTAACAAAACTAACTTGATTACATGATAGATCCCATCCAACCCATCACCGTCCAGCACGCCTACGATGGAATTACTCACGCACGGTGATGAGCATCATGAAATTGGTGATGGAGGATGGTTGATGATGATGATGGCGACGGATTCCCCTCTCCGGAGCCCCGAATGGACTCCAGATCAGCCCTCCTGAGAGGTTTTAGTGCTTGGCGGCGGCTCTGTATCGTAAAACATGATGATTTCTTCTCTCTGGTTTTTTTATCATCGAAACTCAATATATGGAGGTGGAGTTGGAGTCAGAGATGCAACAGGGGGCCCACGAGGTAGGGGGCATGCCCTAGGGGGGCAGGCGCGCCCCCACCCTCGTGGCAAGATGGTGGGCCCCCTGGCCTTCATCTTTGGCAGGTATTTTTCTTATTTTCTGAAAAGTGTCTCCGTGAAGTATCAGGTCATTCTGAGAAAGTTTGCTCCTGCACATAAATAACACCATGGGTAATTCTGCTGAAAACAGCGTCAGTCTGGGTTAGTTCCATTCAAATCATGCAAGTTAGAGTCCAAAACAAAGGCAAAAGTGTTTGGAAAAGTAGATACGTTGGAGACATATCAGAAACCGCTTATCATTTCCTTTTGCTCCTCATTGGGTTCGACACTCTTACTTATCGAAAGGACTACGATAGATCCCCTATACTTGTGGGTCATCAAGACTCTTTTCGGGCGCCATTGCCGGGGAGTGAAGCGCCTTTGGTAGGTGGAATTTGGTAAGGAAAAGTTTATATAGTGTGCTGAAATTTACTCTCACTTGTTACTATGGAAAGTAATCCTATGAGGGGCTTGTTTGGGGTGTCTTCACCCTGACCAGTAGAGCAAAGAGTTGCTCCTCAACCTACTGAAAATGAAAATGTCTGCTTTGAAATTCCTTCGGGTATGATAGAAAAACTGCTAGCTAATCCTTTTTTAGGAGATGGAACAAAACATCCTAATGTGCATCTAATATATGTGGATGAAGTTTGTGGATTATTTGAGCTTGCAGGTGTACCCGGAGATGTTGTTAAGAAGAAGGCCTTCCCTTTATCTTTGAAGGGAGATGCATCAACATGGTATAGGCTATGTGATGATATGGGGTCTTGGAATTACAAATGATTGAAATTGGAATTTCATCAGAAGTTTTATCCTATGCATCTTGTTCATCGTGATCGCAATTACATATATAATTTTTGGCCTCGCAAAGGAGAAAGCATCTCTCAAGCTTGGGGGAGGCTTAAATCAATGTTATATTCATGCCCCAATCATGAGCTCTCAAGAGAAATGATTATTCAAAATTTTTATGCTCGGCTTTCTGATAGCAATCACACCATGCTTGATACTTCTTATGCTGGCTCTTTTATGATGAAGACTATTGAATTCAAATGGGATTTATTGGAAAGAATTAAACGCAACTCTAAAGATTGGGACCTCGACAAAGGTAAGGAGTCAGTTATGACACCTAGTTTTGATTGTGTTGAATCTTTTATGGATACCGATGTTTTCCGTAAATTTAGCACTAAATATGGACTTGACTCTGAGATAGTAGCTTCTTTCTGTGAATCTTTTGCTACTTATGTTGATCTCCCCAAGGAGAAGTGGTTTAAATAGCATCCTCCCATAGAAGTAAAAGTAGCCTCACCTATTAAAGTTGAAGAAAAGATTGTCACTTATAATGATCCTATTGTTCCTACTGCATATGTTGAGAAACCACCTTTTCCTGTTAGGACAAAGGATCATGCTAAAGCTTCAACTGTGGTTCATAAAAGCAATATTAATACATATACACCTCCAGAGCAAGTAAAACTTGAACCTAATATAGCTATTGTTAAAGATCTCTTGTCTGATAATATTGATGGGCATGTTATTTATTTCTGTGATGAAACTGCTAGAATTGCTAAACCCTGTGCTAAAGATAAACCTAGACGTGTGGTAGGCATGACTGTTATTTCTGTTAAAATAGGAGATCATTGTTATCATGGCTTATGTGATATGGGTGCTAGTGTTAGCACAATACCTCATTCCTTATACAAAGAAATTATGCATGATATTGCACCTGCTGAGATAGAAGATATTGATGTCACAATTAAACTTGCCAATAGAGATACTATTTCAAAAATGGGAATTGTTAGAGATGTTGAAGTCTTGTGTGGGAAAACTAAATATCCTGCTGATTTTCTTGTTCTTGGTTCCCCACAAGATAGCTTTTGTCCCATTATATTTGGTAGACCCTTCTTAAACACTGTTAATGCTACCATAGATTGCAAAAGGGATGTTGTTACTATCGGTTTAGATGATATGACTCATGAATTTTATTTCTCTAAATTTAGTAGACAACACCGTGAAGAAGAATTACCTAGTAAGGATGAAATGATTGGTCTTGCTTCTATTTCCGTACCTTCTAGTGATCCTTTAGAACATTATTTGCTAGACCATGAAAATGATATGTTTATGAATGAAAGAAGGGAAATAGATGAAGTATTCTTTAAACAGGAACCTATTCTGAAAAACAATTTACCTGTTGAAATCCTAGGGGATCCTCCTCCACCCAAGGGTGATCTCGTGTTTGAGCTTAAACCGTTACCTGATACTCTTAAATATGCTTATCTTGATGAGAAAAAGATATATCCTGTTAATATTAGTGCTAACATTTCAGAGCATGAGGAAGAGAGATTATTGAAAACTCTGAAGAAGCACCTGATGCTATTGGGTATACTCTTGATGATCTTCAGGGCATTAGTCCCACTCTATGTCAACATAAAATAAATTTGGAAGAAGATGCTAAACCAGTTCGTGATCATCAATGACGACTGAATCCTAAAATGAAAGAAGTGGTAAGAAAGGAAATACTAAAGCTCCTTGAGGCAAGTATAATCTATGCCATTGCTGATAGTCAGTGGGTAAGTCCTATCCATTGTGTCCCTAAGAAGGGAGGTATTACTGTTGTTCCTAATCATAAAGATGAATTGATTCCTCAAAGAATTATTACAGGTTATAGGATGGTAATTGATTTCCGCAAATTAAATAAGGAAACTAAAAAGGATCATTACCCCTTACCTTTTATCGATCAAATGCCAGAAATATTATCCAAACATACACATTTTTGCTTTCCAGATGGTTATTCTGGTTTCTCTCAAATACCTGTGTCAGCCAAATATCAATCAAAGACTACTTTTACATGCCCTTTTGGTACTTTTGCTTATAGATGTATGCATTTTGGTTTATGTAATGCACCTGCTACCTTTCAAAGATGCACGATGGCTATATACTCTGACTTTTGTGAAAAGATTTGTGAGGTTTTCATGGACGACTTCTCCGTCTATGGATCTTCTTTTGATGATTGCTTGAGCAACCTTGATCGAGTTCTGCAGAGATGCAAAGAAACTAATCTTGTCTTGAACTAGGAAAAGTGCCACTTTATGGTTAATGAAAGTATTGTCTTGGGGCACAAAGTTTCTGAAAGAGGTATTGAAGTTGATAAAGCCAAGGTTGATGCTATTGAAAAGATGCCATGTCCTAAGGACATTAAAGGTATAAGAAGTTTCCTTGGTCATGCCGGATTTTATAGGAGGTTCAATAAGGACTTCTCAAAAATTTCTCGGCCTCTGACTAATTATTACAAAAATATATACCATTTGTTTTTTATGATGATTGTGTAGAAGCATTTGAAATACTTAAGAAAGCATTGATCTCTGCACCTATTGTTCAGCCACCTGATTGGAATTTACCCTTCGAAATTATGTGTGATGCTAGTGATTATGCTGTAGGTGTTGTTCTAGGGTAGAGAGTTGGTAAGAAATTAAATGTTATTCAATATGCTAGTAAAACCCTAGACAATGCTCAAAGAAATTATGCTACCAATGAAAAAGAATTCTTAGCAGTTGTATTTGCTTGTGATAAGTTCAGACCGTATATTGTTGATTCTAAAATAACTATTGACACTGATAATGCTGCTATTAAATATCTCATGGAAAAGAAAGATGCTAAACCTAGGCTTATTAGATGGGTTCTCTTGCTACAAGATTTTGATTTACATATTGTTGATAGAAAGGGGAGCTGAGAACCCCGTTGCAGACAACTTGTCTAGCTTAGAAAATGTGCTTGATGACCCACTACCTATTGATGATAGCTTTCCTGATGAGCAATCAAATGTCATAAATGCTTCTCATACTGCTCCATGGTATGCTGATTATGCTAAATTCATTGTTGCTAAGTTTATACCACCTAGTTTCACATACCAGCAAAAGAAAAAGTTCTTCTATGATTTCAGGCATTACTTTTGGGATGACCCACATCTTTATAAATAAGGAGTAGATGGTGATATTAGATGTTGTGTACTTGAGCATGAACAGGAACAGATCCTACGCAAGTGTCACTCCGAAGCTTATGGAGGACACCATGCTGGAGATAGAACTGCACATAAGGTATTGCAATCTGGTATTTATTGGCCTACTCTCTTCAAGGATGCCCGTAAGTTTGTCTTCTAGCGATGAATGTCAAAGAATTGGTAATATTAGTGGACGTTAAGAAATGCCTATGAACTATTCACTCGTAATTGAACCATTTGATGTTTGGGGCTTTGACTATATGGGACCCTTTCCTTCCTCTAATGGATATACACATATCTTAGTTGCTGTTGATTACGTTCCTAAGTGGGTAGAAGCTATTCCAACTAGTAGTGCCGATCATAACACTTCTATTAAAATGCTTAAAGAAGTTATTTTTTCCAAGATTTGGAGTCCCTAGATATTTAATTACTGATGGTGGTTCACATTTCATTCATGGTGATTTCCGTATAATGCTTGCTAAATATGATGTTAATCATAGAATTGCATCTCCTTATCATCCTTAGTCTAGTGGTCAAGTAGAATTGAGTAATAGAGAGCTCAAATTAATTTTGCAAAAGATTGTTAATAGATCTAAAAAACTTGGTCCAAGAAACTTGATGATGCATTATGGGCCTATAGAACTGCATATAAAAATCCTATGGGTATGTCTCCGTATAAAATGGTTTATGGAAAAGCATGTCACTTACCTCTTGAACTAGAACACAAGGCATATTGCGCTATTAAAGAACTCAATTATGATTTCAAACTTGCCGGTGAGAAGAGGTTATGTGATATTAGCTCACTTGATGAATGGAGAACCCAAGCTTATGAAAATGCCAAGTTGTTTAAAGAAAAAGTTAAAAGATGGCATGACAAAAAGATACAAAAGCGTGAGTTTAATGTAGGTGATTATGTATTGCTATACAACTCTCGTTTAAGATTTTTTGCAGGATAACTTCTCTCTAAATGGGAAGGTCCTTACGTTATCGAGGACGTCTATCGTTCCGGTGCCATAAAAATCAACAACTTCGAAGGCACAAATCCGAAGGTGGTGAACGGTCAAAGAATCAAACATTATATCTCAGGTAATCCCATAAATGTTGAAACCAATATTATTGAAACCGTAACCCCGGAGGAATACATAAGGGACACTTTCCGGAATGTTTCAGACCCTGAGTAGGAATATGTATGTGGTACGGTAAGTAAACCGGCTCCAAAACAGTTTTTAAGGCAATATTTCTACGTTTTGGAATATTTAGAAAAATAGAAAAATAAGTAGCAGTCCGGGAAGGACACGAGGGCTCCACGAGGGTGGAGGGCGCGCCCTACTATAACACCCCGGTGTAATGATGCTACAGTAACCCCTGGGGTTAAGTTAATCTTTTTGCTAAACATGTGTCTGATCATTATTGTCTCATGTTCTTTCAAATTCCAGTTGAATTCAAATTCTAAGTCTGTGTGAAATTCAAAATTCTCAGACATGAAAACAAAAATGTTCATCATGTGCCAAATATTCCACAACTAAGGCCAACTCCACCACGCGACCCTATCCTGTCTGCCCCGTCCGTTTGGGGTAAAACGGACAAACGAGACGGCCCAGCGCGCGGGCGCAAACAGACTTTTGTCCGCTTTGTGTTCGCTTTTGACCCATCCCCGACCGAAGTTTGCGCCGGATTTGGGGTGAAACGGACAGCGCACGGACGGGCGAGACGCGCGCGCTTGTCCTCCCCTGGCCCACCTGTCGGTGGGAGAAACCAAAACCCACCCACGCCCATTTGCTGCCATTTCCCCCAAACCCTTCCACGTCCCTCCCGCCGCCCCTCTCTCCCCCGGCCATGGCCGACGCCCCGCCGAGTTCCGGTGGCCTGGCCATCAACTCACCCACAAAGGTGAAGAAGAAGGCGCCAAGGAAGCCGCGGTCGGAGTGCACGCCGGAGAAGATCGCCAAGTTGGACGCGGAATTGGCGAAGATGAGGGAACGGAGAGCGGCCGTCAAGGTCAATGCCGCCGCGGCCAATTTCGCCGCCCAACGTGAGGAGCTGGAGGCCGCGCGACGCAAGGCCGCTGCCGACGAGAAGGAGGACCTCGTCAACAAAGCGCACGCCATCCTCATGCTTGGCAGCATGGGCCATCCGGCCGGGTTCCCTGCAGCGGCCGTCAACCCGGCAAGCATAGGCTCATCGGTCGCCCGGCCTACGCACTGCCAGTCGTCGACGTCACGCGGCACGCCCATGTCGCCCAGCTTTCCTCCGCCAAGGCATGACGGCCAGACCCGTTTCTCTGCGTCGCCGAACGTGGGCTTGTTCGCGCCGTCCACACCGCGCCCCGCGACCGTCATCGACCTCAACGTCACGCCTGGGTCCAGCAGCGGCGGGCGGCCGTCCGTCGAGATGCAAAGAAAGCAGGCACGGGCACCGTTCATGGGCACCATGCCGGCCCCCCGCGTCTTGTTTGACGGAATGCCAACCCCAACGCCAACGGTCGATGACCCCTTCTACAGCCAGTACATGGAGGACGTGATCTTTGAGAGTGGGCATGGCCATGCCTATGACCCCGAGGAGACCCAAAGTTAGGATGGCCGCGCCGAGTACGTGCCCGATGAAGAGGCCGACGACCGTGCTGACTACGACCATGGTGAGTCGTGGCATGAAGACGATGACATCTATGTCGAAGGTGATGAAGAAGAAGGCAATGACGTTGATATTAGTGGTGAGCCATTGTTCATCGACGAGCTCACCCAAAGAACGGAAGCACAAAAGAAGAGGAAGAGCATTCGCACGGGTTCATACACACAAGATGAGGACAAGTTGATTTGCCAAGCTTGGATGGAGATTAGCCAAGATCCGAGGACCGGCGCGCAACAAAAGGGCATTGTTTTTTGGGCGAGAGTCCACAAAACATTCCATGGAAGGAAGATTTTTGAGCCCTACCAATTTACAAGCAACAGTGGCATCGGCTCGATTCAAAAGAGATGGTTGTTCATCCAACAAGAGTGCAACAAGTATTGCGCCACATTAGAGAGCGTTGAAGCACGGCCCGTGAGTGGTCTCGGCGTTGGGGACATGGTATGCTCTCCTCTTCCTAGCCCTTTCATTGCTACGGCCATGACACTTTGGCCGTGTATCTGTTTGCATGTTCACTTGTTGTTGATCATGTGATTTAGGCATTTCAATCTTTGGAGGCATTCAAGGCCCAGCACAATGACAAGCCATTCACTCTTACGCATTGTTGGACGATTATCAACAATTGACCTAAGTTCAAGGACCAATACCGTGAACTATAAAGGAAGAGAGGACTAAAGACGGCCAAGTACGCCGAAGGTGGAGATGGCGAGGCCTTGAAGAGGCCGAGGGGCAAGACCAACTCCATGGTTGATGACATATGTGATGCCTCATCCATGGCATTGCATGACACTTTGCATGGCATGATGTCCCAAAAGGATGTGAGGGACGATAAGAAGCGGCAAAGCAAGGAGGAGCAAATGAAGCAATACCTAGACCTTCAAACAAAGAAGCTTGAGATGGAGGAGTCGGCCAAGAGGAGGAAGATCGACATGAAGGAGGCGGCTTGGCAAAGGCAGCTCGACATCGAGGCCGACAACGTCAAGGCCAGGCAGAGGCAGCTCGACATCGAGGCCACGAACGCCGCCACCAAAGCGAAGGAGGTAGCCCTTGCAATCATGAGCGTGGACTTGTCGAAGATGAGCGACAAGACAAGGGCCTGGTTTGAGGCCAAGCAGAAGGAGATGCTCGAAGCCGAAGGCCTGAACTAGGTCATCCGATCGGCCGTGGCCGTTCTTTTTGGAGGCTGGCATGGGTGCCACCCGCCCGCTGGGCCGCTGGCTATGTGCCGGCGAGAAAACATTAATTTTGGTGGCCGGCTGTGTTGCCGACGAGGACAACTAATCATTTTGGAGGCTGGTTGTGTTGCCGGCCGCTGGCTGATGCCGGCGATGGACATGTAGGCCGCTGGCTCTGTTGCCGGCGTGATGAACCAGGGCCGCTGGCCTGAACTAGGGCTTGCCATTTGAAATTTTGCTACTGTTTTTTTAAATAAACGCGAACAGGATGGGGCAAATGGATGCGGCCGCGCGCTGGGCGCACGGCCACCGCATCCCAGGACACGCCCGGACACGACCCCAAATCGCTGCCCAAACGGACAGAATCCGGACAAAACGGACGTCCGTTTGGGGTCGCGCGGTGGAGTTGGCCTAATATTGGTGGTGAACCAACATTTGTGCAAAGGGTTTAAGTGGCCTAAACTACTTAAAACAGTGACCTGAGCAATAAATTAAATGCCTTTTTAATTTATAAAATTGGCATTCTTTTTCTAAAGTCTCACAATATTTTGTGGCAGTGCAATATACTTCTTTGAGATTATTTTGGCCAATGGCATAATTTTTGCTCACTTTTTATTGGCTAAAAAGAAATAGAAGTGCAAAAGGGGGAAGGAAGAAGGAAAAGGGAACCCTCCTGCCCCTGGGCCAAAGGCCACAGAGACAGGCCCAGCCGGCCAGGCCCAGCTCGCCGCCCCGGTCGTCTCCCCCACTGTTCCCCCAGTGTGCATTGCTATAGGAGGCTGGTCACCGCCGAACCACCTCGCCGGCAATGAACCCCGCGAGAGGATAAGTCCTCCACGCCCCTGGACGCCTCGAGTCCTCCCCCTCACCTACCGCCACTCCCGCCTCTCCGTCCCCTGCCTCTCCCTCTCCCCCAGATCCCCTTCTCTCCCCCCTCACCGAATGCCATCACCGTCGTGGCTCCGTCAGTTTCCCGGCTACCAGCTGCCCCATGATTGCTGACTGCAATGGCAAGCTCCGCCAGCGTCCTCCCCTTCCCCTGTTGCATTCAGGGAACCCCGTAGCTGCCGCGTCGTCATCGTCCTCTTCTCCGGCCGAGCGGAATCGCCGCCGTCCTCCGTCGCCACCGCGGCGACCGGCACCGCTCTGGCCGCTCGTGTTGTCCAGGAGAGCCACCGTCGTCCTCCCATTCGACTGGAGCCTTCAGGTGGAGCCGGGGACCTCTACAGCTACCGAGCGCCGTCGCCCCCCTTCCGCCTCTGTCGCCAGCCACCATCATCGTCTCCGGCGAACCCTGCAGCTCCTAAGCCTCTCGCCGGGCCTTCGTGTGCCCTCCCGGTGAGATCTCACCTCCTCCCCCTCTCCGTTAGCTCTCTCTCGCCCCGTAGCCACCGCCATTTGCGTGATCGAACCCGTTGCCACCTAGCTCGCCGCCGGCATGGACTCGGTGACCTTTTGGTCCCGCCAACATGTCCAACAAGCTCCATGCGCCGCGTAGACCTCGCCTAGCTCCTTAGTTCGCCAAAACGCGCACCGCAACGCCGGTTCTGTCGCCGCCCGAACCTCGCCTCCGCCACCCCTCGTCGTCGGCGCCGTTCCCGGCCAACTACGGCGAAGCCAACACCACCGTTCGACTCGCGGGCGAGTACTCGTCTGAACGCAGCCAACCGTGTGGCAAATGGTGCCCTCTAGCGCCTTTCCGGGCTACTCCGCCGCGCGCCGCCGTGCTTTGGGTTGCCGGAGCAGCTCCGGTGACGCATCCGACATGGCGCCAGCATGGCCGTGGGCCCCATGCATTGGGCCACTGACCGCTGGGCCCCGTGGGCCCAGTTGACCAAGTCAACTACCCACGTGGCAGCTCTGGCTCGCTGACATGTGGGTCCCATGAGTAAAACGTTTAAACAAACAAACGATTAATTAAAATGTTAGTTAAATTAGTTAGTTAATTAGTACAAACTAGTCACTGACTGCTGGGGCCCACGCCCCCTAACTAACCCTATTAGTTTAGTTAAGCCTCTGTTAGACAGAGAGGCTGACAGGTGGGTCCCACTGCTACGTCTTGAGCTTGTGTTGGTTTTCCCCGAAGAGGAAGGGATGATGCAGCAAAGTAGCGTAAGTATTTCCCTTGGGTTTTGAGAACCAAGGTATGAATCCAGTAGGAGGCCACACTCAAGTCCCTCGTACCTGCACAAAACAATAGCTACTCGCAACCAACGCGATTAGGGGTTGTCAATCCCTTTACGGTCACTTACGAGAGTGAGATCTGATAGATATAATATTTTTGGTATTTTTGGTATAGAGATGCATAGTAAAAAGTAAAAGCAAAGTAAAAAAGCAAAGCAAGATTAAAGTGATGGAGATTGATATGATGAGAATAGACCCGGGGGCCATAGGTTTCACTAGTGGCTTCTCTCAAGAGCATAAGTATTCTACGGTGGGTGAACAAATTACTGTTGAGCAATTGACAGAATTGAGCATAGTTATGAGAATATCTAGGCATGATCATGTATATAGGCATCACGTCCGTGACAAGTAGACCGAAACGATTCTGCATCTACTACTATTACTCCACTCATCGACCGCTATCCAGCATGCATCTAGAGTATTAAGTTAAAAACAGAGTAACGCCTTAAGCAAGATGACATGATGTAGAGAGATAAATTCATGCAATATGAAATAAACCCCATCTTGTTATCCTTGATGGCAACGATGAAATACGTGCCTTGCTGCCCCTTCTGTCACTGGGAAAGGACACTGCAAGATCGAACCCAAAGCTAAGCACTTCTCCCATGGCAAGAACTACCAATCTAGTTGGCCAAACCAAACGGATAATTCGAAGAGACTTGCAAAGATAACCAATCATACATAAAAGAATTCAAATATTATTCATAGATAGACTTGATCATAAACCCACAATTCGTCGGTCTCAACAAACACACCGCAAAAAGAAGATTACATCGAATAGATCTCCACAAGAGAGGGGGAGAACTTTGTATTGAGATCCAAAAAGAGAGAAGAAGACATCTAGCTACTAACTATGGACCCGAAGGTCTGAGGTAAACTATGCACACTTCATCGGAGAGGCTATGATGATGTAGAAGCCCTCCGTGATGATGGCCCTCTTCCGGCGGAGCTCCAGAACAGGCCCCAAGATGGGATCTCGTGGATACAGAAAGTTGCGGCGGTGGAATTAGGTTTTGGCTCCTGTTTTGATCGTTTGGGGGTACGTAGGTATATATAGGAGGAAGAAGTACATCAGAGGAGCACCGAGGGGCCCATGAGGCAGGGGGCGCGCCCCCACACTCGTCACCGCCTCTCCGATGCCTTGGCGTAGGGTCCAAGTCTCCTGGATCACATTCGGTGAGAAAATCACGTTCCCGAAGGTTTCATTCCGTTTGGACTCCGTTTGATATTCCATTTCTTCGAAACACTGAAATAGGCAAAAAATAGCAATTCTGGGTTGTGCCTCCGGTTAATAGGTTAGTCCCAAAAATAATATAAAAGTGAAAAATAAAGCCCAATATGGTAGATAATATAGCATGGAGCAATCAAAAATTATAGATACATTGGAGACGTATCAGACATCCCCAAGCTTAATTCCTGCTCGTCCTCGAGTAGGTAAATGATAAAAAGAGAATTTTTGATGCGGAGTGCTACTTGGCATAATTTCAATGCAAATCTTCTTAATTGTGATCTGAATATTCAGATTCGAAAGATTCAAGACAAAAGTTTATATTGACATAAAAATAATAATACTTCAACATACTAACAAAGCAATTATGTCTTCTCAAAATAACATGGCCAAAGAAAGTTATCCCTACAAAATCATATAGTATGGCTATGCTCTATCTTCACCACACAAAGTATTTAAATCATGCACAACCCCGATGACAAGCCAAGCAATTGTTTCATACTCTAACTTTTTCAAAACTTTTTCAATCTTCACGCAATACATGAGCGTGAGCCATGGATATAACACTATAGGTGGAATAGAATGGTGGTTGTGGAGAAGTCAAAAAAAGGAGAAGATAGTCTCACATCAACTAGGCGTATCAACGGGCTATGGAGATGCCCATCAATAGATATCAATGTGAGTGAGTAGGGATTACCATGCAACGGATGCACTACAGCTATAAGTATATGAAAGCTCAAAAAGAAACTAAGTGGGTGTGCATCCAACTTGCTTCCTCATGAAGACCTAGGGCAATTTGAGGAAGCCCATCATTGGAATATACAAGCCAAGTTTTATAATGAAATATTCCCACTAGTATATGAAAGTGATAACATGAGAGACTCTCTACTATGAAGATCATGGTGCTACTTTGAAGCACAAGTGTGGTAAAAAGATAGTAACATTGTCCCTTCTCTCTTTTTCTCTCATTTTTTACATATATATTTTTTTATTTGGGCCTTTTCTCTTTTTTTATGGCCTCTTTTATTTATTTTTCGTCCAGAGTCTCATCCCGACTTATGGGGGAATCATAGTCTCCATCATTCTTTCCTCACTTGGGACAATGCTCTAAAAATGATGATCATCACACTTTTATTTTTCTTACAACTCAACAATTACAACTCGATACTTAGAACAAAATATGACTTTATGTGAATGCCTCCGGCGGTGTACCGGGATATGCAATATGACAATGATGAATGTGTCATGATGAACTAGATGGTGGAAAGTTGCATGGAAATATATCTCGGAATGGCTATGGAAATGCCATAATAGGTAGGTATGGTGGCTGTTTTGGGGAAGGTATATGGTAGGTGTATGATACCCGCGAAAGGTGTGCGGTATTAGAGAGGCTAGCAAAGGTGGAAGGGTGAGAGTGCGTATGATCCATGGACTCAACACTAGTCATAAAGAACTCATATACTTATTGCAAAAATCTAGAAGTTATCAAAGCAAAGTATTACGCGCATGCTCCTAGGGGGATAGATTGGTAGGAAAAGACCATCGCTCATCCCCGATCGCCACTCATAAGGAAGACAATCAATAAATAAATCATGCTCCGACTTCATCACATAACGGTTCACCATATGTGCATGCTACGGGAATCACAAACTTTAACACAAATATTCTTTAAATTCACAACTACTCAATTAGCATGACTTTAATATTATCACATCCATGTCTCAAAACAATTATCATGTATCAATCTTTTCTTAGTATTCAACACACTCAAAAGAAAGTTTCACAAATCTTGAATACCAAGCATATTATTATTAAGCAAATTACCATGCTATTAAGAGACTCTCAAAATAATTTAAGTGAAGCATGAGAGATCAATAGTTTCTTTAAAACAAATCCACCACTGTGCTCTAAAAGATCTCAGTGAAGAACATAGAGCAAAATTATAACGCTAAAAAGATATAAGTGAAGCACATATAGCAAAATTACTTAGCTCAAAAGATATAAGTGAAGCACATAGAGTATTCTATCAAATTTTAATTCATGTATGGCTCTCTCAAAAGGTGTGTACAGCAAGGATGATTGTGGCATACTAAGACACAAAGACACAAATAATACAAGACGCTCTAAGCAAAACACATATCATGTTGGTGAATAAAAATATAGCTCCAAGTAAATTACCGATGGAAGTGGACGAAAGAGGGGATGCCTTCCGGGGCATCCCCAAGCTTTGACTTTTTGGTGTCCTTGGATTATCTTGGGGGTGCCATGGGCATCCCCAAGCTTAGGCTCTTGCCACTCCTTGTTCCATGATCCATCAAAAGAATTCACCCAAAACTTGAAAACTTCACAACACAAAACTTAAAGTAGAAAACTCGTGAGCTCCATTAGCGAAAGAAAACAAAAGACCACTTCAAGGTACTGTAATGAACTCATTATTTATTTATATTTGTGTTAAACCTACTGTATTCCAACTTCTCTATGTATTATAAACTATTTTACTAACCATAGATTCATCAAAATAAGCAATCAACACACAGAAAACAGAATCTGTCAAAAACAGAAAAGTCTGTAGTAATCTGTAGCTAGCGCAAGATCTGGAACCCCAAAAATTCTAATATAAATTGATGGACGTGATTTATTTATCTATTAATCATCTGCAAAAATAAATAACTAAATAGCACTCTTCAATTAAAAATTACTGCAGTTCTCGTGAGCGCTAAAGTTTCTATTTTTTTTACAGCAAGTTCAACAAGACTTTCCCCAAGTCTTCCCAACGGTTCTACTTGGCACAAACACTAATTAAACACAAAACACACAAAAAAACAGAGGCTAAATAATTTATTTATTACTAAGCAGGAGCAAAAAGGAAGGAATACAAATAAAATTGGGTTGCCTCCCAACAAGCGCTATCGTTTAACGCCCCTAGCTAGGCATAAAAGCGAGGACAGATCTAGGTATTGCCATCTTTGGTAGGCAATCCATAAGTGGCTCTCATGATAGTTTCATATGCTAATTTTATTTTCTTTCTTGGAAAGTGTTCCATGCCCTTTTTTAATGGAAATTTAAAGCTAATATTCCCTTCCTTCATATCAATAATCGCACCAACCGTTCTAAGGAAAGGTCTACCAAGAATAATAGGGCAAGAAGGATTGCAATCTATATCAAGAACAATGAAATCTACGGGCACATAATTACTATTTGCAACAATAAGAACATCCTTAATCCTTCCCATAGGTTTCTTAATAGTAGAATCTGCAAGATGCAAGTTTAGAGAGCAATCATCAAAATTACGGAAATCTAGCAAATCACACAAAGTCTTGGGAATAGTGGAGACACTAGCACCCAAATCACACAAGGCATAAAACCCATGATCTTTAATTTTAATTTTAATAGTTGGTTCCCACTCATCATAGAGTTTTCTAGGGATAGAAACTTTCAACTCAAGTTTTTCTTCATAAGATTGCATCAAGGCATCAACAATATGTTCGGTGAAGGCTTTCTTTTGACTATAAGCATGTGGAGAATTTAGCACGGATTGCAACAAGGAAATACAATCAATTAAAGAGCAACTTTCATAATTAAATTCCTTGAAATACAATATAGTGGGTTTAGCAACATCTAGATTTTTATTTCTTTCAATCCCACTTTCATCAATTTCATCATTAAGATCTAAATACTCCGAATTTTTAGAACGCCTTCTAGGTAAAGGAAGATCATATTCAGTTTCATCAAGATTCATATTTCAAAACAAAGATTTAATAGGAGACACATCAATAACTTTTAGATCTTCATCTTGATTCTCATAGGAATTCGGTTTAGCGGCCATCTTATTGACTAAGGTGGCTTGCATATCCGAAATTTTAGCAGTCATCTTTTCTAGACGAGCAATTTGGGATCTTATACCATCAAATTCTTTAGACATATCATCTAGTTCTTTATTCATATAACTCATAAAACTTTTTGTTCCTTAAGCTCGTTTCTAAAGAAATTATTATGCTCAAATTGCAAAACCATAAACTTCCTAATGTTGGTTTCGATCTCCTCTAACCTTTTAAGGTGAAGATCACCAAATCTCGGTTGAGCCATCGCTACAAACTAGCAATCTAACACACGAGCAAACAAAAAGGCAAGCGGGAAAAAGAGGCAAATAGAGAGGGCGGATAGAGAGAGAGGGCGAATAAAATGGCAAACGAGAGACAAATGGCAAATAATGTAATGCGAGAGATAGGGATTGTGATGGGTACTTGGTATGTTGACTTTTTGCGTAGACTCCCCGGCAATGGTGCCAGAAATCCTTCTTGCTACGTCTTGAGCTTGCGTTGGTTTTCCCCGAAGAGGAAGGGATGATGCAGTAGAGTAGCGTAAGTATTTCCCTCAGTTTTTGACAACCAAGGTATCAATCCAGTAGGAGGCCACGCTCAACTCCCTCGTACCTGCACAAAACGATAGCTACTCGCAACCAACGCGATTAGGGGTTGTCAATCCCTTCAGGGTCACTTACAAGAGTGAGATCTGATAGATATAATATTTTTGTTATTTTTGGTATAGAGATGCAAAGTAAAAAGTAAAAGCAAAGTAAAAAAATCAAAGCAAGATTAAAGTGATGGAGATTGATATGATGAGAATAGACCCGGGGGCCATAGGTTTCACTAGTGGCTTCTCTCAAGAGCATAAGTATTCTACGGTGGGTGAACAAATTACTATTTAGCACTTGACAGAATTGAGCATAGTTATGAGAATATCTAGGCATGATCATGTATATAGGCATCACGTCCGAGACAAGTAGACCGACTCCTGCCTGCATCTACTACTATTACTCCACTCATCGACCGCTATCCAGCATGCATCTAGAGTATTAAGTTAAAAACAGAGTAACGCCTTAAGAAAATGACATGATGTAGAGTGATAGACTCATGCAATATGAAGAAAACCCCATCTTGTTATCCTCGATGGCAACGATGCAATACGTGACTTGCTGCCCCTTCTATCACCGGGAAAGGACACCGCAAGATCGAACCCAAATCTAAGCACTTCTCCCCTGGCAAGAACTACCAATCTAGTTGGCCAAACCAAACGGATAATTCAAAGAGACTTGCAAAGATAACCAATCATACATAAAAGAATTCAGAGAAGATTCAAATATTATTCATAGATAGACTTGATCATAAACCCACAATTCATCGGTCTCAACAAACACACCACAAAAAGAAGATTGCATCGAATAGATCTCCACAAGAGAGGGGGAGAACTTTGTATTGAGATCCAAAAAGAGAGAAGAAGCCATCTAGCTACTAACTATGGACCCGAAGGTATGAGGTAAACTACTCACACTTCATCGGAGAGGCTATGATGATGTAGAAGCCCTCCGTGATGACGACCCTCTTCCGGCGGAGCTCCGGAACATGCCCCAAGATGGGATCTCGTGGATACAGAAAGTTGCGGCGGTGGAATTAGGTTTTTGGCTCCTATTCTGATCGATTGGGGTACGTAGGTATATATAGGAGGAAGAAGTACGTCGGAGGAGCACCGAGGGCCCCACGAGGCAGGGGGCGTGCCCTAGGGGGGGTGCCCCCCACCCTCGTGATCGCCTCTCCGATGCCTTGGCGTAGGGTCCAAGTCTCCTGGATCACATTCGATGAGAAAATCATGTTCCCAAAGGTTTCATTCCGTTTGGACTCCGTTTGATATTCCGTTTCTTCGAAACACTGAAATAGGCAAAAAAAACTGCAATTCTGGGCTGGGTCTCTCATTAATAGGTTAGTCCCAAAAATAATATAAAAGTGGAAAATAGAGCCCAATATAGTCCAAAACAGTAGATAATATAGCATGGAGCAATCAAAAATTATAGATACGTTGGAGACGTATCACCCACCTGTCAGTTTGACTGGTCAGCAGAGCTGACGCAATGCTGACATCACTGCTGATGCAATAAACCTTTTCTTCTTTTAAATAATTCAGAAATTGGTTTAAACTTCGAAAATCCGTAACTTTTAAACCGTAGCTCGGATGAAAATGTTTTCTACATGAAAGTTGCTCAGAAAAATCCAACGAATCCGAATACGCGGTCAGTTCATCTGTCACATGCCCCTGGCATGCTGAACATGGAACTTTCCCCCCTCTTTTCCTCGGTCCAGAATCCGCCTAATGCCGGGAATTCATCTTCGGATGTTTATCCCCTCCGTCTGCAACGTGTAGTACTACGTTAGGGCAATCCTAGCTCTGCCCGTTGTCATGTTATGCCTTGTGATGCATTGTTTGCTCTGTATTTACTGTTTCTCCCCCCTCTTCTCTCCGATAGACCCCGAGACCGATGATGCCGCTGTGATCGACTACGTCACCGACGACCCCTCCTTCTTGTCTGAGCAACCAGGCAAGCAAACCCCCCTTGAGCATTCCGATATCACCCATTTCTTTCCCTCTCATGCTTGCATTAGAACTGCTACTGCTTTATGTATGATCCTACTCTAATGCATAGCCTGTTTTTGTTACCTGCTTTCATACCTTACATGCTTATCCTAAACTGCTTAGTATAGGTTGGTTAGAGATCCATTAGTGACCCCCACCTTGTCCCAGTTGCCTCGCTCTATGTTCGATGACTCGATCAACGTGATCGATGTCCAGGCCCCGACACCGCACATCACCCCCCTAGTTGTAGGACTCTGCAGAGTTACCATCGAGTGCCGAGGGTGGAACCTCTTACATCACTCCTGATGAGACCTCTGTAGTGTAGCTAATCGGTCGTGGTCATCAAGGGTGATTTCCTCCTTAACCACTTCCGATACGGCTCTGTCGTGCAACCCCTCAAGTGTGAACCTCGAGGGTGGATCCTCTTACGTTCACCTTGATGATTACATCGAGTGGAATTTACTGGGGGTGATTCCTCAGGTTTTCCCCTTGATGTTTGCACACACGGATACTTGGACTTTACAGTTGTTACTTGGATAGGCGGGTCGACCCTGAGGGGTACCCGCGAGTGATGTGGAGTCGGGTGGACCTGGAAGGTCCCCGCGAGATACTTACGAGGCGTGGCCGGGCATTCTTAGCCCTTGCCACAAGTACTCGAGATGGGGCGATGGGGTCACATCTTTCGTGAGTCTCTGCTTGTTACCGCGCATTCCTAATCCACTACGATTTGGATATTTGATCCGAGGGGCCTCTGACCTGATAGCACTAACCATCACGTGGGCACCTGGGGTCACATCTTTCGTGAGTCTCTGCATCGTATACATCAGCCGAAGCTTAATAGACATCAGCGACTGAGCGGCGCACGCCGGGTTGGACTACGTAAGCACCTGCCTTTTTGGAAGGAGGTAGCTAGGTCTGCTCACCGGCCGCGTTCGCAACGTGCAGGAGTTTCCGGGGAGATGGCCCATGACCCCTGGAAGCATAGGTTTAGTCCGGCGTGCTGACCTCTCTATTAAGCCTAGGTCGGGTTGTGGCGTATTGTTTGGCCGAGGCCGGGCATGACCCAGGAAAGTGTGTCCGGCTGGAGTTAATCGAGCGTGGTGGGTAAGTTGGTGCACCCCCGCAGGGAAGAAAACATCTATCGATAGCCTGTCCTACGGTAACGGACACTTGGAGTTGTATCCCGATCGATACAACTAGAACTGGATACTTGTGATGAGAAATGGATGGATATGAGACTTGGATATGAGATGATAACTGGATAGTATGGCTCTGGGATTGCTTTCTCACAGGGAGTCGAGAAAGGATCTTTGGCCGAGGTTGATAACACTACTACTTTACATTATGTTGATCTGTACTCTTCTAAATGCTGCAAGATGCTTGATGATGCTTGAAGATGCTAGTCTTCGATAGGCTAGGCTTTCCCCTTCTTTCTGGCATTCTGCAGTTTAGTCCACAGATACAGCCATTTCCTTTGATACAGATGCATACTTAGTTTAGAACTGATGTAAGTCTTGCGAGTACTTTGGATGAGTACTCACGGCTGCTTTGCTACCTCTTTTCCCCCATACCCGATTGTTGCGACCAGATGACGGATCTCAGGAGCCAGACGACACCACTGATGATTACTACTACCCCGAGGGTGCCTACTACAACATGACGGCCGCTGACGACTTGGAGTAGTTAGGAGGCTCCCAGGCAGGAGGCCTTGCCTTTTCGATCGATGTTGTTTTTGTGCTAGCCTTCTTAAGGCAAACTTGTTTAACTCATGTCTGTACTCAGATATTGTTGCTTCCGCTGACTCTTGTGTATTCGAGCCCTCGAGGCCCCTGGCTTGTAATATAAAGCTTGTATTATTTTAATTTGTGTCTAGAGTTGTGTTGTGATATCTTCCCGTGAGTCCTTGATCTTAATCGTACACATTTCCGTGTATGATTAGTGTACGGTCAAATCGGGGGCGTCACAAGTTGGTATCAGAGCCGACTGCCTGTAGGTAGCCCCCTTTCCAACTCCTTGGCCGAAGTTGAGTCTAGTCATTGAAAAACTTTTGCTAACATTAGCTGTGTGTCTTACGGGCCCACGTTGCGATTGGGTGGTATTAGGATATTTTATTCCTCGTCTATACTCTGGGACTCTGATCTCTCTTCCATTCGGGTTAAACGAATTTACTAACTCTAACATTAGGATCCCGTGACCACATTCACCCCGAAGTTGGATAAGCCATAGTTATTCCTTAGAATAGTATTTTGAGTAGTGCACACACTGTCGTGTTGACTACTTAGTGGTATCCATCGTACCTCTTTCATTATGCATGTTTCATCATGAATGATCCTTGTTTTTACAAATGCTCAATGCTGAACTACCCCCTATTACTTGTTAGCGGGATGGTTAGACCCATTGGTCATGGCCGTGGTGCTAATGATCCACCACCGCCTGAATTCTTTGCTGGAATGATGCAACAATTTGAGCTGAACCGCCAGTTCATGGAAGGAATGATGGCTCAGCTTCCTCGTCCGAACATGAATTAGCAGCCAACCCTAGTAACTCTGCAGGACTTCATGCATCTCAACCCAACTATTTACCGCAACTCAACTCAACCCCTTGATGCTGATGATTGGCTCCGCGACATCACATTTGAAATGGAGTCTGCTAGTGTGGCCCCTGCTAGCTATGTCACCTTTGCATCTTTCTTTCTGAAGGGTCCCGCTGCTCAATGGTGGGACAGCCACAGGCGTACCCTGCCTACTGGAATGGTCATCTCTTGGCCGGATTTCCAAGCTGCCTTCCATGCCCGCTTCATTCCTCAGGGAATCATGGACAGGAAGAAGCAAGATTTCCGTAACCTCACCCAAGGCAACAATACTGTAGATGCTTATCAGCGGGAATTTCTGGACTTGTCTCATTATGCTGAAGAAGACATTGCAACTGATGCTCGTAGGCAAGAAAAGTTCCGTGATGGACTTCACCCTGATATTAAGCTAGCACTGCTCGCTCATGACTTTGCCGACTTCGCCACCTTGGTGAACAAGGCTATTCAGGTTGAGACTGTGAAAACACAAGTGCTCCCTAGGTGGTTTTGATAATTGATGACAACATATCTCTTGTTGGACTAACGTTTTCATCTAGTATGTTTCAGATAAGTTCAACAATGGAGTGGCATGGACTAAAGGTTGTGGGAAGGTCTCCAAGATACTAAGGACAAAGGATTGGCTAAAGCTTGAAGTTCAAGACTCTTCATTTTACATTTTAGTGATCCAAGATCACATTGAGTCCATAGGAAAAGCCAATACTATCAAGGAGGGATGAGGTGTTGCTTAATGAGCCTCTTGCTCAAGTGCTTAATGATATGCTCCAAAATCCTCAGATACTTTCCCATATACACAAATGACCTAAACCCTAAGACAAACTCGGACATACCGATTCTATCTATCCGGCGCCACCGAGTTCCATATGTCATAAGCCACTACAAAACCCTAATCGATTCGGTCTCACCGATGGGATCTCGGTCTCACCGAGATAGGCTTGCAAACTCTCTGTTACCTATTGCATTATTCTCGGTCCCACCGAGATATGCAATCGGTCCCACCGAGTTTGCTTGGCCAGCTCTCTGTTTTGCTTATTACCCAAATCGGTCCCACCGAGATATGCAATCGGTCCCACCGAGTTTGCTTGGCCAGCTCTCTGTTTTGCTTATTACCCAAATCGGTCCCACCAAGTTTGAGTAATCGGTCAAACCGAGTTTTGGATTTACCCTAACCCTAGCACATCGGTCACACCGAGTTGATTCAGTCGGTCCCACCGAGATCTCTAACGGTCACTAGGTTTACCTTTTCGGTCCGACCGAGTTTGTTGATTCAATCCCACCGAGAATGGAAAACTGTGTGTAATGGTTGGATTTTGTGTGGAGGCTATATATACCCCTCCACCTCCTCTTCATTCGTGGAGAGAGCCATCAGACTAAGCCTACACTTCCAGCATCCTATTTCTGAGAGAGAACTACCTACTCATGTGTTGAGGCCAAGATATTCCATTCCTACCATATGAATCTTGATCTCTAGCCTTCTCCAAGTTGCTTTCCACTCAAATCTTCTTTCCATCAGATTCAAATCCTATGAGAGAGAGTTGAGTGTTGGGGAGACTATCATTTGAAGCACAAGAGCAAGGAGTTCATCATCAACACACCGTTTGTTACTTCTTGGAGAGTGGTGTCTCCTGGATTGGCTAGGTGTCACTTGGGAGCCTCCGACAAGATTGTGGAGTTGAACCAAGGAGTTTGTAAGGGCAAGGAGATCGCCTACTTCGTGAAGATCTACCGCTAGTGAGGCAAGTCCTTCATGGGCGATGGCCATGGTGGGATAGACAAGGTTGCTACTTCGTGGAACCTTCGTGGGTGGAGCCCTTCATGGACTCGCGCAACCGTTGCCCTTCGTGGGTTGATGTCTCCATCAACGTGGATGTAGGATAGCACCACCTATCCGAACCACGGGAAAAACATCCGTGTCTCCGATTGCGTTTGAATTCTCCAAACCCTTCCCTTTACATTCTTGCAAGTCGCATGCTTTACTTTCCGCTGCCTATATACACTTTGCATACTTGCTTGATATGTATTGTGATTGTTGAAATCATGCTTAAACTCCACTCAAACCGAAAAAGCTTAAAAATTGCAACTTTGGCATGAAGTGTCTAATCACCCCCCTCTAGACACATCTACTTCAAGGTCCTACAAGTGGTATCAGAGCTTTGGTCTCCATTGCCTTGGTTTAATCACCATTGGAGGAAGATGGATGTGTCTACTTTAGGGAGTCTTAGACATAGAGTGCCTATTCTTGATGGAGAGTATTTTCATGAATGGAAAAATGAGGTGCTTGTAATTTTCAATCAATATCATTTAAACAAGTATATTGCTAGCCCTTGTGCACCTCACATTGATCCTTTGCATCCTACCCTAGATGAAGATATTGACATGATTCGCAATCTTAGAACTATTGAGCTCATCATTAGAGGATTGCCCAAAAACTTGATTGCTAGTTTGCCTACTCTTAATTGTGCCTATACTATATGGAAATTTCTTGAGGAACGATTTCCCGACCATTCCTTGAAAAATTTGGATAAAATTCTCCATAAATCTATTGCCTTGAGTAAGATGAACTCTAGTGATCCTAGCTTTGGTGATTGTCTACTTGAGCTTGCCAATCTCAAGCGATCTAAAGGAGATGTTGGAATCATTAGTGATATTATATTCGAAGCTATAAGAATTCATAAAAGTGACCATTTTGATGATCATTTATCTAATGAATTACCCTCTCTAGGAAATGATGAGTCACACGATCATGGTGAACATGGATATTATGATGATGACGATAGTGACTTCAATCTTGATGATGCAATGAGACACTTTGGTCTTACGGCAAATCTTCGGGGATATGAATCAGGAGGAAAGGAATGGGTTCTTGATAGTGGATGTACTGATCATATGACCGGAGATGAAGAGATGTTCCGTGAGCTTGCTGAAAATGACGGCCCTCGAAAATATGTCACCTTTGGTGATAATTCAAAGGGTAAAGTGGTTGGCCTTGGTAAGGTGGGCATCTCACATGATAGTTCCATTCAAAATGTCATGCTCGTTGAATCTCTCGGCTACAACTTACTTTCAGTATCTAGACTTGCTGATTTCGGTTTGAATGTCCTATTTACTGAGGTAGATTGCCAAGTTTTTCGTCGAGACAATCATAAAATGGTCTTTACCGGTATGCGTAGAGGTGATCTATACATTGTCGATTTCTCTAAAAAGGCACAACCTAAAACTTGCTTTATTGCTAAATCATCAAAAGGTTGGTTGTGGCATAGACGACTAGGTCACGTTGGCATGAGAAACCTTTACAAGCTTATTAAAGGAAATCATATTCTTGGAGTTAACGATGTCATATTTGATAAGGATAGACTTTGCAGTGCTTGTCAAGCAGGTAAACAGGTCGGAGGAAGGCATCCCGTGAAGAACATCATGACTACAAGGAGGCCACTCGAGCTACTTCATATGGATCTTTTTGGTCCCAATGCCTACAAGAGTCTCGGTGGAAATTCTTTTGGTCTAGTTATAGTTGATGATTTTTCAAGATTTACGTGGGTGTTCTTTCTTAATGACAAGTCGCAGGTTCAGAAGATCTTCAAAAACTTCGCTAGGAAGGCCCAAAATCAGTTTGACGTGAAGATCAAGAAGGTTCGGAGTGACAACAGAACGGAATTCAAGAACGCAAATGTGGACACCTTTCTTGACGAAGAAGGGATTTCACACGAGTTCTTGGCTACGTACACACCTCAACAAAATGGAGTTGTTGAGAGGAAGAACCGGACGCTCATTGAAATGGCAAGAACAATGCTTGATGAATACAAGACGCCGAAGCATTTTTGGGCAGAAGCTGTTGAGACAGCTTGTCACGCAACAAATCGCTTGTATCTTCACAAGCTACTCGGCAAGACGGCATACGAGCTCCTCACCGGTAACAAACCCCAAGTTGGATACTTTTGAGTATTCGGCTCAAAGTGCTACATTCTTGATAAGCATCGTCGTTCAAAGTTTGCTCCTAAATCTCATGAAGGTTTCCTACTTGGTTATGGCTCAAACTCTCACACTTACCGTGTCTACAATAATTTCACCCAAAAGGTTGAAGAGACGGTAGATGTGAAGTTTGATGAATCTAATGGCTCGCAAGTAGAGCAATTGCCAATTGATGTAGGAGACAAAGACCCTTCAGAAGCAATCCAAGACTTGTCCATAGGCAAAGTTCGTCCAACGGAAGTGAAGGAGAGTACTTCATCCGTCCAAGTGGAGGCTTCTACTTCACAACAAGATGAACCAAGAATTGATATGGAAGCATCCACAAGTGGGACACACCAAGATGAAGAAGACAAGGAAATGCATCAAGACGAACATCAACAACCTCCTTCACCACCACGACAAGACAATGACAACGTCAACAATGAAGAAGGCCAAGAAGAAGAACAAGATGAAGAAAATGTTCAACAAAGACCCAAGCAAAAGCTCTCACGAGTTCAAGCAAGAATCGCCAAAGATCATCCCGTCGACCAAATCTTCAATGATATACAAACCGGGAGAATCACTCGCTCAAAAACTCGTTTAGCTAACTTTTGTGAAAACTATTCATTCATCTCTAGCATTGAACCTATGAAGGTTGAGGAAGTATTGGAAGATCCGGATTGGATAAACGCCATGCATGAAGAGCTACACAACTTTGAGAGAAACCAAGTTTGGACATTGGTTGAGAAGCCCAACGACAACCACAACATCATTGGTACCAAATGGGTGTTTCGCAACAAGCAAGATGAAGATGGACAAGTGGTTCGCAACAAAGCACGTCTCGTCGCCCAAGGGTACACACAAGTCGAAGGTATGGAATATGGTGAGACATATGCTCCTTTTGCTAGACTTGAGTCCATTCGCATCTTACTTGCCTATGCTAATCACCATAACATCACCTTGTACCAAATGGACATTAAAAGTGCTTTTCTAAATGGTGAAATAGAGGAGGAAGTTTATGTTAAACAACCTCCCGGCTTTGTCAATCCTAAGAAACCTAATCATGTTTACAAACTTCACAAAGCTCTTTATGGTCTTAAACAAGCTCCTAGAGCACGGTATAAATGCTTGACCAAGTTCCTTATTGCAAGCAGTTTTGAAATTGGTAAAATTGATTCTACTCTTTTTACTAAAAGGGTTAATGGAGAACTATTTGTATGCCAAATTTATGTTGATGATATCATATTTGGTTCAACTAACCCTCTCTTTAGTGAAAAGTTTGGAAAGCTAATGTCAGAGAAGTTTGAGATGTCTATGATGAGTGAACTCAAATTCTTTCTCGGTTTGCAAATCAAGCAAACTAAGGAAGGTACATTTGTCTCTCAAATGAAGTACACCAAGGACTTATTCAAGAAGTTCAATATGCAAGAATGCAAAGGTATTTCTACACCCATGCCTACTAGTGGACATAATGATTTGACCAAAGATGGTGAACCGGTTGATCAAAAAGTTTATCGCTCTATGATTGGTTCATTGTTATACCTATGTGCTTCACGTCCCGATATTATGCTAAGTGTGTGCATGTGTGCAAGATATCAAGCTGCCCCTAAAGAATGTCATCTTAAGGCCGTGAAAAGGATAGTTAGATACTTAATTCATACACCAAATTTTGGCATTTGGTATCCTAAGAGGTCTTCTTTTGATCTTGTTGGCTATTCCGACTCGGATTATGCCCGAGACAAGGTTGATAGAAAGTCAACTTCGGGTACTTGTCAATTTCTTGGTAGATCTCTTGTGTCTTGGTCTTCCAAGAAACAAAACTCCGTATCCTTATCCACCGCCGAAGCGGAATACATTGCCGCTGGTTCATGTTGTGCTCAATTACTTTGGATGACCCAAACTCTCAAAGATTATGGGATCTATGTGAAACATGCTCCATTGCTTTGTGACAATGAAAGTGCTATTAAAATTGGTCATAATCCTATACAACATTCTCGAACTAAGAACATTGAAGTTCGTCATCATTTTATTCGAGATCATGTTGCTAAGGGTGACATTAATCTTAAGCATGTTCGCACCGATAAGCAATTAGCAGATATATTCACTAAACCACTTGATGAGAAAGTGTTTTGCAGGTTGAGAGGAGAATTGAACATCATTGATGCTTCGAACTTGGAGTAGGAACTCCATTGGATACATGCAAGACATGAGCTTATGACTAATCCATGATATATCTCTTATGATGACTATCTTATGTCTTGGATACATTTGTACCTTGCATGTTGTCTAACCCATGTAGGTGCTTGGTTGAATCTAATTCCATGAGATTGCAACTCACTCACATCTTGAGCAATCTCTACATCACCAAGTCTCTACACGATGGTGGTTGAAGACAAGGACGCACAAAATCATTCAAACATATCCTTTGACAAATCCTATGTTGAGCTTCATGAATGTCATTTTTAGATACACAAGTGCTTTTCCTTGCAAGAACTAATCCATGTAGGTAGGTGAACTCACACTCCAAGTGGTGCTCCCAACTCTTGATGAGCTACATCAACCTTGAGCACCCACACAAGTTCAACTACATGAGCCAGAACCACACCACCACCCAAGGTATGTTATTCCATCTTAGAGAAGCTTTACTCCAAGACATGAGTCAAAGCAACTCAACAAGATGTGAATACATCAAAATGCTTAAATGAAAAATGGTAACCCCATTTTGAGCTTAAACGATGAGTATGACCTATGATCAAGTGCTCTCACTTGACTCCTAAGTCAATATACTCTAACATAGGTGACTATGTCACCGCCCAACTCTAGATGAAGTTCTCTTGTGCTCCTTTGTGTTATTGCCTTTGACTCATGCTTGTTTGTTGTCTTTTTAAAAAAATCTTCATCTAGATCTTTCAGTCTCTTCTCTTTTCTCTTTGCTTTTGTTCTGCATTTTCTGCATTTAATTCCATGCAAACCCTTCAGGTAATTCATTGCAAATCTTTGTGAGATCCTACATGTCTAGTGAGCTGAGGTGACAGGTGTTTTTCTCTGTGTAAACTCGGTTTCACCGACTTGCAATTTTCGGTCCAACCGAATCTTTTCGGTACCACCGAAATATGCCGCTCGGTGCCACCGACTTTGCAATCAGAAAAACAGTTTGCCACTTGTTCTACATTTCTTCTCATCCAGCTCCACTCAATGAATTTTGTCCTCTACAAGCATCACAATTTTATTCTCTGCTTTGTGCCGAGTCTCAAGGACCAAACCCATATGACGGATTCCAGAGAGCCCTTCTTGTAAATTGATGTCAAAGGGGGAGAGAGAGATCACATCAAAGCTTGTAGGAGAGAGATCACATCAAAAGGTCTCAAGGATCCCAGATGTTATTAAGGGGGAGAGAGAGATTTCCAGGGGGAGAGAAAATACTCAAGGATCCCAGATGCTTGATGATTCAAGAGGAGAGATGTCACATGTCTTTTTAGGGGGAAAGGCATGTTCATATGTATCTGTCAGCTCTGATCTTCTGTTTCCTATCTTCTCCCAATATCCCATGTAAGATTCAGGGGGAGCAAGACACCTAAGGGAAAGCAATCAGTCAAATTCATTGCATATCTTTACTCTTGGGGGCATGTTGAATTCAATGTGGTACCTAGTACTTACTCTCTACATGTCATCCCAATCTTGGTATTCTTGTGGTTTCTTTTGTTTGCTCTGGCTAGTGGATGTACCTGTGTTATCTAACCTTGTTTGTGCAGGTTCATTCCATCCTAAGCCAACTTAAGACTACAAGGTAAGTGTATGCATCAAAATCATGAGTATGAGGAATTCTTGCTTATGTACATACTATTTGCAAGAAGGACTCATGAGCATGAAGGTATTTTCCTTAATAATATTTTGCTCTGATGCATATGGCCAAGATACATGTAACACATTGCCTACTCTGTCATGATTATGCTCTCACATGCTTCTATATTTTATATTCACATGATTGCATACATGTGGGGGGAGCCTATGTTTGTTACATGTCCTTCCAAAGCTTTACTTACTATTCTTTGTATATTTATCTAAAGCTTTGATGTATGTTGCCATCAATTACCAAAAAGGGGGAGATTGAAAGCACAAGTGCTCCCTAGGTGGTTTTGATAATTGATGACAACATATCTCTTGTTGGACTAACGTTTTCATCTAGTATGTTTCAGATAAGTTCAACAATGGACTGGCATGGACTAAAGGTTGTGGGAAGGTCTCCAAGATACTAAGGACAAAGGATTGGCTAAAGCTGGAGGTTCAAGACTCTTCATTTTACATTTTCGTGATCCAAGATCACATTGAGTCCATAGGAAAAGCCAATACTATCAAGGAGGGATGAGGTGTTGCTTAATGAGCCTCTTGCTCAAGTGCTTAATGATATGCTCCAAAATCCTCAGCTACTTTCCCGTATCCACAAATGACCTAAACCCTAAGCCAAACTCGGTCATACCGATTCTATCTATCCGGCGCCACCGAGTTTCATATGTCATAAGCCACTGCCAAACCCTAATCGATTCGGTCTCACCGATGGGATCTCGGTCTCACCGAGATGGGCTTGCAAACTCTCTGTTACCTATTGCATTATTCTCGGTCCCACCGAGATATGCAATCGATCCCACCGAGTTTGCTTGGCCAGCTCTTTGTTTCGCTTATTACCCAAATCGGTCCCACCGAGTTTGAGTAATCGGTCAAACCAAGTTTTGGATTTACCCTAACCCTAGCACATCGGTCACACCGAGTTGATTCAGTCGGTCCCACCGAGATCTCTAACGGTCACTAGGTTTACCTTTTTGGTCCGACCGAGTTTGTTGATTCGGTCCCACCGAGATTGGAAAACTGTGTGTAACGGTTGGATTTTGTGTGGAGGCTATATATACCCCTCCACCTCCTCTTCAGTCGTGGAGAGAGCCATCAGACTAAGCCTACACTTCCAGCATCCTATTTCTGAGAGAGAACTACCTACTCATGTGTTGAGGCCAAGATATTCCATTCCTACCATATGAATCTTGATCTCTAGCCTTCCCCAAGTTGCTTTCCACTCAAATCTTCTTTCCATCAGATTCAAATCCTATGAGAGAGAGTTGAGTGTTGGGGAGACTATCATTTGAAGCACAAGAGCAAGGAGTTCATCATCAACACACCGTTTGTTACTTCTTGGAGAGTGGTGTCTCCTAGATTGGCTAGGTGTCACTTGGGAGCCTCCGACAAGATTGTGGAGTTGAACCAAGGAGTTTGTAAGGGCAAGGAGATCGCCTACTTCGTGAAGATCTACCGCTAGTGAGGCAAGTCCTTTGTGCGCGATGGCCATGGTGGGATAGACAAGGTTGCTACTTCGTGGAACCTTCGTGGGTGGAGCCCTCCGTGGACTCGCGCAACCGTTACCCTTCGTGGGTTGAAGTCTCCATCAAAGTGGATGTAGGATAGCACCACCTATCCGAACCACGGGAAAAACATCCGTGTCTCCGATTGCGTTTGAATTCTCCAAACCCTTCCCTTTACATTCTTGCAAGTCGCATGCTTTACTTTCCGCTGCCTATATACACTTTGCATACTTGCTTGATATGTATTGTGATTGTTGAAATCATGCTTAAACTCCACTCAAACCGAAAAAGCTTAAAAATTGCAACTTTGGCATGAAGTGTCTAATCACCCCCCTCTAGACACATCTACTTCAAGGTCCTACAGGCTGGTCTTCAGGAACACCAGGGATCCCTTAGGCGCAGCCCTGACGCTGGCTCATCTTCGGGCCCGTCAGCGCAGAAGCGTCGGATATGGATTCCCCACAACATGTATCGTCCAGCTGCACCTGCACCAAGACATACCTATGCCGCACCTCGTCTACCTCCTCCACCGCAGAGGCAGCCCCTTCGGGCTGTACCACCCCAAGCTTCTGCTCACAATCCCAATGATGGTCTGTGCTTCAAGTGTGGCCTTCCGGGCCATCGTTCCAAGAACTGCACTCAGAATCAGAATCAGCTGGCTCTGCCTTCTAATGCTCATGGTATCAATCAACCCCGCAACCACAATGCCAGACCATATGGTAGTGGTCAGGCTAATCATGTTGATCTGAATGAAGCTCAAGACCAACCTGCCACTGTGATGGGTACTCTTCTCATTAATTCAGTACCAGCATCAGTTTTATTTGATTTAGGAGCATCGCATTCTTTCATATCATAAGAGTTTGCATTCATGCATGGCATTAAATACGAAGAGATGCACACTCCACTAGTTGTAAAAACTCCTGTGGGCCAATGCCAAACCTCCATGGTTAGCCACAACGTTTCAGTTGAAATCGAAGGGTTGGAATTTTTTGCATCCCCCATTATTCTGAAGTCTTCCAATGTTGACCTCATCCTGGGAATGGATTGGTTGAAAGAACATACGGCTTCTATCGTTTGTGCCACTAAAACCGTCCACCTTCTGCACCCTTCAGATGAGATAGTAAGCTACAATGCTCGTCTGGTCCAAAACGCTGAAGCTCGACTTTATGTCTTGAATGCGTTGAACGCAACACCTCTTGAGGGAATTGAAAAGATTCCAGTTGTTCGTGACTTCCTAGACGTATTTCCAGAAGAACTTCCAGGAATACCCCCTGCCCGGGCTGTCGAGTTCGTCATCGACTTGAAACCAGGCACCATTCCTATTGCCAAACGACCCTACAAGATGCCACCTCATGAGCTCCTTGAACTGAAGGAGGAAATCGACAAATCTCTTCGCAAGGGTTTCATTCGTCCAAGTTCCTCTGCTTGGGGCGCACCTTCTCTCTTCGTCAAGAAGAAGGACGGAACGAATCGTTTGGTCCAAGACTATCGTCCTATCAACCAAGCTACAATTCAGAACAAATATCCCCTTCCTCGGATCAATGATCTGTATGATCAACTGGCTGGTTCATCGATATTCTCTAAACTCGACTTGAGGTTGGGTTACCACCAGATCCGTGTTCGTGAAGAGGATATTCCAAAGACCGCATTCGTCACTCATTATGGTTCTTACGAGTACACCGTCATGTCTTTTGGCTTGACCAGTGCTCCAACCACATTCTCTCGTCTGATGAACTACATATTCATGGATTACCTCGACAAGTTCGTCGTAGTCTATCTGGATGATATTCTGGTATATTCGAAGAACAAAGAAGAACATGTTGAACATCTTCGACTTGTTTTAGAGAAGCTTCGAGGACATCAACTTTATGCCAAGTATTCCAAGTGCGAATTTTGGTTATCCAAAGTCACCTACCTTGGTCATGTCATCTCCAAGGATGGTATTGCCGTCAACCCAGAGCGCGTTCAGGCTATTCTTGATTGGATCCCTCCAAAGACTGTCAAGCAAGTCAGAAGCTTTCTCGGACTTGCTAGCTATTGTCGCCGCTTTGTCGAGAACTTCTCCAAGATCGCAAAGCCACTGACCAATCTGCTCCACAAAGGCGTTAAGTTTGATTGGACAGATAAATGTTAGGAAAGTTTCCAGGCACTCAAAGACAAGCTGACATCTGTCCTAGTGCTTGCTCCCCCTGATTCTAGCAAGGACTTCGTCATCTATTGCGATGCTTCACGTCAAGGATTAGGCTGTGTCCTAATGCAAGAGCGCAGAGTGATTGCTTATGCCTCTCGTCAAGTGCGTTCTCATGAAGAGAACTACCCAGTTCATGACCTTGAGCTTGCTCCAATTATCTATGCATTGAAGCTATGGCGACAGTACCTTCTCGGTAATCGTTGCGAGATCTTCACTGGTCATCAGAGTCTGAAGTATTTGTTTACTCAGCCAGATCTGAACCTCCGTCAGCAGCGATGGATGGAAGCTATTGCTGACTACAACTGCGGTATATCTTATACACCTGGCAAGGCTAATGTAATGGCCGATGCCCTGAGCCGTAAGTCTTATTGCAACAATCACATGGTCTTCAAAGCTCAACCCCGCCTTTATGAAGAGCTATGCAAGCTGAACCTTCAACTAGTTCCACAGGGTTCTCTGAATAACCTTGTCTTGGAACCAACTCTTCTGAAAGAAATCAAGTCTGCTCAAGCCAAAGATGCTCATGTTGATTTGATGAAAAAGGATCTTGCCTTAGAGAAATCCTGAGATTTCTCGCTTGCTGAAGATGGGACCTTATACTTCAGAGATCGCATTGTCGTACCCCGATTTGAGCTTATGACAGAGAAGGTGATGAAAGAAGCGCATGACACCCCTCTCTCTATTCATCCGGGAAGTACCAAGATTTACTTAGACATTCGTCAGAAGTATTGGTGGTCCAATATGAAGCAAGACATTGCTCGATATATTGAAGAATGTGACGTTTGTCGTCGTGTCAAAGCAGAACATCAGAAACCGACTGGACTTCTACAACCGCTTCCGATTCCTGAATGGAAGTGGGATAAGATCCAAATGGACTTCGTCACTGGCCTTCCCAAGTCTCAGAAAGGTAACGATGCAATCTTTGTCGTCATCGACCAATTCTCGAAGGTTGCTCACTTTCTGCCAGTCAAGGAGACTATCACTGCTAGTCAATTAGCAAACTTGTATATCTCCAGAATTGTGTCACTCCACGGCATTCTGAAGGAGATCAGTTCAGACCGTGGCAGTATATTCACTTCAAAGTTCTGGGATAGTTTCCAAGAGGCAATGGGAACTCATATTACCTAGAACACTGCTTATCATCCCCAATCCCACGGCCAAGTCGAGCGAGTCAATCAAATTCTTGAAGACATGCTTCGAGCTTGTGTTATTTCTTTCGGTAAGAAGTGGGAAGAATCTCTCCCTTATGCGGAGTTCTCTTATAACACCAGGTATCAAGCCAGCTTGAAAATGGCACCCTTTGAAGTGCTTTATGGACGCAAGTGCCGAACCCCTCTGAATTGGTCAGAAGCTGGGGAACGGACGCTCATTGGTCCAGACATTATTCAGCAAGCTGAAGAGCAGGTTCGCATTGTCCGGGATAATCTCAAGGTGGCCCAGTCCCGCCAAAAGAGCAACTATGACCGGAAACACTGGGGTTCAACTTATCAACCTGGTGAACAAGCTTATCTGCGTGTCACTCCTTTGAGAGGCACTCATCGGTTCGGAGTCAAGGGCAAGCTAGCTCCGTGCTACATTGGTCCTTTCCGCATTCTGGCCCATCATGGACTGGTGGCTTATCCATTGGAGTTTCCACCTCAGTTCTCTCACGTCCATGATGTCTTCCACGTGTCGCAACTTCGTCGATGCTTCAAGGATCCGGAACGTGAAGTGGATCCAGAATTGATTGAAGTTCAAGATGATCTCACATACAAGGAGCATCCGATCTGCATTCTTGAAGAAGTTGAACGTCGAACACGCCAGAAGGTTACCAAGTTCCTCAAGGTGCAATGGTCAAATCATTCTAAGGATGAAGCCACTTGGGAACGCGAGGATAACCTTCGTGCTAAATACCCCGACCTGTTCCCTTCTACCTCTTAATTCTCGGGACGAGAATTTCTTTTAGAGGAGGAGAGTTGTAACACCCCGGTGTAATGATGCTACATTAACCCCTGGGGTTAAGTTAATCTTTTTGCTAAACATGTGCCTGATCATTATTGTCTCATGTTCTTTCAAATTCCAGTTGAATTCAAATTCTAATTCTGTGTGAAATTCAAAATGCTCAGACATGAAAACAAAAATGTTCATCATGTGCCATATATTCCACAACTAATATTGGTGGTGAACCAACATTTTTGCAAAGGGTTTAAGTGGCCTAAACTACTTAAAACAGTGACCTAAGCAATAAATTAAATGCCTTTTTAATTTATAAAATTGGCATTATTTTTCTAAAGTCTCACAATATTTTGTGGCAGTGCAATATACTTCTTTGAGATTATTTTGGCCAATCACATAATTTTTGCTCACTTGTTATTGGCTAAAAAGAAATAGAAGTGCAAAAGGGGGAAGGAAGAAGGAAAAGGGAACCCTCATGCCCCTGGGCCAAAGGCCATAGAGACAGGCCCAGCCGGCCAGGCCCAGCTCGCCGCCCCGGTCGTCTCCCCCACTGTTCCCCCAGTGTGTGTCACTACAGCAGGCTAGTCGCCGCTGAACCACCTCGCCGGCGATGAACCCCGCGAGAGGATAAGTCCTCCACGCCCCTGGATGCCTCAAGTCCTCCCCCTCACCTACCGCCACTCCCGCCTCTCCGTCCCCCTGCCTCTCCCTCTCCCCCAGATCCCCTTCTCTCCCCCTCACCGAACGCCATCGCCACCGCAGCTCCGTCATTTCCCCGGCTACCAGCGGCCCCGTGATTGCTGACTGCAACGACAAGCTCCGCCAGCGTCCTCCCCTTCCCCTATTGCGTTCGGTTGGAGTCGGGGAACCCCGTAGCTGTCGCGTCGTCATCGTCCTCTTCTCCGGCCGAGCGGAATCGCCGCCGTCCTCCATCACCACCGCGGCGACCGGCACCGCTCTGGCCGCTCGCGTTGTCCAGGAGAGCCACCGTCGTCCTCCCGTTCGACTGAAGCCTTCAGGTGATGCCGGGGACCTCTATAGCTACCGAGCGCCGCCGCCCCCTTCCGTCTCTGTCGCCGGCCACCTTTGTCATCTCCGGCGAACCCTGCAGCTCCTAAGCCTCTCGTCGGGCCTTCGTGTGCCCTCCCAGTGAGCTCGCACCTCCTCCCCCTCTCCGTTAGCTCTCTCTCGCCCTGTAGCAACCGTCGTTTGTGTGGCCGAACCCGTTGCCGCCTAACTCATCACCGGCGCGAACCCGGTGACCTTTTGGTCCCGCCAACATGTCCAACAAGCTCCATGCGCCGCGTAGACCTCGCCCAGCTCCTTAGTTCGCCAAAACGCGCACCGCAACGCCGGTTCCATCGCCGCCCGAACCTCGCCTCCGCCACCCCTCGTCGCCGGCGCCGTTCCCGGCCAACTCCGGCGAAGCCAACACCACCGTTCAACTCGCGGGTGAGGACTCGTTCAAACGCAGCCAACCGCGCGGCAAATGGTGCCCTCTAGCGCCTTTCCGGGCTGCTCTGCCGCGCGCCGCCATGTTTTGGGTCGCCGAAGCAGCTCCGGCGACACGTCCGATGTGGCGCCAGCGTGGCCGTGGGCCCCACGCATTGGGCCGCTGACCGTTGGGCCCTGCGGGCCCAGTTGACCAAGTCAACTGCCCATGTGGCAGCTCTGGCTCGCTGACATGTGGGTCCCGCGAGTAAAATGTTTAAAAAACAAACGATTGATTAAAACATTAGTTAAATTAGTTAGTTAATTAGTACTAACTAGTCACTGACTGCTAGGCACATGCCCCCTAACTAACCGTGTTAGTTTAGTTAAGCCTCTGTTAGACAGAGAGGCTGACATGTGGGTCCTGCCTGTCAGTTTGACTGGTCAGCAGAGCTGACACAGTGCTGACGTCACTGCTGACGTAATAAACCTTTTCTGCTTTTAAAATAATTCAGAAATTGGTTTAAACTTCAAAAATCCGTAACTTTTAAACTGTAGCTCGGATAAAAATGTTTTCTGCATGAAAGTTGGTTAGAAAAATCCAATGAATCCGAATACGCTATCAGTTCATCTGTCAGATTCCCCTGAGATGCTGAACATGGAACTTTTCCCCCTCTTTTCCTCGGTCCAGAATCCGCCTAACGCCGGGAATTCATCCTCGGATGTTTATCCCCTCCGTCTGCAACGTGTAGTACTACGTTAGGGCAACGCTAGCTCTGCCCGTCGTCATGTTATGCCTTGTGATGCATTGTTTGCTCTGTATTTATTGTTTCTTCCCCCTCTTCTCTTCGGTAGACCCCGAGACCGATGATGCCGCTGTGATCGACTACGTCACCGACGACCCCTCCTTCTTGTCTGAGCAACTAGGCAAGCAAACCCCCCTTGAGCATTCTGATATCTCCCATTTCTTTCCCTCTCATGCTTGCATTAGAACTGCTACTGCTTTATGTATGATTCTACTATAATGCATAGCCTGTTTTTGTTACCTGCTTTCATACCTTACATGCTTATCCTAAACTGCTTAGTATAGGTTGGTTAGAGATCCATCAGTGACCCCCACCTTGTCCCAGTGGCCTCGCTCTATGTTCGATGACTCGATCAACGTGATCGATGTCCAGGCCCCGACACCGCACACCCCCTCCTAGTTGTATGACTCTGCAGAGTTACCATCGAGTGCCGAGGGTGGAACCTCTTACATCACTCCTGATGAGACCTCTGTAGTGTAGCTAATCGATCGTGGTCATCGAGGGTGATTTCCTCCTTAACCACTTCCGATACGGCTCTGTTGTGAAACCCCTCAAGTGTGAACCTCGAGAGTGGATCCTCTTACGTTCACCTTGATGATTACATCGAGTGGAATTTACCGGGGGTGATTCCTTGGGTTTTCCCCTTGATGTTTGCACACACGGATACTTGGACTTTATAGTTGTTACTTGGATAGGCGGGTCGACCCTGAGGGGTACCCACGAGTGATGTGGAGTCGGGTGGACCTGGAAGGTGCCCTCGAGATACTTACAAGGTGTGGCTGGGCATTCTTAGCCCTTGCCGTAAGTACTCGAGACGGGGCGACGGGGTCACATCTTTCGTGAGTCTCTGCTTGTTACCACGCGTTCCTAATCCACTACGATTTGGATATTTGATCCGAGGGGCCTCTGGCCTGATAGCACTAACCATCACGTGGGCATTTTATGGGCATTCTGCGTCGTATACATCAGCCGAAGCTTAATAGACGTCAGTGGCTGAGCAGCGCGCGCCGGGTTGGACTGCGTAAGGACCTACCTTTTTGGAAGGAGGTAGCTAGGTCTGCTCACCGGCCGGGTTCGCAACATGCAGGAGTTTCCGGGGAGATGGACCATGACCCTTGGGAGCATAGGTTTAGTCCGGCGTGCTGACCTCTCTATTAAGCCTAGGTCGGGCTGCAGCATATTGTTTGGCCGAGGCCGGGCATGACCTAGGAAAGTGTGTCCGACCGGAGTTAATCGAGCATGGTGGGTAACTTGGTGCACCCCTGCAGGGAAGAAAACATCTATCGTTAGCCTGTCCTACGGTAATGGACACTTGAAGTTGTATCCTGATCGATACAACTAGAATTGGATACTTGTGATGAGAAATGGATGGATATGAGACTTGGATATGAGATGATAATTGGATAGTATGGCTCAGGGATTGCTTTCTCGCATGGAGTCGAGAAAGGATCTCTGGCCGAGGTTGATAACACTACTACTTTACATTATGTTGATCTGTACTCTTCTAAATGCTGCAAGATGCTTGAAGATGCTAGTCTTCGATAGGCTAGGCTTTCCCCTTCTTCTGGCATTCTGCAGTTTAGTCCACAGATACAGCCATTTCCTTTGATACAGATGCATACTTAGTTTAGATCTGATGTAAGTCTTGCGAGTACTTTGGATGAGTACTCACGGCTGCTTTGCTACCTCTTTTCCCCCATACCCGATTTTTGCGACCAGATGACGGATCTCAGGAGCCAGACAACACCACTGATGATTACTACTACCCTGAGGGTGCCTACTACAACGTGACGGCCGCTGATGACTTGGAGTAGTTAGGAGGCTCCCAGGTAGGAGGCCTTGCCTTTTCGATCGATGTTGTTTTTGTGCTAGCCTTCTTAAGGCAAACTTGTTTAACTCATGTCTGTACTCAGATATTGTTGCTTCCGCTGACTCTTGTGTATTTGAGCTTATGTATTCGAGCCCTCGAGGCCCCTGGCTTGTAATATAAAGCTTGTATTATTTTAATTTGTGTCTAGAGTTGTGTTGTGATATCTTCTTGTGAGTCCTTGATCTTGATCATACACATTTGCGTGTATGATTAGTGTACGGTCAAATCGGGGGCGTGACACCTACCCTCCTGGGCGCGCCCCCCTACCTCGTGGGCACCTCGTGTGCTCTCCGGACTCCGTTTTCGTACACGACACGTATTTTGGTCGGTAAAAAATCATTATATAATCTCCCGGAGGTTTTGACTCCCGTATCACGCAATTATCATCTGTTTTGTGTTTCGAGCTGTTGCTGCTACAGATTAGAGCAAGATGTCTTCGCAAGAGTCGGTCGGGGAGAGCCGGGTGTCTCACCCAGCACCGAGATCAATGACAAACAACAATGTTGACCTCTTTGGGCCAGCAACAGAGGAAGAGGTGGAGGCCGAATTGAAGAGGATAGATGACATGGAAGAGGATCAAGAAGTCACTTCCCGCTTCTGAGCTGGATTCACAATGGGAGAACTGCAGAGCTCGGCTATTCCAAACTCGGTTATCCCTTCCAATGTTAGATTTCTTTCTTATGAGAATATGAAAAAGAGTGTCACTGGTTCTCCCGCAGCTATGCAGCACCCTTGGGTGCAGGGAGCTTTGGCTGTTATAGGAAAACTCCGAAAGGAAATAATGGACCTCAAGCAGCAAGTTAATAAGCTCGAGGAGGAGAAACGTATCCTGAGGGGCATCATCGCCAAGAACATCACAACACCACCCACGAAAAGAGAGACATAATCACATGGGTATGCGCACTCCCATTGGCAACTGCCAAGCTTGGGGGAGTGCCCCGGTGTCGTATCACCATCACTTTTATCTTTACCGTTTTCCTTAGTTCGATCCTTTTGGTATTATCTTGATCTAGTAGAATAAAAGTTCTTAGTGTGATCTAGTTGTGAGTTTTGCTTTATAATCCCTCTATGTAATCGAGTCCGTGAGCTATATAATAAAGATTAGTGTTGAGTCAAGGGCTTGATTCTTTTGCCATGATCTTAAGTGAACAAAAGAAAAAGAGAAAGAAATAAAAAGAAACAAAGAGATAATATGGATCTCATGGAGAGTAATGAGCTCACATAGAAAAAGTATGATGAATAAAAGTTGTTGAGAGTTGACAAGCATAGTTTTGGTCATCGTTGCAATTAACAGGAAGTAATAAAGAAAGAGAGGTCTTCACATGTAGATATACTATCTTGGTCATATTTTATGATTCTGAGCACTCATTAAAATATGACATGCTAAAAGAGTTGACGTTGGACAAGGAAGACAACATAATGGGTTATGTTTTCTTACATCTAAGATAAATTATATTGTCATGGATCATCCAACATGGTTGAGCTTGCCTTCCCCCCCCCCCATGCTAGCCAAATTCATCGCACCAAGTAGAGATACTACTTGTGCTTCCAGATACCCTTAAACCAGTTTTGCCATCAGAGTCCACCATACCTACCTATGGATTGAGTAAGATCCTCCAAGTAAGTTCTCATCGGTGCAAGCAATAAAAATTGCTCTCTAAATATGTATGACTTATTAGTGTGGGTGAAAATAAGCTTTATACGATCATGTGATATGGAAGAAATAAAAGCGACAGACTGCATAATAAAGGTCCATATCACAAGTGGCAATATAAAGTGGCGTTCTTTCGCATTAAGATTTTGTGCATCCAACCATTAAAGTGCATGACAACCTCTGCTTCCCTCTGCAAAGGGCCTATCTTTTACTTTTATCTCCTACCCTGCATAAGAGTCATGGTGATCTTCACCTTTCCTTTTTACATTTTATATCCTTGGCAAGCACAGTATGTTGGAAAGATCCTGGCTAATTGGATGTGATTTTTCATGAACTATTATTGTTGACATTACCCTTGAGGTAAGACGTTGGGAGGCAAAACTATAAGCCCATATCTTTCTCTGTGTTCGATTAAAACTCCATACCCATAAGTATTGCGTGAGTGTCAGCAATTGTGAAAGACTATATGATAGTTGAGTATGTGGACTTGTTGGAAAGCTCTTATATGTTGACTCTTTCCTATGTTATGATAAATTGCAATTGCTCCAATGACTGAGATTATAGTTTGTTAGTTTTCAATGAAGTTTACGATTCATACTTGAAATTGTGATTGAATTATTACTCTAGCATAAGAAATCATATGACAAGAACTACATAAGTTGCTGTTCTAAAAATGATCATGATGCCCTCATGTCTGTATTTTATTTTTATCGACACCTCTATCTCTAAACATGTGGACATATTTTCGATTTTGGCTTTTCGCTTGAGGACAAGCGAAGTCTAAGCTTGGGGGAGTTGATACGTCCATTTTGCATCATGCTTTTATATCGATATTTATTGCATTATGGGCTGTTATTACACATTATGTCACAATACTTATGCCTATTCTCTCTTATTTTACAAAGTTTACATAAAGAGGGAGAATGCCGGCAGCTGGGATTCTGGGCTGGAAAAGGAGCAAATATTATAGACCTATTCTGCACAGCTCCAAAAGTCCTGAAATTTCACGGAATACGTTTTCAGAATATATAAAAAATACTCAGTGGAAGAAATTCACCAGGGGGGCCACACCCTGCCCACGAGGGTGGGGGCGCCCTACCCCCCTGGGCATGCCCCCTACCTCGTGGGCCCCCTGGTGGCCATCTTCTGCTATATGAAGTCTTTCAATGGGAAAAAATAATAAGCCATCTTCTCGGACGAAACTCCGCCGCCATGAGGCGGAACCTTGGCGGAACCAATCTAGGGCTCTGGCGGAGCTGTTCTGCCAGGGAAACTTCCCTCCCGGAGGGGAAATCATCGCCATTGTCATCACCAATGCTCCTCTCATCGGGAGAGGGAATCTCCATCAACATCTTCATCAGCACCATCTCCTCTCAAAACCCTAGTTCATCTCTTGTATCCAATTCTTGTCTCCAAGTCCGGGATTGGTGCTACTAGGTTGCTAGTAGTGTTAATTACTCCTTGTAGTTGATGCTAGTTGGTTTAATTGGTGGAAGATCATATATTCAGATCCTATATGCATATTAATACCCCTCTGAATATGAACATGTTTATGCTTTTGAGTAGTTACTTTTGTTCCTGAGGACATGGGAGAAGTCTTGCTATTAGTAGTCATGTGAATTTGGTATTCGTTCGATTTTTGATGAGATGTATGTTGTCTCTCCTCTAGTGGTGTTATGTGAACGTCGACTACATGACACTTCACCATTGTTTGTGCCTAGAGGAAGGCATTGGGGAGTCATAAGTAGATGATGGGTTGCTAGAGTGACAGAAGCTTAAACCCTAGTTTATGCGTTGCTTCATAAGGGGCTGATTTGGATGCATATGTTTCATGCTATGGTTAGGTTTACCTTAATACTTTTGTTATAGTTGTGGATGCTTGCAATAAAGGTTAATCATAAGTGGGATGCTTGTCCAAGTAAGGGCAGTACCCAAGCACCGGTCCACCCACATACCAAACTATCAAAGTACCGAATGCAAATCATATGAGCATGATGAAAACTAGCTTGACGATATTCCCATGTGTCCTCGGGAGCGCTTTTCTCTATATAAGAGTTTGTCCAAGCTTGTCCTTTGCTACAAAAAGGATTGGGCCACCTTACTGCACTTTATTTACTTTTGTTACTTGTTTCTCGTTATAAATTATCCTATCACAAAACTATCTGTTACCACTCATTTCAGTACTTGCAGAGAATAACTTGCTGGAAACCGCTTATCATTTCCTTCTGCTCCTCGTTGGGTTCGACACTCTTACTTATCGAAAGGACTACGATAGATCCCCTATACTTGTGGGTCATCATCTACTTTCCCTGCACGCAGGCGTCGGTAACGATCGTGATCCAAGCCATTTATGCATCTTCATATTATTCCTGGGTGTTCGTAGTGCGATTTTTTGTTGTTGTCTACTATGTTTCCCAACAGAAACGAGGTTGAAACTAACATGCACGGGTGAGAAATGGGTGCGGGTAGTTGAGACACATGAACGTGGCTATAATAAGCGTTTTCTCAGTAGAAACTTAGCTACAACATTGGCAGGATTGGAAGTGGCAGCCATACAAATGATTACATCATTGGTAGGAATGGAAGCGAGAGGGAGAAAGCAGACTAAAAGTTTCCGCCGTGTAGCGGTTGAGTTTCGATCTCGCTCCATATCTGCGCCCCTAGCCTCCAAACTTGGAGGCTCACAGGTTTGAGGCAGAGCAACCTCAAAAAATTATGGATGTCAATATCGATATGAATAATCTACTAGACCTGTTTTTCGAGCCTAGAACACCATACACGCAGTATGGCGATTGGACACATATGACACTCTTAGTTGTTCCATAATAACGTGGCCCGCTCACTAGGATGTAGCATGGAGCTCTGACAACACCTGATGTATTGAGTGGGTGTGCTCTGAACTATTGGTTGTCTTATCTGTTTTCTAGAATGAAAATAACCACCGAAAATCTCCTTAATTCAAAAAATGTACTAGTCACTGTTCATTTAGAGCCTCTCCAATAGTAGACCAAAAATTTGGATACCTAAAGTTAGTTTTAGGTGTGGAGAGAGAAGATTTAGATACGCAAAAAATATTATGATTTTAAAACAAAGATAAAACTGGATATCTAAAATTTGAAAAGTAAACAAAACATGACCAAAAAAAGATAGTTTACTGCATAATTTAACCTCTATTATGATCAGTTGCACATTAAACAACATAAATTAAATACTAGTGCGATCATATTTTAAACATCCCTAGCTCTAGTCTGAACTGTCATGGGTGAGATAGTCGAAGAAGTCCTTGTGAGAGGATATGTTCATCATCTATGTGTCAGAGGGGCCTGCCTCATGGTCATTGGTGGTAGACCGACTCCACTCCATCTCCTACTCATTGGAGAACTCGGCCTTGAGCTGGTTGAATAGATCAAACTCAATGTTCTCATTGCGTGTGTCCTCATTGGACTAGAAGAATGTGCGATTCTTGGCTAGGAGTTGCGGATCTCCATTGTGCCGTACGCCCGTCGCATCCTCCATGGTGTTGAAGATGCCAAGCCACATGCTCAAGCTCCTGTCTGCGTAGCGGATCTCCCCCGCGTAGTTACCTAACAGTCAGTGCCGTGTGCTGTTGTACGACAAGGAGAGCTCGGGGCGGCCGACGCGTCTAGGAATTGGGTGGTGGTGGGAGTTTGGGGACTGTCGGAGTCGAGGCAGTAGGGGTAGATCTGTCGATAGGGAACCTAGATCCAGCAAGGGGAAGCTCGTGCACTAATACAGATCGGTATAATACTGACCCCTCATCACTGACCGGCACCTAGCCACACATCAGTGATGAGTGTCAACATTGACCGACCATGAAATGTGTGTCACCGATGACTGTTTTCGACAAGTCATCACCGACCCGCCAATTGGGGGACACCTCATCACTGACCGGCCAGTCTTACGTGGGGTCATTGATGACTTGTCACTGGCCAGAGATGAGTCTCGTCACTGGCCGGTCATTCCATATGGGAGATCAATGATGACACATCACCACTGACCAACCAACTTTTGTGTCACTATTGAGTCATATCATTTTAAGAGTTTCCTAACCAGTCCACCAGACATAAAATGAGTTAACCTACCACTTCCAAGTTCCCAACCCCAACTCCTCCCTTTCTCCTCCTCTTGTCATGATGCCTGGGCCCGCTCCCCCATCATTGTCTTCTCATGCCCTCACTTGCCTCCTAAGATGCCACACTTCACCCTTCCCAGCTCTGGCTCACCCTCTCCTTGGCGACAGAAGCGGCTCGGTCCTAGTGATGGTGCCTACTAGGACAATAGATAGGGGATGGTAGCGCTCCAGATCTGGCTGGCGGAAAGCAGAAGCCATAGCACATCAACGCTCTTCGTGAGGTACTGCTTCTCTCTCTCACCCACTTCAACCTCGAACAACGGTGCATCAATTTTTTCCGCTGATTTTCAACGAAGTTCGAGACATGCTTCGTCACTATCACTTTTATCAAAGTTTTAGGAAATTTTATGTAGATATCCAAGAATTACTTATATGCTGCAATTTGTTAAGTGTTATACAAATTATGAACAGAAAAATGAGCAACTCAATATTGTTTTGTATTAAGCATATTACGTGTATGTGTTGGTGTGTTGTGCCCAGAATTATCTAAAAACATTCCACAATATTAAGCATATTATGTGTTGTAATCTAGAAAAGTATCATCAAGTTTGGAGAAATAGATTTCGAGATTCACTAAATTTCCAGTTTCATCCAAATTTTCGTTAAATTTTTGACCCAAAGAAACTGGCTAGAATTTTTTGAAACTTCTAGCTAACATCAACCATATTATGTGTAGTAATCCAGGAAATTTTCATCATGTTTGAAGAACAAATTGTGAGATTCAACGAGTTTTCAATTTCAGCCAAGTTTTGGTCCAAATTTTGACCCCCAAAAATGTGCTCATAATTTCATGAAATTTTAACACAATATCAAACATACTATTTCTAGTGATATGTAAAAGTTCCATCAAATTTGGAGAAACATATTATGAGATTCATCACATTTTTAGATTCAACCAAATTTTGACCTCAAAAAGAAATTGTCCAAAATTTTATGAAATGTTTACACAACATCAAGCATATTATGTCTATTAATCGAGAAAAAATGCATAAATATTAGAGTAGTTGTGAGATACATCCAATTTCCAGTTTCAGCCAAAATTTTGACACCAAAAAAGGTGCCTAGAATTCGATAATAAATTACACAAATTCAAGCATATTATGTGTAGTAATCTAAGAAAGTTTGACAAAGTTTGATGAAACAGAAAGTGAGATTCATCGAATTTCATTTTCATCCAAATTTTGAACCAAAATTAAGTGCCGATGATTTTTTGAATTTTTTACACAGCATTGATACATCTCCATCGTATCTACTTTTCCAAACACTTTTGACCTTGTTTTGGACTCTAACTTGCATGATTCGAATGGAACTAACCCGGACTGACGTTGTTTTCAGCAGAATTGCCATGGTTTTATTTTTGTGCAGAAATAAAAGTTCTCGGAATGACCTGAAACTTCATGGAGAATATTTTTGGAATATATAAAAAATACTGGCGAAAGAATCAACATCAGGGGGGCACACCCTGTCCACGAGGGTGGGGGCGCGCCCACCCCCCTGGGGGCGCCCCATGTCTCGTGGGCCCCCTGATGCTCCACCGACCTCAACTCCAACTCTATATATTCACGTTCGGGGAGAAAAAATTGAGGAGAAGGATTCATCACGTTTTACGATACGGAGGGCTGGTCTGGAGTCCGTTCGGGGCTCCGAAGAGGGGAATCCGTCGCCGTCATCATCATCAACCTTCCTCCATCACCAATTTCATTATGCTCACCACCGTGCGTGAGTAATTCCATCATAGGCTTGCTGGACGGTGATGGGTTGGATGATATTTATCATGTAGTCGAGTTAGTTTTGTTAGGGTTTGATCCCTAGTATCCATTATGTTCCGAGATTGATGTTGCTATGACTTTGCTATGCTTAATGCTTGTCACTAGGGCCCGAGTGCCATGATTTCAGATCTGAACCTATTATGTTTTCATGAATATATGTGAGTTCTTGATCCTATTTTGCAAGTCAATAGTCACCTACTTTGTGTTATGATCCAATAACCCCAAAGTGACAATAATCAGGACCACTCCCGGCGATGACTATAGTTTGAGGAGTTCATGTATTAACTAAGTGTTAATGCTTTGTTCCGGTACTTTATTAAAAGGAGGCCTTAATATCCCTTAGTTTCCGATAGGACCCCGCTGCGACGGGAGGGTAGGACAAAAGATGTCATGCAAGTTCTTTTCCATAAGCACGTATAACTATATTTGGAATACATGCCTACATTACGTTGATGAACTCGAGCTAGTTCTATGTCACCCTATGTTATAACTATTACATGAGGAATCACATCTGACATAATTATCGATCACTGATCCATTGCCTACGAGCTTTTCACATATTGATCTTTGCTTAATTACTTTATCGTTGCATTGTTACAATTACTACAAAACTGCCACCGTTATCGTTACTGCCATATTACTTTGCTACTAAATACTTTGTTGCAGATATTAAGTCTTTCAGGTGCGGTTGAATTGACAACTCAACTGTTAATACTTGAGAATATTCTTTGGCTACCCTTGTGTCGAATTAATAAATTTGGGTTGAATACTCTACCCTCAAAAACTATTGCGATCCCCTATACTTGTGGGTTATCAAGACTATTTTGTGGAGCCATTGCCGGGGAGCATAGCTCTATTCTTTGAGTCACTTGGGATTTATATCTGCTGGTCATTATGAAGAACTTGAAAGACGAAAGAACCAAGATTTTCCCTCAACTACGAGGGAAGGTAAGGAACTGCCATCTAGCTCTGCACTTGATTCACCTTTTGTCTTGAGTAAACTTGCGACAGCTAGTCCTGCTATTCATTCTGATATGTTGCATGTTATTGATGATGCCACTTCTGCTTTGCATGATGCTTATGATGAAACTACTTCAATGCTTGATAATACTGTGCCACTAGGTGAATTTCTTGATGAACAACTTTCTAGGGTTAGAGAAAATGAAATTATTGAAACTGATAATATTGATGAAAATGATGATGAAGATTCTCCCCCTAGATATTGCATGTTGTGCCTGAGGGTTATGTTATGGATGAAGAAACTGCTAGAGGCTTTTTAGCTTGCAATGATAGATATGATCCTAAGAAACTGTTAGCTAAGCTGAAAGAAAAATCCTTGAATGCTAGAATGAAACATGACCCTGCTTTTGCTACTTCACCTATCTGTATCTCTCATAAGGATTATGATTTCTCTGTTGATCCTGAGTTAATTACTTCGGTTGAATTTGATCCTTTTTATGGCTATGAATCTGAAACTGTTGTGGCACATCTTACTAAATTAAATGATATAGCCACCTTGTTTACTAATGATGAGAAAACTCACTATTACTTTATCCTTAAGTTGTTTCCGTTCTCATTAAAGGGTGATGCTAAAACATGGTTTAGTTCTCTTGATCCTGGTTGTGTGCGTAGTCCCCAGGATATGATTTATTACTTCTCTGCTAAATATTTCCACGCTCATAAGAAACAAGCTGCCTTAAGGGAAATATATAATTTTGTGCAAATTGAAGAAGAGAGTCTCCCACAAGCTTGGCGGAGGCTTCTACGATTACTTAATGCTTTGCCTGATCACCCTCTCAAGAAAAATGAAATACTTGATGTCTTTTATAATGTACTGACCGATGCTTCTAGAGACCACCTGGATAGTTGTGCTGGTTGTGTTTTCAGGGAAAGAACTGTTGATCAAGCTGAATTTCTATTGAATAATATGTTGAGTAATGATAATGATTGGACATTTCTTGAACCAACTCCTAAGCGAACTCTGAAGAAAAGGGGTATTCTATTTCTCAGTCCTAAAGATATGCAAGAGGCAAAGAAATCTATGAAAGAAAAAAGTATAAAAAATGAAGATGTTAAGAATTTACCACCTATTGAAGAAATACATGGTCTTGATAACCCGACACAGGTAGTAAAGGTAAATTCTCTCTATAGATTTGATGAAGGTGATATTCCTCGTAATAAGTCTACTAGCCAATGCTTGGATGAGTTTGATAATTTTATTGTTAAACAAGAAAACTTCAATGCTTATGTTGGTAGACAATTGAAACGTAATGCTTATATAATTGAACACTTGAGTGATTATATGTCTAGAGTTAAAGGTGAACTTAAACTCATTAGTAAACACGCTTCTATGGTTACCACTCAAGTAGAACAAATGCTTAAAGCTTAGAATGATTTGCTCAGTGAACTAAATAATAAGAAAAATGATAATGTTGTTAGAGTTATGACTAGAGGGGGTAAAATGACTCAGGAACCTTTGTATCCTGAGGGCCACTGTCACATCCCTAGTTCTGGTATGACCTAGGCTAGCCTTCATGTGTGCATCATCTTTAAATTTCATTTAAATTTGAAATGGGGATTTATGAAACCCTCAGAAATTATTTCTGGAAATAACCCAGATAAAAATTGCTCCAAAAGGGTCCAAGAAAATGTTCATGTTGCTCTCTGAAAATATTGGTGAGAGTTAAAATTCTAACAAATATTTTCAGGAGCTCATAAATATTTATTTTGGACATTTGGAGTTAATCCAGTAATTATTTGCGTTGGATAAATATTTATATATATATATATATATATATAATATTGTCCAATAATTCTGAATTTTGGTGAGGGGCTTTGGAATAATCCTTTAGGCCCCTGCAAAAATTGTCAGAAGAAAATAAATTAGTTTAGTATTATTTTAAAAGCAGAAACAAATGTCAGAAAATAGAAAAGAGAAATAAGAGAGAAGGAGAGAAGTACCTGGGCCTTACCTGGCAGCCCATCTGGCCGGCCCAGCCCACCAGGGGCAGGGAGGTCTTCTTCCTCCAGCCAGTCGGATGCACAACGCGTGCCCGACGCGCGCACGGCCACCGCCGCCACCTCCTGCTTCCCCGCTCGTTGCTGGAGGCCCCCGACGATGCCGCGCACTCCCCTCGGTCTCTCTCACTCCCTCTCCCTCTCTCCAGTGGCCTCCCCTCCTCTCTCTCGCCTTCCCCGCGAATGCCCGAGCGCTGTCATCGCCGCCACTCGCCATAGCCGTGCCCACTGTGCTCCCCTAGCATCGCTGCTGTGTCCTAGAGCTCCGCCCTGTCGCCTTTTTCGTCTTAGTCAAGCCACGCAGCTGGGGACGCCCTACCTCGACCTCGTTGCCGCCGTTTTCCACCGCGAGCGCCCGAGATCGCCGGCGCCCGTACGTCGCCGTCTGGCCTTCCCCGAGCCCGCTTCGACGCCCTCTGCGACCGTTGTGAGCTCCATCGTTGTTTGCCCCTCGTCCCCTTGCCTCTCGATCACCGCAGCCGCCGTTTTCGACCGAAGCCGTAGCACCTCGCCGCCGGCCATGGCGCTACCGTGGCCGGGGGCCGAGCCAGCCGCACCCGCGCGCGTCACCGTGCTCCTGGTGATGCCAGGAGGCCATAGATCCTCTCCGCTCGCCTCCCCATGCACCGCAGGCCTCGCCCGCACTTGGCCGTGCTCTGGCCGCCGCCGCGAGCCTCGCTCCGGCGAGCTCCGGCCACCCCCCCTCCTCCTATCTACCCCATTAGATGCGGGAGAGCACGGGCTACGCCCCGGTGCTCTCCGCCGTCCTTTTGGTCGTCGGAACAGCGATCTCGAGCCCTCCGCCGCGTTCGGCCTCGCCGGCGGCTAAACGTCGGTGGGGTTGACCGGGTCTAACCCCCCCCCCCCCAGTTGACCCAAGTTTGCCCCATGTGGGTCAGTGACAGATGGGCCCCGACGCCCCCTAATTTGTAGTTAGGATTAATTAACCCTCTGTTAATTAACCATGACACTGACGTGTGGCCCCCACACGTCGGATTTGACCTGGACAGCCACGTTGACCCGCTGATGTAGTGATGACATCATGCTGACGCAGTTATTCTTTTTATGGAATTATTTTTAAACATGAAATTCCAGAAAATGTTCAAAACTTCAAAAATTCATAGAAATTCAACCGTAGCTTAGATTGAAATAATTTATATATGAAAAATTATCATAAAAACTCAATCTATCCGTCTGTACCACTTTCATGCATGTTCAACCAACTTATACCACTGTATAAGTGAAAACATGATAATGGCATTTTAAATGCTAAATATGGAGTTTGCATATGAACCCTTGGTCCATATGGACTTCATTTAAATGGTTGCTAGATGCATTATTGCATTCATAACATCATTACCATGTTCATGCATCATAATGTTGCATATGCTTGTGTTTTGATTTTCGACACCGTTCCTTCTCGATAGGTCCTCCTCTCGAGAGTGTTCAAGAGTACCTGTCTGAGGAGCAGTGTCCCCCCTGTTGATCTACCAGGCAAGCAACCCCCTTGTTCATTCCGATACAATCCTACTCTCTCGCTCCTGCTCTCATTTATTGCATTAGGACAACAATGATTCAACTGCTACTTTATGTTGCGGTAGTTGAACCCATTCCTCTGCATGACCTATCATTGCCATAGTAAATAGTTAAAACCCACTAGCATGTGTAGGAGTTGTTTGAGCCATGTTGTGTTCCTACCATGCCATGCCCGCTATTGCTTAGAGTTGTGTCGGGTCTGATTCATCAGGAATGAATTGGAGTGCTATGATATGTTCTGGTGCTGAGAGTTAAGCGTGTGAACATGATTTGGTAAAGGTAGCGGTGAGAAGCCATGTAGGAGTACATGGTGGGTTGTCTCATTGAGACCGTCCTTAAGAACTGAGTTCTATGTAAGTTGTCCAATGACTAGCTACTACCACACATTGGGCTCCGGACGCTCCAAGCTCTCTCGACTTATTAACCGCCTTGAACTCTATCCAGGAGTTGCAAATAGTTTCTGGTGCTTGTAGGTAGTGCTATTTTTCTACCGAGTGGCACCCGGCAGGGTGGACTTGGGACAGACTAGGCACACGTGGCCCGGTGTACCGAGTGGCACCCGGATGGTGGGCTCGGGAACCCTGTACACATCGTTTGGGGCCGTGACCGAAACCCCGGCCAGATCTCCTTGCGGATGGAACCCGAATAGGCGATAAACCTGGACTAGAGTCTTGTGTGGTTAGTTAGGTTGTGGCCGACACCCTCGCCAGGCTTTCGCTTGAAGGTTGCCGAGATACATGAAGTGTATATGGTGATAAGTGGTGAGAGCGTGTGTGAAGAAGTACACCCCTGCAGGGTTATCATGATCTATTTGAATAGCCGTGTCCTTGGTTATGGACTTCTTGGATGCTTACGTGGTACATAGACAACTTAAAGTGGATACTCTAAAATGCTCAAGACAAGTATGAGTGCTATGGATGGCCTTCTCGTAAGGAGACGAGGATGAATCCATAGTAGTGTATTGATGTGGTGATTAGTGGACTCGTGTGCGCTGCCTCATCTCAAAGAAGTTTCTCGTTGTCGTAGAACAGGATAGCCACTGAGTCAAAGCTGGCTTGCTGCAACTAAACCCCACATTACCTTCTTGATACAAATGCATATATGACAGGATCTGATGTAAGTCTTGCTGAGTACCTTTGTACTCACGTTTGCTTTATTTATGTTTTGCAGATGAGACATCTGTCTTACTAGTAGTTCCGCTTGGACTTCGATGAGTAGCTTGTTACCTCAGCTACGATCTTGTACCCTTGGGAGGGTCTTGTAGATAGTCAGGCTTCTCAGCCCTTTTCTTTTGTAGTTGTCTGTACTCAAACATGTAATGCTTCCGTTGCTTGTATGCTCTGAATGATGGGCCATGTGACCCTGTTTGTATTTATGCTATGTGGCTCTTCTGAGCCTTTATCTATATGAGTTTGTGTTATGTTGTCATGCCATGTTGTACAGCACATACTTGCATGTTATGCGTACGTGTGACGTGTACTGCTATGTGTGGGATCCGACAATCTAGTTGTTTATCCTTGGCAGCCTCTCTTATGGAGAAATGTAGTTTAGTGCTTCCTTGAGCCATAGTAGTCCGCTACAGCCCGGTTCACCGGAGTCCTGCTAGCCCAGCACTACTGCTGAGAACACTTGACTGGCCGGCATGTGTTCCACTTCGTTCCTATGTCTATCCCTTCGGGGAAATGTCACGCGGTGACTTCCAGAGTCCTGCCTAGCCTGCTACAGCCCGGGTTACCCAGAGTCCTGTTAGCCCAGTGCTATAGCCCGGATTCATATGCTGTTGACCGACATGCTCGATGTGATTCATGTATGCCTGTCCCCATAGGTTAGCACCGCTTTGGGTTCACGACTAGCCATGTCGGCCTGGGTTCTCTGTCATATGGATACTAGCGATACTATCATATACGTGAGCCAAAAGGCGCAAACGGTCCCGGGCCATGGTAAGGCGACACCCGTGGGAATACCGTGCGTGAGGCCGCAAAGTGATATGAGGTGTTACAGGCTAGATCGGTGTGACTTAGAATCGGGGTCCCGACAGCCACCCTAAGAGAATTGAGCAAGATTCTCAGAGAACTAATGTTGATGCACCTAGTTCTTCTAAGAAGAAGAAAAAGAAAAATGATAGGACTTTGCATGCTTCTAGTGAACCTGTTGCTGACACACCTGAGAATTCCAAAGATATTTCTATATCGGATGCTGAAACTGTAACATCCCAAATTTTCAATTTGGAATGTTATACATTAGATCATCATTGCATATCATATTTTATTTTGCATTTTGGTTGATCCTAGAAATTCTACGCAACTCAAGGACCCACGGAGAGAGTTGGGGATTTCGCTATTTTCATATTTGAGTTTTCTCAAATTTTGAGAATAGGATCATTTGATTTTATTTATTTTATCATCAATTATTTCTATTACAAAAATATGAGAGAGGAAATAAAATGACTTTCCCAAAATAAAGAAATATTGAGGATTTAATAATAAAATCAAATAAGATTTTATTTCGGAGTTTTTCGTTATTTTATTTGAATTTAGGAAAAAAGTGCGTTTCTCAAAATTGCATTTAGGTCCCAAATAAATGTTCACCTTGTGCGGCTTGATTTTTGAAGCCCGTGAAAATTTATTTCGGAATTTTTGGAGTCCGTTTAGTATTTCTTTTTATTTTTCTTCCAAGCGGAATAATTTAAAAAAACGAACCGACTTAACAGGCCGTGTCCGACTAGGACTCTGGCCCGACTAGGCAATATAAGCCCCCCCCCCCTCCCCCGGGAGAAACCCTAGCCGCCAGCCCCGCCGCCACTTGCCGCTGCTGCCGCCGCCACTCGCCGCCGCCGCCGGACGCCGCCGCCGCCGCCGAGGTTCGACGCCGCCTCGACTTCCGTGCCAACGTTTTTATTTTAAAAAAATTAGATCGGTTTTCGTCGGTTTTTTTAGTTTCGGTTTTTTTAATAGATCGGTTTTTCCGGTTTATTTAAATAGTGAGCGTTCGTCCGTTCGTTTGTTCTAGCTAGCGTTCGTCGTTTTTCTTTTTCTCGGATTAAATCCGTGATTTTTCTGATCGCGATTCCTGATCCGATTTTCGATTTAGTATAACTTTTAGCTCGTTTATCGGAATCAGGCGATTCAAGCGCCTAGAGTTTCGTCTCAAAACCCTTTATCCGTTTAACCAACTTAAACAAGATTTTGCTACTGTAAAATTTTCCCTAGATCTAGATTAGTAGAACGAAGTTGTTTTCTTTCTCCGTTTGATTTTCGTTGCTTCGTTCGATTTGATTCTTTTTGCCAACCGGAGTTCTTAAGTTGAACCTTCTGGTTAGATCTCTTATTTGAGTTTTACTTGTGTATTAGATGAGTACTTATTGTATGCTTGTTTGTTTGTCTGCGATAGAGTACCCGGAGTGCGCCGCCTGTTACTTCAAATCGTTAGGTTTCATGGATCATCACCAAGGCAAGTAACACTTTGATCATACCTTTTCTACTACCCAGTTTTATTGCATTAGATCAACCCTCACACATTGCATGGTTAGGATCTAATTAAATTGTGAGATGGGAAGTAGATGAGGTAGTACCTATTACCTGTTTATTATCAAACCTTCGGGAGTTACTTCTACGTTTGCTTATTATGCCATGCTATGCTAGTAGACGTGGATTGGGTGAGTGATATCCATGAAAGATGTGAGTTTTGTTAATTAATTGTTTATCTAAGGTGGCAACTTAAACACACATCTGGGTGGATTGAGGCACCTGGGTATTCCAGGACTTGCCTGTTTTCTTTTGGACCGCCACCTAGGCTCAAAGGGATCATGAGATTTTTCATACTAGAAACTTCCGTGTGCAGCCACAAGCTATTATGGGCTCTAACATAGCTGACTAAGTCATGCGAACTCTTACAGTGGTAGACTAGCAGATGTAGGGGATGTAGGTGGTATGGTCTACCCGATCGTAAGGTGCTAGCGCTTCTGAAAGACTATGTCTCGGTCATCCTTCTTCTCAAACACCATGTAGTGCGAGAAACCAAATGGAGGCGATCGAGTCTTGTGGGGAAAAGTGTGCAAACCTCTGCAGAGTGTAACAAACTAATCATGGTTAGCCGTGTCCCCGGTTATGGACATCTTGAGTATCTAGTACCTGTATTATCATGTGAATCTCAACATGTTACTCTAAATTAATTTTATTGGGTTATGTTTAATGATGATGCTTAATTGGGATTGAGAATGCTGTCAATGATTCTCAATGTTTAACAACTACCATGATAGTTAAATAAAATTATTCCTTTGCAGTAGGGAAAAATTGGCTTTACGCAAAACTGTAACCATAGAGCTTTCCATCTGCCAAATATGCATATAGTATAGTTGTTTCATTCCATTACTCTCTATGTGTTACCTTGCCAGCATATTCCATGTGCTGACCCGTTTTCGGGCTGCAACGTTAATGTTGCAGACTTTTCAGATGACGATTAAGGATTTTTTAGGTCGTGGTTCTATACTCAGTGATGCCGTTGGAGTTGATGGACTCACTTATCTGCCAAGCCTTCTGCTGTTATCGTTATTAGATGGCCTTAAGACATATTTACTATAATAAGTTCTCTTTTGAGACACTCGATGTAATAAGTGTGTGATTGCTACTCTGCTATAAATCCTCCGAGTACTGTGTGGTGTCAGCATTACTGATCCAGGGATGACACGGAGCACAGAGATCAGACTGTTTGAGGTCTGGTCGCTACAGAGATGGTATCAGAGCACACACTAACTCTAGGACACGACCACTAAGCTAAAGACCTAGATCACTATTCACTCTCTTCTCTTCTGACTTCTCATATTTTCTACTCTTTAGGATGGCAGATGCAAGGAACAAGTTCACGCAACCGGATGAAGATACACCCTTTAGACGACACTTGAAGGAAGTCACTAGATACCTAAACATAGGAGTGCCAAGCTTCACCGGAACATACAACGCCACTTTACCTGAAGAAGAGCGCTGGATGATTCAAGTTCAAGTTCCATGAAGGACGTTCATGCCAGTCACTGAGCCTATAGAGTTTTCTTTTGATGCACCAACTTGGAGTCTAGGAAAGAGCATGGTAGCTCACATCGCCATGGGACGCATTGGAGAGGTCTACCGCAAGGATCTCAAGGATACTATCTACCATATTTGTGGGCGCCGAGATGAACACTGGGAGATGATCAGCACCAGGAAGGATAGATCCATCGCAGCTTTTATCCAGGAGTTAAACCAGCACATTCGACGACAGGAGAACCAGATGTGCCCCGACATGATAGATCTGAAGAAGGCAAGAACTAGAATCAAGGAACTGGAGGAAGAACTCAAGGCTACACGTGAATATTATGAAGAAGAAATTGAAGTATTGGTAGATAAGAATGCTGACCTAACAATGAAGATCGGAATATTTATGGGAGGCCCTGCGCCAGTAGATGAAGACGAAGAACCCCAGGAGATTAGTCCGAAAGACTACATCATCATTGACGGCACCGACTCGGAACCAGATAGTAGCGATGATGATTATGTTGATGAAGCTGGAGCAGATATCATGGAGTCTGCAACTGAAGAATATTTCTGGTAGACCACCTCATAAGTAGTAGTAGTCCACCATGTAAATATAGTAGTCCGAGCACTTTTGCGATAGTTAGATCAATTGTATGCCCTTGTTTGATTGATTGAAGTGAATTGTTTGTTTTGCCTCATGTGCATATGGGTAGTGTTTTCTCTTTAGACCCCCTCTATTCTTACATCTCATCTTTTCTAAACCCTCAGATGCCTCTGAGACGTGACCCCAGATTTACCTTTCCACCAGAGCTCACCCAGTTGATCCAGCAGCATAACACATTGATGCAGTTGCTAGTCCAGAATCAGAATCAGGGGAACAACAACAACAACAACAACAACAACAACAACCCACCACCAGCACCACCACCTGTTGACCACTTAGCCCGTTTTCTTAGGCTGAATCCGCTGGTGTTTTCCAGTAGCACCGAGCCGATAGTAGCTGATGATTGGCTCCGCAAGACAGCTAGGGAGTTGACCACAGCAGGATGCATAGATGCGGAGAAGGTGAAGTTTGCCGCACATCAGTTAGAAGGACCCGCAGCATCATGGTGGGAAAATTTCACCGCCACTTTCCCTGTAGACACTGTCACATGGGACCAGTTTCAGCAGGCTTTTCGTACTGCCCATGTTTCAGCAGGAGCTATGGCCATGAAGAAGCGTGAGTTTCGCAACTTGCGCCAAGGAGGACGAACAGTTGGCCAGTATGTGGAGGAATTTAGTAAGTTAGCATGTTATGCCCCGGATGACGTCGCTACGGATGCAGCTAAGCAGGAGAAGTTTCTGGAAGGACTGAATGATGAGTTGAGCATGCAGTTGATGGTAGCCACCTTCAACAACTACCAGGAGTTGGTAGATCGTGCTCTTATGATTGAAGGGAAGCAGCAGCAAATTGAGAATTGCAAGAGGAAGTATGGGCAAGGAAAGTACACTTCAGGAGCTCAGCAGAAGCCACGTTTTACCCCTAGACCAGGAGGACATTTTCAGCATACCCATGGAGGAGGTAGCTCGCACAATCACAATGGCACCAAGAATTGTAATGGCAATGGAGGAAGCAACGGCCAGAATCGCACCAACCCACCAACCCCAACCAAGAAGGACCTGAGCCAAGTCACTTGTTTTAAGTGTTCGAAGACCGGACATTATGCCAATGAATGTCCTGAAGGCCAAAATGGTAATGGAAGTTCTGGGAAGAAGCCGAACCCTTTCAACAGGGGACAGGTGAACCACGTTAGCGTGGAGGAGGTTGAAGCTCAGCCTAATGCAGTAATAGGTAAGTTTTTGGTTAAGTCATTTACTGCACTCGTTCTTTTTGATACTGGTGCATCACATTCATACATCTCAAGGGGATTTGTGGATAAGTATAACCTACCAACCCAAGCCCTTAGGTCACCCATGTTAGTAACCTCGCCTGGAGTAGAGCATGTGGCTAGTCTATGGTGTGATCGGTTACCATTAAGGATTGGTAACTATGTTTTTCCCTCAGACCTAATAGTATTGGAATACCAAGGATTGGATGTGATATTAGGCATGGATTGGTTATCAAAGAATGAAGGGAATATTGAATGTGCTAGTAAGTCAATTTTGCTTACCACACCAGAAGGGAGAAGGATCAAGTATGTTTCCCGGCATGTGCCAAAGAGGACCCAAGTAAATTGCTTAATAGGAGTTGTGCAGGAGGAAGTACCAGTGGTAAGGGATTTCCCTGAAGTATTTCTAGAAGAGTTGCCAGGCATGCCACCGGATAGAGATATTGAGTTCTTGATTGAGCTATTGCTAGGCACAGGGCCAATATCAAAGAGACCATATAGGATGCCAGCAAAGGATTTGGTGGAAATTAAGAAGCAGATTAAGGAGTTACTGGATAAGGGATATATTCGCCCAAGTTCTTCGCCTTGGGAATCGCCAGTACTTCTAGTGGAGAAGAAGGATGGATCGTTAAGGATGGTTGTTGATTATCGAGGATTGAATGAAGTAACGATCAAGAACAAGTACCCACTACCGATGATCAATGATCTGTTCGATCGATTGCAAGGAGCTAAGGTATTTTCCAAGATCAATCTGCGATCAGGATACCACCAGTTGAAGATTCGAGAACAGGATATTCCGAAGACAGCTTTTACCACCAGGTATGGGCTGTACGAGTATACTGTTATGTCATTTGGTCTGACTAATGCACCTGCCTATTTTATGAACATGATGAACAAAGTGTTTATGGAGTGTTTGGATAAGTTCGTCGTAGTGTTCATTGATGATATCCTGGTTTACTCGAAGAATGAAGAGGAGCATAAGGAGCATTTGCGTTTGGTACTTGGAAAGCTCAGAGAACATCAATTATATGCCAAGTTCAGCAAATGTGAGTTTTCGTTGAAGGAAGTAGGATTCCTCGGACACGTTATATCTGGAGAAGGTATAGCAGTTGATCCCACCAAAGTTGATACCGTGACCAAGTGGGAAGCCCCAACAACAGTTGGAGAGATCCAGAGTTTTCTTGGACTCGCAGGATACTACCGGAGATTTATTGAGAATTTCTCAAAGATTGCGAAGCCTATGACGGAATTGTTGAAGAAGGATACCAAGTTCATATGGACGGGGGAGTGTGAGGCTAGTTTCCAGGAGTTGAAGAAACGTTTGGTTACCTCACCAGTGTTGATTTTGCTAGACCAGACCAAAGATTATGAGGTGTATTGCGACGCTTCACGTCGAGGACTTAGAGCAGTGCTTATGCAGGAAGGGAGAGTTGTTTCATATGCCTCAAGACAACTGAAGCCTCATGAGTTGAATTATGCCACGCATGATTTGGAGTTAGCAGTCGTAGTTCATGCATTGAAGACATGGAGACATTTCCTTATTGGAAATCATTGTGAGGTGTACACGGATCATAAGAGTTTGAAGTACATTTTCACACAGAAGGAGTTGAATCTCAGACAAAGGAGATGGTTGGAGCTCATCAAGGATTATGATATGAAATTGCATTATCACCCCGGGAAGGCTAATGTAGTAGCTGACGCATTAAGCCATAAGAGCCATGTCAATACATTAATGACAGGAGAAATACCCAAGGAGTTAGCAGAAAATCTTCGTGAACTATGTTTGGAAATAGTTCCGAGAGGCTATGTAGCAGCATTGGAGATTCAGTCAACATTGATGGATAGAATTAAAGAAGCTCAAAAGACTGACAAAGAGATTGCCGCTATAAAGGAGAAACTGAGCAAAGGAAAAGCTAAAGGATTTCGTGAGGATGAGCACGACACCCTATGGTTTGAAGACCGCGTTTACGTGCCCAATGACCCGGAGATCAGGAAGTTGATTTTGCAAGAGGCACACGATTCACCATATTCGATTCACCCAGGAAATACCAAGATGTATTTGGATTTGAAGGACATTTTCTGGTGGACCGGAATAAAGAAGGATATTGCAGAGTATGTAGCAGTTTGTGATGTATGTCAAAGAGTAAAGGCAGAGCATCAGAAGCCAGCAGGATTGTTACAACCATTGTCGATACCCGAATGGAAGTGGGATAAGCTAGGCATGGATTTTATCACGGGATTACCCAAGACTCGTTCACGCTATGACTCGATTTGGGTTGTAGTTGATCGATTGACGAAAGTAGCTCATTTCATCCCAGTAAAGACCACTTACACCAGTGCTAAGTTGGCCAAGATATACATGACCAGGATCGTATGTTTGCATGGAGTTCCAAGGAGTATCGTATCAGATAGAGGAACCCAGTTTACCTCAAAGTTCTGGAAGCAGTTGCATGAAACTTTGGGTACCAGGCTAGAATTCAGTACAGCTTTTCATCCACAGACAGATGGACAGACCGAGAGAGTCAATCAGATTTTGGAGGATATGCTGAGAGCTTGTGCGCTAGATTATGGATCTAGTTGGGACGATAATTTGCCATATGCAGAGTTCTCTTACAACAACAGTTATCAAACCAGTTTAAAGATGGCCCCTTTTGAAGCCTTGTACGGAAGGAGGTGTAGGACACCGTTGTCGTGGGACGAAGTTGGAGACCGCCAGTTGTTTGGTCCTGACTTGATTAAAGAGTCTGAACAGAGGGTGAAGCTGATTCGCGATAGGCTCAAGGTAGCCCAGTCCAGGCAGAAAAGTTATGCAGATTCTAAACACAAGGAGACAGTTTACGAAGTTGGAGATAGAGCTTATCTTCGAGTATCTCCACTTCGAGGAACAAAGCGTTTTGGAGTTAAAGGAAAGTTAGCGCCACGATTTGTAGGACCATATCGAGTTTTGGGGCGTATGGGAGAGGTGGCCTACAAGTTGGAATTGCCCGAAGGATTGTCAGGAGTTCATGATGTGTTCCACATTTCTCAGTTAAAGAAATGTCACGCGGAGATGGCTGACATACCGTTGAGAGACACAGTGCCGTTGGAAACTATTCAGTTGGATAACGATCTGACGTAAGAGAAGAAACCAATTAAGATTCTCGAGTTTGCCAGTCGAGTCACTCGCAGCAAGGTTATCAAGTTTTGCAAAGTTCAGTGGAGCCACCACACAGAGGATGAAGCCACCTAGGAACACGAGGAAGATTTGCTCAAAGACCACCCTCACCTATTTTCTAGCCAACTCGAATCTTGAGGGCGAGATTCATCTTAAGGGGGGTAGGTTTGTAACATCCCAAATTTTCAATTTAGAATGTTATACATTAGATCATCATTGCATATCATATTTTATTTTGTATTTTGGTTGATCCTAGAAATTCTACGCAACTCAAGGACCCACGGAGAGAGTTGGGGATTTCGCTATTTTCATATTTGAGTTTTCTCAAATTTTGAGAATAGGATCATTTGATTTTATTTATTTTATCATCAATTATTTCTATTACAAAAATATGAGAGAGGGAATAAAATGACTTTCCCAAAATAAAGAAATATTGAGGATTTAATAATCAAATCAAATAAGATTTTATTTCGGAGTTTTTCGTTATTTTATTTGAATTTAGGAAAAAATGTGCTTTTCAAAATTCCATTTAGGTCCCAAATAAATGTTCACCTTGTGCGGCTTGATTTTAGAAGCCCGCGAAAATTTATTTCGGAATTTTTGGAGTCCGTTTAGTATTTATTTTTATTTTTCTTCCGAGAGGAATAATTTAAAAAAAACGAACCGACCTAACAGGCCATGTCCGACTAGGACTCTGGCCCGACTAGGCAATATAAGCCGGCCCAGCCCCCCCCCCCCCACCCCTCGGGAGAAACTGTAACACCCTCGATGCGACTATATCTCCCACGTGTCGAGGCACGACTTAGAGGCATAATCGCATTGAAGGCAATGTCGCAAGTGAGGTAATCTTCACACAACCCATGTAATATAATAGGGAAAAAGTTACATAGTTGGCTTACAATCGCCACTTCACACAATTACATGAATAAACATTACATCAAACAAATACACTCAGGGCCCGACTACGGAGCCAAAATAAAAGAAGAACCCCAAATGCGACAAAGGTCCCCGATCGACCCCAACTGGGCTCCACTACTGATCAACTAGAACGAAACCACACAAAGGAAAAGATCTTCATCGAGCTCCTCCTGAGCTTGGTTGCGTCATCTGCACGGACTCATCGGCACCTGCAAACTGGTTTTGGAAGTAATCTGTGAGCCACAGGGACTCAGCAATCTCGCACCCTCGCGATCAAGACTATTTAAGCTTATGGGTATGGTAAAGGTATGAGGTGGAGCTGCAGCAAGCGACTAGCATATATGGTGGCTAACATACGCAAATGAGAGCGAGAAGAGAAGGCAAAGCACGGTCGATAAAAGTATGATCAAGAAGTGATCCTGGACTACCTACGTCAAGCATAACTCCAACAACCGTGTTCACTTCCCGGACTCCGCCGGAAAGAGACCATCACGGTTACACACGCGGTTGATTCATTTTAACTAAGGTCAACTTTAGGTTTTCTACCACCGGACGTTAACAAATTCCCATCTGCCCATAACCGCGGGCACGGCTTTCGAAAGTTCAAATCCTTGCAGGGGTGTCCCAACTTAGCCCATCACAAGCTCTCACGGTCAACGAAGGAATAGACCTCCACCCGAGACATTCCGATCAGACTCGGTATCCCAGTACAACAAGACATTTCGACAGGGTAAAACTAAACCAGCAACACCGCCCGAATGTGCCAACAAATCCCGATAGGAGCTGCACATATCTCTTTCTCAGGGCACACTCAGATTGTCTTAGGTACGGGCAAGCCAGCCCAGAGTTGCCCCTGGTGGCCACCGGCAGCTGACAGGTGGACCAACACTCAGAGGAGCACTGGCCCGGGGGGGTAAAATAATGATGACCCTTGAGTCTACAGAACCCAAGGGAAAGAAAAGGCTAGGTGGCAAATGGTAAAACCAATGTTGGGCATTGCTGGAGAAGCTTTACTTAAGGCGAACTATCAAGGGGTTCCCATTATAGCCCAACCGCGTAAGGGACGCAAAATCCGGGAACATAACACCGATATGACGGAAACTAGGGCGGCAAGAGTGGAACAAAACACCAGGCATAAGGCCGAGCCTTCCACCCTTTACCAAGTATATAGATGCATTAATTAAATAAGATATATAGTGATATCCCAACAAGTAAACATGTTCCAACAAGGAACAACATCTCCATGTTCCAACAAGGAACAAACTTCAATCTTCACCTGCAACTAACAACGCTATAAGAGGGGCTGAGCAAAGCGGTAACATAGCCAATCAACGGTTTGCTAGGACCTTGGTGGGTTAGAGGCTGAACATGGCAATTTGGGAGGCTGACAAGCAAGTGGTAGGCATCGTAGCAATGGCATAGCAAAAGAGCGAGCAAACTAGCATAGCAAAGATAGTAGTGATTTCGAGGGTATGATCATCTTGCTTGAAATCCCGCAAGGAAGAAGAACGAGTCCATGAAGAAGACAAACGGGCGTAGACGAACGGATCCTCACAAACTCGACGTTACCGAAATCAATCCGAAGAAGCAATCACCGGAAAAGAAGCACACAACATAGTAAACAACCAACACATCAACATGGCATGAGGCACAAACGAGAATGATGCATGTCCGGTTAAAAGAGTCATGGCATGGCAAAGTGCAACAAACAATCCTACAAATTAAGTGGAGCTCAATATGCAACGAGTTGCATATTGATAAAACACCACATCAATTATTTAGTTCTCTCTCGGTTAGGTACTCGACAATATTAAATGTTGTTAAGCATGGCAAGAGGGTGAAGCAAAGCAAAACTACCTATCTAGTCAAGGTTAAATGAGGCCGGAAGCAACGAACAACAATTCCGGAAACTCCCCATAGCATATTTTTAGGTTCGGTCCTGATCTGTCCTAAACACAATTTTAGAGTTGTTTAACATGCAAAGTAAGGTCACCATGATAAACTAGGCAAAATTCTACCCCATTTATATATAAAGTTTATTTAAATCCGAGTTACGGTTATTTAGTTATGAATTAAAGCATTTTAGCATGGCATAGGGGCAAATTAATGCAAACAACATTTTAAACATATTAAACATGGGTGAAAATGACATATTATGAAACTAGATGCAATTCTAAGCACTTTTCATATTAAGTTTGTTTTAATCCGATGCACAGTTAATTAGTTATTAAATGCATGATGCTCGGGGACTTTTCTGCAAATCTGTAATTCCCTGGATAATAGATAAATTCGCAGCGACATGAAAAAAACATATCGGGCCGCATCTGAATGGCCCAACAGCAGGAAGGAAAAAAAAGAGGTGGGGCGCTGGGTGTGGCTCACCCTTGGCCTGGCCCGGGAAGGAGGGGAAGGCAGGCCGTCGGGGCCGGCTGGGGATGGGCCTGGCGCTGCGGCTGCGCGAAGCTGGGCCTTGGAGCTTGGGCCCATGCGGGGAGGAGGCAGATCTGGAGCTGGGCTAGTGCGGAGGCCCACGAGGAGGTCGACGGCGTCGAGAGGAAACAGCTGGATCGGCTCCTCCCGATCCATGGTGATGGCGGCGATGGGGGATTCCGGCAGGGTGCGGCGAGGTAGGGAGGCCAAGGAGCACCGGATCCGGCGGGGCTCGGCTCCCCGAGGCCGGATCGAGGCAGAGGCGAGCTGGACGGCGGCTGGGAAACGAAGGGGCGACGGGGGCGGACTCCGGCGAGGGCTGGTGATGACCGGAGCCAAGTCCGGCGCGGCACTGCGGCGGCGTTCCGGCGAGGGTCGGTGGCGGCGCGAAGCGCCCGAGGCGGCGGGGACGAAGGAGAGGCGCGGCGGGGAGCCTCGGGCCCGAGAGGGCCTGCGGCGGGCCTCGCGGGCTCTGCGGCATGGTGCGGCGAAGTGGGCACCGAGCGGACAGATGGCGCGCGCTGGTTGGCTAGCGGCGGCGGCGAGGTGACGTGGCAGCCTCTGGTTGGCTGGAGCAGCGTGGAGGGGCGCGGACATGTCCGGTGAAGGTGGGGATTCCGTCCGGCGGCACGGATCTGGGAATTTTTAGGGTTAGGGGAAGAATGAACCGCGAATTTCGGAGGGGGGTTGTATATATAGGCATAGAGGGAGCTAGGAGAGTCCAAAGGAGGTGCGGTTTGCGGCCACGCGATCGTGATCGAACGATCGAGATGATGGAGCAGAGTTAGGTGGGTTTTTGGGCCACTTTGGAAGGGTGTTGGGCTGCAACACACACGAGGCCTTTTCGGTCCCTCGGTTAACCGTTGGAGTATCAAACGAAGTCCAAATGGTACGAAACTTGACAGGCGGTCTACCGGTAGTAAACCAAGGCCGCATGGCAAGTCTCGGTCCAATCCGGAAATGTTTAAACGCCACACAAGAAAGAAAGGTAGAAATGACCACCGGAGGAGAACGAAGCGCCGGATTGCAAAACGGACAACGGGGAAAATGCTCGGATGCATGAGACAAACACGTATGCAAATGAAATGCGCATGATGACATGATATGCAATGCATGACACGCAAGCAATGACAACGCAACAACAGCGAATAACTGAAGACACGTGGCACATCGGTCTCGGGGCGTTACAACACTCCACCACTACGAGAGGATCTCGTCCCGAGATCTAGAATGGCACCGGGGAAACAACGGAAGGGAAAAAAGAAGAGGTAAAACTAAGTTGGTCCTTTGACAAACGAGTGAAACCATGAACCTTGAGAGGTTGAACAAATCGAGAAAAGAATACAACGAAGGTGAATTAAGTCAAAAACACTCTGTTAGAAAAGAGGGACAAAGAGCATTGCGAAAACCCTGAGGTTGAAGGGAAGATATATATATATAGGAAAAACATTCCGGTTAAGGAAGGGGATGAAGGAAAACCAAAATTCGGGCAGCACTCCGGTTGGAAAGAAAAAGAATTGAATAAGGTCTTGATAAGATGAGAAGATACTTGATGAAATCACAACACACTGCCACCGAAACTATTGAATGAATGAAACAAGGGGTAAGAAAGCTCTCAGACAGCACTCCGGTTGAGAAGGGAGTCAAAATTTGATAAGATGAGAGAGCTCAAATGAAAACACGACACTCCGGTTGAGAAAGGGATGCAAGACTTGATAAGGCGACAAGAACTTGAACAAAGGGGCACAATACTCCGGTTAGGCAAGATAGGGAAGGAATAAGAGTGATATAATTTGGACAGCACTCCGTCTGTAAATGGAAGGAATTGAACAAGACAAGATGAGAGGATACTTGAAAAGAGGGCACAATACTCCAATTAAAAGGATAGGCACGACAAGAATACGATCCTGATAAAACAAGAAGATGGGTTGAAGAGAGCAACATCACCATGCCTCCGGAACAAAAGAGTAGAGTAAAGATAATTGAGACAAGCGAATGTAGAAGACAATGCCAACTTCTGCCACAAAAGAGCTTGAGAAGGCATCTCTAGGAGAAGGGTTGAACGGAGTTGTTGGAAAACCAACAACGAAAATAATAAGCTTGATATGGTCTTATGGAATACCTCTCAAATTAAGAGATGAAAAACCCGCCACTCACGGGAAAAGAATTGGGTTGGAACGAACAAGGAGACGAGAACTTATATCACCGGGAGGATAAATGAAGAAACTTGGATCATTTATAAGCACCATAAATAGCAACAATCCTTAGGGAAGGCTTTGGTGAAATATAACCCAAGATAACTCCAATGACGAGATTGATGGATTTAAAATACCTCATTCATAACAACATGTGAATCATGAAAATATGAACTCAAATTATCAAGAATGACATAATACCACCTCCAATAATATGGTAGAAAGAATTGCACTCCGGATAGCAATATGAAGAAAGCTTGAGCTCCTTAGAAAAGAATCTCAATTAAAAAGTTGGAGAAGGAATTAAATCCTTGATGGACCATTATGTAGCACCTTGATGGAGAACTCCGGTAAGAAAAGAATGATCCGAAATAATTGAGTGATGAAAAGAATAAGATTGAAGCCTCGCAATGATTTAGATGAATCTCCGTGGTGATATAATTGAAAGAGGTTGGAACTCCGGTAAAAGAAGATGAAACAAATGAAGACGCGAATTTGATGAGCCTCCGAAATAAGGAATTGAACACTTGGATGGAACAAGAATAAGACTTATGTTATGCATATCCTTCACCAATTGAAATTGATGACACTCAACGGATTTGGCATACTACTTATTCTCGAAGAAAGGATTAAGATAGATATCGCGCCAACTTGAGAAGGTCTCCAATGAAACACCGGTGGAATCAAAACAACGAGTGAATTGATATGACAACGAATGACGAGAACTCTTGAACGAACCACCGTGAGAATTGAACAGGAACGAAGAGAAGATAAAGAAACTCCGGAAAGAATTAGCACATGAATGAAGATGCTTGAGAGAATTTAGATACAAGAGAACGAAAAGAACACGAGCCGATTAAAGATCACTTTTACGAAGCACCGGTAAGATTTAGAGTAAGAGAGCTGAAGGCTGGAATGAATAAGTCCTCTTAAATGATGGGCTTTGGGGGAAAAATGGAAAACAATTCATGAAATGCTCCAGATGGGTGAAAAGAATTCTCACAATCGAAAAATAATTATGAGAGGATGGCCACAAACTAGAATGACGACTCTTGAATAGAATGGAGCAAGATTGAGAGAAAATCTTCTTCGGTCTTCAAATGATGGGAATGACAACGAGAAACACTAACAAGAATTATTGAGGCACTCCGGAATGAATAATGGAAAAGGTTGACCCAACGACGATAAGAAATTGAGAGATCTTGGAGAAAGGCATTTGACTGATGATAAATCATTCTTACGTCAAGCTTCAAAAGGAATTTAGGATAACTCCGGGAAAATAAGAAGAGTCAGGTAAGATCCTGGGAAAAGACCTGTGGGTTAGGGCCCACTCAAAAGGAACACCGTTGAAATGATTACTAGAAAAGGAGAATGCATCGGTTGAATTCAATGGCTTGAAAGAGATAACAATCTCGAAAGAATTTGAACGAATGTAGAGTGGAAACACGAATCTTCGAGATATCTTCAGCACTCCGGAACAATTAAATAGCGAGAAGTGAATGAATATGAGGTGCACCGGCATGAGAAGGTATTGAAATGAGGAAAGGATAAGATCAACAAAGCTTGACTTGAAACCACCGGAGAAGAAAAAGAACGAAGAACGATGAACTTGAGGTACCGTAAGCATCTTCATGACAATCACCGGATACGAACATGAAGGAAAAGAATGAAGAGAATCCCACCGACAAAATGATACTTGATTAAGATAACTGAGTCCTTGAAGAAAACAAAGGGAGGGAGGGTGGGAAAACAAAGGCAACTTGGAGATGGATGAAACAAACACCATTGAGAAGAAACTGATATTTGATCTTGCGGAAGTTGAAATGATCGGATCCACTTGAAGAGAAACACACCAGTTGAAAAGGATTGACAACACAAACTCGATGATCAAGGGGGATTAGTATTCACATCGGAGTATGAGAAGACCACTTGAGGAAGGTATGGAATCAACACTTGACATTGAAGCAACTCGAATACCACAACTCAAAACAAAACAAAGGATTGGCTTGCGGAATAAGCCGGAACAAACATATGATAGAGATTTCGTCCGAAGTTTTCGTGGTGGGACCTACACGGGCTCGATCGTACAGCACCATCATGTACAAGGTAGTGCGCATGACATACGAAGCGTCCCTGAGTCAGCATAGCCAAAGACTCTTTAAGACACAACGAGACCACTGTAAAATCAACCGTGAATAGGCGAACCACTAGACGTCGAACCCCAATTTCATATCATACATCTGTCGAAAAGATATCCTAAGAGCTACTTGAATTCCCACCTATGAAACTCCCGAAACTTTCCGGTTATGCAATCAGGTGTTGGGGATACAGGGGAAGCATAATATCTCACCCAAACTAGCAATACCTACATCCAGCTGTATCCATCCTTCAACACATAACCAAGAAATCTTCGGAAACCATCTACCTCAACCTTCGAAAAGCATCCGTTATACAAGTTATGGCGATACTCCCGAACTCCTGCCCCAGTACTGGGTGGCATCGAGGTTATCTCACCAACGAACTGCACAAAGGAGATTTTCGATGTCGCGAACATATCTCAAGTATACCAGAATTGCAACGATAAAATTATGATGACAACACCTCAGAGCTCAACTCCCCGGGACACTTCCACTAAACCCCTGACAGGAGGCACCAAGACAGTATTCTCATCATAAGCCATCGGAACAAATCCAAGATACTCGCGTGATCCTAAAAAAAATTTAGTGAAATTTGAGAAGAGAAGAGCCAAAACTCTACGTCAGGATGCCTTACCAGAGCGATGAGGAGACTGGGAAGTAAAAAGAATTCCTAAGCTCTCCGATATATAATTCCTAAATGACTCAAAACATTTTTCTAGACACAACTCGGCTGCTAAAAACGATCAAGCAATGGGGGCTCCTAAGGTCGGGGAAGGCTCTGATTACCAACTTGTAACACCCTCGATGCGACTATATCTCCCACGTGTCGAGGCACGACTTAGAGGCATAATCGCATTGAAGGCAATGTCGCAAGTGAGGTAATCTTCACACAACCCATGTAATATAATAGGGAAAAAGTTACATAGTTGGCTTACAATCGCCACTTCACACAATTACATGAATAAACATTACATCAAACAAATACACTCAGGGCCCGACTACGGAGCCAAAATAAAAGAAGAACCCCAAATGCGACAAAGGTCCCCGATCGACCCCAACTGGGCTCCACTACTGATCAACTAGAACGAAACCACACAAAGGAAAAGATCTTCATTGAGCTCCTCCTGAGCTTGGTTGCGTCATCTGCACGGACTCATCGGCACCTGCAAACTGGTTTTGGAAGAAATCTGTGAGCCACAGGGACTCAGGAATCTCGCACCCTCGCGATCAAGACTATTTAAGCTTATGGGTATCGTAAAGGTATGAGGTGGAGCTGCAGCAAGCGACTAGCATATATGGTGGCTAACATACGCAAATGAGAGCGAGAAGAGAAGGCAAAGCACGGTCGATAAAAGTATGATCAAGAAGTGATCCTGGACTACCTACGTCAAGCATAACTCCAACAACCGTGTTCACTTCCCGGACTCCGCCGGAAAGAGACCATCACGGTTACACACGCGGTTGATTCATTTTAATTAAGGTCAACTTCAGGTTTTCTACAACCGGACGTTAACAAATTCCCATCTGCCCATAACCGCGGGCACGGCTTTCGAAAGTTCAAATCCCTGCAGGGGTGTCCCAACTTAGCCCATCACAAGCTCTCACGGTCAATGAAGGAATAGACCTCCACCCGAGACATTCCGATCAGACTCGGTATCCCAGTACAACAAGACATTTCGACAGGGTAAAACTAAACCAGCAACACCGCCCGAATGTGCCGACAAATCCCGATAGGAGCTGCACATATCTCTTTCTCAGGGCACACTCAGATTGTCTTAGGTACGGGCAAGCCAGCCCAGAGTTGCCCCTGGTGGCCACCGGCAGCTGACAGGTGGACCAACACTCAGAGGAGCACTGGCCGGGGGGGGTAAAATAATGATGACCCTTGAGTCTGCAGAACCCAAGGGAAAGAAAAGGCTAGGTGGCAAATGGTAAAACCAATGTTGGGCATTGCTGGAGAAGCTTTACTTAAGGCGAACTGTCAAGGGGTTCCCATTATAGCCCAACCGCGTAAGGGACGCAAAATCCAGGAACATAACGCCGATATGACGGAAACTAGGGCGGCAAGAGTGGAACAAAACACCAGGCATAAGGCCGAGCCTTCCACCCTTTACCAAGTATATAGATGCATTAATTAAATAAGATATATAGTGATATCCCAACAAGTAAACATGTTCCAACAAGGAACAACATCTCCATGTTCCAACAAGGAACAAACTTCAATATTCACCTGTAACTAACAACGCTATAAGAGGGGCTGAGCAAAGCGGTAACATAGCCAATCAACGGTTTGCTAGGACCTTGGTGGGTTAGAGGCTGAATATGGCAATTTGGGAGGCTGACAAGCAAGTGGTAGGCATCGTAGCAATGCCATAGCAAAAGAACGAGCAAACTAGCATAGCAAAGATAGTAGTGATTTCGAGGGTATGATCATCTTGTCTGAAATCCCGCAAGGAAGAAGAACGAGTCCATGAAGAAGACAAACGGGCGTAGACGAACGGATCCTCACAAACTCGACGTTACCGAAACCAATCCGAAGAAGCAATCACCGGAAAAGAAGCACACAACATAGTAAACAACCAACACATCAACATGGCATGAGGCACAAACGAGAATGATGCATGTCCGGTTAAAAGAGTCATGGCATGGCAAAGTGCAACAAACAATCCTACAAATTAAGTGGAGCTCAATATGCAATGAGTTGCATATTGATAAAACACCACATCAATTATTTAGTTCTCTCTCGGTTAGGTACTCCACAATATTAAATGTTGTTAAGCATGGCAAGAGGGTGAAGCAAAGCAAAACTACCTATCTAGTCAAGGTTAAATGAGGCCGGAAGCAACGAACAACAATTCCGGAAACTCCCCATAGCATATTTTTAGGTTCGGTCCTGGTCTGTCCTAAACACAATTTTAGAGTTGTTTAACATGCAAAGTAAGGTCACCATGATAAACTAGGCAAAATTCTACCCCATTTACATATAAAGTTTATTTAAATCCAAGTTACGGTTATTTAGTTATGAATTAAAGCATTTTAGCATGGCATAGGGGCAAATTAATGCAAACAACATTTTAAACATATTAAACATGGGTGAAAATGACATATTATGAAACTAGATGCAATTCTAAGAACTTTTCATATTAAGTTTGTTTTAATCCGATGCACAGTTAATTAGTTATTAAATGCATGATGCTCGGGGACTTTTCTGCAAATCTGTAATTCCCTGGATAATAGATAAATTCGCAGCGACATGAAAAAAACATATCGGGCCGCATCTGAATGGCCCAACAGCATGAAGGAAAAAAAAGAGGTGGGGCGCTGGGTGTGGCTCACCCTTGGCCTGGCCCGGGAAGGAGGGGAAGGCAGGCCGTCGGGGCCGGCTGGGGATGGGCCTGGCGCTGCGGCTGCGCGAAGCTGGGCCTTGGAGCTTGGGCCCATGCGGGGAGGAGGCGGATCTGGAGCTGGGCTAGTGCGGAGGCCCACGAGGAGGTCGACGGCGTCGAGAGGAAACAGCTGGATCGGCTCCTCCCGATCCATGGTGATGGCGGCGATGGGGGATTCCGGCAGGGTGCGGCGAGGTAGGGAGGCCAAGGAGCACCGGATCCGGCGGGGCTCGGCTCCTCGGGGCCGGATCGAGGCAGAGGCGAGCTGGACGGCGGCTGGGAAACGAAGGGGCGACGGGGGCGGACTCCGGCGAGGGCTGGTGATGACCGGAGCCAAGTCCGGCGCGGCACTGCGGCGGCGTTCCGGCGAGGGTCGGTGGCGGCGCGAAGCGCCCGAGGCGGCGGGGACGAAGGAGAGGCGCGGCGGGGAGCCTCGGGCCCGAGAGGGCCTGCGGCGGGCCTCGCGGGCTCTGCGGCGTGGTGCGGCGAAGTGGGCACCGAGCGGACAGATGGCGCGCGCTGGTTGGCTAGCGGTGGCGGCGAGGTGACGTGGCAGCCTCTGGTTGGCTGGAGCGGCGTGGAGGGGCACGGACATGTCCGGTGAAGGTGGGAATTCCGTCCGGCGGCGCGGATCTGGGAATTTTTAGGGTTAGGGGAAGAATGAACCGCGAATTTCAGAGGGGGGTTGTATATATAGGCATAGAGGGAGCTAGGAGAGTCCAAATGAGGTGCGGTTTGCGGCCACGCGATCGTGATCGAATGACCGAGATGATGGAGCATAGTTAGGTGGGTTTTTGGGCCACTTTGGAAGGGTGTTGGGCTGCAACACACACGAGGCCTTTTCGGTCCCTCGGTTAACCGTTGGAGTATCAAACGAAGTCCAAATGGTACGAAACTTGACAGGAGGTCTACCGGTAGTAAACCAAGGCCGCATGGAAAGTCTCGGTCCAATCCGGAAATGTTTAAACCCCACACAAGAAAGAAATGTAGAAATGACCACCGGAGGAGAACGAAGCACCGGATTGCAAAACGGACAACGGGGAAAATGCTCGGATGCATGAGACAAACATGTATGCAAATGAAATGCGCATGATGACATGATATGCAATGCATGACACGCAAGCAATGACAACGCAACAACAGCGAATAACTGAAGACACGTGGCACACCGGTCTCGGGGCATTACAGAAACCCTAGCCGCCAGCCCCGCCGCCACTTGCCGCAGCCGCCGCCGAGGTTCGCCGCCGCCTCGACTTCCGTGCCAACGTATAAAAAAAAATTAGATCAGTTTTCGTCGGGTTTTTTTTGTTTCGGTTTTTTTTAAATAGATAGGTTTTTTTGGTTTATTTAAATAGTGAGCGTTCATCCATTCGTTCGTTCTAGCGAGCGTTTGTTGTTTTTCTTTTTCTCAGATTAAATCCGCAATTTTTCTGATCGCGATTCCTGATCCGATTTTTGATTTAGTATAACTTTTAGCTCGTTTATCGGAATCGGGTGATTCAAGCGCCTAGAGTTTCGTCTCGAAACCCTTTATCCGTTTAACCAACTTAAACAAGATTTTGCTACTGTAAAATTTGCCCTAGATCCAGATTAGTAGAACGAAGTTGTTTTCTTTCGCCTTTTGATTTTCGTTGCTTCGTTCGATTTGATTCTTTTTGCCAACCGGAGTTCTTAAGTTGAACCTTCTAGTTAGATCTCTTACTTGAGTTTTACCTGTGCATTAGATGAGTATTTATTGTATGCTTGTTTGTTTGTCTGCGATAGAGTACCCGGAGTGCGCCGCCTGTTACTTCGAATCGTTAGGTTTCGCGGATCATCAGCAAGGCAAGTAACACTTTGATCATACCTTTTCTACTACCCAGTTTTATTGCATTAGATCAACCCTCACACATTGCATGGTTAGGATCTAATTAAATTGTGGGATGGGAAGTAGATGAGGTAGTACCTATTACCTGTTTATTATCAAACCTTTGGGAGTTACTTCTACGTGTGCTCATTATGCCATGCTATGCTAGTAGACGTGGATTGGGTGAGTGATATCCATGACAGATGTGAGTTTTGCTAATTAATGGTTTATCTAAGATGGCAACTTAAACACACATCTGGGTGGATTGAGGCACCTGGGTATTCCAGGACTTGCCTGTTTTCTTTTGGACCGCCACCCAGGCTCAAAGGGATCATGAGATTTTTCATACTAGAAACTTCCGTGTGCAGCCACAAGCTATTATGGGCTCTAGCATAGTTGACTAAGTCGTGCGAACTCTTACAGTGGTAGACTAGCAGATGTAGGGGATGTAGGTGGTACGGTCTACCCGATCGTAAGGTGCTAGCGCTTCTGAAAGACTATGTCTCGGTCATCCGTCTTCTCAAACACCATGTAGTGCGAGAAACCAAACGGAGGCGATCGAGTCTTGTGGGGAAAAGTGCGCAAACCTCTGCAGAGTGTAACAAACTAATCATGGTTAGTCGTGTCCCCGGTTATGGACATCTTGAGTATCTAGTACCTGGATTATCATGTGAATCTCAACATGTTACTCTAAATTAATTTTATTGGGTTATGTTTAATGATGATGCTTAATTGGGATTGAGAATGTTGTCAACCATTCTCAATGTTTAACAACTACCATGATAGTTAAATAAAATTATTCCTTTGCAGTAGGGAAAAATTGGTTTTACGCAAAACTGTAACCATAGAGCTTTCCACCAGCCAAATATGCATATAGTATAGACGTTTCATTCCATTACTCTCTATGTGTTACCTTGCCAGCATATTCCATGTGCTGACCCGTTTTCGGGCTGCAACGTTAATGTTGCAGACTTTTCAGACGACGATTAAGGAGTTTTTAGGTCGTGGTTCTATACTCAGTGATGTCGTTGGAGTTGATGGACTCACTTATCTTCCAAGCCTTCCGCTATTATCGTTATTAGATGGCCTTAAGCCATATTTACTGTAATAAGTTCTCTTTTGAGACACTCGATGTAATAAGTGTGTGATTGCTACTCTGCTATAAATCCTCTGAGTACTGTGTGGTGTTAGCATTACTGATCCAGGGATGACACCGGAGCACAGAGATCAGACTGTTTGAGGTCTGGTCGCTACATAAACACAATCTGGTAATGAACATGAACCTAGTGATAATGTTAATGATGATGTTCATGTTGATGCTCAACCTAGCAATAACAATGATGTAGAGATTGAACCTGCTGTTGATCTTGATAACCCACAATCAAAGAATTAACGTTATGATAAGAGAGACTTTGTTGCTAGGAAGCATGGTAAAGAAAGAGAACCATGGGTTCAGAAACCCATGCCTTTTCCTCCTAAACCATCCAAGAAAAAAGTGATGAGGTTTTTGAGCGCTTTGCTGAAATGACTAGACCTATCTTTTTGTGTATGCGTTTGATTGATATGATTAAAATGAATCCTTATGCTAAGTATATGAAAGATATTGTTACAAATGAAAGAAAGATACCGGAAGCTGAAATTTCCACCATGCTTGCTAATTATACTTTTAAAGGTGGAATACCTAAGAAACCAGGAGATCCAGGAGTACCAACTATATCATGCTCCATTAAAAGAAACTATGTTAAAACTGCTTTATGTGATCTTGGAGTCGGTGTTAGTGTTATGCCTCTCTCTTTATATCGTAGACCTGATTTGAATAAGTTGACACCTACTGAAATATCTTTGCAAATGGCTGATAAATCAACTACTATACATGTGGGTATTTGTGAGGATGTACCTGTTGTGGGTGCAAACATTACTATTTTAATGGACTTTGTTATTCTTGATATTTCCGAGGACGATAGTATGTCTATTATTCTTGGTAGACCCTTTTTGAATACTGCAGGGGCTGTTATTGATTGCAACAAAGGCAATGTCACCTTTCATGTTAATGGTAATGAGCATACAGTACACTTCCCGAGGAAACAACCTCAAGTCCATAGTATCAATTCTGTTGGAAAAATTCCAACGATTATTATTGGAGGTTTTTAATTTCCTCTTCCTACTTTCAAGAAGAAATATGATATTCTTATTATTGGGGACATGCATATCCCCGGTTAGGTAACTTAGTGTTATTCGAAAATTCTCCGGTTTCATATTATTCGGAAAGAGTTTGTTAACAAGACTTGATCAACTTTGTTAGTGGATTCCTTTTGATGAGCATGAGATGGATGAAGTTAGAAAGCACAACTCTTTGTACCCTGTTTTTACTTTCTGCTATTTAGATTAAATAAAGCAAAAATAGTATTTTCTGTCTGTTTTTTGAATTATCCCTGCAATAAAAAATACCCCAAAAATAAAAGTTCTTCAAATGTCCTGAAAATTTTATATGATTTTTTCTAGAATATTTAAGAATTATTGGCACTAAGAACACACTAGGGGGACCCACCACCTGGCCACAAGGGTCCAGGGCGTGCCCACCCCCTGGGGCGCGCCCCCCTGCCTCGTGGACCCCACGTGGGCCCCCTCCACTTATTCTTGCACCCACACACTTCGTCTTCCTCCAGAAAAAATCCTCCACCAGCTCAAACCTGAGTTCTAGCTCATCTTGCTGCCATTTTCGATCTCCTTGCTCAAAGCTCCATTCATTAAAACTGCTTTGGGGGATTGTTCTTCGATATGTGACTCCTCCAATGGTCCTATTAGTTTTTGTTCTAGTGCTTTATTTATTGCAAATTTTTGCTGCTTAGGTGACCCTGTTCTTGAGCTTGCATGTCAAATTTATGTGGTCAAAAGTAGTTTTAATGCATGATATGGCTTCTAGGCACTTGTAGGAGTAGTTGCTATCAATCTTGTTGAGTTTGGTTCACTTTTATTTTGAGTCACTAAAAATTTCAGAAAATTTTCAGAGGAAGAAATATGTTTAGGAAAATGTACCAAGGTGGTTCCTCAATGAAGCAAGGCCCAAGGCTCGCGATACGTGAGTCAGACAATGAACAACCAAGAGAAGCTCAAGTGCGGCCTTGTGAATGGCCGTTAGAGGAGTTCATGGTCCAGGCAGGCATCAAGGATGAATTTGACGTATATGTGCGTAACGCTGATCTTGAGAGCTTCGTGTCAGATAAGTCCCGGCAATACCTCTATCTAACTGATTCATTTGTGAGAAGGTTTAAATTTACATCCTCGCGCAATTCTCACATTGTTTTATTTGATCTTTATGATAAATCATATACCGTGGACCTAGAAGATTTTAATACTGCTTGTAAACTCCCGCACTGGGGCAATGTTAGTGAACCTCACAAATCTAAATATAAAGACTTTCTTGCTAGTATTACTGTGGGGGAATCTAGGGAGATCACACAAGCCACCATAGGGAGCATTCATTTCCCTTCCATACATTATTTTGCTCTCTTCATTGGCAGATGCATTAACGGGAAAGATGAGGCTTGTCACATGTGCGTTCCAGATCTTAGTGTCCTCAAGAGTGCGGTATTAGGTGATAAATAATATAACTTGGGGGCTATTGTTGCACGTAGGTTGCATCATAACATTATAAGTGGAGATTTTTTTGGTGGAATTTATGCAACTCGTGTAGCTAACTATCTTGATATACCCATACATGGAAATGATATTGAGTTTCCTCCTGCTTAACTAGATTATAATGCCATGGTTCTCCATCAGTTTGTTGAGAGGAACGATCAGTTCCTCCAGTACCGACTAATCTTTGACAGACGGCGCACCGTCCATGTTGCTCTCCCTGGTCCTACTTTCTTTGACTTTCGGGCAAAAAGGAGATATGTTATAACCAGGGAGGAGGCGAACGAGTACGAGAGGAGGACGGAGGCAGCTCGCCTCCAAGCTGCAGCTCGTCAGGCAGTAGCTGCTGCATCTCAGTACGACCCCAGCTACAACTTTGGATATCCACCAGGCCAGCCATGGCCTTAGACCAATGCTACCTCTTGAGCACTTGCGTTGGTTTTCCCTTGAAGAGGAAAGGGTGATGCAGCAAAGTAGCGTAAGTATTTCCCTCGGTTTTTGAGAACCAAGGTATCAATCCAGTAGGAGGCCACGCACAAGTCCCTCGCACCTACACAATAAAATAAATCCTCGCAACCAACACGATAAGGGGTTGTCAATCCCTACACGGTCACTTACGAGAGTGAGATATGATAGATATGATAAGATAATATTTTTGGTATTTTTTATGATAAAGATGCAAAGTAAAATAAAAGGCAAAGGAAATAACTAAGTATTGGAAGATTAATATGGTGGAAGATAGACCCGGGGGCCATAGGTTTCACTAGTGGCTTCTCTCAAGAGCATAGGTATTCACGATGGGTAAACAAATTACTATTGAGCAATTGGCAGAATTGAGCATAGTTATGAGAATATCTAGGTATGATCATGTATATAGGCATCACGTCCGAGACAAGTAGACCGACTCCTGCCTACATCTACTACTATTACTCCACACATCGACCGCTATCTAGCATGCATCTAGAGTATTAAGTTCAAGAGAACAGAGTAACGCTTTAAGCAAGATGACATGATGTAGAGGGATAAACTCATGAAATATGAAATAAACCCCATCTTGTTATCCTCGATGGCAACAATACAATACGTGCCTTGCTGCCCCTACTGTCACTGGGAAAGGACACCGGAAGATTGAACCCAAAGCTAAGCACTTCTCCCATTGCAAGAAAGATCAATCTAGTAGGCCAAACCAAACTGATAATTCGAAGAGACTTTCAAAGATAATCAATCATACATAAAAGAATTCAGAGAAGATTCAAATATTGTTCATAGATAAACTTGATCATAAACCCACAATTCATCGGTCTCAACAAACACACCGCAAAAGAAGATTACATTGAATAGATCTCCACAAGAGAGGGGGCGAACTTTGTATTGAAATCCAAAAAGAGAGAAGAAGCCATCTAGCTAATAACTATGGACCCATAGGTCTGAAGTAAACTACTCACACTTCATAGGAGAGGCTATGGTGTTGATGTAGAAGCCCTCCGTGATCGATGCCCCCTCCGACGGAGCTCCAGAACAGGCCCCAAGATGGGATCTCGTGGATACAGAAAGTTACGGCGATGGAATTAGGGTTTTGGCTCCGTATCTGGTAGTTTGGGGGGTACATAGGTATATATAGGAGGAAGGAGTACGTTGGTGGAGCAACATGGGGCCCATGAGGGTGGAGGGCGCGCCCCCTACCTCGTGGCTTCCTGGTTGATGTCTTGACGTAGGGTCAAAGTCCTCTGGATCATGTTCGTTCCGAAAATCACGTTCCCAAAGGTTTCATTCCGTTTGGACTTCGTTTGATATTCTTTTTCTGCGAAACCCTAAAATATGCAAAAAAACAGCAATTCTGGGCTGGGCCTCCGGTTAATAGGTTAGTCCCAAAAATAATATAAAAGTGTATAATAAAGCCCAGTAATGTCCAAAACAGAATATAATATAGCATGGAACAATAAAAAAATATAGATATGTTGGAGACGTATCAAGCATCCCAAAGCTTAATTCCTGCTCGTCCTTGAGTAGGTAAATGATAAAACAGAATTTTTGATGTGGAATGATACTTGGCATAATTTCAATGTAGTTCTTCTTAATTGTGGTATGAATATTCAGATCCGAAAGATTCAAGACAAAATTTCAATATTGACATAGAAATAATAATACTTCAAGCATACTAACTAAGCAATTATGTCTCTTCAAAATAACATGGCCAAAGAAGGTTATCCCTACAAAATCATATAGTCTGGCTATGGTCTATCTTCACCACACAAAGTATTTAAATCATGCACAACCCCGATGACAAGCCAAGCAATTGTTTCATACTTTTGGTGTTCTCAAACTTTTTCAATCTTCACGTAATACATGAGCGTGAGCCATGGACATAGAACTTTAGGTGGAATAGAATGGTGGTTGTGGAGGAGACAAAAAGGGGGAAGATAGTCTCACATCAACTAGGCATATCAACGGGCTATGGAGATGCCCATCAATAGATATCAATGTGAGTGAGTAGGGATTGCCATGCAATGGATGCTAAGAGCTATAAGTATATGAAGGCTCAACAAAAGGAACTAAGTGGGCGTGCATCCAACTCGCTTGCTCACGAAGACCTAGGGCATTTTGAGGAAGCCCATCATTGGAATATACAAGCCAAGTTCTATAGTGAAAATTCCACTAGTATATGAAAGTGATAACATAGGAGACTCTCTATCATGAAGATCATGGTGCTACTTTGAAGCACAAGTGTGGTAAAAGGATAGTAGCATTGTCCCTTCTCTCTTTTTCTCTAATTTTTTATTTGGGCCTTTTCTCTTTTTTATGGCCTCTTTTTTTGGGCTTCTTTGGCCTCTTTTTTTATTTTTCGTCCGGAGTCTCATCCCGACTTGTAGGGGAATCATAGTCTCCATCATCCTTTCCTCACTTGGGACAATGCTCTAAAAATGATGATCATCACACTTTTATTTACTTACAACTCAACAATTACAACTCAATACTTAGAACAAAATATGACTCTATGTGAATGCCTCCGGCGGTGTACCAGGATATGTAATGAATCAAGAGTGACATGGATGAAAGAATTATGAACGGTGGCTTTGCCACAAATACAATGTCAACTACATGATCATGCAAAGCAATATGAATATGATGGAGCGTGTCATAGTAAACGGAACGGTGGAAAGTTGCATGGCAATATATCTCGGAATGGCTATGGAAATGTCATGATAGGTAGGTATGGTGGCTGTTTTGAGGAAGGTATATGGTGGGTGTATGATACCGGCGAAAGGTGTGCAGTATTAGAGAGGCTAGCAATGGTGGAAGGAAGAAAAGTGTGTATGATCCATGGACTCAACCTTAGTCATAAAGAACTCATATACTTATTGCAAAAATCTAAAAGTTATCAAAGCAAAGTATTATGCGCATGCCCCTAGGGGGATAGATTGGTAGGAAAAGACCATCGCTCGTCCCCGACTGCCACTCATAAGGAAGACAATCAATAAATAAATCATGCTCCGACTTCATCACATAACGGTTCACCATATGTGCATGCTACGAGAATCACAAACTTTAACACAAGTATTTCTCAAATTCACAACTACTCAACTAGCATGACTAATATCACCATCTCCATATCTCAAAACAATTATCAAGTATCAAGCTTCTCATAGTATTCAACACACTCATAAGCAAATTTTATTATTAATCTTGAATGCCTAACATAATTAAAGAAAATTACCATGTTGTTTTGTAGGAATCTCAAAATAATCTAAGTGAAGCATGAGAGAACAATAGTTTCTATAAAACCAATCCACCGACATGCTCTAAAAGATATAAGTGAAGCACTAGAGCAAAATCTATATAACTCAAAAGATATAAGTGAAGCACATAGAGTATTCTAACAATTTCCGAATCATGTGTGTATCTCTCAAAAGGTGTGTACAGCAAGGATGATTGTGCAAAACTAACAAATAAAGACTCAAATAATACAAGACGCTCCAAGCAAAACACATATCATGTGGTAAATAAAAATATAGCTCCAAGTAAAGTTACCGATGGAAGTAGACGAAAGAGGGGATGCCTTCCAGGGCATCCCCAAGATTTGGATTTTAGGTGTCCTTATATTATCTTGGGGTTCCATGTGCAACCCCAAGCTTAAGCTCTTGCCACTCCTTGTTCGACAATCCATCAAATCTTTCACCCAAAACTTGAAAACTTCACAACACAAAACTTAAAGTAGAAAATCTCGTGAGCTCCGTTAGCGAAAGAAAACAAAACACCACTTCAAGGTACTGTAATGAACTCATTCCTTATTTATATTTGTGTTAAACCTACTGTATTCCAACTTATCTATGGTTTATAAACTATTTTACTAGTCATAGATTCATCAAAATAAGCAAACAACACATGAAAAACAGAATCTGTCAAAAACAGAACAGTCTGTAGTAATATGTAGCTAACGGAAGATATGGAACCCCAAAAATTCTAAAATAAATTGCTGGACGTCAGGAATTTATCTATTAATCATCTTCAAAAAGAATTAACTAAATATCACTTTCCAAATAAAAATGGCAGCAGTTCTCGTGAGCGCTAAAGTTTCTGTTTTTTACAGCAAGATTAAAAAGACTTCCCCCTAGTCTTCCCAACGGTTCTACTTGGCACAAACACTAACTAAACACAAAAAACACAACCAAAACAGAGTCTAGATAAATTATTTATTTAATAACAGCAATGAAAAATATTGGGTTGTCTTCCAACAAGCGCTTTTCTTTAAAGCCTTTTTAGCTAGGCATTGATAATTTAAATGATGCTCACATGAAAGACAAGAATTGAAGTACAAAGAGAGCATCATAAAACACGTGACAAACACATCTAAGTCTAACATACTTCCTATTCATAGGCATATTATAGGAAAACAAATTACCAAGGCAAGCAAAAACTAGCATATGCAAGGAAGCGGAAAGAAACAATAGCAATCTCAACATGACGAGAGGTAATTTAGTAACATGAAAATTTCTACCACCATGTTTTCCTCTCTCATAATAATTACATGTAGGATCATAAGAAAATTCAACAAAATAGCTATCACATAAAATATTTTCAACATGATCCACATGCATGCAAAGTTGACACTCTTCCAAAATAGTGGGATTAACATTAACTAAAGTCATGACCTCTCCAAACCCACTTTTATCAAAATTTCATAAGATTGAACATTCTCCAAATATGTGGGATCTAAAGTTGACACTCTTCCAAACCCACTTTCAATAACATTGCAAACACTATTATCAATCTCATATTCATCATGGGGCTTAAATAAATTTTCAAGATTGTAAGAAGAATCACCCCAATCATGATCATTTTAACAAGTAGAAGTCATAGCAAAACTTGCACCCCCAAGCTTAGGGTTTTGCATATTATTAGCACAATTTATATCAATAGAATTTATACTATCATCATTGCAATCATGCTTTTTATTCAAAGATCCATCAAGAATCTCTCAATAAGGTACTTTATCACAATTTTTAGATTCACGAATTTCAAGCAAAACTTCATAAAGATAATCTAGTGCACAAAAATCACTGGCAATTGGTTCATTATAATTGGATCTCTTAAAAATATTAGCAAGCAGATGAGGATCCATAGATCTTAGGTTCTCTGTTTAGTAATAAATAATCAATTATTCCAACCAAACTAGCAAACGAGCCAAGTAAGACATCAAAGCAAATGGAAAGACGAACAGAAGAAGGGCGAATAAAACGGCAAGGGTGAAGTGGGGGAGAGGAAAAACGAGAGGCAAATGGCAAATAATGTAACACGGGAGATAAGGGGTTGTGATGTGTACTTGGTATGTTGACTTTTGCGTATACCTCCCCGACAACGGCGCCAGAAATCCTTCTTGCTACCTCTTGAGCACTTGTGTTGGTTTTCCCTTGAAGAGGAAAGGGTGATGCAGCAAAGTAGCATAAGTATTTCCCTCAGTTTTTGAGAACCAAGGTATCAATCCAGTAGGAGGCCACGCATGAGTCCCTCGCACCTACACAAACAAATAAATCCTCGCAACCAACGCGATAAGGGGTTGTCAATCCCTACACGGTCACTTACGAGAGTGAGATCTGATAGATATGATAAGATAAGATTTTTGGTATTTTTTATGATAAAGATGCAAAGTAAAATAAAAGGCAAAGAAAATAACTAAGTATTGGAAGATTAATATGATGGAAGATAGACCCGGGGGCCATAGGTTTCACTAGTGGCTTCTCTCAAGAGCATAGGTATTCATGGTGGGTAAACAAATTACTATTGAGCAATTGACAGAATTGACCATAGTTATGAGAATATCTAGGTATGATCATGTATATAGGCATCACGTCCGAGACAAGTAGACTGACTCCTGCCTGCATCTACTACTATTACTCCACACATCGACCGCTATCCAGCATGCATCTAGAGTATTAAGTTCAAGAGAACAAAGTAACGCTTTAAGCAAGATGGCATGATGTAGAGGGATAAACTCATGCAATATGAAATAAACCCCATCTTGTTATCCTCGATGACAACAATACAATACGTGCCTTGCTGCCCCTACTGTCACTGAGAAAGGACACCGCAAGATTGAACCCAAAGCTAAGCACTTCTCCCATTGTAGGAAAGATCAATCTAGTAGGCCAAACCAAACTGATATATCGAAGAGACTTGCAAAGATAACCAATCATACATCAAAGAATTCAGAGAAGATTCAAATATTCTTCATAGATAAACTTGATCATAAACCCACAATTCATCGGTCTCAAAAAACACATCGCAAAAGAAGATTACATCGAATAGATCTCCACAAGAGAGGGGGGACTTTGTATTGAGATCCAAAAAGAGAGAAGAAGCCATCTAGCTAATAACTATGGACCCGTAGGTCTGAAGTAAACTACTCACACTTCATCGGAGAGGCTATGGTGTTGATGTAGAAGCCCTCCATGATCGATGCCCCCTCCGGCGGAGCTCCGGAACAGGCCCCAAGATGGGATCTTGTGGATACAGAAATTTACGGTGGTGGAATTAGGGTTTTGGCTCTGTATCTGGTAGTTTGGGGGTATGTAGGTATATATAGGAGGAAGGAGTACGTCGGTGGAACAACAGGGGGGCACGAGGGAGGAGGGCGCGCCCAGGGGTAGGCGCGCCCCCTGCCTCGTGGCTTCCTGGTTGATGTCTTGACGTAGGGTCCAAGTCCTCTGGATCATGTTCATTCCGAAAATCACGTTCCCGGAGGTTTCATTCCGTTTGGACTCCGTTTGATATTCTTTTTATGTGAAACCCTAAAATAGGCAAAAAAAATAGCAATTCTGGGCTTGGCCTTTGGTTAATAGGTTAGTCCCAAAAATAATATAAAAGTGTATAATAAAGCCCAATAATGTCCAAAACAGAATATAATATAGCATGGAACAATCAAAAATTATAGATATGTTGGAGACGTATCAACCAACTTAGGCCAAAAGCCTAAGCTTGGGGGAGTACGTATTTCTCACCGACATTACACTCATGTTCACACACTCATGCCAGTTGTCGGTGCTCATATTTTTTCGTTGTACTATCCATGCTAGTTTATTTTCTTTTCCAGCATTATTCTTGTGTGTTTGAAAAACCTTAAGAAATAACCGAAAAAATTAGTTGTAGCTTTTAGCTAGTTTACTTTCCATGCTTGTAGTAGTAGTAGTAATTAAAAAGAAAACCCCAAAAGATATTCTCGTTCTTCCTTTGCTTGCTGGGAGCTTTCCTGTGTAAATAGTTTTGTTTCTTTTCTTTTCTTTGGGGGTCGAGAAGAGAAGACCATGATGAAAATGTTGAGTGGCTCTCATATGCATTATTTTTTATCTAACCAAGAGCCCATATTACCTTGTCTTCTCCCTTGTATTAAATGCTTGCAGATTCTAGCTTAGTCCAATGCATGTGCACTATTATTATTATCCACACCGTTCGGTTGTGCAAGTGAAAGGCAATAATGACGATATATGATGAACTGATTGAGATGAGAGAAGCTGGTATGAATTCGACCTATCTTGTTTTTGTAAATATGATTAGTTCATCGTTCCTGATTTAGCCTATTATGAATGAAACAGGTTTGCAATGACAATTAGAGATTATAGTTGCTCATGTCATGCTTAATTAGCTAGGAGTATATAATGGTTTACCTTGCGTGCCAACATGCTATTAAAATGGTTGTGATGTGGTATGATAGGGTGATATCCTCCTTTGAACGATTCGAGTGGCTTGACTTGGCACATGTTCACGCATGTAGTTGAAACAAAATCAACATAGCCTCCACGATATTTATGTTATGGTGAATTATATCCTACTCATGCTTGCACTCAGTGTTGATTAATTTTAAAGCATGCTGATGACTGTTATCGCTCTTTGGTTGGTCGCTTCCCAGTCTCTTTCTAGCCTTCACTTGTACTAAGCGGGAATACTGCTTGTGCATCCACTTCCATAAACCCCAAAAGTTATTCCATGTGAGTCCACCATACCTTCCTATATGTGGTATCTACCAGCCATTCCAAGTAAATTTGTATGTGCCAAACTCTAAAACTTCAAATGAAATTCTGTTTTGTATGCTCGAATAGCTCATGTATCAACTAGGGTTGTCTATATCTTCCATGCTAGGCGGGTTATTTTCAAGAGGAGTGGAGTCCGCTCCTTGATACGTCTCCAACGTATCTATAATTTTTGATTGTTCCATGCTATTATATTATCTATTTTGGATGTTTAATGGGCTTTAATATACCTTTTTATATTATTTTTGGGACTGACCTACTAACCAAAGGCCCAATGCAAATTGTTGTTTTTTTCTATTTTAGTGTTTCGCAGAAAAGGAATGTCAAACGGAATCCAAATGGAATGAAACCTTCGGGAGAGTTATTTTTGGAACAAACGTGATCTAGGAGACTTGGAGTGGACGTCAAGAAAGAAGCGAGGAGGTCACGAGGCGGGAGGGCGCGCTCAAGGGGGTAGGCGCGCCCCCCACCCTCGTGGGCCCATCACAGCTCCACCGACGTACTTCTTCCTCCTATATATACCCATATACCTCGAAAACATCCAGGAGCACCACGAAACCCTATTTCCACCACCGCAACCTTCTGTACCCATGAGATCCCATCTTGGGGCCTTTTTCGGCACTCCGCCGAAGGGGGAATCGATCACGGAGGGCTTCTACATCAACACCATAGCCTCTCCGATGATGCGTGAGTAGTTTACCACAGACCTTTGGGTCCATAGTTATTATCTAGATGGCTTCTTATCTCTCTTTGGATCTCAATACAAAGTTCTCATTGATTCTCTTGGAGATCTATTCGATGTAATTCTTTTTGCGGTGTGTTTGTCGAGATCCGATCAATTGTGGGTTTATGATCAAGACTATCTATGAACAATATTTGATTCTTCTCTGAAATCTTTTATGCATGATTTAAATATCTTTTCAAGTCTCTTCGAATTCTCAGTTTGGTTTGGCCTACTAGATTGATCGTTCTTGCAATGGGAGAAGTGCTTAGCTTTGGGTTCAATCTTGCGGTGTCCTTTCCCAGTAATAGTAGGGGCAGCAAGGCACGTATTGTATTGTTTCCATAGAGGATTAAAAGATGGGTTTATATCATATTGCTTGAGTTTATCCCTCTACATCATGTCATCTTGCCTAATGTGTTACTCTATTCTTATGAACTTAATACTCTAGATGCATGCTGGATAGCGGTCGATGTGTGGAGTAATAGTAGTAGATGCAGAATCATTTCGGTCTACTTATCGCGGACGTGATGCCTATATCCATGATCATGCCTATATATTCTCATTTTCTATCAATTGCTCGACAATAATTTGTTCACCCACCGTAGAATTTGCTATCTTGAGAGAAGCCACTAGTGAAACCTATGGCCCCCGGGTCTATCTTCCATCATATTATTTTCATATCAATTTGCTATTTCTATTACCGTTTATTTTGCAATCTTTATTTTCCAATCTATATCATAAAAATACCAAAAACATTTGTCTTATTATCTCTATCAAATCTCACTTTTGTAAGTGGCCGAGAAGGGATTGACAACCCCTTTATCGCGTTGGTTGCGAGGTTCTTGTTCGTTTGTGTAGGTACTAGGTGACTTGTGTGTTACCTCCTACTGGATTCATACCTTGGTTCTCAAAAACTGAGGGAAATACTTACGCTACTATGCTGCATCACCCTTTCCTTATCAAGGGAAAACCAACGCATGCTCGAGAGTTAGCACTCCTCACTCACGAGAAAATGGCTGGTAACCGGGATGCCTAGTCCCATGCTTAAATTAGAATAATTGCAAACAAAACGCCACCAGGATTGTTGTTAGTTGGAGGCACCCGTTGTTTCAGACAAGCCATGGATTGATGTTTGTTGGTGGGGGGGTATAAACTTGACCATTCTGTTTGGGAACCGCCTATAATGTGTGTAGCATGGAAGATATCGAGATCTCTTGGTTGTTATGTTGACAATGAAAGTATGCCACTCAAAATATTATTCATATCTATTTCAAAAATCGAGCTCTGGCACCTCTACAAATCCCTGCTTCCCTCTGCGAAGGGCCTATCTATTTACTTATATGTTGATTCATCATCCTCTTATTAAAAAGCACCAGTTGGAGAGCACCGCTGTCATGTGCATGCATTACTATTAGTTTACATTGAGTATGACTGTGGTTGGATCTCTTTTACCATGAATTACAATGTTTAGTTAGTCATTGAACTTCAAAGGTGCTCTGCATTTATGTTTTGCGGTCTCAGAAAGGGCTAGCGAGATACCATCTTATTATATCATATTATGATTGTTTTGAGAAAGTGTTGTCATCCGAGATTTATTATTATTGCTCGCTAGTTGATTATGCCATTGATATGAGTAAACATGAGACCTAAATGTTATTGTGAATATGGTTAGTTCATAATCTTTGTTGAAAACTTGAATGCTGGCTTTACATATTTACAACAAGATCAAACAAAGTTTGTAAAAGTTTTTCTTTATCACTTTCAGTTTGTCAACTGAATTGCTTGAGGACAAGCAAAGGTTTAAGCTTGGGGGGTTGATACGTCTCCATCGTATCTACTTTTCCAAACACTTTTGACCTTGTTTTGGACTCTAACTTGCATTATTTGAATGGAACTAACCCAGACTGACGCTGTTTTCAGCAGAATTGTCATGGTGTTATTTTTGTGCAGAAATAAAAGTTCTCGGAATGACCTGAAACTTCACGGAGAATATTTTTGGAATATATAAAAAATATTGGCGAAAGAATCAACGTCAGGGGGTGCACACCCTGTCCACGAGGGTGGGGGCGCGCCCACTGTCTCGTGGGCCCCCTAATGCTCCACCGACCTGAACTCCAACTCTATATATTCACGTTCGGGGAGAAAAAAATCAGGGAGAAGGATTCATTGCGTTTTACGATATGGAGCCGCCACCAAGCCCTAATCTCTCTCGGGAGGGCTGATCCGGAGTCCGTTCGGGGTTCCGGAGAGGGTAATCCGTCGCCATCGTCATCATCAACCTTCCTCCATCACCAATTTCATGATGCTCACCGCCGTGCGTGAGTAATTCCATCATAGGCTTGCTGGACGGTGATGGGTTGGATGAGATTTATCATGTAATCGAGTTAGTTGTGTTAGGGTTTACTCCCTAGTATCCATTATGTTCCGAGATTGATGTTGTTATGACTTTGCTATGCTTAATGCTTGTCACTAGGGCCCGAGTGCCATGATTTCAGATCTGAACCTATTATGTTTTCATGAATATATGTGAGTTCTTGATCCTATTTTGCAAGTCAATAGTCACCTACTATGTGTTATGATCCGGTAACCCCGAAGTGATAATAATTGGGACCACTCCCGATGATGACTATAGTTTGAAGAGTTCATGTATTCACTAAGTGTTAATGCTTTGTTCTGGTACTCTATTAAAAGGAGGCATTAATATCCCTTAGTTTCTGATAGGACCCCGCTGCTACGGGAGGGTAGGACAAAAGTTGTCATGCAAGTTCTTTTCCATAAGCACGTATGACTATATTCGGAATACATGCCTATATTACATTGATGAACTAGAGCTAGTTCTGTGTCATCCTATGTTATAACTGTTACGTGAGGAATCGCATCTGACATAATTATACATCACTGATCCATTGCCTACGAGCTTTTAAAATATTGATCTTTGATTAGTTATTTTACCGTTGCCATTGTTACAATTACTACAAAACTGTTACTGTTACTTTTGCCACCGTTACCGTTACTTCCATATTACTTAGCTACTAAATACTTTGCTGCAGATATTAAGTCTTTCAGGTGCGGTTGAATTGACAACTCAACTGTTAATACTTGAGAATATTCTTTGGCTGCCCTTGTGTTGAATCAATAAATTTGGGTTGAATACTCTACCCTCGAAAACTGTTGCGATCCCCTATACTTGTGGGTTATCAAGCATCATGCATATTATGGGTAGCAATATGAGAAAATTTCAGCAAGTCTGGAGCAACATATTGTGACATTCCTTGAAATTTGTACTTTTCTCCTTTTTATAATGTAAGAGGATGACGACACCCTGCTCACGAAGTTCAACGTGTTTGTCAAGGTACTCATGAAGATCATCGACTGCACCCTCTTCCTAAACCCCTAATGTATACCGTCTTGTTCTCTTATTGCTGATATTTATTTTTAATATTGTTGATGTATGTTAGCGGTAAGAAGACATTGCATAGGTTGGTGCATGTTTGAGTCCTAAGATTTGTAAATTCATATAAGTCAGAAGTTTTGATCTTAAAGTTGTTTCTTTGTGTGCTTGTGGTCTTTGTAGAGCAAAGTTTGAGGATGAGTCATAAGGTTAGAGATTGAATTATGTATACACTAGCAAAAGACCTTGCGCGTTGCAACGGGAGAAAAAATACCACACTCCCCCTAACCCAATAATCATGAGGCAAGACCCCAATAGATCCACATACGTTCTTTCAACACATGTCATCCAATCTGTGTTGCCACTTATCCTCCTTCCCACCTCGCCGACGGTGGCCTCAGTGCTAACATAATCACAATGTGTTTGAATGTTGTCAATCATAAGGTGTCTCTCTGGTCATAAGATGATAAATATGTTTTTACTGTGAGGTTTTGGCGAGTTATGCATGTGTGGTTCTAGATGGTTTGTTTCATCCCCAATCCTGGTTTTGCTGAGGTGTTCATTTTTTGCTAATAAAATTCCATATAAAACATGTTAAATTTGGAGTTAGGGTCTAAATGATAATGGGTATTTTTAAAAAGCATTTGATATGTACTGGGCTTGATTAACCCAATTATCTAGGGGTTTCCTGTAAAATATAAAATCTGACTTAAAACTGGCCTACGGGTTTATTATTGACAAAGTCCTGGACTAAGGGGTACTAACCTAGTCGGCCCATGATCCTCGGGCTAGGTTGGTGGGCCCTCATTCCCCTCGAGGTGGACTTTGGAAGCCGCACGCTGGAGGCGTGATCAAGACTACATCTACTGAAGACTTGATGTATACTCCAAGACTTCTCTTGCCGCCTCCACACATAGAAACCGACCGTGTAATCCTAGATCCCCTAACTGACGTGTATATAAGCCAAGGGGTTTAGCCCGTAGAGGGGACCTGAACACAATTTCATTCACCTAGTCCTAGGGTTAGAACACATCTTACGATCTCGAGTTAGATCAAGCTTGTACTCGATACATCTCTATCCATATAAACAAGAGCAGGACGTAGGGGTTTATCTCCATCAAGAGGGCCCGAACCTGGGTAAACATTGTCTCCCTCATTCTTGTTACCATATATACAAGATCCACAGCTCGGGACCCCCTACCCTGAGGTCTGCCGGTTTTTACACCGACAATTATCATAAACATCAGGAGATTTCCTGCAAAAGCAAAAATCTGACTTAAAACTGGACTGTGGGTTGATTACCAGAAACATCAGGGGATTTTTTGCAAAATAGCATGATGGACCAAGTATACATATTCCCTTTATTAGTAGGTATAGATTGGTGTTTTCATCTAAAAAGGGTATAGATTGGTGTTTAGGGAAAAAATAACTATGTAAGCCATGGCTGGCATTGTTTGCCTTGTGTGTATGTGACCTTCTGTGAGAAGATGGATGTATATGTGATGCTCTCCAAAAAATTGTTAGAGGATTGTATATGTGATCTTCTGTGAAAATGCAATCGTGTCTGACTTTGTTTGCATGGGATCTTCTGTGAAGCTAGTTGCTGCTATTTTTCGCTCTTAGGAAAAGATCAGTGATCGACCAACTGACTAGTCGGTGCTGACAATGTCATCACTGACCCCGAGGCACTGTCTGGCCAAAAACCAGTTGGTTATAATATGATTTGGCTAGTCAGTGTTGTTAGGTTCTGTAGTAGTGGTGGACGACCGAATCGGGTGGCGGCGGTTGGTTGGGCGCGCAACGGTTTGGGCAGCGGTAATGGGCAAGAGGGTGGTGGCGGGCATGGAGGCGATCATGGGAGCGGTGGCCGGAGCGGTCGGTGTCATGGGAACGGGTCTGACAGTAAGAATAGGGGGTATGTAGGAGGAGGCAAGACCCTAGCTACGACGAGGTTGTACACACAGCTTTACAAATTCAGGCCCCTCTCGGAGGAGGTAACAGCCCTACATCTCGGTGCCTCAGAGGCTTGTCGACTGGATTGTGCGTGAAAGTTACAGGGGGACTGAACCCTTGTGCCAGAGGAGGGGGTGGCTTATATAGAGTGCGCCAGGCCCCTCCAGCCCTCGGTTACACAGGGTTCAATGTAAGTTAAGATAGGGGCGTTACTGGTAACGCCTGCTATTAACGAACTTTATGACTACGGAGTGAATGCCTGAGCATTGCCATCCCGAGGTGACTGTAGGCCTTCTATGCTCCGAGTGATTCTTTTGTATGGTCGAGTGTAATGATTATGTCGAGTGGAATCTGTCGTCGAGTGGATTACACTTCAGGGTGATTTCAGTCGGTATCTTCTGTAGATCTTTGTCTTTGACTCTAGGGCAGTGTCCTTGGGTAGGGTGTCTGGGTCAGGCCTACGGCCCTACCCTAGGTATGTGTCATCGTCAATCGGTGGAGCGATTCCGGTGCGGCAGAGGCGGGAGAGGCGACGACTGCGGCGGGGTAATTGCAAGGGTGGCAATTGGCGTTCCCATGGCTGCTTTTCTGTTTCTTTTTTTGGGGGGGGGGGGGGGGGGGGAGACCCATATAAACTTTAGGCCATAACATTTTTCTTTTGGTTGCCATGTAGGTTTCGGTCTGCTGTTGGAGATAATTTTTGGCCCCAAAACAGAAAAAACTTTTTTATCAATCGCTATGTTTTTTGTCTGCTGTTGAGATGCTCTTACATGTGGCCCAATGTAATAGAGGTGACACTAGGAATTTTTGCCTACCTTTGTACCTGTGTCATTCCTTTTAAAAATAAAGAAAAAGGGATCCTACACATGCATAGTTTCGATTCCCTGGTCCAATTCAAGGCTGCTGGACCCAATAATACGCAAAGCAATCAAATGTTGTTTACAGTTCACTGCATTTCATGTGCCCGTGCCCCATCGATCGATTCCAAAAAGAGGGAAACAACGGGCTCAATAAAGCTCAGGCGCGGCCGCCAGCCAGCGAAGGATAACCTACAAAATGGAACTGCCACGTGGTCCCCAGATCCTTTCTGCATGACATGGATCAGTAACTAACCCTATCGCAATGACATCTGCTCGTCGACCCCATGCACATGCAATGCAGGCGGTGTCACGAGGAACCATGGGCGATTCGTTACTACCGCTAGCCGATCACGCGGATGCATGCGGATCTGCATGCCTCCATTGATTCATCGTGCGGGGTCGGGGCGTATCGGGGTACTGCTGCCGCTGCTTCATTGAACACTTCCGTGCAGCGGTGCGTGTTGGTGGGCCGCCGGGCGGCACGCGCGGGATCGGGGGGCAATAACTGGGGAGAACACTCGGACGCCCGTATGGTACTGCCGATCGCGCGCGCGCATGTGGCTGGGACGCCGCCGGGAGTCGGGACCAGCGCGTCGCGCGGGCGCGCCGTCGGCGTACGTGCTTGTGCGCGTACCAGCCATGAGCCATCCTTTACTGCGCGGACGTTTGATTGGGTCACGCGGCCTCACGGGATCGTGCGTGGCGCGCTGACGGGTCACGTAGACACCGTGCGTGCGTGACGTCTGGAATAGTAAGATATGTACAGTTGCAACATAGGGGTACGTACGTACGTGTGCATGCATCATGCAGCCGTGCGTACCCTCACACAACACTCTGCATGTACAGTGGCTGCTGCACTGCGCATCGCAGGAGGCCGGGACGTCGCAGCCTACCGCGGCATCTCCGGGTGAGGGCTTGGACAGGAGCTCACCGGAGGCGAGACAGGGGACGGGGCTCTCGCGCTGCGGCTGTAGTAAATCGCGCGTAGGGGTTGAGATGAACAATGCGTTGTTCGGAGGTTGAAGATGAAGGGTATCCTGATGTACAGGTGGTCCCAAAAGAAACTGCAAAACTCGTGGCATTGTCCGAATCTTCCGTTTATGACACTAGTTATATCCCACTATTCAGTTTTGTCATTAAAAATTACAGCTATTCAAAAATGCCATCAATTCGTAAGGTGCTTGCTAAAAAAATGCCATAATTCTATTAGATGTTTGCTCAAAAATGACATTGGACATTGTTATTTTCACGTCAAACCCATTGACCATGTTATATGACAAAAGTAAGTCTAGACCCACATGTCAGTTCGCTCTATCTCACAATGATAAGTGTGGCTCCACTTGTCAGGAGTAACCAAGCGAATAATTTTACAGGAAGAAAAAGAACGATGTTGGAAACAAGTGGGCACCACACTTTATTATAGTGAGATAGAGAAAGAACTCGCATGTTGATTCATAGGTATTTATGTCATTATAACATGAGAAAAGAGATTTGAGATCATAATAATGGTGTCTAGTGGCATTTTTTAGCATGTTTCTAACGAAGCGATGGCATTTTTGAGCAGTTGAAATTCTTAGTGGCAAAACCGAGTAATGGGACCCAACCGGTGACATAAATGATAAAAACTTGTTTACATAAGACTAATCACAGCGGGGAGTAACACACACACACACACACATATGTTACTAGTGTATATTACTATCTTCATAGTAAGGGGTAACATGATGTCATTCAACACTTAATTTCTAAGCTTGTAGACTCATCTTGTTTTGATATGTGTGATGTTACATAGTATGAATAACTAGTTATGTTACTCAATTCATCTCTCTTCTTATTAAATCATTGCCACATAAGGCTGGTTGTAATGGGGGTATCATGCATATGATACTACCTTCCTAGTGTCATATATTAGTATCATGTAGTACTTTTATTTATTGTCATGTTTAACACATATTAGCATAGCATTTATTAGATATGGTATCATGATATGATACTCAACGCTCTTTTTTCATTTAATTTTATGACATTCCATCAAAATTATCTAGTTAACATGCATGATACTAGCTATGATATTACCATTACGACCAGCCTAAGCAAATTTGCTGAGTTTGACCTTTTGTTACCACTGAAGTTACTCCCACTATAGGTTGTCTAAGAGGAATTCTTATGAAGGAGAAGTTGAAACTGGTGCCGGCGAATCCAGGCCGAACCCGGCACGCTGGGGCGCGTCTGGGGGCGCCGGCACAAGTGAAAAGGGGCGTGGAGCCGCTCTATCGGCGAGTCGAGAGCCTCTTCCCGCCGTTTCTTCCCGCCCTCGCCCCCCACTTCCCTCTCATGCTCTCCTTTCCTCCGGCCAATCTCCCTCCCGCTCGCCTCCCAGCCGTCGCCATGCCGCCGAAGAAGTACGTGATCCCCCGCGTTGCGACCACCGCGACCGCCTCCGTCGCCCAGGCAAAGCAGAGGAAGCCGAGGGCGCCGCCGTCCAAGCCACCGGACATGACAAGTGCCGAGTGGAGGACGGAAGTTCAGCGACGGGAGGCTGTCACCGCCGACCGGCGGAACAGGGCAACAACCAAGAAGGCCCGTGACAACGCGGCGCATGCCGCTGCTACTGCGGCGGACCAAGCGAGGCCGAGGCGACTCGCTTGGGGATGATGAATCCACCAGGCGGCCACGCCCAGTACGTACCTTGGAGCCAGCAAAGCGTCGGCTCTCTGTCCGGTTTCTCGTCGTCGCCGCAACTATGGGGATGCACGCCGTCGCCGGGCTACGCCGACGGGGACACGCATGGCGGGTTCAACCCCAACGTCACCTTCCTCCATGGACACCCGACCCAGCACACGCCCTCACCCGCCTTCGCCAGCGTGCAGTACCCTCCATACAACTACTCGTCGCCGGCTTACGCGTGCTCCCCGATGCCCCCCTCTCCGCCGTGGCGCGTTGCCCTTCTCACAAGCTTCCACGTCGCACCTCGGCGACACCGACATGGACGGCATCATCGCGGCAGGCTCGGCCACGGCCGTCGCGTCCCCCGGGTTCGTACCCAGGACGACACGGTGGACCTCAGCAGCAGCATGGACGGCGAGCTCGAGTACGGCGAGGAGGAGCCGGAGGAGCACGAGGAGGAGGAGGAGGAGGAGCCGGCGACTGTTCCGGCGAGGAGGCGCAAGAAGAAGAAGGGGGCGGCCAGGACCGGCGAGCCACGCATTAAGTGGACGTCCAAGGAACATGAATGCCTCGCCGAAGCGTGGAAAGTCGTCTGCCTCGACCTGACCACCGACACGAACCAGAGCATCGAGACGTACTGGGAGCGCATCAAGGCCGATTCGACGAGCGCAAGCTCGTCGACCCCTACTTTAAAGGCATCTACATGCAGCGCGGGGCGAAGGCAATGATGAACCATGGGGGGCTCATCCAGGCGGCATGTAACAAATGGCATGGGATCGACGAGGAGATCGCCGCTCGCCCGGAGAGCGGCATCAACGTCGAGGATCAGGTACGACACGCCGGTCTCCCGCTTCTATTCGCCGTGCGTGCCCGCAACTATTTGTTCCTCCGTGCAGCTGGTGCGCATGTTCGCCTTGTATCTCCTAGGCAACCGCGACCAAGAGTTCAAGTACCTCCACGTTTACAAGCGCATTGACAAGTGCGAGAAGTGAGCGGAAGTCCGGCGCACCCTCGACAAGGCCAAGAAGACCTACAAGCCGGACGCGCCGACGCCGGGCACGTCAGAGGGCCGGCCGGACGGCAACAAAGGGGCCAAGAAGGTGAAACACGTTGACGCGGCTACCGCGCGGGTGTAGGTGTCCATCGAGCATTGCCTCGCCGACGCACAGGCCCGGGCCGTCCTGCGTGAAGAGAAGACCGAGGCGTGGTGGTCGGCGTTGATGACGAGCAGCGCCGTCAAGCTCGACCTACTCCGGACCAACGTCGTCGCGAAGAAGAGGAACACCGACCTGGCTTTCCTGCTGGGCAGGGCGGACATGCTCTAGAGCAATGACGAGGCGGTCAAGGCATGGTACTTGGCGGAGCGTGATCTCATCCTGAACCAGCTGCCGTCGACGGAGCCTCCAACTCCCACGCCCACGCCGCCGCCAAGCCCGAGCGATGATGCCTCTACGACTCCCCACAACATAGAAGCCACGCCGACACCGCCCAGCACAGAAGCCACGCCGACGTCGCCCAACACAAAATAAGCTCCGAACCCGCCAAGCCCGCACACGCCGACTCCGCCTACACCGGAGATCAACCTCATCGTCCGATGCCCTGCACGCGCGCCCTTTCTTTTTGAACGCCGAACTTTTCATTCGATTGCGGAACTGTGGCCGCATGATCGCCGAATTTGTGGCGTCTATTTTATGAGCGGGAATGACTACGTTTGAATTTGCCGCGGATTGAGGGGCGTCTAGGGGCGTGGCTGGGAGCTACGTCGCCTCCAGGAGCCGATCTAGCGCCGGTTCGTCCCCAGACCGCTCTTTTTTGACGCCCTGGTAGGCTGAACGGCTCAAAATGCTCTTAATGTCATCGTATATATCCTCACAAGAACTAAACGAATATTTTTTTCAGGGAAACTGACGGGATACTTAGAGTGGAACTATACATGAAGACACAACTGTCAAATATCAGTGCCGTTGGGGAACTGAAAAAAATTCTTTTAAAAAAAATCAGTGCGGTTGGGTCTACACATATCAGTAGCATCCTGTCTCTGAAAACAAAAATATCAGTGGCATCCTGGCCTACAGAATTATTTGGTCGGATTGTTTTGCCAAGCTTGGACGTGTAAGTTTAAATCCAAACAAAGAGTCGCTTTCTGCTCGTAAACAATGGGAATATTAAATAGAATGGACCATGTAATTACTAGCTCTGCCTCGTCCCATGCGGGACCTGGTTCCAACTGACGAAATCATTTCATCATGCCATGGCCCGTGAGCGCGCGCTCTCCGCCCTCTCGCCATAGAGCAACTTCAACGGCCGACCTAAACGGACACCGATTTTATTCGTTTTTTGTCTGTTTGAATCGGTTAAGTTGACATAAACGTTCGCTTTCGTGTTTAGGTCGGTGCATACACCCAACGCTGACCCAATCCATTTTGACGGCACGAGAAAAAAAAAGAATACATGCATTTTTAAAATAAAAACAACATTAATTAAACATTAAAGCCACCCACGAAGGCTGGCGAAAGTCCATGCGTCCATATTTGCATTAATGAAAATTAATAACAAACTAAACTACGAGGCGGCGCGCTGCCCTAGGCGGCTGCGGCGTCGTCCTCAGTGCCACTCCGCCTGGTGCACTGGCACGTTGACGCGCTGCCTCGGCCAGCGAGCTGGCGTCGGCAGAGGCGGGAGAAACTCCAAGGGAAAAAGAAGGGCGGGGGCCTTGCCCTTGGCCTTGCTGCTGCCGGCGCCGGAGAAGAGCCCCATCTGGCTGCGCTGGGGTGGCTAGGATTTGCCGGCGACGGGGGAGCAGAATATGGCTAGATGGGGACGGGGGCTAGCTGGAAGTGGATGATGACGGCACCGCCACATGATCGGCTTAAAAAAGGATGACCGCCGTCGCTGGCGCGTGGGCCAAGATCATAAATTAAACTGACCAGGAAAGCCACGGGCAGTTGGACGACCGTCAAGTGGGGATGTGACGGACACCGAGAAGGCGAGTGTGGCGTCCGTTCGTCCGCGCCGACACATTTGGGGCGCAAATTAGCGGACTTGATTTGGGTTTTGGGTCAGTGTGTTGGGCCTCCTCTTTTGTCCGCGTCAACCCAAACAGACTGCGGTGGACGAAATGGGTCGCCCCATTGGAGTTGCTTTAATATTATTTGATAATTTCCTATTTTGTTAGTAGGTAATTGTCAAAGTACTCACTCTGTCCCGAAATGCTTATCGGAGAAATTGATGTATCGATATGTGTTTTAGTTTTAGATACATTTGTTTTTATTTATTTCTGCGACAAGTAATTTTGGACGGAGTGAGTACGTGATATTTACCCGGTGACAACACTACTCCCTCTGTTTTTATTTACTTCGCATATTAGTTTTGGTCAAAGTCAAACTTTGTTAACTTTGATAAAGTTTATAGACCGAAGTATTAACATATACAATAACAAATCAATACCGTTTGATTCATTATTGAATATACTTTCATATCATATAGATTTGTTATTGTAAATATTCATAATTTTTTCTATAAACATGGTCAAACTTTATGAAGTTTAACTTCAATCAAACTTAATATGCAGAGTAAATAAAAACGGAGGAAGTAATTCCTCCCTTCATAAATATTAGATGTTTTGAATATTTTAATATAGATTATATACGGAATGAATGAGCCAACAAACAGACTAGAACGTGCTTATATATATCAGATTCAAAAATATACTTCCTCCGGTCCTTTTTAGTTCGCATATAAGATTTGACTGAAGTCTAAGCCTCGTAAAATTTGACCAACTTTATAGAAAAAGTACCAACATTCATAATCTGAAATCAATATGAATAGATGTGTCATGACTTAAAGTTTCATATTGTATAACTTTAGCATGGCAGATGTTGATATTTTTTCATATAAATACGGTCAAATTTTGTGAAGTTTGATTTCAGAGAATTCTAATATGCAGAGTAAAAAGGACCGGAGGAAGTATGTCTTATACTCGCATTTTTGAAACTACCTAAGCTAGTACTATTAAACTATTGTAACATGGTGCTATCCTGATAATTGCAGTAGACTAATAGCACTCTATAAGGCTGTGCCCATCCACAACAATCCAACAAACGACCACAAAATTCCGTCTACAATTATGGACCTTGAGTTGTGACCGGTAAACCTTCCTCCTGCTTTCCCCTCCCCTTCTTCTCGATCTCTCGCGCACCTGTTTCTCCTCCAGCTTACAAGTTACTACTACAGACCCACAAGCACAATTCCCCCCAGCTTTCACTCTTGGATTCAAATACCAGCGGAGCTGCTAGCTAGTCGATCGATATCAAGCATGCATGTACTACGTACATGTGCTTATTAATCACCCTGTCGATTCCTTCTAGCTAGTTGCATAAAATAGTGCTGTTAGATCTCGATCCTGTTTCATGGTACATACATGGAACACAGATTTTAATTTCCCTGCCCTTTCTTCCAGCTCCAGATGGTTTCTAGCCAGCTAGCTAAATACAAATCCCTCGACTGAAATATTCCCTGTACGTACGTACTTGATGAATCAATCAAGCTCTCTCCATTCTCCGTCTCCCTCGGTTTCCCCTTTGATACGCGTTCCCAAAGTTCTATTGGCATAGGGAAAGCACGTGTATGTAGCTGTAGGTTGTATCTCCGATTCGGGCGAGCGAGTGCACGGCCCTCTATATATGCCTTGTACAAGCACCAAATCCGCTCCTCAAACTGCTGGACGTGTACTAGCTCTGCCTCTTTGCTCTTTTCTAATCATCGCCGCAGCGCCGCAAATTTGTTGCCTTCCATTCCACCCACCTCGCGACCCCCCTACATGATGCAGTTCACCCATGCTGCAGTGACTGCACCGCCTCTCTACCCTAATGGGCACCACGGGCTAGGGCTAGGGCTCTTCCTTGACGTCGGCGCGCCGAGGGCACGCCCGTGGCCGGCCGCCGGGAGCTTGTTCCCGACGCTGCCGCCCTCCTCCAAGATCTCCCTGGGGAACCTCAACAGCGCCGGCTGCATGGAGCAGCTTCTGGTGCACTGCGCCAACGCCATCGAGGCCAACGACGCCACGCTCACGCAACAGATCCTCTGGGTGCTCAACAACATCGCCCCCGCCGACGGGGACTCCAACCAGCGGCTCACCGCGGCGTTCCTCTGCGCGCTCGTCGCGCGCGCTTCCAGGACGGGGGCCTGCAAGGCGGTGACCGCGGCCGTGGCCGCCGCGGTCGAGTCGGCCGCGCTCCACGTGCACCGCTTCACGGCCGTCGAGCTCGCCAGCTTCGTCGACCTCACGCCGTGGCACCGGTTCGGCTACATGGCCGCCAACCACGCCATCCTTGAGGCCGTGGAGGGCTTCTCCGTCGTGCACGTCGTCGACCTCAGCACGACGCACTGCATGCAGATGCCGACCCTCATCGACATGCTAGCCAGCCGCGCCGAGGGGCCCCCGATACTCCGGCTCACCGTCGCTGATGTCGGGTGCAGCGGGCCACCGCCGGCGCTCGACATGTCCTACGACGAGCTCGGCGCGAAGCTTGTCAACTTCGCGCGATCCCGCAACGTGACAATGGACTTCCGGATGGTGCCCACCTCGCCGGCCGACGCCTTGACTTCCTTAGTCGACCAGCTCCGGGTGCAGCAGCTGGTCTCGGACGGCACCGAGGCGCTCATCGTCAACTGCCACATGCTGCTGCACACCGTGCCCGACGAGACGGCCGGGTCGGTGAGCCTGACACAGTCGGTCTCGCTCCGGACCATGCTCCTCAAGTCCATCCGAACCCTCGACCCAACGCTGGTCGTGGTGGCCGAAGAGGATGCCGATTTCACGGCGGGGGACGTGGTGGGGAGGCTCCGGGCGGCGTTCAACTTCCTGTGGATCCCGTACGACGCCGTGGACACCTTCCTGCCCAAGGGGAGCGAGCAGCGGCGGTGGTACGAGGCGGAGGTCGGGTGGAAGGTGGAGAACGTGCTGGCGCAGGAAGGGGTGGACAGGGTGGAGCGGCAGGAGGACCGGGCGAGGTGGGGGCAAAGGATGCGCGGCGCGGGGTTCCGGGCGGTGGCGTTCGGCGAGGAGGCGGCCGGGGAGATAAGGACAATGTTGAACGAGCACGCGGCCGGGTGGGGGATGAAGCGGGAGGACGACGACCTCATGCTCACATGGAAGGGACACAACGTTGTATTCGCCTCGGCGTGGGCGCCGTCGTGAGCTAGGCGACGTGCGGGATGCATTGCGGTTGACAAGGTGAGTGAGTGTGTAGGTGTATGCCCGCATTGCTTGCATGGATAATGTGGTTTAGGGTTGGTTTCTGTGCATGTTCATTATATGAAAGATGGTCCTGTTAAATTAGTTTTTACTACTAGCTGATTCACTGCAGAGAATTGATCAGTTTGATCATTGTAATGATAGACTCTTACAAATACACCGTAGAAGAATGAACAAAGGGAACCTTGGGTCATTATGGATCCCACTCGTGAAAAATGTAGAATGTGGTGTTCTTGAAAAATATGTAGAATGATCTTTATACCGAGAACATGATAAGATTTCATTTTGGAGACTGGTAAGTACAAATGCCGACCAAGGATAAGGACCAAATGAAGCTTTCCTATAACTTTTCTAGATTACAAAGAATATATTTTGGTGACTGATCGATGCTGAGGTTAGGGTGAGGAAAAAAATTGGATGTGGACCTTGACAAATCTGAGAGCCATATGCCATATACATTTAAATGTTTTAAAGATCTTGAAATTTTATTGTAGAAATGTGCCCATGTGTCTTACTTGAAGGAGTGTTAGTAATCGTGCTCATGAGCTTCAAAAAAAAGTAATCGTATACATGCAACGCACGACCAGTTTGACGGTAATTTTATTTCCTAGATTAACTACAACTGATGTTGATTCCAAGATTAATTGCTTTCAATGCAACTAATGTTGTTTCCAATTTCAATTAATGTCATTAACGCATTTCCAAATTATTGATGATGTGATGAATACATCAGTGAAGCAACGTGAGACGTTGGGTATGGATGGTTGGATAGCTCAGATCATTTGGATTCACCAAACTCGCGCTTTCATAAGTAGTAGTAGACAGTAGAAGATGTATAAGAAAACATCCAAAACAAATCTGAGCTGAGTGGTGTTTATCTCTCATTTCCTTGCCTATTTCACCCAAATATTAGGTGGCATGTGTGAAAGGTATGGTTATATTTTTGCAAATTGACCGGTGGGGCATGATTTCCGCAGTAGATCTGCCCATGCCACCTTAGAACAGTGAATAATGCGTAGGTGTATACTCGTGGGTAAATAAACACACATTTGATGCCGCCAAGAAGAAATGAATAAAGTCACGATGATTCTTTCGTTCTTTGGTTACTAAGCGTATATTTCAAATTGCATGACTTCTCGAGATGTTTGATTTGGCATTATAACACATACTCCTTTCCTAAGTGACTCTCTGCGATCTCATTAGGGGAATATTGTTAACTAAAATGGCCCATCTAGTGTAGATAATGTAGTTTTTATTCTTAGATAATCAAAGGCTAATGACATTGCAATTATGTTCTTTTCTTCCTCATGCTTCGATGTTTTTGAAGTGACTAATGCATGTTAGCTCTATTTAAAATGGAAATCTGGAGTCTGAATTGTGGATCAAGTTTACTTTTTTAGCGGAATCTTGGAACTTTATTAACTCAAGATGTTGTAAAGTATAGAAAGCCCAACGGATAATTCTGTTAGCAGACACGGCGACCAACATGCAACTAGAGGACGGAGCGTATTATCATGTGAGCTTCCATTTTTAAAGCTCCGTACTCATGAAGAAATGAAATCTCCTGAATTTTTTTGCCTGCTTCCTAATCACAAGAATTACGTGAACATAGTAGTTCATATCAACAGTCTTCAATTTCATCGCCACCTCTAAACAGTTAGTCGTGGTTGTGATTTTATGTAACCCCAAATCTGTCATGAGAGCCAGAGCTTCTCGTCACACCGTCGACTTCAGGATCTCTAGGACAGTCGCCCCCTGAACGAGAAGTGACGAGGGACCCCAAGTATGCTCCACTACAATCACATGCTACCACCAATCCAAAGATGTTGTTCTTTGCCTCACCAGCATCAACATTATGCTTAGCCCTTTCCATGAGTGGGGCGATCCACCCCATGGGTGCTCGGGTCCAGCGGTGTGTACTTTAGGAGCAACATTCTTTTGCTTTCTAGTAACCTCCAAATCAGCTATAACTGGTCGACAAAGCACTTAGTTGGGAGTGGACTTTGAAAAATATCTTTGTTGGTCATCATTGGACGAGCATGCTAGATAGCCCACAGAGTCACTAGTAAATATAGATGGTCAGTGTGCCTGAGTTCGGAGACCATCGCGAATAGCTACTTCCTGACAGTCGGTTCTTGCGTACAATACATGAAATATGTGGTGTCATCCTTGACTAAGGCACATACGCTTCTACCATATTACACTATAACAACGAGTGCTTACATTAGTTAGGAAGACCAAAAAATGGCACCTATTCCCATCTCCCTATTCCTATGTTGCAATACATCTACCATGGACCGCAACTATTTAGCTAGGTGTCATAGAAACACTCTTATCTTTCAGGATACGTGCACTTTTCGCAACAACTCTCAATTCTCCTCACGCTGGAAAGAGTGTAAGAACATATCCTATGCATCAACCGAACCGGTGCAATAGATGCACCAGTCGCTTATGGACCATTTGATGGAGGCAAAAGGACAAAATCAGCTACAAGATAGGCTACCGACACATTCACATAAGGCCCTAGCACAATTGTATAATGGTCATCATATTATACATAATGGTGCAAAAATTGCTTTGTTGGGCTAGCCAGCTCTCCCGTGCATTACCACTCTGTACTTTGTTCCAATAGTTTGCATGAATGCTAAAAACATGACGATTTCATTTCACATATCTTTATCTAGTCAAATTGTGCGAACTTCTTATTGCACGTGTACTATTTTCATTTTTGTAAATAAATATTCTGACAACATGCTAGACACATTATTGTAGACTAGTCAATGTGTATGTGCAATGCACGTTAATTTGGAAGTATATTAAATGCATGCGGATATTAAATAGGATATTATTTGCATGTTATTATGTGATTAGCATTATATTTGGCATTAAATTAACTGCATGCTAAACATGTTAAGCGCTCGACATTGAAGCAGTCTAGGTCGTTGGATTGGCATAATTTGATGGTCGAGATTAATTAGATCTGCCCCTTTGGTTTTTTTTATATTGGAGTAGATGTTAAGACACTACATATTTAAGACCCGAAAACATGACATTTGTATCAAAGGAATGAGTTGCATAGCTTTAATGATGCTTTAATTGACATAATTCATGATGTGAAGATTGCATTGACACAAGCACATAACTATATTTTTAGTGGACACGTAACTATTCGATGGTGGCAAACTTGCATTTTTAACAGCAAAAATACATAACACCATGCAGGTATTTGGCATCACAATATTTAGCAGGCACCAACAGAATAAAATAACAGAAATGATGGGAGAGAGATGCTTGGGGTTGGGTTTGGAGCGATGTTATGTTCAGTTCGCTAAATACAATTATAGTACAATTATGTAGAATGCAGCAGTAGCCCATCTCGTTGGTTGATCTGGCCTCTTCATCGAGTGGCGCACAAGTCCTTGGTGCAGCTGGTGCATAGATTATCGGACTCCGCGAATCATATATCCCGCTTATAGCCAGTATAGCGTCTGTCACGCCCGCAACGCCCTGCAGCACCAACGTGTATGGGCCGGACCAGTAACGTGTCCGTTCGTTCGTTCGGGTCTGATTGCTGCTTCGTTCCTTCCGTTTTTCTCTTTTATTTTTTTCTATTATTTTCCTTTTCGCTTTCTTTTATTTTTTTTCTTTGGTTTTCCTTGTTTCTTCTTTGTTTTTTTTTTCATTTTGCCTTCGTTATACTCCTGTTTTCTTTGTTGTTTCACCATTTTTTTTGGTTTCTCTTTCTTTCTTTATACTTCCTCCGTCACAAAATAAGTGACTCAACTTTGTACTAGCTCTAATACAAAGTTAGTACAAAGTTGAGTCACTTATTTTAGGACGGAGGGAGTATTTTGGGTGTATTGTTTCTCTCTTGGTTTCCTACATCTGTGTTTTGTTATTTTTTATTGGGGTTTGTCAGTTTTCTTTTTTTTTAACACATTTCTATTTTCTAGTACACATTTTAAATTTTTAGTGCACCCGTTAAATATTTTTAATACACACTGGACATATTTTAAACAACTGATGCACATTTTTTTAAAATACATATTTCACAAACTTTCTTGGATGCATGGTAATAGTTTCCCAAATATGTGTTGGTATATTTTCTAATGACAATAAGCATTACTTTATACTACGTGAACATTGTTTTACATTGTATAAACAATACTGAAAATGTCACAATATTTTTTTGAAACACAAGAATATTTATCTAAAATGTCCCATTCATTTTTAATGTCAATAAATAATTTGAAATTATACCATTTTTTAAAATTATATAAACATTGTTTTAAATGTCGTAAATATTATTTCGAAACACATGAATATTTCTTTAAAATGTCACGTATATTTATTAAATGGTGGCATACATTTTTAAAACTTGCATGCACATATTTTGCATTTGTATAAACATTTTTTAAATGTCATTAACATTTCTTTGAAACATGAGAATATTTATCTAAATAGTTTTGTACATTTGTTTAGTGGTACGAAACATTTTTTAAATCATTAAAACTTTTTTTCATTGTACACACAGTTAAACAAATCACATACATTTTTCGAAAGACATGAATATTTTCTCATTGTCACGAACAATTTTCTTAGAAGCTTTCAACATTTTTTTACTATGTTAACATTCTCCAATTTCATGATTTTTCTGAAATCTTTAAGTATATTTTAAACATATATTCATTTAAAGTTAAACTGAAAATATAAATGGAAAACAATGAAAAAAAGACAATTAGCATGATGGCATCATGAATGACCTCAGGGTCACCAAACCAAGTCCCTACTAGATTGGCCCATCACCGGCTCCTGTAGGCAGCAGAGCGCGTGAGGCTGGCGCCTCCCGGGCGCAACCATCTCTCACTCCAAGCGAAACAAATCCTTCGCTTGCGTAAGGCGGCATGATAATGGGTTAGCCACTTAGCCCAGTAGCACTTAATTTGTTCGCGTCCTTAGTTAGTTCCTTGATTTCGTTTCTATTTTTATTTTCCTTTTTTTTCTCTTTTCTTTTTTTACTTTTTGTTATATTTTCAAATGAGAAACATAGCTTTCGTGCGAAAATGTTTGTGCAGTGTTGAGAAAATGTAGATGCAACCTAAAAAAATGTTTCAAGAAATATTTCAAAAAAACGAACACATATATGAACAACAATGTTCAAAAACATGTGTTCAAAAGAATGCTAATCATTCATTTAAAAAATGTTAAGTGTCTATAAAAAATGTTTCTAATGTTTATGAAAATGTACAACATGTATGAGAAAATGTTTCTAATGTTTATGAAAATGTACATGTATTTGGTTACCATGTGTGGTCCGCTGCATCCCGATCCTTAGGTCAATATTCGTTGGCAGTAATGGGGATAATATACATGGTAATGGACGAAAGTTATTTACCAAGCGATGAATTATCGATGGTCTGATTCCTAAAGATAGTAAAGCCTTGCTAACATGTACTCCCTCCATAAACTAATATAAGAGCGTTTAGATCACTAAAGTAGTAATCTAAACACTCTTATATTAGTTTACAGAGGGAGTAGTAACAAATTACTGCATGCTCATTAATTGTCAGTAGTAAAAAAGATGAAGTGGATGGTAATGAAATATATTTTTTACCAACAAAAAAAAGATGCTTCGATCCTGATGCATGTTAAACCTAGTAAAAGAAGCCTGATATGTAGTAATGCATTACTGTATGTGCACTTTTCATTGAAAAGGATGGTAACATCGTTGCTACTCCCTTTGTTTCGAATTATTTGTCGCAGGTATGAATGTATCTAGATGTATTTTAGTTCTAAATACATCCATTACTGCGACGAGTAATTTGGAACGGAGGGAGTACTTCCTATAACCCAATTACTAAGATAGGAATTAACGGCTGGGTTGGGCTCTTTTACTATGTTACTATGGTCTGTCCATGTATTAGTGCATGGTGATCATAACACATTACTATTGTTTATTTTGGAGAAACGAGGGCTTGGCGAATCGCATGGACCAACATTAGTCGTAAATAGTTACGGTGGATTTTTCATGGCGTGCGCTTTGGGCTAATTAGCGCAGACTCGTCGGTTGGGTCAGATTATCGGAATAAGGCAAATAATATGGCGTTAAAAGTTGCTGCAAAACCGCTCCTTCCACATGTTGAAACTTTTCTCTAATCCACTATGGTTAAAGAGTAATTTGGAAAATCGTAAAATTTTGCAAACCGAACAGCCGAGTTCGTATTTTCGATGCCATTTCTAAACGGCTAATCCAATTGAGACAAATGATATGGCGTTGGAAAGCTTATGAAAATGCACTACTTTTTCATGTCAAAAGATTTTTCTAATTTCGAACAGTTTAAAAGTAATTTAGAAAACGGTATAAGTTCCATAAAGTTCGCATTTTTGAGCTAATTTTTTAACCGTGTGTCCAAATTCAGCAAATGATATGGTGTTGGAAAGCTTGAGCAAATGCGGGACTTTTTAGTATATATTGTTTCTCCCAATTCCTTACGGTTTTAACTCAATTTGAAAATGGCTAAAAATGTATTTTCGCCGTAATTTGTACAAAATTGATCGGAATTGGGCAAATAATATACCGTTGAAAAGCTACGAAAAATGCGAAGCCTTTTCATGTTGATGGTTTTCTCTAATTCCTAACCGTTTTCAAGTAATTTCGAAAACATCGAGATCATTTGTTTTGCCTTTATCGCGAAACAGATTCGTCGAAAATGCATCACGTGAAGAACGTGAACTTTTTGGCGTGTCTACTTGAACTTCACTCTGTTTTTCATGTGCTTTTTTTGCTTGGAACTCTCAATCCACTCACCGGAATTGAGCAAGTGATTTACCGATTGAAAGCTGATGTAACCACACAACTTTCCAGAGTTGATCATCTTTTCATACTCGCGGCGGTTTTAAAAGTTTTTCGTTTGAAATTCATTCAGTGAAGTAGTTGAACTTCCTGCTGTTTTCATGTTGAACTTTTGTGACGTATTTTCGTTTGCAATTTTCTCATCGATTTGTCAGTGTTATACAAATGATATTATTTTTGTACAAACCCCTCTTATAATAATTTTTTTAACTTTCTCGGAAACTTCTTGTTATTTTATTTTTGAACTTCTTGTTTCCATACTTTAATAACGAGAAAAAGCTGAGTTTTCTATAATCATCGAACTTCTTCATCTTTTTAATATGGACTTCCTAATTTTATTTCTTAATCTTTTTTATGAAATTTTGAAGCGCTCTATTTTTAAAAGTTGTACTTATTGTTATTTCATTTTTAAACTTATTGTTTCCATTTTTTAATAACGAGGAAAATCTGAGTTTTCTATGATAATCAAACTTTCCCGTATTTTTAATATGGACTTCCTAGTTTATTTCTTAATTTTTTATGAAATTTTGAAGCGTTTATCGAGCTTCTCCATCTTTTTAATATGGACTTTCTAGTTTTATTTATTAATCTTTTTTCACGTCTTTTTTTGCTCGTAGCTCTCCATCCACTCACCGAATTTGAGCAAGTGATATACCAATGGAAAGCTGTTGTAAACATGCAACTTTCCCGTGTTGATCATTTTTTCATATTCGCGACGATTTAAAAGTTTTTCATCTGAAATTCATTCAGTGTAGTAGTTGAACTTCCTGTCGTTTTCACGTTGAACTTCTGTGATATATTTTCGATTGTAATTTTCTCATCCATTCCGCCAGTGTTACACAAATGATATTACTTTTATACAAACCTCTCTCACAATGATTTTTTTAATTTCTCAAACCGAAGACTTGAACTTATAACAACAAAAAAATGGGACCTTGCCTTTTTATTCATTTTCCTCATATTAAACACATACCATGTAGTACATGAACTTTTTCCATTTTTATAATTTGAATTTTTGTTTTTCTTTTTGAAATCAAATTGCTCCCAAATAATATACTGAATTTCTTTGTGGATTGAGAGAATTATTTAAAAAAATAAAAAAAAATGTTTTTGAACATGGAAATACAATGTGAACCTCTCTCGCAAGAATTTTTGAACTTCCCGGGACAAAGAACTTGAACTTCTTTTAACAAACCTTTTAAGTTTTTATTTTTCTATATTTTTATTCTCACCTGAAATGCATTCCTTTCAGTACTTGAACTTCTCGTTGTTTTCACTATGAACTTCTCCACATTTGTGTGTATACGTCGAATTACATGCAATTAAAGGTCAGACGTCATTTTTTGCCATTTTCAAACATGTAATTTGAGGTCGGACGTCCCGCAATATAAATTCTGAACCGTGCATGAAGATGCACGTGAAATTCTTGCAACAAATCTGAGTTTTTTATATACTTCAAACATCTATGTTATTTCAAATTGAACTTCTTATTTATTTTTAGAATTATTTTTTAAATAGGCATCAAACATTTTTAAAAAAATTGAACTTCATACTTTTATTTTTCCTAGAAACAAAAACAATTTTGGTTTTCTGTAAACATCGTACTACTTCCATAATTTTTTTAAACTTCTTGTTTTTATTTCTTAGGTAAGGAGGAAAATCAAAGTTTTTTTAATAAATATCAAACCGCTCTATATTTTGTAATTTGAACTTCTTGATTTATTTCTTTTAGTAATGGAAAATTCTAGTTTTGTAATAAATATTGAACCAATCTATTAATTAAATTTGAACTTTTAGAGTTTTCTTATTTAGAACCGGTAAAAATCTTTTTTATTAATTTTGAACTACTCTATTTGACCGTTTTGTTTTTCATTATTTAATAGTGAAAAAAAATCTAAATTTTGTATAAACATTAAACTACTCCTTTTTTTAATTTGGACTTCTTGGTTTTATTTATTTTAGTAACGGAAAAAATCATATGTTTTTTAATAAATGTCAAACCGTTCTATTTTTTGAGTTTTACCTTCTAGGTTTCTTTCAAACAAGGAAAATCATTTTGTATAAACTTTTTTGAACGGTTTCGTTCTTATAATGTGAACTTCACTAAAAAATCCAAAGAGGGGAATTGGTTTGTTATAAACTTTTTTGAATTGTTGCTTTTTTAATTCGTACTAGGTTCTCTTTTTAGTTCGAACTTTATTTGACGATGAAATAGGCAAAATCTGAATTTTTAATTAAGATCGAACTACTCCATTAGTTTAGTTCGAACTTGGTTTCTTTTAGAAACGGGAAAATCTATATCTCTTTATTAAAATTGAACTGATCTATTATTTTAAGTCATACTTCTCGCTTTCTCAACTGCGACCTCTCTTGATTCTTGTACATGAAGCTCTTCAATTTTTTGTTGCTCATAGACTAAATCATTGCTTTTACTGCACGGACAATGCCGAGTATAAACATTTAATAGTTTTTCTTTTTTTGCGGTTAACATTTATAGTTTTTCATTCATGTATATGTATTTTTAAATTGTACTGTTAGTCCAATTGCATCCGTTAATTTTTCAAATATTCAAAGAAATAAAATTAGTCCAATGTCACAAACATACTGAGTCCAAACAATAAGATGACCACGGTATATACGAATACAATGTTTGTGGCCCTTTTTCTACCACACTATTCTCATCCATCTCCCAAATATTTTATTAGTCACCATATGTTATCCATTACATCTCCATCGCATCAAACACCGCACTATCTTATCCATTCCTCCATAGCATCCAAAGTTAGTGGCCACATCTCATCAACGGAGAAGAATTCAGAATCATGATCATAGGAAAATAGCCGCAACTTGCTCTGCTCGACGCTCCAGCATATAGCAAAAATATATGGCATTCTAGTCGGCGGCGGCTGTGCTGGCACTGCACTTTGTTCGAACTGGCACGAGAAATGTACTTGACCTTCCATGGACGTACAGCCACACAATTGTAAACAACAGTAGCATCAGCGATAGCAGACTCGCCGGTCGACAAGCTCATCGGAGTTGGGCCGCCACATGCTCATGGGTTTTAATTTGGAAGAGCATTCCTTGGGCGCATTCCATCGAACAAGTGTGGTGCAATGCGATGCAAGAAAGAAATATGGCAGTGCTGAATCAACAAAGAACATCAATAAATTTTGACTGAATTAAAGAGGGATGGTAGAGTAATCAAATGGCACTGGACCAACCTATTTGATGTAGAGCCACCATGGTAGTTCATGATGCAGGGCATAGGGCAGGCAACAACCATGTGAGAGAGAGAATAGCTTCTGCACGAGAAGGCATCAGCACCAACAGCGCAAGTGCACGCATGAGAAAAGGCAATGGCAGTAGCTGCACCACAGCATACACACGCCTGAAATGGACGCAGACAGGAGAGATATAGAGCAGAGCCCTGTGCGAGAGGGAGGTGATGCACGAGGAGCTCATCTGGCCGGACAACCGCGACATCCGCACTCGTCGTCTCTGAACTGAGGCCTCCATACGATCCCTGTTTGTCCGCTTCCACAGGCCAGAGAACCGCGGCCTCCGCACTTGTGAGGGTGTTTGTTTCTAGCGACTTATTGGTCTAGGGACTTAAATAAGTCCCTATAAATCCCATCTAAACCAAACATGAGGGACTTATAGGGACTTAAAGTGGTCATTTGGGACTTATGAAATAAGACTCTTAAGGAGGAACTTATAGGGACTTATAGTTGTAATATGGCCTTATAGAGACTTATAAGTCTCGGGAACCAAACATGTAGGGACTTTTTAGGGACTTGGGACTTATAAGTTGGGACTAAAAAAAGTCTTAGGACTTATGAACCAAACAGGGCCGTAGTCGCCCGAACTGAAGCAACTTATTCGACCTGCCACAAGCAAATTGTTTGACATGCCGATAAGTCGTGGTAGCCGGTGGCGCAGGGGCAGTAGGAGGGGGAGCGGAAGTGACTTGGGAAGCCTGCAAGGGAAGGATCCACCGTGGAGCAGAGCAGTGGTAAAGTAAAGTTGGCCGGCGGCGAGCAGCAGTAGGACGCGATGGCGCGTGTGGACAGCGGACGGATCCAAGTGTAGTTCGCCGGCTGGATGGGGCGCGTGGGCGGGTGAGTGCTGCATGGCAGCCGGAGACGGGGGGAGGAAACGCATGCCGGTGGTTGGGGAGGAGGCGCGGCGGCCGGAGACGGGGAGGAAGCGCGCGCCCGTGGTTGAGGGAGGCGCGGTGGCCGAAGACAGGGAAGGAAGCGTGCGCTGGTGGTTGGGGAAGAGGCGCGAAGGCCGAAGACGGTGGAGGAAGCGCGCGCCGGTGGTTGGGGAGGAGGTGTGGCGGCCAAAGACGGGGGAGGAGGCGCAACGGTCGAAGATGGGGGAGGAAGCGCGCCGTTCGTTGGGGAGGAGGCGCACCGTCGATGGAGCCCGTGCATTTTTTTTGTGAGGTAGCCATCGGTTCGGGAACACCCTCCTCAGCCTATATAGGGTGAGCTATGATAAAAATAACTATTCTAATCCTGAGATTATAATAGTGTTACTCTCTCTCTCTCTTTCTCTCTCTCTCTATATATATATATATAGGGATTGACTATTCGTCACCCTGGGTGAGGAATAGTTATTCTTCACCCCCTCTATTTTACCATCAATGTAGTGTAATTTTACGTTTCGTAAATTTTCTTTTATTTTCAACGTAAAAAGAGACCGTAATAAAATATATAACTGTCGTAAAAAATATTTTATGTTATGTAAAATTACAAGCGTAAAAATATATGTAAAATACACATAAACTGTAAATTTTCTCGTCTTATGACCTATATTTTTATTTTCTTTTGCCAAATTTTACATAGTGAATCAATAGGAATGTAACTATTTGAATTCCAAACATAATTTAATTATGAAATGATAGTAAAATTACCTCGGATGAAAATAACTTATTCTGCACCCTGGATGATGAAGAATAATTACCTCGGATGAAGAATAACTTATTCGTTTATTATAAAAATGCTAATCATGTATTTCAGAATGTTAAATGTGTATAAAAAATGTTCTTGATGTGTACAACAAATGTAAGATGTGTATGCAATAAAGTAGACATCAAAAACTTATATATAAAAGAAATAATCATGTATTTAATAAAATGTGAAACATGCATAAAACAGTGTTCGTGATGTATACAAAAAATGTTGAATTTTTTATGTAAAAAATAAAGTTAAAATGTGTACATAAAAAATGTTCCTGATGTATATAAAAAATATACAATCTGTATCCAAAAATAGTAGATACAAAAATGTTAATTAAGTATTTAAAATTGTTACAGATTTGTATAAAAATGTTCCTTATATATACGAAATATATATATTATGTATGAAAAAAATTAACATCAAAATATATGTTTGAAAAAATGTTCAACGTGTACATTCTTTGTTTGGTGATATTCTTGGTTTGGTCTGTTATGACATTTTTCACAAAGTACCCTCTAATATTTTTGAGAAAATAACCCGCGGTCCTACACATGCAAGCGCACGCCCGCCCTCTCCGCCTGCACTTGTGCACTCTTTTGCATCGCTCACCATGTTCATCTCTTAACCAATTTTCCCGCCTGTTCTTCTCGACCTGTAATCGAGGGAACCACTACTCGGTGATGACCCATAAGTATAGGGGATCTATCGTAGTCCTTTTGATAAGTAAGAGTGTCGAACCCAATGAGGAGCATAAGGAAATGATAAGCGGTTTCCAGCAAGGTATTCTCTGCAAGTACTGAAATAAGTGGTAACAGATAGTTTTGTGATAGGATAATTTGTAACGAGCAACAAGTAACAAAAGTAAATAAAGTACAGCAAGGTGGCCCAATCCTTTTGTAGCAAAGGACAAGCCTGGACAAACTCTTATAAGATGTAAAGCGCTCCCGAGGACACATGGGAATATCGTCAAGCTAGTTTTCATCACGTTCATATGATCCGCGTTCGGTACTTTGATAATTTGGTATGTGGGTGAACCGGTGCTTGGGTGTTGCCCTTACTTGGACAAGCATCCCACTTATGATTAACCTCTATTGCAAGCATCCGCAAATACAACAAAATTATTAAGGTAGACCTAACCATAGCATGAAACATATGGATCCAAATCAGCCCCTTACGAAGCAACACATAAACTACGGTTTAATCTTCTGTCACTCTAGCAACCCATCATCTACTTATTACTTCCCAATGCCTTTCTCTAGGCCCAAACAATGGTGAAGTGTCATGTAGTCGATGTTCACATAACATCACTAGAGGAGAGACAACATACATCTCATCAAAATATCGAACGAATACCAAATTTACATGACTACTAATAGCAAGACTTCTCCCATGTCCTCAGGAACAAAAGTAACTACTCACAAAGCATAAACATGTTCCTAATCAGAGGGGTATTAATGTGCATATAGGATCTGAACATATGATCTTCCACCAATTAAACCAACTAGCATCAACTACAAGGAGTAATTAACACTACTAGCAACCTACTAGCACCAATCCCGGACTTGGAGACAAGAATTGGATACAAGAGATAAACTAGGGTTTTGAGATGAGATGGTGCTGATGAAGATGTTGATGGAGATTGCCCTCTCCCGGTGAGAGGAGCGTTGGTGATGACGATGGCGATGATTTCCCTCTCCTGGAGGGAAGTTTCCCCAGCAGAACAACCCCGCCAGAACCCTAGATTGGTTCCGCCAAGGTTCTGCCTCGTGGCGGCGGAGTTTCGTCCGAAAAATGGCTTATTATTATTTTCTCATCGAAAGAGTCCATATAGCAAAAGATGGTCACCGGAGGGCCACCAGGGGGCCCACGAGGTAGGGGCACACCCAGGGGGTAGGGCGCGCCCACCGCCCTCCTGGGCAGGGTGTGGCCCCCTGGTGAAGTTCTTGCGCTCAATGTTTTTTATATATTTGGAAAACATCATCCGTGAAGTTTCAGGACTTTTGGAGCTGTGCAGAATAGGTCTCTAATATGTTCTCCTTTTCCAGCCAGAATCCCAACTGTCGGCATTCTCCCTCTTTATGTAAACCTTGTAAAATAAGAGAGAATAGACATAAGTATTGTGACATAATGTGTAATAACAGCCCATAATGCAATAATATTGATATAAAAGCATGATGCAAAATGGACATATCAACTCCCCCAAGCTTAGACCTCGCTTGTCCTCAAGCGAAAAGCCGAAATCGAAAATATGTCCACATGTTTAGAGATGAAGGTGTCGATAAAAATAAAATACGGACATGAGGGCATCATGATCATTCATAGAAAAACAACTTATATAATTCTTGTCATATGATTTCTTATGCTAGAGTAATAATTCAATCACAATATCAAGTATGAATCGTAAACTTCATTGAAAACTAACAAACTATAATCTCTCTCATTGAAGCAATTGCAATTTATCATAACATAGGAAAGAGTCAATCTATAAGAGCTTTTCAGCAAGTCCACATACTCAACTATCATATAATCTTTCACAATTGCTGACACTCACGCAATACTTATGGGTATGGAGTTTTAATCGGACACAGAGAAAGATAGGGGCTTATAGTTTTGCTTCCCAACGTTTTACCTCAAGGGTAATGTCAACAGTAATAGTTCATGAAAACTCACATCCAATTATCCATATATACCAAGATTTTTCCAACATATTGTGCTTGCCAAAGGATAAAATGTAAAAAGGAAGGGTGAAGATCACCATGACTCTTATGCAATGTAGGAGATAAAAGTAAAAGATAGGCCCTTCGCAGAGCGAAGCAGAGTTTTGATGACCCACAAGTATAGGGGATCTATCGTAGTCCTTTCTATAAGTAAGAGTGTCGAACCCAATGAGGAGCAGAAGGAAATGATAAGCGGTTTTCAGCAAGGTATTCTCTGCAAGTACTGAAATAAGTAGCAACAGATAGTTTTGTGATAAGATAATTTGTAACGAGCAACAAGTAACAAAAGTAAATAAAGTGCAACAAGGTGGCCCAATCCTTTTTGTAGCAAAGGACAAGCCTGGACAAACTCTTATATAAGGAAAAGCGCTCCCGAGGACACATGGGAATATCGTCAAGCTAGTTTTCATCACTTTCATATGATTCGCGTTCGGTACTTTGATAATTTAACATGTGGGTGGACCGGTGCTTGGGTGCTGTTCTTACTTGAACTAGCATCCCACTTATGATTAACCTCTATTGCAAGCATCCGCAACTACAACAAAAGTATTAAGGTAAACCTAACCATAGCATGAAACATATGGATCTAAATCAGCCCCTTACGAAGCAACGTATAAACTAGGGTTTAAGCTTCTGTCACTCTAGCAACCCATCATCTACTTATTACTTCCCAATGTCTTCCTCTAGGCCCAAATAATGGTGAAGTGTTATGTAGTCGATGTTCACATAACACCACTAGAGGCTAGACAACATACATCTCATCAAAATATCGAACGAATACCAAATTCACATGACTACTAATAGCAAGACTTCTCCCTTGTCCTCAGGAACAAACATAACTACTCACAAAGCATATTCATGTTCATAATCAGAGGGGTAATAATATGCATAAAGGATCTGAACATATGATCTTCCACCAATTAAACCAACTAGCATCAACTACAAGGAGTAATTAACACTACTAGCAACCTACTAGACCAATCCTGGACTCGGAGACAAGAATTGGATACAAGAGATGAACTAGGGTTTTGAGATGAGATGGTGCTGATGAAGATGTTGATGGAGATTGCCCTCTCCCGATGAGAGGAGAATTGGTGATGACGATGGCGATGATTTCCCCCTCCGGGAGGGAAGTTTCCCCGGTAGAACAGCTCTGCCGGAGCCCTAGATTGGTTCCGCCAAGGTTCCGCCTCGTGGCGGCGGAGTTTCGTCCCGAAAGGTTGCTTCTGTTTTTTTTTCTCGATGAAAGACTTCATATAGCAGAAGATGGTCATCGGAGAGCCACCAGTGGGCCCACGAGGTAGGGGGAGCGCCCCCCACCCTCGTGGACAGGGTGTGGGCCCCCTGGTCTTCATCTTTAGCGAGGATTTTTCATTATTTATTATAAGGTATTCCGTGGAGTTTCAGGACTTTTGGAGTTGTGCAGAATAGGTCTCTACTATTTGCTCCTTTTCCAGCCCAGAATTCCAGCTGCCGGCATTCTCCCTCCTTATGTAAACCATGTAAAATAAGAGAGAATAGCCATAAGTATTGTGACATAATGTGAAATAACAGCCCATAATGCGATAAATATCGATATAAAAGCGTGATGCAAAATGGACGTATCAACTCCCCAAGCTTAGACCTCGCTTGTCCTCAAGCGAAAGCCGATAACAATAAATATGTCCCCATGTTTAGAGGTAGAGGCGTCGATAAAAATAAAATACGGACATGAAGGCATCATGATTATTCTCATAACAGCAACATATATAGATATTGTCATATGACTACTTATGTTCAAGTGATGATCTATTCACAATGCAAAAGTATGAATCAGAAACCTTATTGAGAACCAACAAACTATAACCTCAATCATTGAAGCAGTTGCAATTTATCATAACATCAGAAAGACTCTATGTCAGAGCTAAAAAGCAAGTCCACATACTCAACTATCATCTAGTCCTTCATAATTGCTAACACTCACGCAATACTTGTGGTTACGGAGTTTTAATTGGACACAGAGAAAGATAGGGACTTATAGTTTCGCCCCACAACCTTTTACCTCGAGGGTAATGTCAACAATAGTAACTCATGCCCCCCTACATCCAATTAGATATATCTATCAGGATCTTTCCAACACACTGTGCTTGCCAAAGGATAAAATGTAAAAAGGAAAGGTGAAGATCACCATGACTCTTGCATAAGGTAGAAGATAATAGTAAAAGATAGGCCCTTCGCAGAGGGAACCAGAGGTTGCCATGCACTTTTATGGTTGGATGCACAAAATCTTAATGCGAAAGAGTGTCACTTTATATTGCCCCTTGTGATATGAACCTTTATTATGCGGTCCGTCACTTTTATTACTTCCACATCACAAGATCATATAAAGCTTATTTCTCCCACACTAATCATACATATTTAGAGCATTTTTTATTACTTTGCACCGATGACAACTTACTTGAAGGATCTTATTCAATCCATAGGTAGATATGGTGGACTCTCATGGCAAAACTGGTTTAAGGGTATTTGGAAGCACAAGTAGTATCTCTACTTGGTGCTGAGAATTTGGCTAGCATGAAGGGGAAAGGCAAGCTCAACATGTTGGATGATCCATGACAACATACTTTATCTCATATATAAGGAAACATAACCCATTACGTTGTCTTCCTTGTCCAACATCAACTCTTTAGCATGTCATATTTTGATGAGTGCTCCCAATCATAAAAGATGTCAATAATAGTATATTTATATGTGAAACCTCTCTTTCCTTATTACTTCCTATTAATTGCAACGATGACCAAAGCTATGTCTGCCAACTCCCAACAACTTTTAATCGTCACACTCTTTCTATGCGAAGTCATTACTATCAATAAGATCAATATGAAAGTTTGTTCCTTCTTATTCTTTTTCTCTTTTATTTTATTCACTCAGGATCATGGCAAAATAATCAAGCCCTTGACTCAACACTAATCTTTATTATATAGCTCACGGACTCGATTACATAGAAGGATAATAAAGCAAAACTCACAACTAGATCATACTAAGAACTTTTATTCTACTAGATCAAAATATTACCAAAAGGATTGAACTAAGAAAAATAGTAAGGATAAAAGTGATGGTGATACGATACTGGGGCACTCCCCCAAGTTTGGCAGTTGCCAAGTGGAGTGCCCATACCAGATACTCAATTCTTCTTTGTTGGTGAAGAAGGTGGAGTTGTTGATGATGGATAGTCGCACATCGAGCGTAGGAGGTCTTCTAGCTTGCGGATAATGCCCTTGAGTGCGATGATATGCTCCTTCAACAAAATATTTTCACGTGTGAGATACTTATTTTGTATACGAGCCAACTCAATCATCTTGAAGGCTTCGATTTCTGTTGGGGTAAGAAAATTGTGATCCAGTTGAAGGGTGTCCTCTGTTGCTGGAACTTGGCCATCCATGGCCTTCTTGATCCCTTCATCCTCGTTGATCTCCATAGGTTCTTCTCTCTTCAGCTCTATCTTCATTAGCCAAGCATCATTGCCCTCATGGTTGGAGGAGGATGGAGATGACATAGTGCCTGGCCTTGACAACCCTGGCAGAAAACAGCTCGAAACAAAGACAAGAGATTTTTGCGTAATACGGGAGTCAAAATCTCCGGGAGATTATATAATGAATTTTTACCGACCAAAATACGTGTCCTGTAAGAAAACGGGGTCCGGAGAGCACACGAGGTGCCCATGAGGTAGGGGGCGCGCCCAGGGGGGTAGGGCGCGCCCTCCGCCCTCGTGGAGCCCTCGTGTCCTTTCTGGAGTTCTGCTTATTTTTCTATTTTTCTAAATATTCCAAAACGGAGAAATATTGCTTTAAAAACTGTTTTGGAGTCGGTTTACTTACTGTACCACATACCTATTCCTTTTCAGAGTCTGAAACGTTCTGGAAAGTGTCCCTTATGTATTCCTCCGGGGTTATGATTTCAGTAATATTGGTTTCAATATTTCTGGGATTACCTGAGATATAATGTTTGATTCTTTGACCGTTTACCACCTTCGGATTTGTGCCTTCGAAGTTGTTGATTTTTATGGCAACGGAACGATAGACCTCTTCGATAACATAGGGGCCTTCCCATTTAGAGAGAAGTTTACCTACAAAAAATCTTAAACGAGAGTTGTATAGCAATACATAATCACCTACATTAAATTCACAGTTTTGTATCCTTTTGTCATGCCATCTTTTAACCTTTTCTTTAAACAACTTGGCATTTTCATAAGCTTGGGTTCTCCATTCATCAAGAGAGCTAATATCAAATAACCTCTTTTCACTGGCAAGTTTGAAATCATAGTTGAGCTCTTTAATAGCCCAATATGCCTGATGTTCCAGTTCGAGAGGTAAGTGACATGCTTTTCCATATACCATTTTATACGGAGACATACCCATAGGATTTTTATATGCAGTTCTATAGGCCCATAATGCATCATCAAGTTTCTTGGACCAATTCTTTCTAGACCTATTGACAGTCTTTTGCAAAATTAATTTGAGCTCCCTATTACTCAATTCTACTTGACCACTAGACTGTGGGTGATACAGAGATGCAATTCTATGATTGACGTCATATTTAGCAAGCATTTTACGGAAAGCACCATGAATAAAATGTGAACCACCATCAGTCATTAAATATCTAGGGACTCCAAACCTCGGGAAAATAACTTCTTTAAGCATTTTAATAGAAGTGTTATGATTAGCACTACTAGTTGGAATAGCTTCTACACACTTAGTAACGTAATCAACATCAACTAAAATATGTGTATATCCATTAGAGGCAGGAAAAGGTCCCATATAATCAAAGGCCCAAACATCAAATGGTTCAATAACAAGTGAATAATTCATAGGCATTTCTTGACGTCTACTAATATTACCAATTCTTTGACATTCAGCACAAGATAGGACAAACTTACGGGCATTCTTGAAGAGAGTAGGCCAATAAAAACCGGATTGCAATACCTTATGCGCAGTTCTATCTCCCGCATGGTGTCCTCCATAAGTTTCGGAGTGGCACTTGTGTAGGATCTGTTCCTGTTCATGCTCAGGTACACAACATCTAATAACACCATCTACTCCTTTATAAAGATGTTGGTCATCCCAAAAGTAATGTCTCAAATCATAGAAGAACTTTTTCTTTTGTTGGTATGTGAAGCTAGGTGGTATAAATTTAGCAACTATGTAATTAGCATAATCAGCATACCAAGGGGTACTACGAGAAGTACTTATGACATTTAATTGTTCATCTGGAAAGCTATCATCAATAGGTAGTGGGTCATCAAGAACATTACCTAGAAAAGTTGTCTGCAATGGGGTTCTCAGCTCCTTTTCTATCAACAATATGCAAATCAAATTCTTGTAGCAAGAGAACCCATCTAATAAGTCTAGGTTTAGCATCTTTCTTCTCCATAAGATATTTAATAGCAGCATGATCAGTGTGGATTGTTACTTTAGAATCAACAATATAAGGTATGAACTCATCACAAGCAAATACAACTGCTAAAAGTTCTGTTTCAGTAGTAGCATAATTTCTTTGAGCATTGTCTAGGGTCTTACTAGCATAATGGATAACATTTAATTTATTATCATCTCTTTGTCCTAGAACAGCACCTACAACATAATCGCTAGCATCACACATAATTTCAAAGGGTAAATTCCAATCAGGTGGCTGAACAATAGGTGCAGAGACTAATGCTTTCTTAAGTATTTAAAATGCTTCTACACAATCATCATCAAAGACAAATGGTATATCTTTTTGTAATAAATTAGTCAGAGGCCGAGAAATTTTTGAGAAGTCCTTAATGAACCTCCTATAAAATCTGGCGTGACCAAGGAAACTTCTTATACCTTTGATGTCCTTGGGACATGGCATCTTTTCAATAGAATCAACCTTGGCTTTATCAATTTCAATACCTCTTTCAGAAACTTTATGCCCCAATACGATACCTTCATTAACCATAAAGTGGCACTTTTCCCAATTCAAGACAAGATTAGTTTCTTCACATCTCTGCAAAACTCGATCAAGATTGCTCAAGCAATCATCAAAAGAAGATCCATAGACGAAAAAGTCGTCCATGGAAACCTCACAAATCCTTTCACAAAAGTCAGAGAATATAGCCATCATGCATCTTTGAAAGGTAGCAGGTGCATTACATAAACCAAAAGGCATACGTCTATAAGCACAAGTACCAAAAGGGCATGTAAAGTAGTCTTTGATTGATCTTTAGCCGACACAGGTATTTGAGAGAAACCATAATAACCATCTAAAAAGCAGTAATGTGTATGTTTGCATAATCTTTCTAGCATTTGATCGATAAAAGGTAAGGGGTAATGATCTTTCTTAGTAGCCTTATTTAATTTGCGGAAATCAATTACCATCCTATAACCTGTAATAATTCTTTGTGGAATCAATTCATCTTTATCATTAGGAACAACAGTAATACCTCCCTTCTTAGGGACACAATGAACAGGACTTACCCACTGACTATCAGCAACGGGGTAAATTATACCTGCCTCGAGAAGCTTTAGTATTTCTTTTCTTACCACTTATTTCATTTTAGGATTCAGACGTCGTTGAGGATCACGAACTGGTTTGGCATCTGCTTCCAAATTTATTTTATGTTGACATAGAGTGGGACTAATGCCCTTAAGATCATCAAGAGTATATCCAATAGAAGCACGGTGCTTCTTCAGAGTTATCAATAATCTTTCTTCTTCATGCTCTAAAAGGTTAGCACTAATAATAACAGGATCTATCTTCTTTTCATCAAGATAAGCATATTTAAGATTATCAGGCAACGGTTTAAGCTCAAACACGGGATCACCCTTAGGTGGAGGGGGATCCCCTAGGATTTCAACAGGCAAATTGTGTTTCGGAATAGGTTCCTGTTTAAAGAATACTTCATCTATTTCCCTTCTTTCATTCATAAACATATCATTCTCATGGTCTAGCAAATATTGTTCTAAAGGATCACTAGGAGGTATGGCAATAGAAGCAAGACCAATAATTTCATCCTTACTAGGCAATTCTTCTTCACGGTGTTGTTTACTAAATTTAGAGAAATTAAACTCATGAGTCATATCATCTAAGCCGACAGTAACAACATCCCTTGTGCAATCTATGGTAGCATTAACAGTATTTAAGAAGGGTCTACCTAATGGGACAAAAGCTATCTTGTGGGGAACCAAGAACAAGAAAATCAGCAGGATATTTAGTTTTTCCACACAAGACTTCAACATCTCTAACAATTTCCATTGGTGAAATATTATCTCTATTAGCAAGTTTAATAGTAGCATCAATTTCTTCTAACTCAACAGCTGCAATGTCATGCATAATTTCTTTGTATAAGTCAATAGGTATTGCACTAGCACTAGCACCCATATCACATAAGCCATGATAACAATGTTCTCCTATTTTAACAGAAATAACAGGCATGCCTACCACATGTCTATTTTTATCTTTAGCACAAGGTTTAGCAATTCTAGCAGTTTCACCGCAGAACTGAATAACATGCCCATCAATATTATCAGACAAGAGATCTTTAACAATAGCAATATTAGGTTCTACTTTAACTTGCTCAGGAGGTGTATATGTTTTAATATTGCTTTTACGAACCACAGTTGAAACTTTAGCATGATCCTTTATCCTAACAGGGAAAGGTGGTTTCTCAACATAACAAGTAGGAACAATAGGATCATTATAAGTGACAGTCTTTTCTTCAACTTTAATTGGTGCAACTACTTTTACTTCTATAGGGGATGATATTTAAACCACTTCTCCTTAGGGAGATCAACATAAGTAGCAAAAGATTCACAGAAAGAAGCTACTATCTCAGAATCAAGTCCATATTTAGTGCTAAACTTACAGAAAATATCAGTATCCATAAAAGATTTAACACAATCAAACTTAGGTGTCATACCTGACTCCTTACCTTTGTTGAGATCCCAATCTTCAGAGTTGCGTTTAATTCTATCCAATAAATCCCATCTAAATCCAATAGTCTTCATCATAAAAGAGCCAGCACAAGAAGTATCGAGCATGGTGCGATTATTTTTAGAAAGCCGAGCATAAATATTTTGAAGAATTGTTTCTCTTGGGAGCTCATGACTGGGGCATGAATATAACATTGATTTAAACCTCCCCCAAGCTTGAGCGATGCTTTCTCCTTCGCGAGGCCAAAAATTATATATATAATTGCGGTCACGATGAACAAGATGCATAGGGTAATACTTTTGATGAAATTCCAATTTCAATCTTCTATAGTTCCATGATCTCGTATCATCACATAGTCTATACCATGTCAATGCGTCTCCCTTCAAAGATAAAGGGAAGACCTTCTTCTTAGCAACATCATCGGGTATACCTGCAAGCTTAAATAATCCACAAACTTCATCCATATATATTAGGTGTTCATCAGGATGCTTTGTTCCATCTCCTGTAAAAGGATTAGCTAGCAGTTTTTCTGTCATACCCGAAGGATACTCATAAGGAATTTCATTTTCAATAGGTTCAGTAGGTTGAGGAGCAACTCTTTTCTCTACTGGTCGGGGTGAAGATACCCCTAACAAGCCACTCAGAGGATTACTTTCCATAGTTACAAGTGACAGTAAATTTCACCACACTATATAAATTTTTCCTTACCAAATTCCACCTACCAAAGGCGCTTCACTCCCCGGCAACAGCGCCAGAAAAGAGTCCTGATGACCTACAAGTATTGGGGATATATCATAGTCCTTTCGATAAGTAAGAGTGTCGAACCCAACGAGGAGCAGAAGGAAATGATAAGCGGTTTTCAGCAAGGTATTCTCTGCAAGTACTGAAATAAGTAGTAACAGATAGTTTTGTGATAAGATAATTTGTAACGAGCAACAAGTAACAAAAGTAAATAAAGTGCAGCAAGGTGGCCCAATCCTTTTTGTAGCAAAGGACAAGCCTGGACAAACTCTTATATAAGGAAAAGCGCTCCCGAGGACACATGGAAATATCGTCAAGCTAGTTTTCATCACGTTCATATGATTCACGTTCGGTACTTTGATAATTTGACATGTGGGTGGACCGGTGCTTGGGTGCTGTTCTTACTTGAACTACTATCCCACTTATGATTAACCTCTATTGCAAGCATCCGCAACTACAACAAAAGTATTAAGGTAAACTTAACCATAGCATGAAACATATGGATCCAAATCAGCCCCTTACGAAGCAACGCATAAACTAGGGTTTAAGCTTCTGTCACTCTAGCAACTAATCATCTAATTATTACTTCCCAATGTATTGCTCTAGGCCCAAATAATGGTGAAGTGTTATGTAGTCGACGTTCACATAACACCACTAGAGGCTAGACAACATACATCTCATCAAAATATCGATCGAATAACAAATTCACATGACTACTAATAGCAAGACTTCTCCCTTGTCCTCAGGAACAAACGTAACTACTCACAAAGCATATTCATGTTCATAATCAGAGGGGTAATAATATGCATAAAGGATCTGAACATATGATCTTCCACCAATTAAACCAACTAGAATCAACTACAAGGAGTAATTAACACTACTAGCAACCTACTAGCACCAATCCCGGACTCGGAGACAAGAATTGGATAGAAGAGATGAACTAGGGTTTTGAGATGAGATGGTGCTGATGAAGATGTTGATGGAGATTGCCCTCTCCCGATGAGAGGAGCGTTGGTGATGACGATGGCGATGATTTCCCCCTCCGGGAGGGAAGTTTCCCCGGCAGAACAGCTCTGCCAGAGCCCTAGATTGGTTCCGCCAAGGTTCCGCCTTGTGGCGGCGGAGTTTCGTCCTGAAAGGTTGCTTCCGTTTTTTTTCTCGACGAAAGACTTCATATAGCAGAAGATGGTCATCGGAGAGCCACCTGGGGGGCCACGAGGTAGGGGGAGCGCCCCAGGGGGGGCGCCCCCCACCCTCGTGGACAGGGTGTGGCCCCCCTGGTCTTCATCTTTGGCGATGATTTTTCATTATTTATTATAAGGTATTCCGTGGAGTTTCAGGACTTTTGGAGTTGTGCAGAATAGGTCTCTAATATTTGCTCCTTTTCCAGCCCAGAATTCCAGCTGCTGGCATTCTCCCTCCTTATGTAAACCTTATAAAATAAGAGAGAATAGCCATAAGTATTGTGACATAATGGGAAATAACAGCCCATAATGCAATAAATATCGATATAAAAGCATGATGCAAAATGGACGTATCAAGGTTGTCATGCGCTTTTATGGTTGGATGCACAAAATCCTAATGCGAAAGAATGTCACTTTATATTGCCACTTGTGATATGGACCTTTATTATGCAGTCTGTCGCTTTTATTACTTCCATATCACACGATCGTATAAAGCTTATTTCTTCCACACCAATCAATCATACATATTTAGAGAGCAATTTTTATTGCTTGCACCGATGACAACTTACTTGATGGATCTTAGTCAATCCATAGGTAGGTATGGTGGACTCTCATGGAAAAACTGGTTTAAGGGTGTTTGGAAGCACAAGTAGTATCTCTACTTGGTGCAATAAATTTGGCTAGCATGAGGGGGAAAGGCAAACTGAACATGTTGGTGGATCCAAGACAATATAGTTTATCTCAGATGTAAGAAAACATAATCCATTACGTTGTTTTCCTTGTCCAATGTCAACTCTTTAGCATGTCATATTTGAATGAGTGCTCACAATCATAAAAGATGTCCAAGATAGTATATTTATATGTGAAGACCTCTCTTTCTTTATTACTTCCTATTAATTGCAACGATGACCAAAACTATGTTTGTCAACTCTCAACAACTTTTATTCATCATACTCTTTCTATGTGAGCACATTACTCTCCATAAGAGTCACATGATCTCTTTGTTTCTTTTTATTTCTTTCTCTTTTCCTTTATTCACTTAGGATCATGGCAAAATAATCAAGCCCTTGACTCAACACTAGTCTTTATTATATAGCTCACGGACTCGATTACATAGAAGGGTAAATAAAGCAAAACTCACAACTAGATCACACTAAGAACTTTTATTCTACTAGATCAAGATATTACCAAAAGGATCAAACTAAGAAAAATGGTAAAGATAAAAGTGATGGTGATACGATACCGGGGCACTCCCCCAAGCTTGGCAGTTTCCAGGTGGAGTGCCCATACCCAGGTGATTATGTCTCCTTTGTTGCTGAAGAAGGGGGAGTTGTTGATGATGGATAGTCGCACATCGAGTATAGGAGGTCTTCTAGCTTGCGGATAATGCCCTTGAGTGCGATGATATGCTCCTTCAACAAAATATTTTCATGTGTGAGATACTTATTTTGTATAGGAGCCCTCGTGTCCTTTCCGGGCTGCTTCTTATTTTTCTATTTTTCTAAATATTCCAAAACAGAGAAATATTGCCTTAAAAACTGTTTTGGAGTCGGTTTACTTACCGTACCACATACCTATTCCTTTTCGGAGTCTGAAACGTTCTGAAAAGTGTCCTTTATGTATTCCTCTGGGGTTACGGTTTCAATAACATTGGTTTCAACATTTATGGGATTACCTGAGATATAGTGTTTGATTCTTTGACCGTTCACCACCTTCGGATTTGTGCCTTCGAAGTTGTTGATTTGTATGGCACCGCAACGGTAGACCTCCTCGATAACGTAAGGACCCTCCCATTTAGAGAGAAGTTTTCCTGCAAAAAATCTTAAATGAGAGTTGTATAGCAATACATAATCACCTACATTAAACTCACACTTTTGTATCCTTTTGTCATGCCATCTTTTAACTTTTTCTTTAAACAACTTGGCATTTTCATAGGCTTGAGTTCTCCATTCATCAAGTGAGCTAATATCAAATAACCTCTTCTCACCGGCAAGTTTAAAATCATAATTAAGTTCTTTAATAGCCCAATAAGCCTTGTGTTCTAGTTCGAGAGGTAAGTGACATGCTTTTCCATAGACCATTTTGTACGGAGACATACCCATAGGATTTTTATATGCAGTTCTATAGGCCCATAATGCATCATCAAGTTTCTTGGACCAATTCTTTCTGGACCTATTAACAGTCTTTTGCAAAATTAATTTGAGTTCTCTATTGCTCAATTCTACTTGACCACTAGACTGAGGGTGATAAGGAGATGCAATTCTATGATTAACATCATATTTAGCAAGCATTTTATGAAAAGCACCATGAATAAAATGTGAGCCACCATCAGTCATTAAATATCTAGGGACTCCAAACCTTGGAAAAATAATTTATTTATGCATTTTAATAGAAGTGTTATGATCAACACTACTAGTTGGAATAGCTTCTACCCATTTAGTAACGTAATTAACAGCAACTAAAATATGTGTATAACCATTAGAGGAAGGAAAAGGTCCCATATAGTCAAAGCCCCAAACATCAAATGGTTCAATAACAAGTGAATAATTCATAGGCATTTCTTGACGTCTACTAATATTAACAATTCTTTGACATTCATCACAAGATAAGAAAAACTTACGGGCATCCTTGAAGAGAGTAGGCCAATAAAAACCAGATTGCAGTACCTTATGTGCAGTTCTATCTCCAGCATGGTGTCCTCCAAAAGCTTCGGAGTGACACTTGCATAGGATCTGTTCCTATTCATGCTCAGGTACACAACGTCTAATAACACCATCTACTCCTTCTTTATAAAGATGTGGGTCATCACAAAAGTAATGCCTCAAATCATAAAAGAACTTTTTCTTTTGCTAGTATGTGAAACTAGGTGGTATAAACTTAGCAACAATGTAATTAGCATAATCAGCATACCATGGAGCAGTATGAGAAGTATTTATGACATTTAATTGCTCATCAGGAAAGCTATCATCAATAGGTAGTGGGTCATCAAGCACATTCTCTAACCTAGACAAGTTGTGTGCAACGGGGTTCTCAGCTCCTTTTCTATCAACAATATGTAAATCAAATTCTTGTAGCAAGAGAACCCATCTAATAAGTCTAGGGTTAGCATCTTTCTTTTCCATAAGATATTTAATAGCAGCATGATCAGTGTGAATGGTTACTTTAGAATCAACAATATAATGTCTAAACTTATCACAGGCAAATACAACTGCTAAGAATTCTTTTTCAGTAGTAGCATAATTTCTTTGAGCGTTGTCTAGAGTTTTACTAGCATATTGAATAACATTTAGTTTCTTATCAACTCTTTGTCCTAGAACAACACCTACAGCATAATCACTAGCATCACACATGATTTCAAAGGGTAAATTCCAATTAGGTGGCTGAACAATAGGTGCAGAGATCAATGCTTTCTTAAGTCTTTCAAATGCTTCTACACAATCATCATCAAAGGCAAATGGTATATCTTTTTGTAATAAATTAGTCGAGGTCGAGAGATTTTTGAGAAGTCCTTGATGAACCTCCTATAAAACCGGCATGACCAAGGAAACTTCTTATACCTTTGATGTCCTTGGGACATGACATCTTTTCAATAGCATCAACCATGGATTTATCAACTTCAATACCTCTTTCAGAAACTTTATGCCCCAAGACAATACCTTCATTAACCATAAAGTGGCACTTTTCCCAATTCAAGACAAGATTAGTTTCTTCACATCTCTGCAAAACTCAATCAAGGTTGCTCAAGCAATCATCAAAAGAAGATCCATAGACGGAAAAGTCGTCCATGAAAACCTCACAAATCTTTTCACAGATGTCAGAGAATATAGCCATCATGCATCTTTGAAAGGTAGCACGTGCATTACATAAACCAAAAGGCATACGTCTATAAGAAAAAGTACCAAAAGGACATGTAAAAGTAGTCTTTGATTGATCTTTGGCTGACACGCGTATTTGAGAGAAACCAGAATAACCATCTAGAAAGCCAAAGTGTGTATGTTTGGATAATCTTTATAGCATTTGATCGATAAAAGGTAAGGGGTAATGATCTTTTTTAATAGCCTTATTTAATTTGCGGAAATCAATTACCATCCTATAACCAGTAATAATTCTTTGAGGAATCAATTCATCTTTATCATTAGGAACAACAATAATTCCTCCCTTCTTAGGGACACAATGGACATGACTTACCCATTTACTATCAGCAACGGGATAAATTATACCTGCCTCAAGGAGCTTTAGTATCTCCTTTCGTACCACTTCTTTCATTTTAGGATTCAGACGGCGTTGATGATCACGAACTGGTTTAGCATCTTCTTCCAAATTAATTTTATATTGACATAGAGTGGGACTAATGCCCTTAAGATCATCAAGAGTATACCCAATAGCAGCACGGTGCTTCTTTAGAGTTTTTAATAATCTCTCTTCTTCATGTTCTGAAAGGTTAGCACTAATAATAACAGGGTATATCCTTTTCTCATCAAGATAAGCATATTTAAGAGTATCAGGTAACGGTTTAAGCTCAAACACGGGATCGCCCTTGGGCGGATGAGGATCCCCTAGGATTTCAACAGGTAAATTGTTTTTCAGAATAGGTTCCTGTTTAAAGAATACTTCATCTAATTCCCTTCTTTCATTCATAAACATATCATTTTCATGGTATAGCAAATATTGTTCTAAAGGATCATTAGGAGGTACGGCAATAGAAGCAAGTCCAATAATTTCATCCTTACTAGGTAATTCTTCTTCACGGTGTTGTCTACTAAATTTAGAAAAATTAAATTCATGAGTCATATCATCTAAACCGACAGTAATAACATCCTTTTTTAATCTATGGTAGCATTAACAGTATTTAAGAAGGGTCTAGCAAATATAATGGGACAAAAACTATCTTGTGGGGAACCAAGAATAAGAAAATCAACAAGATATTTAGTTTTCCCACACAAGACTTCAACATCTCTAACAATTCCCATTGGTGAAATAGTATCTCTATTAGCAATTTTAATTGTAACATCAATATCTTCCATCTCACCAGGTGCAATATCATGCATAACTTCTTGGTATAAAGAATAAGGTATTGCACTAGCACTAGCACCCATATCACATAAGCCATGATAACAATGATCTCCTATTTTAACAGAAATAACAGGCATGCCTACCACAGGTCTAGGTTTATTTTTATCACGGGGTTTAGCAATTCTAGCAGTTTCATTACAGAAATAAATAGCATGCCCATCAATATTATCGGACAAGAGATCTTTAACAATAGCAATATTAGGTTCAACTTTAACTTGCTCAGGAGGTGTATATGTTTTAATATTGCTTTTACGAACCACAGTTGAAGCTTTAGCATGATCCTTTATCCTAATAGGGAAAGGTGGTTTCTCAACATAAGAAGTAGGAACAATAGGATCATTATAAGTAATAGTCTTTTCTTCAACTTTAATAGGTGCAGCTACTTTTACTTCTATGGGAGGATGATATTTAAACCACTTCTCCTTGGGGAGATCAACATAAGCAGCAAAAGATTCACAGAAAGAAGCTACTATCTCAGAGTCAAGTCCATATTTAGTGCTAAATTTACGAAAAATATCAGTATCCATAAAAGATTTAACACAATCAAAACTAGTTCATATCCGACTCCTTACCATTGTCGAGGTCCCAATCTTCGGAGTTGCGTTTAATTCTTTCCAATAAATCCCATTTGAGTTCAATAGTCTTCATCATAAAAGAGCCAGCACAAGAAGTATCAAGCATGGTGCGATTGTTACTAGAAAGCCGAGCATAAAATTTTTGAATAATCATTTCTCTTGAGAGCTCATGATTGGGGCATCAATATAACATTGATTTAAGCCTCCCCCAAGCTTGAGCGATGCTTTCTCCTTCGCGAGGCCAAAAATTATATATATAATTGCAATCTCGATGAACAAGATGCATAGGATAAAACTTTTGATGAAATTCCAATTTCAATCGTTTGTAGTTCCAAGACATCATATCATCACATAGCCTATACCATGTCGATGCATCTCCCCTCAAAGATAATGGGAAGACCTTCTTATTAACAACATCTCCGGGTACACCTGCAAGCTTAAATAATCGACAAACTTCATCCATATATATTAGATGCTCATCAGGATGTTTTGTTCCATCTCCTAAAAAAGGATTAGCTAGCAGTTTTTCTACCATACCCAAAGGAATTTCAAAGCAAGCATTTTCATTTTCAGTAGGTTCAGTAGGTTGAGGAGCAACTCTTTGCTCTACTGGTCGGGGTGAAGATACCCCGAACAAGCCCCTCAGAGGATTACTTTCCATAGTAACAAGTGACAGTAAATTTCAGTAAAATATATAAATTTTTCCTTACCAAATTGCACCTACCAAAGGCGCTTCACTCCCCGGCAACGGCGACAGAAAAGAGTCTTGATGAACCACAAGTATAGGGGATCTATCGTAGTCCTTTTGATAAGTAAGAGTGTCGAACCCAACGTGGAGCAGAAGGAAATGATAAGCGGTTTCCAGCAAGGTATTCTCTGCAAGTACTGAAATAAGTGGTAACAGATAGTTTTGTGATAGGATAATTTGTAACGAGCAACAAGTAACAAAAGTAAATAAAGTGCAGCAAGGTGGCCCAATCCTTTTGTAGCAAAGGACAAGCCTGGACAAACTCTTATAAGATGTAAAGCGCTCCCAAGGACACATGGAAATATCGTCAAGCTAGTTTTCATCACGTTCATATGATTCACGTTCGGTACTTTGATAATTTGGTATGTGGGTGGACCGGTGCTTGAGTGTTGCCCTTAGTTGGACAATCATCCCACTTATGATTAACCTCTATTGCAAGCATCCACAAAATACAACAAAAGTATTAAGGTAAACCTAACCATAGCATGAAACATATGGATCCAAATCAGCCCTTACGAAGCAACGCATAAACTAGGGTTTAAGCTTTTGTCACTCTAGAAACCCATCATCTACTTATTACTTCCCAATGCCTTCCTCTAGGCCCAAACAATGGTGAAGTGTCGTGTAGTCGACGTTCACATAACACCACTAGAGGAGAGACAACATACATCTCATCAAAATATCGAACGAATACCAAATTTACATAACTACTAATAGCAAGACTTCTCCCATGTCCTCAGGAACAAAAGTAACTACTCACAAAGCATAAACATGTTCATAATCAGAGGGTTATTAATGTGCATATAGGATCTGAACATACGATCTTCCACCAATTAAACCAACTAGCATCAACTACAAGGAGTAATTAACACTACTAGCAACTTACTAGCACCAATCCCGGACTTGGAGACAAGAATTGGATATAAGAGATAAACTAGGGTTTTGAGATGAGATGGTGCTGATGAAGATGTTGATGGAGATTTCCCTCTCCCGATGAGAGGAGCGTTGGTGATGACGATGGTGATGATTTCCCCCTCCAGGAGGGAAGTTTCCCCGGCAGAACAGTCCCGCCAGAACCCTAGATTGGTTCCGCCAAGGTTCCGCCTCGTGGCGGCGGAGTTTCGTCTGAGAAGATGGCTTATTATTATTTTGCCATCGAAAGAGTCCATATAGCAGAAGATGGTCACTGGAGGGCCACCAGGGGGCCCACGAGGTAGGGGCGCGCCCAGGGGGGTAGGGCGCGCCCCCCACCCTCGTGGGCAGGGTGTGGCCCCCCTGATGAAGTTCTTGCGCTTAATGTTTTTATATATTTGGAAAACATCATCCGTGAAGTTTCAGGACTTTTAGAGCTGTGCAGAATAGTTCTTTAATATTTGCTCCTTTTCCAGCTAGAATCCCAACTGCCGGCATTCTCCCTCTTTATGTAAACCTTGTAAATAAGAGAGAATAGGCATAAGTATTGTGACATAATGTGTAATAACAGCCCGTAATACAATAAATATTGATATAAAAACATGATGCAAAATGGACGTATCACTCGGCTGCTCTCCCTACGTGTACATCAGGAACATTTGTAAGTACATGATTAACAACTATTGAGCATGCGGAGTAGTGGCGAAGCCTCGCCGGGGCCCAAAGAGGGGCATTGCCCCTCTACTCTACAAAAACTCTTTGTTATACACCTAATTATTAGGCTTAAATATCCAAGATCTCTCATAGTTCATGCATAACTTGTCTTTTTCACCCAAGTCAAGTTAATCTAGCTCTGCCACTGCCCAGGAGGATGGTTGCGCTTCGATGTAGAGGGAGCCCATGGTCGGATCTCAACTCCTAGCCTGGCAGCCTGGCAGGGAGTCCACTGACGATATGAATGACACACGGCACATTTGGATTCAGTCAATTTGGATCTGTCGCCGTGGCTGATGCTAAAAATTAGTACCTGGTCCATTTTTACCTATCTAAGTTCCCGCTGTGGCGGTAGCAATGGGCAAGATGCTCCCGATGAGCTCGCTGTCAACCACACGCGACACGCCGGGGCGACGTTTGGCGCTTGGCACGTTCCTTGAGGACCTTCTTGGCCACCCTCGGCATCATGCACACTCACGGGAGGCTGCCACAACTTGCCGCCATCTGGGCCATCATGATGATTTTGGACGACCAGGCTTCACGGCGAAGCTGATATGGATCCGTGGCAGGATCTTAGGGAATCGGCATGGGTGAGATTAGTTTTATAGGTGCAAAAATTCCTTGCTCTTATTGCAACGCAGGGACACATTTACTAGTGTTGAATAAAAATTTAAACGGGTATCAAATGTTTATGTTCTATAAGAAAAAACTGATGAAAACCAAATAAATAAAGAAAGAAAAACAAAAAAACACAAGAATAAAACAATGCAAACGAATAAAAAACAATGAAAACCAAGAAATAAACAAAGAAAAACAAGGAAACCGTTGAAAACCACACGAAGAAAAAAAAGAAAACCAAAAAAGAAACTAAGAAAGAGAAGAAAAAACCAATGAAAACAAGAAAGACAAAAAAGAAGATAACGAAAACTGGCGAAAAAACAAAGGGAAACATAAATACCAAAGAAAAACGATGAAGAAACACAGAAAGCGTAAGAAGAAAAGAGGAAAAAAAATGAAAACAAGACATGAAATAATGAGAACTAATGTAGCTTTTTTTAGACAAAGAGAGCTAACGTAACTAGCGACCTAGCAAGCAAACAACTACAAAGTTTTTTTTGCGAGAAAACGTTAAATCTATTCATCAACTGTCAAGGTAGTACATAGAACACTAAAAGTAAAATTTACATCCAGGTCCTTAGATCGCCTAGTGACGACTACAAGCACTGGAGCGAGTCGAAGGCGCGTCGCCATCATCGCCCCTCTGTCGTCGGAGTTGGGCAAACATTGTTGTACTAAACAGTCAGGAAGTCGTCGTGCTAAGGCCCCATAGAACCATTGCATCAGAACAACAACCGTTGCCGATGAAGAGAATCGTAGATCAGAAGGATCCAAACTGCAAACACACAGACGTAAACGAACGAAGACCAGATCTAGTCAGATCCACCGAAGACAAATGCCTGCCGGATCCCACAAGACCCGTCGGAGACAAACTTCCACACGTCTTCCAATGATGCTTGAAACATCATCAGGACGGGGGCTAGACGGGGAGAAACTTATTCCATCTTCAAGAAGTTGCCGCCGTCTTGTCTTCTTGAGCACGGCACAAATCCTAACAAAACTCAGAAAAGCACCTAAAAATGAAGCCTTCTCGCTGACAAAGGCCGGGATTGGCCGCGTCTCCACGATCAAAGGACCATAGAAGACGAGGCAGACTGGCAGCGATGCCGGTGAGAGACAGGGAAACCCTAAATGAGTTTGCAGATGAACAACTGCAAAGTTGGCCGACCCAAATACTATTTGACCAGAAAGAAACCGTTCAGGCGAGAGTATGGTCGGACTCGTTATAAGCGAGATATAGGTTTTGGCAATAGTGTCCCCCTCTGACAGAAATTCTATTCTCTTTATTTTTAAATATAAGTCTTTTTAGACATCTTAATATGGATTACATACAGATGTATATAGACGCATTTTAAAGTGTAGATTCACCATTTTGCTCCGTATATAGTCTATATTAAAATCCTTAAAAAAACTTATATTTAGAAACGGAGGAAAGGAACCTCCTATTTGTCGCTTTTTGCGGCAACTGTCGATGATTCGCACAAAAACGCACCTAGCCAATGCGACCAGCTGACTCTAATGGAATGTTTGCAACACGATATGTAAAGAAATGAAAAACAACGGCAAAATTTATGGTCGGACTCATTATAAGCGAGATATAGGTTTTGGCAATAGTGTCCCCCTCTGACAGAAATTCTACTCTCTTTGTTTTTAAATATAAGTCTTTTTAGACATTTCAATATGGACTACATACAGATGTATATAAACGCATTTTAGAGTGTAGATTCTCCATTTTGCTCCGTATATAGTCTATATTGAAATTCCTAAAAAGACTTATATTTAGAAACGGAAGGAAGGGACCTCCTATTTGTCGCTTTTTGCGGCAACTGTCGATGGTTCGCACAAAAACGCCCCTAGCCAATGCGACCAGCTGACTCTAATGGAATGTTTGCAACACGATATGTAAAGAAATGAAAAACAACGGCAAAATTTAGAGAACAGCTTGCAAAAAAATAACCAAAAAGTGTCTGTATAGGATAGAACCCACGGCCTCCAGTGATTGAACCATGTCGCTAGCCACTGTGTTCATAGACTTGTTTGTCTAAAAAGTCCAGCTCAGTTTATATAAACTATAGGCAGGGAAAGAAAATAAACTTTTCTTAAAATTTTGAACGTGGTTTCCTTTTTCACAAATGCCAACATATTTAGAAAAACGAACACTTTTGAAATTTGCTAACGAACTTGTCGTAGCTCAAACATTTTTTTGGAATCTCAAACATTTTTTGTAAAAAGGGAACAATATTGAAAATGAGAACATTTTTTGAACTATGAGCAACTTTTTCAATATCCGAACATTTTTTCAAAAACAGGAACAAATATAAAAACACCCCACAGTTATGAACATTTTTTTTCAAAACACAAACAGATTATGAAATTCTCCCGAACATTTTTTAAATTTGCAAACAAACTATAAAAATGTGATTTTCGTTGAATTTGTGAACTAATTATGAAAACAGAAACATTTTTTTTAAAATGAACAACATTTTTAGAAAAATTGTTGGAAAAAAATAAATGTGAAACGGAAAAAATAAAGTAAAAGAAAGGAGAAAAGAAACAAAAAAGGAAAAAAAAGAAAAAAAGGAAAAAGGAAAAAAAAAGAAAATGAAAAAAATAAAAAAATCATTTCAGAAACCTTCTAGAAGGTTCCCAAAACCGGTAAAAACCAGCTAGAAACCTCTAGAAGGTTCCAAAACCGAAACTTGAAAAACCTGTATGTACGTTATAGACAGGCCAGCCCAAATCGGTCGCTACTTTAGGTTGCATGTGCGATTGGCGACATTTTGACGCAGAATGCGTTGAATAGAATTTCCCGGAGGGAGTACATGATAGAGAGCTCCCTCGACGCAAACCGATCTGTGGTTAGATGGTTAGAGAGACATCGGTATCCCAGCCCACCAGGGTTCAAGTCCCGATGCTTGCATTATTCCTGGATTTATTTCAGGATTTCCGGCGATGCGTTTTCAGTGGGAGGAGACGTTTCCGTCGACGACGAGGCGTCTAAGGTGACTTCGTAAATCTCAAGATGATATGTCGGCTCAGTCTCTCGGAGGTGCTCATAGGGATAGGATGTACGTATCTGCGTTCATAGGGATGAGTGTATGCGCGTATGTATGAGCGCTTGCGTCTGAACCGTGTTAAAAAAAAGAGCTCCCTCGGCTTAGCACGGTTCTAAATGGGCCAGCCGATAATGATACGTGTGCGTATAGAAAAGTATGTAAGCATACATATCATACATTTCCATGCGTACGTGTATGACTATGGAAAACCCGATGAAAAACAAAGAAAGATAGAATAGCGAGGAAAAACAATGAAGAAGTATGTAGATCCCCCTCAAAAGAAAGAGTATGTAGGCACATGCAATTGTTATTTTCAATTTCAATTTTTTATTTGTATGATATGGGAAAATGTTTTAAATGTATATATATTCCAACAAAACATATAATTTATCTTTTTTTAAATACACCATGAATTCAAAAAAAATTAAGTATTTGTTTTTAACATGTATTAAAAAATATATTCATAAATGTTTAGTGAAGAAAATGTTCATTATGTATTTTAAACAAATTCAACATTTATAAAAAAAATATGCATGTATGAAAAATATAAAATGTGTACATAAAAAAGGTAGACATGTGTTGAAAACAGGAAAATTAAAAAAAAAAGTGTTGAAAATGGAAGAAAGAAACAAAAAACTAAAAGTAAAACCAAGAAAACTGTAAAGAAACACAGGAAACCAAAAAAGCTTAAGAAAAAGAGATAAAAACTAACACAAGAACCACACAAAAAAAGATTGTGCCAGAAAACCGCTCCTGCTGGAACCTGAATTTGTTGAAAATATGCCATAGAGGCAATAATAAAGTGGTTATTATTATAGTTCCTTAATCACGATAAAGGTTTATTATTAATGCTATAATTGTATTGATCCAAAACTGAAATACATGTGTGAATATATAATCGAATACCAAGTCCTTAATAAGCCTCTACTAGACTAGCTCGTTGATCAAAAGATGGTTAAGGTTTCATGACCATAGAAATGAGTTGTCATTTGATAACGGGGTCACATCATTAGGAGAATGATGTGATGGACAAGACTCATCCGTTAGCATAGCATATGATCATTCAGTTTATTGCTACTGCTTTCTTAATGTCAAATACATAGTCCTTCGACCATGAGATCATGCAACTCTCGGATACCGAAGGAATACCTTGTGTGCTACCAAACGTCACTTCGTAACTGGGTGATCATAAAGGTGCTCTACAGGTATCTCCAAAGATGTGTGTTGAGTTGGCGTGAATCGAAATTGGGATTTGTCACTCTGTATGACGGAGAGCTATCTCTGGGCCCTCTCGGTAATACAACATCACAAGAAGCTTGCAAGCAAAGTAACTAAGGAGTTAGTTACAAGATGATGTATAACGGAACGAGTAAAGAGACTTGCCAGTAACGAGATTGAATTAGGCATGGAGATACTGACAATCGAATCTCGGGCAAGTAACATATCGACGGACAAAGGGAACTACGTATATTATCATAAAGGTTCGACCGGTAAAGATCTTTGTAGAATATGTAGGAACCAATATGGACATCTAGGTCCTGCTATTGGTTATTGACCGAAGAAGCATCTTGGTCATGTCTACATCATTCTCGAACCCGTAGGGTCCTCACGCTTAACATTCGTTGACGATATAGTATTATATGAGTTATGTATGTTGGTGAATGAATGTTGTTCGGAGTCCCGGATGAGATCACGAACATGACGAGGAGCTCCGAATGGTTCATAGGTACAGATTGACATATGGGATGATAGTATTTAGTCTCCGGAAGAGTTTTGGAATGCACTGGATAATTATTGGATCACCGGAAGGGGTTCCGGAAGGGCAGGGGACCTTATTGGGCCAAACGGGCCAGCGACGGAGAGCACACCAGCCCACATGGGGCTGGCGCGCCCCACCTCTTGGCTGCCGGCCCTAGGGAAGGAAGGAAGAGGGCTAGCCCCCTCTTGCCTTCTCTTCCACGCTCAAGGAAAGGAAAAGGGGGAGGGGCGCCTCCCCTCCTGCCTTCTCCCCACACGCCTAAGAAGGAAGGGAGCGCGGCTAGCGCAGTTGCCGCCCCCTTGGGGAGTGCCCTAGGCAGCCTCCCCTCCCCCTCCACCTATATATATATATGTGTGTGTGTGTGTGTGTGTGTGAGGAGGTGAAGGGGCAACACACACCACGATTCCCAAGCCGTGTGTGGCGCCCTCTCTCCCTCTAGTTCCTCCTCCGTCCAAATCCTTTGTGCTTTATTGAAGCCCTGTGGAAAAGTTTCACCATCACCGTCACCATGCCGTCATGCGGAACTCATCTACTACTTCGCCCCTCTTGCTGGATCAAGAAGGCGATGACGTCATCGAGCTGAACATGTGCTGAACGCGGAGGTGCCGTGCGTTCGGTACTTGATCAGTACGGATCGTGAAGTTGTACGACTACATCAACCGCGTTGATAAACGCTTCTGCTTAGCGATCGTCAAGGGTATGTAGATGCTCTCCCCCTTTCGGAGCCATGCATCTCCATGCATAGATCTTCCGTGTGCGTAGAATTTTTTTGTTTTCCATGCAACGTTCCCCAACAGTGCATCATGAGCCAGGTCTATGCGTAGATGATATGCACGAGTAGAACACAAAGGAGTTATGGGCGGTGATGTTCATATTGCTTCCCACCAATGTCTTATTTTGATTCGGCGACATCGTGGGATGAAGCGGCTCGGACCAACCTTACATGTCCACATACATGAGACTGATTCCACCGACTAACACGCAACTTGTTTTGCCTAAAGGTGGCTGGAGGGTCTCTGTTTCTCCCACTTTAGTTGAATTTGATTTTACTACGGCGGTCCTTGCGGAAGGTTAATTGTGTAGGTAAGAATGGTTCTTGCTAGTTGCCCGTAGCAGCTGATGAAGCTATGTACCTAGGGTAGGGTCATGGATCTGTCCAAGATACCCTCCCCAAGGACATCTCTAAAGGAACCAGAAGCGGTCGAAGCAAAATCATCATCCACTCGACCGTGAAGCTATGTTCCACTCGACAGTATAGAAGACACTCGACTATGCGAACAACCACTCAATGATACGAGAAACCACTCGGAGTGTAGAAGACCTAACGTCACTCAGTATGACAACGGTCGGTCATTCACTCTGCAACCTTAAAGATCATTTGTATCTCTTTATTACTAGCGTTACCAGTAACGCCCTGCCTTAATGTACATTGAACCCTTTGTAACGTGGGCTGGCTGTGGTCCTGGCGCACTCTATATAAGCCACCCCCCTCCTCCGAGACAAGGGTTCGCACCCTTTGTAATTCACACGCATATATCCAGTCGACCGCCTCTGGGCTCTGAGACGTAGGGCTGTTACTTCCTCCGAGAAGGGCCCGAACTCGTAAAACTCGCGTGTACAACTCCTTCATAGCTAGGATCTTGCCTCTACATTCCTACCCCCCTATTCTACTCTCAGGCTTAGAACCACGACAGTTGGCGCCCACCGTGGGGCCGGTGTCTTAGCGACTTGTTGGAGAAGTTGCAATTTTTCCGATCCCCTTCATCATGGTTTCAGGCGGAGGTTTGGCTGAGGGCCGCGAGATCCATCTCGACGCGCTCGTGTTTGTCGCTGATGACTCCGCTTGGCTTCAGGAGGCTCCACTCGACGTCGACGCACTCCCCGCCCGCGGGGCGACGCACTTTCGCACGTGCGTCCATGGCATCCTCCTGCGGCAGCCGTCGACCCAGTATCAGTCGGCTCCAGCAGCTTTCACCCTCCCTGTGGCCCACCGGAGCAAATGTTCCGGTTGGTCGAGGCTTCAGCGGTGGGTGAGGCATGCGGTGGCTCGCCAGTCGGCCAGCCCTCAAGCCGCGGCAATCGAGCCCGACGAAACTCTCTACGGCCTGTTCAATCTGTCGACTGGCTCCGTAGAGACTGCATCCGAGTGCGACAACAGCGACCCAGCGGGAGAAGTTTTGATGGTCAATGGACCATGCAGTCCTCCTGGCTTCACCCGTGAAGACGGAGGTGATGGGGACGACGATCCTTCGCGCGTTCATGAAGAGTACTGCCCCGAACCCTCTCTTCGTAGCAGAGAGAGGAACTTCGCCGCTGGGACATGGATGCATTGCATACTCCTATAGTTGGAGAAACCCCTGAGGCCCAGGCTTTGGAGCAGGCGCGCCTGGCCAACTTGGCTGAGCGCACTCGACTGGAGAACCTCCAGTGCGCACTCGACGATCGCGCTCGGTAGCGTGCTCCCGAACCCAGTCGACGCCAACTTTTTCCGCCTCCGACTCAGGTATACCGAACCCCAATCCAAAATCTAGTAGCTGCTGCCCGGATAGCGGAGTCGATCCAACCTTCCCAGTCAGAAGCCGGCCGAGGCCTGGTGCAGATCCGAGCTTTGCTCCGGGCGGCGGGAGAACATAATACAACCGTATCTCAGTCACGGAATAGGATCCATAGCAGATCCGTGGTTGCAGACACAGTTCAGTCGACTCATAGCCCAAGATCGCCCCCGAGGCATGAGGGACATGGAGATCGACGAGATCGGTACATAAACCGTGAGCAATATGATCATCGAGTCGATCGCGATGGTCGTCGTCGAGTGCCCACGCCTCCCCCAAGGAGTGGGTCGTATGTGCCTCGGCAACATGATGACAGGCGCCCTCACAGTGTTGGGCGAGGGATTCCAGTCAACCCCAGGGAGCCAGGCTTTGATGCGAGATCTATTCTCATTCAGGGCTTGGTCGACAGAAACAGAGCTCACCGAGAGGGCCATGACAGGGATCCGCAAACCAGCAGCAGGGTGCATGTCTCAGGTCCAGAGTGCTTCAGCAAAGGCATCAGGGCTGAAGTGATTCCCCCCAACTTCAGGTTGGCGACTGGAGTCAGTAAGTTCACTGGTGAGTCCAAGCCTGCACTTGGCTTGAAGACTACCGAGTGGCTGTCCAGATTGGTGGCGGCAATGATGAAGTGGCCATGAAACACCTTCCTCTGATGTTGGAGGGCTTGGCTAGAGCATGGCTGAATCAGTTGGCACCTAGCAGTATTTATACTTGGGAAGATCTCGCCTGAGTGTTTGTCAGGACATTCGAGGGAACTTGCAAATGCCCGGCAGGTTTGACAGAATTACAGTGTTGTGTTCAGAAACCCAATGAAACTTTGAGGGATTATATCTAGAGATGGATCACCCTACACCACACGGTAGAGGATGTGTCTGATCATCAAGCAATTTGTGCCTTTAAGGAAGGTGTCAAGTATCGGGAGTTGAATCTGAAATTCGGTCGGACAGGAAATATGACTCTGACTCGGATGATGGAGATTGCCACCAAGTATGCCAATGGTGAAGAAGAAGAACGACTCCGGAGTGGCAAGCACAAAGCAGTCACCCATGAAGCCGGGGGAGGAAACTCCGGTCGAAAACAGAAGCGCAAGGCCGAGCCAGCTTCTCCTGGCGAAGCCTTAGCTGTGGTTCAAGGGGAAGCCCAAAGGGCCGTGGAACCCCAAGAAAGTAAAAGATCAAGATGGAAATGATGTGCTGGATCTGCCGTGCCACATCCACACCAAAAAAGATAAAGAGGGTAATTTCATTTATCTGAAGCACACCACTCGGCAGTGTCGACTCCTAATCCAGCAATTCCGAGAGAAACAGCCCAAGGAAAAGGAGAAGGGAGCAGACAAGGCTGAGGAGGAGGAAGAGGATGATGATGGTTATCCCCACGTGAATTCCACTCTGATGATTTTTGCTGATGTTGAGAGTAAAAGTCGATTGAAAACCATCAACAGAGATGTAAACATGCTCGCTCCGGCGACACCCAGTTATTTGAAATGGTCCCAGACTGCCATTACATTTGACCAGTCCGATCACCCAGTGCACATAGCCACCCCTGGGAGGCAAGCACTGGTGGTCGACCCGGTGGTCGAAGGCACCCGACTGACAAAGGTCCTGATGGATGGTGGCTGTGGCCTGAACATACTGTATACAGAGACGTTGAAGGGAATGGGCATTCCGATGTCCAGACTCAGCGAAAGCAATATGAGTTTCCATGGGGTCATTCCAGGCAAGAAGGCTGCATCACTCGGCCAGATTGCTCTCGATGTGGTTTTCGGTGATTCCAAGAATTACCACAAAGAAAGGTTGACATCTGAAGTTATGGATTTCCAGAGTGCCTATCATGCTATTCCGGGCAGGCCAGCTTATGCTTGTTTTATGGCTCGACCATGCTACGTGTACCTCAAATTGAAGATGCCTGGTCCCAAAGGGGTGATCACTATCACTGGTAGTCGGAAGAAGGCAGCGGAGTGCTTCCAGAAGAGCTCAAAGATCGCCGATGCACAGATGGCCGTAGCAGAATTGCAAGAATATCAGAAAAATGCAGATCCGAGTGATTTGTTGCGAGCCAAGAAGCCAGCCACAGATTCAGCATTCCAGTCATCTGGTGAAACGAAGTCGATTTGCATTCACCCGACAGACCCCAATGCCGCTCCGACTCACATTTCAACCACACTCGACTCCAAATAGGAAGAAGCGCTCATCCAGTTCCTCCGTGAGAACTGGGACATCTTTGCATGGAAACCTTCGGACATGCCAGGTGTTCCCAGGGGACTGGCTGAGCATTGTTTGCGAGTCGACCCAAAAGTGAAACCAGTCAAAGAACATCTTCGACGATCCGCCGTGCAGAAGAGGAAGGCAATCGGTGAAGAGGTGGCTCGGCTTTTGGCAGCTGAGTTTATCCATGAAATTTACCACTCCGAGTGGTTAGCTAATGTTGTCATGGTCCCAAAGAAGGACGACTCGCTTCGCATGTGCATCGACTTCAAACATATCAATCGGGCCTGCCCGAAAGATCACTTTCCTCTCCCTCGCATCGATTAGATAGTTGACTCGACTGTGGGGTGCGAGCGTTTGTCCTTTTTGGACACCTACTCCAGGTACCACCAGATCCGTCTGTACGGACCCGACGAGATAAAAACAGCTTTCATCGCCCCATTCGGATGCTTCTGTTATGTCACTATGTCATTCGGCTTGAAGAACGCTGGAGCCACATTCATGCGGATGATTCAGAAGTGCCTGCTCACTCAGATCAGTTAGAATGTTGAAGCATACATGGATGACATTGTGGTCAAGTCACGTAAAGGTTCCGAACTACTGACTGACCTTGCTGAAACCTTTACCAACCTTAGAAGGTATGATATCAAGCTCAATCCATCAAAGTGCACGTTTGGAGTTCCGGGCGGAAAATTACTCGGTTTTCTCGTTTCCGAACGAGGGATCGACGCTAACCCAGAGAAAGTGGGTGCTATACTCCGAATGAAACGCCCTGTGCGTGTGCATGATGTCCAGAAGCTTACTGGTTGCTTGGCTGCCCTAAGTCGGTTCATTTCTCGCCTCGGTGAAAAGGCACTGCCTCTTTACCGACCGATGAAGAAATCAGATAAGTTCGAGTGGACTCCTGAAGCTGATGTAGCATTTGCAAAGCTAAAAGCCCTGCTTTCCACCCAGCCGGTGCTTGCTGCCCCAATAAGCAAAGAGCCTTTACTGCTTTATATAGCAGCCATTGGACAAGTCGTCAGTATAGTACTTATGGTCGAGCGGGAAGAAGAGGGAAAAGCCTATAAAGTTCAGCGCCTAGTTTATTATATTTCTGAAGTTCTGACTCCAGTCGACTGCTAGTAGTCGACTGCAGTCTCGGGGACTACACCCAGTGGGTGCACTTAGCGTGCCCCCACCGGTTCCGATCTCATTCGACCGGTCCGCCCGGGTCGAGTGGAAGAAAAGAAAGGAAGGTAGAACTCAGACCCCAGTCGACTGCCAGCAGTCGACTGCGGTCTCGGGGATTACACCTAGTGGGTGCACTTGGCGTGCCCCCACCGATTCAGATCCTACTCGCCTAGACCGGGTGGAAGAACGCAACTACCAAAGACAATAAAACACCCAGTGGGTGCACTGATTCGACGCAAACAACAAGAGATTGTATAGAAGAAATTTTTTCGGGTAGCATATCCTGATAGAGCAAGGTCGGTTGAAAGTCTACTTACCCGGACATTGGCCCGGAGAGCAGCGCTGGCGTCATAAGCAGCCTGGCTATTCTCATGCACCGTCTTCATCCACTCCATCACCACGTTAGCCTGATGGATGGCTTCCGCAGCCGCTTCCGACTAGTTGTCCGGAACAGGGTAGCTGGTGAAAAAGAGAGCAGACGACCCAGGTGTGGCAGCTTGGAGCTCCGTGGCGTGGAGTTGGATGACTGAAGGAATCATTGGTGTAGTCGACGGTGCAGGGTGCTCACTCGACAAGGGTGCAACGAAGGTTACAGAGGCCCTGCCCGCGTCTTCAGATTGACGGACGGGTGGTGTTGTTGTTGGCCCTTGCTGAGACATCTTGCCAGCTGCTACCTTCTTGCTCTTCCTGGGCTTAAGAGCCACATCTTCATCATCATCTGGAAGATCGATGACGTTGGGTGGAGCTGCAAGACAGATCAGTCGACCCCAAGTGAACCACTAGAATGCAATCGACCAAGTAATCAAGAACAAGATCATAAGAGTTTCTACCTGGGTTGGAGGTAACCGTATCTTCCATCTCCTCGTCTCGATACTGGAGGGAAGAGGTTCCCGATGTAGCAGCACTGCAAGTGTCCATACTCAGTCGGTTACGTTCTGTTGCTCGAGTCGACGAAAAGAACAAGTCAGATGATTACCCGAAGATGGTAGGGACGGTCACTTTGATCCTGGGCAAAGCCTTGGGAAGTTTGGAGGAGGTGACCTTCGGTGCTTTTGGAGCTGGAGGCGGCACAACCTTGGGCTGCTTTGGGGCCTTCTCAATCGGCGCTGGAGAAGACGTCCGGGGGCGCTTCGAAGACTGCCCAGTCGGCGCGGTCGCCAGGTCCGGGGTGCTTGCCGGGTCGTGTGCGTGCTTGGATCTCCTCTCTCTGCGAGGAGGCGAGTCGACTTCTTCGTCATCGCTCGAGTCGTCCTCCTCTACACCCGAGTGCCACTCGCCGCTCTCGCCCCCGCTCGCTCCCTCCTCGACGTCTTGCTCCTGCACTCCATTGGGCATCGAGTACATGTCAATGAGAGCCTGAAAGAACAACGAGCAAAAGGAGTACAGTCGACCATCAACAAGGTGTCACATAGTGAATCGGAAAGATATTTGGGAAAATATAATCATACCTGCTCCGGCTGGCGCGAGTGGTCGAATGGAATCACCCTCCTAGACCCCCGGGGGTTGTCTTTGTTGCTGGTGATTCCCATCAGCCACTTCTCCAAGATGTCCTCACTGACGTCCTCCGGGTGGATCCGAGTGGAGTCCTCGAGTCCAGAGTACATCCACATCAGATGATCATGGGCCTGGAGCGGTTGGATGCGTCGACCGAGAAAGACCTCCAGCAGGTCCATCCCAGTCACCCCGTCGCGAACGAGTTGGACGACCCGCTCGACCAACACCTTGACCTGCGCCTTCTCTTCGGGGACCACCTTCAAGGAGGAGGGCTTCTCCACTCGGGCCAGGGAAAGGGAGGAAGTCCGGTCGACTGACCCGGGGTCGGCTGATCCTTGCAGTAAAACCAAGTCGACTGCCAGCCGCGGACCGAGTCGGGAAGGATCATCGCCGGGAAGGTGCTCTTGTTCCTCATCTGGATCCCCAGGCCCCCGCACATCTGGATCATGTGCGTCCTCTCATCACTCGGATTGGCCTTTTTGACCGACTGGGAGCGGCAGGTGAAGATATGTTTGAAGAGGCCCCAGTGCGGTCGACAGCCCAAGAAATTTTCACACATTGACACAAAAGCAGCCAGATAGACTATGGTGTTTGGAGTGAAGTGGTGGAGCTGAGCCCCAAAGAAGTTCAAAAAGCCCTGAAAGAAAGGATGGGGAGGCAGAGAAAATCCGCGATCGACGTGGGTGGCGAGGAGAACGCACTCACCCTCCCTTGGCTGCGGCTCGATCTCGTTCCCTGGGAGCCGCGCCGATCTGTGGGGGATCAGTCCCCCCTCCACCAGGTCATCGAGGTCGTCCTGGCTGATCATGGAGCGGATCCAGTCGCCCCGGATCCAGCCCGACGGCAGGACGGATCTTGATGAGGATCCGCCCCGGCTGGTCCACTCGCCCTTTGCCTTCGCGGTCGCCTTCTTCGCACGCTCCAGCGTCACCGTCTTCTCTTTCCCCATGGTGGCGGATCGAGTTCGAGCGAGGGTCCGGCGACGAGAGCAGAAGCGAGTGTGGCGGAGAGGTCGGAGGAAGAAGAAAAGAGAATGGGAGCGCACGGTGCAGAGACCTGGTCCGATGCCTTTTATAAGGTCATTCCTCGAGTGACTGACTGGTAGGCCCAAACGATCTAAACAAATCCCGCAACAGTCGTGCGCACAGTACGTGGAGAAAAAGGTGGCACGGAGATCGAGGAGACCTGCCTAATCCATCCCGATTACCACGGCCTCACCCGTCTGGCGCGCTTCCCGAAATTCAAATCCCGCGAAATCCGCGGAGAGCAGAGCAACTGGTCAGACCGAAAACATCCTCCACATTATCATTTGGAATTCTACCGTGAAAGCTCACTCGACAAAAACTAAGAATGGACCAAGGCGACTGAAAAAGAAGTTGATGTTGTCTCCTCGGTTCATTGTTCCATAACAAGTTATACTCATAGCACAAAGAATGAGTCGGAAGTGTTCCCAACTCCTTCCTCACTCGAACCCTGATCCATTCGGGGGCTAATGATGAAGCTATGTACCTAGGGTAGGGTCATGGATCTGTCCAAGATACCCTCCCCAAGGACATGTCTAAAGGAATCAGAAGCGGTCCAAGCAAAATCATCATCCACTCGACCGTGAAGCTATGTTCCACTCGACAATATAGAAGACACTCGACTATGCGAACAACCACTCGACGATACGAGAAACCACTCGGAGTGTAGAAGGCCTAACGTCACTCAGGATGACAACGGTCGGTCATTCACTCTACAACCTTAAAGAGCATTTATATCTCTTTATTACTAGCATTACCAGTAACGCCCTGCCTTAATGTACATTGAACCCTTTGTAACGTGGGCTGGCTGGGGTCCTGGCGCACTCTATATAAGCCACCCCCTCCTTCGAGACAAGGGTTCGCACCCTTTGTAATTCACACGCATATATCCAGTCGACCGCCTCCGGGCTCCGAGACGTAGGGCTGTTACTTCCTCCGAGAAGGGCCTGAACTCGTAAAACTCGCGTGTACAACTCCTCCATAGCTAGGATTTGCCTCTACATTCCTACCCTCCTATTCTACTGTCAGGCTTAGAACCACGACAGCAGCCACATACAATTTGCAACAACAAAGTAGAGGACGTCTAACTTGTTTTTGCAGGGCATGTTGTGATGTGATATGGTCAATATGTGATATGATATATGTTGATGTATGAGATGATCATGTTTTGTAATAAGTTCACGACTTGCATGTCGATGAGTACGACAACCGGCAGAAGCCTTAGGGTTGTCTTTAATTACTGTATGACCTGCGTGTCAATCACTAAACGCCATGTAATTGCATTACTTTATCGCTGTGCATTAGCAATATTTGTAGAAGCAATAGATGGCGAGACGGCCCCGACGCAATGATGGAGATCAAGGTGTCGCACATGTGACGATGGAGATCATGCCGTTGCTTTGGAGATGGAGATCAAAAGCACAAGACGATGATGGCCATATCATGTCACATATTTTGATTGCATGTGATGTTTATCCTTTATGCATCTTATTTTGCTTAGAACGACGGTAACATTATAAGATGATCCCTTCACTTAATTTCAAGATAGAAAATGTTCTCCCCGACTACGCACCATTGCCAAAGTTTGTCGTTTCGAAGCACCTCATGATGATCGGGTGTGATAGATTCTACATTCACATACAATGGGTGTAAGCCAGTTTTGCACATGCAGAATACTTATGTTAAACTTGACAAGCCTAGCATGTACATACATGGTTTTAGAACACTGGAGACCGAATGGTCGAACATGAGTCATATAGTAGATATGATCAACATGTAGATGTTCACCATTGAAGACTACCCCATCTCACGTTATGATCGAACATGGGATAATTGATTTGGATCATGTATCACTTAGACAACTTGAGAGAAGTTGATTTAAGTGGGAGTTCATTGGTAATTTGATTAATTGAACTAAAATTTATCATGAACTTAGTCCTAATAGTTTTTGCAAATATATGTTGTAGATCAATGGCCCATGCTTCCATTCCCTTGAATTTTAATGCATTCCTAGAGAAAGCTAAGTTGAAAGATGATGGTAGCAACTACACAGACTGGGTCTGTAACTTGTGGATTATCCTCATTGCTGCACAGAAGAATTATGTCCTTGATGCACCGCTAGGTGATAGACCTACTGTAGGAGATGAAGTAGATGTTATGAACTTTTGGCAGGCTCAATCTGATGAGTACTCAATAGTTCAGTGTGCCATGCTTTACGGCTTGGAACCGGGACTTCAAAAGTGTTTTGAACGCCACGAAGCATATGTGATGTTCCAAGAGTTTAAATTGATATTTCAAACTAATGCCCGGGTTAGTTCTTCAGTGAACACATACTCAAAATGTCTGGGTACCACAACCACTTAAGTCAGCTGGGAATTGATCTTCCAGTTGAGAGTGTTATTGACAGAGTTCTTCAGTCACTGCCACCAAGCTACAAAGGCTTCATGATGAACTATAATATGCAAGGGATGACGAAAGCAATTCCCAAGCTCTTCGCGATGATGGAATCGGTGGAGGTAGAAATCAAGAAAGAGCATCAAGTGTTGATGGTTAATAAGACCACCATTTTAAGAAAAAAGGCAAGGGAAAGAAGGGAACTTCAAGAAGACTGGCAAGCAAGTTGCCGCTCCCGTGAATAAGCCCAAAGATGGACCCAAGCCTGAAACTGGGTGCTTCTACTGCAAAGGAAATGGTCACTAGAAGCGGAACTGCCCCAAATCCTTTGCAGATAAGAAGGATGGCAAAGTGAACAAAGGTATATTTTTTTGAGAATCAAAGGTATATTTTTTTGAGAATCAAAGGTATATTTGATATACATGTTATTGATGTGTTCCTTACTAATTCTCACAGTAGCGCATGGGTATTTGATACTGATTTGGTTGCTCATATTTGTAACTCAAAACAGGAGCTGCGGAATAAACGAAGATTGGCTGAGGACAAGGTGACGATGCACGTCGAAAATGGTTCCAAGGTTGATGTGATCGCCCTCGGCATGCTACCTATACATCTACCTTCGGGATTAGTTTTAGACCTCAATAATTGTTACTTGGTGCCAACGTTGAGCATGAACATTATATCTGGATCTTCTTTATTGTGAGACGGTTATTCATTTAAGTCAGAGAATAATGGTTGTTCTATTTATATGAGTAATATCTTTTATGGTAAAGCACCTTTGATGAATGGTCTATTCTTGTTGAATCTCGATCGTAGTGGTACACATATTTATAATATTGATGCCAAAAGATGCAAAGTTGATAATGATAGTGCAACATACTTGTGGCACTGCATTTAGTTCATGTTGGTGTGAAGTGCATGAAGAAACTCCATGCAGATGGACTTTTGGAATCACTTGATTATGAATCATTTGATACTTGCAAACCATGTCTCATGTGTAAGATGACTAAAACTCCGTTCTCCGGAACAATGGAGCGAGCTAATGACTTAATGGAAATAATACATACTGATGTATGCGGTCCGATTATTGGGGAACGCAGTATTTCAAAAAATTTCCTACGATCACGCAAGATCTATGTAGGAGATGCATAGCAACGAGAGGGGGTGAGTATGTCTTCGGTTGGAGCATGAGGATGTCTTCGGTTGGAGCATGAGGATGTCCCACTCAAGGAGACTCAAGCGTCTAAGCTAGGGGATGCCCCGGAAGGCATCTCATCTTGCTTCAACAAGTATCAGTATGTTTTCGGTTTTGTTTCGTTCATGTGATATGTGCAAATCTTGGAGCATCTTTTGCATTTAGTTTTCACTTTTCTTTGATGCACCATGCTGGTACGAGATAGTCCATGGTTGATTTATAGAATGCTCTTTGCACTTCACTTATATATTTTGAGTATGGCTTTATAGAATGCTTCATGTGCTTCGCTTATATCATTTGAAGTTTGGATCGCCTGTTTCCCTACACATAGAAAACCGCCATTTATAGAATGCTCTTTTGCTTCACCTATATTTGTTAGAGCGTGGGCATATCTTTTGTAGAAAGAATAAAAAATCTCTTGCTTCACTTATATCTATTTAGAGAGAGGATAGGAATTGGTCATTCACATGGTTAGTCATAAAATCCTACATAAAACTTGTAGATCACTGAATATGATATGTTTGATTCCTTGCAATAATTTTGCGATATAAAGATGGTGATATTAGAGTCATGCTAGTGGGTAGTTGTGGATTGTAGAAATACTTGTGTTGAAGTTTGTGATTCCCGTAGCATGCACGTATGGTGAACCGTTATGTAGCGAAGTTGGAGCATGAGGTATTTATTGATTGTCTTCCTTATGAGTGGCGGTCAGGGACGAGCGATGGTCTTTTCCTACCAATCTATCCCCCTAGGAGCATGCGCGTAGTACTTTGTTTTGATAGCTTCTAGACTTTTGCAATAAGTATGTGAGTTCTTTATGACTAATGTTGAGTCCATGGATTATACGCACTCTCACCCTTCCATCATTGCTAGCCTCTTCGGTACCATGCATTGCCCTTTCTCACCTCGAGAGTTGGTGCAAACTTCCCCGGTGCTTCCAAACCCCGTGATATGATACACTCTATAACACATAAGCCTCCTTATATCTTCCTCAAAATAGCCACCATACCTACCTATCTGTTGGGGAATGCAGTTATTTCAAAAATTTTCCTACGCACAGGCAAGATCATGGTGATGCATGGCAACGAGAGGGGAGAGTATTGTCTACGTACCCTCGTAGACCGTAAGTGGAAGCGTTATGACAACGCGGTTGATGTAGTCATACGTCTTCACGATCGACCGATCCTAGTACCAAAAGTACGGCACCTCCACGATCTAGACACGTTCGGCTCGGTGACGTCCCACGAACTCATGATCCAGTAGAGTGTCGAGGGAGAGCTTCATCAGCACGACGGCGTGATGACGATGATGATGATGCTACCGGAACAGGGCTTGGCCTAAGCACTGTTACGATATGACTGAGGTGGATTATGGTGGAGGGGGGCACCGCACACGGCTAAGAGATCAATGATCAACTTGTGTGTCTATGGGGTGCCCCCTCCCCCGTATATAAAGGACTGGAGGAGGGGGGAGGGCCGGCCCTCTATGGAGCGCCCTGGAGGAGTCCTACTCCCTCCGGGAGTAGGATTCCCCCCTTCCCTAGTTGGACTAGGAGAGAAGGAAGGGGGAGAAAGGGAGGAAGGAAAGGGAGGAAGGAAAGGGGAGCGCCGCCCCCCTTCCTAGTCCAATTCAGACCAGAGGGGGAGGGGGCGCGCGACCTGCCCTGGCTGCCTCTTTCTCTCTCCACTAAAACCCATTAGGGCCCATATACTCCCCGAGGGGTTCCGATAACCCCCCGGTACTCCGGTATATGCCCGAACTCACTCGGAACCTTTCTGATGTCCAAACATAGGCTTCCAATATATCGATCTTTATGTCTCAACCATTTCGAGACCCCCCCGTCATGTCCATGATCACATCCGGGACTCCGAACAACCTTCGGTTCATCAAAACACATTAACTCATAATACCGGTCGTCACCGAACGTTAAGCGTGCGAACCCTACGGGTTCGACAACTATGTAGACATGACCGAGACATGTCTCCGGTCAATAACCAATAGCGGAACCTGGATGTTCATATTGGCTCCCACATATTCTACGAAGATCTTTAGCAGTCAAACCGCATAACGATATATGTTGTTCCCTTTGTCATTGGTATGTTACTTGCCCGATATTCGATCGTCGGTATCTCAATACCTAGTTCAATCTCGTTACTGGCAAGTATCTTTACTCATTCCATAATACATCATCCCATAACTAACTCATTAGTTACAATGCTTGCAAGGCTTATAGTGATGTGCATTACCGAGTGGGCCCCAAGATACCTCTGATAACCCACAAGTATAGGGGATCGCAACAGTTTTCGATAAGTAAGCATGTCGAACCCAACGAGGAGCTAAAGGCAGAACAAATATTCCCTCAAGTTCTATCGACCATCGATACAACTCTACGCATGCTTGATGTTCGCTTTACCTAGAACAAGTATGAAACTAGAAGTACTTTGTAGGTGTTGTTGGATTGGTTTGCAAGATAATAAAGATTACAAAAATAAAAAGTAGGGGATGTTTAGATAATGAAACAATAAAGTAAATATAGCGAGTATGGAAAAGTGGTGGTAGGAATTGCGAAATTGCCCCTAAGCAATTGACTACTTTACTAGACCGATAGCAAGTATTATGTGGTAGAGGCCACTGCTAGCATGTCATCCCTGACTTGCAATTCTATGCACTTATGATTGGAACTATTAGCAAGCATCCGCAACTACTAATGTTCATTAAGGTAAAACCCAACCATAGCATTAAGATATATTGGTCCCCCTTCAACCCCGTATGCATCAATTTCTATGCTAGGTTGAAGCTTCTGTCACTCTTGCCCTCCAATACATAGTCCTATCAACATACAACTAACCCTAGGGTGTGATCCATGTGCGCAATCATATGATGGGCACCAAAGGACATCAACATAACCACAAGCAAACTAAATCAATCATAGCAATTCATCAACCACCGATAGGACAACGAAAATCTACTCAGACATCATAGGATGACAACACATCATTGGATAATAATATGAAGCATAAAGCACCATGTTCAAGTAGAGGGTACAGAGGGTTGCGGGAGAGTGGACCGCTGTAGATAGAGGGGAGAAGGTGATGGAGATGTTGTTGAAGATGGCGGAGGTGTTGGTGTAGATCGCGGTGATGATGATGGCCCCCGGTGGCACTCCGGTGCCACCGGAAGCGAGGGGGGGAGAGCCCCCCTCCTTCTTCTTCTTCCTTGACCTCCTCCCTAGATGGGAGAAGGGTTTCCCCTCTGGTACATTGCCTCCATGGCACGAGAGGGGCAAGAGCCCCTCCGAGATTGGATATGTCTCTCTGTCTCTCTCTGTTTCCTCGTTCCCCGATTCTACCCTTTCACCGTTTCTTATATTCCCGGAGATCCATAACTCCGATTGGGATGAAATTTTAACACGATCTCTATCCGGAAATTAGCTTTCTTGCGGCGAAAGAAGGGCATCAACCGCCTTACGGGTGGCCCACGAGGGTCAGGGGCGCGCCCAGGGGGCAGGCGCGCCCCCTGCCTCGTGGCCACCTCGGGCACCGTCTCGCGTGGATTTTTCTTCCCAAAAATCATATATATTCCAAAAAAATCTCTGTCAGTTTTTATCCCTTTTGGACTCCGTTTGATATGGATATTCCGCAAAATAAAAAACATGCAATAAACAGGAACTGGCACCGGGCACTGGATCAATATGTTAGTCCCAAAAATAGTATAAAAAGTTGCCAAAAGTATATGAAAGTTGTAGAATATTGGCATGGAACAATAAAAAATTATAGATACGATGGAGACATATCAGCATCCCCAAGCTTAATTCCTGCTCGTCCTCGAGTAGGTAAATGATTAAAAAAGATAATTTTTGATGTGGAATGCTACCTATCATAATCTTGATCATGTAATCTAATCATGGCATGAATATTAAGATACGAGTAATTCAAAGCAATAGTCTATCATTTGACATAAAAACAATAATACTTCAAGCCCACTAATAAAGCAATCATGTCTTTTTAAAATAACAAGCCCAAAGAAAGTTATCCCTACAAAATCATATAGTCTGGCTATGCTCCATCTTCACCACACAAAATACTCACATCATGCACAACCCCGATGACAAGCCAAACAATTGTTTCATACTTTTGACATTCTCAAACCTTTTCAACTTTCACGCAATACATGAGTGTGATCCATGTACATAGCATTATAGGTGGAATAGAATGGTGGTTGTGGAGAAGACAAAAAGGAGAAGATAGTCTCACATCAACTAGGCGTATCAACGGGCTATGGAGATGCCCATCAATAGATATCAATGTGAGTGAGTAGGGATTGCCATGCAACGGATGCACTAGAGCTATAAGTATATGAAAGCTCAAACTGAAACTAAGTGGGTGTGCATCCAACTTGCTTGCTCATGAAGACCTAGGGCATTTGAGGAAGCCCATCGTTGGAATATACAAGCCAAGTTCTATAATGAAAATTCCCACTAGTATATGAAAGTGATAACTCAAGAGACTCTCTATATGAATAACATGGTGCTACTCTAAAGCACAAGTGTGGTAAAAGGATAGTAACATTGCCCCTTCTCTCTTTTTCTCTCTTTTTTTCTTTTTCTTTTTTTTCTTTTCTTCTTCTTTTTTTGTAGGCTTCTTTGGCCTCTCTCTCTCTTTTTTGGGGGCTTCTTTGGCCACTTTTATTTTGGTAACCTCACATGGGACAATGTTCTAATAATGATGATCATCACACTTTTATTTACTTACAACTCAATATTACAACTAGATATCTAGAACAAGGATATGACACTATATGAATGCCTCCGGCGGTGTACCAGGATGTGCAATGATCTAGCGTAGCAATGACATCAAAAAACGGATAAGCCATGAAAACATCATGCTAGCTATCTTACAATTATGCAAAGCAATATGACAATGGATGCTCAAGTCATGTATATGATGATGATGGAAGTTGCATGGCAATATACTCAGAATGGCTATGGAAATGCCATGATAGGTAGGTATACTGGCTGTTTTGAGGAAGGTATATGGTGGGTTTATGGTACCGGCGAAAGTTGCGTGATACTAGAGAGGCTAGCAATGATGGAAGGGCGAGAGTGCGTATAATCCATGGACTCAACATTAGTCATAAAGAACTCACATACTTATTGCAAAAGTCTATTAGTCATCAAAACAAAGTACTACGCGCATGCTCCTAGGGGGATAGATTGGTAGGAAAAGACCATCGCTCGTCCCCGACCGCCACTCATAAGGAAGACAATCAATAAATACCTCATGCTCCAACTTCGTTACATAACGGTTCACCATACATGCATGCTACGGGAATCACAAACCTCAACACAAGTATTTCTACAATCCACAACTACCCACTAGCATGACTCTAATATTACCATTTTTATATCGCAAAACTATTGCAAGGAATCAAACATATCATATTCAGTGATCTACAAGTTTTATGTAGGATTTTATGACTAACCATGTGAATGACCAATTCCTGTCATCTCTCTAAATAGATATAAGTGAAGCAAGAGAGTTTAGTTCTTTCTACAAAATATATTCCCGTGCTCTAACAAATATAAGTGAAGCAAAAGATCATTCTACAAATGGTGGTTGTCTATGTAAAGAGAAACATGCAATCCAAACTTCAAATGATATAAGTGAAGCACATGAAGCATTCTATAAAGCCATACTCAAAAGATATAAGTGAAGTGCATAAAATAAAGATGAAAACTAAATGCAAAATACGCTCCAAGATTGCACATATCGCATGAACGAAACGAATCCAAAAACATACCGACACTTGTTGAAGAAAGAGGGGATGCCTTCCGGGGCATCCCCAAGCTTAGATGCTTGAGTCTCCTTGAATATTTGCTTGTGGTGCCTCGGGCATCCCCAAGCTTGAGCTCTTTCTTCTCTTCCTTCTTCTCACATCGAGACCTCCTCGATCATCGAACACTTCATCCACACAAAACTTCAACAGAAAACTCGGTAAGATCCGTTAGTATAATAAAGCAAATCACTACTCTAAGTACTATTGCAAACCAATTCATATTTTTTTTTTGAATTGTGTCTACTGTAATATAACTTTTTCATGGCTTAATCCACTGATATGAATCGATAGTTTCATCAAAACAAGCAAACTATACATCAAAAACAGAATCTGTCTAAAACAGAACAGTCTGTAATAATCTGAACATTCACCATACTTCTGATACTTGAAAAATTCCACAAAAATTAGGAAAAATAAAAAATTTGTATAGGAAGATAGTGCAAAAATAATCAGAACCATTTGACATTCCAGCTAAAAATGTAAAATCTCACACTACAGCCAAAGTTTCTGTCCTGCACCGTACAAACCATCAAGCAAATGTAAACATCCTAAAGGCAAACCTTGGCACATTATTTTTATAATAAAATGGAATTGTACAAGGGGATAATTATTTTTATTGAAAAGTTTCTGTAATCAAGATTCACAAAGTTTCCATGAGCATGAACAAAGTTCAAGGCTAGCTCCCACTTCAACAATGCTTGTCTTTCTCACTTTCGCTTTCCTTTTTGAAACGGTTTTGGTTTCCCCTCTTTATTTTTGTTGTTTTTAAACTATATAAAAGCACTCAACAGAAATAAATGACTCTATAAAACTTCCGGGTTGTCTCCCTGGCAGCGCTTTCTTTAAAGCCATTAAGCTAGGCATATAGTGCTCAAGTAATGGATCCACCCGGATCCCAAGGTATATCAAAGCCAATTTTAATTAACAATGATTTGTAATTTAGTGGTGAGCACAATGTAACATATATCATATAATGACGAAGTCTAACTCTCTTCCTATGCATCGGCATGTCATAAAAGAACAATTCATGCACACAAAGTAAAGGGTAATGCATAGTATAAACAGTTTCTTGCAATTTTATCATATTGGAAACATAGAGAGGTGGAGATATAGTTCCTCTATAATAATAATTGCAAGTAGGAGCAGCAAGCACATGCATATTATATTCATCAAAATCTTCATGTGCAACGGTAAAAGGCGCAAACTTCTCCGATATAGTGTAGTTTGGAGAATTCAAAAAGATAATAGGACTATTATGTGTGGGTGCAATAGCAACAATTTCATGTTTAACATAAGGAACTATAGCAAGTTCATCTCCATAAGCATAATTCATATTGGCATCTTGGCCACAAGCATAGCAAGCATCATCAAAAAGGGATATTTCAAAAGAATCAACGGGATCATAACAATCATCATAGCAATCATCCTCCGGTAAGCATGAAGGGAAATTAAACAATGTATGATTTGAAGAGTTCTTCTCATTAGAAGGTGGGCACGGGTAGCTAATCCGCTCTTCCTCCTTTTGTTCTTCGCTCTCCTCCTCATCTTTTCATCCAATGAGCTCACAGTTTCATCAATTTCTTCTTCCATAGACTCCTGCAAAATATTAGTCTCTTCTTGGACAGCGGAGTAGTCCTCAATATATGGTTCAACATAGGCATTAGAAGCATAATTATCATAGCAATATTTAAGTATGGCAAAATTTTCAGATTTGTAAAGAGTAGCATCATACTTTTGAATCAAAGAAGCAATTTCGTAAGCACCCTTAAAAGCAACAAATTCTTCAATTTGTTGAACATCATAGTAACTATAAACACCCTTAGCATAAGAGGATACGATTCCATTATCACTAAACAAACATTGGCAGGGAAGGTGTTTCTTAGGGTCTTCAAAACAACAAGTATAATCATATATTTCACATAAATTCCAAGCATAGCATTGCAAACGATGAAGGATCCAGTAAAGTTTTCCCTTCTTCAGATATTCGGTGTCACACATAATAAGCATGCTCATCTAAAGATTTGCCCTCAACTAAGCTAGTTGCGGTTTCAGCACGAGCACATAGGGATCGAAGATGATCCAAGTAATAAGCTTCAGCAGTGTGATAGATTTTGAGTGGTTCTTCAACTATTGGTTTAGTAGGTACAACTAATTTTTTTGGTATTTTACGTTTCCTACCCATAACTAAAGATAGAAAACAACTAAGAACAACAAATAAAAATTACTTAGTGATAAAGCAAACAAGCACACACGAGAATATTCACCCCATGCTATTGCTCCCCGGCAACGGCGCCAGAAAAAGGTCTTGATAACCCACAAGTACAGGGGATCGCAACAGTTTTCGATAAGTAAGAGTGTCGAACCCAACGAGGAGCTAAAGGCAGAACAAATATTCCCTCAAGTTCTATCGAGCACCGATATAACTCTATGCACGCTTGATGTTCGCTTTACCTAGAACAAGTGTGAAACTAGAAGTACTTTGTAGGTGTTGTTGGATTGGTTTGCAAGATAATAAAGATTACGTAAATAAAAAGTAGGGGCTGTTTAGATAAAGAAACAATAAATTAAATATAGCGAGTGTGGAAAAGTGTTGGTAGGAGTTGCGAAATTGCCCCTAAGCAATTGACTACTTTACTAGACCGATAGCAAGTATTATGTGGGAGAGGCCACTACTAGCATGTCATCCCTGACTTGGAATTCTATGCACTTATGATTGGAACTATTAGCAAGCATCCGCAACTACTAATGTTCATTAAGGTAAAACCCAACCATATCATTAAGATATGTTGGTCCCCCTTCAATCCCGTATGCATCAATCTCTATGCTAGGTTGAAGCTTCTGTCACTCTTGCCCTCCAATACATAGTCCTATCAACATACAACTAACTCGAGGGTGCGATCCACGCGCGCAATCATATGATGGGAACCAAAGGACAACAACATAACCACAAGAAAATTAAATCAATCATAGAAATTCATCAACCACCGATAGGACAATGAAAATCTACTCAGACATCATAGGATGACAACACATCATTGGATAATAATATGAAGCATAAAGCAACATGTTCAAGTAGAGGGTACAACAGGTTGTGGGAGAGTGGACCGCTATAGATAGAGGGGGGAAGGTGATGGAGATGTTGGTGAAGATGGCGGAGGTGTTGGTGTAGATTGTTCGTGGTGATGATGATGGCCCCCGGTGGCACTCCGGTGCCACCGGAAGCGCGGGGGGGGGGGGGGGGGGAGCCCCCTCCTTCTTCTTCTTCCTTGACCTCCTCCCTAGATGGGAGAAGGGTTTCCCCTCTGGTCCATGGCCTCCATGGCACGGGAGGGGCGAGAGCCCCTCCGAGATTGGATCTCTCTCTGTCTCTTTCTGTTTCTGCGTTCCCCGATTCTACCCTTTCACCGTTTCTTATATTCCCGAAGATCCGTAATTCCGATTAGGCTGAAATTTTAACAAGATCTCTATCCGGAAATTAGCTTTCTTGTGGCGAGAGAAGGGCATCAACCGCCTTACGGGTGGCCCACGAGGGTCAGGGGCGCGCCCAGGGGGGTAGGCGCGCCCCCTGCCTCGTGGCTACCTCGGGCACTGTCTCAGGTGGAATTTTCTTCCCAAAAATCATATATATTCCAATAAAAATCTCCGTCAGTTTTTATTCCGTTTGGACTCCGTTTGGTATGGATATTCTGCGAAACAAAAAACATGCAACAAACAGGAACTGACACTGGGCACTGGATCAATATGTTAGTCCCAAAAATAGTATAAAAAGTTGCCAAAAGTATATGAAAGTTGTAGAATATTGGCATGGAACAATCAAAAATTATATGTACGACAGAGACGTATCAACCTCTCCGACAATCGGAGTGACAAATCCTAATCTTGATCTATGCCAACTCAACAAACACCATCGGAGACACCTGTAGAGCACCTTTATAATCACCCAGTTACGTTGTGACGTTTGGTAGCACACAAAGTGTTCCCCCGGTATTAGGGAGTTTCATGATCTCATAGTCATAGGAACATGTATAAGTTATGGAGAAAGCAATAGCAACAAACTAAACGATCATCGTGCTAAGCTAACAGATGGGTCATGTCAATCACATCATTCACTAATTATGTGATCCCGTTAATCAAATGACAACTCATGTCTATGGTCAGGAAACATAACCATCATTGATTCAACGAGCTAGTCAAGTAGAGGCATACTAGTGACACTCTGTTTGTCTATGTATTCACACATGTACTAAGTTTCTGGTTAATACAATTCTAGCATGAATAATAAACATTTATCATGATATAAGGAAATATAAATAACAACTTTATTATTGCCTCTAGGGCATATTTCCTTTAGTCTCCCACTTGCACTAGAGTTAATAATCCAGTTCACATCGTCATGTGATTTAACACCAATAGTTCACATCTCCATGTGACTAACACCCAAAAGGGTTTATTAGAGTCAATAATCTAGTTCAGATTGCTATGCGATTAACACCCAAAGAGTGATCATGTTTTTTTTGTGAGAGAAATTTAGTCAACCGGTCTTCCACATTCAGAGCCATATGTATTTTGCAAATTTTCTATGTCTACAATGCTTTGCACGGAGCTACTCTAGCTAATTGCTCCCACTTTCAATATGTATCTAGATCGAGACTTAGAGTCATCCAGATCGGTGTCAAAGCTTGCATCGACGTAACTCTTTACGACGAACCCTTTATCACCTCCATAACTGAGAAACATTTCCTTATTCCACTAAGGATATTTTTGACCGTTGTCTAGTGATCCACTCCTGGATCACTATTGTACCCTCTTGCCAAACTTATGGCGAGGCACACAATAGGTCTAGTACACAACATAGCATACTTTATAGAACCTATGACTGGGGCATAGGGAATGACTTTTCATTCTCTTTTTATTTTCTGCCGTGGTCGGGTTTTGAGTCTTTACTCAACTTCACACCTTGCAATATAGGCAAGAACTCCTTCTTTGACTGTTCCATTTTGAACTACTTCAAAATCTTGTCAAGGTATGTACTCATTGAAAATATATCAAGCGTCTTGATCTATCTCTATAGATCTTGATGCTCAATATGTAAGTAGCTTCACCGAGGTCTTTCTTTGAAAAACTCCTTTCAAACACTCCTTTATGCTTTCCAGAAAATTCTACATTATTTCCGATCAACAATATGCCATTCACATATACTTATCAGAATTGTTGTAGTGCTCCCACTCACTTTCCTATAAATACAGGCTTCACCGCAAGTCTGTATAAAACCATATGCTTTGATCACTTTATCAAAGAATATATTCCAACTCCGAGATGCTTACACCAGTCCATAGATGGATCGATGGAGCTTGCTCACTTTGTTAGCACCTTTCGTATCGACAAAACCTTCTGGTTGCATCATATACAACTATTCTTTAAGAAATCCATTAAGGAATGCAGTTTTGACATCCATTTGCCAGATTTCATAAAATGCGGCAACTGCTAACATGATTCAAACAGACTTTTAAGAATCGATACGAGTGAGAAAATCTCATCATAGTCAACACCTTGAACTTTTCAAAAACATTTTGCGACAATTCGAGCTTTGTAGACAGTAACACTACTATCAGCATCTGTCTTCCTCTTGAAGATCCATTTATTCTCAATGACTCACCGATCATCGGGAAAGTCAATCAAAGTCCATACTTTGTTCTCATACATGGATCCCATCTCAGATTTCATGGCCTCAAGCCATACTGCGGAATCTGGGCTCATCATCACTTTCTCATAGTTCGTTGGTTCGTCATGGTCTAGTAACATGACTTCCAAAACAGGATTACCGTACCACTCTGGTGCGGACCGTACTCTAGTTGACCTACGAGGTTCGGTAGTAACTTGATCTGAAGTTTCATGATCATCATCATTAGCTTCCTCACTAATTGGTCTAGGAATCACTGGAACTGATTTCTGTGATGAACTACTTTCCAATTCAGGAGAATGTACAATTACCTCATCAAGTTCTACTTTCCTCCCACTCACTTCTTTCGAGAGAAACTCCTTCTCTAGAAAGGATCCATTCTTAGCAACAAAATATCTTGCCTTCAGATCTGTGATAGAAGGTGTACCCAATAGTTTCTTTTGGGTATCCTATGAAGACGCACTACTCCGATTTGGGTTTGAGCTTATCAGTTTGAAACTTTTCACATAAGCATCGCAACCCCAAACTTTAAGAAACGACAGCTTTGGTTTCTTGCCAAACCATAGTTCATATGGTGTCATCTCAACAGATTTAGATGGTGCCCTATTTAACGTGAATGTAGCTGTCTCTAATGCATAACCCCAAAACAATAGTGGTAAATCGGTAAGAGACATCATAGATCGCACCATATCCAACAAATTACGATTACAACGTTCGGACACACCATTATGCTGTGGTGTTCCAGGTGCCGTGAGTTGCGAAACTATTTCACATTGTTTCAAATGAAGACCAAACTTGTAACTAAAATATTTGCCTCTGCGATCATATCGTAGAAACTTTATTTTCTTGTTACGATGATTTTCCACTTCACTCTAAAATTCTTTGAACTTTTCAAATGTTTCAGACTTATGTTTCATTAAGTAGATAAACCCATATCTGCTCAAATCATCTATGAAGGTCGGAAAATAATGATACCCACCGCAAGCCTCAACACTTATCAGATCGCATACATCAGTATGTATTATTTCCAATAAGTCAGTTGCTCGCTCCATTGTTCTGGAGAATGGAGTCTTAGTCATCTTGCCCATGAGGCATGGTTCGCAAGCATCAAGTGATTCCAAAATTCCATCGGCATGGAGTTTCTTCATGCGCTTTACACCAATATGACCTAAATGGCACTGCCACAAATAGGTTGCACTATCATTATTAACTTTGCATCTTTTGGCTTCAATATTAGAAATATGTGTATCACTACGATTGAGATTCAATAAACCATTTATATTGAGTGTATGACCACATAAGGTTTTATTCATGTAAATAGAACAACAATTAGTCTTTGACTTAAATGAATAACCGTATTGCAATAAACATGATCCAATCATATTATGCTCAACGCAAACACCAAAGAACATTTATTTTAGGTTCAACACTAATCCCGAAGGTAAAGGGAGTGTGCAATGGTGATCTTATCAACCTTGGAGTCATTTCCAACACACATCATCACCTCGTCCTCAACTAGTCTTTGTTTATTTTGCAACTCCCGTTTTGAGTTACTACTCTTAGCAACTGAACTAGTATCAAATACCGAGGGGTTCTCTATAAACACTAGTAAAGTACACATCAATAACATGTATATCAAATATACCTTTGTTCACTCTGCCATCCTTCTTATCCGCCAAGTATCTAGGCCAGTTCCACTTTCAGTGACCATTTCCTTTGCAGTAGAAGCACTCAGTTTCAGTCTTGGGTCTAGCTTTGGGCTTCTTCATGGGAGTGGCAACTTGTTTGCCATTCTTCTTGAAGTTCCCTTTCTTTCCCTTGCCCTTTTATTTGAAACTAGTGGTCTTGTCAACCATCAACACTTGATGCTTTTCTTGATTTCTACCTTCGCCAATTTCAGCATCGCGAAGAGCTCGGGGAATCGTTTTTGTCATCCCTTACATATTATAGTTCATCAAGAAGTTCTAGTAACTTGGTGATAGTGACTAGAGAACTTTATGAATTACTATCTTATCTGGAAGATTAACTCCCACTTGATTCAAGCAATTGTAGTACCCAGACAAGCTGAGCACATGCTCATTGGTTGAGCTATTCTCCTCCATCTTGTAGGCAAGGTACTGTCAGAGGTCTCATACCTCTCAACATGAGTGTCGTGGTTATCTCGCGGGCGGGTTCATGAGACGACAGATGCCACGAGGTGGCTTGTGGTGAGGGCAAGACTGCTCTGGAGATCAAGGGACATGATTGGGTAAACAACACGCGGTGATTTACCCAGGTTCAGGGCTCTCCGGAGAGATAATACCCCTGCTCCTGCATGTTTGATGATATATATAGTGTATACGTAGCAGTACAGAGTTTCTCCTGGAGCTGTATCCGAATGAATCAGGAAGCTGACTACACTTGTTCTCTACTCGGCCTCATGTGTGAGTGAGCGTGAGTGTCTGTGGCGTGGGAGACAAGGGCTCTGGCTATGGATGTGCATGGCGTGGCATGGATGGATGGATGTGTGGGTGTGGCCAAATGAGGCTGGTTGTGTGAGGCCTCCCCTAGGTCACTTTATATACTAGTGCCCAGGGACAAGGGGTGGCCCACACACCCACTACACTATTGAGATGTCATGTGATGATGTGGGCCACAATGCACCACTATTGAAGCGAGTGAAGTGTCACATGATGCAGGAACAATGCTCCACTTTAGGGTATGGCCGTCACGTCTGCGCAGGTCCGACGGGACGTTTTAGTTGACTTTGCTAGATTCCAGCCGGATGGGCTCAACCCAGAAAGCTCAACCTGGACAGGCAAAACCCGGCCAGGGTTAACCCGGCCAGGGTTAACCCGGACAGGGAGAACCCAGCTAGCGAGAACCCGGACAGGGTCAACCCGGCCAAGGTCAACCCGGCCAGGGTCAACCTAGCCAGATTCCAGCCAGCCGAGCTTAACCCAGCCAGATTCAGCCAGCCAGGGGGCACTCCCCTGGCAATGTTTTGAAGCGTTGTTTCGCCGTCTTGGGCATACCCGGGGGTCATCCCCCCGTCAGTAGCCTTCGAGCCTCCGGGCAACTTGGAAAAGTTGCGCAGAGGGTTTTAGCGGGCGTCGATGGAGAAGTCGACGATGATGTCGAGGGTGCCGGGCGTGGACATAGAGTCCGCCGGCTAGAAGGCGTTGGGCCTTGCCGGACGTGGACGCGGAGTCCGCCGGATGAGTGGGGGCGCGCGAGCGCACCCACTGGGTGTAGCCTCCGAGCCTCCGCGCAACTTGAAAAAGTTGGGCGGAGGGTCTTGCTGTTGATGATGAAGCCAACAGTGACGTCGAGGGTGCCGGGCGCAGACATGGAGTCCACTGGCTGGAGGGCACGGGGACTTGCCGGATGCGGAGTCCGCCGGCTGAGTGGGGGCGCGTGAATCAAACAACCAAGATAGGAAAAAATCCTAATGATTAGAATCCTCCAAAATTCCTTTGAGAATCCTTTGAATCAAAGAAGGCCTTAATCTATTTTATGATTCATGGAATAGTGCATTGTGAAGCATAAAGTAAAAACAAATAATGGCAATTCAACTAGAAAAAAAGTTTGGGCAGTTATGATATGGAAGATTCTAGAACAAAAGAGAACCACTATTGTTTTGAGGTTTGTGCATTATGCTTAAGTTCAACCATGGAGTCTGCTAGATTGTACATGTGGAAAAATACGGTGGGGGGCTAGAAGATGGTGCGAGGGGCCGAGTGGAGGGAGACTATGAAGGAATGCACAAGTGCGAGATCGATATTTAGAGAGAGGGGGCGAACACGTGCGCTGTTGCGCGCAGTGGCGGAGCCATGAAAAATAAATGAGCTAGGGGGCCAAGCATTGCTAATCCTTTACGAGGAGGGTCAATTCATGAACTTAAACCATTTTAGCAGCAATTGTCTAATGATCACATTCATATTAGCCTTGATATATAGTGATGTTAGGGGGGATGGGGCAGGGCCCTTACTGCCCCTGTCTTCGCTATTGTGCACGCGTCTGAGAGATGAAGTGGAAGGCATGGATGATGAGAGGGGGGCGTTGGATATAGAATTAATGTGGGTGTATTAGCTATATATATTAATCCTATATAGAGAGGTATAGATTGATCGATGTGGATGTGGGAAAGAGAGTGAGACCTCACTGGATATATCGATTGATTGGTTTGTGTGGAAAACTATGAAATACCTAGCTATATACACACATACATAGAGGAACATCGATCATTGCGCATGCACGAGTGAGAGATAAAGAATGCCCGATATGATGGAGAGGGGGATGTGTGTGGGTGTGTGCCTTCATGGGAGACCGACTTGAAGAAAAAGATTGCATGCGTGCGATGGATAATGCCGACTGTTAGTGTGTGTGCATGCATGCACGAGAGAAAGTTAGTGGTACAATTATAAAGAGAAGACTACTGTGTGGGTGTAAAAGAATAGGTGAGGTCATAATCAATGTAAAGTTGAATTCAAATATTTGAATAAGAGATCCTGATGTTGAAACCCATGCATGCATGAATATAACAGAGATCTGCGCGGTGTGGTTTGGAAACGAGCATGTTGTAATGTATACACATTGAACAAGGTCAGACTGATTTGAATTTGAGATACCGATGGCAGACATCATTTGGCCACGTCGCATCCGTGCATGGACACACTATTCTAATTGGAGATGATGGGCGGCTTTCGCATCACATATCTATATCTATACCCCTATATATATATTATATTTTATATTGTGTGCAGGTAACTTTAACTTTGAAAGATGGTCGTTGGATGAGGCGAATCCGATGGTCCAAAGATGGAAAATTTGAGCACTACTGGCCGTTGGATATCATCTAGATTCCACCAGATTTCGCCACATGTATAATCTAGAAGACTCCATGGTTGAACTTAAGCATAATGCACAAACATCAAAACAAAAGCACTTCTTATTTGTTCTAGAATCTTCCGTATCAGAATTGCCCAAATGTTTTTCTACATGATTTTCCATTATTTGTTTTTACTTTATGTCTTACGATGCACAATTCCATGAATCTTAAAATAGATTAGCTTTCTTATAAAAACTAGATGATTTTGAATGAAATGAACTATAAGAATTAAACGAACATCTACATCATGCATATATGACTCAAAGCTTGCATGCCATAATGTGGTATTTATTCATAATTTGGTTGCCAAATCTTATGCGTGCAATGCACGTGTACCTTACTCTAGTCTAAATGGTGTTTGTGTGTGTGTTGAGGTGCAAATTGTCTTTTTTTGGGTACACGTTAAGCTTGTTCTTCCGAAATTTCAAGCCGCGCCTTGTCATGCCGAAAATTCAAGCTAGCGTCTTTGTCTATCATGCTGCAAAACTCCCGCTTCTTCAACCCGCGCCTTGTTAGCCCGAAATATTTAAGATATATCTTTGTCTCGTTGTGCTCCGACAACTCCCTCCATCTCAACCCGCGCCTTGCTATTCCGAAATTACAGCGCGCGTGAAAACTCCCACCTCCTGTGAAATCCCGACACGCGAAATGCCCGCGGTACCCCTGAACCGAAAGAACCGCCTCAAATCGGTGGGGGTATTTTCGTAACTTACCCCACATTTCGGACAAGCGCGTCTCTAAGCCATGGTTCCCCACTGCCATCCCATCCGCCCACCCATTCGTACACTGAGGCCGCGAAAACCCGCGACGAAACCCCACACCCTGCTCCGTCCGCCACCCAGCCGAAGCCTCTTCCCCGACGACATCGTCCACAGCAACACCTCGACGTCCCTCATCCACCGTACCGGATGAGGATCCGTCGTCGATCTCATCGTCCTGCCGGTTCAGCCACCCCGTCCTCCACCTCCAAGGAGCTACCTCGACGTTCCCCTCATCTTTCGCGCCACCTCCATTCCCACACCGCCGTCTTCACCTGCACCATCAGAAGAGCATCATCATCACCGTTTCCTTGGATGAAGCCGCGGCCTAATCGGCGCCACCAAAGAGGTTGTACACTAATCGCCGCATTTTCTTCTTGATTCGATCTCACGGTGCTGCCGGCGCTCGGTCCCGAGCCGACACAGCGTGGCTCCATCCATGGTGGCGTCGCCGGCCACTTCCTCCATGGTGTCGCTCCCTCGGTGGCGACGTCCACATCAGTAGGAGCTGCTGCTGCTTTAGCTCTCGCTCACGCTGCTGCTCTGCTCTTGCTCTTGGTCCCCTGCCTGGTCTACTCTTGCTATTACTCTTGCTCGCCCTGCTGCTCTCGCTCTTGCTCTTGCTTGCGATGCTGCTCCGATTTAGCTAAGTCGATTGAATCGACTTTTGGGTCAATCGATTTTTTGGGGGTGGGGGGGGGGGGGGGGGGCTTGCCGGGGTGAAGGAAGAACAAGCCGCAGCGGCGAGGGGGGCTCGCCGGAGAGGTACCCCACTATCTATCTTAGGGTTCAGGATGGGGCGGTGGTCGCCGGCGGTGGCGGGGCGTTGGTGGGGCGGTGGCGTGGGGATCGCCGGAGAAAAAAGCTCGGCACGGGGGGGGGGGGGGGGGGGGCTAGAGGGATGGCCGGGGCGGCGGACCGGCGGTGGGGAGTGTTTTCGAGGCGGGCGGGGCGGCGCACCGCCGGCCGCGGGCGGCGGGGTGCTGCTGTTTGGCCGATGGTGGCTGGCGGCTCAGGGGGTGGAGGTTGAAGATGAACCACAGGCCCTTGATTTCGTATCCAACGGCTGCAAAATCGACAGACCAGAGATGAAAAAGTCAGTCGACCGACATGTAGCCTCACCTTGCTAGTGCGTTCAGTTTCGACAGCAAAATTCAGTTTCAACAGTTAAGTTCAGTTTCGACAGTTAAGTTCAGTTTCGACAGTTAAATTCAGTTTCGACAGTTAAGTTCAGAGATGAGCGGCTGATGTATTTTACATCTAGCACTTTGTGGTTATGTATTTTACGCCATGTATTGGAGATGCTATTAGAATTCCACTCAGGTTAACGTTGTTCGTTGTCTCTCTTGTCCTGCTTCAGCCTCAGCGTCGTACAACTCACCGGAGCTGCTCCAATGATGAAACCCTCCATCACAGCGGAGCAGTACCTCGGGCTCCATCTCCAGACGCCTAAGATCTTCTTCCCCTCCTTCGACAGCCAAGTCAGCTGGAGCATCCTCACCGGCCAACCCAATCACGCTGAGCTCGACATGGCTTCGCCAAAGAGGTTGTACACTTGTTGCATCTCTTTTTTACTCTACATGTTATATATATTGTCCACTAAGCACTCGTAGTAACGAGAAATACGATTATTTTATCCTACTATATGACAAGCAGTGAGGTACGAGGCAACTTAGCTATCCGTGATGGACTCTCTTGAACGCCATCATTATTTATCTCTGCGCGTTTGAGCTGTGCATTTGGCGATGGGCCTGGGAGTTGAGCTAGTATGGTAGTGGCCTGGGTCCAAAGTAATAGAAGTAGCACAAAAACATTTTTTAGTGTAGGATTTTCCTTGCTCAAGCCTGCCTACTAGAATCGCCAGTGCTTGAAAGGAAAAGTGAATGAAAAACATCGGAATTGGAAAGTTTCCTATGGTACTACTTTTCATGAATGTGGTGCAAAGGAATGGAGCAAAGGAAAACTGTAGGATTTGTTCCTTTAGTGTCCTTGAAAGAAAAAATGTAGGAATTCTAATTTCCACTTCTCCTCCTTTTCATATTCCTATTCATCAAGCACAAGACTAAGAGATAGTAGCATAATAGCATTATAACCGTACATTTTCTTGTGATTTGACTTAATCTCACCATGCTTTTTTGCATCCTGTGATCTTCCAATTGTTGTGAATCAAACACCCAGATTGGCAGAAATCCTGTGTTTTTAAATTCTCAGTTTTGCACGTGCATTCCTATCCTATTCCTGTCTATTTCCTATCCCTGCATTGTTAGAATCCTCAAATTCAAACAAGCCCTTACTCAATTACTTCTGTTACAGATATGTGTCGAAGAAAACCTTGTGTGGTTTGTCCTGTTCTTGTGGCGCTCTGTTCCACCCCAGCTCAGCTGCTCCAACGACGGAAGGGTTCACCACAACAGGGATCCGCTCTCCATACTGTCTTTCACCGCCTCAGATCTTCTTCCCCTCCGCGGGCAGCCACGGCAACTGCATTACCATCATCAATTGAGCAGATGGCCTTGAGGACTACACGGGTCCGCAAGAGAGGTCGCACTCTTCCATGTCTGCTTACGTTATGCGTCGCTTAATATGATGACATGCTACATTATCGTCGTGTTCACCTATTAGACTCCGAGTCAGGTCCAAACTAATGTTGAAACTTGAGTTTTTAAATGGTTGTGGAGTACATATTGGGGCAGCAATCAGTACTATCTGTCTACTATCTGGTTAATCTCCGGTGTCTACTATGAGTTTCATGTTGGGTGCAAACAAACATTAAAGGAGCCATTATCTGTATTTTTTTAACTAAAGCTATTATCTGCCTGCTATCATTGGTTTTGGGTCTATCCACAGTTTGCTACCATCACTTTGGATTTGTGCATGCACTCCTTACATAATCTCACTATGTTTTATTCCTATGCATGCCAGTTATTGTACACAATGGAACTGATCATGTAGAGCAAAAGAATCGAGCCTTGCGTGGCAATAAAATTTCATGCAGACGTCATTCCATGGTGGGCGCAAAGGCAGCCCCCTCCACCCATTTCGGATCGTAATCAAGAGGAAGATAACTGTTCTGAGGGGGATTCAGAAGGAGAAGACCACTCCTATTTACCCGATGAGGTCTTCGCTCTAACTTGGCATGCTGATGTTGGTAATATCATGCATGTGGTGCCTTGCATTGCTTACTGTATACATTAAAGATGTCATCTGCTTAGTTTAGACATGCTTTGTGTCAATGCCATCTTTTTAGTTTCTTTATCGTATATGTGAATCATGCAATGCCATCTTGTCTAGCTAGGCATCATATATGTGAATTTTGCAATGCCACCCTGGTTAGCCAGTCATCTTATATGTGAATTATATCATGCCATCATTTTTTATTACGTGTTAAATTTGTCAACAATTTTAGTACATTCAATTACTCTTCCTGTGCATCAGCCATTCGACACGGTCATGGAAAAATCTGGAGTGGAAACAAGGTCTTCAGAGCAGACAATGCTATCTGACGGAGCGCATGTCTTGCTGGTTACCGATAGCTCCTCAGAGGAGGATTCAGAGACAGATGACCAGTCATATCCCCCCCCCCCCCGAGGTGCATGCCCTAACTTGGCAGGGTTATGTTGCTCATATCGTGCGTATGGTATCTTGCATTGCTATGTCATTTGCTTAGTTTAGACATGCTTTGTGTGAATGCCACTTGTTTAGTGTCTAATTACCATATATGTGAATTATGCAATGCCATCTTGTTGCAAGACATTATATATGTGAATTATGCAATGTTATCTTGTTGCAAGGCATTATGTATGTGAATTATGCAATGCCATGCTATTTAGGCAAGCGTCATATATGTGAATTATATCATGCTGTCTTTTTTTTGTATTTCTCATTGCTTTTGTCAACAATGTTTGTATATTCAACTGCTCTTCCTGTGCATCAGCCATTTGAATTGCTGATGGAGAAATTTGGAGTGAAAACAAGGTCTTCAGAGCAGAAAATGCTACTTGCTGAAGCAGATATCTTGCTGGTTACAGATAGCTCTTCAGAGGAGGATTCAGAGGCAGATGGCCAGTCCTATTATCCCCTTGAGGTGTATGCTCAAACTTGGCAGGGTTATATTACTCATATAATGCATATGTTGTATTGCAATGGTTAGTTTTTACATCATATACATAATATTGAATGCCATCTCCTCAGTTGACACATCATATATGCGATTGCCCTTTGCTCATTTCCTTAGTATATAAATCATATATTTGAATTATGCCATGCCATGATGTTTACATAGACAACATGTATATGAATTATCGCATGCCAACCCATTTTCTAAAGACATAATGTAGTTATATCATCTCATCCTGTTTACATAGTCATCATATTTTAAATTATGTCATTCTATCCATGAATTATATCATGCCATCATGTTTCGATCGACGGCATGTTTGTGATTTATGGCATGCCAACCACTTTAATAGACACATCGTATAGTTATATCATGTCATCCTGTTTACATAGTCATCATATTTTGAAGTATGTAATTCTATCCTGTTTAGTTAGCCATCATACATGTGAAATTGTGTCATCCTATCCTGTTTAATTAGCCATCATATATGTGAAATTATGTCCTGCTATTCTATTTGCTTAGACAACATAAATGTGAATTATTTCATGCCCTGTTTTCTTCCCTACTATCCATTGCACCTGTCTATCTTACAATGTCTGTACATTCAATTACTTTTCTTGTTTATCAGCCATTTCAATTGGAGGGAGTGATGGCAGTATCTGTGGGAGTAAAAACACGGTCTTCAGAAAAGATCGTGCTACCTGTCGATGCAGATAGAACCATGGTTGTACTTGCCCAAGAACCAGCCCCACCACACATAACCCATACTCATGCAGATTGTACTCCTACCCAGTTGGACAAAGAACCAGCTGCACCCCTTCTAACCCCAACCCCAGCGGATAGACACCCAGTTCCCATTGACACAGCACCATCTCCACCACAGAGCACCCAAACACGAGCAGTTAGTAAGGCAACTGCAATGCCCAAATCACGAGGACCACCACTCCGAACCCGAAGTCAACGCTTAAAGCAGAAGAAGAATTGTTCTCAGGTCAGGTTCCGTAGCTATGGTTCATACTACTTTGCTCTCGCATCACTGTATTTACCGATACCAACTAATTTCAAATTTGAAGGATGCAATTGAAACTCTAATGGCGCAACAGGTATATTTTAAACCTGTTTCTTCAACGTGTTTGGCTGTTTGCTGTTGTAACTTGCTCTATGTTGATTTCAATTTCAATTGAATAAACAGTTATGTTCTCATGCCATGCACATTACAAGTGTTGTTATTGCTATGTAGTTTCCCACACTTATATTCTGTCTATGCTGCTTTGTCTTAAATAGATATGATTCGAACTGTATCTATCTTGATTTGGCAACATAAACTAGAATGATATAGACCATAAAGTGATCATACTACATATATATATATATATATATATATATATATATATATATATGTTTGTTTCATGCTGTTATCCTGTCCACCTTACTACTGAACTGGTTTACCAAAATGAGTTTCATATACTACATTGTAAACCTGAGATGTATTTGTTTGTTTCTCTTTTAGAACGCGGATACAATATTGGAGAAGAGTACCCTGTTATGCAATGGTAAAGGAAGTAATGCAGATAAGGTTCAAGATAGTGAGACATCCCTATTGGTCTCCAAGAAAGATGATAAAAACTATATTGAAGACACTGAGACAACCCCAAAGTCCTGTCTTGATGTAGTGTTTGAGTTACTGGCTACCACTGCTGGCACCAGCTCTTCGAACTCGTTGCCTGAATTAGTTTGGCTTCTTGAGTCTCAACTTCAAGTTGAAAGACATCGATCAGATGTTATGCGACAGGAAGCCGAAGGACCGAGGAAGTCCCTGCAGAATTCAGATGCATACTTTCTGGTGCAACAACAAGCGCTGGAGGACTTAAGCGCCAAACAAGAGAAAGTTAATAAGCTTGCTAAGCATCTTGCCAGCATTATGGGTACCCAGGATATTGTTTCTTGAGCTCTTCTGAAGTGGTTTCAGTTCTGGACTTGTTTTGCCGCGGCATTTATATGCTGCTGTGTTCCCTATATTTGCACTGGTGGCGAACTTTGATGCCCAGTGGATGTAATATGTGTAATAGCCGTGATAGCCTAGTGTAAGTTGCTTGCTTATTTATTTCCTTGTTGTCTTCTTTATTTGTTTTCTTGTAGTCAGTGTAGTTCTTTTTCTGCGGTTTGCTAGTGGCTGCAATAACCTATTTTTTAAAACTAGGCCACAATAACCATGGGCTAATATTTACTGTAGTGACACAGGGCCTCCTACGGGCCGTAGAAACAGTGGGCCTTCTACGGGCCGTATAAATAGTGGGCCTTCTATGGGCCGTAGAAACACTGGGCCTTCTACGGGCCGTAGAAACAATGGGCCTTCTACGGGCCGTATCATCAATGGGCCTTATACGGGCCGTATGATTGATTGGCCAAACATGGGCCAAACAGACCGCATTCTGGCCGTAAACGGGCTAGAGTTGGATCGTCCGTTCATGGGCCGACCATAACGGGCCATCGTTAATAGGCCGTATTTTATGATGCTATGAAAACAGCCCAACGTATTAACGGACCACAAATGGACCGACTGTAACCACGAGCTGAATTTGACCCACGAGCAGAAAATGACAATAACGGGCCGCAAGTAAACGAATGCTGGAAAATAGCCCAAGAATAAATGGGCTCCGAGAAGGCCGAAAGATAACATGGGCTGGAAACGGCCCAACGGAATAACGAGCCGTTAATGGGTATAAAGTGATACACTGTTCTTTATGGGCCAGTTTCACCACGGGCCGTTAATGGGTGTAAAGTGATACACTGTTCATTACGGGCCAGTTTCACCATGGGCCGTTAATAGGCCAAGAGTTACATAGGGCCTCATATGGGCCGAAAGATGTCATGGGCCATACATGGGCCAGAAGTGAAAATGGGCTAGAATCATATTGGATGGCCCAGATGACGCTACTGGGCCTAATTCGAATAGGGCGTAACGGGCCTTGGGTTAACGGGCTGTAAATGGGCTATATGCGAACATGCCGTTAATAGGCTTTCCATGGGCCGGCCCGCCACCTTTTTACCAAGTCAAATGGGCCAGCCTTTTCACAGGAATGGGCCTCTGTTGGGCCGTGCCACGTGTCGACGTATCATAGGCGCCTTCTGTCCAATGAGTGGATGACATCTATCCCAGCGATGAGCCGACACGTGTTTCCTCCAGCCAATGATGATTTTACACGTGGAAAATCCCCATTGGTCGGGGCTGTTAACGGGTTATCGGATCCAAAACCTGACCCGATAGCTTAACGGCGTTCCGTTACGGTGGATGTAACGTGTCGATCACCCTTGACGAAAGCACTTCTGTGACGCGCGATTTATCGTCATGGAAGTGGACACTTCCGTGATGATAATTTTGGTAATGTCGTGGAACACTTTTACGACAGCACATGTATGCCTATCTTGATTCTGTCTTAAAATCTTCATGGATGTACATGCATGACAGAAAACGTGACCTACTGTGACAAACACGTATCATCACGGAAGTGTATTTTTTTGTAGTGATAGGACAAAACGGATCTACTCAAACATCATAGGATAGCCATACATCATTGGGAAATAATATATAGCATTGAGCACCATGTTTAAGTAGAGATTACAACGGGTAAGACAGAGGTTACACCGCTGCATAGATGGGGGAAGAGTTGGTGATGATGGTGGTGAAGATTGCGGTGATGATGATGGCCACGGCAGCGTTCCGGCGCCACCGGAAGAGAAGGGGAGAGGGGGACCCTTCATCTTCTTCTTCCTTGACCTCCTCCCTAGATGGGAGAAGGGTTTCCCCTCTGGTCCTTGGCCTCCATGGCGTGGGAGGGGCGAGAGCCGCTTCGAGATTGGATCTGTCTCTCTGTCTCTCTCTGTTTCTGCGTTCTCAAATACTACCATTTCACCGTTTCCTATATTCCCGGAGATCCGTAACTCCGATTGGGCTGAAATTTCAACACAAGCTCTATCCGGATATTAGCTTTCTTGCGGCGAAAGAAGGGCATCAACCACCTTACGGGGTGGCCACGAGGGTCAGGGGCGCGCCCCCTGCCTCGTGGCCCCTCGGGCACCGTCTCACGTGGACTTTTCTTCCCAAAAATCATATATATTCCAAAAAAATCTCCGTCAGTTTTTATCGCGTTTGGACTCCGTTTGATATGGATATTCTGCGAAACAAAAAATATGCAAAAAACAGGAACTGGCACTGGGCACTGGATCAATATGCTATTCCCAAAAATAGTATAAAAAGTTGCCAAAAGTATATGAAAGTTGTAGAATATTGGCATGGAACAATCAAAAATTATAGATACGATGGAGACGTATCAACTGTCTACCGATCGTAAGGTGCTAACGCTTTTGAAAGACTGTGCCTCGGTCATCCATTTCTCAAACACCCTATAGTGCGGGAAATCCAACGGAGGAGATCGAGTCTTGTGGGGAAAAGTGCACAAACCTCTGCAGAGTGTACAAACTAATCATGGTTAGCCGTGTCCCCGGTTATGGACATCTTGAGTATCTGGTTCTTGGATTGTCATGTTGATCTTGTCACTCTAAACTAATTTTGTTGGGTTATTAGTTACCTTTTAATTGGGATTGAGATGGGGTTTACCATTCTCAATGTTTTCAACCAACTTTGTAGTTAAATAAAATGTATTCCTTTGCAGTAGGGAAAAATTGGCTTTTCCCAAAAACATTATAACCATAGAGCTTTTTCACTAGCCATATATGCATGTAGTGATAGCTATTATTCATCATTATCCTATGGTGTGAATTTGCCAGTACATTCAATGTACTGACCCTTTGTGGTTGCAACGTCTCGTGTTGCAGGATTCTTACGACGAGTAAGTGTTACGTTAGGGTTACGATTTCTACACTCAACTTTGCCATTAGTGTTGATGGGAATCCGCAACCTTGTTATTTCCTCTATTTGGATTGAAGTGATAGTATTTACGTTATTTTTATACATGTGATTTACCTCTGTTATAAATCCTCGAGTACTGTGTGTGTCAGCATACCGATCCAGGGATGACACTTAAGCACAAAGACTTGACTGTCTGAGGTCGGGTCGCTACAAGATGGTATCAGAGCACATGTTGACTGTAGGACGTGACCCCTAGAAACTGGCAAGCCCATAGGAAAGATTTTTCTCTAAAACTTTTTTTTCAAAAAGATCTTTTACCTCTCTTCTCTTCTGAGCTTATTCAAATATACCCTTGTAGTGAGAGCATACCCCCCTTTCCACTTTTGACCACGCAAAGATTCAGCTGATGAGACCACTCCGAGAAGGAAAAGATATTGGACAAGTAAGATCATTTCGGAATGAAGAGGATTTTACCGTGCATTATAATAATGGAAACTACAACGGTTGGAGACTCCGAAGACTAGGAGAATTTGAAGGCCCTGTAGAATTTTCCAGATTTGTATGACCTAGGAAGGCTACCCTATTGGAATTTTTCAGACTATGGAAGCCGTCAATACCCGAGATCAAGGTGTATCGGAGAAAGAACGGAACATGGAGCATGAGAACTCAAAGTTTTGTCAAGAAAACCCTAAGGCAGGAGATATCAACTATGGAAGATAGCTCATGGCAATGACAAGGGCAGAAACACGGTTATCCGTGATGTCATCGCCACTGATACTATGGTCACCGAGCTGAGCTAAGCATGCATTTCTTCGGAAGGATTGGATGGTAGAAGGCTGATGGAGCATCTATCAGCAAAAGATGAAGTTTTAACCTTAGCCGGTGTATCACCAGGATCTGGAGTAGTACATCAAGAATTTTAAGATGGAGCTCCAGGAAGCCGTATTAGACAAGGAAGCATTTCGTGAAGAACTCAGGAACCAGAAGCTGAAAGTAGACAAGCTGGAGGAGCTACAACCTCGAGATACCGGAGATTTGTCTGGAACTGAAGGACAGTAGGACCATGGCTCATGCCAAGGATGTTGAAACCCAGAAGTTTGGAACACAACTCCAGAAATATTAAAGGAATGTCACTAGAGACTTCGCGTCAACAGAAATCTGGCAGAGGAACTTGAGAAGGACAAGCATGATCGGAAGAAGCCATCGGAGACATGAACAAGACCTGAAGAGTCTGGCAATGTTGAAGATTTATTAACCTTTAGAAGACCAAACCCCTGTTATATACTTACGTTAGATGCGACGATGGTGAGCTGTCATTTGTTTGATGTTTTTTTCGACAACCACAAAATAAAAAATCTGTCTTTTCAAAACTATTGGTTGCATTGTGTGTATCCCTCTCTATCTCTCTTATCTCACCCCAAACCCACATGGACCCAATAGAGGATGAATGGAGATGAGCTTGTATTTTCTGGACCGATGAGTCAGTTGGAGACAAACTGATGGATTCAGAATATGGATGATCACATGGAGAATAACCCTATAGTTGGAAATGATATGACCCAGCATGCTCTTTAGTGCTTTGAAAAGGTGCTGCTACTTGGTGGAGGATGTACCAAACCATGAATGGATGGCAAGGAGTAACCACTTGGAAAGAATTTAAGTTGACTCTGCAAAGATCTCATCTTGTGTCCCAGAAATTGAAGACTTATGGAAAGGATATGAAGAAACCTTGTGCATGCAAGATTTGTGGAGAAATAGGACACACTCATAAAGAACACAAGGATGAATGCCCTAATTGTGAAGGAAGTCACCCAGTTGAAGAATGCCCAACTAGGCAGATTACTTGTTTCTTGTGTGAAGGGACTACCCACTATCTTGCTCAGTGTCACATTTACCCCATGGTACGAAGAACCGTACAACAGAAGAAAGAAGTAAAGAAAGGATCCCTTATGGAAATTTTAGAAGAACCCGTGATGAAGGAAGAGGTGGAGGACACACCCAAAGCAGACCCAATTAAACCCTGCACCAAGTCGTGCTATTCATGTGGAGAAGAAGGACACATCTCCCAGAATTGTCTGAATGGGGATCTAGTAGAATTCTCGACAGAGAAAGTGGAGTATGACCCACAGGAAATAGAAACCCTGATTGGAATGGAAAAATCCAGGAAGAGAAATAGATTGGATTCCAGGAAGGACCTGAGTCATATCACCTGTTTCAGGTGCAAGGAGTCAGGGCACTACCTCAGCAGTTGCCCAAAAAGGAAACCTCGAGATTTGTCAGAAGTAATATGTTTTCGTTGTAATGAAGCAGGGCACTTTGCCAGAGATTGTCCCATGGAGAAGGAGACTTGTGATAATTAGTCGAGTTTGCAGCAGAAGAAATATAGTAGTAGAAGTGGGAACAACTTTTATTATTGAGGTGTTGAGTTGAGGCATGTAATGGAAATGTAGGATATTGTAAGAATTTGAGAATAAATAAAGTTAGCATCGTTGGTACTGATTTGGATTTTCTTCTTCTTCTTTTGAGTAGTTACTCTATGAAGAAAGATTCTTTATCATTTTCGAGGATATGAGAAATATGGTCTATGGAAGAGTGGAGCATTTTAAGTGTGGTAGTACCCTATGAGGACACTTGACCCATGGAAAGGAGAATGATATACCATGAAGTGGATTTTGGAAAAAATAAGTAGTCTTGTCTCAATATGTGCGATACCCCGTGAGTATGAAGGGAGGAAGTACTATTTGATATAAAGGAGGTATGATGTTGGTAATATGGAGCAATTATAACTCCATGATGAGACGGAATAATCACGTCTTAGTTTGTTGCCAATAGAAGAAAGAAAGACAGTAGAATCAGATGGATTTAAGAATGCTGGGAGGTTGGATGTTGGAGTAGTGATCAGTTGCCCCGATGATGAGATCAAGCTTTATAAGTGATGAGATGGGCCATAACCACAGGACCCAGGACCTGCCAAGAAGCAAGCACACTCTTGCTGAAGGAAAAACCCTAGAAGAAGTTACGATTTTATCAACAGACGATCTTATACGAATTTACGCAAAACCTGAGAGTTGTGAAGAAACAATAGATGTTTGTTTTTCTTGCAGAATCAATGGATTTTTCTGAACTTGGTTCGTCGACAAGAGAAATTCTGCAATGCTTGTGAGGATGACCGAGTGTTAGAATGCGAGATTCGCTAAACCATATACAAGGTAATGATTCGGGTGCGAGATGGATTGATCACCATACCGAGTTGCTCTTATTATTCGCCTTGCTATATGGGGTGATAAATCTGAGTGACTTACCTATAGTAGAGAGACGACGATATTAAACCTTGTTTAAACCTTAGAATGGTCCAAGTATTTTCCCTTGTACAAGGCAGCTTTTGCCAACCATAGGTTATACGGTGAGGATCAACCCAGACCCATTTCCTGCAGGAGAAACCATAATTGGATGACCGCCATGAGATATCAATAGTTCTTTAGTTTTAGCACCAGACCCATCAGCTAAGAAGACCCAGTCATGGAAGAACCTTACCAAGATGAAAGGACAAAAGAATTGAGGTAAAGGTTATGCCACTATCGGAAGTGCCCAGAGAAGGAATTTTCCCGAGAATTTGAGAAGACCAGCCCCGTCAAGAATAAGGATGGAGTATATGAGTTTACATGGAACCGTTACCATGTTTCTAAGGGTGGTAGCACCTCAGACCCCTGGAGACGATCGATGGATTTTGAGAAGACCCCGACCCTAACCTATTTCTTTCTAGCCTCTCCGAATCTCGAGGACGAGATTCATTTTAAGGGTGGTAGGTTTATAACATCCCAAAATTCTAAAATTTGGAATGTTATATAAATAGATAGATTTGATTGATTGACTGAAATTGAGTGAAATTCGAAACCTTTTGAAAGTTAGATGAGAGGGAATAAAAGGACTTTCCCAAACTTTCATTTTCATTTTGATCTCCGTGATTCAAATTCTTTTCAAATACAAAACCTTAGAGAGAAGATGACATGATTTCTTCCATTTAATTAAATGAAAAGGGTATTCGAAAATATTTGAATTTTATTTGGAAATATTTTCAAATTCAGAAATTTCAAGTGACTCAATGATTTTCATGAGATAAGATAAAATGACTTCTTCAAAATATATGAAATATGAGTTGGGAGTTTAAAAGGATCAAATTTAAAGTCCTTTTAGAAATTATTTTCAATTTGGAGTTATTTGGATTTTTTTCAAATTATTTTTCTCCACAAATAAAATATATGGAAAATAGGGTAACATGATTCCCTACATTAGAAAATTGGAGAGAAATGTTTTTGAAATTATTTTGGTATTTCTAAAATGATTTTTATTGGGTTTTATTGTAGAAGTAGCACTGTTTGAATTATTTGAATTTTTTAGGATTTTATGTGACACTAGGAAAATGTTCATGTTGTAGAAAATATTTTTCTGAAAATTTTGATATATAATATGGCTATATAGAATTTTTATTTCGTTTTTTCTTTATTCAGATTATCCTTCTGTTTCTATTTACAAAAAAACAGTACGTGCGGCCTGCCTCTAAATGTTGCGCGCGTGCGCATAATAGTACCAGCGGGTGCCCCATCTTTTTTTCTTTTTCTATATGGGCCAGGCCCAGCCGGCCATATTCCTTCCCCATATTTTTTTTCTTTACATAGTTTTTTATTTTCTTTTCTATTGCTTAAAAAAATTGCAGTGTGTGCGGCCGGCCGAACCGCCAAAAGGCCTTTTGGCCCATGGCGCATCTCCTCCCTCTTTTCTATTTTTTGTCTACATTTAGTTCCATATTGCCTAGCCTTTGACCCCTAAACCCCTTTTCCACCTATAAATATAAAGCCATAGAGCCTTCAATAATCATCCGATTCGGATTAAATCAATATGTTGGTTTGACTAGATTCCTTAAAGAAAAATATTTTTCTCTTCTCCGGCAGGAATTCTGAAAATTGTCTCCTCTCTCCGAAGTTGTCTTTTCTCTGCCTTATAAAGGTATCTTTCTTTGTTTTTTCTTTTTATACTTTCATAGTTTATTATTTCTAGACTAATATGTCTAGGTATTTATACACTAGACCTTAGGCGTAGCTATTTTTTTCCGTAAAACAGCTTGGCTGTGATTTTTCAAATAGCCATAACTTTTCACTCGTTTATCCAAATTAGATGAAACCAGCGCATATAGCTTCGTCTTGTTTTCACCTATCCAGTGAACCTGTTACATCAATGAAATTTTCAAATTTCGAATTTTGTTCAAATTCATATTCAAACTTCTTTTGAACATAACTTGAGTTTCGTAACTCTGATTTAGTTGATTCTTTTCGCAAATCAAAGCTCTTGACCTAAACTTTCTGATAAGGCCAAATTCACATAATTTTGGTATTTTTAGAAATTGGTTTATGTTGTAAGAGTTATTTGCTTGGTTTTGATGTTTTCTGAACTGTCTTCTTCGTTCTTCCCGATCTTTTGAGTGATTGCTTATGTGTGGTTACGATTGCTTGCTCACGATAGATTGAACGGAGTGTGACGAGTAGAACTATAAAGAGTTATAAGTGCGAATCATCTTCATCAAACAGTACAGGCAAGTTCACACTTTGATCATACCTCTTTACTACCCAGTTTTATTGCATTGGATCAATCCTCAAACAATTGCATGGTTAGGATCTGAATTAAATTGTGGGTTGGGAAGTAGTTGAGGTAGTACCTATTCACCTGTTTATTATCAAACCTTTGGGAGTTACTTCTACGTTGCTTATATTGCTATGCTATGCTCGTATATGTGGATTGGGTTTGAGTGTATTCATGACAGATGTGAGTATTGTTAATTAATGGTTAACGTAAGGTGACAACTTTAATACACATCTGGGTGGATTGAGGCACCTGGGCAACCCAGTGATTGCCTGTATTTTTTTGGAAATCCCGGGGTACCATGTGATTTTCCTATGGACTGCCACCTAGGCTCAAAGGGATCATGAGATTATTCATGCTAGAAACTTCCTTGTGCAGCCACAAGCCATTATGGGCTCTGGCATAGCTGATTAAGTCGTGTGAACTCTTATAGTGGTAGACTAGCAGATGTAGGGGATGTAGGTGGTACTGTCTACCCATTGTAAGGTGCTAACGCTTCTGAAAGACTGTGTCTCGGTCATCCATTTCTCAAACACCCTGTAGTGCGAGAAATCCAACGGAGGAGATCGAGACTTGTGGGGAAAAGTGCACAGACCTCTGCAGAGTGTACAAACTAATCATGGTTAGCTATGTCCCCGGTTATGGACATCTGGAGTATCTGGTTCTTGGATTATCATGTTGATCTCATCACTCTAAATTAATTTTGTTGGGTTATTAATTACCTTTTAATTGGGATTGAGATGGGGTTTACCATTCTCAATGTTTTCAACCAACTTTGTAGTTAAATAAAATGTATTCCTTTGCAGTAGGGAAAAATTGGCTTTTCGCAAAAACATTATAACCATAGAGCTTTTCCACCAGCCATATATGCATGTAGTGATAGCTATTATTTATCATTATCCTATGGTGTGAATTTGCCAGTACATTCAATGTACTGACCCTTTGAGGCTGCAACATCTCATGTTGCAGGATTCTTACGACGAGTAAGTGATACGTTAGGGTTACGATTTCTACACTCAACTTTGCCGTTGGTGTTGATGGGAATCCACAACCTTGTTATTTCCGCTATTTGGATTGAGGTAATAGTATTTACGTTATTTTATACATGTGATTTACCTCTGTTATAAATCCTCGAGTACTGTGTGTGTCAACATACCGATCCAGGGATGACACTTAAGCACAAAGACTTGACCGTCTGAGGTCGGGTAGCGACACATCTTTTGTCCTACCCTCCCGTGGTAGCGGGGTCCTATTGAAAACTAAGGGATATTAAGGCCTCCTTTTAATAGAGTACCAGACCAAAGCATTAACACATAGTGAATACATGAACTCCTCAAACTACGGTCATCACCGGGAGTGGTCCCGATTATTGTCACTTTGGGGTTGCCGGATCATAACACATAGGTGACTATAGACTTGTAAGATAGGATCAAGTACTCACATATATTCATGAAAACATAATAGGTTCAGATATGAAATCATGGCACTCGGGCCCTAGTGACAAGCATTAAGCATAGCAAAGTCATAGCAACATCAATCTCAAAACATAGTGGATACTAGGGATCAAACCCTAACAAAACTAACTCGATTACATGATAAATCTCATCCAACCCATCACCGTCCAGCAAGCCTACGATGGAATTACTCACGCACGGCGGTGAGCATCATGAAATTGGTGATGGAGGATGGTTGATGATGACGACGGCGACGGATTCCCCTCTCCGGAGCCCCAAACGGACTGCAGATCAGCCCTCCCGAGAGAGTTTAGGGCTTGGCGGCAGCTCCGTATCGTAAAACATGATGAATCATTCTCCCTAATTTTTCTCCCCGAACACGAATATATGGAGTTGGAGTTGAGGTCGATGGAGCTCCAGGGGGCCCACGAGGCAGGGGGCGAGCCCAGGGGGTAGGCGCGCCCCCACCCTCGTGGCTAGGGTATGCCCCCCTGGCCTTGATTCTTTCGCCAATATTTTTTTATTATTTTCAAAAATAATCTCCGTGGAGTTTCAGGTCATACCGAGAACTTCTGTTTTTGCACATAAATAACACCATGGCAATTCTGCTGAAAACAACGTCAGTCCGGGTTAGTTCCATTCAAATCATGCAAGTTAGAGTCCAACACAAGGGCAAAAGTGTTTGGAAAAGTAGATACGATGGAGACGTATCAACTCCCCCAAGCTTAAGTCTTTGCTTGTCCTCAAGCATTTTAGTTGACAAACTGAAAGTGATAAAGAAAAAGTTTTACAAACTCTGTTTGCTCTTGTTGTTGTAAATATGTAAAGCCAGCATTCAAGTTTTTAGCAAAGATTATGAACTAACCACATTCACAATAACACTTAGGTCTCATGTTTACTGATATCAATGGCATAATCAACTAGTGAGCAATAATAATAAATCTCGGATGACAACACTTTCTCAAAACAATCATGATATGATATAACAGGATGGTATCTCGCTAACCCTTTCTGAGACCGCAAAACATAAATGCAGAGCACCTTTAAAGATCAAGGACTGACTAGACATTGTAATTCATGGTAAAAGAGATCCAGTCAAGTCATACTCAATGTAAACTAACATTAATGAATGCAAATGACAGCGGTGCTCTCCAACTGGTGCTTTTTAATAAGAGGGTGATGACTCAACATAAAAGTAAATAGATAGGCCCTTCATAGAGGGAAGCAGAGATTTGTAGAGGTGCAGAGCTCGATTTTAAAGCAGAGATAAATAATATTTTGAGCGGCATACTTTCATTATCAACATAACAACCTAGAGATGGCGATATCTTCCATGCTACACACATTATAGGCGGTTCCCAAACAGAATGGTAAAGTTTATGCTCCCCCTCCACCAACAAGCATCAATCCATGGCTTGCTCGAAACAACGAGTGCCTCCAACTAATAACAGTCCCATGTGGAGTTTTGTTTGCAATTATTTTGATTTGATTTGTATAAAGCATGGGGCTGGGCATCCCGGTGACCAGCCATTTTCTCGTGAATGAGGAGCGGAGTCCACTCCTCTTGAGAATAACCCACCAAACATGGAAGATACGGACAACCCTAGTTGATACATGAGCTATTCGAGCATACACAATAGAATTTCATTTGAAGGTTTAGAGTTTGGCACATACAAATTTACTTGGAACAGCAGGTAGATACCGTATATAGGTAGGTATGGTGGACTCATATGGAATAACTTTGGGGTTTATGGGATTGGATGCACAAGCAGTATTCCCGCTTAGTACAGGTGAAGGCTAGAAAAAGACTGGGACGCGACCAGCTAGAGAGCAACAACGGTCATGAACATGCATTAAAATTAATCAATACCGAATGCAAGCATGAGTAGGATATAATGCACCATGAACATAAATATCGTAGAGGCTATGTCGATTTTGTTTCAACTACATGCGTGAACATGTGCCAAGTCAAGCCACTCGAATCGTTCAAAAGAGGATACCACCCTATCATACCACATCACAACCATTTTAATAGCATCTTCGCACGCAAGGTAAACCATTATAACCTCCTAGCCATTGTTGAGGAAATCGTTAACTGGTAGCTGCTCGGTTGGCTAGCGAGTAGGGGATTAATCGGCTAATCGACCATTTAATCAATTAATCGGACAATTTTTCGGTTTATCAGCTACTCGATGACCCTATGAGTAGGGATTAATCGTCAAGTTAACTGGTTAATCGGATGAATTCTTGAATAGGGCTCCTAGCTAATTAAGCATGGCATAAGCAACTATAATCTCTAATTGTCATTGCAAACATGTTTATTCATAATAGGCTGAATTAGGAACGATGAACTAATCATATTTACAAAAACAAGAGAGGTCGAGTTCATACCAGCTTCTCCCATCTCAATCAATCCATCATATATGGTCATAATTGCCTTTCACTTGCACGACCGAATGATGTGAATAATAACAACAGTGCGCGTGCATTGGACTAAGCTGGAATCTGCAAGCATTCAATAAACAGGAGAAGACAAGGCAATATGGGCTCTTGGTTAAATCAACAATAATGCATATAGGAGTCACTTCAGCAATTTAATCATGATCTTCTCCTATCGACCCCCAAAGAAAAGAAATAAAATTATTTACACGGGAAAGCTCCCAACAAGCAAAAGAAGAAAGGGAATCTTTTGAGTTTTTTTAGGTATTACTACTACAGCAAGAAAAATATAATAGCTAACAGCTACTACTAATTTTTTTTGTTTTTCTTAAGGTTTATCAAACACACAAGAAGAAAGCATAAAAAAAGAAATAAACTAGCATGTATATTAGAATGAAAAAGTATGAGCACCGACATCTAGCAATGAGTGTGTGAACATAAATGTAATGTGGGTGGGAAATACGTACTCCCCCAAGCTTAAGCTTTTGGCCTAAGTTGGTCTATTACCACGGATGGCCTGGCGGATATCCAAAGTTGTAGTTGGGGTTGACTGAGATGCAGCAGTCATTGCATCGTGGGCAGCAACTTGGAGGCGAGCTATCTCAGCCCTCCTTTTATACTCATCTGCCTCCTCTCTGGTTATGTAATATCTCCCCTTTGCCTCCTCACAAAGGAACTAGTGAGATAGTGGTACTGGCGGCACTTTTCTGCCTCGAAGCTCACAAGATCAGCGTTACGCAAGTATGCGTTAAATTCTTCCTTAATTCTAGCTTGATCCATGATGTCCTCTGAAGGCCATTCACAAGGCCGCACTGGAGCGTCCCTTGGTGGCTCATCATCAGCATCACGCATTGCAAGCCTGGGTACTTGTTTCCTTGAAGAACCACCTTGGTACATTTTCCTAAGCATATTTTCTACCTCTGAAAAATTTCTGAAACTTTTAGTAACTTCAAATAAAAGTAAACCAAACTCAACAAAATTGATAGCAACTACTCGTACAAGTACCTAGAGCCTATATTATGCATTAGAACTACTTGGAACCATATAAATTTGACATGCAAGCTCAAGAACATGGTCACCTAGGCAGCACAAATTTGTAATGAATAAAGCACTAGAACAAAAACTAATTGGACCAATGGATCACATACCAAGGAACAATCCCCAAAAGCAGTTTTGTGAGAGGTGCTTTGAGCAAGGAGATCAAAAATCGCAGCAAAATGAGCTAGAACTCGTGCTTGAGCTGGCTGGTGATTTTTTTGGGAGGAAGAAGAAGTGTGTGGGTGCAGGAATAAGTGGAGGGGAGCCACCGTGGGCCCACAAGGCAGGGGGCGCGCCCTGGACCCTCGTGCCCAGGTGCTTGCTCCCTAAGGGAGTCTTGGATTAGGGGGTCCTTGGACTACCGGACTATATACTTTGGCCGGACTGTTGGACAATGAAGATACAAGCTTGAAGACTTCGTCCCGTGTCCGGGTCGGACTCTCCTTTGCGTGGAAGGCAAGCTTGGCTGTTCGGATATGTAGATCTCCTGCCTTGTAACCAACTCTGTGTAACCCTAGCCCCCTCCGGTGTCTATATAAACCGGAGGGTTTAGTCCGTAGGACAAGAACAATCATAATCATAGGCTAGCTTCTAGGGTTTAGCCTCTACAATCTCGTGGTAGATCAACTCTTGTAATACTCATATCATCAAAGATCAATCAAGCAGGAAGTAGGGTATTACCTCCATCGAGAGGGACCGAACCTGGGTAAACATTGTGTCCCCCGCCTCCTGTTACCATCCGCCTTAGACGCACAGTTCGGGACCCCTACCCGAGATCCGCCAGTTTTGACACTGACATTGGTGCTTTGATTGAGAGTTCCACTGTGTCGTCACCATAAGGCTTGATGCCTCCTTCGATCATCGGGAACGATGCAATCCAGGGTGAGGTTTTTCTCCCCGGACAGATTTTCGTCGGCTTCGCACTGTGGGCCAACTCGCTTGGCCATCTAGAGCAGATCGATAGCTATGCCCCTGGCCGTCAGGTCAGGTTTGGAAACTTAAACTATACTGCAGACATCCGCGGAGACTTGATCTTCGACATATTCGAGCCCATGTCAGGTGCGCCGCACAGTCACGACGAGCATGACTTAGCTCTGCCGTCGGACGGTGTTCGGGAGATCACACCTGTGGCTACTCCGGCCCTGAATCCGGATCAGATCGTGCCATCCGAGGACGGGTGGATGGACGCCGCCACGGAGGCCGCACGCTCAGCGGCGATAGAGACGAATACTGACTTCACCTCCTATGAGACATGTGTTGATGGACCCTTGGATTCATCCTCGGCCATAGGCTCTGAACCACCTGCGTCCGTGCCTATCGAATCTGATTGGGTACCGATCATGGAGTTTACCTCCGTGGATATCTTTCAACACTCGCCCTTGGGCGACGTGCTAAATTCATTGAGGTCTCTCTCCTTGTCAGGAGACCCTTGGCCGAACTATGTCCCGCTTGAGTGGGAAGCGGACGACGAAGAAATTTGTTCCCCACCCACCACCCACTTAATAGCCAGTGTCGACGATTTAACCGACATGCTTGATTTCGACTCCGAAGACATCGACGGTATGGACGATGATGCAGGAGAGGAACAGGAACCACCGCCCATAGGGCGCTAGACAGCCACTTCATCACACGATATATACATGGTGGATACACCCAAAGAAAACAATGACGAGGAACAGAAGGATGCAGCGAAGGATAATCCCCTCGAGAAGCAACCAAAGCGACGACGTAGGCGCCGCTCCAAATTCCGCCTCGGCAAAAACAGTGATAACAACGCTGGAAAGAATAATACCCCGGTCGACTCCCAAGGAAACGACGACCACATGGACCCAGCAACAGAGTAGGATGAACCAGCGGACGACGGACATAGTACGGAGCCGCTGTCCGATCACGGCGACGCCGAGGGTAAAGCTCACCAACCTGTCTCCGAAGAGGAAAATAGTCCGGACGATGATGCACACATCATCCCGGAAAGGCACTTGGAGCAAGAGGACCTCCACAGAAGGCTTATTGCCACCACAAGGAGTCTGAAGAAGCAGCGGCAAAGGCTTAAGGCCGTGCAAAATACACTCAACAGTAGATGGAACAAAGTGCTCGACACTGAAGAAAAGTACGGTGGCAGCCGCCACACAAAGAGCTATCCAAAGCGCAAGCTGCTGCCTGAATTCGATGACGAGGCTTTAGAGCCTACACAGCCGAAAAATAAAATGGTCGATCAGCCGGATCGACCACCCCGTGGCCGCGATAGGGCGGCCAACGATGTCGCACATAAGTCAGCACACGATTTACGTGAGGACTTGCACCAAAAAGCCGGTATGACCGGGTCCATCTACGGATCTAGGAAGTGCGCTCCGGCACAGAATCAAAATAGAACACTACAACCGTCAGAATGCCACGACACATCCAAATACAGGGGTGCCGCGCACCCCATATGCTTCACCGATGAGGTTCTGGATCACGAATTTCCAGAAGGATTCAAACCCGTGAACATAGAGGCATACGACGGAACGACAGACCCTCGGGTCTGGATTGAGGACTTTATCCTTCATATCCACATGGCTCGCGGAGATGATCTCCACGCCATCAAATACTTTCCCCTCAAGTTGAAAGGACCAGCTCGGCACTGGCTGAAGAGCCTCCCTGAAAACTCAATTGGAAGCTGGGAAGAGCTTGAGGATGCTTTTCGGGCTAATTTTCAAGGGACCTATGTCCGACCTCCGGATGCAAATGAATTCAATAGCCCGGAGAGTCAGCCCAAAAACTTAGGAACAGATTCCTCAGTAAGAAGAATCAAATTGTCGACTGCCCGGACACTGAAGCCTTAGCAGCGTTCAAACACAGTGTCCAGGATGAATGGCTTGCCAGACACCTTGGCCAGGAAAACCAAGGACAATGGCAGCCCTAACAAGCCTTATGACCCGCTTTTGCGCGGGCGAAGACAGCTGGCTCGCCCGTAGCGGCACCAGCAACCCGGGCACATCCGAAGTCAGGGATGGCAACGGGAAACCACGATGCAATAAAAGCAAGTGCCGAAACAATGAAGACAGCCCAGACAACACGGTGGTAAACGCTGGATTCAGGAGCTCTCGACCCGGTCAACGGAAAAAGCCATTCAAAGGCAGCAGAGATGGACCGTCCAGCCTAAACAAGATTCTAGATAGATTATGTCAGATTCATGGCACCTCCAACAAACCTGCAAATCACACCAATAGAGAATGTCAGGTCTTCAAGCAGGCCGGCAAGCTAAATGCCGAACACAAAGGGAGGGAGACACCAAGCAAAGACGAGGATGAGCCTCGCCAGCCGAACACTGGGGGACAGAAAAAAAAATCCACCAGAGGTCAAGACAGTGAACATGATTCACGTAACGAAAAGGAGGAGCAAACGCGCACTCCGAGACGTATGCGCCGTGGAGCCCGTCACCCCCAAGTTCAACCCCTGGTCGGCCTGCCCGATCACTTTTGATCGCAGGGATCACCCGACTAGTATCCGGCACAGAGGATCGGCTGCCTTGGTACTAGACCCAATAATTGACGGATACCATCTCACCGAGTCCTTATGGATGGTGGCAGTAGTCTTAATCTGATATATCAGGACACAGTCCACAAAATGGGGATAGACCTGACAAGAATCAGCCAAAGCAATACTACCTTTAAAGGAGTAATACCAGGCCCAGAGGCGCGCTGCACAGGCTCTCTAGAACTAGAGGTTGTATTCGGTTCTCCCAACAACTCCTGAAGTGAAAAGTTAACCTTCGACATCACTCAATTCCGAAGAGGCTATCAAGCACTCCTCGGCAGAACGGCCTTCGCTCATTTTAATGCAATACCGCATTACGCTTATCTTAAGCGTAAGATGCCCGGTCCACGTGGCATCATCATCATAGTTAGCGGAAACACAGAGCGTTCCTTACGCGCGGAAGAATGTGTGGCAGCTTTAGTAGCTGAACACTGAACGACCTCTACAACTAGAATAAATGACCGGTCGTCAAGACCGCGGACACGGCTAGACGAGTCCGGCACACCCCTAGCTGCAACAGCTCAGATAAACCTGAGATTGGGTCGAGGGATATACCCCCAAAGGTGGCGCTAGGGGCTTCCCGCATGTAAAAAGGCCAACAGTTCGGTATGACCTTATTTAGATTGAATTTTAATGGTTTATTAAGAATAACCATTTTTTCGCACGAAAACTTTCACATGAGTTTTTCTCTTTTACAGATGATAATCGTGCTACACCCTTCCAGGATACGGCACAACGGAGACACAGGCGCAGACGTGCAGCAGGGCCCTGCTCAAAGGTTTCTTTTTAGATTAAGACCTTGTGTAAACCGTTTTTACTGTCTCTTGTTGCTTCACACCCTCCGGATACTCAACACAACCAAGAGGGATGCTGGCGTTATTGGCGTTTCGCCACGTCAGACTAATGCACGTACCTGGAAATTCAGGGCTTACTATCGAGGGCGTTACTCAGCCCAGTATACGTTATAAAGACCGAATACCTTAGGGAGTGTTCGGCGTTGCGAGTTTGGCCTCATATGCATCAGCTCCAAATCATGTCTTTCGTCAATAGTTGGGTTTGCCCGGCTCCCGTGTTTTGCTACCTTACGTTCTGCTCTATTGGCTATGGTGGCACCGGCAGAACTACGAGGATTGTGCCCTGGTTCATCTAGATGAGCACCTCAGTAGAGAAAGCCAAAAACTGACTGACATGATAAAGCACGAGATTGGTCAACCACTCGAGGACTCAGCGGAATCTTCGCGATTCCTCCGCATTAACGAAGGACCGGTTTCCCGGTCATGTATGTACGCGCACCGTATTCGGATAAGCACGGAAGTACCAGGGGCTATATAGTAGCCCCACCATCAAACTCCTATGGCTGAGTGAAAGTGTTAAAGCAATATAGTCCGATTGCCTTGTTCGCCGCACTGTCACCTCCTTAATGGACCAAGACATTGGATCAAGTGTGAATACGTGCTTTTCCGAACACCACCGCATTATATGCGTGGGGGCTGGAGCCGACGACTGCAAACTTTTAGGTTATATACATACATAAACGGCCGCACAGGAGGCATCATAATACTTTTAGGCAAATGTATAAACACATCCTTTATAGTCCAAATAGCATTGTTTTTACAATTGGGATACATGTCACTCGAACATAATACTCTTCGAGCACTGAGCCTCTATTAAACGAGCGCCTTCTAGAACTTCTTCAAAATAGTGCTCGACTGAGACCTAGCCTACGGCCGGACCCCGGGTTGCAATAGCGGTGGCACCCAACTCTGCCCAGTATGTCTTAACACGGGCAAGAGCCATCCACGCACCCTCTATGCACGCCGACCTCTTTACAACGTCGATATGCGGCACAACACCAAGTAATCGTTGCACTAAACTAAAATAACTATTCGGCCTTGGTCCTTCCGGCCAAAAATGATCCACGACAGACCGCATGGCAAGCCCGGCCGGACAACCTATGGAGCTCAGCCCACTCGGCCATTTGCTGATTTAACAGCAGCGGACGCGTTGGAGCACTGAACTGCGACCAGAACAACTTTTCCACTTCGTGATCTTTTTGATCTTTGAAAAACGCAGTCGCATCAGCAGCACTCATTGCCAAGTGCGAATACACGTCTGCAGCACTCCATAATTGACCCAGAGGGGCATACTTCGGATCTCCGAACTTCGTCCACAACAAAAAGGGCTTCCTGTAAGTGCATCTAGTGCCACCCCTAGTTGGTTTTGGAGTATTGACGACAAACCTAGTTGAGGGACTAATGTGTTTGTGAGAATTGCGGGATAACACAGGTATAAGTCCCTCATTGATTCGGTTTAGCTACCGGAGATGACCCCCAAAAATGTACGAAGACATTGAAGACAATGGTGGTTCATGAAGACATTCATGTCGAAGACAATGACATATGAAGACTCCCCATGAAGCCTATGGAACTCGAAGACTTAGATCCTTCGTAGGTTTACTTCATTCATGTTGTGTCATAGGAACCACCGTACTGTTAAGTGGGGTCCAAGAGAACCAATCTGGATGACTGAAGTGATGCCTAATTCAAATCCTATGTCTTCGAGTGAAGACAATGAGAGAAAATCTTGTCCAGAGTCCGACAAGTCAGCTTTACTTGCAGCCCAAGTAAAGTTGCCGTGAGAGTTCGAAATCCGACCGTTAGTACACGTGTCAGTTCCTTAGTGACCCAGGGTCATTTCGGACAAATCAGGTCAGGGTTGCCAAGTGGCTATAAATAGTCCACCCCTACAACCATAAACGGTTGGCTGCTCAGATTTCAGTGCACAGCTTTTGTCGTTTGAGAGCAACCTACCTCGAAGCCTTTGAGAGAAAATCCCCAGCGAGGAGAAAAGCCCTAACCACCCAGAGCCAGAGTAATTGGGCATCACTTAAGTCTTCTTGTCTGAGTGATCTGAAGACTTATTACACTTGAGGACTGTGCATCCTCCAAACGGTTAGGCGTCGCGTTCTGAGCATCCAAGAGAAATTGTGGATTGCCGGTGAACGAAGTCTGTGAAGGTTTGGGAGTCTACCTTGAAGACGTACCAGAGTGATTGGGCGAGGTCTGTGTGACCTTAGCTCAAGGAGAAAACGGTGAGGACTAGGTGTCCTGAGCTGCGTGTTCAGGACTGGGTGTCCGGGACTGTGTGTCCTTTGGTTTAAATACCTAGCCGCTCCAACCAGACGTACAGTTGTCACAGCAACTGGAACTGGTCCAACATATCATTGTCTTCAACGTGTCACTGGTTTCATCTTCACCTCCCTTTACTTACCAGTACACATTGTGAAGCTATTGCATGCTTGCTTTATCTTCTGTCTTCACAACTTGACTATATGATCTGTTTGGCTTCATAACTTCTTCCAACCTGATCCTCATTACACTGAAGCTGTGTAATCTAACTTCCGCTGCATAGTGATAGGCTTGTCCACTCTGTTTGTCTTCATAACTTCCACGTTTTGAAGACTTTCATAAAAATTGCCTATTCACCCCCCTCTAGTCGATATAACGCACTTTCAATTGGTATCAGAGCAAGGTGCTCCCTTGTTCTGTGTGATTCGGTTTAACCACCTGGAGTTTTAGCTATGTCGACTGCAGGGATAATTAAAGTCTCCGCTGCGTGCCCCGTCTTCGATGGAACTGAATATCCCTACTGGAAGAATAAGATGCGCATGCATCTTGAAGCCATTGACGTCGACCTATGGTATATCGTCGAAAACGGCGTTCCCAAGGCTGGAGAAGGTGTCACTGCTGCTGATGTCAAGAAGTTCACTCAACTGGACTCCACTGGCAAGAATATTATCTGTGGTCATCTGACCAAGGGACAGTACGGCCGTGTGAGTGCCTTGAAGACATCCAAGCTGGTTTGGGACTGGCTCTCCAAGGTCAATGAAGGCATCTCAACCCAGAGAGATTAGAGAATCAGTGTTCTTCGCAACCTCTTCAACCGCTTCAAACAAAATGACAATGAGAATGTCCAACACACATTTGACCGGCTCACTGACATCACAAATGAGCTTCAAGCCCTCGGCGCCACTGAGATCACCAAGCATGAAATCGTCAAGACGCTGCTGAGATCACTTGACAGTTCGTTTGACATCCTAGCCCTGATGATTCAAGAACGTCCAGACTTCAAGACAGTTGATCCATCTGACATACTTGAGAGGCTCAACACACATGAGTTTCAGCTTTCTGAGAAAAGAGATATCTACGGTCCAAACTATGGGCGAACTCGTGCCTTGAAGGCAAAAGCTGTGTCCTCATCTGAAGAAGAATCTGACAGCAGTTCTGATGATCCTGAAGACATTGGAAGGGAACTTGCAATGCTAGTGAAGAAGTTCCAGAAATTCACCAAGAAGAAAGGCTTCAAAAAGTCTTCACGATCAAGCTCAAGGAGTGATGAAGCTTCTGCTCATGACTACAAGAAGAAAACATGTCACAAGTGCAAGAAAACTGGACACTTCATCTCTGAGTGTCCACAGTGGGACAATGAGAATAGAAAGAAGAAGAAGAGCAAGGAATATGACTCTGACGATAAGAAGACGAAGAAATACTCAAAGTCTTCGTCCAAGTCTTCCTCAAAGTCTTCATCACACAAGAAGAGTTCATCTGGCAAGGCTCGTGCGTTTGTTGGCAAGGAAATGGATTCAGAGGAGGAGTCCGCTTCTGAGGAGGCAGAGGTGGAGTCTGAGGAGGAGTCTGATTCAGGCATTGCGAGTCTGGCCACAGCCTACGTCGCCAAGTCCATCTTCAACACTGAAGACAATGACTCCATCACCAACACCTATGCAAATGACAAGGACGACTCTACTCCTACCTACTGCTTCATGGCACGTGGTGCCAAGGTAAACCCACGCACTACTCACTATCAAACATCCAGTGACGATGACTCTGATTGTGATTCAAAACCTAGCTACAAAACACTTGCTAAAATTGCAACTGAACAACAAAAGGCCATGGAACATATTCAAAAACTATTAGACAGAAGCGATGATCTGTTGGGTGCTGAAATGACTCGTTCTGAATCCTTAATTGAAGACATAAAAAATCTTCATGTTAAGTATCAGGAACTCGAAGATCGTCTTGAGACTCTCTCAACTACTCATGAAAAGCTTTCCTATGATTATCTTCAAAAGAAGCAAGATCTTGAGAAGTTGAGAGCGGATCATGAAGATCTTCAAAAGGAAAACGAGTCACTTCGAGCCAAACAGATCAGTTCTGCTCAGGAAGGATTTGAACCACCATGCCTTAAATGCATTGAGCGTGATAATGCTACTTCTGTTGCTGAATGTTCCACTGCTACTGTTGTTGCAATGTCTTCAACTGTTGAAGTGGTAACTAACCCCTCTGCTGAGGATACCACTGCTATTGCTGATGAGAATGCTAGGTTGAAGACATTGCTTGAAACAGGGATGTACAAAAGTCTCAAAGGACATCAGACATTATGTGATGTCCTCAAGAAGCAGATTCTGAACCGAAACCCTAGGAAAGAGGGTATTGGGTTCGTGAGGAAAATTAATGCAGATGGCTCTTACTGGAAACCTTTTGCAGTACCCCAAAACCACATGGGTTGCTGCAAAGGAATCCTCAGCAGATCCATCCAATCTATCTGGCTTCACTTGTGCTAATCCTATTATCATTGATGAATCCTTTGATGCAAACTATAAACTGTTTAAGAATCAGAATGGTGAAGTATTTGCCAGGTACATTGGTACTAACTGCAGGAATGGACCGCCTATGAAGAAGATCTGGGTTCCAAAAACGTGTCTTGAGAATCTTCCTGTGAATGTCTTCATGACACCTCACATGAAGAAGACAAACCTCAGACCAAAGGCTTCATATAGTCCAAAGGCTTCATACAGGCAGAGGACTCACTTGAGTTGCACTAACACAAATGTTTTGCAGGGAAACCATGCTCAGGCATATGAGAGCGGTTCTTCAAACCGTCATTCTCATATGACCAAGAACTATTCTGCCTATTCTTATGAGTACTATCGCCCACCTGCTAGACTGTTTGCTAGGGCTCCAAAGCCAAAATTCTCAGATGCTGCACTTAGACTTATTGCTTCTAGGCCACCCTTGAAGATGTGGGTGGTTAAGAAAGCTTAACTCTCTTTTGCAGGGAAAGGTCTCCAGCAGAAAACCAAAATCTTCTGACGCTATTGCTGGGGACCTTAAAAATCTTGTGGGGCGCAAGATCAAATGCCCGAATGGCATCACTATGTATTTCATACCTGAATCGCATGCTACTCTCCCTACTTACCCTAACCTGGATTTAAGTTTTCATAACCCACTGGTTCATCAAATGTGTTTGCTTCACAATACTCTTGGTGAAGCCTATCCCCCTAACTGCACTGTAGGGTACGACACCAGCGACTTCAGAGTCTTCAGAATGGATTATTGACAGTGGGTGTACAAATCACATGACTGGCAAAAGAAGTCTCTTTATGGACTCAACCTTATGTCCATCTGACAAGAGCCACATCACATTCGCTGACACTGGTAAAAGTAAGGTACTGGGTTTAGGTAGAGTTGCAATCTCAAAGGATCAACACATGGACAAAGTCATGTTTGTTGAATCCCTTGGCTTCAACTTAATGTCTGTCTCAATGCTTTGCGATTTGAACATGATTGTAATCTTTGGAAAATATCGTTGCCTGGTACTAATGGAATCTGACAAGTCTCTAGTGTTTGAAGGGTATCGGAAAGATGATTTGTACGTGGTAGATTTCTCAGCAGGGCCACAGCTTGCAGTATGTCTTCTCGCAAAGGCTTCAGAATGCTGGCTTTGGCATCGAATACTTGGGCATGCTGGCATGAGGAACCTCCGCACCCTTGCAAAGAAGAAGCAGGTCATAGGCATCGAGGGCGTCAAGTTCAAGAAAGATCACTTATGCGATGCCTGCGAAGCTGGGAAGATGACAAGGGCAAAACATCCTTCGAAGACAATCATGACCACTACTCAACCCTTCGAACTGCTTCACATGGATCTCTTCGGTCCCACTCACTACTCGACTTTTTCAACTACTGCTTGCCTCTATGGCTTCATCATTGTTGATGATTACTCTAGATATACTTGGGTGCACATAATCCTTTACAAGACTGAAGTGCAGGATGTCTTCAGACGCTTCGCAAATCGGGCTATGAACAATTATGGCGCCAAGATAAAGCACATCAGAAGTGACAATGGCACAGAATTCAAGAACACTGGCCTTGACACATATCTTGATACATTGGGCATCACTCATGAATTCTCAGCTCCATACACGCCACAACAGAATGGCATCATCGAACGCAAGAACAGAACACTCATTGAGATGGCCAGAACAATATTAGATGAGTACAAGACACCAAGAAAATTCTGGACTGAAGCCATTGACACTGCATGCCATACTATCAACCGTGTATATCTTCACAAGCTGCTGAACAAGACATCTTATGAACTTCTGACTGGCAAGAAGCCAAATGTCAGTTACTTCAGAGTATTTGGATCAAGATGCTGGATCAAGGACCCTCACCACACCTCAAAATTTGCTCCAAAAGCACATGAGGGCTTCATGCTTGGATATGGAAAGGATTCGCACTCCTACAGAGTCTTCAATCTCTTTCACTACAAAGTGGTTGAAACAGTGGATGTGCGGTTCGATGGGACCAATGGGTCACAAAGAGAGCAACTACCAGATGTGCTAGATGAAGTTCCAGCCAGTGAATCAATCAAGCTAATGGGAACTGGAGAAATTATACCTTCTGAAGCTCATCCTGAAGAAGAACTTATCATCTCAGCACCTGATCCACATGAAGACAATGCTCAGCCTGAAGACATTCCTCCCCATGACAACGTAGATCAGCAAGAGCAAAGTCTTCGACCCCTGCATCCTCGTGTTGCCAATGAAGTGCAGATTGACAGAATAATTGATAGCATCAATGCACCTGGTCCACTGACTCGTTCAAGGGCAACTCAACTGGAAAATTTCTGCGGACACTTCGCATTCGTTTCAATCACTGAACCCAAGAAAATTGATGAAGCCTTTATGGAACCTGAATGGATTCAAGCTATGCAGGAAGAGCTTCAATAGTTTGAGCTGAACAATGTATGGGAGTTGGTTAAGCGTCCTGATCCACGGAAGCATAACATAATAGGCACCAAATGGATATACCGCAACAAGCAAGATGAACATGGCCAAGTCGTCCGAAACAAGGCTCGTCTTGTTGCTCAAGGATATACTCAAGTGGAAGGCATTGACTTCGATGAAACATTTGCTCCTGTTGCCAGACTTGAAGCCATCCGTATACTGCTGGCCTATGCAAATCATCACAACATCATTCTGTATCAAATGGATGTAAAGAGTGCCTTCCTCAATGGCAAAAATTGAAGAAGAAGAAGTGTATGTTGCACAACCACCTGGGTTTGAAGATCCAAAACATCCTGACATGGTTTACAAGCTCAATAAGGCACTATATGGCCTCAAACAAGCCCCTCGGGCCTGGTATGATACACTCAAATACTTCCTGAAGAGCAAAGGCTTCATACCTGGTTCCCTAGATCCCACTCTCTTCACGAAGACATATGATGGTTAACTGTTTGTGTGCCAAATATATGTGGATGACATCATCTTCGGCTGCACCAATCAAAAGTATAGCGAGGAGTTCGGATATATGATGCAAGAGCAATATCAGATGTCTATGATGGGGGAGCTGAAATTCTTCCTCGGTCTTCAGATACGGCAACAACGCAATGGCATCTTCATATCTCAAGAGAAATATCTCAAAGATTGCCTGAAGAAGTTCGGTATGCAAGACTGCAAAGGCTTCACAACACCAATGCCAGCCAAACATCATCTGGGTCCTGACGACAATGGTAAAGAGTTCGATCAAAAGGTATACCGCTCCATGATTGGTTCTTTGCTTTATTTATGTGCATCTAGGCTAGATATTATGCTTAGTGTTTGCATGTGTGCTCGGTTCCAAGCGGCACCAAAGGAGTCGCATCACTTAGCTGTGAAGCGAATTCTTCGATATTTGGCTCACACCCCAACTCTAGGATTATGGTATCCAAAGGGCTCAGAGTTTGATCTGGTTGTATTTTTGGATGCTGATTACGCTGGTGACAAGGTTGATCGGAAGTCCACATCAGGCACATGTCACTTTCTGGGCCGATCACTTGTCTGTTGGTCTTCAAAGAAGCAAAACTGTGTATCTCTCTCCACTGCTGAATCTGAATACATTGCTGCTGGATCCTGCTGCGCTCAGCTTCTATGGATGAAGCAAACCCTCAAGGATTATGGCATTCATCTAAAGCAAGTTCCACTCTACTGCGACAATGAAAGCGCCATCAAGATCGCCAACAACCCAGTTCAGCACTCGAAGACAAAGCACATTGAAATTCGTCATCATTTTCTCAGAGATCATGTTGCAAAGGAAGACATTGATATCATACACGTCAACACTGAAGAGCAATTGGCAGATATCTTCACCAAGCCCTTGGATGAGAAGAGATTTTGCAAGTTACGGTGTGAGCTAAATATCTTGGAATCCTCAAATGTCCTGTGATCAGGCACACATCCTAACACTTATGCATGATGATGACTTAGATGTGCAACACACGAAGTAACGTATATCTTCATCAATGAAGACATACATTCTAAGTGTGAATACATTAACGTGGAATTTGACTTCGGAGCGCCACGATAATTGTGCGCCGTGTCTGGGTCTAATACTTCCTATACGGTGGGTAGCGCCACCACCAAATTTTTTTGCTTGAAGTGTTTCACTCATGGCATTACATTTGCTATGTCTTCACATTTGGTTTGGCTTCAATCTCAACATGTCTTCATGATTATCTTCACTATGTTGATTGTATATGTACTGGTGTTCTGTCCTCTACAGCATTCACTTATAGCTATGTCTTCTTGTTTGAATCTTTTGAACTAAGTGAATGTGATCGGACCCTAACCTCTCCTTGCTTCCTACCTCAAACTCTATCTCTTCAAGTCATATGCATTCTATTGAAACTGTCGAATGTCTTCACTGCGTCCTTGTCAGAAGAAGACACAGAGACAAACTTTAAAACAGCTTTCAATGTTTTTCCATCAACAAGAAATCCGGAGAAGTAGGAACGGCTCCCGACAAACAAGGCGTGCGTGGGGTGAAACTGCCCCCACAATTCCGCATGCTGGCCACGTACTGATCAGATGCGAATCGCCAGGGGCACTTGAGTAATAGCGCAGTGCCGCCCATATCCCTATAAATACACGTTTCAGTTCGGTCATTATCTCTTCTTCCACCCTCGCACGAACCCTAGCGCCACCGCTAACTCTCAACGACGCCGGCGACGAAGTGCTTCACTGCCGCAACCTCTCCGACGCCGTTCTCACGCCGACAGCGGACATCAGTCTCTCTGCCGTCGCCGTAGGTGTCTTCCGTCGCCAAGTTAGGGCACGGAGGATTGAACTGCTCGGCCTCAACTCTCACCTCGTCTAGCAGTTCCAAGTCTGGTAAATAACAAGTCTTTTTACAGCCTCTTTTGATCCTATAGCTCCATCACTTTCTGCCAAAAGAGGTTTCCATTCACACAAGTTTCATCCCTCTCATTTGCATCTCATAACTTGCCTAGTATATTCACTTGTTCTTCATGTAGTTAGATTCCTCACTGGAACCAACTTCTTTTTCTATAAAGTGAATGTCTTTGCATGATGAGGTCAATATCTTCTAAACTGATTTATCTTCAAAATCTTCTGAGAATGCATATGACCTCTTCCCCTTCCCTCGCACCTTAATGCTGTCACAGGTACATGTCTGTGGGAGAATCTTTTGGTTCTCATAGTCTGCATTCATTTGCAGAGTTCCTACAACGTCACATCAATTCACCCGAAGCAAGTTCCTGTTGGTCAAGCAAAAGGAAGCCTTTGAAGAATTTGAATCTCTTGAAGCCTTCCAAGTTAAGCTTCATGGCATCAGAAAAAACAGCAAGGAAGGGAGGCAGACAGAGACGTGGTGAAACGTCTAAAGATCTGCCTGAAGATTTGGCAGAAATATACCAAACTGATCCTGAAGAGAGCTATGGTCAGCGCAAAACACGAATCCAATGGATTCGAAGATATTGGGCAGAGCAGTGGTTCCAATACCGCTTCGTCACCAAGGAATATGCAGAGAAGTGTGCCATCAAGAGGCCATGGGGAGATGTCTTGTATAAAAATCTCGTACCCCGGTCCAGAGACGAAGCCATTTCTCAAGGCTTCTATCCATGCATGGTCAGAGGACCACAGCCAGCTGAAGCACATCCGTCATCACTTCTCTGGTGTCGCGATGACAATCTCTTCAAGCGCAACTTCCAATTTGCTCAGAACTCTGCGAAGCAAAACAAGAAGGAGTTTGGACTGGACTTCAACCCTAGTCCCTCTAAGCCAAGGGCGGATGGCACACGCGATGCAAATCCCAATGTGATCGGGCCGTATGCCAATCTCGAAGGCCTCATCACTCGCATTCTAGTCCAAGGGACTGCCGTGAACGACCCTCCAGCAGACACTGAGTCTGATGACGCTCCTGCTGCCCCGGAGCCGAAGCAGATGAAGAAGAAGCCAAAAGTTTCCAAGCCAGCCGCTTCTCCCAAGATCTCCAGAGCGAAACCATTGGCCACTGCACCTCCTGAAGCAAGTGTGCAGTCTGAAGACTTATCACGAGTCTCCAAGCCCCAAGAAGCCAAGAAGCCTCAGCCACATACTGGCAAAGAGCTCACTGCCGCTGCCGTTCTGCGTTGCGAGGCCATTGATCTGTCAAGTGACGACGATCTTGCCGATGACGCTCTTGAGCAGCTAATCAAGAGCAAGGAGGAGGCTGAAATCTTCAACAATCTGCCTCTGTTCGATGCAACAATCATCCACAACTTCATTGATGAGTGGTTTGATACACCCAACATCAGCTTCGATGATCTACAGCTGCCCATTGGCCTCAGCGTAGCCTTCCAAGGAGCTATTGCTTCAGAACTCGCAATTGCCCAGCGCATAGTGGAACTGAAGCAGAAGATAGATTTTGAAAAGGCTCAGTTCAAGCAGAACATGGCCACGCTCAGCGTCCAAGAAGTCAAAGACTTCAAAGTCATGCTGCACGAGTTGAAGGAAAACTTTATGCAGAAACGTGCAGAGGCTCAGGGTTCACGTGAGCGCATGAAGAATTTGGCTGATCTCTGTGTGCAGGCCTACAATGAGGCCGAGAAGCGAAAGGCACTTGGGCTTCCCGGCATCGACCCCAGGATGGCCGTGAAGAAAAAGAAGAAGCCCACTATGGCTGAACAAGAGGCCCCACGGCAAGAAGCTGTTCTGATTGTCTTCCCCACTGCCAAGCCTGGCTCGAAGCCAAAGCACCGCTCAACCGCTTCAGAGCTTAAGAAGACAAGGACAGCCGAAGCTGAAGTAAGGAAGAGGAAACACCCTGAAGCCTCTCCTTCAGACCCCACCATCAAGAAGCGCAAGACCAAGAAGTCTCGGGCTGCTCCCACAGAGCCCTTGATAGTCGAACCCCTCTCCGTTCGCTTTCCTCATGAAGATCGTCAGCTGACTGTGCATGAGCCTGCTTTCACAGAGGCTCCGCACGCTGAAGACATTCCAGCAGCCGACCCCAACGCTGCTGAAGACATTGGTCTCCAAGACAATGTGCAAGGTGATGCAGTCCTTCCTCAGCTCGAAACGAGCGAAATGATCAGCATTGGTCGTCCCTTGACGCCAATCACCCAAGATGCATCGTGGGCAGATCGCCCGCAGGAGGAAGAGGATGAGCCCCAGCCCACTACAACTCCACCGGCGTCGCCTGCATTCCGTAGGCTTCGCAAACGGCCAAGGGCTCAGACTGCTGACGACATTCCAGCTGCATCAGCCGAAGACCATGAAGAAGAGCATGAAGACCTCAAGCTCCATCTCCCCCGCACCAACAAGAAGAAGTTCTCAAGGAGAACGTACCTGAATCCATCCCTCTCACTACACGTGATGAGGCTGACACCATTGCGGCTGCCACACCCAATACTGAAGCATTTGTGGAGCCCGACCAACCAACAGCTTCAAGAGATACTGAAGCTACTGCCTCTGACCCTTCTGTGCCTGAGTCTGCTGCCGGTCCATAGTTCAACTATCATGTTGCGCACAGGCCCCAGGTCCAGAAGCCAATCCCACGACTGCCAAGGTTCCCAGGTCCTGCAACAGCTCCTGGCACCTTCAATGTCAATAGCTTCAAGGCAGACAACACTTTCTTCAACCGCTCCAAGAACCCTTATTCAAGGGAACGGATCGTATCAGATAGGTTCTGGAGCTACCCACAGCGCAGCTACTACTCCTGCGTCCTCTACAACCAAGGCCGTATCTTTCCACACCAGCGCCTTGAGGTTGAAGCTATTGCTGGTCTGCCTGGTCTGGAAGAAGCACTGGATTGCTTCAAGCAAGTTGGCCTGCTGCCGTTTGTCATGGATGAAGAGCACTGGAATGAAGAGCTTCTGCTCCAGTTCTATGCCACACTGCACATCAAAGGCTACAACAGAGATCCGAAGACTTGGGTCCTGGAGTGGATGACCGGCAACGTCCATCATGAAGCCAATGCATTTGATATCATTGAGCTCACCGGCCTACCCACTCCAGGCGAACTCTTCAAAGAAGGCTGCCAACTCCATGCTGAAGCAGTTGAGAGCATATTTCAGCGACCTGAGCCAAATATGAGTCAGATGCTCTCAATGATGAAGCCATTGCTTCCTGACGCACCTTACCCAACCGAGTTCTTCGTTGAAGACTTAGAGTACCTGCCCAGAACTATCTATCACATCATCAGGCGGACTCAATGGCCCATTAAGGGGCACTCTCGATATGCTAAGGTTGAAGGTGCCATGAAGACTCTCATCTTCTGCATCCTGCATGGCAAATGCTTCAATGCCCAGGATCTCTTTATACGCCAACTTGCAACGTCTGGCACAGATCTCTTTGGTCTGAAGATTTATGCTCCATGGGTTATGAGGATCATAAAGCTCCACTCTGCAATATCCTATCAACCCTCTGCCCGCAACCACAGAATCTTCTTACCTGATGTGGACACCTCTGCTGAAGCGATTTATCCTGAGCCTGCCAAGCTGCCATTAAGTCTTCAGAATGCAGAACACCAGAGCTTCACTCAGCATGATGAAGGTGTTGAAGTCATTTCCAGAGTCTATCCAATGGCTGGCACCACACGTGCCCCTGTATGAACTGAAGCCACTGACAGCACAGCTGCACCGAGACCCAAGAAACACGCTCGTACACTCACTGACCGTGAACTTCTTGTGGCTCTGCACCAAAAGCAAGATAGGCATCACGACTGGCTCAAAAGGCAGATGCGCAGTATCATGCAAGACGTCAATCGCATCAGGAATCTGGCCACCAAGAATGCCTTTGTCGCACATGAAACCTTTCGCCGCACTTGGAAAGGTCTCACAATGATGTGCACTGAAGCTGAACTGCAAGAGGATGGCTTCAAAGAGAGATTCAAGTTTGACTCCACACCCCCCAGAAGAGCTGTGTTGCGTGGAACTCCGTCGCTTGAAGAATCAGAGTTCTCTTCCTCTGCTGCCACAGTGACTGGAAAAATCATTGAGGAAGAAGACGGCGCTACATCACCACCACCTTCTTCAGCGCGCATCGTCACTGCACCAAGCTCGCCAGCTCCACCAAACGCCTCCACCGACCCTGCTGCGCCTGGGAACGCGTAGAAAACTCTATGTCTTCAAAACCTTTTTGGTCATCACTAACAAAAGGGGGAGAAGCATATGATGTTTATAGTCTTCAAGCGGGTCAATAATAAGGGCGGGTGCTTTATTATATTTTGCTTCGTGCTTACAACTCTTGTTTTGCTACATTTTGTTCTTTGAGTTGTAACACTTAAACTTGATGGTCGTCTGCTACTATGCTTGCCACTGTGCTTTTGCGAAGATAAATTCCGCATGTACGACGATAATTTCCGCACTTATATCATTTCGCAGACGTCCATTTTTCATTATGCATATCATTATCTTCATATATCTTTACATGCATGATGGATTGTCATCATAAGTTGAAGTGGATTCCCACAAATACAACCTGCTATGTGCATTCGCGTTCCAGAAGCAAATCACTTATATGCACATCTTCAGGGGGAGCCCTTGCAGCTTATGAAGACAATTCCTTTACAATTTCACAAATTATATTCCCCGTTGAAAACTTCAACTAGTTTGTCATCAATCACCAAAAAGGGGGAGATTGTAAGTGCATCTAGTGCCACCCCTAGTTGGTTTTGGAGTATTGACGACAAACCTAGTTGAGGGACTAATGTGTTTGTGAGAATTGCAGGATAACACAGGTAGAAGTCCCTCATTGATTCGGTTTAGCTACCAGAGATGACCCCCAAAAATGTACGAAGACATTGAAGACAATGGTGGTTCATGAAGACATTCATGTCGAAGACAATGACATATGAAGACTCCCCATGAAGCCTATGGAACTCGAAGACTTAGATCCTTCGTAGTTTTACTTCATTCATGTTGTGTCATAGGAACCACCGTACTGTTAAGTGGGGTCCAAGAGTACCAGTCTGAATGACTGAAGTGATGCCTAATTCAAATCCTATGTCTTCGAGTGAAGACAATGAGAGAAAATCTTGTCCAGAGTCCGACAAGTCAGCTTTACTTGCAGCCCAAGTAAAGTTGCCGTGAGAGTTCGAAATCTGACCGTTAGTACACGTGTCAGTTCCTTAGTGACCCAGGGTCATTTCGGACAAATCAGGTCAGGGTTGCCAAGTGGCTATAAATAGTCCACCCCTACAACCATAAACGGTTGGCTGCTCAGATTTCAGTGCATGGCTTTTGTCGTTTGAGAGCAACCCACCTCGAAGCCTTTGAGAGAAAATCCCTAGCAAGGAGAAAAGCCCTAACCACCCAGAGCTAGAGTAATTGGGCATCACTTAAGTCTTCTTGTCTGAGTGATCTGAAGACTTATTACACTTGAGGACTGTGCATCCTCCAGACGGTTAGGCGTCGCGTTCTGAGCATCCAAGAGAAATTGTGGATTGCCGGTGAACGAAGTCTGTGAAGGTTTGGGAGTCTACCTTGAAGACTTACCAGAGTGATTGGGCGAGGTCTGTGTGACCTTAGCTCAAGGAGAAAACGGTGAGGACCGGGTGTCCTGAGCTGCGTGTTCAGGACTAGGTGTCTGGGACTGTGTGTCCTTTGGTTTAAATACCTAGCCGCTCCAACCAGACGTACAGTTGTCATAGCAACTGGAACTGGTCCAACATATCATTGTCTTCAACGTGTCACTGGTTTCATCTTCACCTCCCTTTACTTACCAGTACACATTGTGAAGCTATTGCATGCTTGCTTTATCTTCTGTCTTCACAACTTGACTATATGATCTGTTTGGCTTCATAACTTCTTCCAACCTGATCCTCATTACACTGAAGCTGTGTAATCTAACTTCCGCTGCATAGTGATAGGCTTGTCCACTCTGTTTGTCTTCATAACTTCCACGTTTTGAAGAATTTCATAAAAATCGCCTATTCACCCCCCCCTCTAGTCGATATAACGCACTTTCACTTCCCAGCCGTGATATCTCCGGCTTGACGAAGCTCCTCCTTCGCTGCTATGATTTTAGAACGGGTTTCTTTGGCTGCTTCCATGGCTTTCTTCAGGTCAGCCACTCTCGCTTGGCTTTCCTTTTCAAGAAGCTCATATCGCCCGGCAGCATCTTTCAGCTCAACAACCATCTTAGCTATTTTATCTTTGCTTTTGCGATGAGCAGCCTGTCCGGCTCTTAAGTCTTCGGCCGCCTTTAGGGCGGCCGCATCACTCCTCCTGGCTTGTTCCTTCGCCCGGGCAAGTTCCGCCCGAAGGGTCTCTATGGTGGCAGCTCCATCTGCAGTCACAACATATTATAGATACTAGCATCATGCTCCTCTTAATATTTGTTGACCACCCGAAAATACATACCCTATGCCTTGTCAAGCCGCTTGTTCACAAGCGCAATGTCGGCATCTGCCGTGTCAAGTTGCCGGCTCAGTCCGGCAAACTCAGCAGTCCGGCCAGCCACCAGACCGTCAGCTGCCTGCACATGAAAGCAGCGCGATCATTACCTGGGACTATGATCCTATGTTTGCTGCCTCTGGACAGCAACCAGATTCTCAGGGGCTACTATCTATATAGAACACACCTAGTGAGTGCGGTACCGTCAAAAAATTTATATATTACTTTGCGTACCTCAAAGCCGCTTAGCAGCCTCGTAAAAGCTTCATGCAACCCACTTGTGGCGGATGAGATCCTCTCAACCACCGTACCCATTAAAGTACGATGCTCCTCTGAGATAGCCCCTTTCTCCAAAATACCCATCACTACGTCCGGTTGTGCACTGGACATTCCCGGACTCTTTCTGTTGCTCCCCTTAGGAGCCGAATACTCCGTACTCTGGGTGGCCAAAGGGTTACCTTCTGGCCTTGGAGGATCAAGAGAAATCCTCCGTGATGACACCTCAGGGTCATCCGCCCCAGGAGGCGGGGAGATAGGGGGAGGCATTTCGCTCTCCATCATCTCTGGAAGAAGATCTGAAAGTGTATTATATTGACTAGAGGGGGGTGAATAGGCGATTTTTATGAAAGTCTTCAAAACGTGAAGGTTATGAAGACAAACAGTACAGATATGCCAATCACTTAAGCAGCGGAAGTTAGATTACACTAGGCAAGCCATGGTCAAGTATTCAATAGAGTAAAAACACAAGACAAGTAGCTGCAGTGTAATAAGGATCAGGTAGGAAGAAGTTATGAAGCCAAACAGATCATACAGTTATGTTGTGAAGACAGAAGATAAAGCAAGCATCCAATGGCTTCACAGTGTGTAACAGAAAGTAAAAGGAAGTGAAGATGAAACCAGTGACACGCTGAAGACAATGATTTGTTGGACCAGTTCCAGTTGCTGTGACAACTGTACGTCTGGTTGGAGCGGCTAGGTATTTAAACCAAAGGACACATAGTCCCGGACACCCGGTCCTGAACACGCAGCTCAGGACACCCAGTCCTCACCGTTTTCTCCTTGAGCCAAGGTCACACAGACCTCGCCCAATCAATCTGGTAAGTCTTCAAGGTAGACTCCCAAACCTTCACAGACTTCGTTCACTGGCAATCCACAATTTCTCTTGGATGCTCAGAACGCGACGCCTAACCGGCTGGAGGATGCACAGTCCTCAAGTGTAATAAGTCTTCAGATCACTCAGACACAAAGACTTAAGTGATGCCCAATTTACTCTGGCTCTGGGTGGTTAGGGCTTTTCTCCTCACTAGGAATTTTCTCTCAAAGGCTTCGAGGTGGGTTGCTCTCAAACGACAAAAGCCGTACACTGAAATCTGAGCAGCCAACCGTTTATGGTTGTAGGGGCGGACTATTTATAGCCACTTGGCAACCGACTTGATTTGTCCGAAATGACCCTGGGTCACTAAGGAACTGACACGTGTACCAACGGTCGGATTTCGAACTCACACGACAACTTTACTTGGGCTACAAGTAAAGTTGACTTGTCTGACTCTGGACAAGATTTTATCTCATAGTCTTCGCTCGAAGACATAGGATTTGAATTAGGCATCACTTCAGTCATCCTGACTGGTTCTCTTGGACCCCACTTAACAGTATGGTGGTTCCTATGACACAACATAAATGAAGTAAAACTACAAAGGATCTAAGTCTTCGAGTTCCATAAGCTTCATAGGGAGTCTTCACATGTCATTGTCTTCAATATGAATATCTTCATAAACCACCATTGTCTTCAATGTCTTCGTACATTTTTAGGGGTCATCTCTGGTAGTGAAACCGAATCATTGAGGGACTTCTACCTGTGTTATCCTGCAATTCTCACAAACACATTAGTCCCTCAACTAGGTTTGTCGTCAATACTCCAAAACCAACTAGGGGTGGCACTAGATGCACTTACAATCTCCCCCTTTTTGGTGATTGATGACAAACTAGTTGAAGTTTTCAACGGGGAATATAATTTGTGAAATTGTAAAGGAATTGTCTTCATAAGCTGCAAGGGCTCCCCCTGAAGATGTGCATATAAGTAATTTGCTTCTGGAACGCAAATGCACATGGCAGGTTGTACTTGTGGAAATCCACTTCAACTTATGATGACAATCCACCATGCATGTAAAATTATATGAAGAGAATGACATGCATAATGAAAAATGGATGTCTGTGAAATGATATAAGTGCGGAAATTATCGTCGTACATGCGGAATTTATCTTCGCAAAAACATAGTGGCAAACAAGTAGCAGACGACCATCAAGTTTAAGTGTTACAACTCAAAGAACCAAATGTAGCAGAACGAGAGTTGTAAGCACGAAGCAAAATGTAGCAAAATATAAACCACCCGCCCATATTGACCCGCTTGAAGACTATAAACATCATATGCTTCTCCCCCTTTTGTCAGTGATGACCAAAAAGGTTTGAAGACATAGAGTTTTCTACGCGTTCCCAGGCGCAGCAGGGTCGGTGGAGGCGTTTGGTGGTGCTGAAGAGCTTGGTGCAGGGTCGACGCACGCTGAAGGAGGTGGTGGTGATGTAGCGTCGTCTTCTTCTTCGATAATTCGGGCGGACACGGTGGCAGCAGAGGAAGAGAACTCTGAATCTTCAAGTGATGGTGTGCTTCGCATCACAACTCTTCTAGGAGGTGTGGAGTCAAACTTGAATCGCTTTTTGAAGCCATCCTCTTGAAGTTCAGCTTCAGTGCACATCATGGTGAGGCCTTTCCAAGTGCGGCGACAGGTTTCGTGTGTGACGAATGCATTCTTGGTGGCCAGATTTTTGATGCGATTGACGTCTTGCATGATACTTCTCATCTGCCTCTTGAGCCAGTCGTGATGCCTATCTTGCTTTTGGTGTAGAGCCACAAGAAGTTCTCGGTCATTGAGTGCACGAGCGCGTTTCTTGGGTCTCGGTGCAGCTGTGCTGTCAGTGGCTTCAGTTGATGCAGGGGTACGTGTGGTGCCAGCCATTGGATACACTCTTGAGATGGCTTCAACACTTTCATCATTCTGAGTGAAGCTCTGGTGTTCTGCATTCTGAAGACTTAATGGTTGCTTGGCAGGCTCAGGATATATTGCTTCAGCAGAGGTGTCCACATCGGGTAAGAAGATCCTATGGTTGCGGGCTGAGGGCTGATAGGAGATAGCAGAGTGAAGCTTGATCAGCCTCATAACCCAAGGAGCATAAAACTTCAAACCAAAGAGATCTGAGCCAGACGCTGCAAGTTGGCGTATAAAGAGATCCTGTGCGTTGAAGCATTTGCCATGCAGGATACAGAAGATGAGAGTCTTCGTTGCACCTTCAACCTTGGCATATGGAGAGTGCCCCTTAATGGGCCATAGAGTCCGCCTGACGATGTGATATATGGTTCTGGGCAGGTACTCTAAGTCTTCAACGAAGAACTCAGTTGGATAAGGTGCATCATGAGGCAATGGCTTCATCATTGAGAGCATCTGACTCATATTTGGCTCAGGCTGCTGGAATATGCTCGCAATTGCTTCAGCATGGAGTTGGCAGCCTTCTTCGAAGAGTTCGCCAGGAGTGGGTAGGCCGGTAAGCTCAATGATATCGAATGCATTAGCTTCATGATGGACATTGCCGGTCATCCACTCCAGGACCCAAGTCTTCGGATCTCTGTTATAGCCTTTGATATGCAGGGTGGCATAGAACTGGAGCAGAAGCTCTTCATTCCAGTGCTCTTCATCGGTGATAAACGGCAGCAGACCCACTTGCTTGAAGCAATCCAGTGCTTCTTCCAGACCAGGCAGACCAGCAACAGCTTCAACCTCAAGGCGCTGGTGAGGAAAGATGCGGCCTTGGTTGTATAGGATGCATGAATAATAGCTGCGTTGTGGGTAGCTCCAGAACTTATCTGATACAATCCGTTCCCTTGAATAAGGGTTCATGGAGCTGTTGAAGAACGTGTTATCTGCCCTGAAGCTGTTGATGTTGAAGGAGCCAGGAGCTAATGCAGGACCTGGAAACCTTGGCAGTCGTGGGATTGGCTTCTGGACCTGGGGCCTGTGCGCAACATGATAGTTGAATTATGGACTGGCAGCAGACTCAGACACAGAAGGTTCAGGTGCTGTAGCTTCAGTGTCTCTTGAAGCTGTTGTTGGGAAGGGCTCCACAATTGCTTCAGTGTTGGTTGTGGCAGCCTCAACGTTTTCAGCCTCAACACGTGTAGTGAGAGGGACAGATTCAGGTACGTTCTCCTAGAAAACTACTTCTTGTTGGTGCGGGAGAGATGGAGCTTGAGGTTCTTCTTCAATATCTTCGGCGGATGCAGCCGGAATGTTGTCAGCAGCCTGAGCCCTTGGCCCTTTGCGAAGCCTACGGAATGTAGGAGACACCGGTGGAGTTGCAGTGGGCTGGGGCTCATTATCTTCCTCCTGTGGGCGATCTGCCCACGATGCATCTTGTGTGATTGGTGTCAATGGACGACCAATGCTGATCAGTTCGCTTGTCTCAAGCTAAGGAAGGGCTGTATCACGTTGTACATTGTCTTGGAGACCAATGTCTTCAGCAGCGTTGGGGTCGGCTGCTGGAATGTCTTCAGCATGCGGAGCCTCTGTGAAAGCAGGCTCATGCACTGTCAACTGACGATCTTCGTCAGGATAGCGGACGGAGAGGGGTTCGACTATCAAGGGCTCTATGGTAGCAACCCGAGATTTCTTGGTCTTGCGCTTCTTGATGGTGGGGTCAGAAGGAGAGGCTTCAGAGTGTTTCCTCTTCCTTGCTTCAGCTTCGGCTGTCCGTGTCTTCTTGAGCTCTGAAGCGGTTGACCGGTTCTTTGGCTTCGAGCCAGTCGTAGCAGTGGGGAAGACAATCGGAACAACTTCTTGCCTTGGTGCCTCTGGTTCAGCCACAGCAGGCTTCTTCTTTTTCTTCGCGGCCATCCTGGGGTCGATGCCGGGACGCCCAAGTGCCTTGCGCTTCTCGGCCTCATTGTAGGCCTGCACACAACAATCAGCCAGAGTCTTCATTCGCTCCCGCGAACCCTGAGCTTCTGCACGTTTCTTCAGAAAGTTTTCCTTTAACTCGTGCAACATGATCTTGAAGTCCTTGACTTCTTGGACGCTGAGCCTGGCCATATTCTGCTTGAACTGAGCCTTTTCAAAATCAATTTTCTGCTTCAGTTCAACAATGCGCAGGGCAATTGCAAGTTCTGAAGCAATAGCGCCTTGGAAGGCGACGCTGAGGCCAATGGGCAGCTGCAGATCATCGAAGCTGATATTTGGTGTAGCAAACCACTCATCGATGAAGTTGTGGATGATTGCTACATCAAATAGAGGCAGATTGTTGAAGATTTCAGCCTCCTCCTTGCTCTTGATGAGCTGCTCAAGAGCGTCATCTCCAAGATCTTCATCGCTTGAAAGATCAATGGTTTCGCAGCGTAGAATGACAGCAGCTGTGAGCTTTTGCCTGTGTGTGGCTGAGGCTTCTTGGCTTCTTGGGGCTTGGAGACTCGTGATAAGTCTTCAGACTGCACACTGGCTTCAGGAGGTGCAGTTGCCAATGGCTTCGCTCTGGAGATTTTGGGAGAAGCGGCTGGCTTTGAAGCTTTTGGCTTCTTCGTCTGCTTCGGCTTCGGTGCAGCAGGAGCGTCATCAGACTCAGTGTCTGCTGGAGGGTCGTTCACGGCAGTCCCTTGGACTAGAATGCGAGTGATGAGGCCTGCGAGATTGGCATATGGCCCGATGATATTGGGATCGGCGTCGCATGTGCCATCCACCCTTGGTTCAGAGGGACCAGGGTTGAAGTCCAACCCCATCTTCTTCTTGTTTTGCTTCGTAGAGTTTTGAGCAAATTGGAAGTTGCGCTTGAACAGATTGTCATTGCGACACCAGAGAAGTGATGACGGATGTGCTTCAGCTGGCTGTGGTCCTCTGACCATGCATGGATAGAAGCCTTGAGCAATGGCTTCGTCTCTGGACCAGGGTACGAGATTTTTGTATAATACGTCTCCCCATGGTCTCTTGATGGCGCACTTTTCTGCATATTCCTGAGTGACGAAGCGGTATTGGAACCACTGCTCTGCCCAATATCTTCGAATCCATTGGATTCGTGTCTTGCGCTGACCATAGCTCTCTTCAGGATCAGTTTTGTACATTTCTGCCAATTCATCAGGCAGATCTTTGGACGTTCCACCACGTCTCTGTCTGCCTCCCTTCCTGGCTGCTATTTCTAAAGCCACGAATCTTAACTTGGAAGGCTTCAAGATGTTCAAAGTCTTCAAAGGCTTCCTTTTGCTTGACCAACAAGAACTGGCTTCAGGAGAGTTGATGTGATGCTGCAAGTACTCTGCAAATGAATGCAGACTATGAGAACCAAAGGATTCTCCCACAGACATGTACCTGTGACAGCATTAAGGTGCGAGGGAAGGGGAAGAGGTCATATGCATTCTCTGAAGACTTTTGAAGATAAATCGGTTTAGAAGACATTGACCTCATCGTGCGAAGACATTCACTCATAGATAAGGAGTTGGTTCTAGATTTGTACGAACCCACAGATCAGTACAAGTGAGGAATCTAACTACTTCATGATGCACAAGTGAATATTCTAGGCAGGTTATGAGATGCAAATTGAGAGAGATGTAACTTGTGAGAGCAGAAACTTCTTATGGCAGTAGGTGACTGAACTATGGGATCAAAAGAGGCTGTAAAAAGAGGTTTTATTTACCACACTTGGAACTGCCAGACGAAGTGGGAGTTGAGGCCGAGCAGTTCGATCCTCCGTGCCCTAACTTGGCGACGGAAGACACCTACGGCGACGGCGGAGAGAGCGATGTCCGCTGTCGGCGTGAAAACGGCGTCGGAGAGGTTGCGGCAGTGAAGCGCTTCGTCGCCGGCGTCGTCGAGAGCTAGTGGTGGCGCTAGGGTTCGTGCGAGGGTGGAAGAAGAGATAATGACCGCAGTGACTCGTGTATTTATAGGGATAGAGGCAGCACTGCGCTATTACTCAGGTGCCCCTCGCGATTCACATCTGAACAGCACGTGGCCATCATGCGGTATTTTGGGGGCAGTTCCACATCCCATGCACGCCTTGATTGTCGGGTGTCGTTCCTACTTCTCCGGATTTCTTGTTGATGAAAAAGCATTGAAAACGGTTTTAAAGTTTATCTCTTTGTCTTCTGCTGACAAGGATGCAGTGAAGACATTCGACAGTTTCAATAGAATGCATACGACTTAGAGAGATAGAGTTTGAGGTAGGAAGCATGGAGAGGTTAGGGTCCGATCACATTCACTTAGTTCAAAAGATTCAAACAAGAAGACATAGCTATAAGTGAATGCTATAGAGGACAGAACACCAGTACATATATATATTGATATCTATATAATTAACGCAGTGAAGATAATCATGAAGACAAATTGATTGAAGCCAAACCAAATGTGAAGACATTGCGATGTAACGTCATGAGTGAAACACTTCAAATAGAACGTTTGGTGGTGGCGTTACCCACCGTATACGAAGTATTAGACTTAGACACGACGAACAATTATCGTGGTGCTCCAAAGTCAAATTCCATGTTAATGTATTCACACTTAGAATGTATGTCTTCATTGATTGAAGATATATGTTACTTCGTGTGTTGCACATCTAAGTCATCAACATGCATAAGTGTTAGGATGTGTGCCTGATCACAGGACATTTCAGGATTCCAAGATATTTAGCTCACACCGTAACTTGCAAAATCTCTTCTCATCCAAGGGCTTGGTGAAGATATCTGCCAATTGCTCTTCAGTGTTGACGTGTATGATATCAATATCGTCCTTTGCAACATGATCTCTGAGAAAATGATGACGAATTTCAATGTGCTTTGTCTTCGAGTGCTGAACTGGGTTGTTGGCGATCTTGATGGCGCTTTCGTTGTCGCAGTAAAGTGGCACTTGCTTCAGATGAATGCCATAATCCTTGAGGGTTTGCTTCATCCGTAGAAGCTAAGCACAGCAGGATCCAGCAGCAATGTATTCAGATGCAGCAGTGCAGAGAGATACATAGTTCTGCTTCTTTGAAGACCAACATACAAGTGATCGGCCCAAAAAGTGACATGTGCCTGACGTGGACTTCCGATCAACCTTGTCACCAGCGTAATCAGCATCCGAGAATCCAACCAGATCAAACTCTGAGCCCTTTGGATACCATAACCCTAGAGTTGGGGTGTGAGCCAAATATTGAAGAATTCACTTCACTGCTAAGTGATGCGAATCCTTTGGTGCCGCTTGGAATCGAGCACACATGCAAACACTAAGCATAATATCTGGCCTAGATGCACATAAATAAAGCAAAGAACCAATCATGGAGCGGTATACCTTTTGATCAAACTCTTTACCATTGTCGTCAGGACCCAGATGATGTTTGGCTGGCATTGGTGTTGTGAAACCTTTGCAGTCTTGCATGCCGAACTTCTTCAGGCAATCTTTGAGATACTTCTCTTGAGATATGAAGATGCCATTGCGTTGTTGCCGTATCTGAAGACCGAGGAAGAATTTCAGCGCTCCCATCATAGACATCTGATATTGCTCTTGCGTCATATATCCGAACTCCTCACTGTACTTCTGATTGGTGCAGCCGAAGATAATGTCATCCACATATATTTGGCACACAAACAGTTCACCATCATATGTCTTCGTGAAGAGAGTGGGATCTAAGGAGCCAGGTATGAAGCCTTTGCTCTTTAGAAAGTATTTGAGTGTGTCATACCAGGCCCGAGGGGCTTGTTTGAGGCCATATAGTGCCTTATTGAGCTTGTAAACCATGTCAGGATGTTTTGGATCTTCAAACCCAGGTGGTTGTGCAACATACACTTCTTCTTCAATCTTGCCATTGAGAAAGGCACTCTTCACATCAATTTGATATAAAAGTATGTTATGATGATTTGCATAGGCCAGCAGTATACGGATGGCTTCAAGTCTGGCCACAGGAGCAAATGTTTCATCGAAGTCAATGCCTTCCACTTGAGTATATCCTTGAGCAATGAGACGAGCTTTGTTTCTGACAACTTGACCATGCTCATCTTGCTTGTTGCGATATATCCATTTGGTGCCTATTATGTTATGCTTCCGTGGATCAGGACGCTTAACCAATTCCCATACATTGTTCAGCTCAAACTGATGAAGCTCTTCTTGCATTGCTTGAATCCACTCAGGTTCCATAAAAGCTTCTTCAACTTTCTTGGGTTCTGTGATTGAAACGAATGCAAAGTGTCCGCAGAAATTTGCCAGTTGAGTTTCCCTTGAAAAAGTCAGTGGACCAGGTGCATTGATGCTGTCAATTATTCTGTCAATCTGCACTTCATTGGCAACACGAGGATGTATGGGTCGAAGACTTTGCTCTTGCTGATCTATGTTGTCGTGGGGAGGAATGTCTTCAGGCTGAGCATTGTCTTCATGTGGATCAGGTGCTGAGATGATAAGTTCTTCTTCAGGATGAGCTTCAGAAGGTTGTGAATATAAACACGGTTGATTGTATGGCGTGCAGTGTCAATGGCTTCAGGCCAGAATTTTCTTGGAGTCTTGTACTCATCTAGCATTGTTTTGGCCATCTCAATGAGTGTTCTGTTCTTGCGTTCGACGACGCCATTCTGCTATGGCGTGTACGGAGCTGAGAATTCATGTGTGATGCCCAAGGTATCCAGATATGTATCAAGGCCAGTGTTCTTGAATTCAGTGCCATTGTCACTTCTGATGTGCTTTATCTTGGAGCCATAATTGTTCATAGCCCGATTTGCGAAGCGTCTGAAGACATCCTGCACTTCAGTCTTGTAAAGGATTATGTGCACCCAAGTATATCTAGAGTAATCATCAACAATGACAAAGCCATAGAGGCAAGCAGTAGTGGAAAAAGTTGAGTAGTGAGTGGGACCAAAGAGATCCATGTGAAGCAGTTCGAAGGGTCGAGTAGTGGTCATGATTGTCTTCGAAGGATGTTTTGCCCTTGTCATCTTCCCTGCTTCACAGGCACCGCATAAGTGATCTTTCTTGAACTTGACGCCCTCGATGCCTATGACATGCTTCTTATTCGCAAGGGTGTGGAGGTTCCTCATGCCAGCATGCCCAAGCCTCCGATGCCAAAGCCAGCATTCTGAAGCCTTTGCCAGAAGACATACTGCAAGCTGTGGCCCTACTGAGAAATCTACCACGTACAAATCATCTTTCCGATACCCTTCAAACACTAGAGACTTGTCAGATTCCATTAGTACCAGGCAACGATATTTTCCAAAAATTACAATCATGTTCAAATCGCAAAGCATTGAGACAGACATTAAGTTGAAGCCAAGGGATTCAACAAACATGACTTTATCCATGTGTTGATCCTTTGAGATTGCAACTCTACCTAGACCCAATACATTACTTTTACCAGTGTCAGCAAATGTGATGTGGCTCTTGTCGGATGGACGTAAGGTTGAGTCCATAAAAAGACTTCTTTTGCCAGTCATGTGATTTGTACACCCACTGTCAATAATCCATTCTGAAGACTCTGAAGACGCTGGTGCCGTACCCTACAATGCATTTAGGGGGATAGGCTTCACGAAGAGTATTGTGAAGCAAAAACATTTGACGAACCAGTGGGTTATGAAAACTTAGATCCAGGTTAGGACTAATAGGGAGAGCAGCATGCGATTCAGGTACGAAATACATAGTGATGCCATTCGGGCATTTGATCTTGCGCCCCACAAGATTTTTAAGGTCCCCAGCAATAGCGTCAGAAGATTTTGGTTTTCTGCTGGAGACCTTTCCCTGCAAAAGAGAGTTAAGCTTTCTTAACCACCCACATCTTCAAGGGTGGCTTAGAAGCAATAAGTCTAAGTGCAGCATCTGAGAATTTTGGCTTTGGAGCCCTAGCAAACAGTCTAGCAGGCGGGCAATAGTACTCATAAGAATAGGCAGAATAGTTCTTGGTCATATGAACATGACGGTTTGAAGAACCGCTCTCATATGCCTGAGCATGGTTTCCCTGCAAAACATTTGCGTTAGTGCGACTCAGGTGAGTCCTCTGCCTGTATGAAGCCTTTGGACCATATGAAGCCTTTGGTCTTAGGTTTGTCTTCTTCATGTGAGGTGTCATGAGGACATTCACAGGAAGACTCTCCAGACACGTTTTGGAACCCAGATCTTCTTCATAGGCGGTCCATTCCTGCAGTTAGTACCAATGTACCTGGCAAATACTTCACCATTCTGATTCTTAAACAGTTTATAGTTTGCATCAAAGGATTCATCAATGATAATAGGATTAGCACAAGTGAAGCCAGATAGATTGGATGGATCTGCTGAGGATTCCTTTGCAGCAACCCATGTGGTTTTGGGGTACTACTCAGGTTTCCAGTAAGAGCCATCTGCATTAATTTTCCTCACAAACCCAACACCCTCTTTCCTAGGGTTTCGGTTCAGAATCTGCATCTTGAGGACATCACATAATGTCTGATGTCCTTTGAGACTTTTGTACATCCCTGTTTCAGGCAATGTCTTCAACCTAGCATTCTCATCAGCAATAGCAGTGGTATCCTCAACAGAGGGGTTAGTTACCACTTCAACAGTTGAAGATATTGCAACAGCAGTAGCAGTGGAACATTCAGCAACAGAAGTAGCATTATCACGCTCAATGCATTTAAGGCATGGTGGTTCAAATCCTTCCTGAGCGGAACTGATCTGTTCGGCGCGAAGTGACTCGTTTTCCTTTTGAAGATCTTCATGAGCCGCTCTCAATTTCTCAAGATCTTGCTTCCTTTGAAGATAATCATAGGAAAGCTTTTCATGAGTTGTTGAGAGAGTATCATGACGATCTTCAAGTTCCTGATACTTAACATGAAGATTTTTTATGTCTTCAATTAAGGATTCAGATCGAGTCATTTCAGCACCCAACAGATCATCGCTTCTGTCTAACAGTTTTTGAATATGTTCCATGGCTTTCTGTTGTTCAGTGGGAATTTTAGCAAGTGTTTTGTAGCTGGGTTTTGAATCACAATCAGAGTCATTGTCACTAGATGTTTGATAGTGAGTAGTGCGTGTGTTTACCTTGGCACCGCGTGCCATGAAGCAGTAGGTAGGAGTAGAGTCGTCCTTGTCATTTGCATCGGTGTTGGTGATGAAGTCATTGTCTTCAGTGTTGAAGATGGACTTGGCGACGTAGGCTGTAGCCAGACTCGCAATGCCAGAATCAGACTCCTCCTCAGACTCCACCTCTGCCTCCTCAGAAGCGGACTCCTCCTCTGAATCCATTTCCTTGCCAACAAACGCACGAGCCTTGCCAGCTGAGCTCTTCTTGTGTGATGAAGACTTTGAGGAAGACTTGGAAGAAGACTTTGAGTATTTCTTCTTCTTGTCGTCGGTGTCATATTCCTTGCTCTTCTTCTTCTTTCTGCTCTCATTGTCCCACTGTGGACACTCAGAGATGAAGTGTCCAGTTTTCTTGCACTTGTGACATGTTTTCTTCTTGTAGTCATGAGCAGAAGCTTCATCATTCCTTGAGCTTGATCGTGAAGACTTTCTGAAGCCTTTCTTCTTGGTGAATTTCTGGAACTTCTTCACTAGCATTGCAAGTTCCCGTCCAATGTCTTCAGGATCATCAGAACTGCTGTCAGATTCTTCTTCAGATGAGGACACAGCTTTTGCCTTCAAGGCATGAGTTCGCCCATAGTTTGGACCGTAGATATCTCTTTTCTCAGAAAGCTGAAACTCATGTGTGTTGAGCCTCTCAAGTATGTCAGACGGATCGAGTGTCTTGAAATCTGGACGTTCTTGAATCATCAGGGCTAGGATGTCAAACGAACTGTCAAGTGATCTCAGCAGCGTCTTGACGATTTCATGTTTGGTGATCTTAGTGGCGCCGAGGGCTTGAAGCTCATTTGTGATGTCAGTGAGCCGATCAAATGTGTGCTGGACATTCTCATTGTCATTTCGCTTGAAGCGGTTGAAGAGATTGCGAAGAACATTGATTCTCTGATCTCTCTGGGTTGAGATGCCTTCATTGACTTTGGAGAGCCAGTCCCAGACCAGCTTGGATGTCTTCAAGGCACTTACACGGCCGTACTGTCCCTTGGTCAGATGAACACAGATGATATTCTTGGCAGTAGAGTCCAGTTGAGCGAACTTCTTGACATCAGCATCAGTGACACCTTCTCCAGCCTTGGGAACGCCGTTTTCGATGACATACCATAGGTCGACGTCAATGGCTTCAAGATGCATGCGCATCTTATTCTTCCAGTAGGGATATTCAGTTCCATCGAAGACGGGGCACATAGCGGAGACTTTAATTATCCCTGCAGTCGACATAGCTAAAACTCCAGGTGGTTAAACCGAATCACACAGAACAAGGGAGCACCTTGCTCTGATACCAATTGAAAGTGCGTTATATCGACTAGAGGGGGGGTGAATAGGCGATTTTTATGAAAGTCTTCAAAACGTGAAGGTTATGAAGACAAACAGTACAGATATGCCAATCACTTAAGCAGCGGAAGTTAGATTACACTAGGCAAGCCATGGTCAAGTATTCAATAGAGTAAAAACACAAGACAAGTAGCTGCAGTGTAATAAGAATCAGGTAGGAAGAAGTTATGAAGCCAAACAGATCATACAGTTATGTTGTGAAGACGGAAGATAAAGCAAGCATGCAATGGCTTCACAGTGTGTAACAAAAAGTAAAAGGAAGTGAAGATGAAACCAGTGACACGCTGAAGACAATGATTTGTTGGACCAGTTCCAGTTGCTGTGACAACTGTACGTCTGGTTGGAGCGGCTAGGTATTTAAACCAAAGGACACACAGTCCCGGACACCCAGTCCTGAACACGCAGCTCAGGACACCCAGTCCTCACTGTTTTCTCCTTGAGCCAAGGTTACACAGACCTCGCCCAATCACTCTGGTAAGTCTTCAAGGTAGACTCCCAAACCTTCACAGACTTTGTTCACTGGCAATCGACAATTTCTCTTGGATGCTCAGAACGCGACGCCTAACCGGCTGGAGGATGCACAGTCCTCAAGTGTAATAAGTCTTCAGATCACTCAGACACAAAGACTTAAGTGATGCCCAATTTACTCTGGCTCTGGGTGGTTAGGGCTTTTCTCCTCGCTAGGAATTTTCTCTCAAAGGCTTCGAGGTGGGTTGCTCTCAAACGACAAAAGCCGTACACTGAAATCTGAGCAGCCAACCATTTATGGTTGTAGGGGTGGACTATTTATAGCCACTTGGCAACCCGACCTAATTTGTCCGAAATGACCCTGGGTCACTAAGGAACTGACATGTGTACCAACAGTCGGATTTCGAACTCACACGGCAACTTTACTTGGGCTACAAGTAAAGCTGACTTGTCTGACTCTGGACAAGATTTTCTCTCATAGTCTTCGCTCGAAGACATAGGATTTGAATTAGGCATCACTTCAGTCATCCTGACTGGTTCTCTTGGACCCCAGTTAACAGTACGGTGGTTCCTATGACACAACATAAATGAAGTAAAACTACGAAGGATCTAAGTGTTCGAGTTCCATAAGCTTCATAGGGAGTCTTCACATGTCATTGTCTTCAATATGAATATCTTCATAAACCACCATTGTCTTCAATGTCTTCGTACATTTTTAGGGGTCATCTCTGGTAGTGAAACCGAATCATTGAGGGACTTCTACCTGTGTTATCCTGCAATTCTCACAAACACATTAGTCCCTCAACTAGGTTTGTCGTCAATACTCCAAAACCAACTAGGGGTGGCACTGGATGCACTTACAAGATCCCCTGAAGACGAACTCTGTCGAGAAGGGCTACGATCCGGACTGCAAGACATATGTCTTGGTTATTGTCCTCGGAGATAAAGCAGGATGTATTTACCAAAAGTACTCTTGTTCACTTACAGCTCGGTGGAGGGCTGATCCCCTTGCGGGCACTGTGCGGTAAGGATGCCCTCTGGGGCAGGGCCCCTTGGCGAAATTTTCTTCCCTCATTTGGAAACCCTTGTTTCCAAGTCTTCAGAGGTGGTCCTTTTCCTTCCTTGGGGAGAGGGAATTTCAGATTCTTCTCCCCGATTATCCTCCTTCGCGGAGACTCTAATTCCCCCGGTTTGGATGAGTAATGCGTGAGACCCATGGTTGTCAGAATCGTGATTTTGAATCGTATCGGAGGTCCGATGGTAGGATCGCAAATCATAGAATCTTCACTATCAGGATCGTAGAAACATAGATTCTATGAACTAAGATCGTAGAATCATAGGGGTTAGTTTGGATCATAAAGTCGTCGAATCTTATAATAGAGTCGCGATTCTGAAAACCTTGGTGAGGCCCGCTCTCGGCTTCTTTATTCCTCCCTTTATCTTCCCCTGATGGCACTTGATAAGGTGCGTGCTCAAGCATCCTGGCTAGTATAGGATCCGGTGAGCCTTCAGGAAGGGGGCCGAACACCTGATCATCTTCGCCTTTCTTATCCAGTCCTGACCAAGAGCAATTTATTCATAATGATGTTATGACAAATGAAAAGACAACGTGTTCGGCCACAGAATTACTTACGTGGGTATCTGGAAGATTAGAGTTTAGACCCGCATCTTCGGTGGTGTCCGGACACTTTATTCGTGATCCGAAGAACAATCCATACATCTCTTCGAGGGTCACACCGAAGAATTGCTGAATAGTTTGCGGTCCTTCTGGGTTGAACTCCCACATACGGAGAGGTCGATGTTGGCATGGCAGGACCCGACGAACTAGCATGACTTGCATTACCTTGACAGGGCTGACATCTCTCTTGAGGAGATCTCGGATGCGACTCTGCAATGTCGGCACGTCATTAATCGGCCCCCAGTCAAACCCCTTGTTAACCCATGACGCCAGTTGTGGTGGGGGCCCGAACAAAAGGCGGGGGAAGCTACCCACTTAGTACTTCGGGGAGCTATGATGTAAAACCACTCCCGCTGCCATAAGTTGGACATCTCCGGGAAGGAACCCTTTGGCCATGGAGCATCGGTGCATTTGCTTATTATGGCACCTCCGCATTCTGCGTGTCGCCCATCAATCATCTTCGGCTTCACATTGAAGGTCTTGAGCCATAATCAGAAGTGTGGGGTGATGCGGAGGAAGGCCTCACACACGACGATGAACGACGAGATGTGAAGGATGGAATCTGGAGCTAGATCGTGGAAGTCGAGCCCGTAATAGAACATGATCCCTCTAATGAAGGGATCAAGACTAAAGCCTAGCCCTCGGAGGAAGTGGGAAACAAATACGACACTCTCATTGGGTTCGGGAGTGGGGATGACCTGCCCTTGAGCAGGCAGCCTGTGCGAGATTTCGGCGGTCATATACCTGGCTTCCCTTGGCTTCTTGATGTCCTCCTCTGTGACAGAGGAAGCAATCCACCGGCCTTGAAGGTTGGATCTGGACATGGTTGAAGGTCCGAAGCGCTTAGCCTGAGCCTTGGGTGTTGGAACTTGGGGTGGGGGAAGGGAAGGATTGAGCGCGAGAAGAAAAGGACAGGCCTTGGCCCCTTTAAGAGGGCGAATATCAAGCGTCCTCCGCGTGGCCGTTGGGAACTTGCCTAAAATCGAGGAGTCATACTAACAAGCACGATTGGGTTACCCATGCCCGTATTGATGAGAATCCCGTGATTAGGGGAACACGATCTCTGCTTCGACAAGACGCGCCAATAAAACCGCCTCGAAACACGTGTAGTGGCAGGCAGGGAAAAACGGTTTGTAATGACCGGGCCACGGCAGGACGTCACATTATGAAGAGTTGCTAGCAAATTAGATTTGTGGAATAATATACTCTCTACGGTGGTATGTAGAATTTGTTTTGCAGAGCCAGACACGATCCTTGTGTTCAAAATCTTCTATGGAGTATTTGGAGAAGGAACCCGCCTTGCAATGCCGAAGACAATCTGCGCGCCGGACTCATCGTCATTGAAGCCTGGTTCAGGGGCTACTGAGGGAGTCCTGGATTAGGGGATCCTCGGACTGCCGGACTATATACTTTGCCCGGATTGTTGGACTATGAAGATACAAGATTGAAGACTTCATCCCGTGTCCGGGTGGGACTCTCCTTTGCGTGGAAGGCAAGCTTGGCGGTTCGGATATGTAGATCTCCTCCCTTGTAACCGACTCCGTGTAACCCTAGCCCCATCCGGTGTCTATATAAACCGGAGGGTTTAGTCCGTAGGACAAGAACAATCATAATCATAGGCTAGCTTCTAGGGTTTAGCCTCTACGATCTCGTGGTAGATCAACTCTTCTAATACTCATATCATCAAGATCAATCAAGCAGGAAGTAGGGTATTACCTCCATCGAGAGGGCCCGAACCTGGGTAAACATTGTGTCCTCCGCCTCCTGTTACCATCCACCTTAGACGCATAGTTCGGGACCCCCTACCCGAGATCCGCCGGTTTTGACACCGACACTCCCCTTGCCATGTTCTCAGTGCCAGATATTCTCAAATATTCTAGAAAAACTCATATTTAAATTTCAGCGCATTTGGAGAATTTTTATTTTCGAGGTATTTTTATTGCATGGATAATTCAAAAAACAGACAGAAATTACTATTTTTGCTTTATTTAATATAAATAACAGAAACTAAAAAGTGGGTACAGAGAGTTGTGTTTTCTAAATTCGTCCATCTCATGCTCATCAAAAGGAATCCACTAACAAGGTTGATCAGGTCTTCTTAACAAACTCATTCCGAATAACACTAGGTTACCTCAACAGGGATATGCAAATCCCCAACAATAAGAATATCATATTTCTTCTTGACAGTAGGAAGAGGAAATTCAAAACCTCCAATAGTGATTGTTGAAAATTTTCCAATAGAATTTATACTATGGACTTGAGGTTCTTTCCTTGGAAAGTGTACCGTATGCTCATTACCATTAACATGAAAAGTGACATTGCCTTTGGTGCAATCAATAATAGCCCCTGCAGTATTCAAAAAGGGTCTTCCAAGAATAATAGACATACTATCGTCCTCGGGAATATCAATAATAACAAAGTGCATTAAAATAGTAACGTTTGCAACCACAACAGGCACATCCTCGCAAATACCGACAGGTATAGCAGTTGATTTATCAGCCATTTGCAAAGATATTTCAGTAGGTGTCAACTTATTCAAATCAAGTCTACGATATAAAGAGAGAGGCATAACACTAACACCGGCTCCAAGATCACATAAAGCAGTTTTAGCATAGTTTCTTTTAATGGAGCATGGTATAGTTGGTACTCCGGGATCTCCAAGTTTCTTTGGTATTCCTCCCTTAAAAGTATAATTAGCAAGCATGGTGGAAATTTCAACTTCCGGTATCTTTCTTTTATTAGTAACAATATCTTTCATGTACTTAGCATAAGGATTCATTTTAAGCATATCAGTCAAATGCATACGCAAAAAGATAGGTCTAATCATTTCAGCAAATCGCTCAAAATCCTCATCATCCTTTTTCTTGGATGGCTTAGGAGGAAAAGGCATGTGTTTCTGAACCCAAGGCTCTCTTTCCTTACCGTGTTTGCTAGCAACAAAGTGTCTTTTATCATAACGTTGATTCTTTGATTGTGGGTTATCAAGATCAACAGGAGGTTCAGCTTCTACATCATTATCATTGGTAGGTTGAGCATCAACATGAATATTATCATTAACATTATCACTAGTTTCCTGTTCATTACCAGATTGTGTTTCAGCATCAGAAATAGAGATATCATTGGGATTCTCAGGTGTATCAATAACAGGTTCACTAGAAGCATGCAAAGTCCTATCATCTTTCTTTTTCTTCCTCTTAGAAGGACTAGGTGCATCAATATCATTTCTCTGAGAATCTTGCTCAATTCTTTTAGGATGGCCTTTAGGATACAAAGGTTCCTGAGTCATTTTACCACCTCTAGTCATAACTCTAACATCATTATCATTTTTCTTACTATTTAATTCATTGAGCAAATCATTTTGAGCTTTAAGTACTTGTTCTACTTGAGTGGTAACCATAGAAGCATGTTTACTAATGATTTTAAGTTCACCTTTAACTCTAGACATATAATCACCCAAGTGTTCAATCATATAAGCATTTTGTTTCAATTGTCTACCAGAATAAGCATTGAAGTCTTCTTACTTAACCATAAAGTTGTCAAACTCATCCAGATATTGGCTAGCAAACTTAGTAGGAGGGATTCCAGCTTTATCATATCTATAGAGAGAATATACCTTTACTACCTGTGTCGGGTTATCAAGACTGAGGGAGTCCCGGATTAGGGGGTCTCCGGACAGCCGGACTATATCCTTTGGCTGGACTGTTGGGCTATGAAGATACAAGATTGAAGACTTCGTCCCGTGTCCGGATGGGACTCTCCTTGGCATGGAAGGCAAGCTAGGCAATACAGATATGTAGATCTCCTCCCTTGTAATCGACTCTGTGTAGCCCTAGCCCCCTCTGGTGTCTATATAAACCGGAGGGTTTAGTCCGTAGGATGACATACAATCATACCATGGGCTAGCTTCTAGGGTTTAGCCTCTATGATCTCGTGGTAGATCAACTCTTGTAATACTCATATCATCAAGAACAATCAAGCAGGACGTAGGGTATTACCTCCATCAAGAGGGCCCGAACCTGGGTAAACATCGTATCCCCTGCCTCCTGTTACCATCCGCCTTAGATGCACAGTTCGGGACCCCCTACCCGAGATCCGCCGGTTTTGACATCGACATTGGTGCTTTCATTGAGAGTTCCACTGTGTCGGCACCATAAGGCTTGATGGCTCCTTCGATCATCGGTAGCGATGCGGTCCAAGGTGAGGTTTTCCTCCGTGGACAGATCTTTGTATTCGGCAGCTTCGCACTGGGGGCCAATTCGCTTGGCGATCTGGAGCAGATCTAGAGCTACGCCCCTGGCCATCAGGTCAGATTTGGAAACTTAAACTACACTGTCGACATCCGTGGAGACTTGATCTTCGACGGATTCGAGCCCGTGTCAGGTACGCCACACAGTCACGACGTAACTCTGCCGTCGGATAGTGTTCGGGAGATCGCATCTGCAACTACTCCGGCCTTCAATGCGGAGCAAATTGCGCTATCCAAGGACGGAGGGATAGACCCCGCCATGGAGGCCGCACTCTCAGTGGCGATGGAGCCGGATACTGACTTCATCCCTTACGAGAGCCGTGTCGCCAAACAACTGGATTCGTCTCCGGCCACAGACTCCGAACCGCCTGCATCGATGTCCATCGAATCTGACTGGGCGCCGATCATGGAGTTCACCTCCGCGGATATCTTTCAGCACTCGCCTTTCAGTGATGTGCTAAATTCATTAAAGTCTCTCTCCTTGGTAGGAGAACCTTGGCGGAACTATGTCCGACATGAATGGGATACGGACGACGAAGAAATTCGCTGCCCACCCACCACCCACTTAGTAGCCACTGTCGATGATTTAACCGACATGCTCGACTTCGACTCCGAAGACATCGACGGTATGGACGACGATGCAGGAGATGAGCAGGAACCACCGCCCACAGGGCGCTGGACCGCTACCTCATCATACGACATATATATGGTGGACACCCCTAAAGAAGGCAATGGCGGCGAGATAGTGGAGGATGACCCCTCTGAGGGAGTCCTGGATTAGGGGGTCTCCGGACAGCCGGACTATCTCCATTGGCCGGACTGTTAGACTATGAAGATACAAGATTGAAGACTTCGTCTCGTGTCCGGATGGGACTCTACTTGGCGTGGAAGGCAAGCTAGGCAATACATATATGGATATCTCCTCCTTTGTAACCGACCTTGTGTAACCCTAACCCTTTTTGGTGTCTATATAAACCGAAGGGTTTTAGTCCGTAGGACAACGATCACAACATACAATCATACCATAGGCTAGCTTATAGGGTTTAGTCTCTCTGATCTCGTGGTAGATCTACTCTTGTACTACCTATATCATCAATATTAATCAATCAGGACGTAGGGTTTTACCTCCATCAAGAGGGCCCGAACCTGGGTAAAACATCGTGTCCCTTGCCTCCTGTTACCATCCAGCCTAGACGCACAGTTCGGGACCCCCTACCCGAGATCCACCGGTTTTGACACCGACATTGGCGCTTCATTGAGAGTTCCGCTGTGCCGTTGCCACCAGGAAGGATGCCTCATCCCCTCTTTAAAGACGGCACTATTGCTGAGGGAGCTTTGGCTATCGGCCAAACTCTCCGGCTAGGTGGTTTCCTTATGACCGCCTGTTCGGCCGCTGCGCCGACGATGACTTCTCGGGTCATCGAAAGAAATCTTCACGTCAACTCGGAACTCGCCGAGCAGTTAGATCGGAGCTCTCTTCCCTGAACGAGCTCTTGGATCGCATCGCCGCCCTGGGAGTCGCTACAGACTACGATCAGATCGGGCCTAAACTCGATCTGAGAGAGATCAACTCTCCCTAGGTCACCCATCACGTTGCAGTGGTGGAGGAACAATGCGGCAACCCTTCATCTATCTTAAGGACTAGCTATGTCCGGATTCCCGATCCCTCCAAGCCGGATACCAGCGGAGGGGAGGACGTCACTCAAGGCCTGAACCTAGAATCAGGCAGCGAGCTAGATTTATCAGAAAACATCCAAGAATCCAAACTTTCGAGTTCAGAAACTCCTTGGCCCTTGAGTCTCAGATTGGGTAAGGATACGGATTCAATTCCACCCACCCACCCAAACATACGCGATCTATCCCAAATTAGGCAAGAGCCCAAAGAAACAGTACACCATTACTGGGCCAGATTCCTCCTGGTCATGAACAGGATAAAGGACTACCGCGAGGAAGACGCAATCTCATTCTTTTGCAATAATTACACGGACAAGGGAATCCTCAATGCCATAAGTCGCCGTGAAATTAAACTCTTTACCGACTTGGTGTCCATAGTACGAAAGTACTTTGTGATGGAAAGCGCCTGGAAAACCGAAATAAAGTTTTGGGATAATCCGGCCCTGAATACAAACCCAGTCCAAAATAAAAGGGTGCATTATCACAATACACCTGGGTTAACTACCAAAAAGCAAAAGCCCTCTACGGGGCAAGGAACCGTACTAGAGGGATGGCTCAACGGACCCTGCAAAATTCATAGTACAACGGATGCAATACCAAAGCACAGCCTTAGAGCATGTTGGATACTTCGGCAGGTGGCCAAAAGTGGTGAGGATCTACTCGTCCCGAAAACCACAGAGCACCATCCCGTGGACAACAATATGGTGTTAACGGTCTTTGAGACCTTCGCGTCAAATAATAGACGCAAGCGAACACTCTGCAGCATGGCCGAAATCTGCCATATAGAAGAAATAAATCCTTGGAGTGACACGACTATTACCTTCAATGCCAGTGACGAACCCAAATTCCGAACAGCCCGAGCACCAGCCGCACTGGTCCTCAGTCCAATCGTGGATGGCTTTCGACTCACCAAGGTACTCATGGACGGCGGCGGCGGATTAAACCTCATCTATGAGGAAACTCTTCAAAAGATGGAAATAGACTAGAGCCGCATTGAGCAAAGTAGCACGACCTTTAGAGGAATCATCCCCAGTCGGGAAGCACGCTGTGCAGGAAAAATCACACTAGACGTGGTATTCGGCACGCTGGATAATCACAGGTCCGAAGAAATTACATTCCAAGTGGCCCCGTTCAGCACCGGATACCACGCTCTATTAGGGCGGGAGGCGTTTACAATCTTAAAAGCCATACCCCACTACGGGTACATGAAGCTCAAAATGCCCGGGCCCAACGGAATCATCACTCTTGCTAGTGATCCAGACATAGCACTCCGCGCGGAAAATAAGACAGCTGCATTGGCCCTTGAGGCACTATCCGAAGCCCTAGCGGTCGAGGAATTAACTACGCTGCGCACCACGGTGAACAGGGACGACGTGATACTCGATAAAAGATCCAAGTCCACCTCCTTTAAACCAGCGGACGAAATAGTCAAATTCCAAGTCCATCCAACGAACCCTACAAAAATAGCTTCCATCGGGGCACAATTAAACCCTGATGTCGATGCCGTACTTCGAGAGTTCCTACGCGGGAACTGGGGCATTTTTGCCTGGCACCCCTCAGACATGCCAGGAATCCCATGTAGGCTAGCTGAGCACAGCCTAAATATCCTAAAAAGATTCAAGCCAGTCAAGCAGGCTCTTCGACATTTCTCCGAGCCTAAGAGACAAGCCATGGGAGAGGAACTAGCCAAGCTATTGGAGGCCGGATTCATCAAAGACATAAAACATCCAGACTGGCTAGAAAACCTGGTGATGGTACCAAAGAAGGACAAATCCTAGCGCTTGTGCGTCGATTTTAAGGACCATAACAAGGCCTGCCCAAAGTATCCCTTCCCCCTCCCCCGCATCGATCAAATCATCGATGCTACCGCAGGACACGATTCATTGTGTTTCCTCAACGCGTACTTAGGCTACCATCAAATTAAAATGGCGGAGCTAGACCAAGCTGCAACAACATTCATCACACCATACGACCCATTCTGCTTCAACACAATGCCCTTCGGGCTCAAAAACACCGGCGCAACATATCAGCGCATGATTCAGACATGTCTGGCAAACCAGATCGGCAAAATAGTGGAGGTATACATGGATGACATGGTCGTTGAAACCAAGCATGTCGAAACTCTAGTAGACGACTTGAGGCTCACATTCGACAACCTCCGGACATATGACATCAAGCTCAATCCAGAAAAATGCGTTTTCGGCGTACCAGCCGAAAAGCTCCTGGGATTCATTGTCTCCAGTAGAGGTATTGAAGCTAATCCGGCCAAAATCCGAGCATTGTCACAGTTGGCTACCCCAACAGACCTCAAACAAATACAAAAATTGCCTGGATGCATGGCGGCTCTAAGTCGCTTTATCTCCTGCTTGGGAGAAAAGGCATTACCCCTTTACCGTCTCCTCCGGCGCACCGAACACTTCGAGTGGACGGATGCCGCCTCGGCCAACTCAACAAAATAAAAGCCATATTGGCAACAAACCCAGTCCTGGCCGCGCCAAACATTGGCGAACCAATGCTAATATACATTGTGGCAACTCATCAAGTAGTAAGTGCAGTGGTCGTCGTCGAGCGAGAAGTGGACGGACACAAATTCCCCCTTCAAAATCCGGTATACTATGTGTCCACTGTCCTTACTCCATGCAAATCACGGTACCCGCATTATCAAAAGATAGCATACGCGGTATTCCTGGCATCCCGGAAGCTGCGACACTACTTTCAAGAGTGTTCGATAACGGTAGCCTCGGAAGTACCACTTAACGATATTATAAACAACCGCAACGCGACAGGCCGGATTGCCAAATGGGCCATTGAGCTCCTCCCGTTCGACATAACTTACAAGCCACGGCGAGCTATTAAGTCGCAAGTTTTGGCTGACTTCATCGCTGAGTGGACGGAAGCTGAACTCCCTAAAGAGTATGGCACATATTCAAACTGGATGATGCACTTCGACGGCTCCAGAATGTTGGCTGGTCTGGGGGCTAGCATCGTTTTGACGTCCCCAACAGGAGATACCGTTCAATACGTACTATAGATAATGTATACGGACTCCAACAACGCAGCCGAATGTGAGGCCCTCCTACATGGTCTCCGGATGGCAGTATCCATGGGCATTCAACGCCTAGAGGTGCGCGGGGATTCAAACCTCACGATATCCCAGATAAATGGAGACTTCGATGCCAAATATCCAAAAATGGCAGCTTATCGCAATGCCGTCCTAAAGATGTTAGCTCAGTTCGAGGGGCTCGAATTTCATCATGTGGCTCGGGAAAACAATCAGGCGGCGGATATCCTCGCCCGCATATGTCGGCATTCTGGGAACGGGGGTCCCTAGACTTGCCTGCCTACGGCCTGCGGCGTGGCTCAAATGGAGGCCCAGCATGGCCCATCTTCATCGACACAAGACTCAAGACCCTCACGAGGGGCCAAGCCTCGTGAGGCGGATGACACGGCGCATCCTCAGGCGCAACCTCCTCAGGCTGGCTCTCGAGGAGACGGAGATATCAAGGCGGGGTACCTCGCGAGGTGCCCGTGACGCAAGCCATGACGATCGAGGGTGCCAGGCGGGCGCCAGCGCGCGCAGCGTCCTTCTTTCCTCTTTGGTGCAAAGGGGGCAAGCACAGCCGCGGAGTACCGAGGCATTAGGCAAAGGTTGCCATTTCAGTGCAACGAGACCAGGACCAAGCGGACTACGAGACGGAGGTCACCATGGAGCCCAGCACGGCGTCATCGCAGAGTCTTTCGCAGGCGAAGACCACCTTTAGTCAGGATAAGTGTACTAGATGTTCCCCTTCGAATTGGCCAATTGTTGGCGCCCTTCCCGCTCAATATTTGGGAAGAGGCCCAGGGCCTTTGCCTACAAATAGGACCGGCCGCCCACATAGTAGGGGGTTTGGTTCGGTTCGGTTGGGTCGGTTCGGCGTGTGGATCCGGCTAGCTAGCAGAGAGAGTAAGTGAGAGAGAGAGAGAGAAGGTGACTGAACTCCTCCCAGTAGTTCGTCGCCCCAGCCAAGAACAGACCCTCGCGAGGCTGTTCTTCCTTGTATTGTTCATCATCATCAGCCCCAAGAGGCAATCCACCCACCACACACTGGAGTAGGGTATTACACCACAATGGTGGCCCGAACCAGTATAAATCTTGTGTCTCTTGTGTGATTCTTTTAGTAGTCTAGATCTTTGCAAGACGGGGAGGTAGAAGGCGTGATTTCCGCGCACACCCCAGTGTTCGAACTTTAAGGGTCTGCCGGAACCCGAAATCCGACATTTGGCGTGCCAGGTAGGGGTGTGCCGGAATCCGTCTTCCACCGCTCCGCCCTCCTCCGACCGTCGCGTCCATGTTAGACGCTCATCGGGCCCGCGCCGAGCGCCGGGCCGCCATCGCTTCTCGCGTCGCCCAGACGGCCCCCGTCGGTGGGCGTCCTCGTCGTTCCCCGTCGCCCGCCGTCAACGCCGCCACCGGCCCTGCGGGGGGCGAGCAGCAAGCGTCGTCTCAGCATCCGTCCGTGCGCCAAGACGGCCGCACCGCTACTCCATCACTCGCGCCAGCCGGTTCATCGTCCCGCGCGCTCCACGCACCCTTGGAGGCTCGAGCTGCGCTCCTCGCGGCAAACGAGCTCCTGCGCTACCGCCCCGTCGACAACGTCTACGAAGAGTGGCTCACCGCGTTGCCGAGCTTGTCCGCGCCGCAAGGGGCTCTTCCGCGCCGTCCGTTCCTCTGCGCCTCACTCCGCCCTACGCGGGCAACGAAGCTCCAGAGGCACACCAGCCGCCTCCCCTCCAAGAAGATGCCATGGCTCCAAGGCGCTTGGCCCCTGGGCGGAACCCGCTCCGTCAGGCGCCAGCGCAGCAAGAACGGAGCTGCCAAGAAGTCCCTCGCCCGCAAGGGGCTGCCAGGGCGCTCCCTGCTCCGGCACGCCGCGACCCTGCTCCAGCTCCGGCGCGCCAAGCCCCTGCCCTGCTCCTAGCTGCAGCGCGTGGGGACCCTCGAGACCAAGCTCCCCACCAACCGAAGCCTTTCGTGGCCACCGCGGGCTGCCGCGCCTACACCGCTGAGCTGCGCAGCGTCGCATGGCCCGGCAAGTTCAAGCCAGACCTGCCTCCTCGCTACAACGGCACAACTGATCCCGCAGAGTTCCTCCAGCTCTATGAGCTGGGCATCGAGGCTGCCAGCGGGGATGAAAAGGTCATGGCGAACTGGTTCCCCATGGCGCTCAAGGAAGGAGCTCGAACCTAGCTCTTGAATCTGTCTCCAGGCACGATCTCCTCCTGGGACCAGATGCGCACCCGCTTCATCGCCAACTTCCAAGGTACTCGTGACCGGCCGCCCGCCGTGAGCGACATGCGCCGCATCAAGCAACAACCCGGAGAGACCCTGCAAAAATACATCCAGTGCTTCAACAGCGCACGCCTCAAGATCCCCAAGGTGTCCGAGGAGGCCATCATCTCTGCCTTCTTTGACGGGTGCACGACATCAATATGAAGGAGGAGCTGGCGATGCACGAAGAGCTTTGCACCTCCTTGGAGCTGTTCAACTTGGCGAACAAGTGCGCCAGGGCTGAGGAGGGGCGTCTCTCCCTCCTCGAGCTGCCTGCCGCAGACCCAGAAGAGAAGAAGCCCAAGGCCAAGGACGTGAAGCGCAAGGGGGCTGCCGTACTCGCGACAGAACCAGACACAAAGCGGGGCAAGGATCTGCCCGAATCCTCCAGGGGCAGCCGGTACTGTGTGTACCATGACCTCCACACCCACAACACCAACGAATGCCAAGAACTCCGCGCTGTGCGAGAAGGAAGGATCGGCCGTCGCCCTGACCGTGCTGACCGGGGCTACGGCCGAGGAGGAGGAAGAAACCCAGGACGCTGGGAAGATCGCGGCCCGCGCCCGAGGTGGCGCGACCAGCCTCGCGAGGACCGCTGGCGGGATCTGCCTCGCGAGGGAGACTGGAGGGATCAGCCTCGTGAGGATCGCCCTCATGGCAATGCAGGCCTACCTCCGCTGCCGCCTCAGCCAAGGAGGAATGAAGAACGCCATCAAGACGAGGGGGCTGGGGGCTTCCAAGAGCCGCGCGCAATCGCCTGCATCCTAGGCGGAGCTCAAGCCCCAGCCTCTCAACGTATCTTCAAGCAGTTTGCCCGCGAAGTGAATGCAGTTCTCCCCAGGCTCGAAGCAACGCGCCCCCTCAGGTGGTCGGCGTGCGCCATCATGTTCAGCTCGGCAGACCAGCTCAAGTGCGCAGCCACGGCCGGAGTCCTCCCGATGCTCTGCTCCCCAGTCATCAGCAATGTGCTGGTCACCAAGACCCTCATCGATGGTGGGGCGGGTCTCAACGTCCTGTCTGTGGAAACATTCAACAATCTCCAAGTGCCCTATGACCAGCTTCAGCCGACCAAGCCTTTCTCCGGGATCACCGACGGTTCCGCAGTCCCGATCGGGCAGGTCCGCCTCCCTGTCAACTTCGGGGCTCGCAGCAACTACCGCACCGAGCTCATCGACTTCGACGTTGCCCACATCCGCCTGTCGTACAAAGCCATCCTTGGGTACCCAGCGCTGGCCAAGTTCATGGCTGCGACTCACCACGGCTACAACGTCTTCAAGATGCCAGGAAGTGGCGGAGTCATCACGGTGCCCTGTGAAGAGAAGGATGCAGTGTGTTCCCTGGAGCGAGCCTATTAGGCCGCGTCGCTAGAAGACCCAGATCGCGGAAGCAGGAGGCTTCCTGAGACCACCCCCAAGAAGAAGAAGACATCGTCAAGCTCGGCCCCTCAGGAGGCAGGCCCTTCAGGGCCCGTCTCTGCCCAGGGGGACCCTCCTTCCATCGCATAGGGAAGCGTGCCCGGCGCCCTCCTCAGGCAGGGCTCGGGGGCTCTCACCTGGAGGGCCACCGACCTAGCCAGGGTCACGAGGGAGGCGCTTGGGCACCATGTGGAAGCGTGCTTCGCAGCACGTTTCCCCCGAGAAGGAGCCATGCAAGGAAGGTCAGACCAGCAGGAGTTCGTTAACAAGGCCATTCAAGAACTACAGGAGACAAGGATCATGAGAGGTTGCCGCCGCCTACCAGCTGTGGCCCCACATCCAGGCGAGGATGGTGGGCTGCGCGTCTGCGTCGACGTACCAGGGCTCAATCAGATCGCCACGATGGAGCGTCTCTGGCCCTCACAAGTGGGGCGCTGCGGAGGTCCACCCCATAGCTATGTTCGCATGCCCTACGGCCTGCCGAGCATGCCTGCGGCGTACCAGCGCCTCATGAGGGGCATCATGGAGGCTCAGGAAGACAGGCGTTCCGCGGCCTTGGCGGAGATGAAGGCAGCTCGCGAGGAGTCACCAGTGCCTCCGGAGCCTCCCGAGGCCCCGGGGTCTGGGGGCTCGTGAGGATCAGCTTCCGCAGCCCACCGAGTCTGCTGCACCAACGCCACTTCGCTGACGACATCCTCAGGTGACATCTTCCAAGTTCCATTCCTAGCTGGGAGCGCCCTCCCAGGGTTGCATCACTCCCAGGATGCGTGGGTCCGTCCCTGCGACATGTATCCCCTTTTATCTTTCGGTCGTTAGTTTGCCTTGTTGGGGGCGCCCCTCGGGCTGCGTCATCCCCAAGCCGCTCGGGCCAGACCCAGCGGCGTGTATCTCCCTCGTGTTTATTTCCAACTATGCATTGCCTATCACGCTTAACTGCATGGTGCCTACCCGCGGCATCCTTTCTTCTCCATGTCGGCCACTTGCACGTTAAAGGGGGGGGGGTGCCTGAGCATCGCGACTCAGGGCTCTTACTGGCTCTCCAGCCCTCACCCTCTGGCCTTGTCCTTGGCATCGCGACCTGGCATACCAGCGACGGCTGAGACAAGCTCGAGGGCCGGGACCCGAGGACGTAGAGTAGCGGCATCTAACCAAATTTTGCAGGGACACATCTCAAGATACGGCCCAGTGCCAGGCACAACCCGCCTAGGGGTAGGGCCTCGTGAGTCCCGCGCTGGCTCATGGGTGCCCAGATACACGTCACCTGCTTCAACCAGCAAGCTCTTAAGCGACTAACTATCGACTAATGACTACCAGGGCAACCCCATCTTTTTTCTGTGATGAACCTGCAGGATCCTTGGAGGGGACTGCGCTAGCCAAGGCCCTCACGAGGTTCCCTTCACCCTCGCCCGCGCGAATCACTTGCACGTTAAAGGGGGGTGCCTGAGCATCGCGACTCAGGGCTCTTACTGACTCTCCATCCCTCACCCTCTGGCCTTGACCACGGCATCGTGACCTGGCATACCAGCGACGGCTGAGACAAGCTCGAGGGCCGGGACCCGAGGACGTAGAGCAGAAAGGGGAGCAGAGGCGAGGGGTTAGGGGCTCGCGAGGACCTTGCCGAGCGCGCTCCTACCGACGCGCGAACCCGACGGTGCACCAGGAACAATCCCCGACTCTCGAGATAAGTCACCCCTCACAACGCTGGCTACCGTGGCACTACCCCCGCACCTAAAGCAATTCCGTACTAGCGACGTTGCTTCCCTTTCTCACCAAGCAACGACTGCTTGCGCGCCAAAGGGGACCTCCTGAGCATCGCGACTCAGGGGCTCTTACCGGACCCCGGGTCGCTCACCTCCTGGCCTTGACCACGGCATCGCGACCTGGCATACCAGCGACGGCTGACGCCGGCTTGGGACTGGGACCTGTCGGCGTAGAGCACCAAGCCCTCACGAGGTTTGAAAGGGAGAACTAAGCTATGACGAAATCAGCAACTCACACAAATCCATAGCGAAGGTCATGTATTAACAAACGGGACTACAGACACCTTACAAGCCCCCGTGGGGCGCATTTTGATTCCTCGCAGGGAACGAATCCTAAGGAGTGCTAACTACACGGGCTCCTGCAAAAGATGCCATCATCAACAGTGGGCCGTCAGGCGCCGGCGCCAACCCCCTCCAGATCAGGGTCGGCGATGGCCTGACGAGCCTGCCCTGCTCCGGGAGTGACGCCGGCTCAGGGGCTCGTAGCTGTCATCGCTCGTCACCGGAGTCGCGAAGATTTCGCTGGAGTCGCTGGACCCCCCGGCGCCTCCGCCAAGGGAGCGGTCGACGGGCCTAGCCCCCACCAGGGCAAGGTCCTGGCCACCTCTCCTGCGACAGCACTCCAGCCGGCGCCCGATCGCGTCGAAGACCTTGAAGAACATCACCGCAGCGCCATCATACTCCAGGTGGACCGCGAAGACGCCCCTCTCCTTGCAAACCCGGGCGACTTCTCTCCAGCCGCGGGACAAGTAGACCTCGCCCGGGGCAGCCACCACGACCTCTACCTCGGTCGAGAGGCCCTCCTGGAGGGACGACGGAGGCGAAGAAGGGAGGCAGACGGATCCAGGACTGGAGAGGAACGACGATGTGGAGCACGAACTCATGGGAGGAGCCCTCGGCATGGACTCCGGGAGGAACAACCCACGCCTTCGTGACCCGACGACGCCTATGATGGCGCCGGCCGTGGAGATCAGCATCGACACCCTCGGGGCCCTCGGCGGGGGCATACAAAGGAAGCGAGAACCCCGGCGGAGCCCGCTCGCACCGGGGCCTCGGCTCCACCTGCCGGTCTTCCTCGCCCCGGCTGCAAAGGGCGAGCTGTTTCTTCGGCGGGAGCGGGTCTGGCCCCTCTTGAGGAGCTTTTCCCTTCTCCGCTGCGGAGAACCGGCGGATTGGAGCCATCACACCAAGATGAAGCAAGAACTGGGAGCAGAGGAGAAAGCAAAGAGAGACGAACTAGAAGGGCACGCGCTGTGCCGTACTTATAGCCGGCGAAGGCCAACCGCTGGCCTCCACGATCACAGGTAATCATGACACGATTTGCATGCAGGGACTTGTCCAGCTCACGCGGTCATCGAGGCATCATGGGGAAGTGGAGTTGCCCACGTCCCGTCAACCGCCACGCGGCGCCCAAGGCCGCAGGCTGTTAGGGCCCGCGGCGCTTCGCCCTTGCCCTTTCGCCTCTCGGCACGGCCAAGCCCATGCGCGCCTTGGGCCCGGGGGCTACGGTCGGTGTTCTGGGAATGGGGGTCCCCAGACTTGCCTGCCTGCGGCCTGCGGCGTGGCTCAAATGGAGGCCCAGCATGGCCCATCTTAATCGACACAGGACTCAAGACCCTCGCGAGGGGCCAAGCCTCGCGAGGCGGACGACACGGCGCATCCTCAGGCGCAGCCTCCTCAGGCTGGCTCGCGAGGAGACAGAGATATCAAGGCGGGGTACCTCGCGAGGTGCCCGTGACGCAAGCCATGACGATCGAGGGTGCCAGGCGGGCGCCAGCACGTGCAGCGTCCTTCTTTCCTCTTTGGTGCAAAGGGGGCAAGCGCAGCCGCGGAGTACCGAGGCATCAGGCAAAGGTTGCCATTTCGGTGCAACGAGACCAGGACCAAGCGGACTACGAGACGGAGGTCACTATGGAGCCCAGCACGGCGTCATCGCAGAGTCTTTCGCGGGCGAAGACCACCTTTAGTCAGGATAAGTGTACTAGATGTTCCCCTTCGAATTGGCCAATTGTTGGCGCCCTTCCTGCTCAATATTTGGGAAGAGGCCCAGGGCCTTTGCCTATAAATAGGACCGGCCACCCACGTAGCAGTGGGTTCGGTTTGGTTTGGTTGGGTAAGTTCTGCGTGTGGATCCGGCTAGCAAGCAGAGAGAGTAAGTGAGAGAGAGAGAAGGTGACTGAACTCCTCCCAGTAGTTCGTCGCCCCAGCCAAGAACAGACCCTCGCGAGGCTGTTCTTTCTTGTATTGTTCCTCATCATCAGCCCCAAGAGGCAATCCACCCACCACACACTGGAGTAGGGTATTACACCACAATGGTGGCCCGAACCAGTATAAATCTTGTGTCTCTTGTGTGATTCTTTTAGTAGTTTAGATCTTTGCGAGACGGGGAGGTAGAAGGCGTGATTTCCACGCGCACCCCAGTGTTCGAACCTTAAGGGTCTACCGGAACCCGAAATCCGACAGCATCTGCGCAAAACGCGACGCGGTCCCTCCCAACATATTTCTGGAACGGCTCTTCAAGCCATCCGTAGCATGGGAAGGGGACACCGGTAACAACAGTCCAGACCCGGCCAAAATACCAGATACCGAACTCTCTGACACAATCGGAGGCTCCGCCACCGAAATAACACAATCAGCCCATGAAATAATGGCCATTATTGCCCCGTGGACAGAACCATTCCTGGCCTACCTAACTAGACAGGAGCTTCCGGAGGGCCAAAATGAGGCACGCTGCATAGTGCGGTGATCCAAGGCCTACAGGGTCCATGAGGGAGAATTGTACAAAAAAGTGCTACCGGAGTCCTTCAAAGGTGCATCTCCGAAGAGGAAGGGAGGAACCTTTTGGCAGAAATTCACGCCGGACTCAGCGGTCATCATGCCGCAGCCCAGGCTCTTGTAAGCAAGGCCTTCTATACAGGATTCTATTGGCCAACGGCCTGGGCAGATGCACAGGACTTGGTCCAACGTTGCGCCGGTTGCCAGCCCTTTGCAAATCAAAGCCACATGCCACCCACCGCCCTCCGGACAATCCCCATTACATGGCCCTTCGCGGTCTGGGGGCTTGACATGGTTGGACCCCTTAAAGGGGGAACTCACAAGAAAAAATACTTATTGGTCATGGTGGACAAATTCACCAAATGGATAGAGGCTAAACCGGTTAAAACAGCCGAATCCGGACCGGTGATAGATTTCATATCCGGGGTTGTACACCGTTACGGCGTCCCCCATAGCATCATCACTGATAACGGCACGAATTTCATGGCCGACGAGGTAAAACTCTGGTGCAGCAAAATGGGCATCAAGCTCGCTTACACTTCAGTCTATCACCCACAAATCAATGGCCAAGTCGAACAAGCAAATGGTCTTATAATGAGCGGCATTAAACCCAGATTAGTGCGCTCCTTAACGAAGTCTGACACGCACTGGGTAGAGGAGCTTGACTCCGTACTCTAGGGGCTGCGGACCACGCCGAATCGTAGTACCAGATATACACCATTTTTTATGGTGTACGACGTAGAGGTAGTCCTGCCCTGTGACATAATTCATGACTCACCTTGAGTGCGCATGTACGAAGAAAGAGAAGTCGAGCTCGATCGGCAGGACAGTCTGGGCATTCTGGAGGAAGAGCGTGACGTAGCCAAAGCCCGTTCCGCGTTTTACCAGCAACAGGCTCGCAGATACCAAAGTAGAGAAGTACGGGCCAAAACTTATAATGTTGGCGAACTAGTTCTATGGCTGCCGGATAAGAAAAAGAACAAGCTTGAGCCCAAATGGGAAGGTCCCTTCATTATCGACCAAGTTCTGACCGGTGGAGCGTACCGACTGCGGATGCATCGACTAGTCGAATCGAGCCGAACCCATGGAACGCAGCCAGGCTTCGAAGATTCTACGCTTAGCACCGGACTCCATGTTAGTCCCCTCCCTTTGTCCATTTTCTGCATATGCATCATCTGTCTTGTTTCCCTTTTCTTTCTATTATTTTATTTCTCTAGGCCTTCAAGGGTTACCTTGTGCCTCACTCGTATATTACAGATGCACTAGCCGCACTCTTCATACCTGGGGGCTTCTTTCATAAACGCTTTAATTATTTTCCCGGGCCTCACGCCCAACACATGCGTTATACTTCCGCATGTACCTTTTTTGACCATTATATGCATCGATATGACTTAAGTTTTGGCCAAGCTGGGTTGCCTGGCTCTTGTATTTATGCCCTACGTTCCCGTTAATTCGGCTAGGGCATAAGGGGAGCACCTCTGCGATTTTTACTGCCGGGTCAGCCGGACGTGTACCTCAGACTGGGTGAAGCCGAAAGCTAGCGTTCTTAAGGGAATATTCGGTCGGTGAACAAAAGATGACTTTTATTATTCATATCTGCCCCCAGATGATTTTTCTGCGCTTCTTATCGCAGTCCGGACATGCACTTTAGGGCATGCTTACCCAAGGAAAGGAACCCTTAACAGAACTATTCTCCCTGGAAGATGTTTCTTACTACCCATGTAATATAACATAACTAGTTGGGCACTTGTCTGATAAAGCACTAATGACCCCTACGCCTGGTCTCCACGCATGCCCCGGTTCTTACATAACCGAGAGGGTATTCGGATACACTCTGGACTGTCGGGTCCCGAGGTTGAAGGGAAAAGGTCCGCCACGACAAACGATCTACAATCCCGCTAGAAGGCATTATACATGTCACTTTAAAATTACACTGTCAATTTGACTGGTTGAATTCCTCTTCAATACCATCCAATAGGCTGTCTAGTCTACAGTCTTGTTGGGAATACTTTGCGGCCAATTCTACTTGGCCGTACACTAAGCTCACAGGGATCTCCTTCCCATCAGGCCCCACTGGTCCGACTTCGGCCATGTGGTTTGGGTCAGCCTTCGTGTACCGTGTCTTCACCATTGCCCAGGCTTCCCTGGCGCCCTGACGGCAGGCCGATATCTTCCATAATCGGAAGCGCCGCCGTGCTCCCTTCAGCTTTTTGGTAAGCTCTCCAAGGCCTTCGGGTATGGAGACGGATGGCCACAAGGCCTGGGCGACGCCTCGCATCGCCTGCTGAACTCGTTCGTGCAGCTGTGAGAGCTCGGGAAGAAGATCACCCGTTGAACCGGACATCTCCTCGGCAGGACGACCTGTTAGCATACCTACAGACATAACTCTGTCAGCCAGCTTCCTCGCCGAACTCTTTTTCAAAGTTGGTTCAAGCACTTACTAAATATGCCACGTCGAAGCCGCCGATTCTCCTTAACAGAGTCCGATAGGTGGGCAAGGACATCTTTTAGTTCCACGCCCAGCTTGGTGTTGGCATCTAGGAGATCATTCTTCTCCTGCCTCACCCTCGTAAGCACGCTCTCACCGGCCTTCAGCTGGCGTATGAGCTGTTGCTTATCCGGATTTACTCCAGCGTCATCAGCAATTTTATCATCAGATCTGCATATACGCCACATTCTAATATGATACTTGTCATTAGAAGGATATGTTACTAGAGGGGGTCTCTTTGGGCTCCCCTGCTACGGCCAGTGCGGCCTGAAGTTGGGCTTTGCACTCTTCCAGCTCCTGGGACAGTTGAGTATTCTTTTGTGTAAGAGCCTGCATAACAAATGATCCTTAAATCAGTTATCCTAACTGTTTCAAGTCTTAGGGGCTACTGATATATATAATCATCAAATTTTCTCACCCGTATGTCTTTTACATACTGCTCCGTGGCTCTGGCTAGACCATTTTGAGCGGCACGGAGGTGAGCATCTCCCGAGTTGAAGGCATCCAATGCCTCTTCGGAGAAACAAGCGTCACGAAGAACAGTCCGGCGACGCCTATGGTTCATGGCACTTTCCACCTCGGAACGGGTGGCGGACAGTCTATCCGCATCCTCTATCGGAGGAGCACCCGGTGCACGCCTGTATTCGTTCCCGCCTCTGAATCCGGCCTTGGAGCCTGGCTTGTGCAGGAACGATGGGTAGCCTCTCCGAGTATAGTCCGGCGAGCGCTCTTTTTCCTGAAAAGAAGGCATGGGCGTTAATATGCCTATGAGAATAATGTCTTGTAATAAGGACGGCGCACCATACCGCTGCGGCAGTGTCTCAATCTGGACTGCGGGTCTTTTTAGCCTGCTTGGCTTCGCGGCCCCTTGTCGGCCACTCGTCGCAGGCTCGGCTTTCGGCCTCGAGGACCTCCCCTGCAAAACACGGCTGTTATACGACAATCAAAAACATGCAAGGACGGATCCCTTTTTGAACTGCTGGGACTTCGGTCTCAGTCACCTGTGTGGCTGGAACTAGCCCATGGTAATCGGCCGTAATGGCCACCAAAGCATTATCGTTACTCGATTGGTAAAATACCCCATCGATCACCTCCACAGATATGTCCGGATCCTCCTAGGAGGCCGGGTCAAGGGACCGTCCAGGATCCTCGGGTTGTGGAGGAGGGTTGTTTATCTCCTTTACGGCCTGGCGCAGCTCTTGCGATGAAATCGCTAGAATGAATACTTAACTACGGGAATACGAAATGGATGGGCGATATAAAGTCTCCGCTTACCCAGCTCGGAGGATTGTACATAGAAAATCTGCCCTGCGGGTTGACACGAAGGAATTCCTCCTCTTCTCCCTTGTACAAAGTGGATAAGATCTTTATTAGATCATCAGCCGATCCCGGCCCTTTGCGGCCGTGGCGGGTGGCGTCATCCTCCCCGTTGAAATCCCACATGGGATGGCCTCTATACTGAAGCGGCTGCACCCCCCGCATAATGCATATGGCCATAACCTTGATCATGGTCAATCCGGATCGAGCTAAAAAACTTATCCGGCTCATCGGGTAAAGAATGTCCCTATCATCTTCCTCCAAGGGGCTCCCTGGACGCCAGCTCCGGCGCTTCTTCAAGGGGGCGTTGTCGAACTCAGGAAGGCCGATCCAAATAGGATCTGGGAGGGGGACGTCTTCTATATAAAACCATTCTGAAGGCCAGTCTTGGGACGTCTTCTTTGGGGTCCCGGACAGGTATCTGGTCCCGGCAATACGCCACACTTCGGCTCCGCCCACTTGATATATTGACCCCTTCTGAGAACGGGGCACAAGGCATAACAACTTCTTCCACAAAGCGAAATGAGCCTCACAGCCCAAAAACAACTCGCAAAGGGCTACGAATCCCGCGATATGCAGTACGGAGGCAGGTGTAAGGTTGTGCAACTGGAGGCTGTAGAACTCTAGAAGCCCCCGGAGAAACGGATGAATTGGGAATCCGATCCCTCTTACCAAATAAGGGACAAGGCATACCCGCTCTCCCTTGGAGGGATCGGGATGGCTCTCCGCTTGCTCTCCACCATTGTAGGTGGCAAGCCCGGCTCGAACCGGGACTAGGTACGCTGGGGGAAGAAATCCCTTGGACTAAAGCATCACCAATTTGCTGTGCAGGATGGAACATCTCTCCCAATCTCCAGGCTTGGAGCTAGGGGTGCGAGAGGAGGAGCTGCGTTGACCGGCCATGATGGAATGGATCTCTGTCGGGTGCGCTCCAATGAAGGCTCGCCAAGGGGGATGGTATGATTTGGATTTGAATCCTCGCCTTTTTAAATAGGCGGCTCATTCACACATCTAGGGGGGTAAATGTGAAAACACCCTGGCTCTTCACATTCGCTTGACACGTGGAAAGTGGCCATTATTGGCTTGCAATGCCGAAGACAATACTGCGCGCCGGACTCATCATCATTGAAGCCTGGTTCGGGGGCTACTGAGGGAGTCCTGGATTAGGGGGTCTCCGGATAGCCGGACTGTTAGACTATGAAGATACAAGATTGAAGACTTCGTCTTGTGTCCGGATGGGACTCTACTTGGCGTGGAAGGCAAGCTATGCAATACGTATATGGATATCTCCTCCTTTGTAACCGACCTTGTGTAACCCTAACCCTTTCCGATGTCTATATAAACCGAAGGGTTTTAGTCCGTAGGACAACGATCACAACATACAATCATACCATAGGCTAGCTTCTAGGGTTTAGCCTCTCTGATCTCGTGGTAGATCTACTCTTGTACTACCTATATCATCAATATTAATCAAGCAGGACGTAGGGTTTTACCTCCATCAAGAGGGCATGAACCTGGGTAAAACATAGTGTCCCTTGCCTCATGTTACCATCTAGCCTAGACGCACAGTTTGGGACCCCCTACCCGAGGTCCGCCGGTTTTCACACCGACACCCTCCAAGAAGCAACCCAAGCGCCGACGTCAGCGGCACCGCTCTAAGTCCCACCACAGAAAAAGTAGTGATACCGGCACAGGAGATAATAACACTCCAGATAGTGCCGAAGACAACCACAATCCCCTCCAGCGATGTAGATCCGGAGGATGAACAAGCCAGCCCTCCCGAGCAGGCAGCAGATGGAGAACCGGAGGAGGAAAATTACATGCCTCTCTCCGAAGACGAGGCGAGCCTCGGCGACAAAGAATTTATCATGCCTGAGGACCCCGTCGAGCAGGAGCGCTTCAAGCGCCGGCTCATGGCCACAGCAAATAGCCTGAATAAAAAGCAACAGCAACTTCAAGCTGATCAAGACTTGCTAGCAGACAGATGGACTGAAGTCCTTGCAGCCGAGGAATACGAACTCGAGCGCCCCTACAAGAGTTACCCAAAACGCAGGTTGCTACGTCACCTCGAGGAGGAAGCATTGAAACCTCATTCACCAGTGTACGATGCGGCCGACCGGCCACTTCGTGGACGAGCCAGAGAGGCGTTTCAGCCTGAAGTTCAGCCTGCACCCCGCCGCCACTCAATCAAAAATACCAAGGCCTGGGGCAACACACGGGACATGCGAGACGTATTGGACAGTAAGGCAAAACTTACAAGGTCAATATACGGATCACGGGCATGCGCACCAACATGAGACGATGATCGTCGCGCCGGATACACCAAAAGCAAATCCGGCCAGGCTGAATATAGCAGACAAGACTCATATGAACCGCGTCGGGATATAGCCCAGCACAGAGGCGCCGCACACCCCCTATGCTTCACTGTTGAAGTTATGGATCACGAATTCCCGGAGGGTTTCAAACCCATAAATATCGAATCATATGAGGGTACAACAGATCCCGCTGTATGGATTGAGGATTTCCTCCTTCACATCCACATGGCTCGTGGTGATGATCTACATGCCATCAAGTACATCCCACTAAAACTCAAAGGACCAGATCAGCATTGGGTGAACAGCTTGCCAGCAGACTTTGTCGGCAGTTGGGAGGATTTGGAAGACGCATTCCTTGACAACTTCCAGGGCACTTATGTGCGACCACCGGATGCTGATGACTTGAGCTATATAATTCAGCAGCCAGGGGAATCAGCCAGACAATTCTGGACTCAGTTCCTGACTAAGAAAAACCAAATTGTCGACTGTCCAGACGCAGAGGCCCTAGTGGCATTCAAGGACAACATCCGTGACGAGTGGCTTGCCCGCCACCTTGGCCAGGAGAAGCCGAAGTCTATGGTAGCCCCCACGACACTCATGTCCCGCTTTTGCACGGGCGAGGATAGCTGGCTGGCTCACAGCAATAACACATCGAGGAATCCGGGCACTTCGGATACCAAAGATGCCAATGGCAGACAACATCGTAACAGACCAAAGCACCGCAATAACAGCTATAACACTGAGGATACGGCAGTGAATGCCAGATTCAGAGGCTCTAGATCCGGTCAGCGGAAAAAGCCATTTAAAAGAAGTACTCCGGCTCCGTCCAGGTGGGATCGCATACTGGATCGCTCGTGTCAAATCCACGACACCCCCGACAAACCAGCCAATCACACCAACAGAGAATGCTGGGTGTTCAAGCAAGCCGACAAGTTAAATGTCGAAAACAAGGACAAGGGGCTGCATAGTGATGACGAGGAGGAGCTCTGGCTTCCGAACACGGGAGGAAAGAAGGCGTTCCCTCCACAAGTGAAGACGGTGAACATGATATACGCAACCCACATTCCCAAGAGGGAGCGGAAGCGTGCACTAAGGGACGTCTATGCGATGGAGCCCGTCGTCCCAAAGTTCAACCCATGGTCTGCTTGCCCGATCACCTTTGATCGCAGGGACCACCCCACTAGTATCCGTCATGGCGGATCAACCGCACTAGTCCTAGACCCCATCATCGACGGATTTCACCTCACTCAAGTCCTTATGGACGGCGGCAGCAGCCTGAACCTGCTCTATCAAGATACAGTGCGAAAAGTGGGCATCGATCCCTTGAGGGTCAAACCCACCAAAACCTCCTTTAAGGGCGTCATCCCAGGTGTAGAGGCCCATTGCACGGGCTCAATCACACTGGAAGTGGTCTTTGGATCACCGGACAACTTCCAAAGCGAGGAGTTAATCTTCGACATCGTCCCGTTTCGCAGTGGCTATCATGCACTTCTCGGACGAACTGCATTTGCAAAATTCAATGCAGTACCGCATTACGCATACCTCAAGCTCAAGATGCCAGGACCTCGGGGGGTCATAACAGTGAATGGAAATACAGAACGCTCACTCCGCACGGAAGAGCACACTGTGGCCCTCGCAGCAGAAGCACAAAGCAACCTTTCAAGGCAAAATTCGGTGATACAGCCCCCGAACACCTTCAAGCGTGTCCGGAGTAAACTGCAACAGGATCGCCTGGCACGTTCAGAGCTCACCTAGCAATTCGGCCCCCGTCCCAGTCCCAGTCAAGCGATGAAATCCGTGTTGCGCGTTCATAATTACGCACTAAAAATACCATGGACATAGGCGGGGGCACGATTAGGGCACGTCCCGCAATGCGGCTTAACCGCCCTAGGGGCTGTATATCTTTATCATTTCTTTTCTCTTTCAGGGCCTAACTCTCTGGAAGCCCTTTCCTGCAGTATGATTACCGGACACATTACGGGAAAGAACAACCAAGGCGGCAAGAAGCTAAGATGTACACGGGAACCCCCAGGTGGTCTCTAATAATAATACCCGCTTTCTACTATCCATACGCAGCTTGCCCTTGGATAGGACATTTTGAATAGTCCTAGTTTCTGCTTATTGCACTACCTGTACTAGTATGCTTTGACGTATTATTTAAATAACAATGCATAGCATTAGTCTATTATTGCATTATTCATTCTTTTTTTCCTTTATGTCCATTTACGACAATCTGCACCCGTAAATTCGGGTACGGTCAGTACGCCAGGGGCTTTCGTCTACCCCATAATACGGCGCGAGAAGTCCGAACACTTTTGACAGTGCAGCACCCCGAACTTATAACATTATATGCATCAACTCCGAATCATGTCTTGGGTCAATAGTTGGGTTTGCCCGGCTCCCATGCTTTGGTACCTTACGTTCCGCTATATCAGCTGAGGTAGCGGTGGGAGAACTACTGCGATTGTGTCCCGGTTCTTCCGGACGAGCATCTTAGTAGAGAAAGCCGAAAATTGACTGTCATGATAAGACGAGAGACTGGTCGCTGTTCGAGAGGTCTCAAGTCCTTAAAGACTTTTTCCACGTCGGGCGAGGAGTCGGCCTTGTCCGGCTTAGGCGTGTATAGCACCCCAAATTCGGCCTTCCGAATACCAGGGGCTTCGCAAAAATTTAAAATTGTAGACTTCTATGGCTAAGTGAGAGTGATAAAGCATTATAGTCCGATTGCCTGGTTCGTTGCGCCGAACACCTCCCTTGAAGGACCCAAAATTATGGTAAAGAGTGCTCAGGTTTATCCCGAACACCCTAGTACTAGTTACATGGGGGCAGAAGCCGACGACTGGCCAACTCTCAGATTTTATAAATGGCCGCACAGAAGGTAATATTTTAAATTAAAAAAGCGTCGCATGGCGCAAATGAACTCGTTTCATATTACAGGATCACATGAGCATGTTCATTCAAAAATTACATCATTGGCACACTCATCCGCCACAAGGCGGGAACCCTCTAGGACGCTCTCATAATACATTTCGGGGCAATGATGCTCCTTGCCCTCTGGCGGCCCCTCCTTCACCAACTTCACATCGTCCAGCTTTGCCCAGTGCACCTTCGCCTGGGCAAAAGCCCTGCGCGCACCCTCGATGCAGACAGACTGCTTTATAACTTCAAGCCGTGGGCAGACATCCACCAGCCGCCTCACCAGACCGAAGTAGCTGCCGGGCAGGGGCTCGCCAGGCCACATCCGAACTATAAGGCCCCTCATGGCCTGTTCGGCCACCTTGTAAAGCTCGACCAATTGCTTCAGCTGGTCGCTCAAGGGCACAGGGTGTTCGGTCCTAGTATACTGAGACTAGAACAACTTTTCCGTCGAGCTCCCCTCCTGAGCTCGGTAAAACCCCGCGGCATCCAGTACACTGCGGGGAAGATCTGCGAACGCCCCTGGAGAGATCCAAATCCGGGTAAGTAAAAGGAAAGTTTCCTCCACATGCTTGCTTTGCATAATGAATGCCTTACCCGCTGCTATCTTCTTCACCGCATCAATCTCCTGGAGGGCCTTGTGGGCTTCGGCCTTGGCGCTCCGGATGCTTTCAAGCGCCTGCGCGAGCTCCGACTCTCGCGTCTTAGAGTCAAGCTCCAAGGACTCATGCTTTTTGGCGAGAGCCTCGAGCTCTTGCTGCACCTCGCCTACTTGGGCTTCTTGCTTCTCCCGCTCAATGCGCTCCTTGGTCGCTTTGTCTTCAGCCTCAGACAGCGCTTTCCTCAGGGTTGCCACTTCAGTCATGGCCCCTGGCAAATCCATGATGATCCTATTAATTTACACCCGATCTTCTTTTTAAATATATAGACAAGGGTATTGCTTACCTTTGCTCTCCTCGAGCTGCCTCTTGGTAAGGCCGAGCTCGTCCTCGGACCGCTCCAGGTCCTGCTTCAGCGCAGAGACCTCCGCAATACGCGCGGCAGCGGCCAGCAGTGAAGCCTGCACATACACATAGACATTTTTCTGATTAGACTCCTGAGTTATAATTTGATTGTCTATTCGGCCTTTCTTTCTGAATGCCGAACAGAGCATCAGGGGCTAGTGTCCATGCGGTCATATTTTCCTATATCTTCATTACTTACCACAAAGCCTGTTAGGAGGCTGGCGCAGGCTTCAGTCAGTCCGTTCTTGGCGGACTGAACTTTCTCGATCACCGCACTCATGATAGTGCGGTGCTCTTCATCGATGGAAGCGCCGCGAAGCGCTTCTAGCAAGTTGTCCGGCGCCTCTGGCTGGACAGAGGCCACCGGCATGGGCGGCTCTCCCCTCTTAACGAGGGGTCGCCTACAGGAGTCCGCAACCATCAAAGGTTCCGGCGCAGTGTTCGGCTGGGGGCCGAACTTGGAGCCCGTGGGGATTTTGCTCCCTTTGCGCCCAGGGTCTGGAAGGTCGCCTCGAGGCGCCCCCAAGACTACGTCCCCTTGGCCCGGTGCCTGTTGAGACAACACTTCGACGTTGTCCGTAGGGCAAGGGGTGGAGGCGATCGGAAGTGAATCGCTATTCATATCCGACGAGTCTAAAGAACCGTCCGATGAAGATACATCGATACGGGCTCGGGACAGGCTGCATAATCATATTCGGCATAAGTAGAAGTAGTGCAAACATACCAATTACTCTAGTATCTAGATACTTACAACTTCGCTAGGGGCTTGTCCATGGGGAACCACTCGTCGATGCTGTGGGTGGCCGTAATGGAGCAGTCCGGATGGAGGGTCCTTCTCTTCTTGGACCCTTCGGCCTCCCCGGTTGGGTCGGCCTTCCTTTTCTTGTCTACCCCGGCTGGGGGGGAGAACTTTCCTCTTCCTCCTCCTCGTCTTCGTGGGAGGAGTGCGCGTTGGAGTCATCAGACGATGAGTCCGATACAACCTTGCACCGGAGACCCTTTCGGGTCCCCGCGGTCATCTTCTTGGTCTTCTTCACCGGCACCTCGTAAGGTGCCGAAGTCAGCATCTCTGTTAGGAGAGCGTCTGTAGGATCTTCGGGTAGGGGGGCTGGGCAATCAAGTTGCTCCACTGTCTTTATCCAGTCCTGTTAATGACATAGAATCTTAGATCCTGCATATGACTAAACTGGGGCAAGTAAATACCCTGAGAGATATAAAAACTTACCGGATTGGCGCGACGCTTTGCGCTGAGTCCACGGTCCTCGGTGAGGGAAGGAGGTACCTCGGCGCCCTTGAACGGCACCCTCCAGACGTCCTCGTGCGTCGTGTCATAGAGCTCTCGCAACGTCTGGTGCTTGGCCGAGTCGAACTCCCACAAATCGAATGCCCGTCGTTGACACGGGAGGATCCGGCGGAAGAGCATGACTTAGACCACGTTGACGAGCTTGATTTTCTTGCTCGTCATGTTCCTGATGCAGGTCTGGAGTCCGGTCAACTCTAGCGAAGAACCCCAGGACATGCCCTTCTCTTTCCAGGAGGTGAGCCGCATGGGGATTCTGGATCGAAATTTGGGGACCGCCACCCAGATGGATTCGCGCGGCTCGGTGATGTAGAACCACCCCGATTGCCACCCCTTTATGGTATCCACATAGGTGCCCTCGAGCCAGGTGACGTTAGGCATCTTGCCCACCATGGCGCCTCCACACTCTGCTTGCTGGCCACCCACCACCTTTGGTTTAACATTGAAGGTTTTTAGCCATAGGCCGAAGTGGGGCCTGATGCGGAGGAAGGCCTCGCACATGACGATAAACGTCGAGATGTTGAGGATGAAATTAGGGGCCAGATCATGAAAATCCAGCCCGTGGTAAAACATGAGCCCGCGGACAAATGGGTGGAGGGGAAATCCCAGTCCACGGACGAAATGGGTAAGAAAAACTACCCTCTCATGGGGTTCGGGCGTAGGGACGATCTGCCCTGTGTCTGGCAGCCAGTGCGCGATATCCGCGGCTAGGTATCCGGCTGCCCGCAACTTTGCGATGTTCTCCTCCATGACGGAGGAGACCATCCACTTGCCTCCTGCTCCGGACATGCTTGGAGTGGTTTGAGAAGAAGAACGCGAGCTTGGGCGCTGGAGCTCGAGTGCGTGAGAATGGATAAGCGATGAGGTAGAAAGCATGGGTAAAAGGGGGTAAATCCTTCTCCCTTTATAAGGGCGAAAGAGGCAATGCGTCTCCCCACTTGCCTGGTAAGACCGCTTATTCCCCAGGTGCCATAATTGATGGCACGGTTGGGTTACCCACGTCCGTATTGATGAGAATCCCATAATAAGGGGGACACGATCTCTGCTTTTACAATACGTGTCAAGAAAACTGCCCCATGTTATGTGCGGTGCTGGTTGAGAAAAATGGTTCGAATAATGACCGAGCCATGACATGACATCGTGCTATCAGAACGCGTTAGCAGATTAGATTTGTGGAAATATTATTCTCTCTGCGGTAGTATGCGGAACTTGTTTTGCAGAGCCGGACACTATTCTGGTGTTCAAAATCTTCTATGGAGTATTCGGAGGAGGAACCCGCCTTGCAATGCCGAAGACAATACTGCACGCCGGACTCATCGTCATTGAAGCCTGGTTCAGGGGCTACTCAGGGAGTCCCGGATTAGGGGGTGTCCGGACAGCCGGACTATATCCTTTGGCCAGACTGTTGGGCTATGAAGATACGGGATTGAAGACGTCGTCCCATGTCCGGATGGGACTCTCCTTAGCGTGGAAGGCAAGCTAGGCAATACGGATATGTAGATCTCCTCCCTTGTAACCGACTCTATGTAACCCTAGCCCCCACCTGTGTCAATATAAACTGGAGGGTTTAGTCCGTAGGACGACATACAATCATACCATGGGCTAGCTTCTAGGGTTTAGCCTCTATGATCTCGTGGTAGATAAACTCTTGTAATACTCATATCATCAAGAACAATCAAGCAGGACGTAGGGTATTACCTCCATCAGGAGGGCCCGAACCTGGGTAAACATCATGTCCCCTGCCTCTTGTTACCATCCACCTTAGACGCACAGTTCGGGACCCCCTACCCGAGATCCGCCGGTTTTGACTCCGACAAAGACCATGTGTTTCATAAATAGGTGATGTATTAAAACCATATATTTCTTCAATAGGCGGTAAATTAAGACCATGCATTTCTTCAATAGGAGGTAAATTCTTAACATCTTCAACTTTAATACCCTTTTCTTTCATAGATTTCTTTTCCTCTTGCATATCTTCAGGACTGAGAAATAGAACACCCCTTTTCTTTGGAGTTGGTTTAGGAATAGACTCAGGAGTTGGCTCAGGAAGTGTCCAATTATTTTCATTTGTCAACATATTATTCAATAGAATTTTAGCTTCATCTGGTGTTCTTTCCCTGAAAATAGAACCAGCACAACTATCCAGGTGGTCTCTGGAAGCATCGGTTCGTCCATTATAAAAGATATCAAGTATTTCATTTTTCTTAAGAGGATGATCAGGCAAAGCATTAAGTAATTGGAGAAGCCTCCCCCAAGCTTGTGGGAGACTCTCTTCTTCAATTTGCACAAAATTATATATATCCCTTAAGGCAGCTTGTTTCTTATGAGCGGGGAAATATTTAGCAGAGAAGTAATAAATCATATCCTGGGGACTACGCACACAACCAGGATCAAGAGAATTAAACCATATCTTAGCATCACCCGTTAATGAGAATGGAAATATTTGAAGGATATAAAAGTAGTGAGTTCTCTCATCATTAGTGAATAGGGTGGCTATATCATTTAATTTAGTGAGATGCGCCACAATAGTTTCAGATTCATAGCCATAAAAAGGATTCGATTCAACCAAAGTAATTATATCAGGATCAATAGAGACTTCATAATCCTTATCAGTAACAAAGATAGGTGAAGTAGAATAAGCAGGATCATATTTCATTCTAGCATTCAGAGTTTTTTGTTTAAGCTTAGCTAATAATTTCTCAAGATCACTTCTATCATTGCATGCAAGAAAGTCTCTTTTAGTTTCTTCATCCATAACATAACCCTCAGGCACAACAGGCAATTAATATTTATTAGGAGAGCCTTCATCATCACTTTCATCAATATTATCAGTTTCAATAATTTCATTCTCTCTAGCCCTAGCAAGTTGTTCATCAAGAAATTCACCAAGTGGCACATTAGTATCAATCATAGAAGTAGTTTCATCGTAAGTATCATGCATAGCAGAAGTGGCATCATCAATAATATGCGATATATCAGGATTAATAGCAGAAGCAGGTTTAGGTGTCGCAACCTTACTCAAAACAGAAGGTGAATCAAGTGCGGAGCTAGATGGCAGTTCCTTACCTCCCCTCATAGTTGAGGGATAAATTTTTCTTTTTGCGTCTTTCAAGTTCTTCATAGTGACCAGCAGATATAAATCCCAAGTGACTCAAAGAATAGAGCTATGCTCACCGGCAACGGCGCCGGAAAATAGTCTTGATAACCCACAAGTATAGGGGATCACAACCATTTTCGAGGGTAGAGTATTCAACCCAAATTTATTGATTCGACACAAGGGGAGCCAAAGAATATTCTCAAGCATTTGCAGCTGAGTTGTCAATTCAACCACACCTGGATAACTTAATATCTGTAGCAAAGTATTTAGTAGCAAAGTAATATGATAGTAGTGGTAACGGTGGTAAAAGGTAATGGTAGCAAAAGTAATATTTTTGGTATTTTGTAGTGATGATAACAATCGCAACGGAAAAGTAAATAAGCGAAGAACAATATATGGAAAGCTCGTAGGCAATGGATCGGTGATAGAGAATTATGCCGGATGCGGTTCATCATGTAACAGTCATAACATAGGGTGACACAGAACTAGCTCCAATTAATTCAATGTAATGTCGGCATGTATTCTGAATATAGTCATACGTGATTATGGAAAAGAACTTGCATGACATCTTTTGTCCTACCCTCCCGTGGCAGTGGGGTCCTATTGGAAACTATGGGATATTGAGGCCTCCTTTTAATAGAGTACCAGACCAAAGAATTAACACATACTGAATACCTGAACTCCTCAAACTACGGTCATCACCGGGAGTGGTCCCGATTATTGTCAGTTCAGGGTTGCTGGATCATAACACATAGTAGGTGACTATAGACTTGCAAGATAGGATCAAGAACTCACATATATTCATGAAAACATAATAGGTTCAGATCTGAAATCATGGCACTCGGGCCCTAGTGACAAGCATTAAGCATAGCAAAGTCATAGCAACATCAATCTCAGAACATAGTGGATACTAGGGATCAAACCCTAACAAAACTAACTCGATTACATGATAAATCTCATCCAACCCATCACCGTCCAGTAAGCCTACGATGGAATTACTCACGCACGACGGTGAGCATCATGAAATTGGTGATGGAGGATGGTTGATGATGACGACGGCGACGGATTCCCCTCTCCGGAGCCCCGAATGGACTCCAGATCAACCCTCCGAGAGATTTTAGGGCTTGGCGGCGGCTCCGTATCGTAAAACGCGATGAATCCTTCTCCCTGATTTTTTTCTCCCCGAACACAAATATATGGAGTTGGAATTGAGGTCAGTGGAGCTCCAGGGGGCCCACGAGGCAGGGGGGCGCGCCCCCACCCTCGTGGCTAGGGTGTGGTCCCCCTAGCCTTGATTCTTTTGCCAGTATTTTTATTATTTCCAAAAATAATCTCCGTGGAGTTTCAGGTCATTCCGAGAACTTTTGTTTCTGCACATAAATAACACCATGGCAATTCTGCTAAAAATAGCATCAATCCAGGTTAGTTCCATTCAAATCATGCAAGTTAGAGTCCAAAACAAGGGCAAAAGTGTTTGGAAAAGTAGATACGATGGAGACATATCAGGCCACGGGAAGGTGGTGCGGCCGGTCGGGAACGGAGCAGTGGAGCATGGCGGCGGGCGTTGTTGGGAGGAGCAGCAACGACGCATGGCAGCAACCGCAGCTACAGCAAGGCGTTGCGTGGTGGCAACTGCAGCTACAACGAAGCGCTGGTGAGGTAACAGCGGAGGCAGGGAAAAGATTGCGAGAGCAAGCACGCGACTGCGGGTGCATGCCGCGGGGCTCGTTCATAGGCACGGAGATGCACGAAGCATGGCACAAAACGCCATTGTCTGGCCATGGACCGAGGCATATATGGCATGTGTCTGACTACTACCTGATGTGTGTACAAGGCATGTATGGCCATAGTCTGGGAGGTGTACGAGTATGGTAGTGTATATGGAACATCCGATTATTATCTGGCTATTATCCGAGATGAGTCTGGCAATAGTCTGGGATGAGTATGTGGAATGTATGGCTATTGTACAGGCCGTGTCCGCCCTGCACCTGAGAAGTTTATGAGGAGTGAGCTGGAAGAAGTGCAGCGTGGGCACACGGGTACGAGGATGAGCGGGGAGCAGTAGGAGGAAGACGAGCGCGCACTGGCCGGACTCAGCGACGACGCTGAGCAGCACCGCTGCTGCCCGGACAGCGGGGCACGAGGTTGCAGATACTCACAAAGAGCTGGTGAGGCGCGCCCGCGGAGAAGAGAGCGAGGCGGACGGAGGCGAGGCCGTTGACGAAGACGCGTCGTCCTACGCGGCCGCCTCGGGGGTGTGTTGATGTAGAGCCCCTGAGCGCCGCCATGGAGACGACAACGTCGTCGCGGTGATGATGAAGAAAATGTCGAGGCCGACGGCGGAGACGTGCCGTCACATGCGGTCGCCCTGGAGGCATGTTGATGTCGAGCCCCCAAGCGCTAACGGAGTGACGGCGCGACGCCGCGGTGATGATGAAGATGGTCCCACCTGGACCATGGTTCCGCGGCAGCTTGCTGATGACCCACAAGTGTAGGGGATCTATCATAGCCTCTTCTATCTCAGCAGGTGCAATATCATGCATAATTTCTTTCTATAAGGAATGAGGTATTGCACTTGCACTAGCACCCATATCACATATGCCATGATAGCAATGATCTCCTATTTTAATAGAAATAACAGGCATGCCTACAACATGTCTATGTTTATTTTTAGTATCAGGTCTAGCAATTCTAGCAGTCTCATCACAGAAGTAAATAACATGCCCATCAATATTATCGGCCAAGAGATATTTAACCATAGCAATATTAGGTTCAACTTTAACTTGCCCAGGGGGTTTGTGTGTTCTAATATTACTTTTGTTGACTACATTTGAAACTTTACCATGATCCTTTATTCTAACAGGGAAAGGTGGTTTCTCAACATAAGCAGTAGGAACAATAGGATCATTATAAGTGATAGTCTTTTCTTCAACTTTAATAGGTGCAACTACTTTTACTTCAATGGGAGGATTATATTTAAACCACTTCTCCTTAGGGAGATCAACATGAGTAGCAAATGATTCACAGAAAGAAGCTGCTATCTCAGAGTCAAGTCCATATATAGTGCTAAATTCACGGAAAGCATCGATATCCATAAAAGATTTAACACAATCAAGCATAGGTGTTATACCTGACTCCTTAACTTCGTCGAGATCCCAATCTTCAGAGTTGCGTTTAATTCTTTCCAGTAAATCCCATTTGAATTCAATAGTCTTCATCATAAAAGAGCCAGTACAAGAAGTATCAAGCATGGAGCGATTACTGAGAGAAAGCCGAGCATAAAAATTTTGAATAATCATTTCTCTTGAGAGCTCATGATTGGGGCATGAATATGACATTGACTTAATCCTTCCCCAAGCTTGAGTGATGTTTTCTCCTTCATGAGGCCAAAAATTATATATATAATTACGATCACAATTTACAAGATGCATAGGATAAAACTTCTGGTGAAATTCCAATTTCAATCGCTTATAGTCCCATGATCCCATATCATCACATAGCCTATACCATGTCAATGCATCTCCGTTCAAAGATAAAGGGAAGACCCTCTTCTTGATAACATCCTCGGGTATACCTGCAAGCTTAAATAATCAACAAACTTCATCCACATAGATTAAGTGTAAATCGGGATGCAATGTTCCATCTCCTGCAAAAGGATTAGCCAGCAGTTTCTCAATCATACCCGAAGGAATTTCAAAGTAAACATTTTCAGTAGGTTCAGTAGGTTGAGGGGTATCTAATTGTGGTTTCGGACAAGGTGAAGATACCCCGAACAAACCCCTCAAAGGATTATGTTCCATAGTAACAAGTGACAGTAAATTTCAGCACACCATATACATTTTTTCCTTACAAAATTCCACCTACCAAAGGTGCTTCACTCCCAGGCAACGGCGCCAGAAAATAGTCTTGATGACCCACAAGTGTAGCGGATCTATCGTATCCTTTTTGATAAGTAAGAGTGTCGAACTCAACGAGGAGCAGAAGGAAATGATAAGCAGTTTTCAGTAAGGTATTCTCTACAAGCACTGAAATTATCGGTAACAGATAGTTTTGTGATAAGGTAATTTGTAAAGAGTAGCAAGTAATAAAAGTAAATAAGGCGCAGCAAGATGGCCCAATCCTTTTTGTAGCAAAGGACAAGCCTGGACAAACTCTTATATGAAGGAAAGCGCTCCCGAGGACACATGGGAATTATCGTCAAGCTAGTTTTTATCACGATCGTATGATTCGTGTTTGGTACTTTGATAATTTGATATGTGGGTGGACCAGTGCTTGGGTACTGTCGTGGTAGCTTGAGAGGGTTTTGAGCGGAATCGAGAACCGCAACACAAGACAAGGATTTAGACAGCTTCGGGCCCCGAGAAACATCATCCAGAATAGCCCTACACATTGTTTGTGGCTAGGTCTCATTATGCTCATGAGAGAGTCGCTGCTAAACCGGATCTTTGTGTCTAGCCCTAGAGATTGTTTCTTCTTACTCCCCCTCTTTGGGGAGCCCTGCCCCTCCTTATATATGTTGAAGGGGCGGGTTACATGTGGAGTCCTATTAGGATTAGGACTAGTCTACCTTCTAATACAAACCGGATACAAGTCCAGGTCTTAACTCATTGTAACACAAATATTCCTCACGGCTTTCCTCTTAAACCGGCCCACCATAACATAAACCGGCCTTCTGGGCCTTGGGCCTTGTCATCCGTCTGTCCTGCCTGCCGGGTTACCAGTGAATTGTAAGTTTCAGTCAGGTTGTTTGTAAACCGTCTGGCCAGTGCGGGTCGCCGGTGAATCGCCAAGTCCGGCCGGGTTATACTTCCGGCCGGGTTACGCCACGGGGTATATCCCCGACATTAGCCCCCAAGTTTAGCCTGGATTTATCCATGGTAAACTTATGTTGTAAAATAAACACAAGAACAAATTTGACTGGTTGTGCTCCGGGTTAAGAATTCTTGTAAACCGACACCTGATCATCCTTAAGTTCTTGCCATTTCCTCCTTCTGAAAAATCCGGGTCAATAGACCAGCTTCATAATCAATTTTCTTGTAGAATATATATTGTAAATAAATAATCCATTTGAATCGGCCTTCAATGCTCCGACTTGACAAAAATATTGGTCTTCAAATATTCAACTTGTATTCAGCTGGCTTGAAAATGTAGAACTTGCCAAGCTATGATTTCCAAAATCGGCGGGTTATAAAAACTGATAATTCCGGGTCATGATTGTTGCCAACGCCGGTTCATGATTTTTGCCAACGCCGGTTCATGATTATTGACGGCACCGGATTATGATTGTTGCAGACACCGGGTCAATCTGGTTTATTCAAAACTGAGAATTTGAAGATTTTTCTCCCTTATATCCATATTACCTGTAGCCCCCAAGTCTTGAACAGAACAAAGTGATGGCTTAAGACTTGCTTCAATATAAATACTGCCATTTAAGAAGAAATCCATGTTGTTCATCCCAGTCACTTAGTAAAAACTGAATACTCCATATTTTGTAACCCCCAAGTGTTGGGTTGTCATGCTTGCAGCAACCTGGGACTTGTAATTGCCTGATGCTCACAAAACTTCAACCAATGTAGCCCCCAAGGGCCGAGTCATTATGCAATAATGAGCAGGGACTTTGTAGATATAACCATGTAAACTTGAACAACAACGTGTAGCCCCCAAGGGCCGGCTTAGTAAGATAATACTGAGTCGGGACTTTGTATATAATTTATTGATAATAACATCATATAATATGATCTCCGCCATGGGGCTTGAACCCACGTCCACAAGGTTAAGAGCTTTGTACTCTACCAACTGAGTAGCAGACCATTCAATATAATGGACTAATGCTTGTGTACCTTGAATTTTTGACATGAGCAATTTGGTAGCCCCCAAGGGTCGGCTCATTATAATGTGATGAGTCGGGTCTTTCAATAAGTTGAACAAAAAGTGACTTTACATTAGCCCCCAAGTGCCAGGTCGTAAGCCTGCAACGACTCGGGACTATTCCTTCAATTGCAGAATAAATTATATCTATTTAAAAGATAATAACCATTGCGCTTAAAGCGACTTTGAAAACCTTAATCATAATACTGGTTATTGATAACCATAAAAAATCCAGCCATGTTTGGCTATTTGAAGATTTGAATAATATAATCCGGTTTAAAAACCTCAATCATTCAATATCATCATGAAAATCCAGCCAATTTTGGCTATGAAAGATATGAATATCTTACTAGTTGATAAGTAAATCCAGAGTTTAAATACTCGACGGCTCTTGGCCGATGGCGACTTAATGCGCATTCTTATCTTACACACAAGTAGATCACAAGAATCCTTGGTGGTTTACCGCAGGACGGGTCATGATGCCCATAAAAATAGCCAGGGTTTGTAACCAAAGATGTAATTGAAGATAATCAAATATGACATAGATGATACCTGTGACATTGAATCACCTCGTTGGTTTAACGAATTCTTGTAGTGAGGGTGGTAACCCCAATCTTGAGTATTTGAGAACTCCTTCCTTAATTTGCCGGATTATGATAATAAACCATACCGGGATATAATAAACACCTGATTTTCCTTATAACACTGGTGACTTGTTAGTCAAAACCAGACCGGGTTAATGAACACCGGATTATAACTGATCATGTTCTGACAACTAGTAGTTGAAAGCCAAGCCGGGTCAAGGACGCCGGTTTATCAGAAGATATTATGAACCTCAATAAAGGTGAAAAAACTTGACAAATAGAACTCAAAAAAGAACATTCGAGGATTTTTACGAGCTGCCAGGCTCCAAATCGAGGCTTTTCATGGGCTGCCAGGCCGCTGAGTTAAACCATTTAACAAAGCCTTTTAAGATGGGCCTCCAATTAACCAATCGTCATTTTAACTTTGACAAGTTCAGGGTCTGTATAAGATTGACTTGTCAAACGTTCGGCGGGTCATACCAGGATTACCTGGACAGGAGTGGCTTACTTGATGAAGGCAGGTTAACCCGGGGTTTTAGGTGAATACACCAGGCTTCCAAGCCGTGGCTTGATAGCCAATTACAAGGGTCCTTTCAAACTCTTTGTTGCTTTGCACAAAGAGCCCCCAAGTAACTTTTTGAGCTGTGCTTAGTGGGTGCCCATGTTTGAGTTTGTGCTTTTTGCAATACTCTCTTTGGCCCCGAAGTGAATTCATGTTGGCCTTACGCCGATCAAGAGGTGTATCTATGGTTCAGATATGACCAAGCCCCCTAGTGATATCCCTTTGTGGTTTCAAACCGATCAAGAGGTGTAGCTATGGTTCAGATATGACCAAGCCCCCTAGTGATTTTTCTGGTGGCCTTGCGCCGATCAAGAGGTGTAGCTATAGTTCGAATATGACCAAGCCCCCAAGTGATCAATAATATGATAAGCCAATAAGGCATGATACCCATGTTTGAACCGCGCATCATGGCAGCAGGTCCTCTTCGGCAACTTTTAATTTTTTGCAAGAGATAAATTCTTCTTGAACCGGGATTTTGAACTGGATATTGAGAGCGTCAGAGCTTTATAAGAGACATCTTTCCATCGAACCGGATCTTAAACCGGAATCTTCATTTTCAGCCAGAAATTTTCTAACGGCATTTAAACTCGAACTTGCGAGAAGTTAATTCTTTTTTTTTGAACCGGAGATTCTTAAACCGGATTTGAGAGCCTTAGAGCCTTGTGGGAGAACAGGTTTCCCTTGAATCGGATTTTAAACCGGTATTCTTCATTTTGAACCGACAATTTTCTGACTGTCTTTAAATTTTCATCAATATGACGGTGTCCTCCGGAACTGGGTTATCATTCCTTCCAATGACCCGGAGTTCCCGAGTCATGTCATTGTAGCCCCCGAGTCTTTAAGACTACTCGAAGAGTTGGCTTGAGACTCTCCATATTTGACCGTGATATAAACCGGTATGAGTCCTTGAACAACGCAATGATATAATAACCCCATTCTGCATTGGAGAACTTACAAGCCAGAATAATTGCTCTTTTAAAGAAATCAATATATGCTGGATGGATTTCACCTGATATGTTAGGCCGGTAGTTATTCACTGCAGAGTTGATGATTACCACGGTGAGCTGAAATCAATGGCAGTTGAGCCGGCCGCGGTAGCAGGTGGAGGAGTCGTCCATGGCGTTGTAAGCCGGCGTGGACATGTGAACCGGCCGTGAGAGCAAAACGGGCGAGTCGCACAAGACGAGCACTACTGCAAAAATAATATTTTCTCATGCCTCTTTTGCGATACCTTTTGGTAAGGGATAATGGTCCTGTGAAAAAATATCATAAACCAAGTAATTGTTCTTTGATGAAAACAATATGTGTTAATGAAATAAATTTGGATGAATATCACCTGATTTGTTCGGATAACGGATAATCCGTTCAACACGATAAAGGTGGCCCAGGCGGCCCCGACAACTCAATATAACCCCGATGGCTTAACACGTCAAGGGCGGCTCAGGCTCAACGCGGCACGTCTGCGGCGCTCAATTTGTTGTTGTAAGCTGGCCACGGCATTGCAAGCCAGCGCGGACGGGCGAGTCAATCGCGGGAGCTATCCCAGCGAGTTGATGTAGATTGTGCTGTATGGGCGGCGGCTTGCGCACACCCGTTCAACAGTAAGCGGGTGCAGACGCCTGTGCATGACGATAATGGGTGTGGATATGTAACTTTGGACGTCCCTTCAGATCCGTACTTCCAAACACGAGCATCATCTTCTTTGATCGACTTATTCTCTCCTCCATTTAGTAACCAGACAAACACTTGATTGCTTGCCACTGATTTGTTGACTCTTAACATTTCAGCAGGAAGCTTCAGAAAACAATTGTGCAAAAAAATGTTCAGAGAACATGCCTCTGACCCAACCAACGAAGACATCACAGCGTGCTTGCAGTAGCATCTCAGAAAAAACAACTCGCGGGCAGGGCCTTGGTGGAGGTGGTGCTGCTCGCAACGGGGCGGCTCAACAAAGCCGCGGGCGCGACTTGAAATGGCAGACGCTCGAAGGCCGTCGGGCGCCGGTTGTGAATGTAGCGGCTGCGAGGGGGACGCGCGTGGATGGAATTCGTGCGAGGCGGCTTGCACCGGGGCGACTCAACTTAAAGATGGCAGCGTCGTGGTTAGAGCAGAGGCAGAGGCAAGAGCGGCTCGGAGTTCCTTGGCAAGGCAAATGGCAGCGGCCAAACGGCGCGGGGTGGAACCATAGCCGCGGGCTGAACGAAGTGCGGAGACCCAGCGACTCGAGCGAGGACCGCGGCTCGGACAAGCAGGTTTGACGCCGTCCTCAGTGGATGCAAAGCGTGAGGGCGACGGCGGCTTGCGACAACCGCAAGGTGGCAGGGCCGCGCTTTAAGGTAGAGGCACGAGGCTGTAGCGGCCGCAAGGCTGGGTAGTTCGACGCCGGTCATGACAGCTCGAGGTGACAGGGAAGACCATGGTGACGACGACTACTGTAAGTCCCCTCTAAGACACGTTGAGGCGGCGATGGCCAGCGAGGCCGCGCGTGCCTAAACAGGCGACGGGGCGAGACAAGATGGGCGAGGTCGAGTCCGTGACTCTCTGGCTCCCTGACTCTCTGGCTCTGATGCAATTGCTCCCTTTTTCTTCTCGGACTAGGATTCGCTAAACACGGTCTGGCGGATTGGTGATGGCTCCGGACGCCGCGGAGAGAATACAAAACGTCCAGAATACTCGCCCGAGCATCTAGTACCATGTTGATCTGATATAATGAATTGCCTTTATCTGTGATTTGTAGGTGCTTTCGTGGCTGTAGATGTAGTAAGATGTAGTAGTACTTAATTAGTACTAGCCTTGGTCACGTGCAAGTGCTCGTTGATCCTTCGAATTTGACCATTCTTCATATATCAGGAAAAAGGTAGCAACAGACGGTTGATTCCCACGGCCTGGGACTCGTGGACGTGGAGCAGCAATATTCCGGCTGATTGGACTGCTTCTTCTCGATAGAGTAGCAATCGGACCCGGCCACCGAACCTGCAGCGGAAACTGCTGATAGGTTTGGTTGACTGCCGTAGTAGTTTGGCTTCGGCGGAAAAATTCCCTCTCGATCTCGGCGAGTTATGGTAGTTGCACTGATGCAACCCTAATTTCCTCTGGGTCTTTAAATATTGAACACGCCGTTTTGACTAATTGGCAGGTCTTGACGGATTGGTACTGTTGCCTCTGATTAGACCTTAAGTCGTACGTACAGATATGACCTGCGGTGGGAAAACTTCTACGCCTCAGGAACGTGGTCCAAAATTTGATCTGGCAGCGGATCGTCAGATCACAAGCACATGACGTGCCGTGCCATGCAACCCTAACTTCTTATGTAAACTTTTTCAAACCGGCTCTTCTTCACAGAAAAAATTGCGAACTTCTCCATCCCAAAGAAAGACCCCTCCAAGAACTCAACACCACCATGCGCGGGCCCCATGGTTGGCGCCAACTGTTGTGGTTTTGTCACGGCAGATGTCCTAGTGTGAGGACTTAGTCATGAGGCCAACGCATCTATGTGGTAGCTTGAGAGGGGTTTGAGCGGAATCGGGAGACGCAACACAAGACAAGGATTTAGACAGCTTCGGGCCCCGGGAAACATCATCCGGAATAGCCCTATATGTTGTTTGTGGCTAGGTCTCATTATGCTCATGCGAGAGTCGCTGGTAAACCGGCTCTTTGTGTCTAGCCCTAGAGATTGTTTCTTCTTACCCCCCCCCTCTTTGGGGAGCCCTGCCCCTCCTTATATATGTGGAAGGGGCGGGTTACATGTGGAGTCCTATTAGGATTAGGACTAGTCTACCTTCTAATACAAACCGGATACAAGTCCAGGTCTTAACTCATTGTAACACAAATATTCCTCACGGCTTTCCTCTTAAACCGGCCCACCATAACATAAACCGGCCTTCTGGGCCTTGGGCCTTGTCATCCGTCTGTCCTGCCTGCCGGGTTACCAGTGAATTGTAAGTTTCAGTCAGGTTGTTTGTAAACCGTCTGGCCAGTGCGGGTCGCCGGTGAATCGCCAAGTCCGGCCGGGTTATACTTCCGGCCGGGTTACGCCACGGGGTATATCCCCGACATTAGCCCCCAAGTTTAGCCTGGATTTATCCATGGTAAACTTATGTTGTAAAATAAACACAAGAACAAATTTGACTGGTTGTGCTCCGGGTTAAGAATTCTTGTAAACCGACACCTGATCATCCTTAAGTTCTTGCCATTTCCTCCTTCTGAAAAATCCGGGTCAATAGACCAGCTTCATAATCAATTTTCTTGTAAAATATATATTGTAAATAAATAATCCATTTGAATCGGCCTTCAATGCTCCGACTTGACAAAAATATTGGTCTTCAAATATTCAACTTGTATTCAGCTGGCTTGAAAATGTAGAACTTGCCAAGCTATGATTTCCAAAATCGGCGGGTTATAAAAACTGATAATTCCATCATCTAGGGTTTGAGCTTCTGTCACTCTAGCAACCCATCATCTACTTATTACTTCCCAATGCCTCCCCCTGGGCCCAAACAATGGTGAAGTGTCATGTAGTCAACGTTCACATGACACCACTAGAGGGATGGCAACATACATCTCATCAAAATATCGAACGAATATCAAATTCACATGACTACTAATAGCAAGACTTCTGCCATGTCCTCGGGAACAAACGTAACTAATCACAAAGCATATTCATGTTCATAATCAGAGCGGTACTAATTTGCATAATGGATCTGAACATATGATCTTCCACCAAGTAAACCAACTAGCATCAACTACAAGGAGTAATCAACACTACTAGCAACCCACAGGTACCAATCTGAGGTTTGGATACAAGAGATGAACTAGGGTTTGAGATGAGATGGTGCTGGTGAAGATGTTGATGGAGATTGACCCCTCCTGGTGAGAGGATCATTGGTGATGACGATGGTGATGATTTCGCCCTCCCGGAGGGAAGTTTCCCCGACAGAACAGCTCCCCCGGAGCCCTAGATTGGTTCCGCCAAGGTTCCGCCTCGTGGCGGTGGAGTTTCGCCCCGTGAGCTAGCTTATGATTTTTTTTCTCGGACGAAAGACCTCATATAGCAGAGGATGGGCATCGGAGGGCCACGAGGGAGCCCACGAGGCAGGGGCGCACCCACGGGGTAGGGCGTGCCCCCACCCTCATGGCCAGGGTGTGGGCCCCCTCTGGAACTTCTTTCGCACAACATTTTTTATATATTCTGGAAATAACTTTCGTGAAGTTTCAGGACTTTTGGAGATCTACAGAATAGGTCTCTCATATTTGCTCCTTTTCTAGCCCAGAATCCCAGTTGTCGGCATTCTCCATCTTCATGTAAACCATGTAAAATAAGAGAGAATAGGCATAAGTATTGTGACATAATGTGTAATAACAGCCCATAATGCAATAAATATCGATATAAAAGTATGATGCAAAATGGACGTATCAACTCCCCCAAGCTTAGACCTTGCTTGTCCTCAAGCGAAAGCCGAAATCGAAAAATATGTCCACATGTTTGGAGATAGAGGTGTCGATAAAATAAAATACGGACATGAGGGCATCAAGATCATTCTTAGAACAACAATATATATATATATATATATATATATTTTTCATATTATCTCTTGTGCTAAAGTAATAATTCAATCACAATTTCAAGTATGAATCATAAACTTCATTGAGAACCAACAAACTCTAATCTCAGTCATTGAGGCAATTGCAATTTGTCATAACATAGGAAAGAGTCAATACAGGAGCTTTTCAGCAAGTCCACATACTCAACTATCATTTAGTCTTTCACAATTGCTAACACTCACGCAATATTTATGGGTATGAAGTTTGAATCGGACACAAAGAAAGATAGGGGCTTATAGTTTTGCCTCCCAACGCTTTACCTCAAGGGTAATGTCAACAATAATTGTTCATGAAACTCACATCCAATTAGCTATATATATCAGGATCTTTCCAACACATTTTGCTTGCCAAAGGATAAAATGTAAACAGGGAAAGGTGAAGATCACCATGACTCTTTGCATGAAGTATAAGACAAGAATAAAACATAGGCCCTTCGCGGAGGGAAGTAGAGGTTGTCATGCGCTTTTATGGTTGGATGCACGAAATCTTAATGCAAAAGAACGTCACTTTATATTGCCACTTGTGATGTGGAACTTTATTATGCAGTCTGTCGCTTTTATTTCTTCCACATCACAAGAACGTATAAAGCTTATTTTCTCCACACTAATAAGTCATACATATTTAGAGAGCAATTTTTATTGCTTGCACCGATGACAACTTACTTGATGGATCTTACTTGATCCATAGGTAGATATGGTGGACTCTCATGGAAAAACTGGGTTTAGGGATATTTGGAAGCACAAGTAGTATTTCTACTTGGTGCAAAGAACTTGGCTAGCATGAGAGGGACAGGCAATCTCAACATGTTGGATGATCCATGACAATATAATTTATCTCAGATCTAAGAAAACATAACCCATTATGTTATCTTCCTTGTCCAACATCAACTCTTTAGCATATCATGCTTTAATGAGTGCTCACAATCATAAAGGGTGTCCAAGATAGTATATTTATATGTGAAGACCTCTCTTTCTTCATTACTTCCTATTAATTGCAACGATGACCAAAACTATGTTTGTCAACTCTCACCAACTTTTATTCATCATAATCTTTATATGTGAGCTCATTACTCTCCATAAGATCCATATGATCTCTTTATTTCTGTTTATTCTTTCTCTTTTATTTTATTCGCTCAAGATCATAGCAAGATAATCAAGCCCTTGACTCAACACTAATCTTTATTATATAGCTCATGGACTCGATTACATAGAAGAATCATAAAGCAAAACTCACAACTAGATCATACTAAAACTTTATTCTACTAGATCAAGATATTATCAAAAGGATCGAACTAAGAAAAATGGTAAAGATAAAAGTGATGGTGATACGATACCGGGGCACTCCCCCAAGCTTGGCAGTTGCCAAGGGGAGTGTCCATACCCATGTGATCATGTCTCTTTTGCCGGTGAAGGAGATGGAGTTGTTGATGATGTAGGCTTGTCGTCCCTCTTCCAAGGCATAGGCTCACCATTATAGAAAGATGATCGAGTCTCCGGGATCCTTAAATCTGCAGCCAAACTCATCCTCTTGAATCTATATTCATACTCACAGTTTTGATTTTGCAGGTCATAGATCTGGGCTTGGAGGTGCTCGATTTTCTCATGAAGCTTGAAGATGGCCTCCCCAATGTCCTTGACATCCAGCTTGTGGTTGTTGGTGAACTCCGTGATCATTATGTGATTGGAGTCAAGTCCACGCTCCACCATCTACTGACACTTGAAAACTTGTTGCTCCATTGCTGTGACACCCCCGATTTGATCGTACACTAATCATACATGCAAACGTGTACGATCAAGATCAGGGACTCACGGGAAGATATCACAACACAACTCTACAAATAAAATAAGTCATAGAAGCATCATATTACAAGCCAGGGGCCTCGAAGGCTCGAATACAAGAGCTCGATCATAGACGAGTCAGCGGAAGCAACAATATCTGAGTACAGACATAAGTTAAACAAGTTTGCCTTAAGAAGGCTAGAACAAACTGGGATACAGATCGAAAGAGGCGCAGGCCTCCTGCCTGGGATCCTCCTAACTACTCCTGGTCGTCGTCAGCGGGAAGCACGTAGTAGTAGGCACCTCCGGTGTAGCAGGAGTCGTCGTCGACGGTGGCGTCTGGATCCTGGGCTCCAACATCTGGTTGCGACAACCAGGTAGAAGGGATAGGGGGAAAGGAGGGAGAAAGAAACCGTGAGTACTCATCCAAAGTACTCGCAAGCAAGGAGCTACACTATATATGCATGCATTGGTATCAAATGGAATAAGGGTATCATATGTGGACTGAACTGCAGAATGCCAGAATAAGAGGGGTATAACTAATCCTGTCGAAGACTACGCTTCTGGAAGCCTCCGTCTTGCAGCATGTAGAAGAGAGTAGACTGAAAACCTCCAAGTAGCATCGTATAGCATAATCCTAACCGATGATCCTCCCCTCGTCGCCCTGTGAGAGAGCGATCACTGGTTGTATCTAGCACTTGGAAGGGTGTGTTTTATTAAGTATCCGGTTCTAGTTGTCATAAGGTTAAGGTACAACTCCGGGTCGTCCTTTTACCGAGGGACACGACTATTCGAATAGATTAACTTCCCTGTAGGGGTGCACCACATACCCCAACACGCTCGATCCCATTTGGCCGGACACACTTTCCTGGGTCATGCCCGGCCTCGGAAGATCAACACATCGCAGCCCCACCTAGGCACAACAGAGAGGTCAGCACGCTGGTCTGAACCTATGCGCACAGGGGTCTGGGCCCATCGCCCTTAGCACACCTACACGTTGCGTACGCGGCCGAAAGCAGACCTAGCCTAATGGCGTTTTTCGTCCAATCCGGCGCGCGCCGCTCCGTCGCTGACGTCACGAAGGCTTCGGCTGATACCAAGACGCCGGGATACCCATAACTACTCCCACGTAGATGGTTAGTGCGTATAGACCAAATGGCCAGACTTAGATCAAATACCCAGATCTCGTTAAGCGTGTTAAGTATCCGCGAGCGCCGACCAGGGCCAGGCCCACCTCTCTCCTAGGTGGTCAGAACCTGCCCTGTCGCTCCGCCACAAGGTAACAGTCGGGGGCCGTCGGGAAGCCAGGCCCACCACTACCTGGGTGGAACCACCTGCCCCTTCCGTCCCCATCTCCGAACAGTACCACTGGTAATGTAACAGTGTAAAGTATATAGTACATGCCCGTGATCACCTCCCGAAGTGATCACGGCCCAGTAGTATAGCATGGCAGACGGACAAGAGTGTAGGGCCACTGATGGAACACTAGCATCCTATACTAGGCATGTAGGATTGTAGGTAAAGGTAACAACAACAGTAACAAGGACATGCTATGCATCAGGATAGGAATAACGGAAAGCAGTATCATGCTACACTACTCTAATGCAAGCAGTATAGAGAAGAGTAGGCGATATCTGGTGATCAAGGGGGGCTTGCCTGGTTGCTCTGGCAAGAGAGAGTGGTCGTCAACACCGTAGTCGTACTGGGTAGCAGCGGCGTCGGTCTCGGTGTCTAGCGAGAGAAGAGGGGGAAGAAACAATAAATATAATGCAAACAAATGCATGACGAGGCATGACATGACAAAGCGTGATACTAGGTGTGCCCTAACGCGGTACGAGGTGGTACCGGTGAAGGGGGAAAACATCCGGGAAAGTATCCCCAGAGTTTCGCGTTTTCGGACAGGTGAACCGGAGGGGGAAAGTTGCGAGTTTGATAAGTTAGAGATGCGTGGTGGACGAACGGGCTGCGCATCCGGGTTCGTCTCGTCGTTCTGAGCAACTTACATGTTGAAAATATTTTAATCCGAGTTACGGATTAAAAGATATGATTTTCTAAAGATTTTATTAATTTCTGGAATTTAATTAATTATTTAATTAATTCGAAAATAAATTAATGACATCAGCATGATGTCATGCTGACGTCAGCAGTCAACAGAGTTGACTGGTCAACCTGACCAGTGGGTCCCACTGGTCAGTGACACATTTTAATTAAACAGATTAATTAAATTAATCAAAATTAATTAGTGGGTGGGCCCCACTGTCATACTAATTAATTATCTAATTAACAATAGTTAATTAGGTTAATTAATCATTAGTTTAATTAATCTTAAGTGTTTAATTTAATTAGAATTAATTAAGTTAATTAATTGATTAATTAATTAATTTAATTAGTTAATATATTCATTTTATTTTTATATAGTTCTTCTTTTTTTATCTCTTTTTTTTACGTTTTGGGCCGTGGGGCCCCCATGTCATTGGGCCAGGGGGCTAACGGGCGAACGGGCAGGCGGGCGCCGTTGCGGGCGAGGCGCCCATCGGGACTGAGCAGAACTCGAGCTGCGGCGGCGAGCGCGGGGCTTCAGGCGCGGTGCGCGGCGAGCGGGGGGGTGCTAGCGCGTGCGCGGGGACGCGCGGCGGGGAGCTGCAAGGGCCATGGTGGCCGTGAGCGGGAGCTCGTACGGTGGCAGAAGCAGATGCAGCAGAGCAGCGGGCGAGCGCGGCGCAAGGGCACGGGGAGGAAGGAGGACCGGGGCGCGAGGCGCTGGGGGGCGCCTGACGCGGCCAGCGGGAGCGGGGGCCATGGTGAGCGTGGGTGCTGGGGCACACGAGCTCGCGCAGTGGCGCGTCCAGCAGGGGAGGGAAGGAGAAGCGGGGCTCACCGCGCGGAGAGAGGGAGTGAGGAGGGGAGGCGGCGGCTCACAGGGGTGCTGCAGGGGTTCGGGCAGCGGGGGAACGAGGAGGTGGACGGGGACGACGCGCGTAGCCGGGGAAGTCCGGCGACGTCCGGGACGGCTTCGGGCAAACGGAGTCGGGGTCGAGGCGGTGATGGCAGGGCGGCGCTGGGAGGAAGCAGAGGCGCCAGGAGGTCGGTCGGGGAGGAGGGTTGAGGAGGCGGTGTGGGGAGGCGACGAGGAGGCGCCGGCGGAGACGGGCGATGCCTGCTGGAGACGGGGCGTAGGGATGAGGCAGCGGTGTCGGGGCGCCGTTTCCCCCGATCTAGATCGGGGGGAGCGAGGGAGACGCGCGGGGTGGGATGAGTGGGGGAGTTAGGGTTTCGGGGCAGGGGGTGGGGTGGCCTATAGGCTAGGGGGTGGCCGGCTGGGCCATGGCCCAGTTGGGCCAAGGGGTCCAGTGGGGGGGTCTCCTTTTACCACATTTTTTTGGTTAGTTTTCTTTTCTGTTATTGTGTTTTCTTTTCCCTTTTATTTATTCTTTCCTACTTTATTGTAGTTGCATTCTATTTTAGTAAAACATACACTTAGTATCTAAATTAGTATTACAACCTAGTCCATAGTCACAAAAAGTCTAGACCCCAAATAACTTAGTTTGACATTTTATTAATTATAAAAGTTATTCAAATAATCATTTTTACTACTGTTTTATTCATCTCATAGTATTTAAACATTTTATAAATGTGTGGTTTTTCCCCAATAATTATCTATGCAATATTTGGTTCACTCCGAACATTTTAGTTTTAATATTTGAAAACTTTTATTTTTTTCCTATTTTTTGAATTTGAATTTGAATCGGTTTCGAAGTAACTTCGAGATTAGCAACTATAAGCGAGGTGACGTGGCATCATTAGCAGAGGATCACTGTAGCTTAATTACCCGGGCGTCACAATTCTCCTCCACTACAAGAAATCTCGTCCCGAGATTTAAGCGGTGGAGTAAGGGGCGAAGGTGTTGGTAGCGAAAAACCTAACGAGTCTTCTCGGTCTTGGCTGCCTTTTCGAAGAGGTTGATCCCTTTCGTTGATCTTCATTTCACTGCTTCAAGTCACCATGATCAACTTGTCATCCTTTCTTCGGGATCTCCATCATACTTACGAATAGGTAAGGGGCAGCTCTACAACGATACGATGTTATAAGGGAAAATCTTCTGGGGTTTTCCCAAGTATGAACATATGAGTGCCTCTCGAGTTGAACAATTAAAACACATTGAGAGTAAAGTTCGAAGGTATAGTAAGAAGTATCAAGCGGATAGGCAATCGTTCGATGCCCAATTAGAAGGTGAAAGGGTTTCAGGGTACGAGAATAAGTATTGCGTCTGATACCAGAGTAGATCACTAGGAAGGTGGCTTGCGAATTACATATCAAGTCAAGCGCAAGGAATATCCTTGGCAACAGGGTGTACAGGAGAGTCAGATTTCGATCCTGAGGAACTATGGGTTATGGGCCCACCATGTGGGTTAAAAAGTATGAAGGGCGAGGACATCTTGCACGATCATGTGAGCAAGGCATGTCAGAGGATAGTCCGTCGGTTATGTCGGCAACAACATCGGTACCAAGGGCGAGGGACGAAGAGAACCATTCTCCTGCTCGTTGAAACAAGGCGGACCAATAGGAAAAGTTCTCGTCCATCGGTGGTTACCGAAATGTCATCAACAATCGCAACAGGGTCTTGTGAACAGAGTGGTACAACGAGGTGTTTACATAAGTAGGGAAATATTACTGCTTATATATTATGGATCACAAGGAGGTTTAAACAAACCAATGGAAGGAGAATGTGATCATCAGATCAAACAGAACAGTGGAAAGGATAATGTGTTTGACACATATACCAGGGGTATACCCTTCCCAAGGACGAGCAGAGCATGATATCCATGGTAGGATATAATGTAGAAAACTCTTTAGGTAAGGGGAGAGAAATTTCATGACATTACCCATATAGCGGTGTTTGGATAATTTAGCAGGAAACATTTAGCATTGGCTTCAAATGTCCTTGTTGAAAATCGGAGTACCACAAACATGCTTCAAGATAGCATTGCATGGTCTTCAAGCAAGTTCAGACTTTGGAAACAAAAAGGGTCCATCCGGAAGAACTTATAGAATAAGTCTTACAATTTCCTCATGGGAGAAAGGATAGCCTGGCTGAAAAGGGAAACTATAACAATTGGGCCCGGCCAGGTGTGCTAGGCATGACATCACCTTACCGGGTCACATAAGGACCATTGTTGTAACTCTCGGAAATATGTTCCAACCATCATATCTGACCTAGATTCAGATCTGATTAGTGCCAGGATACCTCCGACTTAGTAAGCCTGAGAACAAAAGGTGCAACACAATTGACGAGATGACAATGTAAGATTCTCGGGAAATGAACTATGAAGTGATTTCCGTTAACAAGAGTTCATCATTAATCCAAGGAGAGGACGAGGAGGTGGCTGATGGAATCAGCGAATATTCATCGAGATTAACAAAAGATGGATTTCCACAACTATGTGAACAAGGAGATAACATTTGTCAGATCGAACAGTACAATATAATGATGTATGTTCGAGGAAAACATACACAATTAAACATGGGTTGAAAGGTGCACCCGAAATATGGGTTGGGTTGCACGACCAATGTCAGAATGGTGATTCAATAATCAATAGTCTAAGAATGAACGGATATGGCAAGAAGTAGCACTTGTACCAAGAATGCATAAGAGGCGGTGAAATTCCCACAACATTCTTGACATAAAAGGTGAAATATCCAAGGTAAAGAAGAACAATGCTGGGTAGCAAGGAACTCAAGGTATAACACAAAACACGAACAAGTTTGTGTCAAACGGAAGGCAATTAAGTGGTAGATGATAAAACAAATCATCAAGGGCAAGGATGGTATTTCTCATCATGAATTCGATATAAATCTTCGAAGAGCTCAGGATGTTGCTGATGACCACGACACATTTGTCGAGAGATTTCATGAAGATGTAATCGGTCGGCGATGACATCAAGTCAAATGATGATGCAACAAAAGTCAAATAATACTTCAAGAAGAACTCATAAGAAGTTATGCAGTTCCGTGATAATCTCGAGATACCAGAGGGGGTAATACTTGATGACAGATCAAAGTAGAGGTTGGACTGGGGTATCGCTCTACACAAGACAAGCGCTTAAACTTGCACGCGAAATGGTATTTAAAGGAGAACATGGTCGGAACCACGATTGCAAAAGGCCAGATCCCGGATATAAGATGAACTTATACCAAGGGAATAATTTAATTTAAGAAAAGCTTTAATGATAAGATCTTCATCGTGTCCATGGGCATGAACACAAAGTTCAAGGTTGACTCCCACTTCTCCAATGCATAACCTTTCATTCACTTCTCACTTTCGAAGAAGTTGTAGTGTTTGAAATTTTATCTGGCAAAATACCAGAGGTGTATGACTCGTGAAAGCTTTCGAGTTCACACAGTTTAGAGAAGGCATATGTTCAACCCATAGGGGCTTCTTAGAAACATATACCACAAGTTTCAAGAGTAAATATCACAAGCTCGAAAGTAGAGCAAAGTCGAGAAAGTAGATGATACCATTTACCAAAGGCATTATGTATCCGAGGGAAGGCTCACAAGGTTATTGAATATGAAGGACGTTGTCGGATAAAATCCATTAAAGGATCTGCCGGTCCATAACAGAGCTGACGTGAGCATCGGCACACAACCAGAGGAAGTAACAATGCAAAGGCATTGGTTTATGGAAACAACTGACTAATCCAGAGCACAAATGCAAAGGAATTATGATTTTCAATTCAAGGGATCAGAAGTAATGTTCTGATTAGGGATGGATAAGTTGAATAGCCCTAGGGGTACAATCGATGGCAATTGGATTTGTTGAGAACCAGCTCGTGTTTAAAATGACGTCTGAGCCGGAAAGATAATTTAAAAGGATCAACTGATGATTGCGTGCATTCGCACTCATGTTGAATCAATAGGATAAAAAAGACGATGCCTAAGGATACTGATGAATATTGCCAGACATAGGGAAAACATCCATAATGCAAGCAGCCAAGTATTGCAGAGCAATAAGCTACTAAGGATTTTTGGAGGATCGAATAGTATTTCGATGACCATTGTGAAACACATGAACAACTGGGGAATGAGCGGATACTCGATAAGTGCGGGAATTATCCGTAGGGGTATTCAGGTGACAAAGAACAGCAAGGCAGTAAGCTCAAAGGATTATCAAAACAACGACGAGTATTTCGGGGTATCTTGTAATATCAAGACCAACTGGGGATGAATATAAGAATAACAACTGCAAGTAGTTATCCATAAGGGTTGACGGTGGAAGGGGAATTGTAAATGCGATGAACACAAGTTCTCGGGTTAACAGCGGAGAGTATCTTCAGGGTCTTCACGTGCAGCAGACGATCATCCGTAATAGGGGCTCTCCGGGTGAAAGTGATAATGAGATCCTAATGTTAGATTTAGCAAAATTCATTTAACCCGAATAGAAGAGAGTTCAGAGTCCCAGAGTAAGGATCGAGGAGTAAAAGATCCTAATACCACCCAGATGGCGACGTGGGCCCGTAAGCCGCACAGCCATGTTAGTAAAAGTTTTTGTAATTTCTAGACTCGACTTCGGGCAAGGAGTGTGGAAGGGGGATTCCTATAGGCAGTCGGCTCTGATACCAACTTGTGACGCCCCTGATTTGATCGTACACTAATCATACACGCAAACGTGTACGATCAAGATCAGGGACTCACGGGAAGATATCACAACACAACTCTACAAATAAAATAAGTCATACAAGCATCATATTACAAGCCAGGGGCCTCGAAGGCTCGAATACAAGAGCTCGATCATAGACGAGTCAGCGGAAGCAACAATATCTGAGTACAGACATAAGTTAAACAAGTTTGCCTTAAGAAGGCTAGCACAAACTGGGATACAGATCGAAAGAGGCGCAGGCCTCCTGCCTGGGATCCTCCTAACTACTCCTGGTCGTCGTCAGCGGGCAGCACGTAGTAGTAGGCACCTCCGGTGTAGCAGGAGTCGTCATCGACGGTGGCGTCTAAATCCTGGGCTCCAACATCTGGTTGCGACAACCAGGTAGAAGGGATAGGGGGAAAGGAGGGAGAAAGAAATCGTGAGTACTCATCCAAAGTACTCGCAAGCAAGGAGCTACACTATATATGCATGCATTGGTATCAAATGGAATAAGGGTATCATATGTGGACTGAACTGCAGAATGCCAAAATAAGAGGGGGATAACTAATCCTGTCGAAGACTATGCTTCTGGAAGCCTCCATCTTGCAGCATGTAGAAGAGAGTAGACTGAAAACCTCCAAGTAGCATCGTATAGCATTATCCTAACCGATGATCCTCCCCTTGTCGCCCTGTGAGAGAGCGATCATCGGTTGTATCTGGCACTTGGAAGGGTGTGTTTTATTAAGTATCCGGTTCTAGTTGTCATAAGGTCAAGGTACAACTCCGGGTCGTCCTTTTACCGAGGGACACAGCTATTCGAATAGATTAACTTCCCTACAGGGGTGCACCACATACCCCAACACGCTCGATCCCATTTGGCCGGACACACTTTCCTGGGTCATGCCCGGCCTCGGAAGATCAACACGTCGCAGCCCCACCTAGGCACAACAGAGAGGTCAGCACAACGGTCTAAACCTATGCGCACAGGGGTCTGGGCCCATCGCCCTTAGCACACCTACACGTTGCGTACGCGGCCGAAAGCAGACCTAGCCTAATGGTGTTCCAGTCCAATCCGGCGCGCGCCGCTCCGTCGCTGACGTCACGAAGGCTTTGGCTGATACCACGACGCCAGGATACCCATAACTACTCCCACGTAGATGGTTAGTGCGTATAGACCAAATGGCCAGACTCAGATCAAATACCTAGATCTCGTTAAGCGTGTTAAGTATCCGCGAGCGCCGACCAGGGCCAGGCCCACCTCTCTCCTAGGTGGTCAGAACCTGCCCTGTCGCTCCGCCACAAGGTAACAGTCGGGGGCCGTCGGGAACCCAGGCCCACCACTACCTGGGTGGAACCACCTGCCCCTTCAGCCCCCATCTCCGAACAGTACCACAGGTAATGTAACAGTGTAAAGTATATAGTATACGCCCGTGATCACCTCCCGAAGTGATCACGGCCCAGTAGTATAGCATGGCAGACGGACAAGAGTGTAGGGCCACTGATGGAACACTAGCATCCTATACTAGGCATGTAGGATTGCAGGTAAAGGTAACAACAGTAGTAACAAGGACAGGCTATGCATCAGGATAGGAATAACAGAAAGCAGTATCATGCTACACTACTCTAATGCAAGCAGTATAGAGAAGAGTAGGCGATATCTTGTGATCAAGGGGGGGGGCTTGCCTGGTTGCTCTGGCAAGAGAGAGTGGTCGTCAACACCGTAGTCGTACTGGGTAGCAGCGGCGTCGGTCTTGGTGTCTAGCGAGAGAAGAGGGGGAAGAAACAATAAATATAATGCAAACAAATGCATGACGAGGCATGACATGACAAAGCATGATACTAGGTGTGCCCTAACGCGGTACGAGGTGGTACCGGTGAAGGGGGGAAACATCCGGGAAAGTATCCCCGGAGTTTCGCGTTTTCGGACAGGTGAACCGCAGGGGGAAAGTTGCGAGTTTGATAAGTTAGAGATGCGTGGTGGACGAACGGGCTGCGCATCCGGGTTCGTCTCGTCGTTCCGAGCAACTTACATGTTGAAAATATTTTAATCCGAGTTACGGATTAAAAGATATGATTTTCTAAAGATTTTATTAATTTCTGGAATTTAATTAATTCGAAAATGAATTAATGACATCAGCATGATGTCATGCTGACGTCAGCAGTCAACAGAGTTGACTGGTCAACCTGACCAGTGGGTCGCACTGGTCAGTGACACATTTTAATTAAACAGATTAATTAAATTAATCAAAATTAATTAGTGGGTGGGCCCCACTGTCATACTAATTAATTATCTAATTAACAGTAGTTAATTAGGTTAATTAATCATTAGTTTAATTAATCTTAAGTGTTTAATTTAATCAGAATTAATTAAGTTAATTAATTGATTAATTAATTAATTTTAATTAGTTAATATATTCATTTTATTTTTATATAGTTCTTCTTTTTTATCTCTTTTTTTTACGTTCTGGGCCGTGGGGCCCCCATGTCATTGGGCCAGGGGGCTAACGGGCGAACGGGACTGAGCAGAACTCGAGCTGCAGCGGCGAGCGCGGGGCTTCAGGCGCGGTGCGCGGCGAGCGGGGCGGTGCTAGCGCGTGCGCGGGGACGCGCGGCGGGGAGCGGCAAGGGCCATGGTGGTCGTGAGCGGGAGCTCGTACGGCGGCAGAAGCAGATGCAGCAGAGCCGCGGGCGAGCGCGGCGCAAGGGCACGGGGAGGAAGGAGGACCGGGGCGCGAGGCGCTGGGGGCGCCTGACGCGGCCAGCGGGCGCGTGGGCCATGGTGAGTGTGGGTGCTAGGGCACATGAGCTCGCGCGGTGGCGCGTCCAGTAGGGGAGGGAAGGAGAAGCGGGGCTCACGGTGCGGAGAGAGGGAGTGAGGAGGGGAGGCGGCGGCTCACAGGGGTGTTGCAGGGGTTCGGGCAGCGGGGGAACGAGGAGGTGGACGGGGACGACGCGCGTAGCCGGGGAAGTCCGGTGGCGTCCGGGACGGCTTTGGGCAACGGAGTCGGGGTCGAGGCGGCGATGGCGGGGCGGCGCTGGGAGGAAGCAGAGGCGCCAGGAGGTCGGTCGGGGAGGAGGGTTGAGGAGGCGGTGTGGGGAGGCGAGAAGGAGGCGCCGGCGGAGGCGGGCGGTGCCTGCCAGCGACGGGGCATAGGGATGAGGCGGCGGTGTCGGGGCGCCGTTTCCCCCGATCTGGGAGACGCGCGGGGTGGGACGAGTGGGGGAGTTAGGGTTTCGGGGCAGTGGGGGTGGGGTGGCCTATAGGCCAGGGGGTGGCCGGCTGGGCCATGGCCCAGTTGGGCCAAGGGGTCCAGTTGGGGGGGGGGGGTCTCCTTTTACCACATTTTTTGGTTAGTTTTCTTTTCTGTTTTTGTGTTTTCTTTTCCTTTTTATTTATTCTTCCCTACTTTATTGTAGTTGCATTCTATTTTAGTAAAACATACACTTAGTATCTAAATTAGTATTACAACCTAGTCCATAGTCACAAAAAGTCTAGACCCCAAATAACTTAGTTTGACATTTTATTAATTATAAAAGTTATTCAAACAATCATTTTTACTACTGTTTTATTCATCTCATAGTATTTAAACATTTTATAAATGTGTGGTTTTTCCCCAATAATTATCTATGCAATATTTGGTTCACTCCGAACATTTTAGTTTTAATATTTGAAAACTTTTATTTTTTTCCTATTTTTTTGAATTTGAATTTGAATCGGTTTCGAACTAACTTCGAGATTAGCAACTATAAACGAGGTGACGTGGCATCATTAGCAGAGGATCACTGTAGCTTAATTACCCGGGCGTCACAATTGCCTCGAGCCTTGTCTCCACGCTTCCGGTCCTCCTTGGTCCCTCAACATCGCGGATGTGCAACAACCCCTTGCGCATCTCAATGGTTTGAGGGTATTGTAGCACCTCCGCGAGGTAGGGGTTGATGACCTTCTCGAAGAACTTGTCCTTGGGGGCACTTGAATACGGCATGGCGACCTAGATCTGTCAGAAAAACAGCTCAAAACAAAGACTGGAGACATTTGCGTGATACGGTGCTCAAAACGGTCAGGAGATTATATAATGAATTTATACCAACCAAAAGAAGTAGTGCAAGAAAACAGAGTCCGGAGAGCGCACGGGGTAGGGCACGCCTCCCACCCTCGTGGAAGCCTCGTGTCCTTCCCGGACTGCTTCTTATTTTCCTATTTTTCAAAATATTTCAAAATGGAGAAAAATTGCCATTAGAACTATTTTGGAGTCGGTTTACTTACCGTACCACATACCTATTCCTTTTCGGAGTCTGAAACATTCTGGAAAGTGTCCCTTATGTATTCCTCCGGGGTTACGGTTTCAATAATATTGGTTTCAATATTTATGGGATTACCTGAGATATAATGTTTGATTCTTTGACCGTTCACCACCTTTGGATTTGTGCCCTCGAAGTTGTTGATTTTTATGGCACCAGAACGATAGACCTCCCCGATGACGTAAGGACCTTCCCATTTAGAGAGGAGTTTGCCTGCAAGAAATCGTAAATGAGAGTTGTATAGCAATACATAATCACCTACATTGAACTCGCGTTTTTGTATCCTTCTATCATGCCATCTTTTAACTTTTTCTTTAAACAGTTTGGCATTCTTATGGGCCTGGGTTCTCCATTCATCAAGTGAGCTAATGTTAAAAAGCCTCTTCTCACCAGCAAGTTTGAAGTCATAGTTGAGCTCTTTAATAGCCCAATATGCCTTATGTTCTAATTCAAGAGGTAAGCGACATGCTTTACCATAAACCATTTTATATGGAGACATACCCATAGGATTTTTATATGTAGTTCTATAAGCCCATAATGCATCATCAAGTTTCTTGGACCAATTCTTTCTAGATCTATTAACAGTCTTTTGTGAAATTACTTAAGCTCTCTATTGCTAAGTTCCACTTGACAACTAGACTGTGGGTGATAAGGAGATGCAATTCTATGATTAACATCATATTTAGCAAGCATTTTACGAAGGGCACCATGAATAAAATGTGAACCACCATCAGTCATTAAATATCTAGGGACTCCAAACCTCGGAAAAATAACTTCTTTAAGCATCTTAATAGAGGTGTTATGATCAGCACTACTAGTTGGAATAGCTTCTACCACTTAGTAACGTAATCAACAGCAACTAAAATATGTGTATACCCATTAGAGGAAGGAAAAGGTCCGATATAATCAAAGCCCCAAACATCAAATGGTTCAATAACAAGTGAATAATTCATAGGCATTTCTTGACGTCTACTAATATTACTAATTCTTTGACATTCATCACAAGATAAGACAAAATTACGGGCATCCTTGAAGAGAGTAGGCCAATAAAAACCGGATTGCAATACCCTGTGTGCAGTTCTATCTCCAGCATGGTGTCCTCCACAAGCCTCGGAGTGACACTTGCGTAAGATCTGTTCCTGTTCATGCTCAGGTACACAACGTTTAGTAACACCATCTACTCCTTCTTTATAAAGGTGTGGGTCACCCCAGAAGTAATGTCTTAAATCATAGAAAAACTTTTTTCTTTTGCTGGTATGTGAAGCTAGGTGGTATAAACTTAGCAACAATGTAATTAGCATACTCAGCATACCATGGAGCAGTATGAGAAGCATTTATGGCATTTAATTGTTCATCAGGAAAGCTATCATCAATAGGTAGTGGGTCATCAAGAACATTTTCGAATCTAGACAAGTTGTCTGCAACGGGATTCTCAGCTCCCTTTCTATCAATGATACGTAAATAAAACTCCTGTAGGAGGAGAGCCCATCTAATAAGTCTGGTGTAGCATCTTTCTTTTCCATAAGATATTTAATAACAGCATGATCAGTGTGAATAGTTACTTTAGAATCTACAATATAAGGCCTGAACTTATCACAAGCAAATACAACTGCTAGGAATTCCTTTTCAGTAGCAGCATAATTTCTCTGGGCATCGTCTAGAGTTTTACTAGCATATTGACTAACATTCAGTTTCTTATCAATTATTTGTCCTAGAACAGCCCCTACAGCATAATCACTAGCATCACACATAATTTCAAAGGGTAAATTCCAAGCAGGTGACTGAACAATAGGTGCAGAAATCAAATCTTTCTTAAGTATTTCAAATGCTTCTACACAATCATCATCAAAGACAAAAGGAATATCTTTTTGTAATAGGTTAGTCAGAGGCTGATAATTTTTTCAGAAGTCCTCAATGAACCTCCTATAAAACTGGCATGACCAAGGAAACTTCTTATACCTTTGATGTCCTTGGGACACGACATCTTTTCAATAGCATCAACTTTAGCTTTGTCAACTTCAATGCCTCTTTCAGTAATTTTATGCCCCAAGACAATGCCTTCATTAACCATAAAGTGGCACTTCTCCCAATTCAAAACGACATTAGTTTCTTCACATCTCTGCAAAACTCGATCAAGGTTGCTCAAGAAATCATCAAAAGAGGATCCATAAATGGAGAAATCATCCATGAATACCTCAGAAATCTTTTCAAAAAAAGACAGAGAATATATCCATCATGCATCTTTGAAAGGTAGCAAGTGCATTACATAAACCAAAAGGCATACGTCTATAAGCAAAGGTACCGAAAGGGCAAGTAAAAGTAGTCTTTTCTTGATCATCAGCTGACACAGGTATTTGAGAGAAACCAGAGTAACCATCAAGAAAGTAAAAAATGTGTATGTTTGGATAATCTTTCTAGCATTTGATCAATAAAAGGCAAACGGTAATGATTTTTTAGTAGCTTTATTTAATTTGCGGAAATCAATTACCGTCCAATAACCTGTAATAATTCTTCGTGGAATCACTTCATCTTTATCATTAGGAATAACAGTAATACCTCCCTTCTTAGGGACACAATGGACAGGACTTAGCCACTGACTATCAGCAATGGGGTAAATTATACCTGCCTCATAGAGTTTTAATATTGTTGACACCTGATTTTGGCAAATTACCGAGAGAAAGGGTTTTCAGCATGATAAATTTTCACGTCGTCGAGTGGAACAACTTTGATGTTTAGGCTATCGCCATTCGACCTCATCTCAGTGGCCGAAGCTGTACTCCGAGTGACAAAATTTAGTGTTCTGAGTGCTTTTCGGCCGATTACGCCCTCAATATGATCTCAGATGAAGGAGTGCTCTAAAGTAGTTGTCTTTGTCTCGTCGAGATGATTGATTTTCATGTATAAATCATCTTAATCCGATTTCATATGCAAAAGTTACAGTCAACACGGTTTGGACAGGCCAGAGACCAAAATATTACGCTTGACACCAGACACATGTTGATGAGTGTCCGATGCAATGCGTGAGCGATTCGGACCAAAAGACGGCCCTGAATCAAAAAACCTTCGACACAGAAAAGTTTCGTCTTGTCGAGCTGATGGATTTTCATATATAATTCGTCTTAATCCGAGGTCGTATGAGGCCTGGAGATACAAAACAAGATCAGGCTATGTTTTCAGTCGGAAAATCCGAGTGAAAAGCTTACCATCCGAGTGAAAACTTACCGATCGAGTGAAAGCTTACCATCCGAGTGAAAACTTACCGGTCGAGTGAAAGTTTTCCGTCCGAGTGAAATTATTATCATCCAAGTGAAACTGTTACCGTTGGAATGAAAACTTGTCGATTGAGTAAGAGATTGTCTTCTGAGTGAAAATATAATCATCCGAGTGAAAAGATTACCGTCAGAATAAAAACTTGCCAATCGAGTAAAGAGATCGCCTTCTGAGTAAAAATATGGTCATCCGAGTGAAAATTGTTTTCCGAGTGAAAGCTTCTAACATCCGAGTGAAAAAGTCGAGTCGGATGATCCAAGTGAATGACTCTAATCCGAGTGGATGAGCTCGAATCCGAGTGAAACTGAACATATGCCCGGAAGTTTTATCAAGACAACCTCGGATGAAGAAGTATTCAATACAGAAGTTGTGCATATCATCAAGACGGTAAACTTTGGTTTTGGAGTCATCATTATCAGAGATAGTATATGGCCTACAAATTTACTACGAGACTCAGATAATCCAGTCTACTGCAAGACCGAGTCCGACTGGAAGGTAAAGATGACCTCGAAAAGTATTCAAGAAAGCCTTATTTGAAAAAGTGATCAACATGAGAGTTGTTTGTGTCGTCGAGGCACACCAGTTTGATATTTGGGCCGTCTTGATCGGAGATCATATGCAAGCTCAGCGGCCCGCGCAAGAAGGAAGACAGAGTTTGGGCTAGATTCAGACTGAATCCGAGTTGGAATAGAACTAGGACTCTAGGACGTGAATTGATGTGATTTTTCTTGTAAGGAAAGCCTAGATGAATCCTTTACTTGTACGGGAAGTCCATCCGCCTCTTATATATGTTGGGGGTGACGGCCGATTGAAGAGCACACAATCGAACAAATCAATATACTACTTTTTCATCTATGTTTTATCTCTCCACCGTTTCTCTCTCTCATTCTTCGCCATTCTTCGTGTTTGAGCGCTGAGAATCCCGAGGCTCTAGGGGCGAGCGAATCGACCTAGGGCAGCCCATAGCGGCCGCACTCCCTCCCGGGGGTGTGGGGTTTTCGGGTCTGCAAAAGCGCCCGTCGACTGTCTTGCGTATCGCGTTGTCGGTCGGGTCTCCTTCGACGTGAGCTGCGGTGCATCACCCCCGGCGTCGAGGGTACACGTGACGTGTTCGTGTGTCAACACACTTTTTGGCGACTCCGCTGGGGACGAAGATCAATCATCATCATCCACCATGTCCGATCTTCCCCAGCCATCTGAGGTAGACGCCGATAACATCATTAAGCCTAGTCTTGATGAGATATCGGCCGATCATCGCCAAGTCTATGAGGAGTACAAGAAGGCGCGCGAGGAGAAGGACCTGCAGGAGTTCCTTGCAAAATTCAAGAAAGATCACCAAGGCAACATCACTCCGATCGAAGAAATCAAGTTCCCTCCTCTTCAAACTGAACAGGTTAAACCCTGTGTAAGTACTGCCTTTTCTCCTGAGCAGCGGGCTGAGATTGAAAGTCGTATTGCTGATGGTAACAATCTAGTCTATCAAACTTTTATAGAAAATACTAATGCTCAGAAGAATATATCTCAATCGTCTAGTGGTAATGATGGTGTAGCTGCTTGTGTGCAAAACCCTAATCTGGCTTTACCTATTGCATCGGCACCTCCCGTGCCGATGGCTTATTATCCTATCCAAACAAATCAGATTGTGGCTGCATCCATTAATCCTATTATGAGCATGACAAGTTCGGTGGCAATGCCGAACCAAACTCTACCTACAGCTACAACCACTCGACCACTACCAAATTATGGGTCGACATACATGCCACAATTCCTACCTACAGCTAGTAACCATACTCTTCCTGTGTCACTGCCACAAGCTTCATCATCCACTATGGATGATGGTCTAGATAATCTTAGAGAGGAGATGGCTAAGATGCTTAGAGAGAATTTTGGAGTTGAGTTACCTCGGAATCGGGTTTACCAAAAGCCGTACCCCGAGTACTTTGATGCCATCCAGTGCCCTCCGGGATATAAGATTCCAGATTTTGTTAAGTTCAATGGAGAGGGCACAAAAACCACATGGGAGCATGTTAGTCAATACTTAGCACAACTAGGTGAAGCAGGCTCACTAAATGAGTTGAAAGTGCGTTTGTTTCCTTTATCCTTTACTGGTACTGCATTTTCATGGTTTTCTTCTTTACCACATGGTTCCATTCGGGTTTGGTCGCAGCTAGAGCAGAAATTTCTTGATCACTTTTATAGCGGCAACAATGAACTCAAGTTATCACATCTAACATTGGTTAAACAGAAGCATGATGAATTGGTCTCCGATTACGTCAAGAGATTCAGAGAAACAAAAAACCGGTGTTTTAGTTTGGTGATAACAGCGAGAGACTTGGCAGACCTAGTGCTGAGTGGTTTGAGAACTCCCATTAGAGAAAATCTAGAAGGCTATGAGTTCTTAAATATCAACCAAGTCTTACAAAGGGCTTTGGCTCAGGAAAACCGAAGCAAAGACCTCAAAGAAGTGCATAGACATAAAGCCGATCGTCCAAAGATGAATATGGTGGAATATGACAGTGATCATTCGGACGAATGAGGGTGATGTTTTTGCTACTGAATTTTTTTGGCCATCTAAGGCTAAACAATTTACTTGCAATGATCTGAAACCGATTCATAAGAATCGTGAGGAAGAGATGAAGTTTACTTTTAACATTGCTAAGTGTGATAGAATATTTGAGGCTTTGCTGCAGGCTAAAATTATTAGAATATCTCATACTTTACCGCCGTTTGAAGAGCTAAAACGGCGTGCTTATTGCAAATATCATAATTCTTTTTCTCATGCTACTAACGATTGCAATGTCTTTCGACGGCAGATACAATCGGCCATTAATGACGGACGATTGAACTTTCTGAGATGCAAGTTGATAAACAACCTTTTCCAATGAATACCATGGATTTGGAGGGGAAGAAGCTACTCATTCAGCCGGAGGTAGCCGAATCTGCTAATAAAGCTAATGTCATCGTTGGTGAGCCCCGGAAAGACAAGGAGGACAACAAGGTCTTGGGGAGACAAGTTGTGCTTGGTAAGCAACCCGATGGCAAGGAAGTGATCAAAATCACCATCAAGAATCCTACACTCGGGGGGCAACTATAAGTGCAAGAAAATGCTCGTGTGAGATTTGTTAGGCCCAAGAGTCCAGAAGTTGGCAAGTGGAAAAGGAATGAAGTTAAAGTACAGCGCAAGCAGATCAAACCAACTTCTGATATGTTGCTATCCAAATATGCTAATCAGTCGGCTAGTTCCAGCTCTAACCGGCCATCATACTTGAAGCGACCAAGGTCACCATCAGATGATATGTTCAGTCAGTATATGAAACCGAGTGGACCAAAGGCGTTGTTTCCATAAGAGTAAAGGCAAACTGTTTGGGATCGAATTGAATACTCATATAATGGCCGATTGAACATCGGTAACTATCGGTCGGCTGGTCAAAACATGCGACCAGATGGAAATTATTCGAGTGTAAGAATGCACCCAGGTGGAAGCTATCCGAGTGAAAAAATGTGGCCGAGTAGATTCCATCCAACTGAATTCCATCCGAGTGATATCCATCCGAGTGGATTCCATCAGAGTAAAAAGGTGCGCCCGAGTGGAAATTTCATGCATCTAGAAAGTCGGAAAGAATGGCGTGTTAAATCACCAAGTGTTGCAGTAGTTGAGTCGGGAAAAGGCAAGGAGAAAATGGATGCCGACTCACTTATCTTGGGCACCGAAACATTCGCCATATAGCAGCCAATTGTGCATAGCAATCCGACTGAGCCGATACTTGCTATCGCGCCAAAGCACTCGGCTAATGACCATGAAGCAAGCACCAACCAGGTAAAAACGGGAGATCCTAAATACACTCAGCCAAAGTGGTGCCCTCCAGGGCTAACAAAGACACAAAAGAGGAAACTACAGAGGTTAAGGAGTCAAGAGATGATAGAACGGGAGGCCGAGAAACAAAGGGATGAGTTGCTCAATGACACTCGACCCATGGTTCCAGCAAAACAAGTGTGGAGGCCTAAACAAATACAAGATACAACAGCTTCTACATCTATCACAGCAATACCTACATCACCAAAGGAGGACGATGCAACAGATATGACATCGTCTGTGACACTTCTTACTTCTCCTTCACTCGGACAAATTTCAGAATCGGTGGATGCACTCGAGGAGGAGGCTGATATGTTGGACTATGAGTCTATGCTGGTTCATGAAGGTATGGATATCAATATGGTGTATTACTTACCTGCTGAGTTTCGTGCTGTAGATGAAGAAGGGGAGGTGGCTCAGCTGGATTTTGGCCCTAAAAACGCAATATTCGAGCAACCAAAAGAACCAGTAACGCATCTGAAACCATTATATCTCAGAGGTATCAATGGTTCACCGCTCACTCGGATGCTTGTTGATGGTGGTGCTGTGGTAAATCTTATGACCTATTCGGTCTTCAAGAAATTGGGTTTGCCTGATGAAGAATTGATCAAGACCAATATGGTGCTCAACAGATTTGAAGGCAAAGAGAAAACTGAAGCCAAAGGTGTGATGTATGTGGATCTTACAGTCGGAAGCAAAACTTTGGCTACTGCATTCTTTGTCGCTGAGGTGCAAGGTAACTACAACGTCATACTAGGCCACGATTGGGTTCATGCAAACCAGTGCGTGCCATCCACTATGCACCAGTTTTTGATTCAGTGGGTTGATGATGAAGTGGAAGTCATTCCCGCGGATAACTCGGCCTATGTTGCTTTGGCTGATGCATCGGTCGATTGGCAACATCCCAATGCTACTTGATTGACGGGACTTGACTTATCAGAATTTGATTTTCTCAGCGCGACGAAGAATGGTTTTGTGCCCGTCTCTTTAAAGCCGAGTGAATGCAATCGACTCCAAGGTATGATATGTTTAAATGGATCCTAATTCCGAGTGGTTACAAAAACGTCTTGTAAAGTATCGGTCCAATGAGAACGATATGTATGATTCTATAGAGGAGTTGGATGACATGGATAAAGTTGGACAAGGTTTTACATCAGCCGATCTGTTAGAAGAGGTAGATATTGGAAATGGTTCAGTCACTCGACCGACATTTATAAACAAAATTTTGAAAGCCGATTGTAAGGCTAAGTTAATCGATCTATTGAAAGAATATGTTTGTTGCTTTGCATGGGAATATCATGAGATGCCAGGGTTAAGCTGAGAGCTAGTGGAACATCGGTTGCCTATAAAGTCTGGTTTTAGACCTTATAAACAGTCGGCCAGAAAATTTAATCCGAAAACATATGACCGGATAAAGGAAGAGATCGGTCGACTGCTTGAAGCTAATTTCATTCGACCTTGCAGGTATGCCGAGTGGATTTCTAACATTGTCCTAGTAGAGAAGAAAGGATCCGGCAAGTTGAGGGTGTGCATTGATTTCAGAGATTTGAATAGGGCTACACCCAAAGATGAGTATCCTATGCCAATAGCCGATATGCTTATTAATGATGCTTCTGGACATAAGGTTATTAGCTTTCTAGATAGTAATGCCGGATACAATCAAGTTTTTATGGCCGAAGAGAACATGTACAAAACGGCTTTCCGATGTCCTGGTTTCCTTGGTTTATTCGAGTGGACAGTGATGACATTCAGATTAAAAAATGCTGGAGCCACGTCTCAAAGGGCTATGAATTTAATTTTTCATGATTTACTCGGTGTCATACTTGAAGTTTATATTGATGATATTGTTGTCAAATCGGATGCTTTTGAATCTCACTTGGCTGATTTGCATTTAGCTTTCGAAACAATGAAAAAGTATGGACTGAAGATGAATCCTGTAAAGTGTGCATTCGGTGTATCATCTAGCAAGTTTTTGGGTTTTATTATTCATGAAGATGGCATAGAGATTGATCCCAAAAAGATAGAGGCCATACATAAAGTGGAGGCTCCAACATGCAAGAGAGATATGCAAAAGTTCCTTGGCAAGGTCAATTATTTGAGAAGGTTCATAGCTAATCTATCAGGGAAAGTTGATGCATTTACTCCTATCCTTCGGTTAAAGAATGATGTTGATTTCACTTGGGGGGAAAAACAGCAAGAAGCATTTGATATGATCAAGAATTATTTGTGCACTCCTCTGGTGATGAAAGCACCCAAGCATAGGGAACCCTTCAGACTTTGCATTGCAGCAGAGGAAGGAGTTATTGGTGCTGTTCTAACTCAAGAGACCGAAGGAAAAGAGCATGACATCACTTATTTGAGCCGCCGCTTATTGGACGCAGAGACAAGGTATACATTTATTGAAAAATTATGTCTATGTTTATATTATGCTTGCACAAAATTGAGACACTATTTAGTACCAAGTGCTTGCATAGTAGCTTGTCAGACCGATGTCATTAAATACATGTTGCATAGACCAATTCTTAGTGGTAGAATTGGCAAGTGGGCTTACGCTTTGATTGAATATGATGTGGCTTATGAATCTCTAAAATCCATGAAAGGCCAAATCGTTGCTAATTTTATTGTTGAACATCAGATTGATGACAAGCATGATGTTGATATAAATCTTGTCTCAATAGTACCATGGAGATTATATTTTGATGGTTCAGTTTGTACCAATGGCCAAGGTGTTGGTATTGTTTACATATCTCCTCATGGTGCTGTTTTTGAAGCCTCATGCCGCTTAGAATATTTTTGTACAAACAATCAAGCCGAATATGAAGCATTATTATTCGGCCTAGAGATATTACTTGCTATAGGTGTTACACATATTGAGGCTTATGGTGATTTGTTACTAGTGGTGCAGCAAATATCCAAAGTCTTTCAGTGTTTGGACGAATCACTTAATGTTTATCTTGATAAATGTCTAGATATAATTTCTACTTTGGATTGCTTTAGCATTTCTCATATATCTAGACATGACAATTGGAAAGCAAATGAATTGGCACAGTAAGCATCCGGATATCATGTTGATCATGGCATGTTTCATATCTCTCAAAGACCGATGTCTTGTCTTGCCAATATGGGAGAGGCCCAACCTGAACCCACCGATTCGGCCATTAACAAAAAGCCTAGTGTAGGTGACAATCCCGACTGGAGGAAGCCCATTGTTGATTACTTGTGCAATCCGAGTGAAAGGGTGGACAGGGCTGTTCGGCGTATGGCTTTCAAGTATGTAATGAGAGATGATGGTCTTTATCGCCGAACAGTCGATGATGTTCTTCTGAAGTGTTTAGATGAGTACCAGGCAAGACTTGCTATGGGAGAGGTACATGAAGGCATTTGTGGCACTCACGAGTCGGCTCCTAAGATGAAATGGTTATTGCGACGTGCTAGGTTTGATTGGCCGACTATGATTAATGATTGCTTCAGATATTATAAAGGGTGCGAAGCTTGTCAAAAAATTGGTGATATTCAATTGGCTCCTGCTGCTATGTTGCATCCTATTATCAAGTTGTGGCCTTTCAGAGGATGGTGTTTAGACTTTATTGGGCAAATTCATCCATCTTCCTCAAAGGGGCATCGGTTCGTATTGGTGGCAACTGATTATTTCACTAAACGGTCTGAAGAAGTACCTCTCAAGAACATGACACATACAAAGGTAATTCAATTCATAACCGAGCACATTATTCATAGATTCGGTATTCCTCAAATGTTAACAATAGATCAAGGTTCATCTTTCATGTCACACCAAGTCAGAGAGTTTGTCGGATCTTATAACATAAAGTTGCTCAATTCCTCTCCATATTATGCCCAAGCTAATGGACAAGCTGAGTCTAGCAATAAAATTTTAATCAAACTCATCAAGAAAAAGATTGAAGATAATCCGAGGAGATGGCATGAGTTGTTGTCTGAAGCTTTGTGGGCACATAGAATTTCAAGGCATGGTGCTACGAAGGTGACCCCATATGAGCTAGTATATGGTCAAGAGGCCGTTTTACTAGTGGAAGTAAATTTGAATGCTTTGAGAATAGCCAAACAAAATTATTTATCGGCAGTAGACTTTTATAACTTGATGATGGACAATATTGATGAGATTGCCGATAAAAGTTTGGTTGCTTTGAAGTCCATAGAGAGAGACAAGTTGAGGGTTGCAAGAGCTTACAATAAGAAAGTTAAGTTGAAGAATTTTCAAGTTGGTGATCTCGTCTGGAAAGTGATTCTGTCGATTGGTTCAAGAGATAGAAAATTCGGGAAGTGGTCTCCAAGTTGGGAAGGTCCTTTTAGGATTACAAGAGTTGTTCCCGGAAATTCATATTTGGTGGAAACAATACAAGGGGCATTGTTACCTCGAGCTCTCAATGGAAAATATTTGAAGAAGTACCACCCGAGTGTGTGGCGGGAAGCCTAAGTAGGCAATGGCCGATATACGATTATCGCCCTTAGCACAAACATGGCCGATACATAATTATCGCCCTGGGAAAAATAAATGGCCGATGGAGTGTTGACATCGTCCTTAGAACGAACATAATGCATATTATTTTTCGGCGTGCAAGCTTTGCCGAAAAACAGGGGGGCATGTGTTGACACTTGATTTTGGCAAGTTACAGAGTGAAAGGATTTTCAGCATGAGAAAGTTTCACGTCGTCGAGTGGAACAACTTTGATGTTTAGGCTATCGCCATTCGACCTCATCTCAGTGGCCGAAGCTGTACTCCGAGTGACAAAATTTAGTGTTCTGAGTGCTTTTCGGCCGATTACGCCCTCAATATGATCTCAGATGAAGGAGTGCTCTAAAGGAATTATCTTCGTCTCGTCGAGACGATTGATTTTCATGTATAAATCATCTTAATCCGAGTTTATATGCAAAAGTTACAGTCAATACGGTCTGGACAGGCCAGAGACCAAAATATTATGCTTGACACCAGACACATGTTGATGAGTGTCTGATGCAACGCGTGAGCGATTCGGACCTCAAGACGGCGTTGAATCGAAAAACCTTCAACACAGAAAAGTTTCGTCTCATCGAGTAGATCAATTGTCATATATAATTCGTCTTAATCCGAGGTCGTATGAGGCCTAAAGAGATAAAACGAGATCAGGCTATGTTTTCAGTCGGAAAATCCGAGTGAAAAGCTTACCATCCGAGTGAAAAATTACCGATCAAGTGAAAGCTTACCATCCGATTGAAAACTTACCGGTCGAGTGAAAGTTTTCTGTCCGAGTGAAACTGTTACCGTTGGAATGAAAACTTGTCGATCGAGTAAGAGATTGTCTTCCGAGTGAAAATATAATCATCCGAGTGAAAAGATTACCGTCGGAATAAAAACTTGCCGATCGAGTAAAGAGATTGCCTTCTGAGTAAAAATATGGTCATCCGAGTGAAAATTGTCTTCCGAGTGAAAGATTCTAACATCCGAGTGAAAAAGTCCAGTCGGACGATCCAAGTGAATGACTCTAATCCGAGTGGATGAGCTCGAATCCGAGTGTAACTGAACATATGCCCGGAAATTTTATCAAGATGACCTCGGATGGAGAAGTATTCAATACAGAAGTTGTGCATACCATCAAGACGGTAAACTTTGGTTTTGGAGTCATCATCATCAGAGATAGTATGTGGCCTACAAATTTGCTAGGAGACTCGGATAATCCAGTCTACTGCAAGACCGAGTCCGACTGGAAGGTAAAGATGACCTCGAAAAGTATTCAAGAAAGCCTTATTTGAAAAATTGATCACCATGAGAGTTGTTTGTGTCGTCGAGGCACACAAGTTTTATATTTGGGTCGTCTTGATCGGAGATCATATGCAAGCTCAGCGGCCTGCGCAAGAAGGAGGACAGAGTTTGGGCCAGATTCAGACTGAATCAGAGTTGGAATAGAACTAGGACTCTAGGACGTGAATTGATGTAATTTTTCTTGTAAGAAAAGCCTAGATGAATCCTTTACTTGTACGATAAGTCCAGCCGCCTCTTATATATGTTGGGGGTGACGGCCGATTGAAGAACACACAATCTAACAAATCAATATACTACTTTTTCATCTACGTTTTATCTCTCCACCGTTTTTCTCTCTCGCTCTTCGCTGTTCTTCGTGTTTGAGAGCTACGAATCCCGAGGCTCTAGGGGCGAGCGAACCAACCTAGGGCAGCCCATAGCCGCCGCACTCCCTGATGGGGTCCCTCCCGGGGGTGTGGGGTTTTCGGGTCTGCTAAAGCACCCGTCGAATGTCTTGCATTTCGCGCTGTCGGTCGGGTCTCCTTCGACGTGAGCTGCGGTGCATCACCCCCGGCGTCGAGGGTGCACGTGACGTCTTCGTGTGTCAACAAATATTTCCTTTCTTACCACTTCTTTCATCTTAGGATTTAGCCGTCGTTGGTGATCAATAACTAATTTGGCGTCTTTCTCCAAATTTATTTTGTGTTGACATAGAGTGGGACTAATGCCCTTAAGTTCATGAAGAGTATATCCAATAGCAGCACGGTGCTTCTTCAGAGTTTTCAATAATTTCTCGTCCTCCTTCTCTGAAAGGTTAGCACTAATAATAACAGGATATATCTTCTTTTCATTAAGATAAGCATATTTAAGAGTATCAGGTAATGGTTTAAGCTCAAACACGGGATCACCCTTGGGTGGAGGAGGATCCCCTAGGATTTCAACAGGCAAGTTGTGTTTCAGAATAGGTCCCTATTTAAAGAATACTTCATCTATTTCCCTTCTTTCATTCATAAACATATCATTTTCATGGTCTAGCAAATATTGTTCTAAAGGATCAGTGGGAGGCACGACAATAGAAGCAAGACCAATTATTTCATCTTTACTAGGTAATTCTTCATCACGGGGTTGTCTACGAAATTTCGCAAAATTAAACTCATGAGACATATCCCCTAAACCAACAGAAACAATATCCTTATTGTAGTCTATCTTAGCATTAACAGTATTCAAGAAGGGTCTACCAAATATAATGGGACAAAACAAATCTTGTGGGGAACCAAGAACAAGAAAATCAGCAGGATATTTAACCTTCCCACACAAGACTTCAACATCTCTAACAATCCCAATTGGTGAAATAGTATCTCTATTGGCAAGCTTAATGGTAACATCGATATCTTCTATCTCAGCAGGTGCAATATCATGCATAATTTCTTTGTATAAGGAATGAGGTATTGCACTTGCACTAGCACCCGTATCACATAAGCCATGATAGCAATGATCTCCTATTTTAACAGAAATAACAGGCATGCCTACAACATGTTTATGTTTATTTTTAGTATCAGGTCTAGCAATTCTAGCAGTCTCATCACAGAAGTAAATAACATGCCCATCAATATTATCGACCAAGCGATCTTTAACCATAGCAATATTAGGTTCAACTTTAACTTGCTCAGGGGGTTTGTGTGTCCTAATATTACTTTTGTTGACTACAGTTGAAACTTTAGCATGATCCTTTATTCTAACAGGGAAAGGTGGTTTCTCAACATAAGTAGTAGGAACAATAGGATCATTATAAGTGATAGTCTTTTCTTCCACTTTAATAGGTGCAAGTACTTTTACTTCAATGGGAGGATTATATTTAAACCACTTCTCCTTAGGGAGATCAACATGAGTAGCATATGATTCACAGAAAGAAGCTATTATCTCAGAGTCAAGTCCATATTTAGTGCTAAATTCACGGAAAGCATCGATATCCATAAAAGATTTAACACAATCAAACTTAGGTGTTATACCCAACTCCTTAGAGTTGCATTTAATTATTTCCAATAAATCCTATTTGAATTCAATAGTCTTCATCATAAAAGAGCCAGTACAAGAAGTATCGAGCATGGAGCGATTACTAAGAGAAAGCCGAGCATAAAATTTTTGAATAATCATTTCTCTTGAGAGCTCATGATTGGGGCATGAATATGACATTGACTTAAGCCTTCCCCAAGCTTGAGTGATCCTTTCTCCTTCGCGAGGCCAAAAATTATATATATAATTACGATCATGATGAACAAGATGCATAGGATAAAACTTCTGGTGAAATTCCAATTTCAATCGCTTATAGTCCCATGATCCCATATCATCACATAGCCTATACCATGTCAATGCATCTCCCTTCAAAGATAAAGGGAAGACCTTCTTATTGATAACATCCTCGGGCATACCTGCAAGCTTAGATAATCCACAAACTTCATCCACATAGATTAAGTGTAAATCAAGATGCATTGTTCCATCTCCTGCAAAAGGATTAGCTAGCAGTTTCTCTATCATACCCGAAGGAATTTCAAAGTAAACATTTTCAGTAGGTTCAGTAGGTTGAGGGGTAGCTAATTGTGGTTCCGGACGAGGTGAAGATACCCCGAACAAACCCCTCAAAGGATTATGTTCCATAGTAACAAGTGACAGTAAATTTCAGCACACTATATAAGTTTTTTCCTTACCAAATTCCACCTACCAAAGGTGCTTCACTCCTCGGCAACGGTGCCAGAAAAGAGTCTTGATGACCCACAAGTGTAGGGGATTTGTCGTAGCCTTTCCGATAAGTAAGATTGTCGAACCCAACGAGGAGCAGAAGGAAATGATAAGCAGTTTTCAGTAAGGTATTCTCTGCAAGCACTGAAATTATCGGTAACAAATAGTTTTGTGATAAGGTAATTTGTAAGGAGTAGCAAGTAATAAAAGTAAATAAGGTGCAACAAGATGGCCCAATCCTTTTTGTAGCAAATGAGAAGCCTGGACAAACTCTTATATGAAGGAAAGCGCTCCCGAGGACACATGGGAATTATCATCAAGTTAGTTTTCATCACGATCATATGATTCACGTTCGGTACTTTGATAATTTGATATGTGGGTGGACCAGTGCTTGGGTACTGTCCTTACTTGGACAAGCATCCCACTTATGATTAACCCCTATTGCAATCATCCGCAACTACAACAGAAGTATTAAGGTAAACCTAACCATAGCATGAAACATATGGATCCAAATCAGCCCCTTACGAAGCAACGCATCAACTAGGGTTTAAGCTTCTGTCACTCTAGCAACCCATCATCTACTTATTACTTCCCAATGCCTCCCCCTGGGCCCAAACAATGGTGAAGTGTCATGTAGTCGACGTTCACATGACACCACTAGAGGGATGACAACATACATCTCATCAAAATATCGAACGAATACCAAATTCACATGACTACTAGTAGCAAGACTTCTCCCATGTCCTCAGGAACACACATAACTACTCACAAATAATATTCATGTTCAAAATCATAGGGGTATTAATATGCATAATGGATCTGAACATATGATCTTCCACCAAGTAAACCAACTAGCATCAACTACAAGGAGTAATCAACACTACTAGCAACCCACATGTACCAATATGAGGTTTGGATACAAAGATTGGATACAAGAGATGAACTAGGGTTTGAGATGAGATGGTGAAGATGTTGATGGAGATTGACCCCCTCCCGATGAGAGGATCGTTGGTGATGACGATGGTGATGATTTCCCCCTCCCGGAGGGAAGTTTCCCCGACAGAACAGCTCCGCCGGAGCCCTAGATTGGTTCCGCCAAGGTTCCGCCTCGTGGCGGTGGAGTTTCATCCCGTGAGCTAGCTTATGATTTTTTCTCGGACGAAAGACCTCATATAGCAGAAGATGGGCATCGGAGGACCACCAGGGAGCCCATGAGGCAGGGGGCGCGCCCACGGGGTAGGGCGCGCCCCCACCTCGTGGCTAGGGTGTGGGCCCCCTCTGGAACTTCTTTCGCCCAATATTTTTTATATATTTTGGAAATAACTTTCGTGAAGTTTCAGGACTTCTCGAGATGTGCGGAATAGGTCTCTCATATTTGCTCCTTTTCTAGCCCAGAATCCCAGTTGCCGGCATTCTCCATCTTCATGTAAACCTTGTAAAATAAGAGAGAATATGCATAAGTATTGTGACATAATGTGTAATAACAGCCCATAATGCAATAAATATCGATATAAAAGCATGATGTAAAATGGACGTATCACTTGCCCCACGGTGGGCGCCAACTGTCGTGGTTATCTCGCGGGCGGGTTCGTGAGACGACAGATGCCACGAGGTGGCTTGTGGTGAGGGCAAGATTGCTCTGGAGATCAAGGGATGGGATTGGGTAAACAACACGCGGTGATTTACCTAGGTTCGGGGATCTCTGGAGAGATAATACCCCTACTCCTGCATGTCTGATGATACATCCTGTGTATATGTAGCAGTACAGAGTTTCTCCTGGATCTGTATCCGGATGAATCGAGAAGCTGACTACACTTGTTCTCTACTCGGCCTCATGGGTGAGTGAGCGTGAGTGTGTGTGGCGTGAGAGCCAAGGGCTCTGGCTATGAATGTGCATGGCGTGGCATGGATGGATGGATGTGTGGGTGTGGCCAAATGAGGCTGGTTGTGTGAGGCCTCCCCTGTGTCACTTTATATACTAGTGCCAGGGACAAGGGGTGGCCCACACACCCACTACACTATTGAGATGTCATGTGATGATGTGGGCTATAGTGCACCACTATTGGAGCGCAGTGAAGTGTCACATGATGCAGGAACAGTGCTCCACTTTAGGGTATGGCCGTCACATCTGCGCAGGTCCGACGCGACGTCTTAGTTGACTTTGCTAGATTCCAGCCGGATGGGCTCAACCCGGACGGGGCTCAACCAGGATAAGCAGAACCCGGCCAGCTCAACCCGGCCAGGGTCAACCCGGCCAAGGGCAACCCGGCCAGGGAGAACCCCACCAGCTCAACCTGGCCAGGGTCAACCCGGCCAAGGCCAACCCGGCCAGGGTCAACCAGCCAGATTCAGCCAGCCAGGGGGCACTCCCCTGGCAATGTTTTGAAGCGTTGTTTCGCCATCTTGGGCATACCCAGGGGTCATCCCCCCGTCAACGGGCATGGGTATGAAATAGCAATTTCCACTTTTAGAACATCTTATATGTTCCGTGACATTTCAAAACATTTTTGAAGTCCTGATTCTAAGCCGTAAAGCATGGTGCACTAAACTATCAAGTAGTCATCATACCGAACTTTGCCAAACATTCATAACGTCTACATCTGCTCCTGCAATAGGTCCGTCACCTAGCGGTGCAATAAGGACATAATTCTTTTGTGCAGTAATGAGGATAATCCTCAGATCACGGACCCAGTTCGCATCATCGCTACTATCATATTTCAACTTATTTTTCTAAGAACATGTCAAAAATAAACGGGGAGCAACATCGCAAGCTATTGATCTACAACATAGATATGCAAAAACTATCATGACTAAGTTCATGATAAATTAAGATCAATTAATCATATTACTTAAGAACTCCCTCTTAGATAGACATCTCTCTAATCATCTAAGTGATCATGTGATCCATATCAACTAAACCATGTCTGATCATCACGTGAGATGGAGTAGTTCTCAATGGTGAACATCACTATGTTGATCATATCTACTATATGATTAACGCTCGACCTTTCGGTCTCAGTGTTCCGAGGCCATATCTGCATATGCTAGGCTCATCAGGTTTAACCTGAGTATTCTGCGTGTGCAAAAATAGCTTGCCCCCGTTGTATGTGAACATAGAGCTTGTCACACCTGATCATCACGTGGTGTCTCGGCACGACGAACTGTAGCAACGGTGCATACTCAGGGAGAACGCTTATACCCTGAAATTTAGTGAGAGATCATCTTATAATGCTACCGTTGTACTAAGAAAAATAAGATGCATAAAAGATAAACATCATATGTGATCAAAATATGTGACATGATATGGCCATTATCATCTTGTGCCTTTGATCTCCATCTCCAAAGTACTGTCATTATTTCCATCGTCACCGGCATGACACCATGATCTCCATCATCTTGATCTTTATCAATGTGTCGTCACATGGTCATCTCGCCAACTATTGCTTTTGCAACTATTGCTATCGCATCGAGATAAAGTAAAGCAATTATATAGCACTTGCATCTTATGCAATAAAGAGATAACCATAAGGCTCCTGCCAGTTGCCGATACCTTTAACAAAACATGATCATCTCATACAAGAATTTATATCTCATCATGTCTTGACCATATCACATCACAACATGCCCTGCAAAAACAAGTTAGACATCCTCTACTTTGTTGTTGCAAGTTTTACATGGCTGCTACGGGCTGAGAAAGAACTGTTCTTACCTACGCATCAAAAACCACAACGCGGTATAGTGATTGCTTTTTGATCTTCACAAAGAACCCTGTTCATTGAATCTGATTCAACTAAAGTTGGAGAAACTGACATCCACCAGCCACCTGTGTGCGAAGCACATCGGTAGAACCAGTCTCGCGTAAGCGTATGCGTAATGTCGGTCTGAGCCGCTTCATCCAACAATACCGCTGAATCAAGAATCAACTAGTGACGGCAAGCAATATGTATATAGCCACGCCCACAACCCCTTTGTGTTCTACTCATGCATATAACATCTACGCATAGACCTCGCTTAGATGCCACTGTTGGGGAACGTAGTAATTTCAAAATTTTCCTACGCACATGCAAGATCGTGGTGATGCATAACAACGAGAGGGGAGAGTATTGTCTACGTACCCCCATAGACCGTAAGCGGAAGCGTTATGACAACGCAGTTGATGTAGTCGTACGTCTTCACGATCGACCGATCCTAGTACCAAAGTACGACACCTCCGCGATCTGCACACGTTCGGCTCGGTGACGTCCCAGGAACTCACGATAAAGCAGAGTGTCGAGGGAGAGCTCCGTCAGCACGACATCATGATGACGGTGATGATGATGCTACCGGAACAGGGCTTCGCCTAAGCACCACTACGATATGACTGAGGTGGATTATGGTGGAGGGGGGCACTGCACACGGCTAAGAGATCAATGATCACCTTGTGTGTCTACGGGGTGCCCCCTCCCCCGTATATAAAGGAGTGGAGGAGGGGGAGGGTCGGCCCTCTATGGCGCGCCCTGGAGGAGTCCTACTCCCTTCGGGAGTAGGATTTGCCCCCTTCCCTAGTTGGACTAGGAGAGAAGGAATGGGGAGAAAGGGAGGAAGGAAAGGGGGTGCCGCCCCCCTTCCTAGTCCAATTCGGACCAGAAGGGGAGGGGCACGCGGCCTGCCCTGGCTGCCTCTCTCTCTCTCTCCACTAAAGCCCATTAGGGCCCATATACTCCCTAGGGGGTTCCGGTAACCCCACGGTACTCCGATATATGCCCGAACTCACTCGAAACCTTTCCAAAGTCCAAATATATGCCTCCAATATATCGATCTTTATGTCTCGACCATTTCAAGATTACTCGTCATGTCCTTGATCACATCCGGGACTCCGAACAACCTTTGGTTCATCAAAACACATAAACTCATAATACCGATCGTCACTGAGCGTTAAGCGTGCGGACCCTACAGGTTCGAGAACTATGTAGACATGACCGAGACATGTCTCCGATCAATAACCAATAGCGGAACCTGGATGTTCATATTGGCTCCCACATATTCTATGAAGATCTTTATCGGTTAAACCGCATAACGATATACGTTGTTCCCTTTGTCATCGGTATGTTACTTGCCCGAGATCCGATGGTTGGTATCTCAATACCTAGTTCAATCTCTTTATCGGCAAGTCTCTTTACTCGTTCCGTAATGCATCATCCCGCAACTAACTTGTTAGTTACATTGCTTTCAAGGCTTATATTGATGTGCATTACCGAGAAGGCCCAGAGATACCTCTTCGACAATCGGAGTGACAAATCCTAATCTCGATCTATGCCAACTCAACAAACACCATCGGAGACACCTGTAGAGCACCTTTATAATCACCTAGTTACGTTGTGATGTTTCGTAGCACAGAAAGTGTTCCTCCGGTATTCGGGAGTTGCATGATCTCAGAGTCATAGGAACATGTATAAGTTATGTGACATCCAATAGCACTTTTCAAACAAATATTTAGCAAGCTAATGGACACTAATGTAGATGGGCCTCAGACTGTCATGTAGATCATATCAGAGTGCACAGATTTGATGTAAGGCACTAATTCAAAGGATGTACATAATGCTAGCTATAGCCTCTGCAAAACAACTAAGTGATGTTTAAAACTGAGGACTTAGCCAATTTTCAGGGATTCCAGAAAATGTTTAAAAACTTCGGAAAATTGTAGAAATTCATCTGTAGCTCGGATCGAAAAACTTTGTACATCAAAGTTGCTCAGAACAACGAGATGAGTCCGGATATGCAGCCCATTGGTCCGCCACACGTCCCTACCATAGCGAACCTACAACCGTCCCCCCTCCGGTTCGTCCATCTGAATATCCCAAACACCAGGAATACTTTCCCGGATGTTTCCCCCCTTCGCCGGTGTCGGGGATATACCACGAGGTATGACCTGGCCGGAAGTATGACCCGGCCGGACTTGGCGACTCACTAGTGACCCACCATAACTTGGCGACTCACGAAGTGACCCGCCCAGATCTCTCCACTCACTGATGACCCGGCTGGGCCTAGTGACTCATTGGTAACCGGGCAGGTGGGGTCAGAGGAGCGACAAGACCCGGTGGCCTAGAAGGTGGCTCTTGAAAGGCCGACACATGTTATGGTGGGTCGGTTTAAAGCATAAGGAATATTCTCTTACAAAGGAAGCAAGACTAGGACTTCACTTGTAATAGAGTAATCCTAATCCTACTAGGACTAGTCATGTAACCCGCCCCTTCAACATATATAAGGAGGGGCAAGGCACCCCAAGAGGGACAGTTTCGCAAGTTAGGGTTAGACAGACAAGTCTATAGCTCTCGAGATAGAGAACCCTTGTAATCGTGAGCACCATGATCAATATCAATGAAGCAGGATGTAGGCTTTTACCTCCACCATGAGGGGCCGAACCTGGGTAAAACCTCGTGTCTCTCGATTCTGACCCACCCCTCTCAAGCTACCACATAGATGTGTTGGCCTCACGACTAAGTCCTCACACTAAGGACATCTTCCATGACAAATCTGCAACAGCCGGTATCACCTACTACCGTGTTAGGAGACACGTAGCACCGCTCATTGTCATGTCATGCGTCGTCATGCATATGTTTGCATTATATTTATTGTTTCCCCCCTCTCCTCTCGCTAGACATCGAGACCGACGCCGCTGCTACCCAGTACGACTATGGTGTTGACGACCCCTCCTTCTTGCTAGAGCAACCAGGCAAGCCCCCCTTGATCACCAGATATCGCCTATTCTTCTCTCTACTGCTTGCATTAGAGTAGTGTAGCATGTTACTGCTTTCCGTTAATCCTATCCTGATGCATAGCCTGTCTTTGGTACTATTGTTGTTACCTTTACCTGTAATCCTAAATGCTTAGTATAGGATGCTAGTATTCCATTAGTGGCCCTACATTCTTGTCCGCCTACCATGCTATACTATCGGGTCGTGATCACTTGGGAGGTGATAACAGGTATATACTTATATACATAATATGTGATACATGTTGTGACTGAAGTCGGGTCGACTCGTAGAGTACCCGCAAGTGATTCCGATGTGGGGGCTGAAGGGGCAGGTGCTTCCATCCAGGTAGAGGTGGGCCTGGGTTCCTGACGGCCCCCGTCTGTTTCTTTGTGGTGAAGCGATAGGGCAGGTTGAGACCACCTAGGAGAGTGGTGGACCTGGCCCTGGTCGGCATTCGCGGTTACTTCAAAATAACACACTTAACGAGATCTTGGTATTTGATCTAAGTCTGGCCACTGGCCTATACGCACTAACCAACTACGCGGGAACAGTTATGGGCACTCGACGTCGTGGTATCAGCTGAAGCCTTCTTGACATCAGCAACTGAGAGGCATGTGCCGGATTGGACTGGAACGCCTGCTCTTGTATTAGGGAGGCTACACCTGCTTACCGGCCGCGTTCGCAACATGCAAGTGTGCAATGGGCAATGGGCCCAGACCCCTGCGCCATAGGATTTAGACCAGCGTGCTGAATGATGTCTACTACACAACCTTCTTCTTGTAGACGTTGTTGGGCCTCCAAGTGCGGAGGTTTGTAGGACAGTAGCAAATTTCCCTCAAGTGGATGACCTAAGGTTTATCAATCCGTGGGAGGCGTAGGATGAAGATGGTCTCTCTGAAACAACCCCGCAACCAAATAACAAAGAGTCTCTTATGTCCCCAACACACCCAATATAGCGGTAAATTGTATAGGTGCACTAGTTCGGCAAAGAGATGGTGATACAAGTGCAATATGGATAGTAGATTATGGTTTTTGTAATCTGAAAAATATAAAAACAGCAAGGTAACTAATGATAAAAGTGAGCACAAACGGTATTGCAATGCTAGGAAACAAGGCCTAGGGTTCATACTTTCACTAATGCAAGTTCTCTCAACAATAATAACATAAGTGGATCATATAACTATCCCTCAACATGCAACAAAGAGTCACTCCAAAGTCACTAATAGCGGAGAACAAACGAAGAGATTATGGTAGGGTATGAAACCACCTCAAAGCTATCCTTTCTGATCGATCTATTCAAGAGTCCGTAGTAAAATAACATGAAGCTATTCTTTTCATTCGATCTATCATAGAGTTTGTACTAGAATAACACCTTAAGACACAAATCAACCAAAACCCTAATGTCAGCTAGATACTCCAATGTCACCTCAAGTATCCATGGGTATGATTATACAATATGCATCACACAATCTCAGATTCATCTATTCAACCAACACAAAGAACTTCAAAGAGTGCCCCAAAGTTTCTTCCGGAGAGTCAAGACGAAAACGTGTGCCAACCCCTATGCATAAGTTCACGAGGTCACAGAACTCGCAAGTTGATCACCAAAACATACATCAAGTGGATCACGTGATATCCCATTGTCACCACAGATAAGCATGTGCAAGACATACATCAAGTGTTCTCAAATCCTTAAAGACTCCATCCGATAAGATAACTTCAAAGGGAAAAATCAATCCATTACAAGAGAGTAGAGGGGGAGAAACATCATAAGATCCAACTATAATAGCAAAGCTCGTGATACAGCAAGATCGTATCACCTCAAGAACACGAGAGAGAGAGAGAGAGAGAGAGAGAGAGATCAAACACATATCTACTGGTACATACCCTCAGCCCCGAGGGTGGACTACTCCCTCCTCTTTATGGAGAGCGCCGGGATGATGAAGATGGCCATTGGAGAGGGATTCCCCCCCCCCCCTCCGGCAGGGTGCCAGAATGGGTCTAGATTGGTTCTCGGTGGCTACGGGGGCTTCTGGCGGCGGAACTCCCGATCTATTGTGTTCGTTGATGTTTTTAGGGTATATGGACATATATAAGCGAAAGAAGTCGGTCAGGGGAGCCACGACTGGCCCACGAGGGTGGGGGCGCGCCCTGGGGGGCAGGCGTGCCTCCCTGCCTCGTGGCCACCTCAAAGCTTCCTTGACTTCAACTCCAAGTATCTTGCATCACGTTCGTTCCAAAAATCACGCTCTCGAAGGTTTCATTCTGTTTGGACTACGTTTGATATTCCTTTTCCGCGAAACACTGAAACAACGGAAAAAACAGAAAGTGGCACTGGGCTCTGGGTTAATAGGTTAGTCCCAAAAATAAAATAAAAGTGTTTAATAAAGCCCATAAACATCCAAAACAGATAATATAAGGACATGGAACAATAAAAAATTATAGACACGTTGGAGACGTGTCACTGACCTCTCTGTTGAGCCTAGGTGGGGCTGCGGCGTGTTGATCTTCCGAGGCCGAGCATGACCCAGGAAAGTGTGTCCGGCCAAAGGGGATCGAGCATGTTGGGGAATGTGGTGCACCCCTGCCGGGAAGTTTATCTATTCGAATAGCTGTGTCCCTCGGTAAAAGGACGACCCGGAGTTGTACCTTGACCTTATGACAACTAGAATCGGTTACTTAATAAAACACACCCTTTCAAGTGCCAGATACAACTCGGTGATTGCTCTCTCACAGTGCGACGAGGAGAGGATCGTCGGGCAGGATTATTCTATGCGATGATACTTGGTTAACTTACCATCTACTCTCTTCTACTGCTTCGAGATGGAGGCTGCCAGAAGCGTAGTCTTCGATAGGACTAGCTATCCCCCTCTATTCTGGCATTCCGCAGTTCAGTCCACGTATATATACTACACATTTCATTGATACCAATGCATATGTAGTGTAGATCCTTACTTGCGAGTACTTTGGATGAGTACTCACGGTTGCTTTCCTACTTCTTTTCCCCTTTTCTTGGTTACTGCGATCATATGATGGAGTCCAGGAGCTAGAGGATCCCGAGGATGATTCTACGTGGAGTTCGAATTTCGAGGAGTAGTTACGAGGTCCCGGGCAGGAGGCCTTGCCTTTTCGAGGAGTAGTTAAGGCAATCTTGTTTAACTTTTGTCTTGTAACAGCCCAAATTTTTAATTTGGAATGTTATACATTAGATCATCTTTGCATATCATATTTTATTGCATTTTGGCTTGATCCTAGAAATTCTACGCAACTCAAGGACCCACGGAGAGAGCTGGGGATTTCGTTATTTTCATATTTGAGTTTTCTCAAATTTTGAAAGGAGGCTCATTTGGTTTTGATTATTTTCCCCTCCTAATATTTCAAAAATAAAAATATATGAGAGGAGATAAAATGACTTCTCCAAAATAGATGAAATATTAGAGGAAAATATTAAAAACCAAATAAATATTTTATTTGGATTTTATTGCAATTTTATTTGAATTAGAAAAATTACACGTTTTCAAAATTGCATTTTAGGGCCAAGAAAATGTTCATCGTGTTCTAAATATTTCATTTAGATGGTGATTTTTTTTGGCATTTTTAGATTTTTATTTTATTATCTAGGATTTATTTAAGTTTCGGTGAAATTATTTAAAAAAAGTCCGTTCGGACCGATCGGGCCGAAGGCCCAGCCGGCCCAGGCGCTCGCCGCCTCGCTCGCGCCCGCCGTGGCCAAGCCGGACTCCACCGGACTCCGGGAGTCCGCCGCCACCTCGATGCCCCCTTCCCCAAGCCGACCCGCCCCTCCCCCTTAAATACCGCCCCACCCCGCCGCCACCACTTCGTCCCGCCCGCTGCTCGCAGCCCGCAGCAGCAGTAGCCGCCGCCGCCGCTTGCCGTGCCGCCACCGCCGACACCACCCAGCTCCGTCGGAGCCCCAAGCCCCGCCGGATCCGACGAGGTAGCCGCCGCCGCCGGTTTTTCCTTAGAAAACCGATCCGTTTTTTAGAAAACCCTAGTTCGTTTTTTAGAATAGATCGGTTTTTCGGTTTATTTATTTAGTGGACGTTCGTCCGTACGTTCGTTTTTAGTGAACGGTGTTCACTCGTTAGCCGTAGACTGCGAATGTTCATTCGTTAGCCTGTTCGTCCATTTTTCTTTTTCTCGGATTTTTCCGCGATTATTTTCGATCGCGATTTCTGATCCGATTTTCGTTCTAGTATAACTTTTCGCTCGTTTGTCGGAATCAGGCGATTCAATCGCCTAGAGTTTTCTCGAAACCCTCTTTTTGTTTGACCAACTTAAACAAGATTTTCTTACTGTAAAATTTGACTTTAGTCCAGATTAGTAAATGAAGCTTGTTTCTTTCGCCGTTTGAGTTTTGTTGCTTCATTTGATTTGATTCTTTTTGCAAACCAGAGTTCTTAAGTTGAACTTTCTTGTTAGAACTCTTATTTGAGTTTTACCCGTGCCTTTGCTTGATTGCTTATGTATGCTTGTTTGTTTGCGATAGAGTACCCGGAGTGTGAAGCGTGCTACTACGAGTCTCTAGGTTTCGCGGATCATCAGCAAGGCAAGTAACACTTTGATCACACCTCTTTACTACCCATTTTATTGCATTAGATCAATCCTCAAACAATTGCATGGTTAGGATCTGATTTGACTTGTGGGTATTGGGAAGTAGTTGATGAGGTACGAACCTATTGCCCTGTTTTATTATCAAACCCTGGGAGCTACTTCTATGTTGCTTATATTTCTATGATATGCTCGTAGACGTGGTTTGGGTTTGACTGTATTCATGACAGATGTGAGATTGTTAATTAATGGTTCAACTTAAGGGGGCAACTTAAATACACATCTGGGTGGATTGAGGCACCTGGGAATTCCGGTGATTGCCTGTTTTTTTGGAAATCCCAGGGTACCGTGTGATTCTCCTATGGGCTGCTACCCAGGCTCAAAGGGATCATAAGATTATTCATGCTGGAAACTTCTGTGTGCAGCCACAAGCTATTATGGGCTCTAGCATAGTTGATTAAGTCGTGTGAACTCTTACAGTGGTAGACTAGCAGATGTAGGGGATGTAGGTGGTACTGTCTACCCATCGTAAGGTGCTAACGCTTCTGAAAGACTGTGTATCGGTCATCTGTTTCTCAAACACCATGTAGTGCGAGATATTCAATGGAGGAGATCGAGTCTTGTGGGGAAAAGTGTGTAAACCTCTGCAGAGTGTACAAACTAATCATGGTTAGCCGTTTCCCCGGTTATGGACATCTTGAGTATCTGGTTCTTGGATCATCATGCTAATCTCATCACTACTTAATTAATTTGATGGGTTGGTAATGATTACTTTAATTTGGGATTGAGAGGGGGTTTACCTTCTCAATGTTTTCAACAAACTTTGTAGTTAAATAAATTTTATTCCTTTGCAGTAGGGAAAAATTGGCTTTTTGCAAAACATATTAACCATACAGCCTCCACCAGCCATATATGCATATAGTGATAGTATTATACTGTTCACTACTCTCTTGTGTTACATTGCCAGCATATTCCATGTGTTGACCCATTTTCGGGCTGCAACGTATCATGTTGCAGACTTTTCAGACGACGAGTAAGGAGCCTTAGGTCGTGGTCTTTCACTCAGTGATGCCGTTGGAGTTGATGAACTCACTTTATCTTCCAAGCCTTCCGCTGTTATCGTATTAGATGGCCTTAAGCCATATTTATTGTAATAAGTTCTCTTTTGAGACATTCGATGTAATAAGTGTGTGATTGCTACTCTGTTATAAATCCTTCAAGTACTGTGTGTGTCAGCATTACCGATCCAGGGATGACACTTATGCATGGAGATCAGACTGTTTGAGGTCTGGTCGCTACAAAGATGGTATCAAAGCACACGCTGACTGTAGGACACGACTACTAAGCTAAAGCCTAGATCACTACTCTCTTCTCGTTTCTGACTCCTCTCTATTTTCTACTCTTTAGGATGGCGAATACAAGGATCAAGTTCATGCAACCGAATGAAGACACCCCATTTGGACGCCACTTGAAGGAAGTCACTAGATACCTGAATATTGGAATATCAAGCTTCACCGGGACCTACAACGCCACATTACCAGAAGAGGAGCGTTGGAAGATTCAAGTTCAAGTTCCAGCAAGGACGTTCACGCCAGTTACTGAGCCCATAGAGTTTTCCTTCGATGCACCAACCTAGAGTCTAGGAAAGAGTATGGCAGCTTACATTTCCATGGGACGCATTGGAGAAGTTTACCACAATGATCTTAAGGATACTCTCTACCAGATTTGTGGGCGACGAGATGAGCAATGGGAGATGATCAGCACCAGGAAGGATAGATCGATTGCTGCTTTTATCCAGGAGTTAAACCAACATATTCGCCGCTAGGAGAATCAGATGTGTGCAGGCATGATAGATCTGAAGAAGGCAATGACAAGGATCACGGAGCTGGAGGAAGAACTTAAGTCTACACGCGATGGATATGAGGAGGAGATGACAATACTAGTGGAGATGAATGACGATCTGGAAAGGAAGCTAGGAGTATTCATGGGAGACCCCGCGCCAGGAGGGGAAGAAGACGAACCCAAGGAGATTCGTTCGGAGGACTACATCATCATCGACGACACCGACTCGGACCCCGATGATAGCGATGATGACTATTTTGATGAAGCTGGAGCAGATATCATGGAGTCTTCGACCGATCAATATTTCTAGTAGACTACCATATTAGTAGTAGTATTCCACCATGTATATAGTATAGTCCAAGCACTTTTTTAACGATAGTTTTAGATCGACTCTATGCCTTGCTTGATTGATTGAGTGATATGATTGTGTTTATCTCATGTGCATATGGGTAGTGTTTTCTCATTAGACCTCATTCTATTCTATTTCTCTTCCCTCTAAACCCTCAGATGCCTCCGAGACGTGACCCTGGATTTACCTTTCCACTGGAGCTCACTCAGTTGATCCAGCAGAAGAATACCTTGATGCAGTTGTTAGTTCAGAACCAAGGCAACAACAACAACACCACCACCACCACCACCACCACCAACAACAACAACAACAACAACCTGTAACAACCCGGATGTAATTTACCTTATATGTATCCCAACTCTTGCCGTTTTCCGGGGCTAAGTTATTTTATTTTCCTCGGGTTCGGGTTTTTGTCTCCGTGTATTGTTGCCTTTGTCATGCATCTCATATCATGTCATCATGTCCATTGCATTTGTATACGTGTTCGACTCATGTATCCGAGCATTTTCCCCGTTGTCCGTTTTGCATTCCGGCGCTCCTATCTCCTCCGGTGCCCCTTTCTACCTCTTTTCGTGTGTGGGGGTTAAACATTTCTGGATTGGACCGAGACTTGCCATGCGGCCTTGGTTCACTACTGGTAGACCGCCTGTCAAGTTTCGTGCCATTTGGACTTCGTTTGATACTCCAACGGTTAACCGAGGGATCGAAAAGGCCTCGTGTGTGTTGCAGCCCAACACCCTTCCAATTTGGCCCAAAACCAACCAAAACCCTCTCCATCATCTAGAGCGTTCGATCATGATCGCGTGGCTACAAACCGCACCTCATTTGGAGACTCCTAGCTCCTCCTACCTCTATATAAAGGCCTTTCCCCGAAATTCCCGGATCTCTTCTTCCCCAAACCCTAAAAAATCGCCTCGCGCCGCGCCGGACACCTCCCTGCCGCCGCCCGCAGCCAACCGGGGGCCGCCACCCGCAGCCACGCCGTCCCGCTCGGCCCACCGCAGGCCCCCTCCTCCATCGCCCGGGCCAGAGGCGCCCCGCGGCCCAACCGGCGTCCGCCGCCACCTGCCTCCTTCCTCACCCGAGCCGGCGAGCTCCGGCCGCCGCACCACCGCCCGCCGGCATCGCTCCGCCCCACCGCCGCAACCTCCGGCCGCCGGAGCTCCTCGCCGCACAAAGCTCCGCCTCAGCACGCTCCTCACCACCGGCGACCGCGCCCGGCTACTCCTCGCCGCCCCCCGGCGAGCTTCCTCCTCTCCCTCACTGCTCCAGACACCTCCCTCGTCTCCGGCGAACTGCTACAGTACCGGATCTGGATCCAGATCCAGATCCAAACGAGGGTTGACTTTCCTCTCGAAACCCTAACCTTTTTGCATTTTTCCGCATGTAGTATCTCCGCATCCGTAGCTCCAATTTGCGTGTGTAGCATATCAAAATGTTCGTCTCAATGAGTACATCATTTCATCTCATTGCATCATTTTCATTTGAGCTCGTCTTGATGCCCGAAATGCTGTTGGAAGAGGGCTATGTGATAAAATTGCCAGATATGTTTCATCAAATAGATATTTGTTATTTTTGCCATGATTAATGTGTGCATGATATGCTCCTGAGCTCTACATGAGTTTTGTTATATGCCATGCCATCTTTACAGAGGTGCTTACCATGTATTTTTGTGATATGTGTGGTGACTATCACAAGCTTGCAAAGTAGTGCATTCGGTAATGCTGATTTCAGGGACTTAGAATTTCACTAAGTCCTTGATCTGTTTTTGTCGTTATGCCATATGTTCATGTAGTTTCCTAGTGATCCGTGCCTCTTTTGAGATTGATTTGTCAACATTATGGTGCTCTATCCATCCATGTCTTTGTTCGCATTTATCGAGCACCCTAGCTTGAGTCAATCCAGCTCTACTTTTGCTATTTCGTGAATCCTGGCAGATTGTTGACTCGTTAGCGATTTTGCCGAGGATGTTGCTATTGATCCGTGCATGCTATGTTGTTGTTCTTGTCATGTCTAGCTTCTATGCCATGTATTCTTGACGGGTGTATGCTTAGTTTGTCATGTCATGCTCTGTAGGGAGTGCATCGAGCTCGTAAACATGCCTACCCATTAACTAAATTGCATGCTCCAGTTTTTCACTAAGTCTGAGATCTGTTTATGTTTTTGCCATGTTCACATGCTTGCAATTGTATTTTCTGATCCCTTTTGGCTCAAGGTCACTAGGGGACTTTTGTTAAGTGCTTTGAGTAGCTTCATGTCATGCATTGATTTGCCACGTTAAGATCCTGTAGCTTGTAGTTTTCATGCTCTAAAGTGTGCTTCCTGATGTTAAATTCCAGACTTGTGTTAATTTCACTAAGTCTGAAACCTGTTATCGTTTGCACTTTTGCCATGCTTGTTTGAACCTGTTAATGGATGAATTAGCCGTAGCTCAGTGTTCATCTTTTGTCAAGCTTCATGAGTGGATCCCTGCCATGTATTTTGTTGTCATGTTTGAGTGCTGTAGCATATTTATCTTTATGCATTTAGATGGCTACTTGCTGATTATCGCAGACCGGTGCCATATTTGTTTTGCTTGCCATTTCCAAACCGTGCATCCGATTCCGGTGATCTTTATACCGATTTCAACCAAAATCACCTCACCTTTCCAGTGGCACTCTTGGATTTCCAAGTTGAGGCCAGGTTCAATCATTCTTTGTCAAATCTTGCATATGCACCACATACCGCATCCCGCATAGCATACAATGTTGCATCATGTTGTTTGAGCATTGCACGTCGTTGATTGTGTTCCTTTTGCTTGTTTTTCTTGTTTGGGTAGAGTCGGGAGACGAGTTGGGGAATGATGAGCCCATTGAGTTTGCTTACGAGGATCAAGTCAACTCTGACAACTTTGCAGGCAAGATGATCATACCCTCGAAATCACTTCTATCTTTGTTTGCTAGATGCTCGCTCTTTTGCTATGCCTATGCTTCGATGCCTACCACTTTCTTATCATGCCTCCTAATTGCCATGTCAAACCTGTAACCCACCATGTCCTAGCAAACCGTTGATTGGCTATGTTACCACTTTGCTCAGCCCCTCTTATAGCGTTGCTAGTTGCAGGTAAAGATTGGAGATCGTTCCTTATTGGAACATTGTTTATTGTTGGGATATCACCATATTATCTTGTTTATCTTAATGCACCTATATACTTGGTAAAGGGTGCAAGGCTCGGCCTTTTGCCTAGTGTTTTGTTCCACTCTTGCCGCCCTAGTTTCCATCATATCGGTGTTATGTTCCCGGATTTTGCGTTCCTTACGCGGTTGGGTTATAATGGGAACCCCTTGACAGTTCGCCTTGAATAAAACTCTTTCAACAATGCCCAACTTTGGTTTTACCATTCGCCACCTAGCCTCTTTTTCCCTTGGGTTCCGCGGACTCAAGGGTCATCTTTATTTAAACCCCCGGGCCAGTGCTCCTCTGAGTGTTGGTCCAACCTGTCAGCTGCCGGTGGCCACCAAGGGCAACTCTGGGCTGGCCTACCGGAACCTTGGACAATCCGGTGTGCCCTGAGAACGAGATATGTGCAGCTCCTATTGGGATTTTTCAGCACATTCGGGCGGTGTTGCTGGTTTAGTTTTACCATTGTCGAGGATGTCTTGTAACCGGGATTCCGAGCCTGATCGGGTCTTCCCGCTAGAAGGAATATCCTTCGTTGACCGTGAGAGCTTGTGATGGGCTAAGTTGGGACACCCATGCAGGGATTTGAAGTTTTGAAAGCCGTGCCCGCGGTTATGGGCAGATGGGAATTTGTTAATGTCCGATTGTAGATAACATGAAACTTAACTTAATTAAAATGAATCAACCGCGTGTGTTACCGTGATGGTCTCTTCTCGGTGGAGTCCGGGAAGTGAACACGGTGTTGGAGTAATGCTTGACGTAGGTTGTCATAGGATCACTTATTGATCATAGTTCTTCCTTCGTGTCTTTCCTTCTCTTCTCGCTCTCTTTCGCGAACAGGTTAGCCACCATATATGCTAGTCGCTTGCTGCAACTCCACATATTACCTTGCCTTTACCTATAAGCTTAAATAGTCTTGATCGCGAGGGTGCGAGATTGCTGAGTCCCCGTGACTCACAGATTACTTCCAAAACCAGATGCAGGGACCGATGATACTGTTCCAGACGATGCGCTTGAGCTCAAGTGGGAGTTTGATGAAGACTCTCGTTGTTACTATGTGTCTTTCCCAGATGATCAGTAGAGGTGCCCAGTTGGGGCGATCGGGGACCGTGTCGCATGTTGGGGTTGATCTTTTATTTTGGTACCGTAGTCGGACCATGAGTGTATTGAATGATTGTAATGTTGTTCATGTATTTGTGTGACGTGGCGAGTGTAAGGCAACTATGTACCTTTTACCCTATTATCTATTTACATGGGTTGTTGTGAAGATTACCTTACTTGCGACATTGCTTTCAATGTGGTTATGCCTCTAAGTCGTGCTTCGACACGTAGGAGATATAGCCGCATCGAGGGCGTTACACAACCCACCACCACCACCACCAGTTGACAACTTAGCCTGTTTTCTGAGGTTGCAGCCGCCGGTGTTTTCCAGTAGCACCGAGTCGATTGTTGCAGATGATTGGCTCCGCAGGATTGGAAGGGTATTAACCACTGCAGGATGCATAGATGCTGAGAAGGTGCGTTTTGCCGCACACCAATTGGATGGACCAGCAGCCTCATGGTGGGAGAATTACACTGTCACATATCCTATAGCCACTTTTACATGGGACCAGTTCCAACAGGCTTTTCACACTGCCCATGTTTCAGTAGGAGCTATGGCCATGAAGAAGCGTGAGTTTCGCAACTTACGCCAAGGAGGGCGCATTGTTGGCCAATATGTGGATGAGTTTAGTAAGTTAGCACGTTATGCCCAAGATGACGTTGCTACAGATGCAGCTAAGAAGGAGAAGTTTTTGGAAGGACTAAATGATGAGCTGAGCATGCAGTTGATGGTAGCAAATTTCAATAACTATCAGGAGTTGGTGGATAGAGCTCTCAAGCTTGAAGGGAAGCAACAGCAGATGGACAGCCGCAGAAGGAAGTATGGACAAGGGAAGTATAATTTTGGAGCCCAGCAGAGACCCCGTTTCACCCCAAACTCGGGAGGACTTGTTCATAACCATGGAGGTCACACTCATAATGTAGGAAGTTCACACAATCATAGTGGCCCCAAGAATGGTAGTGGTAACGGAGTAAGTAGCGGACAGAACCGTTCCAATCCGGTAACACCCGCCAAGAAAGATTTCAGCCACGTTACTTGCAACAAGTGCTAGAAGACTGGACATTATGCCAATGAGTGTCCTGAAGCCAAGAATGGAAATGGAAGCTCTGGGAAGAAGCCCAACCCTTTCAATAGGGGACAAGTGAACCACGTTAACATGGAGGAGGTTGAAGCCTAGCCCGATGCAGTAATAGGTAAGTTTTTGGTTAAGTCATTTACTGCAGTCGTACTTTTTGATACTGGTGCATCGCATTCATACATATCAAGGGGATTTGTGGATAAGTTTAAATTGCCAACCCAAGCCCATAGGACACCCATGTTAGTAACCTCGCCAGGAGCAGAGTATATGGCTAGCCTATGGTGTGATCGGTTACCATTAAGGATTGGTAACTACTTGTTTCCCTCGGACCTAATAGTATTATAGGAGTCACAAGGACTGGATGTGATATTAGGCATGGATTGGTTATCGAAGTATGGAGGGAACATTGACTGCGCCAGTAAGTCGATTTTGCTCACCACCCCAGAAGGAAGAAGGATCAAGTATGTATCCCGCCATGTTTCGAATAGGACGCAAGTAAATTCCTTATCTGGAGTTGTACAGGAGGAAGTACCAGTGGTGAAGGATTTTCCGGATGTATTTCCAGAAGAGTTGCCAGGCATGCCACCGGATAGAGACATTGAGCTTTCGATTGAGCTTTTGCCAGGCACAGGGCCAATATCTAAGAGACCGTACAAAATGCCGCAAAGGATTTGGAGGAAATTAAGAAGCAGATTAAGGACCGGATAAAGGTTATATTCGCCCAAGTTCGTCACCTTGGGGATCACCAGTACTTCTAGTGGAGAAGAAGGATGGATCGTTAAGGATGGTTGTTGATTATCGAGGACTGAATGAGGTGACGATCAAGAATAAGTACCCACTACCAATGATCAATGATTTGTTTGGCCAGCTGCAAGGAGCTAAGGTGTTTTCCAAGATCGATTTCCGATCAGGGTATCACCAGCTAAATATTCGAGAGCAGGATATACCTAAGACAACTTTTACCATGAGATATGGGCTATATGAGTATACCGTTATGTCATTTGGTCTGACTAATGCACCTGCCTATTTTATGAACATGATGAACAAGGTGTTTATGGAGTTTTTGGATAAGTTCATCATGGTGTTCATTGATGATATTCTGGTCTACTCGAAGAACGAATAGGAACATAAAGAGCATTTGCGTTGGGTACTTGGGAAGCTCAGAGAACATCAGTTATAATCCAAGTTCAGCAAGTGTGAGTTTTGGCTGAAGGAAGTTGGATTTCTTGGACATGTTCTATCCGGAGAAGGAATATCAGTGGACCCCGCCAAGGTTGTCAATGTGACAAATTGGGAGTCACCCATGATAGTTGGATCCGGAGTTTTCTTGGACTCGCAGGATACTACCGGAGGTTCATTGAGAATTTCTCAAAGATTGCAAAGCCCATGATGGAGTTTTTAAATAAGGACACCAAATTCAATTGGACAAAGGAATGTGAGGCAAGTTTTCAGGAGTTGAAGAGACGCTTGGTTACATCACCAGTGTTGATTCTGCCAGATCAACACAAGGATTATGAAGTATATTGCGACGCTTCTCGTCGAGGACTTGGAGACGTACTTATGCAGGAGGGAAGAGTTGTTTCATATGCCTCATGACAGCTTAAACCCCATGAGTTAAACTATGCTACACATGATTTGGAATTAGCAGCCGTACTGCATGCGTTGAAGACATGGAGACATTTTCTCATCGGAAACCATTGTGAGGTATACACGGATCACAAGAGTTTGAAGTATATCTTCATGCAGAAGGAGCTGAATCTCAGGCAGAGGAGATGGTTAGAGCTCATTAAGGATTATGATATGAGATTGCATTATCATCCAGGAAAGGCTAACGTAGTAGCCGATGCGTTGAGCCGCAAGAGTCATGTCAATACCCTCATGACCGGAGAGTTACCCAAGGAGTTACCAGAAGACCTTCACGAGCTATGTTTGGAGATAGTTCCGAGAGGTTATGTAGCAGCTTTGGAGATTCAGTCTACTTTGATGGATAAGATCAGAGAAGCTCAGAAGACGGATTTGGAGATTGCCGAGATAAAGGAAAGGATGAGCAGAGGAAAGGCTAAAGGATTTTGTGAGGATGAGCAGGATACCTTATGGTTTGAGGACCGTGTATATGTGTCAAATGATCAGGAGGTCAGGAAGTTGATTCCGTAAGAGGCCCATGATTGGCCATATTCGATTCACCCAGGAAATACCAAGATGTATCTAGATTTGAAGGACAGTTTTTGGTGGACTGGAATGAAGAAGGATATTGCGGAGTATGTAGCAGTTTGTGATGTATGTCAGAGAGTGAAGGCAGAACATCAGAAGCCAGCAGGATTGCTACAACCATTGCCGATATCCGAATGGAAGTGGGATAAGTTAGGCATGGATTTTATCACGGGATTACCCAGGACTCGTTCAGGCTATGAGTTGATATGGGTTAGTCGATCGTTTGACGAAAGTAGCTCATTTCATCCCAGTAAAGACCACTTACACTAGTGCTAAGTTGGCAAAGATATACATGACCAGGATCATATGTCTGCATGCAGTTCCAAGGACCATTGTATCAGATAGAGGAACCCAGTTTACTTCAAAGTTTTGGAATCAGTTGCATGAAACTTTGGGAACCAGACTAGACTTTAGTATAGCTTTTCACCCGCAGACAGATGGACAGACTGGGAGAGTAAACCATATTCTGGAGGACATGTTGAGAGCTTGTGCGCTAGACTATGGATCTAGTTGGGACGATAATTTGCCTTATGTAGAGTTCCCTTATAACAACAGTTATCAAGCTAGCTTGAAGATGGCCCCTTTAGAAGCCCTGTACGGAAGGAGGTCTAGAACACCGTTGTTGTGAGACGAAGTTGGAGACCGACATTTGTTTGGACTAGCTTTGATTAAAGAGTCTGAAGAGAAGGTTAAGCTGATTCGCGATAGACTCAAGGTAGCCCAGTCCAGGCAGAAGAGTTATGAGGATTCTAAATGCAAGGAGACAGTTTACGAAGTTGGAGACAGAGTGTATCTTCGTGTATCCCCACTTCGAGGAGTGAAGCGTTTTGGAGTTAAGGGAAAGTTAGCCCCACGTTTTGTGGGACCATACAGAGTTTTGGAACGTATGGGAGAAGTTGCTTACAAGTTGGAATTACCCGAAGGATTGTCTGGAGTTCACGATGTGTTCCATGTTTCTCAGTTGAAGAAGTGCCACGCAGAGATGACCGACATTCCTCTGAGAGATACAGTGCTGCTGGAAGCGATACAATTGGATAGTGATTTGACCTATGAAGAGAAGCCAGTTAAGATTCTTGATTTTGCCAGCCGTGTCACACGTAACAAAGTAATCAAGTTCTGCAAGGTTCCGTGGAGTCACCATACAGAAGATGAAGCCACCTGGGAACGGGAGGAAGACCTGTGGAAGGATCACTCTCACCCATTTTCTAGCCAACCCGAATCTCGAGGGCGAGATTCATCTTAAGGGGGGTAGGTTTGTAACATCCCAAATTTTTAATTCGGAATGTTATACATTAGATCATCTTTGCATATCATATTTTATTGCATTTTGGCTTGATCCTAGAAATTCTACGCAACTCAAGGACCCACGGAGAGAGTTGGAGATTTCGTTATTTTCATATTTGAGTTTTCCCACATTTTGAAAGGAGGATCATTTGGTTTTGATTATTTTCCCTTCCTAATATTTCAAAAATAAAAATATATGAGAGGAGATAAAATAACTTCTCCAAAATAGATGAAATATAAGAGGAAAATATTAAAAACCAAATAAATATTTTATTTGGATTTTATTGCAATTTTATATGAATTAGAAAAATTGCATGTTTTCAAAATTGCATTTTAGAGCCAAGAAAATGTTCATCTTGTTCTAAATATTTCATTTAGACGGTGAATTTTTTTTGGCATTTTTAGAATTTATTTTATTTTCTAGGATTTATTGAAGTTTCGGCGAAATTATTTTATAAAAAAAGTCCGTTCGGACGACGGGGCCGAAGGCTGAGCCGGCCCGGCCGCTCGCCGCCTCACTCGCGCCCGCCGTGGCCGAGCCGGACTGCACCGGAGTCCGGAAGTCCGTCGCCGCCCCGGTGCCCCCTTCCCGAAGCCGACCCCGCCCCATCCCCCTTAAATACCACCCCACCCCGACGACACCACCCCGTCCCGCCCGCCGCTCGCAGGCCGCAGCCGCCGCTTGCCGCGCCGCCGCCGCCCACTCGTGCGCCGCCCTCCGTCGCCGCCGCCAACACCACCCAGCCCCGCCAGAGCCCCGAGCACCGCCGGATCCGACGAGGTAGCCGCCGCCGCCGGTTTTCCTTAGAAAACCGATCCGTTTTTTTAGAAAACCCTAGTTTTTGAAATAGATCGGTTTTATTTTTTTCGGTTTATTTATTTACTGGACGTTCATCCATATGTTCGTTTTTAGCGAACGGTGTTCACTCGTTAGCCGCAGACAGCGAACGTTCGTTCGTTAGCCTATTCGTCTGTTTTTCTTTTTCTCGGATTTTTCCGCGATTATTTTCGATCACGATTTCTGATCCGATTTTCGTTCTAGTATAACTTTTCACTCGTTTGTCACAATCAGGAGATTCAAGCACCTAGAGTTTCGTCTCGAAACCCTCTTTCTGTTTAACCAACTTAAACAATATTTTGCTACTGTAAAATTTGACTTTAGTCCAGATTAGTAAACAAAGCTTGTTTCTTTCGCCGTTTGAGTTTTGTTGCTTCGTTTGATTTGATTCTTTTTGCAAACCGGAGTTCTTAAGTTGAACTTTCTGGTTAGATCTCTTATTTTATTTTTACCCGTGCCTTTGCTTGATTGCTTATGTATGCTTGTTTGTTTGGGATAGAGTACCCGGAGTGTGAAGCGTGCTACTACGAGTCTCTAGGTTTCGCGGATCATCAGCAAGGCAAGTAACACTTTGATCATACCTCTTTACTATCCAGTTTTATTGCATTAGATCAATCCTCAAACAATTGCATGGTTAGGATCTGATTTAACTTGTAGGTATTGGGAAGTAGTTGATGAGGTAGGAACCTATTACCCTGTTTTATTATCAAACACTGGGAGTTACTTCTACGTTTCTTATATTTCTATGCTATGCTCGTAGACGTGGTTTGGGTTTGAGTGTATTCATGATAGATGTGAGATTGTTAATTAATGGTTCAACTTAAGGTGGCAACTTAAATACACATCTAGGTGGATTGACGCACCTGGGGAATTCCAGTGATTGCCTATATTTTTGGAAATCCCAGTGTACTGTGTGATTCTCCTATGGACTGCCACCTAGGCTCAAAGGGATCATAAGATTATTCAAGTTGGAAACTTAAGTGTGCAGCCACACACTATTATGGGATCTAGCATAGTTGATTAAGTCATGGGAACTCTTACAGTGGTAGACTAGAAGATGTAGGGGATGTAGGTGGTACTATCTACCCATCGTAAGGTGCTAACGCTTCTGAAAGACTGTGTCTCTGTCATCCGTTTCTCAAACACCATGTAGTGCGAGAAATCCAACGGAGGAGATCGAGTCTTGTGGGGAAAAGTGTGCAAACCTTTGCAGAGTGTACAAACTAATCATGGTTAGCCATGTCCCCGGTTATGGACATCTTGAGTATCTGGTTCTTGGATCATCATGCTGATCTCATCACTACTTAATTAATTTGATGGGTTGTGAATGATTACTTTAATTTGGGATTGAGAGGGGGTTTACCTTCTCAATGTTTTCAACAAACTTTGTAGTTAAATAAAATTTATTCCTTTGTAGTAGGGAAAAATTGGCTTTTCGCAAAACATATTAACCATACAGCCTCCACCAGCCATATATGCATATAGTGATAGCATTATTCTGTTCACTACTCTCTTGTGTTACATTGCCAGCATATTCCTTGTGCTGACCCGTTTTCGGGCTGCAGCGTATCATGTTGCAGACTTTTTAGACGACGAGTAAGGAGCCTTAGGTCGTGGTCTTTCACTCAGTGATGCCGTTGGAGTTGATGGACTCACTTTATCTTCCAAGCCTTCCGTTGTTATCGTATTAGATGGCCTTTCGCCATATTTATTGTAATAAGTTCTCTTTTGAGACATTCGATGTAATAAGTGTGTCATTGCTACTCTATTATAAATCCTTCAAGTACTGTGTGTGTCAGCATTACCGATCCAGGGATGACACTTATGCACAGAGATCAGATTGTTTGAGGTCTGGTCGCTACATGTCTGTACTCAGATATTTTTGCTTCCACTGACTCTTGTGTATTCGAGCCCTCGAGGCCCCTGGCTTGTAATATAAAGATTGTATTATTTTATTTTGTGTCTAGAGTTGTGTTGTGATATCTTTCCGTGAGTCCTTGATCTTGATCGTACACATTCACGTGTATGATTAGTGTACGATCAAATCGGGGGCGTCATAAGTTGGTATCAGAGCCAACTACCTGTAGGAATCCCCCTTCCAAACTCGTTGGCCGAAGTTGAGTCTAGACATTACAAAACTTTTACTAACATGGTTGTGAGGTGTGAGCCTTATGGGCCCACGTCGCCATTGGGTGGTATTAGGATCTTTTATTCCTCGTCTATACTCTGGGACTCCGATCTCTCTTCTATTCGGGTTAAATGAATTTTGCTAAATCTAACATTAGGATCTCGTGATCACTTTCACCCGGAGAGCCCCTTAACAGATGATCGCCTGCCGCACCAGAAGATTCTGAAGATACTCTATGATGTTCTCTCGAGACTTGTGCCATCGCTTTTGCAATTCCCTTTCATCGATAAATCCTTGTGGATGACTACTTACACTTGTCGTTCATATCTTCATTCCCATTTGCCCTTGATATTACTTGATACCCTGAAAAATTCTCCGATAGTCTGAGAATCCTTTGTGCCTACTGCCTTGCATTTCTTTACCACCTGAATACCCCTACGGATAATTTCTCGCACTTATCGAGTATTCTCTCATCCCCAGTTGATCAATGTATTTCACAGAAGTCTTCAAATTGCCATTCGATCTTCCGAAGATCCTCAACAACCTATTGCTTTTAAAATTCTTGCTTGCATGCATTATGATTAATCCCATAAGTGTAGTAATCTTGTTGACATCCATTGTCATTATCATTTTGAGTCCATTGATTCAATATGTTGTGATTGCTTGCAATCCTCAGAAGAATCTTAGAATTGTTTCTTCCGGCTCATACACCATTTTAAACATGAGTTGGATCTTGACAATCAAATTGCCATCGATTGTACCACTAAGGCTATTCATCTTATCCATCCCTAATCAGAGCATTCCTTCTGATCCCTTGTCTTGGAATTAATAATTCCTTTGCATTGGAGCTTTGAGTTAGTCAATTGTTTCTATAATCTGATCTCCTTGCATTCTTTCTTCCTCTGGTTGAGTACTGATGCTCACAAGATCCCTTGTGGACCACCAGACCCTTTGTCATGTTTTATCCGACAACGTCCTTCTTATTCTATAACCTTGTGAGCCATTCCTCGGATACATAATGCCTTTGGTAAATTGTATCCTCTGTTGGCTCAAGCATGCTCTACTATCGAGCTTGTGTTATGTATTCTTGAAATTTGTGGTATATGCTCCTAAGATGCCCCGATGGGTTGAACATATGCCTTCCCCAAACCGTATGAACCCGAAAGTTTTCACGAGCCATACACTTTTGGTATTTTGCCAGATAAAATTTCAACACTACAACTTCATCAAACGCAAGAAGTGAATGAAAGGTTATGCATTGGAGAAGTGGGAGTCGGCCTTAAACTTGTGTTCATGCCCATGGAAACGATGTAGATCTTATCATTAAACCTTCTCTTAAATTATTTATTCCCTTGGTATATTCATATTACATCTGGGATCTGGTCTTTTGCAATCATGGGTCCGACCATATTGATACTCCTTGATTCCTTTTCTCGGACAAGTTAAACCACTTGTCCTCTGCAGATCAATGCACCCATCCAACCTCTATTATGATCTACCTTCGAGTATTACCCCGTGGTATCTTGATAATATCACAGAACCATATTACTTCTTATGAGTTCTTCAAGTCTTATTTCTCACCGATTCCAATTTTCCCCGGGTTCTGAGTTGTTAGACACTCAAGGACACCTAAGTGAATCAATTCCGCACTCCGATACAATAACTCTTAAGTAATTTTCATTGCTTACGACTTTAATAATCATTCAAGTCATCCCAAGCCTGATCGGCTATATCATTATCGTGCTAAATTTTAGCTATGCTACCTGGTTCTTCTTCTCGAAGCACAATTTTTGATGATGAGCTAAGCTTATGTCGATCTTCCTCATCATATCATTTTGCTTTGAACATCAAGCTTGGTTTGGATCTTGTGTCGCACCCTTAGTTCCATTAACCTTTCACTCATCATTCCTTTGACTTGACATCATCGTCGATCGATTACATATTCGTGGAGCCTCTTGACAAAATTTGTCGTGATCATCAACAACATTTTGACTCTTTCCGGGATATCAATCAAATTCATGATGGTAAGTGCCATCCTCGTCCCTTGGTAATTTGAGTTACCATCAACAACATCTTTACCTTCCTTTCATCATAAACTTGTTCATGTTATGGATGCTACTTGCTATCTAGTTTGTATTATGTTCAACCTTGAAGTATTATTGAGCTTTATGTCAAGGATGTTACAAGGATTGCTCCACCTCTTAAGAATTCTTGGTATAGAGATACTTCTCGCAAGCACCATTCTTTCTTGGTCCCCGTATTGACTAACTGGGAACGTCAACAAGTGAACAATGCTGCTTGGACTCTGTAATTCACGCAACCCTATTGCTTTGAAGTTAATGGTCGACATTTCATTCTTAGACCATTGGTTATCGAATCACCATTCTAAAATTGATCATGCTACCTAAGTCCATATTTCGGGTGCACCTTTCAACCAATGTTGAATTGTGTATGTTTTCCTCGAGCATACATCATTATATTATTTGATTTGACAAATGTTATCTCCTTGTTCACATCATTGTGGAAATCCATCTTTTCCAAACTCTTGATGGATTGTCCCTGAGCCCATCAGCCACCTCATCATCTCCTTGGTTTAATGAACTCTTGTGTCGGAACTCACTCCCATAGTTCATTTCCCGAAAATCTTACATTCCCATCTCATCAATTTGTGTTGCACCTTTTCTTCGCAGGCATCCTAACTTTGAGGTATCCTGACACCAATCAGATCTAAATCTTGGTCTAATATGATGGTGGGAACATATTTCCAAGAGTAATAACATTGATCTTTATATGACCCGGTAAGGTGATATCATGCCTAGCACACCTGGCCGGAGGAACTATTGTTATAGTTTCCTTTTTAGCGAGGTTAACCATTCTTCCATGAGGAAATTGTAAGACTTATTCTATAAGATGTTCCTGATGGATCCTTTGTGTATCCAAAGTCTGATCTTTGCTTGATGACCATGTCAATGTTATCTCAAAGCATGACTGTGGTACTCCGATCTTCAATAGGAATATTTGAAGCACAATGCTAAATTTTCTTTATCAATTATCCTAACACCATTGTATGGGTAATGCCATGAAAAATCTCTCCCATTACCTAAATGGTTTTCTACTTTCTATCTTGTCATGGATATCATGCTCTACTTGTCCTTGGGAAGGATATACCCCTGAAATATGTGTTTAAACACATTTTCCTTTCCATTATTCTGTTTAATCAGATAATCACATTTTCCTTTCCATTGTCTCGTTTAACCTTTCTCGTGGTTTATATGATCTAAGCAGTAATGATTCGCTGCTTGTGTAAACACCTTGGTGTACAACCTTGTCAGTAAGACCGTGTTACTATTGTTGATGACATTCCGGCAACCACCGATGGATGAGAACTTTGCCTATTGGTCTGCCTCATTTCAATGAGCAGGAAAATGGTTTTCTTCGTCCCCCGCCCTTGGTATCGATGTTGTTGTCGACATAACTGATAAGCTATCCTCTGACATGCCTTGCTTACATGATAGTGTAAGACGTCATCGCCTTCCTACTATTAACCCACATGGTGGCCCCATAACCCACAGGTCCCAGGACCGAAACATGACTCTCCTACACACACACACCCCTGGTTTCCCAAGTTATTCCTCGCGTGTGGCCTTGTATGTAATTCACGGGCCACCTTCCTAGTGATCTATTCTGGTAACAGAAGCAATACTTAATCTCGTTGCTTTGGACCCCTATTGCACTTTGTTTCAGGCATCGAACGATTTCTTGCCCATACGAAACTTCCCATGATACCTTCTTACCATGCTCTCGATATTTTCTTAAGTTTCAATTCGAGAGTTACCTTCCACCACCTTCCTCGATGTTATCTACCAAATAATAATCAACCTTGTAGAGGTTCATTCTTCCGGAGTACCCACACTTTATTCTTTTGTAAGAACGATGGAATTATCCACGAAAGGATGACCTGAAGCAGAGAAATGAAGACATCAACGTAATGGATCAACCTCTTCAAGAAGAGCAACCAAGACCGAGAACAATCGCTAGAATTTCGTGTCTAGAACCTTGCCCCTTTACTCCGCCTCTTAAATCCCGGGACGAGATTTCTTGTAGTGGAGGAGAATTGTGACGCACAGATAATTAAGCTACAGTGAACCTCTGCTAATTATGCCACGTCACTGCGATTACTGTTATTAATCTCGCGATCGTTCAAAAACAATTTACCGATTTCAAATAACAAGTCAAATTCTTATTTCTTCAAATTGTCAAATAAAAATTCGAGGGTTTAGAATTATTCGCTAAGTATTTAACAAGTAGGAACCCACATTAAATGGATTTTTAAATTGCCCCTAATAATTAATGTGGACAAGCCACACTTATTATGCCCATTTAAATGTAAACCTATTTTTAAACATTTTCCAAATAACCTCAAGCTTTTTAGACAACACCAAAATATCAGTAGAAAATTTTGTGGGAAGTTTCAACTTTAACTAAAACAATTTAGTACCTAAACTTAATACAAAGCTGTCGTAACTAAGAAAACAGGAAAGAAAAGGGGGAACCTACTAATAAAAAGAAAAGAAACCTAATCTACTGGCCCATGGCCCATGGCCCATTTAGCAAAATAGGCCCAGCCCATCCCCAGCTCCTTCAACCTATTGCTGTAGGAGGCAAGGGAGGCATGGCGGCCATCCACGGCACCATGGCCACGGTGGAAGCCATTCCACGGCTCCCCTGGTGGTTAAGGCCTCGCCCTACAAGTCCCCGGCGCCCCGTTGTCAACCCTAGTCCCCGCACATTTCCCCCTTGCCTTGCTCTCCTCAATTTCTTTGATGCCAAAGCGTAGCCGTCGCTGCACCGTCGCTATACATGTGGCCACCGGCTACCGTTCGTCATCCATTGGCATCCGGGAGGTTCGTCGTTGTCCCCTACATCGTCTACGCACCACCGTTTGAGCCTGAGGACACTACATCGAGTGGATCGAACTATTCTTCAACCTTCGGCCACGAGCGCACCTCCGTCGACCCCGTCGTCGTCCTACACTCCCGGCCCTCTCCGAGCCTTTCATGTGCTCCCTGGTGAGCTCCCGCTCGAAAGCCCTCTCCCTAGTTCTTGAATCTGTGTTCGTAGCCGCCATTCCCGTCGCGTCCAAAGCTCGTCGCCGCCGGCCATGTCGTCACAAAGCTCACAGTTGTTGTCGTTCAAGGAGTAGTTATGAGGTCCTGGGCAGGAGTCCTTGCCTTTTCGATCGTTGCTACTTTTGTGCTAGCCTTCTTAAGGCAATCTTGTTTAACTTATGTCTGTACTCAGATATTTTTGCTTCCGCTGACTCTTGTGTATTCGAGCTTATGTATTCGAGCCCTCGAGGCCCCTAGCTTGTAATATAAAGCTTGTATTATTTTAATTTGTGTCTAGAGTTGTGTTGTGATATCTTCCCGTGAGTCGTTGATCTTGATCGTACACATTCGCGTGTATGATTAGTGTATGGTCAAATCGGGGGCGTCATAATAATAAACATTAATCATGATGTAAGGAAATATTTCCTTCACTATCATGGCATTTCCATAGCCATTCCGAGATAACAACTTTATTATTGCCTCCAGGGCGTATTTCCTTCACTATCATGGCATTTCCATAGCCATTCCAAGATATATTGCCATGCAACTTCCATCATCTTCATATACATGGCTTGAGCATCATTGTCATATTGCTTTGCATGATCGTAAGATAGCTAGCATGATGTTTTCATGGCTTGTCCATGTTTTGATGTCACTGCTATGCTAGATCATTGCACATCCCGGTACACCACCGGAGGCATTCATATAGAATCATATCTTTGTTCTAGTATCGAGTTGTAATATTGAGTTGTAAGTAAATAAAAGTGTGATGATCATCATTATTAGAACATTTTCCCATGTGAGGTTATCAAAATAAAATTGGCCAGAGAAGCCTCCCCCCCAAAAAAGAGAGAGAGGCCAAAGAAGCCTACAAAAAAAGAGAGAAAATAAAATAAATAATAATAAATGAGAGAAAAGAGAGAAGGGACAATGTTATTATCCTTTTACCACACGTGTGCTTTCGAGTAGCACCATGTTCTTCATATAGAGAGTCTCTTGAGTTATCACTTTCATATACTAGTGAGAATTTTCATTATAGAACTTGGCTTGTATATTCCAACGATGGGCTTCCTCAAGTGCCCTAGGTCTTCATGAGCAAGCAAGTTGGATGCACACCCACTTAGTTTCAGTTTGAGCTTTCATACACTTATAGCTCTAGTGCATCTGTTGCATGGTAGTCCCTACTCCTCGCATTGACATCAATTGATGGGAATCTCCATAGCCCGTTGATTAGCAATATTGATGTGAGACTTTCTCCCTTTTTGTCTTCTCCACAGAACCTCCACCATCATTTTCTATTCCACCTATAGTGTTATATCCATGGCTCACACTCATGTATTGTGTGAAAGTTGAAAAGGTTTGAGAACATCAAAAGTATGAAACAATTGCTTGGCCAGTCATCGGGGTTGTGCATGATTGAATGCTTTGTGTGATGAAGATGGAGCATAGCCAGACCATATGATTTTGTAGGGATAACTTTCTTCGGCCATGTTATTTTGAAAATAAATGATTGCTTTATTAGTATGCTTGAAGTATTATTGTCTTAATGTCAAATGATAGACTATTGCTTTGAATCACTCGTGTCTTAATATTCATGCCATGATTAGATTACATGATCAAGATTATGCTAGGTAGCATTCCACATCAAGAATTATCTTTTTTATCATTTACCTACTCGAGGACGAGCAGGAATTAAGCTTGGGGATGCTGATACGTATCTGTCATATCTATAATTTTTTATTGTTACAAGCCAATATTATACAACTTTCATATACTTTTGGCAACTTTTTATAATATTTCTGGGACTAACATATTGATCCAGTGCCGAGTGCCAGTTCCTGTTTGTTGCATGTTTTTTCTTTTGTAGAAAACCCATATCAAACAGAGTCCAAAAGGGATAAAAACTTACGGAGATTTTTTTGGAATATATGTGATTTTTGGGAAGAAGAATCAATGTGAGACGATGCCCGAGGGGGCCACGAGGCAGGGGCGCGCCCCAGAGGGGTGGGCGCACCCCTGACCCTCGTGGCCACCCCGTAAGGCGGTTGGTGCCCTTCTTTCGCCGCAAGAAAGCCAATATCCGGATACAAATCCTGTTAAAATTTCAGCCCAATCGGAGTTACGGATCTCCGGGAGTATAAGAAACGGTGAAAGGCCATAATCTAAAACGCAGAAACAGAGAGACAGATCCAATCTCGGAGGGGCTCTCTCCCCTCCGCCACCATGGGGGCCATGGACCAGGGGGTAAACCCTTCTCCCATCTAGGGAGAAGGTCAAGGAAGAAGAATAAGAAGGGGGCCTCTCTCTCCCCCTCTCTCCCGGTGGCGCCGGAATGCCGCCGAGGCCATCATCGTGTGATGGCGATCTACACCAACACCTCCATCATCTTCATCACCTTCCCCCATCTATCTACAATGGTCCACTCTCCCGCAACCCGTTGTACCCTCTACTTGAACATGGTGCTTTATGCTTCATATTATTACCCAATGATGTGTTGCCATCCTATGATGTCTGAGTAGATTTTCGTTGTCCTATCGGTAATTGGTGAATTGCTATGGTTGGTTTAATTTGCTTGTGGTTATGTTGCTGTCCTTTAGTGCCCGTCATATGAGTGCGCGTGTGGATCACACCATAGGTTAGTTGTATGTTGATAGGACTATGTATTGGAGGGCAAGAGTGACAGATGCTTCAACCTAGCATAGAAATTGATGCATACGGGATTGAAGGGGGACCAATATATATTAATGCTATGGTTGGGTTTTACCTTAATGAACGTTAGTAGTTGCAGATGCTTTCTAATAGTTCCAATCATAAGTGCATAGAATTCCAAGTCAGGGATGACATGCTAGTAGTGGCCTCTCCCACATAAAACTTGCTATCGGTCTAGTAGAGTAGTCAATTGCTTTGGGACAATTTCGCAACTCCTACCACCACTTTTCCACACTCTCTATACTAACTTTATTGCTTCTTTACCTAAAACAGCCCCTAGTTTTTATTTACGTGCTCTTTATATTCTTGCAAACCTATCCTGTTACTCCTACAAAGTACTTATAATTTTATACTTGTTCTAGATAAAGCGAACGTTAAGCGTGCGTAGAGTTGTATCGGTGGTCGATAGAACTTGAGGGAATATTTGTTCTACCTTTAGCTCCTCGTTGGGTTCAACACCCTTACTTATCAAAAGAGGCTACAATTGATCCCCTATACTTGTGGGTTTTCACAATATTGGTGCAATTGCTTTAGGAAAGGAATCCAGATTTCACAAGAGAATCTAGATTACATACGGATCTGAATGTGGCAGACCCGTTGACTAAACCTCTCCTGCGGGCAAAACATGATCAGCACCAAGACTCCATGGGTGTTATATTCATTACTATGTAATCTAGATTATTGACTCTAGTGCAAGTGGGAGACTGTTGGAAATATGCCCTAGTGGCAATAATAAAGTGGTTATTATTATATTTCCTTAATCATGATAAAGGTTTATTATTCATGCTATAATTGTATTGATCAAAAATTTAAATACATGTTGAATACATAAGCAAATACCAAGTCCCTAGTAAGCCTCTACTAGACTAGCTCGTTGATCAAAAGATGGTTAAGGTTTCCTGACCATAGACATGAGTTGTCATTTGATAACGGGATCACATCATTAGGAGAATGATGTGATGGACCAGACCCATCTATTAGCATAGCATATGATCATTCTGTTTAGTGCTACTGCTTTCTTGATGTCAAATACATAGTCCTTCGACCATGAGAGCATGCAACTCCCAGATACCGGAGGAATACCTTGTCTGCTATCAAACATCACTTTGTAACTGGGTGATCATAAAGGCGCCCTACAGGTATCTCCGAAGGCGTTTGTTGATTTGGCGTGAATCGAGATTGGGATTTTTCACTCCGTATGAAAGAGAGGTATCTCTGGTGTAGGATCTAGAAGTAGGTGTGTCTAGAAAGGGGGGGGGGGTTAGACACTTAAGGCTAAAGTTGCAATTTTTAAGCTTTTTCAGTTTAAGTGGAGTTTAGGCATAATTTCAACATTCACAACACATATCAAGCAAGTATGCAAAGAGTGTATAGGCAGCGGAAAGTAAAGCATGCAACTTGCAAGAATGTAAAGGGAAGGGTTTGGATAATTCAAACGCAATCGGAGACACGGATGTTTTTCCCGTGGTTCGGATAGGTGGTGCTATCTTACATCCACGTTGATGGAGACTTCAACCCACGAAGGGTAACGGTTGCGCGAGTCCACGGAGGGCTCCACCCACGAAGGTTCCACGAAGAAGCAACCTTGTCTATCCCACCATGGCCATCGCCCACGAAGGACTTGCCTCACTAGCGGTAGATCTTCACGAAGTAGGATATCTCCTTGCCCTTACAAACTCCTTGGTTCAACTCCACAATCTTGTCGGAGGTTCCCAAGTGACACCTAGCCAATCTAGGAGACACCACTCTCCAAGAAGTAACAAATGGTGTGTTGATGATGAACTCCTTGCTCTTGTGCTTCAAATGATAGTCTCCCCAACACTCAACTCTCTCTCATAGGATTTGGATCTGGTGGAAAGAAGATTTGAGTGGAAAGCGACTTGGGGAAGGCTAGAGATCAAGATTCATATGGTTGAAATGGAATATCTTGGTGTCAACACATGAGTAGGTGGTTCTCTCTCAGAACATATGAGTTGGAATGGTGTATGTGTTTTGATGGCTCTCTCCACGAGTGAAGAGGAGGTGGAGGGGTATATATAGCCTCCACACAAAATCCAACCGTTACACACAATTTACCAATCTCGGTGGAACCGAATCAGAAAACTCGGTCGGACCGAAATAGTAAACCTAGTGACCGTTAGGAATTTTGGTGGGACTGACATGCAACTCGGTAGGACCGATTCGGTTAGAGTTTGGGCATAACGTAATCTCGGTGAGACCGATTGCACTAACTCGATGAGACCGAGTTTGGCAATAAGCTAACCAGAGAGTTGGTTAGGCAAACTCGGTGGGACCGACTCACTCTTCCGGTGAGACCGAAAAGTTACGAAAGGGAAACAGAGAGTTTGCAATCCCATCTCGGTGAGACCGAGATCCCATCGGTGAGACCGAATTGCTAGGGTTTGGCAGTGGCAAATGACAAGTGAAACTCGGTGGCGCCGGGTTGAAAGAATCGGTATGACCGAGTTTGGCTTAGGGTTTAGGTCATTTGAGGATATGGGAAAGTAGCTGAGGATTTTGGAGCATATCACTAAGCACTTTGAGCAAGAGGCTCATTATCAACATCTCATCCCTCCTTGATAGTATTGGCCTTTCCTATGGACTCAATGTGATCTTGGATCACTAAAAGTGTAAAATGAAGAGTCCTGAGCTTGAAGCTTTAGCCAATCCTTTGTCCTTAGCATCTTGAAGGAGTTCCCACCACCTTTAGTCCATGCCACTCCATTGTTGAACTTATCTGAAACATACTAGATAAAAACGTTAGTCCAACAAGAGATATGTTGACATTAATTACCAAAACCACCTGGAGAGCACTTGTGCTTTCAATATCCCCCTTTTTGGTAATTGATGGCAATGTACATCAAAGCTTTAGATAAAGATATAAAGAACAGCAAGTAAAGCTTTGGAAGGACATGTAACAAGCATAGGCTCCCCTATATGTATGCACTCATGTGAATATGAAATATAGAGACATGTGAGAGCATAACCATGACAGAGTGGGAAATGTGTTACATGTATCTTGGTCATATGCATCAGAGCAAAAAAATTGTTAAGGAAAATACCTTCATGCTCATGAGTCCTTCTTGCAAACAGTATGTACATAAGCAAGAATTCCTCATGCTCATGATTTTGATGCATATACTTACCTTGTAGTCTTTGGTTGGCTTAGGATGGAATGAACCTGCACAAACAAGGTTAGATAACACAGGTACACCCACTAACTAGAGCAAACAAAAGAAACCACAAGAATACCAAGACTGGGATGACATGTAGAGAGTGAGTACTAGGTATTACATTGAATTCAACATGTCCCCAAGAGTAAAGATATGCAATGAATTTGACTGATTTCTTTCCCATGGGTGTCTTGCTCCCCCTGAATCTTTCATGGGATATTGGGAGAAGATAGGGAACAGAAAATCAGAGCTGAAAGATACAAATGAATATGTCTTTCCCCCTAAAAAGACATGTGACATCTCTCCTCTTGAACATCAAGCATCTGGGATCCTTGAGTATTGTCTCTCCCCCTAGAGATCTCTTTATCCCCCTTAATACATTATCTGGGACCTCTGGGATCCTTGAGACTTTCTCTCCCCCTTTAGTGCTTTGATGTGATCTCTCTCTCCCCGAAGATAGGCTTTGATGTGATCTCTCTCTCCCCTTTTGACATCAATTTCCAAGAAGGTTTTTCTGGAATCCGTCGAATAGGGTTGGTCCTTGAGACTCAGCATAAAGCAAATAATAAAATTGAGACAAGATTCATTGAGTGAAGCTGGATCAGAAGAAATATAGATTATGTGACAAACTGTTTTTTCTGTTGCGAAATCGGTGGCACCGAGTGGTATGTTTCGGTGGTACCGAAGGGATTTGGTTGGACTGAAAATTACAAATCGGTGAAACCGAGTTCATGACAGAGAGAACACTTGTCAGCTCAGCTCACTAGTCAAATAAGATCTCACAAAGATTTGCAATGAATTAAATGCAGAAAATGCAGAACAAAAACAAAAGGAAAAGAGAAGAGACTGAAAGATCTAGATGAAGTTTTTTTTTGAAAAAGAGAAGGGAACAAATAAACAAGCATGAGACAAATGCAATAACACAAAGAAAGAACACAAGAGAACTTCATCTAGAGTTGGGCGGTGACATAGTCACCTATGTTAGAGTATATTGACTTAGGAGTCAAGTGAGAACACTTGATCATAGGTCATACTCATCGTTTAAGCTCAAAATGGGGTTACCATTTTTGTTTAAGCATCTTGATGTATTCACATCTTATTGAGTTGCTTTGACTCATGTCTTGGAGTAAAGCTTCTCTAAGATGGAATAACATACCTTGGGTGGTGGTGTGGTTCTTGCTCATGTAGTTGAACTTGTGTGGGTGCTCATGGTTGATGTAGCCCATCAAGAGTTTGGAGCACCACTTGGAGTTTGAGTTCATCTACCTACATGGGTTAGTTCTTGCAAGGAAGAGCACTTGTGTATCCAAAAGTGACAATCATGAGGCTCAACAAAGAATTTGTCAAAGGATATGTTTGAATGGTGTTGTGCTTCCTTGTCTTCAACCACCATTGTGTAGAGACTTGGTGATGTAGAGATTTCTCAAGATGTGAGTGAGTCGCAATCTCATGGAATTAGTTTCAACCAAGCACCTACATGGGTTAGACAACATGCAAGGTACAAATATATCCAAGACATAAGATAGTCATCATAAGAGATATATCATGGATTAGTCATAAGCTCATGTCTTGCATGTATCCAATGGAGTTCCTACTCCACGTTTGAAGCATCAATGATATTCAATTCTCCTCTCAACCTGCAAAACACTTTCTCATCAAGTGGTTTAGTGAATATATCCGCTAATTGCTTATCAGTGCGAACATGCTTAAGATTTATGTCACCCATAGCAACATGATCTCGAATGAAATGATGACGAACTTCAATATGCTTAGTTCGAGAATGTTGTACAGGATTATGACCAATTTTGATAGCACTTTCATTGTCACAAAGCAATAGAACATGTTTCACATAGATCCCATAATCTTTAAGAGTTCGGGTCAACCAAAGTAATTGAGCACAACATGAACCAGCAGCAATGTATTCAGCTTCGGCGGTGGATAAGGATACCGAGTTTTGTTTCTTAGAGGACCAAGACACAAGAGATCTACCAAGAAATTTACAAGTACCCGAAGTGGACTTCCTATCAACCTTGTCTCCGGCATAATCCGAGTCGGAATAGCCAACAAGATCAAAAGAAGACCTTTTAGGATACCAAATGCCAAAGTTTGGTGTATGAATTAAGTATCTCACTATCCTTTTCACAGCCTTAAGATGACATTCCTTAGGAGCAGCTTGATATCATGCACACATGCACACACTTAGCATAATATCGGGACATGAAGCACATAGGTATAGCAATGAACCAATCATAGAGCGATAAACCTTTTGATCAACCGGTTCACCACCTTTGGTCAAATCATTATGTCCACTAGTGGGCATAGGGGTAGACATACCTTTGAACTCTTGCATATTGAACTTCTTGAATAAGTCCTTGGTGTACTTCGTTTGAGAGACAAATGTACCTTCCTTAGTTTGCTTGATTTGCAAACCGAGAAAGAATTTGAGTTCACTCATCATAGACATCTCAAACTTCTCTGACATTAGCTTTCCAAACTTTTCACTAAAGAGAGGGTTAGTTGAACCAAATATGATATCATCAACATAAATTTGGCATACAAATAGTTCTCCATTAACCCTTTTAGTAAAAAGAGTAGAATCAATTTTACCAATTTCGAAACCACTTGCAATAAGGAACTTGGTCAAGCATTTATACCATGCTCTAGGAGCTTGTTTAAGACCATAAAGAGCTTTGTGAAGTTTGTAAACATGATTTGGTTTCTTAGGATTGATAAAACCAGGAGGTTGTTTAACATAAACTTCCTCTTCTATTTTGCCATTTAGAAAAGCACTATTAATGTCCATTTGGTACAAGGTGATATTATGGTGATTAGCATAGGCAAGTAAGATGCGAATGGACTCAAGTCTAGCAACGGGAGCATATGTCTCACCATAGTACATACCTTCGACTTGTGTGTATCCTTGGGCGACGAGACGTGCTTTGTTGCGAACCACTTGTCCATCTTCATCTTGCTTGTTGTGAAACACCCATTTGGTACCAATGATGTTGTGGTTGTTGTCGGGCTTCTCAACCAATGTCCAAACTTGGTTTCTCTCAAAATTGTGTAGCTCTTCATGCATAGCGTTTATCCAATCCGGATCTTCCAATGCTTCTTCAACCTTCATAGGTTCAATGCTAGAGATGAATGAGTAGTTTTCACAAAAGTTAGCTAAGCGAGTTTTTGAGCGAGTGATTCTCCCGGTTTGTATATCATTGAGGATTTGCTCGACGGGATGATCTTTGGCGATTCTTGCTCGAACTCGTGAGAGCTTTTGCTTGGGTCTTCGTTGAGCATCTTCTTCATCTTGTTCTTCTTCTTGGCCTTCTTCATTGTTGACGTTGTCATTCTCTTGTCGTGGTGGAGAAGGAGGTTGTTGATGTTCGTCTTGATGTACTTCCTCGTCTTCTTCATCTTGGCGTGTCCCACTTGTGGATGCTTCCGTGTCGAATCTTGGTTCACCTTGTCGTGAAGTAGAAGCTTCCACTTGGATGGATGAAGTACTCTCCTTCACCTCCGTTGGACGAACTTTGCCAATGGATAAGTCTTGGATTGCTTCTGGAGAGTCTTTGTCTCCTACATCAATTGGCAATTGCTCTACGCTCCGAGCCATTAGATTCATCAAACTTCACATCTACTGTCTCTTCAACCTTTCGGGTGAAATTGTTCTAGACACGGTAAGTGTGAGAGTTTGAGCCATAGCCAAGTAGAAAACCTTCATGAGATTTAGGAGCAAACTTTGAACGACGATGCTTATCAAGAATGTAGCACTTTAAGCTGAATACTCGAAAGTATCCAACTTGGGGTTTCTTACCGGTGAGGAGCTCGTATGCTGTCTTGCCGACTAGCTTGTGAAGATACAAGCGATTTGTTGCGTGACAAGCTGTCTCAACCGCTTCTGCCCAAAAGTGCTTCGGTGTCTTGTATTCATCAAGCATCGTTCTTGCCATTTCGATGAGCGTCCAGTTCTTCCTCTCAACAACTCCATTTTGTTGAGGTGTGTACGTAGCCGAGAACTCGTGTGAGATCCCTTCCTCGTCAAGAAAGGTATCCACATTTGCGTTCTTCAACTCCGTTCCGTTGTCACTTCGAACCTTCTTGATCTTCACGTCAAACTGATTTTGGGCCTTCCTAGTGAAGTTTTTGAAGATCTTCTGGACCTGCGACTTGTCATTAAGAAAGAACACCCACGTAAATCTTGAAAAAGCATCAACTATAACTAGACCAAAAGAATTTCCGCCGAGACTCTTGTAGGCGTTGGGACCAAAAAGATCCATATGAAGTAGCTCGAGTGGCCTCCTTGTGGTCATGATGTTCTTCACGGGATGCCTTCCTCCAACCTGTTTACCTGCTTGACAAGCACTGCAAAGTCTATCCTTATCAAATATGACATCGTTAACTCCAAGGATATGATTTCCCTTAATAAGCTTGTCAAGGTTTCTCATGCCAACGTGACCTAGTCGTCTATGCCACAACCAACCTTTTGAGGATTTAGCAATAAAGCAAGTTTTAGGTTGTGCCTTTTTAGAGAAATCGACAATGTAAAGGTCACCTCTACGCATACCGGTAAAGACCATTTTATGATTGTCTCGACGAAACACTTGGCAATCTACCTCAGTAAATAGGACATTTAAACCGAAATCAGCAAGTCTAGATACTGAAAGTAAGTTGTAGCCGAGAGATTCAATGAGCATGACATTTTCAATGGAACTATCATGTGAGATGGCCACCTTACCAAGGCCAACCACTTTACCCTTTGAATTATCACCAAAGGTGACATATTTCCAAGGGCCGTCGTTTTCAGAAAGCTCACGGAACATCTCTTCATCTCCAGTCATATGATCAGTACATCCACTATCAAGAACCCATTCCTTTCCTCCTGACGCATATCCCCGAAGATTTGCCGTAAGACCAAAATGTCTCATTGCATCATCAAGATCGAAGTCACTATCATCATCATCATCATAGTATCCATGTTCACCATGATCTTGTGACTCATCATTTCCTAGAGAGGGTAATTCATTAGATAAATGATCATCAAAGTGGTCACTTTTATGAATTCTTATAGCTTCAAATATAATATCACTAATGATTCCAGCATCTCCTTTAGCATGCTTGAGATTGGTAGGCTCAAATAGGCAATCACCAAAACTAGGATCACTAGAGTTCATTTTACTCAAGGCAATAGATTTATGGAGAATTTCATCCAAATTTTTCAAGGAATGATCGGGAAATCGTTCCTCAAGAAATTTCCATATAGTATGGGCACAATTAAGAGTAGGCAAACTAGCAATCAAATTTTTGGGCAATCTTCTAATGATGAGCTCAATAGTTCTAAGATTGCGAATCATGTCAATATCTTCATCTAAGGTAGGATGCAAGGGATCAATATGAGGTGCAGAAGGGCTAGCAATATACTTGTTCACATGGTATTGATTGAAGATTACAAGCCTCTCATTTTTTCACTCATGAAAATATTCTCCATCAAGAATAGGCACTCTATGTCTAAGACTCCCTAAAGTAGACACATCCATCTTCCTCCAATGGTGATTAAACCAAGGCAATGGAGACCAAAGCTCTGATACCACTTGTAGGATCTAGAAGTAGGTGTGTCTAGAAAGGGGGGGTTTTAGACACTCAAGGCCAAAGTTGCAATTTTTAAGCTTTTTCAGTTTAAGTGGAGTTTAGGCATAATTTCAACATTCAAAACACATATCAAGCAAGTATGCAAAGAGTGTATAGGCAGCGGAAACTAAAGCATGCAACTTGAAAGAATGTAAAGGGAAGGGTTTGGAGAATTCAAACGCAATCGGAGACACGGATGTTTTTCCCGTGGTTCGGATAGGTGGTGCTATCCTACATCCACGTTGATGGAGACTTCAACCCACGAAGGGTAACGGTTGCGCGAGTCCACAGAGGGCTCCACCCACGAAGGGTCCACGAAGAAGCAACCTTGTCTATCCCACCATGGCCATCACCCACGAAGGACTTGCCTCACTAGCGGTAGATCTTCACGAAGTAGGCGATCTCCTTGCCCTTACAAACTCCTTGGTTCAACTCCACAATCTTGTCGGAGGCTCCCAAGTGACACCTAGCCAATCTAGGAGACACCACTCTCCAAGAAGTAACAAATGGTGTGTTGATGATGAACTCCTTGCTCTTGTGCTTCAAATGATAGTCTCCCCAACACTCAACTCTCTCTCATAGGATTTGGATCTGGTGGAAAGAAGATTTGAGTGGAAAGCGACTTGGGGAAGGCTAGAGATCAAGATTCATATGGTTGGAATGGAATATCTTGGTCTCAACACATGAGTAGGTGGTTCTCTCTCAGAACATATGAGTTGGAATGGTGTATGTGTTCTGATGGCTCTCTCCACGAGTGAAGAGGAGGTGGAGGGGTATATATAGCCTCCACACAAAATCCAACCGTTACACACAATTTACCAATCTCGGTGGGACCGAATCAGAAAACTCGGTCGGACCGAAATAGTAAACCTAGTGACCGTTAGGAATTTCGGTGGGACTGACATGCAACTCGGTAGAACCGATTCGGTTAGGGTTTGGGCATAACGTAATATCGGTGAGACCGATTGCACAAACTCGGTGAGACCGAGTTTGGCAATAAGCTAACCAGAGAGTTGGTCAGGCAAACTCGGTGGGACCGACTCGCTCTTTCGGTGAGACCAAAAAGTTACGAAAGGGAAACAGAGAGTTTGCAATCCCATCTCGGTGAGACCGAGATCCCATCGGTGAGACCGAATTGCTAGGGTTTGGCAGTGGCAAATGACAAGTGAAACTCGGTGGCGCCGGGTTGAAAGAATCGGTATGACCGAGTTTGGCTTAGGGTTTAGGTCATTTGAGGATATGGGAAAGTAGCTGAGAATTTTGGAGCATATCACTAAGCACTTTGAGCAAGAGGCTCATTATCAACATCTCATCCCCCCTTGATAGTATTGGCCTTTCCTATGGACTCAATGTGATCTTGGATCACTAAAAGTGTAAAATGAAGAGTCCTGAGCTTGAAGCTTTAGCCAATCCTTTGTCCTTAGCATCTTGAAGGAGTTCCCACAACCTTTAGTCCATGCCACTCCATTGTTGAACTTATCTGAAACATACTAGATAAAAACGTTAGTCCAACAAGAGATATGTTGACATTAATTACCAAAACCACCTGGAGAGCACTTGTGCTTTCATCTGGGCCCTCTCGGTAATGCAACATCACAAGAATCTTGCAAGCAAAGTAACTAATTAAAGAGTTAGTTACAAGATGATGTATTATAGAATGAGTAAGGAGACTTGCCAGTAACTAGATTGAACTAGTTATGGAAATACAGATGATCGAATCTCGGGCAAGTAGCATACCGACGGACAAAGGGAACTACATATGTTGTCATAATGGTTCGACCGTTAAAGATCTTCGTAGAATATGTTGGAACCAATATGGGCATCCAGGTTCCACTATTGGTTATTGACTGGAGAAGCGTCTCGGTCATCTCTACATCATTCTCGAACCTGTAGGGCCCGCACGCTTAACGTTCGTTGACGTATATATATATAGTATTCTATGAGTTATGTATGTTGTTGACCTAATGTTGTTTGGAGTCTGTGATGAGATCACAGACATGACGAGGAGCTCCGGAATGGTCCAGAGGTAAAGATTGATATATAGGATGATAGTATTTGGTCTCCAGAAGAGTTTTGGAATGCATTGGATATTTATTGGATTATCAAAAGGGGTTCCGGAAGGCCAAGCTTATTGGGCCAAATGGGCCAACAAGGGAGAGGACACCAGCCCACATGGGGCTGGCGAGCCCCACCTCTTGTCCGCCGGCCCTAGGTAAGGAAGCAAGAGTGCTAGCCCCTCTTGCCTTCTCTTCCACGCTCAAGGAAAGGAAAAGGGGCGCCTCCCCTCCTGCCTTCTCCCCATGTGCCTGAAAAGGAAGGGCGGCGCGGCCAGGGTAGGCGCCTAGGGCAGCCGCTGGCCCCCTTGGGGCGCGCCCTAGGCAGCCTCCCCTCCCCCCTCCACCCATATATACATGTGAGTGATAACCCACAAGTATAGGGGATCGCAACAGTTTTCGAAGTAGAGTATTCAACCCAAATTAATTAATTCGACACAAGGGGAGCCAAAGAATATTCTCAAGTATTAGCAGCTGAGTTGTCAATTCAACCACACCTGGAAACTTAATATCTGTAGCAAAGTGTTTAGTAGCAAAGTAATATGATATTAGTGGTAATGGTGGTAAAAGGTAACGGTAGCAAAAGTAATATTTTTGGTGTTTTGTAGTGATGATAACAATAGCAATGGAAAAGTAAAATAAGCGGATAACAATATATGGAAAGCTCATAGGCAATGGATCGGTGATAGAGAATTATGCCGGATGCGGTTCATCATGTAACAGTCATAACCTAGGGTGACATAGAACTAGCTCCAGTTCATCAATGTAATGTAGGCATGTATTCCGAATATAGTCATACATGCTTATGGAAAAGAACTTGCATGACATCTTTTGTCCTAACCTCCCGTGGTAGCGGGGTCCTATTGGAAACTAAGGGATATTAAGGCCTCCTTTTAATAGAGTACCTGACCAAAGCATTAACAGGTAGTTAATACATGAACTCCTCAAACTACGGTCATCACCGAGAGTGGTCCCGATTATTCTCACTTCGGAGTTGCCGGATCATGACACATAGTAGGTGACTATAGACTTGCAAGATAGGATCAAGAACTATCATATATTGATGAAAACATAATAGGTTCAGATCTGAAATCATGGCACTCGGGCCCTAGTGACAAGCATTAATCATAGCAAAGTCATAGAAACATCAGTCTCAGAACATAGTGGATACTAGGGATCAAACCCTAACAAAACTAACTCGATTACATGACAAATCTCATCCAACCCATCACCATCCAGCAAGCCTATGTTGGAAGTACTCATGCACGGTGGTGAGGATCATGAAATTGGTGATGGAGGATGGTTGATGATGGCGATGGCGAGGGATTCCCCTCTCCGAAGCCCCGAACGGACTCCGGATCAGCCCTCCTGAGAGAGTTTAGGGCTTGGCGATGGCTCTGTATCATAAAACGCGACGAATCCTTCTCCTTGATTTTTTTTCTCCCTGAAAGTGAACATATGGAGTTAGGGTTGAGGTTGGTAGAGTGTCAGGGGGCCCACAAGGCAGGGGGCGCGCCCCCACCCTCGTGGACAGGTGGATGCCACCCTGACGTGGATCTTCCTTCCAGTACTTTTTATATATTCCAAAATAATTCTCCGTTGATTTTCTTGGTCATTCCGAGGACTTCTATTTCTGCACAAAAATAACACCATGGCAATTCTGCTGAAAATAGCGCCAATCCAGGTTAGTTCCATTCAAATCATGCAAGTTAGAGTCCAAAACAAGGGCAAAAGTGTTTGGAAAAGTAGATACGACGGAGATGTATCAACTCCCCCAAGCTTAAACCTTTGCTTTTCCTCAAGCTATTCAGTTGATAAATTGAAAGTGATAAAGAAAAACTTTTACAAACTCTGTTTGCTCTTGTTGTTGTAAATATGTAAAGCTAGCATTCAAGTTTTCGGCAAAGATTATGGACTAACCATATTCACAATAACATTTAGGTCTCATGTTTACTCATATCAATGACATAATCGACTAGCGAGCAATAATAATAAATCTCGGATGACAACACTTTCTCAAAACAATCATGATATGATATAACAGGATGGTATCTCGCTAGCCCTTTCTGTGACCGCAAAACATAAATGCAGAGCACCTTTAAAGATCAAGGACTCACTAGACATTGTAATTCATGGTAAAAGAGATCCAGTCAAGTCATACTCAATGTAAACTAACAATAATGGATGCAAATGACAGCGGTGCTCTCTAACTGGTGCTTTTTAATAAGAGGATGATAACTCAGCATAAAAGTAAATAGATAGGCCCTTCACAGAGGGAAGCAGGAATTTGTAGAGGTGCCAGAGCTCGGTTTTGAAATAGATGTGAATAATATTTTGAGCGGTATACTTTCATTGTCAACATAACAACCAAGAGATGGCGATATCTTCCATGCTAGACACATTTTAGGCGGTTCCCAAACAGAGGTTCCCAAACAGAATGGTAAAGTTTATACTCCCCCTCCACCAACAAGCATCAATCCATGGCTTGCTCGAAACAACGAGTGCCTCCAACTAACAACAGTCCCGGGGGAGTTTTGTTTGCAATTATTTTGATTTGATTTGCATAAAGCATGGTGAGGGAGTCCTGGACAAAGGGGTCCTCGGGCGTCCGGCCTGTTATCCATGGGCCGGACTGATGGGCTGTGAAGATCGAAGACCATACTCGTGTCCGGATTGGACTCTACTTGGCGTGGAAGGCAAGCTTGGCGACCGAAGATTCCTTCTTATGTAACCGACTCCATGTAAACTCTAGATCCCCTCGGTGTAGATATAAACCGAAGGGGATAGTCTGGAAAGGACAACATATATACTCATTACCATACCCACATAGGCTAGGCTTCTAGGGTTTAGCCATTACGATCTCGTGGTAGATCAAATCTTGTAATACTCATATTCATCAAGATCAATCAAGCAGGAAGTAGGGTATTACCTCCATAGAGAGGGCCCAAACCTGGGTAAACATCGTGTCCCCCGTCTCTTGTTACCATTGATCCTAGACGCATAGTTCAGGACCCCCTACCCGAGATCCGCCGGTTTTGACACCGACATTGGTGCTTTCATTGAGAGTTCGACTGTGCCATCGGTAGAAGGCTCGATGGTCCCTTCGATCATCAGTAATGATGATGTCCAGGGAGAAACCTTCCTCCCTAGACAGATCTTCGTATCCGGCGGCTTCGCACTGCGGGCCAACTTGTTTGGCCATCTAGAGCATATCGATAGCTACGCCCCTGACCATCAGGTCAGATTCAGAAGCTTGAATTACATCACAGACATCCAGGGAGATTTGATCTTCGACGGATTCGAGACCGCGGCAACCGCTCCCCATTGCCTCGTTGAACATGGCTTAAACCTGTCATCGGGCCGCATCCAGGAGATAGCTCCTGTAGCAGCTATGGCCTTAAATCCAGAGCAGATCAAGTCGCCCGAAGATGGGGAGCTCAACCCCATCATGGGGGCTACCGATTCCGCGGCGCTGGAGCCACACGCAGATTCCACTTCATACGGTATTCGCATCAACGGAACCTTGGACTCGCTTCCGACGTCGAACTCCGAACCCTGCAAGCCCGCGTATACCGAACTCGAATGGTTATCGATCTTCAAGTTCAGCGTCGTAGATGTCTTCCAACACTCGCCCATGGGTGACATACTAAACTCGCTAAAAAACCTATCCCTGTCAAACGACCCGTTGCCGAACTATGTTCGGTTTGAACTTTCAGCGGATGATGGAGAATTTTGTTTCCCACCCGCCACCCACTTCGTAGCCACTATTGAAAACCTAACCAACATGCCCGACCCCCACCCCAAAGACATCGATGGTGTGGACGACGATGAGGGGCAAGGCCAGAGCTTACTGCCCGCTCGACATAGGATGACCACTTCCTGGTATGACGTGTGTATGATAGACACACCTTACGGCGCTCTTGACCATGATAAAGAGGATCCGATCGAGAATAAACCGCCTGGCACACAACCAGGACACCGGTGCCCTAGGTCACATCGCCCAAGAGAAAACAATTGCTAGCACCAGAGAAGACGATACTCCCGACAACAAAGACCCTGTTGAGATAGAATCCGAGCAGGAGGAACAAGAAGGCGGGCAAGATAGCTCTGATGAACAGACCACATATGGGGAGTCGGAGGACAGCAATTATCTCCCACTCTCCGAGGAAGAGGAGATCCTCGGCAACGAGGATTTTATCATGCCCAAGGAACCTCTTGAGGGAGTCCTGGATTAGGGGGTCTCTGGACAGCCGGACTATATCCTTTGGCCGGACTGTTGGACTATGAAGATAGAAGATTGAAGACTTCGTCTCATGTCCGGATGGGACTCTACTTGGCGTGGAAGGCAATCTAGGCAATACGGATATGTATATCTCCTCCCTTGTAACCGACCTTGTGTAACCCTAGCCCCCTCCGGTGTCTATATAAACCGAAGGGTTTTAGTCCGTAGGACAACATACAATCATACCATAGGCTAGCTTCTAGGGTTTAGCCTCTCTGATCTCGTGGTAGATCAACTCTTGTAATACTCATATCATCAAGAACAATCAAGCAGGACGTAGGGTATTACCTCCATCAAGAGGGCCCGAACCTGGGTAAACATCGTGTCCCCTGCCTCCTGTTACCATCCGCCTTAGACTTACAGTTCGGGACCCCCTACCCGAGATCCGCCGATTTTGACACCGACATTGGTGCTTTCATTGAGAGTTCCACTGTGTCGTCATCATAAGGAGGATGGCTCGTCTTGTTGTCAAGGACAACATCACCTCTAGGGGAGCCCTGGCTGTAGGCCAAACTCTCCGACTAGGCGGCTTCGTCATGTTCGCCCGCTCGGCCGCTGCGCCGACGATGACTTCTAGGGTCATTGAAAATAGCCTCCACATCGGCTCGAAATTTGCCGAGCAGATGGATCCAATAGAGCTCTCCTCTTTGAACGAGCTCTTGGATTGCATCGCCGCTCTGGGAGTCACTACGGACTACGATTGGATCGGGCTTAAACCCAACCAAAGGGAGATTAACTCTCCACCGGTCACCCATCAGATAGCGGTGGTGGAGGGCAATGTGGCGATTCTCCCTCTATCTTGAGGACGAACTATGTCCGGATTCCCGAGCTCTCCGAGCCGGATACTCGCTCATGGGAGGACACCGCCTTAACCCTGAACCCAGAATCAGGCCGCATACCGAACCCGCGGGGCAACATCTCAGAGCCCGAACTCCCAAGATCAGAAACTCCCCTGCCCCAGGATCACAGATTGGGTCAAGGTCTGGACTTGAACCCACCCACCCACCCAGATACAATGATCTTGCCCACATTAGGCAAGCGCCCCAAAAGACAGTACATCACTATTGGGCCAGATTCCTCCTTGTAATGAACAAGGTCAAGGACTGTCGCGAGGAAGACGCAATTTCATTCTTTTGCAACAATTGCACAGACAAGGGAATCCTCAACGCCATAAGTCGTCATGATATAACACACTTTGCTGACTTGGCGGCCATAGTACGGAAATACTGTGCGATGGAAAGTGCCTGGAAAACCCAAATGCAATTTTGGGATAATCTAACTCTGACAAAACCCCCAGTCCGAACTAAAAGGGTGTACTCTCATAAGTCGCCCGACTTAATTACAAAGAAGCAAAAGCCCACTACAGGGCATGGAACTGTATTGGAGGGATGGCTTAACGGGCCCTGCAAAATCCATAGTACATCAGATACCATATCGACACATAGCCTTAGAGCATTTTGGGTACTCCGGCAGGTGGCCAAGAGCGGTGAGGATCTCCTCATCCAAAATACCTAAAAGCACCTTCCCATGGATAATAATACAGTACTGACGGTCTTCGAGACCTTCGCCTCAAATAATAGGCGTAAGAAAGCACTCCGCAGCCTTGCCGAAGTCTGCCACGTGGCAGCAATAAATCCATGGAGCGACACGGCTATTCCTTCAATGCCAGTGACGAACCTAAATTCCGAACAGCCCGAGCACCAGCCGCTTTGGTCATTAGCCCAATTGTAGACGGCTTTCGGCTCACTAAAGTGCTCATGGACGGCGGCAGTGGATTAAACCTCATTTATGAGGAGACTCTTCAAAAAATGGAAATAGACAACAACCGTATTGAGCAAAGCAGTACGACCTTCCGAGGAATCATCCCTAGTCGGGAGGCACGTTGCTCCGGGAAAATCACACTTGATGTGGTATTCGGCACTCCGGAGAATTACATGTCCGAAGAAATTACATTCCATGTGGCCCCGTTCAGTAGCGGATACCATGCCCTTCTAGGGCGGGAGGCATTCACGATTTTTCAAGCCATACCCCATTACGGGTACATGAAGCTCAAAATGCCCGGACCCAATGGAATCATCACTCTAGTTAGTGACCCGGACATAGCACTCCGCACCAAGAACAAAACAGTCGCACTGGCCCTCGAGGCACTATCTGAAGCCCTTGTGGCGGAGGAGTTAATCGCGTTGCGCTCCATGATGGACAGGGACGACGTGATACTACACAAAAGATCCAAGTCCACCTCCTTTAAACCAGCGAACGAAATAGTCAAATTCCAAGTCCATCCAACGGACCCCGCAAAAACAGCATCCATCCGGGCACAGTTAAACCCCGTTGTTGACGCCGCACTACGGGAGTTTCTGCGCGAGAATTGGGACATATTCGCCTGGCATCCCTCAGACATACCAGGAATCGCACGCAGATTGGCCGAGCATAGCCTTAATATTTTAAATGGATTCAAGTCGGTCAAGCAGACCCTTCGGTGTTTCTCTGAACCTAAGCGACAAGCCATGGGAGAGGAGCTAGCCAAGCTACTGGAAGCCGGATTCATTAGAGAAATAAAACATCTGGACTGGCTAGCAAACCTGGTGATGGTACCAAAGAAGGACAAATCCTGGCGCCTATGCGTTGACTTCAAAGACCTTAATAAGGCTTGCCCAAACGATCCCTTCCCACTCCCTCGCATCGATCAAATCATCGACGCTACCGCAGGACACGAATCAATGTGCTTCCTTGACGCATACTCCGGTTACCACCAGATTAAGATGGCGGAGTCTGATCAAGCCGCAACGGCATTTATCATGCCATACGACCATTTCTGTTTTAACACAATGCCCTTTGGGCTCAAAAACGCCAGCGCGACGTATCAGCGCATGATCCGGACATGTCTGGAAAAGCAGATCGGCAAGACTGTGGACGCATATGTAGATGATGTGGTCATTAAAACCAGACACGTCGACTCCTTAATAGACGACTTAAGGCTCACGTTCGCCAATCTCCGAACATACGACATTAAGCTCAATCCGGAAAAATGCATTTTCGGCGTCCCCGCTGGAAAGCTCCTAGGCTTCATCGTCTCCAGTAGAGGAATTGAAGCAAATCCGGCTAAAATCCGAGCTCTGTCGCAGTTGGCTATCCCAACTAACCTCAAGAAAATCCAGAAATTAACCGGATGTGTGGCGGCTTTAAGCCGCATTATCTCCTGATTAGGCGAAAAGGCACTCCCCCTTTATCGCCTTCTTCGGCACACCGAACACTTCGAGTGGACGGACGCAGCCACGGCCGGACTGGAAGAAATAAAAGCCATACTGAACACCAACCCAATCTTGGCCGCGCCGACTGTTTGCAAACCAATGCTATTATATATAGCAGCAACTCACCAAGTTGTAAGCACAGTGCTCGTCGTCGAACGAGAGACGGACGGACATAAATTCCCACTTCAAAAGCCGGTATATTATGTATCCATTGTCCTCACTCCAAGAAAATCACGGTACCCACATTATCAAAAGATAGCATATGCGGTATTCATGGCATCCTGGAAATTACGACATTACTTTCAAGAGTGTTCAATTATGGTGGCCCCCGAAGTACCACTAAACGACATAATAAACAACCGCGATGCCACGGGCCAGATTGCCAAATGGGCTATCGAGCTCCTCCCGTTTGACATAACATATAAACCACGACCAGCCATCAAGTCGCAAGTACTGGCCAATTTCGTAGCCGAATGGACAGAAGCCGAACTCCCTAAAGAGTACGGCGCATACTCCAATTGGATCATGCACTTCGACGGCTCTAAAATGCTGGCTGGTCTGGGGGCTGGTGTCGTCCTGACGTCCCCCACCGGAGATACAGTGCAATACGTACTCCAAATACTATATACAGACTCCATTAACGCAGCCGAATACGAGGCCCTATTACACGGTCTCCGGATGGCAGTCTCCATGGGCATTCAACGCCTGAAGGTGCGTGGGGACTCGAACCTCGCAATATCCCAAATAAATGGAGACTTTGATGCCAAGGATCCGAAAATGGTGGCATATCACAACGCCGTCGTCAAAATGTCAGCTCGGTTTGAGGGGCTTGAATTCCACCATTTGGCTCGGGAAAACAACCAGGCGGTGGACATCCTTGCCTATATCGGCGCTAAACATGACCCTATCCCATCGAACATCTTCCTGGAAAACTGTTTAAACCATCTGTGGTATGGGAAGGGGACACCAGCAACAATAGTCCGGATCCGGCCACAACCCCAGATACCGAACACTCTGACACAATCGGAGGCTCGGCCATCGAAATAACACCTTCAGCCAACGTAATAATGGTCGTTATCGCCCCATGGACAGAACCATTACTGGCCTACCTAACCAGGTAGGAATTACCCGAGGACCAAAATGAGGCATGCTGCATAGTGCGGCGATCTAAAGCCGACAAGGTCCACGAGGGAGAGATTTATAAGAAAAGCACTACCGGAGTCCTTCAAAGGTGCATCTCCGAAGAGGAAGGGCGGAAGCTTTTGGCAGAAATCCATGCCGGACTCGGCGGCCATCACGCCGCAGCCCGGGCCCTTGTAAGCAAGGCCTTCTGTACAGGTATTTATTGGCCGACGGCCCGGGCAGATGCGTAGCATCTGGTCTAGCATTGCATTGGTTGCCAGCTATTTGCAAACCAAAGCCTTATGCCGCCTACCGCTCTCCAAACAATCCCCATTACTTGGCCCTTTGCGGTCTGGGGGCTTGATATGGTCGGGCCCCTTAAAGGGGGAACCCTTTAGAAAAAATACTTACTGGTCATGGTGGACAAATTCACCAAATTGATAGAAGCCAAACCTGTCAAAACGGCTGAATCCGGACCGGTGATAGACTTCATATCCGGGGTTGCACACCATTACGGTGTCCCCCACAGCATCATCACTGACAACGGCACAAATTTTACAGCCGACGAGGTGAAACTTTGGTGCAGCAACATGGCCATCAAGCTCGATTATGCTTCTGTCTATCACCCGCAAACTAACGGTCAAGTCGAACAAGCGAATGGTCTTATCGTGAGCGGCATTAAACCGAGATTAGTGCGGTCCTTAAAGGAATCGAACACACACTGGGTAGAGGAGCTCAACTCCGTACTATGGGGGCTGAGGACCACGTCGAACCGCACTACTGGATACACACCGTTTTTTATGGTGTACGACACCGAGGCCGTGCTGCCTTGCGACATAATTCATGACTCACCTCGAGTGCGCATGTATGAATAAAAAGAGGCCGAGCTCGATCGGCAGGACAGTTTGGATGCCTTGGAGGAGGAGCACGACATGGCAAAAGCCTGTTCCGCATTCTATCAGCAACAGGCTCGAAGGTATCAAAGCAGAGAAGTGCGGGCCAAAACCTATAACATTGGCGAACTAGTTCTACGCCTGCCAGAGAAGAAAAAGAACAAGTTCAAGCCCAAATGGGAAGGTTCATTCATTATCGACCAGGTTCTGACCGGTGGAGCGTACCGTCTGCGGGATGCATCGGACAATCGACTCGAGTCAAACCCATGGAACGCAGCCAGACTCCGAAGATTCTACGCCTAGCGCTGGACTCTATGTTTGTCTCCTTACCTCCATCAATTTTTTGCACATCTGTTTTTTCTCTCTTTCTTTCTTTTGTTCTTCTCTTCAAGGCCCTAAAGGGCTAAACTTGTGTCTTGGTTACACAATCTTGACGCGCTAACCGCGCTAATTATACCTGGGGGCTTCTTATATAGAAGCTTAAACTAATTATTTTTCCGGGCTTTATGCCCCGCACATGTGTTATTCTTCCGCATGTACCTTTTTTCGCCATTATATGCATCGATATGACTTAAGATTTGGCCAAGCTGGGTTGCCTGGGTCTTGTATTTATGCCTTACGTTCCCATTAATTTGGCTAGGGCATAAGGGGAGCACCTCTGCGATTCTTACTGCCGGGTCAGCTGGATGTGTACCTCAGACTGGGTGAACCCGAAAGCTAGCGTTCTTAAGGGAATATTCGGTCAGTGAATAAAAGATGACTTTCATTTAATTTACTACATGCCCCCAGATGTTTTTAGCCTGCGTCTCGCAGTTTGGACATGCACATTAGGGCATGCATACCCAGGGAAAGGAACCCTTAACGGAAATATTCTCCCTGGAAGATGTTTCTTACTATCCATGTAATATAACATAGCTAGTTGGGTACTTGTCTGTTCAAGCACTTATGACCCCTACGCCTGGTTTCCATGCATACCCCTGTTTTTACATAACTGAGCGGGTATTCGAATACACTCCAGACTATCGGGTCCAGAGGTCGAAGCGAAAAGGTCTGCCATGAAAAATGATTTACAATACGGCTAGGGACATTACATATGTCACTTGAAGTACACAGTCACTAAGACTGATTGAATTCTTCTTCTATACCATCCAACAGGATGTCTAGCCTACAATCTTGTTGAGAATACTTTGCGGCTAATTCTACTTGATCATACACTAAGCTAACAGGGATCTCTTTCCCATCGGGCCCCACAGGTCCGACCTCGGCCATGTGGTTTGGGTCCACTTTGGTATATCGTGTCTTCACCATAGCCCAGGCTTCCCTTGCACCTTGTCGGCATGCTGATATCTTCCATAATCGGAATCGTCACTTCGCTCCCTTAAGCTTCTCTAGAAGCTCCCCCATGCCTACGGGCGGGGACGCGCATGGCCACAAGGCTTGGGCAATACCCTGCATCACCTGCCGAACTTGCTCGTGCAGTTGTGAGAGCTCTGGTAGAAGATCACCCGAAGACCCGGGCATCTCCTCCGCGGGACGACCCATCAGCATACCTGCAGACATAATGCTGTTAGCCGGCTTCTTCGCCGAACTCATTTAAAAAAGTTCGTTCAAGCACTTACTAAAAATGCCACGCGGAAGCCTTTTATTCTCCTTCACGGAGTCCGCAAGCTGGGCTCGGGCATCTTTCAGTTCCACGCCCAGTCGGATATTGGCGTCTTGGAGATCATTTTTCTCCTGCCTGACTCGCGTCAGCACGCGTTCGCCGACATTTCGCTGTCGATCATCACGTGCCGCATCCGCCATCACGGCCTCCGGATTCACTCCGGGGCCACCTGCAAGATCTATTGTTAGGTTTGCACACATGCTGCATACTACCTGGTACCCGTATTCTTTGCATTAGATACAAATGTTACCAGTGGGACCCTTCTCGGACTCCTTCAACGCGGCAACAGCGGCACCTAGCTGGGCCATGCACTTGTCCAGCTCTTGAGACAATTGGGAATTCTTCTCTATAAGAACCTACACAAATAATGATCCTTAAATCAGTTGCATCAACTGTTTCAAGTCTCAGGGGCTACTGATACATATAATCGTCAGATTTGCTTACCCGTATATCCCTTACATACTGGTCCGTGGCTTTGGCTAGACCATTTTGAGCAGCACGGATGTACGCGTCTCCGGAATTGAAGGCATCAAATGCCTCTGGTGAGAAACAAGTGTCACGGAGTACGGCCCGGCGACGCCTGTGATTTATGGCGCTCTCCACTTCTGAATTTGTAGCGGATAGTCCATCCGCATCCTCTGTAGGAGGAGCATCCGGTGTCCGCCCCGTGTTGGCTTCCGCCTCTATGTCCGGCCCTGGAGCCCGACTGGTGGAGGCGTGATCAGCAGCCTCTCCGGATATAGTCCAGAGAGCGTTTTTTCTATTAAGAAACATGGATGTCAGTATATTTTGAGAAAGACGACAACCACGGAGCGAGGTTTTGTGTCATACCTGTGCGCCGGCATCTCCGTCCTAACCGCCTTCCTTTTCAGCCTACCCAGCCCTGGTGCATCTTGTTGGCGAGTTGCTACGTGTTCGGCACGGCGTCCCGAATGCCTTCCCTGTAAAACACCATATGTGTACGGTAGGTGAAGTGCATAAAAGGGGATCCTATTTTTTGGAGTTGGGATTTTGGTTTTTCTTATGTGCGACACAGGGAGTAGTCCGGGGTAGTTAGCCGTTATGGCCACCATGGCGTCATCGAAGCTCAATTGATAGAATTGCCTGTCTATCAGCTCCACAAATATGTCTGGATCCTCTTCGAGTCCGGGATCGAGGGCATGGTCAGTGTCCTCCAGTTGTGGAGGTGGGATGTTGACCTCCCTTACAGCTTTTCGCAGTTCCTGCCGTGAAATGGCAAGGTGAGTACCTACGACGAAGAATGCGCGATGGATGGGAGTAAAGAGGTACAACTCACCCAGCTTGGAGGGTTGTACATGGAGAATCCATCCCGTGGCTTGATACGGATGAACTCCTCTGCTTCTCCCTTGAATAACTCGGACAAAATTTTTGCTAAAGCAGCAGCGGAGTCCGGTCCCTCACACCCGCAACGGGTGGCATCATCTTCCCCGTAAAAACGCCACAGGGGGTGCCCTCAATATTGAAGTGGTTGCACTCCCCGCATTATGCATATTGACATAACCTCGATTATTTTCAATCCTGATTGAGCCAGTGCTTTAATTCGGTTCATCAAGTAAAGGACTTCTCCGTTGCCTTCCTCCTGGGGGCTCCGTGGGCGCCAGCTTCGGCATTTCTTCAGAGGAGCATTATTGAACTCAGGAAGACCCCACTGAACAGGATCTGGAAGGGGAACGTCCTCCATATAAAACCACTCCGAAGGCCAGTCTTCGGACGTCTTCTTCGGAGTACCGGACAGGTATCCGGTCTCGGCGATGCGCCATATTTCGGCTCCGCCCACCTGATAAAGTGACCCCTTCTGTGTGCGGGGCACAAGGCAAAATAACCTTTTCCACAGCTCGAAATGAGCCTCGCAGCCCAGAAACAGCTCACAAAGGGCGACATAACCGGCGATGTGTAATATGAAAGCAGGGGTGAAATTATGTAGTTGGAGGCCGTAAAACTCCAGGAGCCCGCGGAGGAACGGATGAATTGGAAATCCGAGTCCCCTTAGTAAGTAAGGGACAAGGCATACCCGCTCCCCCTTAGAGGGGCTGGGGAAGCTCGCCGCTTGCTCCCCGCCATTGTAGGTGGCGAGCCCGGCTCGGACGGGGACCATATACGCTGGAGGCAGAAATCCCTGGGTCTGCAGCTCTACTAGTCAACTATGCGGGACGGAACACCTCTCCCAATCACCGGGCTTAGGGCTACTAGGGCGGGAGGAGGAGCTGCAGTGGTCGGGCATGATGGAATGGATTTTTTCTGAGCGCGCTCCGATGGATTCTCATAGTGGGAGGTTGGTGTGGATTGGATCTAAAAATCCCCATCCCTTTAATAGACAATTTACTTACCTGGCTAGGGGGCGAATGTAAAAATGCCCTGGCTCCTCGCATTCGCTCGATGCGTGGAAGGTGGCCCTTATTGGGAAGAGATGCCAAGAGGTCCAACATTTATGGTAGCCGGACACTACTTAACAGATATTCAAGATTTAGAGAAGAACTCGCCTTGCAATGACAAAGACAATACTGCGCGCCGGAATCATCATCATTGAAGCCTAGTTCAGGGGCTACTGAGGGAGTCCTGGATTAGGGGGTCTCCGGACAGCCGGACTATATCCTTTGGCCGGACTATTGGACTATGAAGATACAAGATTGAAGACTTTGTCTCATGTCCGGATGGGACTCTACTTGGCCTGGAAGGCAAGCTAGGCAATATAGATATGTATATCTCCTCCCTTGTAACCGACCTTGGGTAACCCTAGCCCCCTCCGGTGTCTATATAAACCGGAGGGTTTTAGTCCGTAGGACAACATACAATCATACCATATGCTAGCTTCTAGGGTTTAGCCTCTCTGATCTCGTGGTAGATCAACTCTTGTAATACTCATATCATCAAGAACAATCAAGCAGGACGTAGGATATTACCTCCATCAAGAGGGCCCGAACCTGGGTAAACATCGTGTCCCCTACCTCTTGTTAATTACCATCCGCCTTAGACGCACAGTTCGGGACCACCTACCCGAGATCCGCCGGTTTTGACAACGACACCTCTCGAGCAGGAGCGCTTTAAACGCCGGCTCATAGCCACTACAAGGAGCCTAAGAAAGAAGCGGCTACAGCTTCAAGCAAGCCAAGATTCGCTCAATGATAGATGGACCGAGGTCTTGGCCGCCGAAGAATACGGCCTTAGCAGCCCATTCAAAAGCCACCCCAAGAATAGGTGGCTCCCTCAAGACGATGGCAGAGCGATGGAACCCATACCATCATCGAACAATGTGGCGGGCCGACCACAATTTGGTCCAGAAAAAGCAGCAGCCCAAGCAGAGCACCATACCAACCCATTCGTCCGTCAAAACAAAATAGCTCGGGGAATACCCACGATATCAACCAAGACACGGAGGGTAGAGCAGGACGCACAAGATCAATGCACATATCACGAAGATATACCCGGGCCGACGATGATGGTCGCCTATTCGGACGCTATAAATCCAACCATGCACGGTCCGAGCACCGTAAACAGAGCCAGCCGGAGGTGCTTCATACTGTGGCCCAACATAGAGGACCCGCACACCCTCTTTGCTTCACTAACGAAGTAATGGAGCATGAATTTCTAGACGGGTTTAAACCCATTAACATCGAATCATATGATGGAACAACAGATCCCGCAGTATGGATCAAGGATTACCTCCTCCATATTCACATGGCCCGTGGAGATGACCTCCACGCCATTAAATACTTACCTCTCAAGCTTAAAGGGCCAGCTCGATACTGGCTAAATAGTTTGCCAAAAAATTCTATTGGCAACTGGGAAGATTTGGAAGACGCCTTTCGAGAAAACTTCCAAGGAACATATGCCCGGCCATTATATGCCAATGACTTAAGTCACATTGTCCAGGAGCCCGGCGAGTCAGCCAGGCAGCTCTGGACCAGGTTCTTAGTAAAAAAAGGAACCAAATTGTCGACTGTCCGGACGCAGAAGCCCTTGTGGCCTTCAGACATAGTGTCCGGGATGAATGGCTAGCGCGTCACCTCGGTCAGGAAGGACCCAAATCCATGGCAGCCCTTACCATTCTAATGACCCACTTCTGCACGGGAGAAGACAATTGGCTTGCTCGTAAAAGCAACGACGCCAATGGCCCGGCAACTTCCGAAATCCGAGATGGCAACGGCAAGCCACGATGAACCAAACACAACAGTCATAGTAATATATGCGACACAGCGGTGCACGCCGGATTTTACAATCCGAAGCCCGGTCAATGGAAGAAGCCACTAAAGGCAAACCAGGATGGACCATCCACCCTTGATAGGATATTGGACCGACCTTGTCAGATTCACGGTCACCCTGATAGGCCAGGTAATCATACTAACCGAAACTATTGGGTCTTCCAGCAGGCAGGCAAGCTTAACGCTGATAACAAGGGGAGGAGGCCGCCAGGCGATAAAGACGACGGATCGGCTGGCCAGCAGAACGCCAGGGGCCAGAAACAGTTTCCCTCCGACGTTCGAACACTTCAGGAACGTGAATAGCAGTTCATCTTCCGCCACCCACGTACTGTACTGGCAAAATTTGCACCACGCGCACATCACTACGCACTCAAGATACCATGGGCATCGGCGTAAGCACAATACAGACAACCCTACAAGCATTCACATAACATTTTTTTATCTGTTTACCTTATTTTTCTGTATCATCCCTAAAGAACAGGTGACCAGCTGGACAACATCTACAACGGACTTTATCAGAGTTTGGATCCGTATGCTCACCTAAGGGGCTACTTCCGTTAAGGATTCCCCTCCCCGAGGACGGGTGACGCAGACGTGTGACAGGAGGTCCAAAATAACTTTTTTTTGGACCACACTCTTTATTCCGAGCCTGTACTATGCCCTCTTTCCTCTAATCCCGACCCCCGGGCATGTCAAATAGCCGGGTCCGTGGTTTCTCTCTTTTTATTATATTTATATATATATATATACATAAATTTATCATTGGCACATCGCTCCATTCTCAGTAAGTCTCATCCGAACCAATCTTTCATACTCTTTCAACAATAAGTACGGCCTTAACAGCTGCTCTGCAGATGCACCTCGGCATGGGAATGAATGAGCTGCCAGTAAAAGTCCGAACAACTCTATAGCATACTTCGGCGTCGCAAGTTTGGCCTCATATGCATCAGCTCCGAATCATTGTCTTGGGTCAGTAGTTGGGTTGCCCGGCTCCTGTGTTTGCTACCCTACGTTCTGCTCTATCGGCTAGGGTAGTAAAGGGAGAACTACTGCGATTGTGCCCTGGCTTAAACTGGATGAGCACCTCAGTAGAGAAAGCCGGAAACTGACTGTCGTGATGCGGCGAGAGCTGGTCAACCACTTGACGACTTATTGGAATCTTTAGCGATTCTCTGTGTAACATGAGGGATCTTTTTCAGATCATATATGCAAGGCACCACATGCCGCATACACACCAAGGGCTATGTCGTAGCCCCACCATAAAACTACTATGGTTAAGTGAAAGTGTTAATGCCTTATAGTCCGATTGCCTGGTTCGCCGCATTATCACCTACTTCATGGACCAAGACGTTGGATAAAGAGTGATTAAATGCTTTTCTGAACACCCCCGTACTTCCTACGAGGGGGTTGAAGCCGACGACTGGAAAACTTTTAGATTATATTAAAACGACCGCACAGGAGGAATTCAAGCTTTTCGAGCAAAACATAAATAGATTAACTATAAAATTGTCTTTTGCAATCATCATACACCTCACTCGAACATTATGTTTTTCGAGCATTGACCCTCTATCAAGCGGGCGGCCTCTAGGACGTCTTCAAAATAATGCTCTGGTTCCGGATGGTCCTTGCCTTCAGGCGGACCCTTCGTTGCGACGTTGATGGCCTACATCTTTCCCCAGAATGTCTTGACTCGGGAAAGGGCCATCCGTGCACCTTCAATGCATGCCGATAGCTTCGCTGCATTGATTCGCGGCACCACATCGACAAGCTTCTGCACCAAACCAAAATAGCTACTCGGCGCAGGCTCGGTTGGCCACAGCCGGATTATAACATCCTTCATGGTAGTACCAGATACCCTATGAAGTTCGGCCCATTGGGACATCTGTTCATTGAGCAGTAGCGGGTGCTTCGACGCACCGAACTGTGACCAAAAAAGCTTCTCCATTGCATATCCAGCTCGCGCTTGGTAATATCGCGCTGCATCGGAAGAACTCTTTGGCAAGTCCAAATACTCGTGCGGAGAACTCCACACTTGGTTCAGCTAAGCATAGTCCGGGTCGCCGAACTTAGTCTGTAGCAGAAAAGGCTTTCCATCCACTATCTCTTTTGCCTGCCGAACCTCCTCACGGAGTGCTATGGACTCTGATCGCGCTTCTCTTGCCTCCTGTCGGGCCTTGTCCAGTTCAGCCGTTAAGGCTTTACTCTCCTTCTCAAGAAATTCGCAGTGGCCAGTAGCATTCTCCAAAGCGAGTGTCATCGTGGATACCTTCTCCTCACCCTGGCATCATCCAGCTTGTTCGACCTTCTATTCAACTGATGCTCCTTCAGCAGCAGCATCACTAAACTGGGCCCGCTCCTTGGCCCAGATTAGCTCCACCCGAAGAGCCTCCACAGCGGCAGCACCATCTGCATTTCATGCACATTTCATATAAAGCTCTTTCCCGCGTCAAGCACACTGGTGTAAAGATTGCTTGAAATACATACCTTATGAGTCGTCAAGAGGCATGTTGATCAATGCAATGTCATCCTCCGCAATATCCAGCTTTCGCTGCAGTTCGGCCACTTCCATATTCCGGACTACCATAGGAGGGGAAGCAGCCTATATTTCAAATTAACCCAAGGTTAATACCTGAGCATATCTCTTTGATCCTCTGATTGCTTCCTTCAGAAGACAATTCGAGTCTCAAGGGCTACTACATATACAACAGGTGCATTCTGTCAATAAAATTCAATTGACAAAGCTACATCACAAACCTCAAAACCTCTTAGAAGGCTCATGAAGGCCTTGTTCAATCCACTCTTCGCGGATAGAACCCTTTTGACCACCATAGGCATCAAGGTACGGTGCTCTTCTGAAATGGATGCTCGTCGTAGCAAGCCCGTCAGCATTTCCGGTGCTCCTAGGTCTTCTGAAACCACTGCTGGAGTATGGCATTCCTGTGAAGGAACCCGCTTACTTGCCTCCAGAATCGTCTCCGGCTATAAACCGGACGGTTCGGGGACTCCAGTCTTGATCTCGGAACCCCGAGTGACAGAGGCACCGCCTTCGGGTAACGCCTTCTTTGTTTCCTGTACTACCTGGTGTTCGGGAGGAGCCCTTCAGGATGATACCTCAGTATCACCCCCCCTATTGGGTGATGAGGCCGGAGAAGGCGTGTCACTCTCCATCATCTTTGGAAGAAGATCTCCCGAGGAGGAGGATGATTGAGAAGCACCAGGCGTTAATCTGCGTGGATGAACATATATCGGATGATTACTTCATTAATAGCAAAAGAATGAGGTGCGTTTAAAGTACCCTAGCCTCGCTTATGGTTTGCCTCGAGGTTCACCCTCATCATCAAGCTCTAAGGCAGCCTCGCTCGTCCGGCCCAAGCCGCTCGACGACGGTGTTTTTCCTCTCTTGGAAGGCTTTCCCTCCTGATCTCCGGAGGCAGCCCTCTTCCTGCCCTGGAGGGCTCACTCTGCACTCTTACCCTTGGGCAAAAGAATTTCGGTTTCCCTGAATGTAGCCACCTGCTATGGTGTCGGCATCAGCATTCTCGTTAGCAGGGCGGTCGCAGGGCCTTCGAGAAGAGGCGTCGGACACCAGATTATCACCGCTTTCTTTATCCAATCCTGTACAGGGACAGGTTGTTCAGTATCTTGTTAAGAGATGCCTGAATGGAAGGTGCTCGGATATCGAGTACTTACCGAAGTGTCCGGATGATTGCAGTCAAGACCAACATCTTCGGTGGTGTCCGGCCATTGCTCTCATTCCCCAAAATATAATTTCCACATTCCTTCATGCATAGTGTCAAAGAAGTGTCAGGACCGGTTTTCCAATAAAACACTTATTGAAAACCTGACCATTTTATCCGACCAGTATAGAAGAATCCTCCTTACTGGTAGATAAATTCTTGATACAGAAATCCAGAAGTATTATACAAGGTTGAGCTGAGGCTGCTCAACAATTTATTACAAGCATGCCGATATTATACATAAAGGCGGATATGACACAGAGGGGTATGGTGGCATAACTACTGACTCGTAATAAAAGTGGTGGTGGGTATGTCATAGTGAAGTGGGTGAATCTTACAGCTCACCAAGCATCGGAGTGAGGCTCGATGATTTTATTAGGGTAGCGGAAGCGTATATAATACAAGTGACCAACTCCAGGATCACACAGGACTGACTGGGACTCCTCTAGGCGTCGGACTCGCTATCGAACTCTTCATCCATAAGATCGCCTTTGTCAACAGCTGGCCAAATCAACAAGCCAGGTGAGTACTTTGAATGTACTCGCAAGATAGTTTGGACATAAGATATAACAAATGCAAACATGATGCACATGAGCAGATTAGTAATGCACACTTAGGTAATAAATTTGCACTGCATGATAAATGAAAGGAAGTCAGGTGGTAGTCCTCCCGAAATCCTAATAAAATAACTGAAGGCCGATCAGGTGTCTGAAGCGACGCCTCGAAAGGAAAAATAAATTAACATGCCACAGTCGAGCGTCAGGGCGACACCACATAAAGGGCTTATATTGAAATGTAAATGACAGTACGTGCCACAGTCGGACGTCTAAGAGACATCTCGAAAAGGGCTTATAATGAAAGTAAATAACAAGGTTGCCATAATCGGACGTCTGAGCGACATCACATAAAGGGCTTATATCAAAAGTAAATAACAAGAATGCCACAGTCGGACGTCTAAGCGACATCACATAAAGGGCTTATATCAAAAGCAAATAACAGGAATGCCACAGTCGGACGTCTAAGCGACATCACATAAAGGGCTTATATCAAAAGTAAATAACAAGAATGCCACAGTCAGACGTCTGGGCAATATCACATAAAGGGCTTATATTTCGTCATTCCAATTCAAGTAGCTCATGAATTTAAATCATCCCAAAGAAATACTCAGTACATAATAATAAACTGGTTAGTCTGTCCACGGGAATAACTTTCAGCCGGGATTACCACTCTCAGTTTCATGTTTATCCTCCGGAGACTGTCACTGAGACTGACACTGATATGTTGATCAAAGTCCTTGATCATGGACACGGTTACTTGGATGGTTTTGACTCTGCAGAGTTTGTACTCTTTACCCACAGCCAACGGATTTCAGTAGTCACAAAGGACTAGTTCCATTTATGGTGTTTTAGAAGAAACACATCTAACCAGTACACACCCATTCCACATTCTGCTGCCAGGGATTGCCCTAGGCAACGTTCAAGAAAAACTCTGAGACGGGGAGGCTACAACCTGGAGTAGCATGGGATCAAATTTATATACGCGCGCTCTAAGGGGTGCCCCCCTCTCGGTCCCTACCGGAAACACCCATGCCCCCTGACCGGATGACGGGCTTTAATCCAGGGCCATGGAACCCTCATCGCGGCCCCTCTATTTGGTGTGTACAAGGAAAGAGGTTAGCAACTGACTAGACTGCATTCTTTGTAGAAGACATGTGGCGGCACAAAAAAGGGACGAACGGGACATGACTTGATCCACGATAATACCGGAGTTAAACGGTTGACATAAGACTGGCATGCTTCAACAATATCGGCTTACCACCTATCATGCCACCAGATGATCAGGTTATATAACCATCATATGAACACATCATATTTCGAAGTCCACTTGTAGCTTGCCTTGCATGCAATATAACATTCACAATTGCTTATATAAACATGCCATGAGAAAACTACTCAAGCAAACATGCAAAACACTCATCATATCAAAGGTTCAAACATACTTGCCTGGTTCGGAGTAGTCGGAGTCTAGCTCGACGAAGTTTGCGGTTCCGTCACCTTCTTCGGTATCTACGGTATAAAAGAAATCGGATACTAACGTAAATACCGTGCGTGCATAAAATTGCTCCAATTTTTTTTCAAATAAATATGATAAAAACGAGACAGAAAAATAAAGATAACAGAAGAAGAATCAACTCTAAATCATCTTTTGTTTAAAAGTTATAAAGGTTTTAGTCCAGGGACTAATCTGTGATGAAACAGAAACTTTTCAGGGGCTAGTTTAGAAAAATAGAAAACGCTTCGGTTAGAAATACGCCAACCCAAAAGAAAAACTGTAGGATCGAAAGTATGTCTAGAGGGGGGTGATTAGACTACTTGACCAAATAAAAACTTAACCTTTTCCCAATTTTAGTTCTTGGTAGATTTTAGCTATTTTAGGACAAGTCAAGCAATCATCACACAATTCAAGCAAGCATGCAAAGAGTATATTGGCAGCGGAAAGTAAAGCATGCAACTTGCAAGAATGTAAAGGGAAGGTTTTGGAAAATTCAAACGCAATTGCAGACACGGATGTTTTTCCCATGGTTTGGGTAGGTGGTGCTATCCTACATCCACGTTGATGGAGACTTCAACACACGAAGGGTAACGATTGTGCGAGTCCATGGAGGGCTCCACCCACGAAGGGTCCACGAAGAAGCAACCTTTTCTATCCCACCATGGCCATCGCCCACAAAGGACTTGCCTCACTAGCGGTAGATCTTCACGAAGTAGGCGATCTCCTTGCCCTTACAAACTCCTTGGTTCAACTCCACAATCTTGTCGGAGGCTCCCAAGTGACCCCTAGCCAATCTAGGAGACACCACTCTCCAAGAAGTAACAAATGGTGTGTTGATGATGAACTCCTTGCTCTTGTGCTTCAAATGATAGTCTCCCCAATGCTCAACTCTCTCTCATAGGATTTGGATCTGGTGGAAAGAAGATTTGAGTGGAAAGCAACTTGGGGAAGGCTAGAGATCAAGATTCATATGGTAGGAATGGAATATCTTGGTCTCAACACATGAGTAGGTGGTTCTCTCTCAGAACATATGAGTTGGGAGTGTAGATGTGTTCTGATGGCTCTCTCCACGAGTGAAGAGGAGGTGGAGGCGTATATATAGCCTCCACACAAAATCTAACCATTACAAACAGTTTACCAATCTCAGTGGGACCGAATCAACAAACTCGGTCGGACCGAAAAGGTAAACCTAGTGACCGTTAGAGATTTTCGGTGGGACTGACATGCAACTCGGTAGGACCGATTTTGTTAGGGTTAGGGCATAACGTAATCTCGGTGAGACCGATTACACAAACTCGGTGAGACCGATTTTGGTAATAATCTAACCAGAGAGTTGGTCAGGTAAACTCGGTGGGACCGATTTGCTCTTTCGGTAAGACCGAAAAGTTACAAAAAGGAAACAGAGAGTTTACATTGCAATCTCGGTGGGACCGATCCGCTCTTTCGGTGAGACCAAAAAGTTACGAAAGGGAAACAGAGAGTTTGCAATCCCATGTCGGTGAGACCGAGATCCCTATCGGTAGAACCGATTTGCTAGGGTTTGGCAGTGGCTTATGACAAGTGAAACCCGGTGGCGCCGGATAGAAAGAATCGGTAGGACCGAGTTTGGCTTAGGCTTTAGGTCATATGTGGATATGGGAAAGTAGTTGAGGGTTTTGGAGCATATCACTAAGCACATGAAGCAAGAGGCTCACTAAGCAACACCTCATCCCTCCTTGATAGTATTGGTTTTTCCTAAAGACTCAATGTGATCTTGGATCACTAAAATATAAAATGAAGAGTCTTGAGCTTTTGAGCTTGAGCCAATCCTTTTTCCTTAGCATTTTGAGGGTTCCACTTTCACCATCCATGCCATGCCAATCATTGAGCTTTCCTGAAATAATCATCTTGGAATAGCATTAGCTCAATGAGCTATATGTTGTTATGAATTACCAAAACCACCTAGGGATAGTTGCACTTTCAATCTCCCCCTTTTTGGTAATTGATGACAACATATAGATCAAAGCTTCGACAAATGATAATAAGAATGAATTACATCGTCGCTTTGAGAAGTATGTGATAAGTAAGAGCTCCCCCTAAATTTGTGCATATTTAAGATTTGCTTTGGACTGCAAATGCACAAAGAGTTAGAGTCATGGGTTACTCTTCCATGTCACATACATCTTGGTGGAGCGGTTAAAATGATAAGAATGAAATACATGCACTCATCACCAAGGAAAAGTGAATGACCACATAAGATAGATAAGATATATCAAGCATGCATAAGTGTAGCTTATGATCAAAGACATGATCATCAATGTCTCACAAGCATATCAAAGTATCTCGACCAAAAGCAAACAATGTTTGAAAAACCACCAAATAAAGCAAGAGAGAAAAGCAACACTCTCTCTCGAAGCCTATGATCTATATATTTTCTCCCCCTTTGGCAACAAGTTACCAAAAAGTTCCTAGAAAATGCATAGTGCTAAATCGACACTCAGGCTTGATCTTCAGGTGGTGGTGGAGTCCGGATCACTCCAAGGACGAAGGCTTTCATAGACGCGGTTGGAGTTGGAGCTGAAGTAGATGCTGGAGCAGGTTGGGCTGGTGCTGCGGCTGGAGCTGAGGCGGTTGCTCTTGTGTCAGGAACTGGGACTGCAGACGACCTCGGACCTCGTGGCACTCTGGCAAATGCATCAGTGGTTGTCTTCCCTTTGCTCTCCTGCATGTCATCTTGGAGCTGCTCCACTGTAGTCTGAATCTCTGTCACCTTGATATCCAAGTCATAGAACTTTTGTTCTACAATTCTCTCTAGGCTTGCCTGGTTCTGAGTTAGGGTGGCCAGTCCTTTGTCAATCTGCAGGGTGGATGCAATCAAGTAACTGAGCTGCTCTTGCTTGTTCTTCAAGAAGTACTCAGATGCCTCCTCCTTAGTTGGCATCTTGGCAGCTTTCTCCTTTATTGCCTTCTCCTTCTTGGCTTGTGCATGGGCTGAAGATGGTTCATCTTTGGTCATCACAACTTGGTTGTCCTTGAAATCTGGATAGATAGGCAAATGTTCCTTGTCCAACAAGTATGTGTTTGTGCCCATTCTTGAGTTAATCAACATCTGGATCTGAGGGGCATATCCACAGCTCCTCTTCTGATCTGCTGCAGTCCTCTTGATAGTCTCTACCATGAGGCTCATGACCTTTGGCATAGGCTGGCTGCCTGCTGGCCTTTTGACCTTCATCCCTGGCTTTATGCTCTGTGTTGGGCCATATTCTTTCTTGAGCACAACTCTCTTGGAAGTTGCTTCCTCTTCTGCCACATAGTCCTCATCCTCTGATTCTGAGGTTTTCTTCTTTCTTTGTCTTGTGGCAGCTTTTGGCAGGTTGCTAGGGGTGCTCCTGCTGCCATCATCTGAAGAGCTGGAGGGACTAGTGCCCTCACTCATTTGCACTGGCTGCTCTGACAAATTCTGGCTATCACTTTGGTCTGACATGATGAACAAGCTGACTGCTGACCCTGTGAACAGTTTATAGATGAGGTAGAGTGGATGAGCATCACAAAATGCAGAGATTTTTGCAAAAGAATGATTCAAAAACTTAGTTTTAGTTTCCCACAGAAATCATCTCAGATCTACCGATTTTTAAACTCGGTGATACCGAAGCAGTTTTTGGAACCTAAACTAGTGAACTCGGTCAGACCGAGTCACGGTTCGGTGGCACCGAGACTGCTAGGGTTTCACAAAGTTCCAAAATCGGTCACACCGATTAGTAATACTCGGTCAGACCGAGTCTCACTTGTGCAATGGCATAAGCCAAATCGGTGGGACCGAGTTTTTCAACTCGGTGGGTCCGAGATGGTTTCGGCGGAAACCTAACCCTAAAATTTTCGAATCAAACCTAATCTACGAGTTCATTGACTGGATAGAAGTTTATCAAACGTGGCAAGAATCATTATGATCACAATGTGCTAGGAACCGGATTGGGGAATAGCACAAAGATCAGGTCCATACCCTAGTTTGGCGGAGACTTGCTACGGCGGCAACGGTGGGGTTGATTCCCGTTGACGGCGATGGAGACCAGCGACTGGAGGCGGCTGGCGGCGAGGAGACGATCCAGAGACCACGTTGGCAGAGCGAGCTATCACGCGGGCGAAGGGGTTCGGAGAAATTTCCAAATTTTTGCCCGTGACTATATATAGCCCGACCCTATCGGTGTGACCGAGTGGAACAACTCGGTGGCACCGAGATGCAAAACTGTATACAGTTATTGCAACTCGGTGTGACCTAATGGTTCAAATTGGTTGCACCGAGATCGAAAACATAGATCAACTTAATGATCTCGGTAAGACCGAAAGTGGGGTATCGGTCAGACCGAGAATAACAAAGAGGTTTTGGAAGTTTAAGTCTATGACGAATCGGGGACTCCGAGTGCTCCTCACACAGAGTGGTTCGAATCTGACTTGATCAAATTTTGTGATGTAGCATGAATAGAGTTTGAGACGAGAAAAGCATAGATAGCTAGAGGAGGTTCTTAGGCATTCTTGTCCATCCACTTGGCAAAAGGAAATAAAACCAAACAATCAAAACAACAAGTGGATGTCCTCGAATGAGTAAAATATGCAACCAACATGCTCACACAATAAGATGGCAATTGAAATATGTGACAAAGCATGCACAACCAATTCTAGCATCTATCAAGCAATTTGCAATGACTAGGTCATCTATATATGAGTATATTGACTTAGGAGTCAAGTGAGAACACTTGATCATAGGTCATACTCATCGTTTAAGCTCAAGTGGGGTTACCACTTTTACATAAAGCATTGTTGTGTTCACATCTTTAGAGTTGCTTTAGCTCAAGTCTTAGAGTAAAGCTCCCCCCAGATGTGATATCCCCCCTAAGAGGGATGAACTAACCTTGGGTTTTGTCGATGATGACTTCATGTAGATGTTGAAGATGTGGATGCTCAATGTTGATGTAGATCACTTGGAGCTATCCATTTGAGTGAATTGCACTTTCAATACCTACATGGGTTAGTCCCACAAGGAACAAACAAGGATATCCATAGACATAGAGTGATGCACACACAAGATGATGTCCATGAAAACTTTTAGGTTACCTTGTCCCTTGTCTTACCAGCAAGAGGGTTTGTGACTCCTTGAACTAGTGCAAGATGTGGAAGTTGATTGCACTTGTTCTTGCCAAAATGATAAGAGTGAAGTATGTTGGCGGAGTCACCCTCAAGAACTCTCTAGTTCTTCTTCTTTTGGATCCACACCATCTTGATGGGAATCCTTGGAGTTGTAGTCGTACTTGATGAAGTGGAACTTGAAGTGGTCTTGGGAATCCACTTGACTAAGGTCTTAGGAGCTTCTTCAAATGCATCAATTTCCTCTTGAAGCTTGTCCTTGCCTTTTTGCTTGTAGTCTTGTGGTGGAAGATCATCTTGAGCTTGTGTCCCCTTGAAGGAAGTATCATACTTCTCTTGTTGAGGAACAAACTTTGTCTTGGGGTATTGATCTTCTTCCCACTCAACTCCATTGCAACTGAACTTTCGTTCAAAACCAACACCTTGATTCTTCCGGTGCATTCCTTGCTTGCGCATAATTTCCTCGAATTGCTTACTCCCGACAAGGCTTTTGTACACTCCTTTCTCTATAATTCCCTTCAATAAGTTATTTTCTTGCTCAAGAGTAACTTGGCTAAGAGAATCATTAGTGGAATCAAGAGAACTACTAGAGGCAACAATATTGGATTTAGCATGATCATTGTTACTACTAGAGGAAGAATCTTTCTTGTTCTTGTTACTAGACTTGACTTGAGGCATGTAAGTGGATAAGAGTAAACGCTTGGCAATGTAAGAAGAACTTTTCTTGCGGAGATCATCATTGATTGCCTTTAAAAACTCATGCTCTTGCTCAAGATTGAGCTTTTCAAAGCGTAACTTCTCATGAGCTCTTAAAAGTTCTCGATGATCTTCGAAGATAGTTTCATGAGCTAACTTAAGAGTGTTTAGTTCTTTAGTTAGAGCCTCAATCTTCTCCTTATCATTGTCATTCGTTTTATCTTGATTAGCATGATTAATTGACACTTAATCATAGTATTCATCACTAGAGTTGTCAACAAGTAAATCATCATCACCTAACAAGTCATCTTCATCACTATTAAAATCAACATACTCGGGGTGTGTTACCTTAGGACCTTTGGCCATGAAGCATCTTCCAATTCCTTCATTTGGTGAGTCAAATATGTCGTAGGAGTTGGTTGACACAAGTGCTAGACCGGCAACACCTTCATCTTGAGTATATTCGGAATCGGAGTGATAACTTCTCTCGGAGTGGTTGTCGGAGTCGGAGCCGGATACCCATTCACCAACATGAGCTTGATGTCTTCGTTTTGTGTAGCTCCTTGATGATTTTTCCTTCCTTTCCGAATCCTTGCTTCTCCGTGAGTATCTTCGTTCATAACGATCATCTCTACTCCTTCTCTCTCTTGGTGGTGATTCTTCTCTTTTGCTTCTTATTTTTGGAGAGTCTTCTCTTCTCTTGTAGGGAGCCGTACACTCATTGGAATAGTGTCCGGGTCTTCCACAATTGTAGCAGTTTCGCTCTCGACTAGAAGATCTTTTGTCATTGTAGGACCTTGACTTGGAGCTTCTATCTTTGCTTCTACTCTTGTAGAACTTGTTGAAGTTCTTCACCATTAAGCTCAATTCTTCATTGAAGTTTTGTTTCTCACTTGATGATGTAGGGGCTTCACATGAGGCTTTGTAGGCATCACTTGATTTGTTGTGAAGTTCCTCTTTATCCTTAAGTGACATCTCATGAGCAACAATTCTTCCAATTACCTCTGTTGGCTTGAGATCTTTGTAATTGGGCATCATTTGGGTCAATGTGCACACGGTATCATATTTTCCATCCAAGGCTCTTAGAATCTTCTTGATGATGAATCTATCGGTCATCTCTTCACTTCCTAAGCCGGCAATCTCATTTGTGATGAGAGCAAGCCTAGAGTACATTTCAACGACACCTTCACCATCCTTCATTTTGAACTTGTCAAGTTGACTTTGAAGCACATCCAATTTGGATTCCTTGACGGAGTCGGTACCTTTGTGCATATCAATCAAAGTGTCCCAAATTTCCTTTGCATTCTCAAGACGGCTGATTTTGTTGAATTCTTCGGGGCACAATCCGTTGAAGAGAATATCACAAGCTTGAGCATTGTATTGCAACATCTTCAACTCATCCGCGGTAGCTTCACGGTTTGGTTCTCTCCCATCAAAGAAATCACCTTGCAAACCAACACACACAATAGCCAAAACGGCGGGGTTATGTCCAAGAATATGCATTTTCATTTTATGCTTCCAACTAGCAAAATTAGTACCATCAAAGTAAGGACCTCTACGGTGATAATTTCCCTCGCTAGACGCCATACTCTCCTAGGTTGTGAAACCAAGGCTATGACCACCAAAAGCTATGGAAATCAAAGCAAATGGAGACCAAAGCTCTGATGCCACTTGTAGGATAGAAAGTATGTCTAGAGGGGGGTGATTAGACTACATGACCAAATCAAAACTTGACCTTTTCCCAATTTTAGTTCTTGGCAGATTTTAGCTATTTTAGGACAAGTCAAGCAATCATCACACAATTCAAGCAAGCATGCAAAGAGTATATTGGCAGCGGAAAGTAAAGCATGCAACTTGCAAGAATGTAAAGGGAAGGGTTTGGAAAATTCAAACGCAATTGGAGACACGGATTATTTTCCCGTGGTTCGAATAGGTGGTGCTATCCTACATCCACGTTGATGGAGACTTCAACCCATGAAGGGTAACGGTTGCGCGAGTCCATGGAGGGCTCCACCCACGAAGGGTCCACGAAGAAGCAACCTTGTCTATCCCACCATGGCCATCGTCCACGAAGGACTTGCCTCACTAGCGGTAGATCTTCATGAAGTAGGCGATCTCCTTGCCCTTACAAACTCCTTGGTTCAACTCCACAATCTTGTCGGAGGCTCCCAAGTGACACCTAGCCAATCTAGGAGACACCACTCTCCAAGAAGTAACAAATGGTGTGTTGATGATGAACTCCTTGCTCTTGTGCTTCAAATTATAGTCTCCCCAACACTCAACTCTCTCTCATAGGATTTGGATCTGGTGGAAAGAAGATTTGAGTGGAAAGCAACTTGGGGAAGGCTAGAGATCAAGATTCATATGGTAGGAATGGAATATCTTGGTCTCAACACATGAGTAGGTGGTTCTCTCTCAGAACATATGAGTTGGAAGTGTAGATGTGTTCTGATGGCTCTCTCCACGAGTGAAGAGGAGGTGGAAGGGTATATATAGCCTCCACACAAAATCCAACCGTTACACACAGTTTACCAATATCGATGGGACCGAATCAGCAAACTCGGTCAAACCGAAAAGGTAAACCTAGTGACCGTTAGAGATTTTCGGTGGGACTGACATGCAACTCGGTAGGACCGATTTTGTTAGGGTTAGAGCATAACGTAATCTCGGCGAGACCGATTACACAAACTCGGTGAGACCGATTTTGGGAATAATCTAACCAGAGAGTTGGTCAGGTAAACTCGGTGGGACCTATTTGCTCTTTTGGTGAGACCGAAAAGTCACAAAAAGGAAACAGAGAGTTTACATTGCAATCTCGGTGGGACCGGTCCGCTCTTTCGGTGAGACCGAAAAGTTACAAAAGGGAAACAGAGAGTTTGCAATCCCATCTCGGTGAGACCGAGATCCCTATCGGTAGAAACGATTTGCTAGGGTTTGGCAGTGGCTTATGACAAGTGAAACTCGGTGGCGCCGGATAGAAAGAATCGGTAGGACCGAGTTTGGCTTAGGGTTTAGGTCATATGTGGATATGGGAAAGTAGTTGAGGGTTTTGGAGCATATCACTAAGCACATGAAGCAAGAGGCTCATTAAGCAACACCTCATCCCTCCTTGATAGTATTGGCTTTTCCTAAAGACTCAATGTGATCTTGGATCACTAAAATATAAAATGAAGAGTCTTGAGCTTTTGAGCTTGAGCAAATCCTTTGTCCTTAGCATTTTGAGGGTTCCACTTTCACCATCCATGCCATGCCAATCATTGAGCTTTCCTGAAATAATCATCTTGGAATAGCATTAGCTCAATGAGCTATATGTTGTTATGAATTACCAAAACCACCTAGGGATAGTTGCACTTTCAAAAACATACTTTGCCCGAAGGCGTTTCCAGATAACGCTTCGAATAAGAGAGGAGAGGCTGACGAGGGGGTCCCACCCGTCAGGTTTAAAACTTAAAACGGAGTCCACCGGCGCCCGAGGCTTGCGGTGGTCGCCGGCGTCGATCCGCGATGAGGTAGGGGGAGGGGATGGTACCTACGGACTCACGGACCTCTCCCGCGCCTGTGGGTGGTGGAGTTGTCGTCGGCGTGCACCACATCGACGACGGCCTCCTCTTCGACGGACGGTGGTTCGGGCGGTGATGGGTCTCACCGAGGAGGGCTGCAAACGTCAAATTGGGGCTCGGGTCAGAAGAGTGGGTGCACTAGGAGGCTGCTGGCACAGTTTGGGAGGCGGGGGTTCCCTCACCAAAGAAAATTTTGTCGGAGCCCGAAGCGGATCGGGGCAGCCGGAGTCGGGGAAGAAGGCTCTCCCGAGGCCTTCTAATGAGCGTGGCGAGGTTCTGAGGCGAGGAGGGGAGGTGCTGGGTCGAGAACGAGCTCGGGGCCTCCATTTATAGCCGGCCCGAGGCGGTTGCCGAGAACGGGGTTACTTCAGCGAGTGATTACGGCGAGGCAGTGGTCGGGCAGGTGGTTTAGATGAGTAGGCAGCTGTGGATTGGTCCACTGGCACCATCCAACGGCTAACCTTGGTCGGATTTGATCTGCTCCTGTGGTTTCGACGGAACGGCCTCACGGGCTCGTCGGCGGCAGAGAGCGCGCTCTGCGCCTCTTAGGCCATGGCGACGGCTCTACAGCACACATAGGGGGAAAGGACGGCCATGCGGAGGCTCCTGGTGGTGTGGGCGGTGCTGGACGGCGCCGTATGGTAGGGCTGGTCCCTGCTGACCGCCACGGGCGGTTCTGCCACCGCGGAAGACGCCGGCGCTGGTGAGACACGTCGCCACCAACGCTTGCACCCGTCCAAACGACCGTGCAGTGCACTAGATAAGAAGGAGGAGCAGGGAGCAAGGCGCCAACGCGTGCACTGGCGAGATTGACGCCGCGATCTGACGAAAACGGGACTGTCTCTTAAGCTGAAACTCTGAAATCTGAATGTGAACATAAACAGTGCACACCAACTGTTCAACGAAATGATTTGAGCACATGGAAGATTTTTCTTGAGCTGAGACTTGGTGAGGTGATCTCTTGATACATCTCGAGACTGCCTGAATTATCTCAGAATTTTAGGAAAAACAAAAGAATGAATTTCACCAAAAATGGCAAATCTGGTCCAAACTTGCAGCAAGCAAATTTCGAAAAATTTGAACTGTGGACTAGCAGATCTTGATGGATCTAGGTTGAGGGTACTAAGGACTAGCTAGAGGAGTTTATTTGGGATCAAGATTCAATGGAAATTTGGTAGTTCCTTTGTAAACCACCATAGTCCAAATAAATGACAAAAAATGATCTTGAGGATAAAATAAATAGAATTAAAATTTAAAAGAGTTTGCGACTTGCTGGAATAGGATGCTTGGCTTGATCCAGAGTGGGGAGGTGGGTTTTGGAAGAAAAATATTCTACATAGGCCATGGCAAAAGAGAAATTTTTAAATGGAAAGAAGTAATCCATAATTTTATAGGAATTCTTTTTAATGGAAATGATTTGTAAAAACCCTCCAAAGTTATTTGTGTTGAGCCAACATAAGATGAAAAACCCTTAAGACCAAAGATCAAGATTTGGTAGAACCCATAAAAAAATACTTGTCACAAAATGAAAATTTTGAGAAGGAGAGTCCCTTAAAAAAATTTAAATGACCTCCTTCCACTTAAATAAAGAATTTGATACAAACCAAATCAAAAAATTTGGAGTGTTACAACACCTACCCCCTTAGGAAAAATCTCATCCCCGAGATTGCAGCTGATCCTCAAATAGGTGTGGGTACTCTGTCCGAAGAAAGTCTTCTCTTTCCCATGTTGCTTCATCCTCGGTGTGATTGCTCCACTGAACCTTGAAAAACTTAATTTTTTTCTGATAGGTCCTCCTTTCGGATTCCTCCAATATTTTTATTGGACGTTCCGCGTAGGTGAGGTCTGGTTGCATGTCAATGTTCTCGTGAGATACATGCTTTTCTGGGTTGCTTACACATTTCCTCAACTATGAGACGTGGAACACGTCATGGACGTCTGACAGTTCTTTGGGTAGGTCTAGCTGGTAGGCCACTGTGCCTCTTCGTGCAACCACACGGAAGGGTCCAATAAACCGTGGTGCTAGCTTTCCTTTAACTTTGAATCGTTGCAGGCCCCTCATAGGAGATACTCGTAGATACACATATTCACCGGGTTCAAAGCTGACTTCCCGATGTTTTTGATCGTAATAACTCTTTTGTCGGCGCTGGGTTGTCTTGAGTCGATCTCTGATTAGTCTAACTTTCTCCTCAGCTTCCTTGAGCATGTATGGGCCGAAGATATGACTGTCTCCTGTTTGTGACCAATTTAATGGGGTACGGCATCTTCGCCCGTACAATGCTTCAAAAGGTGCCATTTGTAGACTGGCTTGGTAACTGTTGTTGTATGCGAACTCGACATACGGCAAGCTTTCTTCCCAACTGGTTCCGTAGGTGAGAACACATGCTCTTAGCATGTCCTCTAGAATTTGGTTCACACGTTCAGTTTGCCCTCCAGTCTGGGGGTGGTATGATGTACTGAATACTAGTTGAGTTTCCAGAGCTTGTTGTAAATGATCCCAAAATCTAGAGACGAATTGAGTGCCTCTGTCAGATATTATGGTCTTTGGAATTCCATGCAGACAAACTATACGGGAGAGATAAAGTTTGGCAAGCTTCTGAGTGGTGTGGGTTGTCTTTACTGGGATGAAATGTGCCACCTTAGTTAATCTATCTATGATGACCCATATGCATCATTTCCGTGTCGTGACCGAGGTAGTCCGATAATAAAATCCATTCCAATCTCATCCCATTTCCACTCAGGTATCCTGTTTGGATGTAATAGTCCTGCTGGTTTTTGGTGCTCGGCTTTAATGCGTTGACATGAATCACAACATGCAATGAATGTGGCTATATCCGTCTTCATACCGTGCCACCAAAAAATTTCCTGAATATCCTTGTGCATTTTGGTTCCTCCAGGGTGGATTGAATATGGAGCGGTGTGGCCTTCGGCTAGAATTTGCTGTTTGAGGTCCTCTAAATTTGGTACGCAAAGTCTGTCTCTGTACCATAATATTCCCTCATCGTCTATGACGAATTCTGAGGCCTTGCCCAGGCTCACTTTTCTTTTTATGCCTTCGATGCTGGGGTGTCCATGCTGAGCCTTCTTAATCTGTTCCATTAGGGTGGGCTGTATTTCCAAATTTGACACATTGCCTTCAGTGACCATCACCAAGTTGAGTTTAGTGAACTCCTGCTGAAATTCAGATCTCAAGTTCTGTAGACTGTCGTTGCCAGAGCTGGGGTTTCGACTAAGAGCATCTGCCACTACATTCGCCTTTCCTGGATGGTAGTGAATGCCAACGTCATAATCTTTCACTAATTCTAACCAGCGCCGTTGTCGTAAATTGAGTTCTGGTTGTGTGAAAATATATTTGAGGCTTTTATGGTCCATATATATTTCACAACGAATTCCAAGAAAAAAGTGCCTGCACTCTTTGAGTGCATGAATGACTGCTGCTAATTCCAAGTCATGAGTAGGATAGTTTTCTTCATGCTTTCGTAGTTGCCGAGAAACGTATGTGACTACTTTGCCTTCTTGCATTAGTATGCATCCGAGGCCCTTCTAGGATGCATCACAATATACTTCAAAACTTTTGTGTATGTCTGATACAACCAATACTGGTGCTGTTGTTAATTTCCTTTTTAGCTCTTGGAAACTTTTCTCGCAAGCTTCAATCCATACAAATTCCTTATCCTTCTTGAGTAACTGTGTCATTGGTTTTGCTAGGGTGGAGAACCCCTCAATAAACCTTCGGTAATATCCAGCCATCCCCAGGAAACTTCGCACATCTGTCACGTTGGCTGGTGGCTTCCAGCCAAGTACGGCCTTGACTTTTTCGGGGTCCACGGCAACACCTTCTTGGGTCAATACGTGGCCCAGAAAACCAACCTGTCTTAACCAAAATTCACATTTGCTGAATTTGGCGTATAATTGAAGTTTCTTTAATTCTCCCAGTACAATTCTGAGATGCTCAGCATGTTCTTCCGGCGTCTTAGAGTATACCAGAATATCATCAATGAACACCACAACAAATTTGTCCATAAATTTCATAAACACTTTGTTCATGAGGTGGACAAAATATGCGGGGGCATTTGTCAGTCCAAACGGCATCACTGTAAATTCATATAATCCGTATCTGGAGGTGAATGCTGTCTTAGGGATATCTTCTGTCCGTACTTTTAATTGATGATACCCCGACCATAAATCAATTTTTGAGAAAACTTTGGCTTGTGCGAGCTGGTCAAATAAATCATTTATCCGTGGCATCGGATATTTGTTCTTGATGGTGACCATGTTGAGTGCTCGATAGTCTATACATAATCTCAGTGTCCCATCCTTTTTCTTGGCAAATAATACTAGTGAACCCCAAGGTGAGGAGCTGGCCCATATAAATCCTTTGTCCAGTAATTCTTTTATTTGCTTCTTTAATTCTACCAACTCGAAGGGTGCCATTCTATAGGGCTTCTTGTAAATGGGGGTGGTTCCAGGTGCTAGTTCAATGATGAACTCTATTTCCCGGTCTGGTGGCATGCCTGGTAGTTCTTCGGGAAATACGTCAGGGAACTCACACACCACTGGAACTTTTCTTAACTCTGAAGCATCCACCTTGTTCAACCTTGGTTGCCGTGATACTGGCCTTTCTTGAGCTGCAACTTTTATTGTCTTCCCGTGATGATGAGTAAGAATTACAGTCCGATTGAAGCAGTCGATAAATACCTTGTTGGTGGTTAACCACTCCATTCCTAGGATAACATCCAGTCCCTTATTTTCCTATACAATGAGGTTTGCCTGAAACTTTAGTCCTTTAATCTCAATAACCACACCTTGGCAGTAACTCTGAGTGATTTGCTTAATCCTGGGGGACTTGATGGTCATGGATTTTTCCAGGGGAAGCATCAAAAAATCATGTTGCAAAGCAAATTTCTTTGAAATGAACGAGTGAGAAGCTCTAGAATAAAACAAAACCATGGTAGTTATTGTGTTGGCAGGGAACGTACCGAGTACGATATCCGGGGCATTTTGTGCTTCCTCCTTGGTCACATGGTTCAAGGGACCCTTCCTGTGATTGTTATTGGGGTTGAAGTTTTTACGCTTGGGTGTTGAATTATTACCACTGTTGTTCGGCTTGGGGGCGAGTTTCTTGGTTTTGGGCACTGTTTGGCATAGTGTCCTTCCCCTCCACAAGCGTAGCAAGTAACGCCTGGGCGATATGTAAAATCGTTGACTCTTGCATGAAAATTTTTGTTCGGGCGTGGAGCACTGGTTGGGGATTTGTTCGCTCCAATTTTCTAAAAATCAGTCTTGTTTCAATTGTTGCGAGCATGAGTAGTTTTGTCCCTCTTGCGCTTGCGAAAATCCTCCAAGCTGCGGCGCTCATTTTCCAATGTAATAGCTTTGTCCACAAGTGTTTTGAAATCCGGAAAGGTGTGTACAACCAACTGGCATTTAAGTGTTGGTGCCAAACCGTCCAGAAATTTTTCCATCTTTTTATTCTCAGTCATATGCTCTTCGTTGGCATAACGAGATAATTGAGTAAACTAACTATTGTACTCAGTCACTGTCATGCTTCTCTGCTTGAGGTCATCAAACTCCCTTTTCTTGATCTTCATAATGCTTCTGGGAATTTGCGCCCCATGAAAACCTTCTTTAAATTCTTCCTAGGTGATGTTATTTTCATTGGGGTGCATGTGTAGGAAATTTTCCCACCATGATGTAGTTGCTCCAGTGAGGTAGTGCGGTGCATAAAGTACCTTCTCACGGTCCGAACATTGTGCAATAATTAACTTCCTTTCAATGTCTCGAAGCCAATCATCGGCCTCAAGAGGTTTATCAGTGTGAGAGAATGTTGGGGGACGTATCTTTTGTAGTTCAGACAATTTGGAATGCTGCTGATATGGTTCACGGTGATTTCCCATATTGATAACATGGTTCATCATTTCTTGATGCTGCTGCTGGCTTTGCTCATAAAGGCGGCATATTTGAGAAAACGCTGCTTCACTGCCTTGCTGACTTGACTGCCCCTGTGTGAAATTGTTACTGGTTTGGGTACCATAATTTTCCTCCGGCGAACTTGGCATGGAACGAGTCCAGGGACGAGGCATTTTCCACTCTGGGGTATTTTTGCAAAATTCATGAGAAAACTGAGTGGCAAAAATAAATAATTTTTGCAAAGGCAGAATTTTAAGAACTCAAAAAAATTTCAAGAAAAATACTTGATTTCGCATGGAGAAGGACTGCTCAATACATATCTTACACGCAAGCCATAATTATACAATACATCACTCAGGATATGAGTACACCTTCCTGACATGTTATTTAGGCTAGTGCACTTCTCCGAGTTCCTACATGATGCGCGCACAAACTACTTCTCACCGAACCTATATACATATAAACATATCATACAAGCTGGTACATCGCACGGCTGCTTGGCGCACTCAGTCGGAGATGGTAAAAACTTCCCTCTGCCTGCCGAGGGTAAGACCCAGTGATGCTGGAGACTCAACCTCCTCCTCACTAATAGGCTCCAGGCGTGAAGTACTGGTATGAGGAGCTGGTGCGGGCACGGCAGGTGGTGCAGCACTGACTGGAGTAGGAGCAATGACTTGGTCAAACTCCTCAGTAGTAGGCAGGCAGCGAGCGGTGGCTAAGATGGCAGGTGCATAGGATGCTGAGGACGAGACGTAAGTCAGTGGTGGTGCTATACGGAGGAGCTCCCTCCTGTTGGCGGAACAGCCCTGAACGAAGTCCATACGAGCAGCCACAAAGTCGTCCACGAGGTTATCAAAGGCTGCCTCAAGAGCTTTGAGATACTCAACTAGCATCTCAATAGCCTCATCTCTCTCCCCTAGTGCAAGCAAATGCATAGTGACAAGTGTATGGCACGTGGCATGGGAGGTAGCGGTAGCAACGAGTCTTCATCGAAGGAAGAGCATCCCGGAGACGAGCTATTGCCTCACGGGCAGCCATCTGCATGGCATGCCTCTCCGTAGGCATGGCCCTTCCAACAAATCGGAAGCGGCGTGATTCGTAATGTCCTCCCTTGAATTGCACCGCGGCCTGGTGCATAGACACGTTGTCGCTGAGCTTGTGCTGGTAGAGTGTGAACTCCGGACGAGCCAATGGCCCGATCGCGACCTTGGTGATTGAGATGAGAAGCTTGATAAATCCCTCAGGTACATTGGCGAACACCTGTGACTCACAGTCGCTGCCAGCCATCTACAAAAGTAGACAAAAATTCCAGATAATCAATTCATAAATTTATGATGACTAACAGAAAATTGCCACAATTGCAAAATGTTAAAATAGCACTTATTACGCTAATAACCGATTAGCGATCGCACCTAGTGGCTTTCCACAGTCAGCCTGGCTCTGGTACCAAGGTTGTCAGGACCGATTTTCCAATAAAACACTTATTGAAAAATTGACCATTTTATCCGACCAGTATAGAAGAATCCTCCTTACTGATAGACAAATTCTTGATATAGAAATCCAGAAGTATTATACAAGGTTGAGCTGAGGCTGTTCAACAATTTATTACAAGCATGCTGATATTATACATAAAGGCGGATATGACACAGAGGGGTATGGTGGCATAACTACTGACTCGTAATAAAAGTGGTGGTGGGTATGTCACGGTGAAGTGGGTGACATGACTCCAAATCTTACAGCTCATCAAGCGTCGGAGTGAGGCTCGATGATTTTATTAGGGTGGCGGAAGCGTATATAATACAAGTGACCAACTCCAGGATCGCACGGGACTGACTGGGACTCCTCTAGGCGTCGGGCTCGCTATCGAACTCTTCATCCATAAGATCACCTTCGTCAACATCTGGCCAAATCAACAAGCCAGGTGAGTACTTTGAATGTACTCACAAGACAGTTTGGACATAAGATATAACAAATGCAAACATGATGCACATGAGCAGATTAGTAATGCACACTTAGGTAATAAATTTGCACTGCATGATAAATGAAAGGAAGTCAGGCAGTAGTCCTCCTGAAATCCTAATAAAATAACTGAAGGCTGATCGGGTGTCTGAAGCGACGCCTCGAAAGGAAAAATAAATTAACAGGCCATAGTCGGGCATCAAGGCGACACCACATAAAGGGCTTATATTGAAATGTAAATGACAGTACGTGCCACAGTCGGACGTCTAAGCGACATCTTGAAAAGGGCTTATAATGAAAGTAAATAACAAGGTTGCCATAATCGGACGTCTGAGCGACATCACATAAAGGGCTTATATCAAAAGTAAATAACAAGAATGCCACAGTCGGACGTCTAAGCGACATCACATAAAGGGCATATATCAAAAGCAAATAACAGGAATGCCATAGTCGGACATCTGAGCGACATCACATAAAGGGCTTATATCAAAAGTAAATAACAAGAATGCCACAGTCGGATGTCTGGGCGACATCACATAAAGGGCTTATATTTCGTCATTCAAATTCAAGTAGCTCATGAATTTAAATCATCCCAAAGAAATACTCAGTACATAATAATAAACTGGTTTGTCCGTCCACGGGAATAACTTTCAGCCAGGATTACCACTCTCAGTTTCATGTTTATCCTCCGGAGACTGTCACTGAGACTGACACAGAGACTGACACTGATATGTTGATCAAAGTCCTTGATCATGGACACTGTTACTCGGATGGTTTTGACTCTGCATAGTTTGTACTCTTTACCCACAGCCAACGGATTTCAGTAGTCACGAAGGACTAGTTCCGTTTACGGTGTTTTAGAAGAAACACATCTAACCAGTAGACACCCATTCCACATTCTGCTGCCAGTGATCGCCCTAGGCAACGTTCAAGAAAAACTCTGAGACGAGGAGGCTACAACCTCGAGTAGCATGGGATCAAATTTATATTCACGCGCTCTAAGGGGTGCCCCCCTCTCGGTCCCAACCGGAAACACCCATGCCCCCTGACCGGATGACGAGCTTTAATCCAGGGCCATGGAACCCTCATCATGGCCCCTCTATTTGGTGTGTACAAGGAAAAAGGTTAGCAACTGACTAGACTGCATTCTTTGTAGAAGACATGTGGCGACACAAAAAAGCGACGAACGGGACATGACTTGATCCACGATAATACCGGAGTTAAATGGTTGACATAAGACTGGCATGCTTCAACAATACCAGCTTACCACCTATCATGCCACCAGATGATCAGGTTATATCACCATCATATGAACACATCATATTTTGAATTCCACTTGTAGCTTGCCTTGCATGCAATATAACATTCACAATTGCTTATATAAACATGCCATGAGAAAACTACTCAAGCAAACATGCAAAACACTCATCATATCAAAGGTTCAAACATGCTTGCCTGGTTCGGAGTAGTTGGAGTCTAGCTCGGCGAAGTTTGTGGTTCCATCACCTGCTTCGGTATCTACGGTATAAAATAAATTGGATACTAACATAAATACCGTGCGTGCATAAAAATTGCTCCAAGTATTTTTCAAATAAATATGATAAAAAACTAGACAGAAAAATAAAGATGACAGAAAAAGAATCAACTCAAAATCGTCTTTTGTTTAAAAGTTATAAAGGTTTTAGTCTAGGGACTAATCTGTGATGAAACAGAAACCTTTCAGGGGCTAGTTTAGAAAAACAGAAAACGCTTCGGTTAGAAATACGCCAACCCAAAACAAAAACGTACTTTGCCCGAAGGCGTTTCCAGATAACGCTTCGAATAAGAGAGGAGAGGCTGACGAGGGGGTACCACCCGTCAGGTTTAAAACTCAAAACGGAGTCCACCGGCGCCCGAGGCTTGCGGTGGTCGCCGGCGTCGATCCACGGTGAGGTAGGGGGAGGGGATGGTACCTGTGGACTCACGGAGCTCTCCCGCATCTGTGGGTGGTGGAGTTGGTCGTCGGCGAGCACCACGTCAACGGCGGCCTCCACTCCGGTGGACGGTGGTTCGGGTGGTGATGGGTCTCGCCGAGGAGGGCTGCAAACGTCAAACTGGGGCTCGGGTTAGAAGAGTGGGTGCACTAGGAGGCTGTTGGCACAGTCTGGGAGGCGGGGGTGCCCTCACCAGAGAAAATTTTGCTGGAGCCCAAAGCGGATCGGGGCGGCCGGAGTCGGGAAGAAGGCTCTCTTGAGGCCTTCTGATGAGCGTGGCGAGGTTCTGAGGCAAGGAGGGGAGGTGCTGGGTCGAGAACGAGCTTGGGGCCTCCATTTATAGCAGGCCCGAGGCGGTTGCCGAGAATGGGGTTACTCCGACGAGTGATTACGGCGAGGTAGTGGTCGGGCAGGTGGTTTAGGTGACTGGGCAGCTGCGGATTGGTCCACTGGCACCATCCAATGGCTAACCTTGGTCGGATTTGATCTGCTCCTGTGGTTTCGACGGAACGGCCTCACGGGCTCGTCGGCGGCAGAGAGCACGCTCTATGCCTCTCAGGCCCTGGCGACGGCTCTGCAGCACGCACAAGGGGAAAGGACGGCCACGTGGAGGCTCCTGGTGGTGTGGGCGGTGCTGGACGGCGCCGTATGGCAGAGCTGGTCCCTGCTGACCGCCACGGGCGGTTCTTCCACCGCGGAAGATGCCGGCGCTGGCGAGACACGTCGCCACCGACGCTTGCGCCCGTCCAAACGACCGTGCGGCACACTGGATAAGAAGGAGGAGAAAGGAGCAAGGCGCCAACGTGTGCACTGGCGAGATTGACGCCGTGGACTGACAAAAACGACACTGTCTTCGAAACTGAAACTCTGAAATCTAAATGTGAATAGAAATAGTGCACACCAACTGTTCGACGAAATGATTTGAGCACGTGGAAGATTTTTCTTGAGCTGAGACTTGGTGAGGTGATCTCTTGATGCATCTGGAGACTGCCTGAATTATCTCAGAATTTTAGGAAAAAGAAAAGAATGAATTTCACCGAAAATGGCAAATCTGGTCCAAACTTGCAGCAAGCAAATTTTGAAAAATTTGAACTATGGACTAGCAGATCTTGATGGATCTAGGTTGAGGGTAGTAAGGACTAGCCAGAGGAGTTTATTTGGGATCAAGATTCAAAGGAAATTTTGTAGTTCCTTTGTAAACCACCATAGTCCAAATAAATGACAAAAAATGATCTTGAGGATAAAATAAATAGAATTAAAATTTAAAAGAGGTTGAGACTTGCTGGAATAGGATGCTTGGCTTGATGTAGAGTGGGGAGGTGGGTTCTGGAAGAAAAATATTCTACATAGGCCATGGCAAAAGAGAAATTTTTAAATGGAAAGAAGTAATCCATAATTTTATAGGAATTCTTTTTAATGGAAATGATTTGTAAAAACCCTCCAAAGTTATTTGTGTTGAGCCAACATAAGATGAAAAACCCTTAAGACCAAAGATCAAGATTTGGAAGAACCCATAAAAAAATACTTGTCACAAAATGAAAATTTTGAGAAGGGGAGTCCCTTAAAAAAATTAAATGACCTCCTTCCACTTAAATAAAGAATTTGATACAAACCAAATCAAAAAATTTGGAGTGTTACAAGAAGTGTTGTAGAGTCCGCCACCCTTCTGGGTTAAACTCCCACATATGAAGAGGCCGCCGCTGACATGGCAGGATCCGGCGGACTAGCATTACTTAAACAACGTTCACAAGATCGATGCCCTTCTCGGTAAGGCTTCGGATGCGACTTTGCAGAGTCTGCACTTCATCGACGGATCCCGAGTCCAATCCCTTATTAACCCATGAAGCGAGCTGAATTGGAGGACCGGGTCGGAACGCAGGTGTAGCCGCCCACTTGGGGCCCCACGGTCGTTGATATAAAACCACCCCTACTGCCATAGGTCGGGAGATTTGGCGAAAGATCCTTCGGGCCAAACCGCGCCAGCCAGCTTGCCTATTATGACGCTGCCGCACTCTGCCTGCTCCTCCTCTGCCACCTGCGGGCTCACACCAAAGGTCTTGAGCCACAAACCAAAGTGCGGAGGAGTCCGGAGTAAGGCCTCACGCTATGCTCCATCTTCACCACAAAAAATATTGAAATCATGCACAACCCCGATGACAAGCCAAGCAATTGTTTCATACTTTTGGTGTTCCCAAACTTTTTCAATCTTCACACAATACATGAGCGTGAGCCATGTATATAGCACTATAAGTGGAATAGAATGGTGGTTGTGGAGAAGACAAAAAGGGTGAAGATAGTCACATCAACTAGGCGTATCAACGGGCTATGGAGATGCCCATCAATAGATATCAATGTGAGTGAGTAGGGATTGCCATGCAACGGATGCACTAGAGCTATAGTATATGAAAGCTCAACAAAAGAAACTAAGTGGGTGTGCATCCAACTTGCTTGCTCATGAAGACCTAGGGCAATTTGAGGAAGCCCATCATTGGAATATACAAGCCAAGTTCTATAATGAAAAATTCCCACTAGTAAATGAAAGTGATAACATAGGAGACTCTCTATCATGAATATCATGGTGCTACTTTGAAGCACAAGTGTGGTAAAACGATAGTAACATTGTCCCTTCTCTCTTTTTATCTCATTTTTTTGGGGCCTTTTCTATTTTTTTCTTTTTTATGGCCTCTTTTCTTTCTCTCTTCCGAAGTCTCGTCCCGACTTGTGGGGGAATCATAGTCTCCATCATCCTTTCCTCACTGGGACAATGCTCTAATAATGATGATCATCACACTTTTATTTTTCTTACAACTGAACAATTACAACTCGATACTTAGAACAAAATATGACTCTATATGAATGCCTCCGGCGGTTTACCTGGATGTGCAATGAATCAAGAGTGACACGTATGAAAGAATTTTTAATGGTGGCTTTGCCACAAATACAATGGCAACTACATGATCATGCTCCGAATAGCTATGGAAATGCCATAATAGCGATGGCAACTATATGACAATGATGGAGTCTATCATAATAAACGGAATGGTGGAAAGTTGCATGGCAATATATCCCAGAATAGCTATGGAAATGCCATAATAGGTAGGTATGGTGGCTGTTTTGAGGAAGGTATATGGTGGGTGTATGATACCGGCAAAAGGTGTGCGGTATTAGAGAGGCTAGCAAAGGTGGAAGGGTGAGAAAAGTGCGTATAATCCATGGACTCAACATTAGTCATAAAGAACTCATATACTTATTGCAAAACTCTACAAGTTATCAAATCAAAGTATTACGTGCATGCTCCTAGGGGGATAGATTGGTAGGAAAATACCATCGCTCGTCCCCGACCGCCACTCATACGGAAGACAATCAAAAAATAAATCATGCTCCGACTTCATCACATAACGGTTCACCATACGTGCATGCTACGGGAATCACAAACTTTAACACAAGTATTTCTCAGATTCACAACTACTCAACTAGCATAACTCTAATATCACCATCTTCATATCTCAAAACAATTATCAAGCATCAAACTTCTCATATCATTCAACACACTCATAAGGAAGTTCTTTTGCTATTCTTGAATTCCAAGCATATTAGGATTATTTAAGAAAATTAACATGCTATTTAAGACTCTCAAAATAATCTAAGTGAAGCATGAGAGACCGATAGTTTCTATAAAACAAATCCATCACCGTGCTCTAAAAGATATAAGTGAAGTACTAGAGCAAAACTATATAACTCAAATGATATAAGTGAAGCAGATAGAGTATTCTAACAAATTCCAAATCATGTACGGCTCTCTCAAAAGGTGTGTACAGCAAGGATGATTGTGGTAAACTAAAAAGTAAATACTCAAATCATACAAGACGCTCCAAGCAAAACACATATCATGTGGCGAATAAAAATATAGCTCCAAATAAAGTTACCGATAGAAGTAGACGAAAGAGGGGATGCCTTCCGGGGAATCCCCAAGCTTTGGAATTTAGGTGTCCTTAGATTATCTTGGGGGTGCCATGGGCATCCACAAGCTTAGGCTCTTTCCACTCCTTGTTCCATAATCCATCAAATCTTTACCCAAAACTTGAGAACTTCACAACACAAAACTCAAACTAGAAAATCTCGTGAGCTCCGTTAGTGAAAGAAAACAAAAGACCACTTCAAGGTACTGTAATGAACTCATTATTTATTTATAATGGTTTTAAACCTAATGTGTTCCAACTTATCTATGGTTTATAAACTATTTTACTAGCCATAGATTCATCAAAATAAGCAAACAACACACGAAAAACAGAATCTGTCAAAAACAGAACAGTCTATAGTAATTTGTAGCTAGAGCAAGATCTGGAACTCCAAAAATTCTAAAATAAATTTCTGGACGTGAGGAATTTATCTATTAATCATGTGAAAAAATAATTAACTAAATATCACTTTCCAAATAAAAATGGCAGCAGTTCTCGTGAGCGCTAAAGTTTCTGTTTTTTACAGCAAGTGTAACAAGACTTTCCCCAAGTCTTCCCAACGGTTCTACTTGGCACAAACACTAATTTAAACACACAAAACACAACCAAAAAAGAGGCTAGATAAATTACTTATTACTAAACAGGATAAAAAGGCAAGGAATAAAAATAAAATTGGGTTGCCTCCCAACAAGCAAGGATAGATCTAGGTATTGCCATCTTTGGTAGGCAATCCGTAAGTGGATCTCATAATAGATTCATAAGGTAATTTAATTTTGTTTATAGGAAAGTGTTATATGCCTTTCCTTAATGGAAATTGGAATCTAATATTTCCTTCCTTCATATCAATAATTGCACCAATCGTTCTAAGGAAAGGTCTACCAAGAATAATAGGACATGAAGGATTGCAATCTATGTCAAGAACAATAAAATATACGGGCACATAATTCCTATTTGCAACAATAATAACATCATTAATTCTTCCCATAGGTTTCTTAATAGTGGAATCTGCAAGGTGCAAGTTTAGAGAGCAATCATCAAAATCACGGAAACCTAACAAATCACACAAAGTCTTTGGAATCGTGGAAACACTAGCACCCAAATCAGATAAAGCATAGCATTCATGATCTTTAATTTTAATTTTAATAGTTTGTTCCCACTCATCATAGAGTTTTCTAGGGATAGAAGCTTCCAATTCAAGTTTTTCCTCATAAGATTGCATCAAGGCATCAACGATATGTTTAGTAAACGCTTTATTTTGACTATAAGTGTGAGGAGAATTTAGCATGGATTGCAACAAGGAAATACAATCAATCAAAGAGCAATTTTCATAGTTAAATTCCTTGAAATCCATAATAGTGGGTTTAGCAACATCTAGGGTTTTAATTTCTTCAATCCCACTTTTATCAATTTTAGCATCAAGATCAAAAAATTCCGAATTCTTGGAACGCCTTCTAGGTAGAGGTGGATCATATTCAGTGCCATAATTATCAAGATTCATATTGCAAAACAAAGATTTAATAGGGGACACATCAATAACTTTTAGATCTTTGTCTTTATTTTCATAGGAACTAGAAGAACACGCTCTTATAAAGGCATCTTTCTTAGCACGCATCCTAGCGGTTCTTTCTTTGCACTCATCAATGTAAATTATCATGGCTTTGAGAGACTCATTTATATCATGCTTAGGTGGAATAGATCTAAGTTTCAAAGAATCAACATCAAGAGAAATTCTATCAACGTTCCTAGCCAACTCATCAATCTTAAGCAATTTTTCTTCCATCAAAGCATTGAAATTTTTTTGCCAGGTAATAAATTCTTTAATATTAGATTCAAAATCAGAGGGCATCTTATTATAATTTCCATAAGAATTGTTGTAGGAATTACCATAATTAGTAGAGGGATTACTAGGATAAGGCCTAGGATTAAAATTTCCTCTATACGCGTTGTTACCAAAATTGTTCCTACCAACAAAATTCACATCCATAGATTCATTATTATTCTCAATCAAAGTAGACAAGGACATATCATTAGTATCATAAGAAACAATCTTACTAGCAAATAATTTCATAAGTTCATCCATCTTTCCACTCAAAACATTAATTTCTTCTATTGCATGCACCTTTTTATTAGTAGATCTTTCAGTATGCCATTGAGAATAATTAACCATAATATTATCTAGGAGTTTAGTAGCTTCTCCTAAAGTGATTTCCATAAAAGTGCCTCCCATGTCCGAATCTAAAAGATTTCTAGAAGCAAAATTCAATCCAGCATAAAAATTTTGTATAATCATCCACAAATTTAAACCATGAGTAGGGCAATTACGTATCATTAGTTTCATTCTCTCCCAAGCTTGTGCAACATGTTCATGATCAAGTTGCTTAAAATTCATAATATCATTTCTAAGAGAGATGATCTTAGCGGGAGGAAAATACTTAGAGATAAAAGCATCTTTGCACTTGTTCCATGAATCAATACTATTTTTAGGCAAAGACGAAAACCAAGCTTTAGCACGATCTCTAAGCGAAAAAGGGAATAGCTTCAATTTAACAATATCAGTATCCACATCTTTCTTCTTTTGCATATCACACAAATCAACGAAGCTATTTAGATGGGTAGCGGCATCTTCACTAGGAAGGCCGGAAAACGGATCTTTCATGACAAGATTCAGCAAAGCAGTATTAATTTCACAAGATTCAACATCGGTAAGAGGAGCAATCGGAGTGCTAATAAAATCATTATTGTTGGTATTGGTGAAGTCACACAAATTAGTGTTATCTTGAGCCATCGAGACAAGCAAGCAAACTAACACACAAGCAAACAAAAAGCAAGCGGGCAAAAAGAGGCAAATAGAGAAAGAGAGGGAGGATAGAGAGAGAGAGGGCGAATAAAATGGCAAGGGTGAAGTGGGGGAGAGGAAAACAAGAGGCAAATGGCAAATAATGTAATGCGGGAGGTAAGGGTATGTGATGGGTACTTGGTATATTGACTTTTGTGTAGACCTCCCCGGCAACAGCGCCAGAAATCCTTCTTGCTACCTCTTGAGCACTGCGTTGGTTTTCCCCGAAGAGGAAGGTATGATGCAGCAAAGTAGCGTAAGTATTTCCCTCAGTTTTTGAGAACCAAGGTATCAATCCAGTAGGAGGCTACATGCCAGTCCCTCGTACCTGCACAAAACAAATAAATCCTCGCAACCAACGTGATAAGGGGTTGTCAATCCCTACATGGCCACTTACGAGAGTGAGATCTAATAGATATGATAAGATAATATTTTTGGTATTTTTATGATAAAGATGCAAAGTAAAATAAAAGCAAAGTAAAAGCAAAGGAAATAACTAAGTATTGGGAGATTAATATGATGAAGATAGACCCGGGGGCCATAGGTTTCACTAGTGGCTTCTCCAGAGAGCATAAGTATTCTACGGTGGGTGAACAAATTACTGTTGAGCAATTGACAGAATTGAGCATAGTTATGAGAATATCTTGGTATGATCATGTATATAGGCATCACGTTCGAGACAAGTAGACCGACTCCTGCCTGCATCTACTACTATTACTCCACTCATCGATCGCTATCCAGCATGCATCTAGAGTATTAAGTTAATGAAAACAAAGTAATGCCTTAAGCAAGATGACATGATGTAGAGGGATAAACTCATGCAATATGATGAAAACCCCATCTTGTCATGCTCGATGGCAACAATACAATACGTGCCTTGCTGCCCCTACTGTCACTGGGAAAGGACACCGCAAGATTGAACCCAAAGCTAAGCACTTCTCCCATTGCAAGAAAGATCAATCTAGTAGGCCAAACCAAACTGATAATTCAAAGAGACTTGCAAATATAACCAATCATACATAAAAGAATTCAGAGAAGATTCAAATATTGTTCATAGATAGACTTGATCATAAACCCACAATTCATCGTTCTCAACAAACACACCGCAAAAAGAAGATTACATCAAATAGTTCTCCACAAGAGAGGAGGAGAACATTGTATTGAGATCCAAAAAGAGAGAAGAAGCCATCTAGCTACTAACTATGGACCCGTAGGTCTGAGGTAAACTACTCACACTTCATCGGAGGGGCTATGGTCTTGATGTAGAAGCCCTCCGTGATCGATGCCCCCTCCGGCGGAGCTCCGGAACAGGCCCCAAGATGGGATCTCATGGATACAGAACGTTACGGCGGTGGAATTAGGGTTTTGGCTCCGTATCTGATCGTTTGGGGGTACGTAGGTACATATAGGAGGAAGGAGTACGTCGGTGGAGCAATAGGGGGGCCCATGAGGGTGGAGGGCGCGCCTGGGGGGGTAGGTGCGCCCCCTACCTCGTGGCCTCCTCTTTTGTGTCTTGACGTAGGGTCTAGGTCTCATGGGTCTTGTTCGTTGAGAAAATCACGTACCGAAGGTTTCATTCCGTTTGGACTCCCTTTGATATTCGTTTTCTTCGAAACCCTAAAACAGGCAAAAACAGCAATTCTGGGCTGGGCCTCCGGTTAATAGGTTAGTCCCAAAAATAATATAAAAGTGGATAATAAAGCCTAATAATGTCCAAAACAGTAGATAATATAGCATGGAGCAATAAAAAATTATAGATACGTTGGAGACTTATCACCGGACTGATGGGCTGTGAAGATCAAAGACCATACTCGTGTTCGGATTGGACTCTACTTGGCGTGGAAGGAAAGCTTGGCGACCGAAGATTCCTTCTTATGTAACTGACTCCATTTAAACCCTAGATCCCCTCGGTGTCTATATAAACCGAAGGGGATAGTCCGAAAAGGACAACACATATACTCATTACCATACCCACATAGGCTAGGCTTCTAGGGTTTAGCCATTACGATCTCATGGTATATCAACTCTTTTAATACTCATATTCATCAAGATCAATCAAGAAGGAAGTAGGGTATTACCTCCATAGAGAGGGCCCGAACCTGGGTAAACATTGTGGCCCCCGTCTCCTGTTACCATCGCTCCTAGACGCACAGTTCGGGACCCCCTACCCGAGATCCGCCGGTTTTGACACTGACACATGGGACTGGGCATCCCGGTGACCAGCCATTTTCTCGTGAGTGAGGAGCGGAGTCCACTCCTCTTGAGAATAACTCGCCTAACATGGAAGATACAGACAACCCTAGTTGATACATGAGCTATTCGAGCATACAAAACAGAATGTTTATTTGAAGGTTTAGAGTTTGGCACATACAAATTTACTTGGAATGGCAGGTAGATACCGTATATAGGTAGGTATGGTGGACTCATACGGAACAACTTTGTGGTTTATGGAATTCTATGCACAAGCAGTATTCCCGCTTAGTACAAGTGAAGGCTAGCAAAAGACTGGGAAGCGACCAGCTAGAGAGCGACAACAGTCATGAACATGCATTAAAATTAATCAACACCGAATGCAAGCATGAGTATGATATAATGCACCATTAACATAAATGTCGTAGAGGCTATGTTGATTTTGTTTCAACTACATGCGTCAACATGTGCCAAGTCAAGCCACTCGAATCGTTCAAAAGAGGATACCACCCTATCATACCACATCACAACCATTTTAATAGCATGTTGGCACGCAAGGTAAACCATTATAAGCTCCTAGCTAATTAAGCATGGCATAAGCAACTATAATCTCTAATTGTCATTGCAAACATGTTTATTCATAATAGGCTGAATCAGGAATGATGAACTAATCATATTTACAAAAACAAGAGAGGTTGAGTTCATACCATCTTTTCCCATCTCAATGAGTTCATCATATAATCATCATTATTGCCTTTCACTTGCACGACCGAATAGTGTGGATAATAATAATAATAGTGCACGTGCATTGGAGTAAGTTGGAATCTGCAAGCATTCAATTCAAGAGAGAAGACAAGGTAATATGGGCTCTTTGTCAGATCAATGATAATGCATATAAGAGCCACTTTAACATTTTAATTATGGTCTTCTCCTCTCAACCCCCAAAGAACAAGAAAGAAATAAAACTATTTACACGGGAAAGCTCCCAACAAGCAAAAGAAGAACGAGAAATCTTTTTTGGGTTTTCTTTTTAAATACTACTACAAGCATGGAAAGTAAACTAATTAAAAGCTACAACTATTTTTTTGTTTTTCTTAAGGTTTATTAAGCACACAAGAAGAAAGCATAAAAAGGAAAATAAACTAGCATGGATGATACAATGAAAAGGTATGAGCACCGACAACTAGCAATGGGTGTGTGAAAATGAATGAGGGAGTCCTGGATTAGGGGGTGTTCGGATAGCCGGACTATACCTTCAGCCGGACTCCTAGACTATGAAGATACAAGATTGAAGACTTCGTCCCGTGTCCGGGAGGGACTTTCCTTGGCATGGAAGGCAAGCTTGGCGATACGGATATGTAGATCTCCTACCATTGTAACCGACTCTATGTAACCCTAACCCTATCGGGTGTCTATATAAACCGGAGGGTTTTAGTCCGTAGGACAACACATTCATACACAACAATCATACCATAGGCTAGCTTCTAGGGTTTCGCCTCTCTGATCTCGTGGTAGATCTACTCTTGTACTACCCATATCATCAATATTAATAAAGCAGGACGTAGGGTTTTACCTCCATCAAGAGGGCTTGAACCTGGGTAAAACTTCGTGTCCCTTGCCTCTTGTTACCATCCGGCCTAGACGCACAGTTCGGGACCCCCTACCCAAGATCCGCCGGTTTTGACACCGACATTGGTGCTTTCATTGAGAGTTCCTCTGTGTCGTCGCCATCAGGAAGGATGCATCGCCCCGTCTTTAAAGACGGCACTGTTCCTAAAGGAGCTTTGGCTGTCGGCCAAACCCTCCGGCTAGGTGGTTTTCTTATGACCGCCTGTTCGGCTTCTATGCCGACGATGACCTCTCGAGCCATCGAAAACAATCTTCATGTCAGCTCGGAACTCGCCGAGCAGTTAGATCCAACGGAGCTCTCCTCCATAAACGAGCTCTTGGATCGCATCGCCGCCCTGGGAGTCGCTACGGATTACGACCAGATTGGGCCTAAACCCGAACTGAGAGAGATTAACTCTCCCCAAGTCACCCATCACGTTGCCATGGTAGAGGGACAGTATGGCGACCCTTCATCTATCTTAAGGACTAGCTACGTCCGGATTCCCGACCCCTCCAAGGCGGATACCCGCGGAGGGGAGGATATCACTCAAGACCTGAACTTAGAATCAGGCGATGGGCTGGATTCATTGGACAACATCCAGGAATCCAAATTTTCGAGTTCAGAAACTCCTCGGCCTCTGAGCCTCAGATTGGGTGGGGCTTCAGATCTAATTCCACCCACCCACCCGAACATAAGCGATCTATCCCAAATCAGGCAAGAGCCCGAAGAAACAGTACATCATTACTAGGCCAAATTCCTCCTGGTTAGGAACAGGATAAAGGACTGCCGCGAGGAAGACGCAATCTCAATTTTCTGCAATAATTGCACGGACAAGGGAATCCTCAACGCCATAAGTCACCGTGATATTAAACGCTTCGCTGACTTGGCGTCCATCGTACGAAAGTACTGTGTGATGGAAAGCGCCTGGAAAACCAAAATAAAATTTTGGACGATCCGTCCCTGAATACAAACCCAGTCCGAAATAAAAGGGCGCATTATAGCCAGACACCCGGGTCAAACACCAAAAAGCAAAAACCCTCTACAGGGCATGGAACCGTACTGGAAGGATGGCTTAATGGACCCTGTAAAATTCACAGTACAGAGGACGCCACACCAACTCACAGCCTTAGAGCATGTTGGATACTCCGGCAGGTGGCCAAAATTGGCGAAGATCTCCTAATTCCGGAGGCCACAAAAAGACACCCCAGAGACACCAATACTTGCCGAAGTCTTGCCGAAAGTCTTGCCGAAGTCTACCAAGTAGCAACAATAAACCCATGGAGTGACACGTCTATTACCTTTAATGCCAGTGATGAACCTAAATTCTGAATAGCCCGAGCACCGGCTGCATTGGTCCTCAGTCCAATAGTGGATGGCTTTCGTCTTACCAAGGTACTCATGGACGGCGGCAGCGGATTGAACCTCATTTACAAGGAAACCCTTCAAAAAATGGAAATAGACTGGAACCGCATTGAGAGAAGCAGCACAACCTTTAGAGGAATAATCCCCAGTCGGGAAGCGCGCTGTACAGGAAAAATCACACTAGATGTGGTGTTCGGCACGCCGGATAATTACAGGTCCGAAGAGGTCATGTTCCATGTGGCTCCGTTCAGAAGCGGTTATCACGCTCTGCTAGGGCGGGAGGCGTTTACAATCTCCCAAGCAATACCCCATTATGGGTACATGAAGCTCAAGATGCCCGGGCCTAATGGGATCATCACTCTCACTAGTGATCCGGACATAGCACTCCGCGCCGAAAAAAAGACAGCCTCACTGGCCCTCGAAGCACTATCCGAAGCCCTAGCGGCTGAGGAACTAACTGCGCTGCGCTCCATGGTGAATAGGGATGATGTGGTACTCGACAAAAGATCCAAGTCCACCTCCTTTAAACCGGCGGACGAAATAGTCAAATTCCAGGTCCATCCAACGGACCCCAATAAAATAGCTTCCATTGGGGCACAGTTAAACCCTGTTGTAGACGCTGCACTGTGAGAGTTCCTACGAGAGAACTGGGACATTTTCGCCTGGCATCCTTCAGACATGCCAGGAATCCCACGCAGGCTGGCAGAGCACAGCTTAAATATCCTAAAAGGATTCAAACCTGTCAAACAAGCTCTTCGGTGTTTTTCCGAACCTAAGAGACAGGCCATGGGAGAAGAGCTAGCAAAACTATTGGAGGCCGGATTCATCAGAGATATAAAACATCCGGACTGGCTAGCAAACCTGGTGATGGTACCAAAGAAGGACAAATCCTGGCGCCTGTGCATTGATTTTAAAGACCTTAACAGGGCTTGCCCAAAGGATCCCTTCCCCCTCCCCCGCATCGATCAAATTATCGACGCTACCGGGGGACATGATTCATTGTGTTTCCTCGACACATATTCCGGCTACCATCAAATCAAGATGGTAGAATCAGACCAAGCCGCAACGGCATTTATCACACCATAGGTTCCATTCTGCTTCAACACAATGCCATTCAGGCTCAAAAACGCCGGCGCAACATATCAGCGCATGATTCAGACATGTCTGGCAAACTAGATCGGCAAAACAGTGGAGGCATATGTAGATGATGTGGTCGTAAAAACAAGATAGGTCAAATCTCTAGTAGACGACTTGAGGCTCACATTTGATAACCTCCGAACATACGACATCAAGCTCAACCCGGAAAAATGTGTTTTCGGTGTTCCAGCCGGAAAGCTCTTGGGCTTCATTGTATCCGGTAGAGGAATTGAAGCAAATCCAGCCAAGATCCGAGCTCTGTCACAATTGGATATCCCAAAGGACCTCAAACAAATACAAAAGTTAACCGGATGCGTGGCGGCTCTAAGCCGCTTTATCTCCCGCTTGGGAGAAAAGGCACTACCCCTTTACCGCCTCCTTCGGTGCACCAAACACTTTGAATGGACAGATGCAGCCACGGCCGGACTCAGCGAAATAAAAGCCATATTGGCAACAAACCTAGTCTTGGCCGCGCCAAACATTGGCGAACCAATGCTATTGTACATTGCAGCAACACATCAGGTTGTAAGCGCAGTACTCGTCGTCGAACGAGAAACGGACGGACACAAATTCCCCCTTCAAAAGTCGGTCTATTATGTGTCCACTATCCTCACTCCATGCAAATCACGGTACCCGCATTATCAAAAGATTGTGTACGTGGTATTCATGGCATCCCGGAAGCTATGACACTACTTTCAAGAGTGTTCAATAACAATAGCCTCGGAAGTACCACTTAACGATATTATAAACAACCGTGACGCAACGGGCCGGATTGCAAAATGGGCCATTGAGCTCCTCCCGTTCGACATAACTTATAAGCCACGGCGAGCCATCAAGTCGCAAGTTTTGGCCGACTTCGTCGCAGAATGGACAGAGGCCAAACTCCCTAAAGAGTACGGCACATATTCAAATTGGATCATGCATTTCGACGGCTCCAAGATGTTGGCCAGACTAGGGGCTGGCGTCGTTTTGACGTCCCCCATATGAGACACAGTTCAATACATACTCCATATTATGTACACAGACTCCAACAATCCAGCCGAATATGAGGCCCTTTTACATGGTCTCCGGATGGCAGTATCCATGGGCATTCAACGCCTAGAGGTGCGTGGGGACTCGAACCTCGCAATATCCCAAATAAATGGAGACTTCGATGCCAAGGACCCAAAAATGGCAGCTTACCGCAACGCCTTCCTAACAATGTCAGCTTGGTTCGAAGGGCTTGAATTCCACCATATAGCCCGGGAAAATAATCAGGCGGCAGATGTCCTGGCACGCATCGGCGCAAAATGCGATGTAGTCCCCCCCCCAACATCTTCTTGGAAAGGTTGTTCAAGCCATCCGCAGTGTGGGAAGGGGAGACGAACAATAACAGCCCGGACCTAACCGCATTGCCCGACACCGAACATTCTGACACAATCGGAGGCTCTGCCAATGAAATAACACCTTCAGCCCACGTAATAATGGCTGTCATCGCCCCGTGGACAGAACCATTCCTCGCCTACCTTACTAGGCAGGAACTTCCCGAGGACCAAAATGAGGCACGCTGCATAGTGCGGCGATCCAAAGCCTACAAAGTCCACGAGGGAGAGCTTTATAAGAAAAGCACTACCGGAGTCCTTCAAAGGTGCATCTTCGAAGAGGAAGGCGGGAACCTCCTGGCTGAAATTCATGACGGACTCGGCGGTCATCACGCTGCATCTCGGTCCCTTGTAAGCAAGGCCTTCCGTACAGGCTTTTATTGGCCGACGGCCCGGGCAGACGCCCAGGACTTAGTCCAACGATGCGTCGGTTGCTAGCTCTTTGCAAACCAAAGCCATATGCCACCCACCGCCCTCCAAACTATCCCCATTACTTGGCCCTTCGCGGTCTGGGGGCTTGACATGGTTGGACCCCTTAAAGGCGGAACCCACAAGCAAAAATACCTACTGGACATGGTGGACAAGTAAACCAAATGGATAGAAGCCAAGCCTGTTAAGACGGCCGAATCCGGACCGGTGATTGACTTTATATCCGGGGTTGTACACCATTACGTTGTCCCCCACAGCATCATCACTGATAACGGCACGAACTTTACGGCCGACGAGGTAAAACTCTGGTGCAAAAACATGGGCATCAAGCTCGATTATGCTTCCGTCTAGCACCCACAAACTAACGGCCAGGTCGAACGTGCAAATGGTCTTATCATGAGCGGCATCAAACCCAGATTACTGCGGTCCCTCAAGGAATCTAACACGCACTGGGTAGAGGAGCTCGACTCCGTACTCTGGGGGCTGCGGACCATGCCGAATCGCACCACCGGATACACACCATTCTTTATGGTGTACGGCGCAGAGGCAGTTTTGCCTTGCGACATACTTCATGACTCGCCTCGAGTGCGCATGTACGAAGAAAGAGAAGCCGAGCTCGATCGGCAGGACAGTTTGGACGCATTGGAGGAGGAGCGTGACATGGCAAAAGCCCGTTCCGCATTCTATCAACAGCAGGCTCGAAGATACCAAAGCAGAGAAGTACGGGCCAAAAATTACAACGTTGGCGAATTAGTTCTACGCCTGCCGGACAAGAAAAAGGACAAACTCAAGCCCAAGTGGGAAGGTCCCTTCATAATTGACCAAGTCCTAACTGGCGGAGCATACCGCCTGCAAGATGCATCGGACAACCGACTCGAGCCGAACCCATGGAACGCAGCCCGTCTCCGAAGATTCTATGCCTAGCGCCGGACTCTGTGTTCGTCTCCTTCCTCTGTCCATTTTTTATATACTGTCTGTCTTACATTTCTCTCCTTCTCCCCTTCCTTTCTCTTATAGCCTTTAAAGGCTCATCAAATGACGTGTTATTCGCACTCATTAAACCTGGGGGCTTCTTTTAACAGAAGCTTATTTATACGGGCTTAATGCCCAACACATGTGTTACACTTCCGCATGTACCTTTTATTTCACCATTATATGCATCGATATGACTTAAGTTTTGGCCAAGCTGGGTTGCCTGGTTCCTGTGCTTACCCCTACGTTCCCGATTATTCGGCTAGGCGATAAAGGGAGCACCTCTGCGATTGTTACTGCCGGATCTGCCGGATGTGTACCTCAGACTGGGTGAAGCCGAAAGCTAGCGTTCTTAAGGGAATATTCGGTCGGTGACCTAAAAGATGATCTTTTCACTTATTTATTTATGCGCCCCCAGATGCTTTTTCCCGCGTCTTTTTCGCGGAATGGGCATGCACTTTAGGGCATGCCTCCCAGGGAAAGGAACCCCTAACGGAACTATTCTCCCTGGAAGATGATTCTTACTAACCATGTAATATAACATAACTAGTCTGGCACTTGTCTGTTCACGCACTAATGACCCCTACGCCTGGTCTCCATGCATTCCCCGGTTCTTATATAACCGCATGGGAATTCAGACACACTCCGGACCGTCAGGTCCCTAGGCTGAAGCGAAAAGGTCGGCCATGACAAATGATCTACAATTCGGCTAGAAGGCATTACAAATGTCAATTAAATTACATAGCCATTCTGACTGATTGTATTCCTCTTCAATACCATCTAGCAGGCTGTCTAATTTACAGTCCTACTGGGAATACTTTGCAGCCAATTCTACTTGGCCGTATACCAAGCTTACAGGGATCTCCTTCCCATCGGGCCCCACAGGACCGACCTCGGCCATGTGGTTGGGGTCATCCTTTGTGTACCGCGTCTTTACCATGGCCCAGGGCTCCCTAGCACCTTGACGGCAGGCCGATATCTTCCACAAGTGGAAGCGCTGCCGTGCTCCCTTTAGCTTCTCCGCAAGCTCTCCAAGACCTTCAGGCATGGAGATGGATGGCCACAAGGCCTGGCCGACGCCTTGCATCGCCCGCCGAACTCGCTCGAGCAGTTGCGAGAGCTCGGGAAGAAGGTCACCCGTAGAACTGGGCATCTCCTCTGCAGGACGACCTGTTAGCACACCTACAGACATTACTCTGTTAGACGACTTCCCCGCCGAACCTTTTTTCAACGGTTCGTTCAAGCACTTACTAAATATGCCGCGTCGAAGCCGCTGATTCTCCTTAACGAGTCCGACAGCTGGGCACGAACATCTTTCAGTTCAACGACCAGCTTGGTGTTGGCATCTTGGAGATCGTTCTTCTCCCGCCTCACCTTTGTCAGCACCTTCTCACCAGCCTTCAGCTGGCGTAGGAGGTGTTGCCTTTCCAGATTCAATCCGGCGCCATCTGCAATTTCATTTTTCAGATTTGCACCCATGTCGTGCTTCGCAAAATGCTTATCTTTCGAAGTGTATATTACCAGAGGGGGTCCCCTTGGGCTCCCCTGCCGCGGCTAGTGCGGCCTCAAGTTGAGCTTTGCACTCTTCCAGCTCCTGGGACAGTAGGAAATTCTTTTCTATAAGAACCTGCATAACAAATGATCCTTAAATCAGTTATTCTAACTGTTTCAAGTCTCGGGGGCTACTGGTATCTATATATAATTACCAAAATTTTCTTACCTGTATGTCTTTTACATATTGCTCCGTGGCTCTGGCTAGACCATTTTGAGTGGCACGGAGGTACGCATCTCCTGACTTGAAGGCATCTAACGCCTCTTGGGAGAAACAAGCGTCGCGAAGAATTGTCCGGCGACGCGTGTGGTTCATGGCACTCTCCACCTCAGAGTTGGTGGCGGACAACCTGTCCACATCCTCCGTCGGAGGAGCGCCCGGTGCGCGCCTTGTGTTCACCTCCGCCTCCGGACCAGGCTTTGGAGCCTGGCTGGGGGAGGCGCGATTGGCAGCCTCTCCAAATTTAGTCCGGCGAGGTCTCTTTGTCCTGAAGAGAGCACGAGTGTTAATGTGCCTTGAAGGTGTAACACCTGGGATAAGGGGGCACGCCATACCTTTGCGCTGACGTCTCGGTCCGGACTACACCTCTTTTTTGCCCACGGGGCCCGGCGGCCCCTCGTTGGCTTGTCGCCGCAGGTTCGGCCTCCCGTCTCAGAAACCTCCCCTGCAAAGCTCGGTTGTAATCAGGAAACTGAAAACACGAGAGGGAGGACCCCTATTCAGGGTACTGGGACTCCGATCTTAGTTACCTGGGAGGCCGGGATTAGCCCTGGGTAATCGGCTGTAATGGCCACCAAGGTGTTGTCCTTGCTCAATTGATGGAACACTCCATCAATCAGCTCCACCAGTAAGTCCGGATCCTCTTGAGAGTCCGGGTCGAGGGACCGTCCTGGGTCCTCCGGTTGTGGAGGAGGGCTGTTTATTTATTTAACAGCCTGGCGCAGTTCCTGCGTTGAAGTCGCTAGACTAAATATTTAACAATGGGGATGTAAAATGGATGGGCAAGATGCGACCACTTACCCAACTTGGAGGATTGTACATAGAAAATCCACCCTTTGGGTCGACGCGGAGAAAATCTTCCTCTTCTCCCTTGTACAAAGCGGACAAGGTCTTTGTTAGAGCCGCAGCCGAATCTGGCCCCTTACGGCCGTAGCGGGTGGTGTCGTCCTCCCCGTTGAAGTCCCACATGGGGCGGCATCTATACTGTAGTGGTTGCACCCCTCGCATGATGCATGCGGCCATGACCCCGATCATGGTCAGTCCGGAATGAGCTAACAATCTTATCCGGCCCATCAGATAAATAACGTCCTTGTCACTTTCCCTCTGAGGGCTCCATGGACGCCAACTTAGGCGCTTCTTTAGTGGGGCACTGTCGAACTCAGGGAGGCCGATCCGGACAGGATCCGGCAGCGGGACGTCCTATATGTAAAACCATTCGAAGGCCAGTCCTCGGACGCCTTCTTTGGGGTTCCGGACAGATATCCGGTCCCGGCGATGCGCCATACTTTGGCTCCGCCCACTTGATACATTGACCCCTTCCGAGAACGGGGCACAAGGCAGAATAGCTCTTTCCACAGCCCGAAATGAGCCTCAACACCCAAAAACAGCTCGCAGAGGGCTACGAAGCCCGCGATATGCAATACGGAGGCCGGCGTAAGATTGTGTAGCTGGAGGCCATAGTACTCCAGTAGCCCCTGGAGAAACGGATGGATTGGAAATCCGAGCCCTCTTATTAGATAAGGGACAAGGCATACCCGCTCTCCTTTGGAGGGATTGGGGGCACTCTCCGCTTGCTCTCCGCCATTATAGACGGCAAGACCGGCTCGAACCGGGACCATATAGGCCGGGGGAGAAATCCCTTGGCCTGGAGCGTCACTAGCTCGCTGTGAGGGATGGAGCATCTCTCCCAATATCCAGGCTGAGGGCTGGAGGGGCAAGGGGAGGAGTTGCGACGGCTGGCCATGGTGGAATGGACCTTTGTCGGATGCACTCTGATGAACACTCGCGAAGGGGAGAAGATGTGGTTTGGATCTAAATCCTCGTCCCCTTAAATGGGCGGCTCATTTACGCGGCTAAGGGTGTGGATGTAAAAACACTCAGACTTTTCATATTCATTTGACACGTGGGAGACGACCATTATTGGGCGTAGAAGCCAAGGAGCGCAACATTTACAAGAAATCAGACTTTATTCAACAGGTACATGGAATTTGGAGGGGAACCCGCCTTGCAATGCCGAAGACAATCTGCGCGCCGGACTCATCGTCATTGAAGCCTGGTTCGGGGGCTACTGAGGGAGTCCTAGATTAGGGGGTGTTCGGATAGCCGGACTATACCTTCAGCCGGACTCCTGGACTATGAAGATACAAGATTGAAGACTTCGTCCCGTGTCCGAGAGGGACTTTCCTTGGCGTGGAAGGCAAGCTTGGCGATACGGATATGTAGATCTCCTACCATTGTAACCGACTCTATGTAACCCTAACCCTATCGGGTGTCTATATAAACCGGAGGGTTTTAGTCTGTAGGACAACACATTCATACACAACAATCATACCATAGGCTAGCTTCTAGGGTTTAGCCTCTCTGATCTCGTGGTAGATCTACTCTTGTACTACCCATATCATCAATATTAATCAAGCAGGACGTAGGGTTTTACCTCCATCAAGAGGGCCCGAACCTGGGTAAAACTTCGTGTCCCTTGCCTCCTGTTACCATCCGGCCTAGACGCACAATTCGGGACCCCCTACCCGAGATCCACCGGTTTTGACACTGACAATGAATGTAATGTCGGTGAGAAATACGTACTCCCCCAAGCTTAGGCTTTTGGCCTAAGTTGGTCTATGGCCACGGCTGGCCTGGCGGATATCCAAAGTTGTAGCTCGGGTCGTACTGAGATGCATCAGCTATTGCCTCATGAGCTGCCGCTTGCAGACGGGCCGTCTCCGTCCTCCTCTTATACTCGTACGCCTCCTCCCTGGTTATAACATATCTCCCTTTTGCCTGAGAGTCAAAGAAAGCAGGAGCAAGGAGAGCGACGTGATAGGTGCGTCGTTTGTCAAAGGTTAGTCGGTATTGGAGGAACGGATCGTTCCTCTCAACAAACTGATGAAGAACTATGGCCTCATAATCTAAATAAACAGGAGGCAACTCAATATCATACCCACGTATGGGTATATCAAGAAAATTAGCTAGACGGGTTGCATAAATTCCACCAAAGAAATCTCCGTGAATACGATTATTATGCAACCTACGTGCAACAATGGCTCCCAAATTATAATGTTTATCTCCTAATACAGCACTCCTGAGAACACTGAGGTCAGGGACACATGTGACATGCTTCATCCTTACCATTTATGCACCTACCTATGAAGAGAGCAAATAATGTATAGCAGGAAAATGAATGCTCCCTATGGTAGCTTGTGTTCTATCTCTAGATTCCCCCATAGTTATACTAGCAAGAAAATCTCTAAACTCAGATTTGCGAGGCTCACTAGTGCTGCCCCATTGTGGAAGTTTGCAAGCAGTATTAAAATCCTCTAAGTCCATGGTATAAGAATTTTCATAAAGATCAAATATGACAGTTTGAGAATTGCGTGATGATGAACATTCAAACCTCCTCACAAAGGAATCAGTGAGAAAGTGGTATTGACGACACTTATCTGCCTCGAAGCTCTCAAGATCGGCATTACGCACATACGCGTTAAATTCTTCCTTGATTCCTGCTCGATCCATAAAGTCCTCTGACAGCCATTCACAAGCCCGCAGCTGAGCTTCCCTTGGTGGTTCATCATCGGCATCGCGTATTGCGAGCCTGGGTCCTTCCTTCCTTGAAGAACCACCTTGGTACATTTTCCTAAACATACTTCTTCCTCTGAAAAATTTCTGAAATTTAAGTAACTTCAAAATAAAAGTGAACCAAACTCAACAAAATTGATAGCAACTACTCCTACAAGTGCCTAGAGGCAATATCATGCATTAAAACTACTTTTGACCATATAAATTTGACATGCAAGCTCAAGAACAGGGTCACCTAAGCAGCAAAAACATGCAATGAATAAAGCACTAGAGCAAAAACTAATTGGACCATTGGAGGAGTCACATACCAAGGAACAATACCCCAAAGCAGTTTTTTGAATGGAGCTTTGAGCAAGGAGATCGAAAATGGCAGCAAAATGAGCTTGGACTCGGGTTTGGGCTGGCTAGTGATGTTTGTGAGAGGAAGAAGCAGTGTGTGGTAGCTGGAATAAGTGGAGGGGAGCCACCATGGGCCCATGAGGCAGGGGGCGCGCCCAGGGGGTAGGGTGCGCCCTGGACCCTCATGGCCAGGTGCTTCCTCCCCCCGATGTGTTCTCAGTGCGAGATATTCTCAAATATTCTATAAAAAATCATATTTAATTTTCAAGGCATTTGGAGAACTTTATTTTCAGGGTATTTTTTATTGCATGGATAATTCAGAAAACAGACATAAATTACTATTTTTTCTTTATTTAATATAAATAACAGAAAGTAAAAAGAGGGTACAGAGAGTTGTGTTTTCTAAACTCATCCATCTCATGCTCATCAAAAGGAATCCACTAACAAGGTTGATTAGGCCCTGTTAACAAACTCATTCCGAGTAACAAGGAACCGGAGAATTTTTGAATAACACTAGGTTACCTCAACGGGGATATGCACATCCCCAACAATAAGAATATCATATTTCTTCTTGACAGTAGGAAGAGGAAATTCAAAACCTCCAATGGTAATAGTTGAAAATTTTCCAATAGAATTGATATTGTGGACTTGAGGTTGTTTCCTCTGAAAGTGTACCGTATGCTCATTGCCATTAACATGAAAAGTGACATTGCCTTTGTTGCAATCAATAACAGCCCCTGCAGTATTCAAAAAGGGTCTTCCAAGAATAATAGACATACTATCGTCCTCGGGAATATCAAGAATAACAAAGTTTGTTAAAATAGTAACGTTTCCAACCACAATAGGCACATCCTCACAAATACCGATAGGTATAGGAGTTGATTTATCAGCCATTTGCAAAGATATTTTAGTAGGTGTCAACTTGTTCAAATCAAGTCTACGATATAAAGAGCGAGGTATAACACTAACACCGGCTCCAAGATCACATGAAGCAGTTTTAACATAGTTTCTTTTAATGGGGCATGGTATATTTGGTACTCTGGGATCTCCTAGTTTCTTAGGTATTCCACCCTTAAAACTATAACTAGCAAGCATGGTGGAAATTTCAGCTACGGTATATTTCTTTTATTAGTAACAATATCATTCATATATTTAGCATAAGGATTCATTTTAAGCATATCGGTAAACGCATACGCAAAAAGATAGGTCTAATCATTTCAGCAAAGCGCTCAAAATCCTCATCATCCTTTTTCTTGGATAGTTTAGAAGGAAAAGGCATGGGTTTCTGAACCCATGGTTCTCTTTCTTTACCGTGCTTCCTAGCAACAAAGTCTCTCTTATCATAACGTTGATTCTTTGATTGTGGGTTATCAAGACCAATAGCAGGTTCAATCTCTACTTCATTGTCATTACTAGATTGAGCATCAACATGAACATCATTATTAACATTATCACTAGGATTCTCAGGTGTGTCAACAACAGGTTCACTAGAAGCATGCAAAGTCCTATCATTTTTCTTTTTCTTCCTCTTAGAAGGACTAGGTGCATCAATATTATTTCTCTGATAATCTTGCTCAATTCTCTTAGGATGGCCCTCAGGATACAAGGGTTCCTGAGTCATTTTACCACCTCTAGTCATAACTCTAACAGCATTATCATTTTTCTTACTATTTAATTCATTGAGCAAATCATTCTGAGCTTTAAGTACTTGTTCTACTTGAGTGGTAACCATAGAAGCATGTTTACTAATAAGTTTTAGTTCACCTTTAATATTAGCCATATAATCACCCAAGTGTTCAAGCATATCAGCATTCTGTTTTAATTCTCTACCAAAATAAGCATTGAAGATTTCTTCTTTGACCATAAAGTCATCAAACTCATCCAAGCATGGGCTAGCAAACTTAGTAAATGCGATTTTAGCTTTATCATATCTATAGAGAGAATTTACCTTTACTACCTGTGCCGGGTTATCAAGAACATGTATTTCTTCAACAGGCGGTAAATTAAGACCATGTATTTCTTCAATAGGAGGTATTCTTAACATCTTCAGCTTTAATACCTTTTTATTTCATAGATTTCTTTGCTTCTTGCATATCTTTAGGACTGAGAAATAGAATACCCCTTTTCTTCAGAGTTGGATTAGGAGTTGGTTCAGGAATTGGATCAGGAAGTGTCCAATTATTTTCATTAGTCAACATATTATTCAATAAATTTCAGCTTTATCTGGTGTTCTTTTCCCTGAAAACACAACCAGCACAACTATCCAGGTGGTCTCTGGAAGCATCGGTTACTCCATTATAAAAGATATCAAGTATTTCATTTTTATTAAGAGGATGACCAGGAAAAGCATTAAGTAATTGGAGAAGCCTCCCCCAAGCTTGTGGGAGACTCTCTTCTTCAATTTGCACAAAATATATTTCCCTTAAAGCAGCTTGTTTATTATGAGCGGGGAAATATTTAGCAGAGAAGTAATAAATCATATCCTAGGGACTACGCACACAACCAGGATCAAGAGAATTAAACCATATCTTAGCATCACCCTTTAATGAGAATGGAAATATCTTAAGGATATAGTAGTAGCGAGTTTTCTCATCATTAGTGAACAGGGTGGCTATATCATTTAATTTAGTAAGATGTGCCACAATAGTTTCAGATTCGTAGCCATAGAAAGGATCAGATTCAACCAAAGTAATTATATCAGGGTCGACAGAGAATTCATAATCCTTATCAGTAACAAAGATAGGTGAAGTAGCATAAGCAGGATCATATTTCATTCTAGCATTCAAAGTTTTCTGTTTCAGCTTAGCTAAAAGCTTCTTAAGATCACTCCTATCATTGCAAGCAAGAAAGCCTCTAGCAGTTTCTTCATCCATAACATAACCTTCAGGAACAACAGGCAATTCATATCTAGGGGAGAGTCTTCATCATCACTTTCATCAATATTATCGATTTCAATCATTTCATTCTCTCTAACCCTAGCAAGTTGTTCATCAACAAATTCACCTAGTGGCACAGTATCATCAAGCATAGAAGTAGTTTCATCATAAGTATCATGCATAGCAGAAGTGGCATCATCAATAACATGTGACATATCAAAATTAATAGCAGAAGCAGGTTTAGGTGTCGCAAGCTTACTCAAAACAGAAGGTGAATCAAGTGCAGAGCTAGATGGTAGTTCCTTACCTCCCCTCGTAGTTGAGGGATAAATATTGGTTCTTGGATCTTTCAAGTTCTTCATAATGATAAGAAGATATAAATCCCAAGTGACTCAAAGAATAGAGCTATGCTCCCCGGCAACGGCGCCAGAAAATAGTCTTGATAACCCACAAGTATAGGGGATCGCAACAGTTTTGAGGGTATAGTATTCAACCCAAATTTACTGATTCGACACAAGTGGAGCCAAAGAATATTCTCAAGTATTAGCAGCTAAGTTGTCAATTCAACCACACCTAGAAACTTAATATCTGCTGCAAAGTGTTTAGTAGCAAAGTAATATGATAGTAGTGGTAACGGTGGTAAAAGGTAACGGTAGCAAAATTAATATTTTTGGTGTTTTGTAGTGATGATAACAATAGCAACGGAAAAGTAAATAAGCGGAGAAAAATATATGGAAAGCTCGTAGGATATGGATCAGTGATAAAGAATTATGCCGAATGCGGTTCATCATGCAACAGTCATAACCTAGGGTGACATAGAACTAGCATCAATTCATCAATGTAATGTAGGCATGTATTCTGAATATAGTCATATGTGCTTATGGAAAAGAACTTGCATGACATCTTTTGTCCTACCCTCCCGTGGCATCGGGGTCCTATTGGAAACTAAGGGATATTAAGGCCTCCTTTTAATAGAGTACCGGACCAAAGCATTAACACATAGTGAATACGTGAACTCCTCAAACTACGGTCATCACCGGGAGTGGTCCTGATTATTGTCACTTCGGGGTTGCTGGATCATGACACATAGTAGGTGACTATAGACTTGCAAGACAGGATCAAGAACTCTCATATATTGATGAAAACATAATAGGTTCAGATCTGAAATCATGGCACTCGGGCCCTAGTGACAAGCATTAAGCATAGCAAAGTCATAGCAACATCTATCTCAGAACATAGTGGATACTAGGGATCAAACCCTAACAAAACCAACTCGATTACATGATAAATCTCATCCAACCCATCACCGTCCAGCAAGCCTACGTTGGAATTACTCAAGGACGGCTGTGAGCATTATGAAATTGGTGATGGAGGATGGTTGATGATGACGATGGCGACGGATTCCCCTCTCCGGAGCCCCCAACGGACTCCAGATCAGCCCTCCCGAGAGAGTTTAGGGCTTGGCGGCGGCTCCGTATCGTAAAACGCGATGAATCCTTATCCCTAGTTTTTTTTCTCCCCGAAAGTGAATATATGGAGTCGGGGTTGAGATCGGTGGAGCGTCAGGGGGCCCACGAGGCAGAGGGGCGTGCCCAGGGGGTTAGGGCGTGCCCCCCACCCTCATGGACAGGTGGAAGCCCCCCTGACGTGGATCTTCCTTCCAGTATTTTTTTATATATTCCAAAATAATTCTCCGTTGATTTTCAGGTCATTCTGAGAAATTTTATTTCTGCACAAAAATAACACCATGGCAATTCTGCTGAAAACAGCGTCAGTCCGGGTTAGTTCCATTCAAATCATGCAAGTTAGAGTCCAAAACAAGGGCAAAAGTGTTTGGAAAAGTTGATACGACGGAGACGTATCAGTGGGGAGGGGAGGGGGTGATACGTCTCCAACGTATCTATAATTTTTGATTGTTCCATGCTATTATATTATCTGTTTTGGATGTTAATGGGCCTTATTTTACACTTTTATATTATTTTTGGGACTAACCTACTAATCCAAGGCCCAGTACAAATTGCGGTTTTTTTGCCTATTTCAGTGTTTCGCAGAAAAGGAATATCAAATATCAAACAGAATCCAAATGGAATGAAACCTTCCGAAGAGTTATTTTTGGAACAAATGTGATCCAGAGGACTTAAAGTAGACGTCAAGCAACCAACGAGGTGGCCATGAGGCAGGGGGCGCGCCCTCCCCCCTCGTGGGCCCCTCGTGGCTCCACCGACCTACTTCTTCCTCCTATATATGTTCATATAGCCCGAAAACATCTAGGAGCACCACGAAACCCTATTTCCACTGCCGCAACCTTCTGTACCCAAGAGATCTAATAACCCACAAGTATAGGGGATTACAATAGTTTTTGAGGGTAGAGTATTCAACCCAAATTTATTGATTCGACACAAGGGGAGACAAAGAATATTCGCAAGTATTAGCAGCTGAGTTGTCAATTCAACCACACCTGGAACCTTAATATCTGCAGCAAAGTATTTAGTAGCAAAGCAATATGATAGTAGTGGTAACTATAGCAGAAGGTAATGGTAGCAAAAGTAATGTTTTGGGTATTTTGTAGTGATGATAGCGATAGCAACGGAAAAGTAAATAAGCAAAGAACAATATATGGAAAGCTCGTAGGCAATGGATCGGTGATGAAGAATTATGCCGGATGCGGTTCATCATGTAACAATCATAACCTAGGGTGACACAGAACTAGCTCCAGTTCATCAATGTAATGTAGGCATGTATTTTGAATATAGTCATACATGCTTATGGAAAAGAACTTGTGTGACATCTTTTGTCCTACCCTCCCGTGGCAGCGGGGTCCTAGCGGAAACTAAGGGATATTAAGGCCTCCTTTTAATAGAGTACCGAAACAAAGCATTAGCACATAGTGAATACATGAACTCCTCAAACGCGGTCATCACCGGTAAGTATCCCGATTATTGTCACTTCGGGGTTAACGGATCATAACACATAATAGGTGACTATAGACTTGCAAGATAGGATCAAGAACTCTCATATATTGATGAAAACATAATAGGTTCAGATCTGAAATCATGGCACTCGGGCCCTAGTGACAAGCATTAAGCATAGCAAAGTCATAGCAACATCAATCTCAGAACATAGTGGATACTAGGGATCAAACCCTAACAAAACTAACTCGATTACATGATAGATCCCATCTAACCCATCATCGTCCAGGAAACCTACGATGGAATTACTCACGCACGGTGGTGAGCATCATGAAATTGGTGATGGAGGATGGTTGATGATGACGATGGCGACGGATTCCCCTCTCCGGAGCCCCGAACGGACTCCAGATCAGCCCTCCCGAGAGGTTTTTGGGCTTGGCGGCGGCTCCGTATCATAAAACGCGATGAATTCTTCTCTCTGATCTTTTCTCCCCGAAACCAAATATATAGAGTTGGAGTTTAGGTCGGAGGAGCTCCAGGGGGCCCACGAGGTAGGGGGCGTGCCCCCCACCCTCGTGGACAGGTGGTGGGCCCCCTGGTCTTCTTCTTTTGCAAGGATTTTTTATTATTTCTGACATTATGTTCCGTGAATTTTCAGATCATTCCGAGAACTTTTGCTTCTGCACATAAATAACATCATGGTAATTCTGCTGAAAACAGTGTCAGTCCGGGTTAGTTTCATTCAAATCATGCAAGTTAGAGTCCAAAACAAGGGCAAAAGTGTTTGGAAAAGTAGATACGACGGAGACGTATCAACTCCCCCAAGCTTAAACCTTTGCTTGTCCTCAAGCTATTCAGTTGATAAACTGAAAGTGATAAAGAAAAACTTTTACAAACTCTGTTTGCTCTTGTTGTTGTAAATATGTAAAGCCAGCATTCAAGTTTTCGGCAAAGATTATGGACTAACCATATTCACAATAACATTTCGATCTCATGTTTACTCATATCAATGACATAATCGACTAGCGAGCAATAATAATAAATCTCGGATGACAACACTTTCTCAAAACAATCATGATATGATATAACAGGATGGTATCTCGCTAGCCCTTTCTATGACCGCAAAACATAAATGCAGAGCACCTTTAAAGATCAAGGACTGACTAGACATTGTAATTCATGGTAAAAGAGATCCAGTCAAGTCATACTCAATCTAAACTAACAATAATGAATGCAAATGATAGTAGTGCTCTCCAACTGGTGCTTTTTAATAAGAGGATGATACCTCAACATGAAAGTAAATAGATAGGCCCTTCGCAGAGGGAAGCAGGGATTTGTAGAGGTGCCAGAGCTCGGTTTTGAAATAGAGATGAATAATATTTTGAGCGGTATACTTTCATTGTCAACATAACAACCAAGAGATGGGAATATCTTCCATGCTACACACATTATAGGCGGTTCCCAAACAGAATGGTAAAGTTTGTACTCCCCCTTCCACCAACCAGCATCAATCATGGCTTGCTCGAAACAACGAGTGCCTCCAACTAACAAGAGTCCCAGGGGGAGTTTTGTTTGTAATTATTTTGATTTCATTTTCATAAAGCATGGGACTGGGCATCCCGGTGACCAGCCATTTTTCTCGTGAGTGAGGAGCGGAGTCCACTCCTCTTGAGAATAACCCGCCTAACATGGAAGATACGGACAGCCCTAGTTGATACATGAGGTATTCGAGCATACAAAACATGATATTTATTTGAAGGTTTAGAGTTTGGCACATACAAATTTACTTGGAACGGCAGGTAGATATCGTATATAGGTAGGTATGGTGGACTCATATGGAATACCTTTGGGGTTTATGGAGTTGGATGCACAAGCAGTATTCCCGCTTAGTAGAGGTGAAGGCTAGCAAAAGACTGGGAAGCGACCAGCTAGAGAGCGACAACAGTCATGAACATGCATTAAAATTAATCAACACCGAATGCAAGCATGAGTAGGATATAATCCACCATGAACATAAATATCGTGAAGGCTATGTTGATTTTGTTTCAACTACATGTGTGAACATGCGCCAAGTCATATCACTTAAATCATTCAGAGGAGGATACCACCCTATCATACCACATCACAACCATTTTAATAGCATGTTGGCATGCAAGGTAAACCATTATATGCTCATAGCTAATCAAGCATGGCACAAGAAACTATGATCTCTAGTTGTCATTGCAAACATGTTTATTCATAATAGGCTGAATCGGGAACGATGAACTAATCATATTTACAGAAACAAGAGAGGTCGAGTTCATACCAACTTTTCTCATCTCAGTCAGTCCATCATATATCGTCATAATTTCCTTTCACTTGCACGACCAAATGATGTGGATAATAATAAGAGTGCAAGTGCATTGGACTAAGCTGGAATCTGCAGGCATTCAATAAACAGGAGAAGACAAGGCAATATGGGCTCTTTTGTCAGATCAACAATAATGCATATAAGAGCCACTTCAACAATTTAATCATGGTCTTCTCCTATCGACCCCCAAAGAAAAGAAAAGAAATAAAACTATTTACACGAGAAAGCTCCCAACAAGCAAAAGAAGAACAGGAAATCTTTTTGAGTTTTCTTTTTAATTACTACTACAAGCATGGAAAGTAAACTAATTAAAAGCTACAACTAATAATTTTTTGGTTTTTCTCAAGGTTTATTAAACACACAAGAAGAAAGCATAAAAGGAAAATAAACTAGCATGGATGATACCATGAAAAAGTATGAGCACTGACATCTAGCAATGAGTGTGTGAACATGAATGTAATGTCGGTGGGAAATACGTACTCCCGCAAGCTTAGGCTTTTGGCCTAAGTTGGTCTATGGCCACGGTTGGCCTGGCAGATATCCATAATAATAGTTGGGGTCATACTGAGATGCAGCGGCTATCGCCTCCTGATCTGCAACGTAGCGACGAGCGGCCTCCGCCCTCCTCTCGTACTCATCTGCCTCCTCTCTGGTGATAACATATCTTCCTTTTGCCTCCTCACAAAGGAACTAGTGAGATAGTGATACTGGCTACACTTTTATTCCTCGAAGCTCACAAGATTAGCGTTACGCAAATATGCGTTAAATTCTTCCTTAATTCCTGCTCGATCCATAAAATTTTCCGAAGGCCATTCACAAGGACGCACTGGAGTGTTTCTTGGTGGCTCATCATCAGCATCATGCATTGCAAGCCTGGGCTCTTGTTTCCTTGAAGAGCCACCTTGGTACATTTTCCTAAACATATTTCTTCCTCTGAAAAATTTCTGAAATTTTTAGTAACTTCAAAATAAAAGTGAACCAAACTCAATAATATTGATAGCAACTACTCCTACAAGTGCCTAGAGCCTATAGCATGCATCAAAACTACTTGGAACCATATAAATTTGACATGCTAGCTCAAGAACATGGTCACCTAGGCAGCATAAATTTGCAATGAATAAAGCACTAGAACAAAAACTAATGGGACCAATGGAGGAGTCACATACCAAGGAACAATCTCCCCAAGCAGTTTTGTGAGAGGTGCTTTGAGCAAGGAGATTGAAAATGGCAGCAAAATGAGCTTGAACTCGTGCTTGAGCTGGATATTTGTGTTTGTGGGAGGAAGAAGGAGTGTGTGAGTGAAAGGTTAAGTGGGGGAGGGCCACCATGGGCCCACGAGGCAGGGGAGCGCGCCTAGGGGGTAGGGCGCGCCCTTGACCCTCGTGGCCAGGTGCCAGCTCCTCCTGCTGTGTTCTCAATGCCAAATATTCTCAAATATTCCAGAAAAATCATATTTAAATTTCAGGGCATTTGGAGAACTTTTATTTTCGGGGTATTTTTATATTGCACGGATAATCAGATAACAGACGGAAAAATACTTATTTTTTTATTTAAAATAAATAACAGAAAGTAAAAGGAGGGTACAGAGAGTTGTGCCTTCTAGTTTCATCCATCTCATGATCATCAAAAGGAATCCACTAACAAGGTTGATCAAGTCTTGTTAACGAACTCATTCCGAATAACATGGAACCGAAGAAATTTCGAATAACACTATGTTACCTCAACAGGGATATGCACATCCCCAATAATAAGAATATCATATTTCTTCTTGACAGTAGGAAGAGGAAATTCAAAACCTCTTAATATAATCGATGGAATTTTTCCAATAGAGTTGATACTATGAACTTGAGGTTGTTTCCTCGGAAAGTGTACCATATGCTCATTACCATTAACATGAAAAGTGACATTGCCTTTAGTGTAATCAATAACAGCCCCTGCAGTATTCAAAAAGGGTCTTCCAAGAATAATAGACATACTATCGTCCTGGGGAATATCAAGAATAACAAAGTCCGTTAAAATAGTAACGTTTGCAACTGCAACAGGCACATCCTCACAAATACCGACAGGTATAGCAGCTGATTTATCAGCCATTTGCAAAGATATTTCAGTAGGTGTCAACTTATTCAAATCAAGTCTATGATATAAAGAGAGAGGCATAACACTAATACCGGCTCCAAGATCACATAAAGCAGTTTTAACATAGTTTCTTTTAATGGAGCATGGTATAGTGGGTACTCCTGGATCTCCTAGTTTCTTTGGTATTCCACCCTTAAAAGTATAATTAGCAAGCATAGTGGAAATTTCAGCTTCCGGTATCTTTCTCTTATTTATAACAATATCTTTCATGTACTTAGCATAAGGATTCATTTTAAGCATATGAGTTAATCGCATACACAAAAAATAGGTCTAATCATTTCAGCAAAGCGCTCAAAATCCTCATCATCCTTTTTCTTGGATGGTTTGGGAGGAAAAGGCATGGGTTTCTGAACCCACGGTTCTCTTTCTTTACCGTGTTTCCTAGCAACAAAGTCTTTCTTATCATAATGTTGATTCTTTGATTGTGGGTTATCAAGATCAACAGCAGGTTCAATTTCTATATCATTATTATTACTAGGTTGAGCATCATCATGAACCTTATCATTAACATTATCACTAGTTTCAGGTTCATTACAAAGATTGTGTTTTAGCATCAGAGATAGAAATATCATTTGGATTCTCAGGTGTTTCAATAATAGGTTCACTAGAAGCATGCAAAGTCCTATCATTTTTCTTTTTCTTCCTTTTAGAAGGACTAGGTGCATCCACATTATTTCTTTGAGAATCTTGCTCAATTCTCCTAGGATGGCCTTCAGGATACAGAGGTTCCTGAGTCATTCTACCACCTCTAGTCATAACTCTAACAGCATTATCATTATTCTTACTATTCAATTCATTGAGCAAATCATTTTGAGCTTTAAGTACTTGTTTTACTTGAGTGGTAACCATAGAAGCATGTTTCCTAATAAGTTTAAGTTCACCTTTGACATTAGCCATATAATCACCCAGGTGTTCAAGCATATTTGAATTGTATTTCAATTGTCTACCAAAATAAGCATTAAAGTCTTCTTACTTAACCATAAATTTATCAAACTCATCTAAGCATGGGCTAGTAAACTTAGTAAATGGGATTTCAGCTTTATCATATCTATAGAGAGAATTTACCTTTACTACCTGTGTCGGGTTATCAAGACCATGAGTTTCTTCAATAGGTAAAGGATTAAGATCATATGTTTCTTCAACGGGCAGTAAATTAAGACCGTGTATTTCTTCAATAGGAGGTAAATTCTTAACATCTTCAGCTTTAATACCTTTTTCTTTCATAGGTTTCTTTGCCTCTTGCATATCTTCAGGACTGAGAAATAGAATACCCCTCTTCTTCGGAGTTGGTTTAGGAATAGGCTCAGGAGTTGGTACAGGAACTGGTTCAGGAAGTGTCCAATTATTTTCATTTGTCAACA